>OZ020613.1:48476662-50876662 GCA_963971575.1 Liopterus haemorrhoidalis
AGGAAAAGAGGTCCAAGTATATGGATCTCTTGTCCGAGCTTAGAAAGCTGTATCCTGGGTATAAAATAATAAAGTTAAGCTTGTAGTCCTGATAGTTGGTGTTTTTGGTGGTATGAAAGCCTCCTATCGAAGGGAAATCGAGTCCATTCCCGTCTGCAGATCTTCTGCCAACTCTTTGATCTGCAGGATGCAGAGAGCAGTGCTGCTCGGGTCACCCGCATTGTGCGGGCACTGGATCTAGCGTAATTTCCGCGGCTGCATATCGCCAGGGTTTGGGATGCAGTCGTGTGTATTTAGCACCACTATGACGCGGCTCAAAAGGTTGCTGAAGTTTGAGATTAGTGGACGCTTGTCAAGACCTGACAAGCCCCATAATAATAATAAAAATAATAATTAAATCATATTAAATTTCGCACCCGGTACGTCGTATTCGTTGAAAATAAAGTTGTTCAGTATACTCCGGCAATGTACAAATGAAATATAGTTGAATGAAGTATAGAGAAAACTAGTTTGACAAAATCCCACTGGGCGCTAGTGTTGCTGACGTCACTTTGGATATCGTCTATTAAGAATATGCTTAAGAATTATCAATATATATCCCAGATGGAAAAAAATAATTGAAAGGAACAGTGACTAAATATTATCTTCATAAAAGAATGAGATCACACAAAAAAAAAAATAACAGTTGTTCATTAAATGAAAATAATTTAATTAATAACACAAGAAAATATAACATCAGTAATCTGAAGTACAAACATAAGTGTACCAAATATAATTATTTAAAATATGTGCTTGGTTTGCATTTTGTAAAAAAATAATAATTATTATCTGTTATTGGACTCAACAATGGCCGATGGCAGCGCTGTGAACGCTGTGAAACAGCTAATCGAAACGAGTATTGTGAAAGTTGTACTCGTTTGTTTACATGTTAAATCTTCGATTAACAATGAATAATTAACAACTATCCTTACTAAATTATTTTAATTTTTTAAGTGCAACGCCTTCTTTTAAGTGTGTAGTTGAAGGAGAGGAGTTGTTATATGCCGGTCGTGTTATATTATACGGAATTTCGGAAAAAAATGATGAGCATGTCGACATATGTGGGTTATGTTTACAAACAAGCAGTCTAAAATCACCACCTCACAAAGTCACTGGAAAATTAAAACTGCAAGATAACCTGTACCTATAAACCGTAACCTTTGTTAGAAACTCACTGCCTAAAAAAAAACAATCAAAAACCAAAGCAAACACTTCAGTGAAGCCGTATCAGAATATCTACGTACAATATTTGAGACCGCATGCCCCGATTCTGTATTAAAGTTACATGGGTAGATATTTATTTATGCTCGAGAAGAATTTTTATAATTGAGTATTTCTTATTTGTTGAATATTTTTAATAAATACTAGTTTGTTAAATATTAATAAGTTAACAATACTGATGTAATCTATAGCTTTTAAATACTTTTAGCACACTTTCACTCCTTTTCCCGTATTTATAACATTATCCTATTCTTTTTTCTCTCTTTCGGAACACCACATATACTTATTATTTTCACAAATTGTTTTTCATTTGGAAAAAATTGAGGTGAATGTTTCTCTCACTTCTTTTCCTATAGTCACAACCAAATACACAGCAGTTTGTGTTATGACAACTCAGTATAACACAAGATAATATAAAAAATAATAATAGTTGCTATTAAATTTAATGTTACAAACAAACTGCAACATTAAAGTTAAAACGCGATACAAACAACACGAGGTAGCAACTAATAAACAATAAACAGTTGCTCGTTCCGCTAGTTCAAATTCTGTCCGCTTGGTGTCACTTCATAGCGCTGTTGAGCCCAATAGTTTTTTTTTTTCTAAGAAGCAGATATAAATTTGACTACATGGTATAAAATGTATTATTAAATGTAACCACAGGTAATCAATATTTTATATAAAATGATATATTGCAATGTTTTCCATATAGTTCCTAAGACGACATATGCCTAGTTCTTGTTCACGAGATCTGATCTATTCTGATAACATCTTCCGAATGTTTTCGTTTGTGCCTAACGAGTCTTTACAGTCTCACAAACGCTTTAACACAATCTTGCCCGTTATTCTATAGAATGTATTGTATTCGTTTATGAGTGATGAGATTTGATAACTGTGAAAATGCTCTATTACAGTGATCACATTTAAATGGTTTATCTCCAGAATGTATTCGTTTGTGATTAATGAGATTTGATGCCATTGAAAATGCTTTATTGCATTGATTATAAGTGAATGGTTTCTCACCAGAATGTATTAGTTTGTGAGCAACTAGATTTGATGACACTGTAAATGCTGTTTACACTGATCACATTTATACGGTTTTTCTCCAGAATGTGTCCTTTTGTGATTTTTTAGTTTTGAAGACTCAAAAAATGTTTTATTACACTGATCACATCTGAATGTCATTCTGAATGTCATTTGAATCGTTTCTCTTCAGAATGTATCCGTTTGTGGTTGGTAAGACTTGATGAATCTGCAAATGCTTTATTACATTGATCACATTTGAAAGGTTTCTCCCCAGAATGTATTCGTTTGTGTCTATGAAGGCTTGATGATTCTGTAAATCCTTTATTACATTGATCACATGTGAAAGGTTTCTCCCCAGAATGTATTCGTTTGTGACTAGTGAGATTTGATGACGCTGAAAATGCTTTATCACACTGATCACATTTGAATGGTTTCTCTCCAGAATGTTTTCGTTTGTGAATAATGAGATTTGATGAAACTGAAAATGCTTTATCGCACTGATCACATTTGAATCGTTTCTCTTCAGAATGTATCCGTTTGTGGTTGGTAAGACTTGATGAATCTGCAAATGCTTTATTACACTGATCACATTTGAAAGGTTTCTCCGCAGAATGTATTCGTTTGTGTCTAATAAGGCTTGATAATTCTGTAAATCCTTTATTACATTGATCACATGTGAAAGATTTCTTCCCAGAATGTATTCGTTTGTGACTAGTGAGATTTGATGACGCTGAAAATGCTTTATCACACTGATCACATTTGAATGGCTTCTCTCCCGAATGTTTTCGTTTGTGAATAATGAGATTTGATGACACTGAAAATGCTTTATCGCACTGATCACATTTGAATCGTTTCTCTTCAGAATGTATCCGTTTGTGGTTGGTAAGACTTGATGAATCTGCAAATGCTTTATTACACTGATCACATTTGAAAGGTTTCTCCGCAGAATGTATTCGTTTGTGTCTAATAAGGCTTGATAATTCTGTAAATCCTTTATTACATTGATCACATGTGAAAGATTTCTTCCCAGAATGTATTCGTTTGTGACTAGTGAGATTTGATGACGCTGAAAATGCTTTATCACACTGATCACATTTGAATGGCTTCTCTCCCGAATGTTTTCGTTTGTGAATAATGAGATTTGATGACACTGAAAATGCTTTATCGCACTGATCACATTTGAATCGTTTCTCTTCAGAATGTATCCGTTTGTGGTTGGTAAGACTTGATGAATCTGCAAATGCTTTATTACATTGATCACATTTGAAAGGTTTCTCCGCAGAATGTATTCGTTTGTGTCTAATAAGGCTTGATGATTCTGTAAATCCTTTATTACATTGATCACATGTGAAAGATTTCTCCCCAGAATGTATTCGTTTGTGACTAGTGAGATTTGATGACGCTGAAAATGCTTTATCACACTGATCACATTTGAATGGTTTCTCTCCAGAATGTTTTCGTTTGTGAATAATGAGATTTGATGACACTGAAAATGCCATATTGCACTGATCACATTTAAATGGTTTCTCTCCAGAATGTACTCTTTTGTGACTAATAAGATTTGAAGACACTGAAAATGCTTTATCACACTGATCACATTCATATACCCTCTCTACAGAATGAATTTGTTTGTGTCGAATGAGATGTGATAACTTTCTTGTTGCCCGTTGTTTGTACTTGTTAGTAGCAGAAGAGTCACAACTCTCATCTGGTTCATTGGAAGATGTGCCACTAGCTGCAAACAAACTGGCATTGTTTAATATGACAAAAATTCGTTGTTAAAATAAAATTAATATCTAATATAACTTTTTGCTGCATGTTACTGTGTATGTTTTCGAGGATTCAGCAGCTACTGAAATAGAATAAGCTCCATCAGCGAGCAAAAAGACCTCGACCTCGCGCGGTAGTTGCTATGGCGATATATGTCTGTCCATCCGTATCTACAGTATGTGAGAGGTCGGTCTAAATTAACTCATAATGCCGACTGCGACATAACCTTTTCGTAAAGTTTGGTTATAATGTATATGACAGAGAATAGGAAGTATATGGAGCCGCTCTCGATAGCGATGAAATCATCACATTTACTACTACAAATTCCGACCGGTAATCGGATATTTTAGCAACAAGTGCCTTACAAAAAACACGTGTTTCACAAACTGTGCATTTGATTCAGTAGAATCAAATGCACGTTTGGTACTCATTACGATATCTATTAATCTAAGTAAAGTAGTGTATATATATATATATATATATATATATATATATATATATATATTTTGTACTGGATAATCATTTAATACTGGCTAAAAAAACTACTTTCTGCATAAGTTTTATCAATATTGTAATCCACTACCTGTCATATATGCAATGGAGTTGAATATATATAATGATAGGGTTACCAACCGTCCTACTTTAGTAGGACATGTCCTACAATTTACCTCCTTGTCCTTCATCCTACCTACTGTTAAAAAATATCGGAAATGTCCTACTTTATAGTATTTTTACATTTAAAGACGCCTTTACCGCTGAGTCGACGTTTGCCGATGAACGCGATCGAGGCATAACGTTTTGACTAAATTTCTATGATGTCATAAAGGATAAAGCTTTATTAAAAAAAGCAAGTACATCTAAAAAATATGATTTTATTAAAAAAAAAAAGAAAATGTGAACGTCAACCAATAAACATATCTAATTATATTTTTTATTACCATATATATTTAAACTTGATTGTTAATTATTTATTGGTTGTTTCTTATTAATAATTTCTTATGAACTATTTTATATTTTTATTTATAAAATGTGATCTTGTTAAATATAAAGAAAGATGTGAACCAATAAACATATAATTTAATTTTCATAATAATAGTATTACTTTTTATTGACTGTTTCTTGTTAATTATATGTTATGTTGGATCCCATAATAAGGCCGTTTTTAATAATGAGGCCTTTTTGAAAATTTGTTTAATAATATATAATCTATTATAAAATGTTTTTATAATATTATTAAACAAATTTAAAAAAAGGCCTCATTATGAAAAAAATGCCTTAATATGAAAAAATGGCCTTGTTATGGGATTTGAACTTAATTAGGTACCTATATATTTCGTAGCATAATAAAAATTAAAAAAAAAAAAAACTGTCGTACTGTGTCCTACTAAACTACTATTTTTAGTTGAAATATCCAACTCTGTCACGAGAGACATTTGGTAACCCAAATATTAAATCAAAAAAAGGATTAATAAAAAGATATTGAATGGCAATAAACCACCTATTTGCATTAAAACATTCTCTGAAAATGTGTACTGTCAAAAAGCATCATACAAAATGAATAAAACTTCAAATGTAAGATACATTAATATATTTTTTATTAAACTGTTAAAATGTTAAATGAATTTGGCAGTGTTGCTAATTTCACATTAGAAATAAATGTTGTGTGTAAAATAGAAATTTTACTTAACTTAATATAAATTATGACTAGTTCATAATTTATAATAAGAAATTGCTATAAACATTTATTAATAATAGAGTTATTAATAAAACTAAATCTACTGACCAGTGTTTGTGAAAGCTGTATTTTCCAGTTCTTCATTTTCATATTTAATGGTATTTACAGGTTCAGACTTGATGTAGATCTCTTCTGTAATGATAATGTTTGATTTGACGTAATGACTATGCATCTCATATGTAGCCCCATCTATGGTTCCTGCAATAAACAGATCATAGTTTTATAATGAATAGCAAAGTTCTACTATGTATCAACTAAGACTTTTAAAGTAAAGTTACCTTTAAAGATTTACGCAGAAAAATTATTTTAATAGCAAGAGTATTTACTAACGAAAATGCAATAAACAGATCATAGTTTTATAATGAATAGCAAAGTCCTACTATGTATGAACTAAAGCCGCATTCAGAGTTCTTAAATCAATAGCTTATGGACGTGAAACCGTTCAGACCTCCAAATTTAATACGCTGTTTGTTGTGGATTGTGCATAATTTTCTAAACTTTGTAGTTAGTGACTTGTTTTAATGAGACAGACATATCAACACACATTTGCTATCTCAGTCTGCATGCAAGAGAACGGTGCATTGTATACATTTACATAACCTAACAAAATGTCATCGCGCCGAAGTTTCGGAAATTGTGAAACGGAGAAGAATGGCTGTAGTTGCAGCTGCACTATTGTTGATAAAAAATCGTCGCAAGAAACGTCGATCTCGTCGATGGTGGGTTCATCCCATAAATCAAGTTCGTAGACAACTAGGTGATTGGGACAATATTTTGCGAGAAATAAGATTATACGACGAAAATTTATTTTTCAACTACACAAGGTTGACTGTTGTACAGTTTGATGAATTATTAAAACAAATCTCGCCTAAAATTACAAAGACGAACACTTTTCGGGAACCAATTCCTCCTGAAGCTAGACTTGCTAGCACTTTAAGGTGAGTGAAAATAAAAATAATTAATAATAATAATTTCTTTCAAATATATAGTAACAATGTTATGTTTAATTAATTTGTATTCATTTCAGACATCTCTCTACGGGCGATAATTTGACATGTCTGGCATATGCATTTAGGATTGGAAAATCTACAGCCTGCCAAATAATTAAAGAAACGTGCAATGCCATTTGGGATGTACTGTCTCCAAAATATTTAAAATTTGCGAATACAGATGACTGGAAAAATATCGCTGAGGATTTTGAAAACAGCTGGAACTTGCCTCATTGTGTGGGTGCCATAGATGGCAAACATATTGTGATACAAGCTCCACAAAATACAGGATGGCAATATTTTAATTATAAGAAAAGTTTTAGTATAGTACTGTTTGGTATATGTGATGCAAAATATAATTTTATTTATGTTGACATTGGTGCATATGGGTCACAAAGTGATGGCGGTGTATTACGTGCTTCGAGTTTTGGTTACCGCTTATTTAATAATAATTTAAATTTGCCTAACGATAGCGTACTGCCAAACACGAATATTAGTCTTACGTATTTTTTTGGTAGGAGATGAGGCATTTCCTCTGCATAAAAATCTTCTTCGACCATATGGAGGACAAAATTTATCCGAAGACAAAATGACTTTTAATTATCGTTTATCTCGTGCCCGAAGATGCATTGAAAATGCTTTTGGAATTTTGGTTTCAAGGTTTAGAATATTTCACCGTGTTATTAATGCACATCCAGAAACAATTGATAGTATAGTGAAAGCAGCTGTGTGCTTACATAACTATATTAAACTAACAAATGTGAATCCCGAATGTGATCAATATTGCCCGAAAAGTTTTGTAGATCATGTTGATTGCAATGATCGTACGGTATCTGGTGAATGGAGAAGCAATTTTCCTAATAAACCATCTCTTGCACCAGCTAGTCAATTGCGACGAAGAATAGGATCTAGGAATGCCCCTAAAAATGCGGCAGAAATTCGTGATATTATTAAAGAGTATGTAAATAGTTATGAGGGTCAAGTATCATGGCAGTATACCTAAACACTTTTTATTAATAATAATTATTATATATTAATTAATTATTTATCAAATTATTATTAGAATTTATATGCTTTCTGTAAGAATAAAATATACAAATGTTATGATTATAAATATTGTTTTATTATAAATATATATATATATGATGTTTGGTGGAAGTTACGAGTGACTTGTTGAAATTTAAAATATATAAATATATTGGGATATGCACTCTATGGACTGATGTTAAATAAAGTTTAAGACAACATTTATTCCAAATATCCGATATTTCGGCTTTATTTTAAGCCTTCATTCAGGGCGAAATATTTAAGTGTCAAACAAAGGTGGTTGTACATCAATGTTTTAATTATAAAAAATCAAAACTAGTTATTTCCATTGGTAAAAATATAGATGTTTAATGTGAAACAATAATTAATTTTTTAACATAGTTGAGTTTCAACATTATGTTCATGTTGACCACGTGCGTTATTCTCACAACTATGTCAAAAAATTAATTATTGTTTCACATTAAACATCTATATTTTTACCAATGGAAATAACTATCAGTTTTGATTTATATATATATATATATATATATATATATATATATATATATATATATATAAAATATTTTCATACATTATAAAAAATATGTCTATAATTTGCACATTGTTCAAAAAAGGTTTAAATAAGGGTTGGTTGTGGAAATTAAAGATCATGTGCATTCTCAGTTCATAAAACAAATAATTACATGTAAATATACTACTATTAATCATTTGCTGATCTAAGAACATCCATGCACTTTCATTTCTACAGCCACCTATGTAATCCTTTTTTGAACAATCAATGTAACTAAATATAATTAAAATAAATTGACCAAAATAACTAAATTAATAACTAAAAAACTAATAACTATATATACCTACTACCTAAATATAAAAAATAACTATGTATAATAATTAAATATGAAAAAATAAAATTATTTACTCCAATACATTATCTGCCACGTTTAAACATGCTAACATTTTAGATTGTAACTGTTTAACAACATTGTCTGGCATACTATCGAGCCTTGCCCCTAAATACTGGCAAAAAACCAAATGTGAGTTTTCACTCCCCACTCATCTGAACTCCTCATAACTACGGACTGTGTCACCGCTGAGGTCAGTGATTGTATACGGTCCTCAAGACTTGCCTCCTGCTTCCTCTTACGTTGCAGAGCACACGTTTTGGGACTGGTAACGATAGGTTTACTGGTTCTATCGCTGCTTATAGTGGCATCTGATATCACCAGATCAGGTGTTACTATGGAGATGTCTGACACTATCAACTGGTCAGGTGTCTGTGATATTACTGTCCAGTCTTGGTTCGACAGCAAGATCGGCGAAAAGGGTTCCGAGAAGTTAGATAATTCGGAATGAAATTGCTCCGGTGGCATGTACGAAAGTAGAAGCTTCCGAAATCTCCTCAATCGTACATACATCTTCGCACAAATTTTCAATCTCAACCCTCTGCAGAGATGAAAATGTTCTGCAACCAAATGACAAGAAATTGTAAACCATAATAAAAATAACAAAAAAATTCCCTCAATTCATACATCTCTAATTTGTTCACTTTCATTTGTTTATTAAAATTTATAGTTTGCTTTTACGAGCAAAACTTTAGATATAGGCTATTTCAAACGTTTCAATGCAACTATATGGAGTTTTTTATTTTTGTAAGTTATCACGACCTGAATTTATAACTATTGAAATAAGCTATTTGTATTTATATTATAAACAAATGCACAATGATACATAATTGGGCTGTGAGGGGAAAAATAAAATAATGTGCAACTAAAAACTAGGTAGTTAGGTTAGGTGTAGTTAGTAAAAGTTTAGAACAGGAGCAGCCGAAACTCCAGAGACATACATAATGAATGAAGTTTGAGTGCACCGATCAGTACAAATTTACCAGCTTTTGGTATACAAAATGACCGAAAAACTCATTTAAACGTTAAAAGTTACTAATTTTCAAAATCTAGTTCTGCTTAAATCGAAGGAGCAGACTATAGACTATTGCAAACGTTTAAGCAGAACCAAATGGATTTTTTTTTTTTTTTTTAAGTTGTTATGCTATTTTAAACTATATATTATACGAGTATATATGAACCAAGCAATTCTACTTATAAATTAATTAATAAGCTGGAACAAACCTTCTGGGAGCTATAACATCGTCTAAAAATCGCAATTGCTCCATGAAGGGCCAGGATTTGCGACGTACAGCCGCTGATCCACTGGCAGTTACATTTTTAATTTCTTTTTTTTTTTCGCGGACATACTTAGAACGAATGGCCTTAAAATGGTCCATGACTTGCTGACCTGCAAAAGAAAAAAGTGTGAATAATAGGTTATATTATATTAGATCATGTATTCTTACCACTCATGTTACATTTATCTCCTATGGTTCCCCAAACCACATTCTTCAGTTTAGTGTCCCGAAATTTTTTACATTTCTTATTCCATAATATTTCATTTTGGTTTACTAAATTAATAAACAACTCGTCGCTCATTTTAAAAATTTATTTTCCACGTGGTGTATTTCACAATTGTTCGTTAGATACTAAACCAAAATGGATGACGCCCACCGATGACGCTGTAGTAGTAGGTTTGAAGATACACAGATGTCGGGCTATTCGTGACGTACTAATTTATATCGGTGTGAACGGTATGGAACGTTAAAAGAATGCATTAAAACATAACTCACAAGACACAGTCTATAACTCGTTAATTTAAAAAATTTCTGAATGCGGCTTAAGACTTTTAAAGTAAAATTACCTTTAAAGATTTACGCAGAAAAATTATTTTAATAGCAAGAGTATTTACTAACGAAAAAAGCCCTTTGACTCATGTACATATCGTTTATAGATTAGAAGTAATCACAGAAAGAACATCATGGTAAATAAATTAATCTGATGCGTGTATTGGTAGACGATACGCTGGTCACTGATCGTTAGGTGGTAAAATGGTGCTTAGTTGAAGTAAATATTAAATTGTGTTTTGATTATTTGTTATTTGTATATTACTGTATAGATTATATTCAATATTAACATCGAAACTTTCCTTCAATATTGTGTTTTATTACACTACATAGATCTTTTGCTTATCATTTCTCATATTTGTTTTTGACATGCGCAATAGAATTTCCGCCTAAGCAACAATAAAACCGTTTAAAGTAAAAATATTTTTACTGCCCAATGAGTACTGGTTACACGTTACCAACTGATGAGAGATCGTACATTGTTAAAAACCTACATACAACTACTTTGATAAATTAAACGTTCTTCAATTAAATAACTAAAACCGAAGGTAACAATGTTGGTGTTTAACCCATCATTGAAATAATTTGTTTTTTTTTATTGTGCAGCAATCATTTATTTTTCCGAATTAAAATAATTTTGAGAAATTATTATTTTCTCCCGAGCATCGCAGAGGATGTCTGCTAGTTTATATTAAAACAATGTAAAAGTGAACATCGAAATAAACATAGGTATAAAATGATAACTCCGCTGCTTATCCAAGGTTTGTAAAAACGGCCCTAAGAAAACTAGAAGATCTTGTTTTGGACTAACAGTAAACATTAATTAATTACAGAGGCATGAATAGGATAAGCTCTACTGACCAGTGTTTGCGACAGCTATACTCTCCAATTCACCTTCAAAATCACTTGTATCCACAGGTTCAGACTTGATGTAAATCTCCTCTATCTTGGTGTTATCATGATATTCGTCATCTGTAACTCTATCTCGGATTCCTGCAATAAACGCATCACTGTAATGTATAAACAAATTACTTAACATAAAAAATATATTGTTGAAGATATTCATAATAAAATGTTCCCGAAGTTCTTCTGATATAAACTGAAATGAAACAATTATCTGAAAAAAAAAATGATTATTGAATGCCAATTGGTGCACGTGCTCTTTACGAAATATAAATCATATTTATCCGCAGCACCCATATTAACAACCGCGGCAATTTCAAAATGGCGGTAAAAATGGAACAATAACTATAATTCATTTTCACAATAGAACAAAATATACTAAGATACTTAGGTATTATAATCGATTCTAAACTTAGCTTTAATGAACACATTGATAAAATCTCTAAGAAAGCCTACAAGATGATAGGGTTCATTATAAGAACTGTAAAATATTTTACCAACCCATGATGTATTATTACACTATATAACGCTTTTGTACACTCACAGCTAAGCTACTATAGTACAGTTTGGTACCCTCAGTTCAACGTACACATCAATAGATTGGAACGCATACAAAAGAAATTCGTATGTTACCTCTCTAGAAAGGCTCCAATGACATGTTCTAATTATACTAAGGCCTTTAATTATTTTAATATCAGTACATTAACGGATAAAATAACATTGTCAGATATTGTTTTATCAAAAAAAAAAAAATTGAATGGTTCAGTCGATTGTCCTTGCAGTCAATGTTTAATCTAATGTTCCAAGTTGCGATCTTAGGAATAAACACCTTATTCACCAACTCTTTGCCATAAACCCTAAACAAATTATGTATAGATACTTAAGTAGATATTTTCTGTCTACTTAAGTTTTTTTTTTTACTTAAAAATTATCAAAAAACACTTTATCAATTTAAATTCAAATATTTTTTAATATACTTTTAAAATTTTGTCAACCTTTTATACTCACTATTTAACTTTCAAATTATTATATCTGTTAATTTTATATTCTTTATTATCTTCATTTATTTTAATATTCTGTTATACTTTTATGTTTATGCTTATTAATTATTATTATTATGTAACTTTCAATATGTAATATTTGAGTACCAATTTCGTCGTTGTAGTGTTGGGTTAGATCCGTTTACAACGTTTACGAACAATAAATAAATAAATAAATAAAATAGCTGATTCTACAAATAAACAAAATAAAAATATCCTATAAGATAGAAAAAATTCGCTGCAAATTTTGCTGTTTGAAATTTAAAAGCATTAATGGTAGCATGTGGCCGAACAGTAAAATCGGAATGTATGCACATTCAAAGGTTCAAAAGAAACCAATTGATATGCGTATATTAAAATCTACGTGAGGTCATATACAAAACATTATATAGAATTATAGTGTGTTTTTTAAAATCAAACCCTCGAATATATATGACAGTTATTTTTTATTTGTAGTGCAATTACTGTGCAATTTATCATCGTAAATAGTGTCATATTCAATACAAATATCATTTTAAATTTAGTATATCAGGGCAAACTGATTAATGATTCATTTTTAAATCATAATTTAATAACATATTTGACTTTTTAGAAAATAAATAAAGCGCAAGAAAATTATTTAATCCACCACTTCTCAATTAATTAAATATTGACTGATAACAATTTAAAATTGGTATTTAACAAAAAATATATTAGGTGTACAACTTTGCTTCCGCCGTTTTCCTATAGATGGCTTAAGCGGTAAGTAGTGGTCGAAATAAATAGATCGTAGATGTCATGAAATAAACTTGGGCATCTGCCAACATAACCCCATAAAAACATTAGTCGATTTGTGTCTGCATCATAAGGTTATTCTCGATTGAAAATGTCAGTTTATGAGCCAAATTCTTGTCATTTGCGAGAGGTTTTAATTTTCTGCTTCAATATGAAGAAATCTGCAGCTGAGACTCATCGAATTCTTTCAAATACTTATGGTGAGGCCGCTATTAGTGAAAGAACGTGTCGTGAGTGGT
Source organism: Liopterus haemorrhoidalis (assembly GCA_963971575.1). Classification (NCBI taxonomy): domain Eukaryota; kingdom Metazoa; phylum Arthropoda; class Insecta; order Coleoptera; family Dytiscidae; genus Liopterus; species Liopterus haemorrhoidalis. The sequence goes on from OZ020613.1 coordinate 48,490,177, forward strand.
TTTAACGCTTCAAGAACTATGATTTTCACGTCGAAGACCGGCATAGCAGTGAAAGAAAGAAGGTTTTCGAAGATTCAGAATTGGAGGCATTACTTTATGAAGACTCGTGTCAAAGTCAAGAACAATTAACACGATCATTGGGAGTGACTCAACAAGCAATTTCAAAACGCCTTAAAAACATAGGAACGATTCAGAAGAAAGAAAATTGGGTGCCGCATGAGTTGAAACCAAGAGATGTTGAAAGACATACCTGGTAACGTAAATAAATAAATAATAAATAAAACTTTATGCTACTGTTATCATATTGATCAATTAATCAGATTGTAAACTAAATAATACTAATATAAAACGATGGATTACTTATACTGTGGTACAAGTAAAGTGGTACCATACCTGTGCAATCATCATTTTCTTCCTTTTCTGTTTCCACAGTGTAACTGCTATTGTAGAATTTTTCCATCATCTCCATGGGCTGTGTTTCTTCGTTTTTGATATCAATGAAACACACAACTGTTCGCTAATTTCAGAAACAGAACTCAGTTACGTAATGTAATTTATATAGTGTTGGACAATCAGGGAGTAATATGTTAAAAAAGCTGTAACTTTTTTGTGAATGAATGCGTGTGAAGTTAGCAATTGATCGAGCCAGCAACTAATCGGCACGGACAGCATATTACAGCGGACCAAATCAAGTAACGCTGTTGAATAAAATCTTTGCTTTTTATAGAATTAAAAAATTTAGAGTTCTGAACTTTTTACCATCCATGAGGAATAGGTACAAGAATCGAATGATGGCTAAACGAAAATTTTCTCATGCGTCAGAGGCGCGCAATTAATTTTTTACTCGAAACCACTCGCTATCAACATAATGCTGCGTTCAGAACCTCTCAATTATAAATTAGAATTAACGTAAAATTAGTACTTAACATAAAATTAAGAATTAGAAATTAAGTTGCATTCACAATATAAATTAAGAAATTAAGATTAAGACACTGACATCTAGTATTTTAGCGACAAACTTTTATCGATTTCTACTTTACCGATCGATCTGTTAATATTTGTAATAAGGTTTTGTGTGTTTAGAAGCATTTAAGAAGTCTGTGTGATATGTCTGTGTCATTATTGTTTTATTTCCAATTCAATTCCAATACAATTTAGACGTTTACTTTAATAATAATATTTTTGGTTAGACAGATTGACAGCTGCTTACTGCGCATGCGTCAATTAGAAATTAACGTAAGAGTTTGGCGTCCGCTAACTTTTAATTTTAATTTATAAGTATAATTTTGAAGGTTGTGAACGATAACGTACAGTTACGTATAACAAACATTTACGTTAATTCTAAGTACTAATTCTAATTCCTAATTGAGAGGTTCTGAACGCAGCATAACTTTTAATTTTAATTTATAAGTATAATTTTGAAGGTTGTGAACGATAACGTACAGTTACGTATAACAAACATTTACGTTAATTCTAAGTACTAATTCTAATTCCTAATTGAGAGGTTCTGAACGCAGCATAAAACTAACAATATCGCTAGAATTAAACAATTTGGAGTTCTGAACTTTTTACCAACCATGAGGAATAGGTACAGGAATTGAATGATAGCTAAACGAAAAATTTCTCATGCGTCAGAGGCGCACAATTAATTTTTTTCTCTCCAAACCACTCGCTATCAATATAAAACTAACAATATCGCTAGAATTAAACAATTTGGAGTTCTGAACTTTTTACCGGTTGGTAAAAAGTTCAGGTCAAAAGGTTCATGGTTATGAGGAATAGGTACAGGAATTGAATGATGGCTAAACGAAAATTTTCTCATGCGTCAGAGGCGCGCAATTAATTTTTTTCTCTCGAAACCACTCGCTATCAATATAAAACTAACAATATCGCTAGAATTAAACAATCTGGAGTTCTGAACTTTTTACCAACCATGAGGAATAGGTACAGGAATTGAATGATGGCTAAACGAAAAATTTCTCATGCGTCAGAGGCGCACAATTAATTTTTTTCTCTTGAAACCACTCGCTATCAATATAAAACTAACAATATCCCTAGAATTAAACAATTTAGAGTTCTGAACTTTTTACCATCCATGAGGAATAGGTACAGGAATCGAATGATGGCTAAACGAAAATTTTCTCATGCGTCAGAGGCGCGCAATTAATTTTTTTCTCTCGAAACCACTCGCTATCAACATAAAACTAACAATATCGCTAGAATTAAACAATTTAGAGTTCTGAACTTTTTACCATCCGTGAGGAATAGGTACAGGAATCAAATGATGGCTAAACGAAAATTTTCTCATGGGTCAGAGGCGCGCAATTAATTTTTTTCTCTCGAAACCACTCGCTATCAACATAAAACTAACAATATCGCTAGAATTAAACAATATAGAGTTCTGAACTTTTTACCATCCATGAGGAATAGGTACAGGAATTGAATGATGATGGCTAAACGAAAATTTTCTCATGGGTCAGAGGCGCGCAATTAATTTTTTTCTCTCGAAACCACTCGCTATCAACATAAAACTAACAATATCGTTAGAATTAAACAATATAGAGTTCTGAACTTTTTACCATCCATGAGGAATAGGTACAGGAATTGAATGATGATGGCTAAACGAAAATTTTCTCATGCGTCAGAGGCGCGCAATTAATTTTTTTCTCCCGAAACCACTCGCTATCAATATAAAACTAACAATATCGCTAGAATTAAACAATTTGGAGTTCTGAACTTTTTACCAACCATGAGGAATAGGTACAGGAATTGAATGATGGCTAAACGAAAATTTTCTCATGCGTCAGAGGCGCACAATTAATTTTTTTCTTTCGAAACCATTCGCTATCAACATAAAACTAACAATATCGCTAGAATTAAACAATTTGGAGTTCTGAACATTTTACCAACCATGAGGAGCAGGTACAGGAATTAAATGATGGCTAAACGAAAATTTTCTCATGCGTCAGAGGCGCGCAATTAATTTTTTTCTCTCGAAACCACTCGCTATCAACATAAAACTAACAATATCGCTAGAATTAAACAATTTAGAGTTCTGAAATTTTTACCATCCATGAGGAATAGGTACAGGAATCGAATGATTGCTAAACGAAAATTTTCTCATGCGTCAGAGGCGCGCAATTAATTTTTTTCTCGAAACCACTCGCTATCAACATAAAACTAACAATATCGCTAGAATTAAACAATTTGGAGTTCCGAACTTTTCACCAACTATGAGGAATAGGTACAGGACTTGAATTTTGGCTAAACGAAAATTTTCTCATGCGTCAAAGACGCACAATTAATTTTTTTCTTTCGAAACTATTCGCTATCAACATAAAACTAACAATATCGCTAGAATTAAACAATTTGGAGTTCTGAACTTTTTACCAACCATGAGGAATAGGTACAGGAATTGAATGATGGCTAAACGAAAATTTTCTCATGCGTCAGAGGCGCACAATTAATTTTTTTCTCTCGAAACCACTCGCTATCAATATAAACTAACAATATCGCTGGAACTAAACAATTTAGAGTTCTGAACTTTTTACCATCCATGAGAAATAGGTACAGGAATCGAATGATGGCTAAACGAAAATTTTCTCATGCGTCAGAGGCGCGCAAATAATTTTTTTCTCTCGAAACCACTCGCTATCAACATAAACTAACAATATCGCTAGAATTAAACAATTTAGAGTTCTGAACTTTTTACCATCCGTGAGGAATAGGTACAGGAATCGAATGATGGCTAAACGAAAATTTTCTCATGCGTCAGAGGCGCGCAATTAATTTTTTTCTCTCGAAACCACTCGCTATCAACATAAAACTAACAATATCGCTAGAATTAAACAATTTATAGTTCTGAACTTTTTACCATCCATGAGGAATAGGTACAGGAGTTGAATGATGATGGCTAAACGAAAATTTTCTCATGCGTCAGAGGCGCGCAATTATTTTTTTTCTCCCGAAACCACTCGCTATCAATATAAAACTAACAATATCGCTAGAATTAAACAATTTAGAGTACTGAACTTTTTACCATCCATGATGAATAAATACAGGAATCGAATGATGGCTAAACGAAAATTTTCTCATGCGTCAGAGGCGCGCAATTAATTTTTTTCTCTCGAAACCACTCTCTATCAACATAAAACTAACAATATCGCTAGAATTAAACAATTTAGAGTTCTGAACTTTTTTACCATCTATGAGGTATAGGTACAGGAATCGAATGATGGCTAAACGAAAATTTTCTCATGCGGCAGAGGCGCGCAATTAATTTTCTTCTCTAGAAACCACTCGCTATCAACATAAAACTAACAATATCGCTAGAATTAAACAGTTTAGAGTTCTGAACTTTTTTACCATCTATGAGGTATAGGTACAGGAATCGAATGATGGCTAAACGAAAATTTTCTCATGCGTCAGAGGCGCGCAATTAATTTTTTTCTCGAAACCACTCGCTATCAACATAAAACTAACAATATCGCTAGAATTAAACAATTTGGAGTTCTGAACTTTTTACCAACCATGAGGAATAGGTACAGGAATTGAATGATGGCTAAACGAAATTTTTCTCATGCGTCAGAGGCGCACAATTAATTTTTTTCTCTCGAAACCACTCGCTATCAACATAAAACTAACAATATCGCTAGAATTAAACAATTTAGAGTTCTGAAATTTTTACCATCCATGAGGAATAGGTACAGGAATCGAATTATGGCTAAACGAAAATTTTCTCATGCGTCAGAGGCGTGCAATTAATTTTTTTCTTTCGAAACCATTCGCTATCAACATAAAACTAACAATATCGCTAGAATTAAACAATTTGGAGTTCTGAACTTTTCACCAACCATGAGGAATAGGTCCAGGACTTGAATTTTGGCTAAACGAAAATTTTCTCATGCGTCAAAGACGCACAATTAATCTTTTTCTTTCGAAACCATTCGCTATCAACATAAAACTAACAATATCGCTAGAATTAAACAATCTGGAGTTCTGAACTTTTTACCAACCATGAGGAATAGGTACAGGAATTGAATGATGGCTAAACGAAAATTTTCTCATGCGTCAGAGGCGCACAATTAATTTTTTTCTCTCGAAACCACTCGCTATCAACATAAAACTAACAATATCGCTAGAATTAAACAATTTAGACTTCTGAACTTTTTACCATCCATGAGAAATAGGTACAGGAATCGAATGATGGCTAAACGAAAATTTTCTCATGCGTCAGAGGCGCGCAATTAATTTTTTTCTCTCGAAACCACTCGCTATCAACATAAACTAACAATATCGCTAGAATTAAACAATTTAGAGTTCTGAACTTTTTACCATCCGTGAGGAATAGGTACAGGAATCGAATGATGGCTAAACGAAAATTTTCTCATGCGTCAGAGGCGCGCAATTAATTTTTTTCTCTCGAAACCACTCGCTATCAACATAAAACTAACAATATCGCTAGAATTAAACAATTTAGAGTTCTGAAATTTTTACCATCCATGAGGAATAGGTACAGGAATCGAATGATGGCTAAATAAAAATTTTCTCATGCGTCAGAGGCGCGCAATTAATTTTTTTCTCCCGAAACCACTCGCTATCAATATAAAACTAACAATATCGCTAGAATTAAACAATTTAGAGTTCTGAACTTTTTTACCATCTATGAGGTATAGGTACAGGAATCGAATGATGGCTAAACGAAAATTTTCTCATGCGGCAGAGGCGCGCAATTAATTTTCTTCTCTAGGAACCACTCGCTATCAACATAAAACTAACAATATCGCTAGAATTAAACAATTTATAGTTCTGAACTTTTTTACCATCTATGTGGTATAGGTACAGGAATCGAATGATGGCTAAATGAAAATTTTCTCATGCGTCAGAGGCGCGCAATTATTTTTTTTTCTCTCGAAACCACTCGCTATCAACATAAAACTAACAATATCGCTAGAATTAAACAATTTAGAGTTCTGAACTTTTTTACCATCTATGAGGTATAGGTACAGGAATCGAATGATGGCTAAACGAAAATTTTCTCATGCGTCAGAGGCGCGCAATTAATTTTTTTCTCTCGAAACCACTCGCTATCAATATAAAACTAACAATATCGCTAGAATTAAACAATTTAGAGTTCTGAACTTTTTACCATCCATGAGGAATAGGTTCAGGAATCGAATGATGGCTAAACGAAAATTTTCTCATGCGTCAGAGGCGCGCAATTAATTTTTTTCTCTCGAAACCACTCGCTATCAACATAAAACTAACAATATCGCTAGAATTGAACAATTTAGAGTTTTTACCATCCATGGGTAATAGGTACAGAAATCGAATGATGGCTAAACGAAATTTTTCTCATGCGTCAGAGGCGCGCAATTAATTTTTTTCTCTCGAAACCACTCGCTATCAATATAAAACTAACAATATCGCTAGAATTAAACAATTTAGAGTTCTGAACTTCTTACCATCCATGAGGAATAGGTACAGGAATCGAATGATGGCTAAACGAAAATTTTCTCATGTGTCAGAGGCGCGCAATTAATTTTTTTCTCTCGAAACCACTCGCTATCAACATAAAACTAACAATATCGCTAGAATTAAACAATTTAGAGTTCTGAACTTTTTACCATCCATGAGTAATAGGTACAGGAATCGAATGATGGCTAAACGAAAATTTTCTCATGCGTCAGAGGCGCGCAATTAATTTTTTTCTCTCGAAATTGTTAAAGTCTGAAAAATTTGCTGATATTCATTTGGTTATTTATCTATTGTGCGTGATTGTATAAATTCTTTTTAGAGATATGGTGGCTCTGAAAAGAGCCGATTTTGTGCTTAATAAAAAGTCTCATGATGCCTGGGGGGGGGGCAGACTTCCAGTGCTTAAGAGGTTATCATTTTTTTCAGTTGATTTTTACCGATATTCTCCTCCAACAACCTCTGGATTACTTCCAAACCTCTCCTTGCTAGATGAATTGAATCACTGACAAAAATAAATTATATAAATAATTATAATAATAATTATAAAAAATATACTCCTATGAAATAATGAAACTGTTCTAAATACTGACCTTTCTATATCTGATTCTTTCAGTTGAATTGCAACGTCAATTATTACAACGTCAGCGCTTTTAATTTTATACCTAATAAAATTATTAAAGCGTGCCGCATTCTGCGCTACTGTATCTACACAATAAATTTTTACAAATTTTTTTTTTTTATCGACGAAACATAGTAATCGACATTTTTCGAAAAACTAATATGATAAAAAAATCCTCTTAGACTATTCGGTTCCCATCAATGTTTATTATGGAGATTTTTAGATTAATTCCTCTGGGAGAGTGGGTGGAGGACAAAAGATTTGACATATTTTTGCCTAAAAGCCCATAAAAAAGATTGATTTTTCAATAATAAAAATTTGCCTGTTGATCCACGTACTAAGTGGTTTTATTTGACATGCCAATCAAAAATTTTAAAAAATATTAATTTTTTTATTGACGTTATAAGGGTTTTTTGGCGGTCATACCTACGAAACACTAAAAATGGTGGTAGCGCCAGCATGTGAAATATGCTGGTAGCGCTGGCATGTGAAGAATGGTGGTAGCGCCAGTATGTGAAGATTTTTAGATTTCCCTCTGGGAAATAGAGTGGCGGGCAAAAGATTTTTGACGAAAATCACATAAAAAAGAGAAAATTTTTCAAAAATACAAAATTTGCTTGTTCAATCACTCATTAAGAATTTTCAGTTGATATCCCACTTAACCTTTTCAAACTCTTTTAAAAATATTTATTTTTATTAAAAAAATTTATTTAATATACATTTAATTTTCTTATAAGGGTTTTTTGGTGGTCATACTTACAAAACCCTAAAAAACCTTAATAATTGAAAACCTAAAATGTGTGTAAATTCATTCTTCACATTTGTTAATAATTTTATGCGAAACACAATATAGACAGGAAATTTGTTGTAAAATTTTATGGAGGTCATAGACAAGGGATTAAACCATAAATAGGTCTAATGCTTTAATCTTTGCCGAAAATACATTTTAAACTTGTTTTAATTTTGGAACAAGGGCTCGGAGGTGGGGTTAACCAAAATTCCTAGAACACATGGAAATATGGGACATTTTACGAATTGTGTAATTATTCAGTCATTGCAAATATTTCTTTTGAAGTGTTCGCATCTCCAATCCAACATGTTTGGTGTGCCAAAGTTTTCACTTATTTTTTTTACTATTTTTTCTTTTTTGTATTGTGCTATTGCTGTAACACCGTCTATAAGAGTTTTGTAAACGTAAGTAATATTTATATTTGACACGTACATAATTGTTATCAATCTATTCTTAATATTATAGCCGTAGCTTAGCTAAAGACGTTATAATTTTGTTATTGTCGCAACATAAATATTTATTAAACATGTTTGGTAAATTAAGAAGACGACAGAACGTTCAGGAGCGTTTTAATAAAATAATATTATGTTTTAAAAATAATAACATAAATCGGCTAAAATGTAGAACTGTCTCCTTATCTGGTGGGGGATATTTGAGAAAGGAGAGGCGTGGCCAACAACGTTACATAAAACCAGTACTTCTCAAACAAAGACAGATAATATATAAAGATTATAATTAAAAGATAATATAACTAGCTGGAGTACCCGTGCGTTCTGTGCAGGCCCAGAGACAGTGATTCACTTTAAAAGCTTATTATCTTAGGTTATTGTTGATAACTTTTTATTTTTTTTATAAACCACCTAAAACTAAATTGTATTTTAAAGTGAATTGAAACATAGAAACAGTGCAAACAGAGCAAAAGTGCAAACTCAGGGCGAAGCGAGCTACCCATCTTCTAGTTTAATGACAAAACACTATCTTAGGTTAGGTTATGTTAGTAAGGGTTTGGTTAGAAAAAGCCGAGCGAAGCGAGCTACCCATCTTCTAGTTTAATGACAAAACACTATCTTAGGTTAGGTTATGTTAGTAAGGGTTTGGTTAGAAAAAGCCGAGCGAAGCGAGTTACCCATCTTCTAGTTTAATGACAAAACTCTATCTTAGGTTAGGTTATGTTAGTAAGGGTTTGGTTAGAAAAAGCCGAGCGAAGCGAGTTACCCATCTTCTAGTTTAATGACAAAACTCTATCTTAGGTTAGGTTATGTTAGTAAGGGTTTGGTTAGAAAAAGCCGAGCGAAGCGAGCTACCCATCTTCTAGTTTAATGACAAAACACTATCTTAGGTTAGGTTATGTTAGTAAGGGTTTGGTTAGAAAAAGCCGAGCGAAGCGAGCTACCCATCTTCTAGTTTAATGACAAAACACTATCTTAGGTTAGGTTATGTTAGTAAGGGTTTGGTTAGAAAAAGCCGAGCGAAGCGAGCTACCCATCTTCTAGTTTAATGACAAAACGCAAAATTTTAGACGCACACATGCATATACGTCGTAATAAATTTATTGTTTTATTCTTTATTAGTTGGAGACTTCAGTTCATACTGTTTTTGTAATGTACATTTTGTTGTAACGTAAATAAGAAGTGATTGTTTGAGAAGCACTGGTTTTTCTATGGCCACGCCCATTATTTCTCAAATATCCCCACCACATCGCATAAGGAGACAGTTCTACATTTTTCCCAAATTTGTAAAGATCTGTCATTTAAAAATAACTACAAAAATAGAAAGCTAATACATATGACAATAAAGAACAAATTTAGGAAAGATTCTTTTAAATATGAAATTCAAAGTTCCGATATGACACAAACTAATGATAACAACATTGATAATAGACCTCTTCGGGATAATAAAGAATTGGTAGTAACATCAACGCCAAATCGTGACAATTCTCTTCATTTCGTATGTGACATATCGGATGTACATCAAAATACATCAAACGAATTTAAAATAAGTGGCAATAGTAAATTAGATAGTGCAAGTTTGGAACAAGCCACAGATAGGAGACAAACCGTAGATAATAGGGAAAATATAGATTTGGTAAATATAACAAATCGTGATGCGCCTCTTAATATCGCGTGTGATGTATCGAATAGAGAACAAAATACGCCAAGTGAATTTAAGTTAACTCATGAAACTGAATCAGATCGAGAAAGTTTAAAATCGTATTGGGCTCAACAGCGCTATGAAGTGACGCCAAGCGGACTATAACTGAACTAAGCGAAACGAGTAATAGTTTATTGTTTACATCTGGTTTACATGTGTTTTCTCGTGTAGTTTGTATTGCTTTTAAAAGTTAGTGTTGCAGTTTGTTTGTTATATTAACTTTTGATAGCAATTATTATTCTTTTTTATATTACTTTATGTTATAATGAGTTATTATAACACAAATTGGTGTGTGTTTGGCTGTCACTCTAGAAAAGGAAGTAACAAAAATATTTACTTCCACTATTTTCCAAATGAGAAACAATTTGTGAACTGTTAATAAATTTGGTGCTGTGGAAGTGATAATAACAAACTAGTATTTATTAAACAAATTAAATAAAAAACAAACACTAAATTATAAAAATCCTTCTCGAACATAATTAAATATCTACCCGGGTAATTTTAATGCAGAATTAGGGCAAGCGGTCTCAAATTCTGTACGCAGCTTTTCTAATACATTTTCACTGAACTTTCAGTGCCTGCTTTTGTTTTTAATCAATTTATTTAGGCATGGAGTTTCTAACAGAGGTTTCGGTTCATACTGTTGTAAGACAGGTTTCTTAAAAGTAGACCACAGGCATTTTAAATCTGTGCTGGTTAATATTTCCATACTCAATATATTGTTTCTGGAACAAAAAGTAAAACCAACAGAAACCACACAAAAAAAAGATAAATCAAATATTTCACAATCAATCAATGCCCTGATCTTGGTTTCTTTCATTTTGGTTTGTTAACCACCTGGCACAAAATAATAGGATAGCTGAAATGTGTTTGCATGTAGTTCCTGCTTTACATGTGCAGGACATATTTAAAACTTCAACATCATTACTAAATTTTAATTTCCCAGTGACTTCGTGAGGTGGTGTTCTCAAACTGCTTGTTTGTAAACATAACCCACATATGTCGACATGCTCATCATTTTTGTCCAAAATTCCGCACAACATAAGATTTCCGGCGTTTAACAACTCTTCTCCTTCAACTACACACCTAGAAGAAGGTGTTGCACTTAAAAAATTAAAATAATTTAATAAAGATAGCTGTTTATTATCCATTGCAAATCGATGATTTAACATGTAAACAAATATGGACAACTTTCACATTACTCGTTTCAATCAGCTGTTCACAGCGCTCGTAGCGCCGCCATCGGGCATTGTTGTATCCAATAATGAATTTTATCACCTAACAGATTCCTCCGGTAGTTTACATGTAGCTCCCTGCATCTTAAAATTGTACAATCAATCGAAATTGATAAAATCTTCAGCTCTACCGTTGCATTCGGTCAATGATAATTCAGTAAATTATGAAGAAAATTTTAAATCATATTCTTATTATGAAGGTAACTTTTATATTGAAAAAGAAGAGTGGAATGCAATTCACGAAAACGGGGAACTAAAACACCCACTTTTGAATGGGCTAATTAAGAACAAAATTAAAATTGTTAATAACACGTGTGTGTTAAATATTAGAAGCAAATCTAATCTTACGGATAGTATAAATATTTACGCGTACTGCGCACATATTGATTGTAAATTGTTTAAAATAATTATTTTTAAATGTCTGGATTATAAGGTTGAGGTGTGGAGCTCAGGTCGCAATTACAACCATGCTGGTATAGTAACGGGCCAATTACGAGGTTCAGAGAGAAATATAGTTAAACAGGAGTTAAAACATAAAAAACCATTTTCAGTCAAATCTAAACATTTAAATAAAATGTCTGCCTCGATAGTAAATGCGGGTGACGCGCAAGCAATTAAATCAGATGATGTATATAGGCAAGCTCGTTCCGAAAAAATGGCTGAACTTGACAGAGATAAAAATGATTTTATTGATATCATAAAAATGAAAAATGACTCAAATGAGGAATATATTAATTTTGTAGGACACCCTTTTGTAGTTTATTTATTTAGTAAAGTTCAACTGCAGGTATTAAAATCGGAAATGAAGGATGCGTTACCAATATTATATTTGGACGCAACGGGATCGGTAGTTCGCAAACCTTATAAAAATTGCAAACGGATTTATTATTACGCCGGTGTCATTCGCTTAAGGAACGGTAGAATATTTCCGGTAATGGAGATGATAAGTAGTTGTCATGATGTGAATACCATTGGGAAATGGTTGTGGTCATTTAAATACTTTTGTTTGACAAATATAATAAAGAAATGGCCAGTATTTGAAAGGGTGGTTACGGACTTTAGTTTTGCTTTAATAAATGACGTATTAGAGGGATTTAATCGTTTAAATTTAAAAGAATATTTAGACTTATCATTTAGCGTTTTGAATAAAAATAATAATTTAGATAATATAACTCCAATATGTATATGCTGCTGCCATTTCGCGAAAATCATAGCAACGAAAATAAATAAGTTAGTAGATAACAAAGGCACCAAACATTTTTTAAAAGAAATAATAGGGGCATTGTTCGCCATTGACTCCTTTGATAACGTTTGTTTATGGGTAAAATGTTTTATATTCATATCAAAATCGAAATTTAAAAACGATAATGTTAAAAAATCAATTAACCAAATGTTGTCTTTATGTTTTGAAAAAAAAATTAACTTTGAGTGGGAGGAAACTAATTCAGAAATTGATGATGACGATACATTTAAAGGAAATCCAGGTTTGTGCAATTCTAGTAAATTTTTTCAAAAATTTAAAAAAATTGAAGAAGGTGTTTTGTTAGATATTTGTAGCAATCAATTAATGTACACTCATGAGGAAAAAAATGAGTATTACTGTCCTCAATTCGCGAATTTATTTTTAGAAAAATATTTAGCGTTAGTGCCGTTATGGTCGGGTCTCACATTAAAATTAAATAAAGGAACTGACATTCGGGAAAGATTTAGTAATGCATGTGTGGAAAATTGGTTTAATATTGTAAAAAATAATGTTTTAAAGTGCCACCAAAATTTAAAAGCAAGCAGATTTATTAGAAAAATTAAAACACGTATACAAGCGTTATATAAGGAAAATAAAATGAAATTGCCAAATAAAAGATTGTGTTCGGGAAGAATTACGGACATAAATAATAAAAATTTAATAGGATTGAATACGGAAGAAAAATGGGGTAAAAAACGAAAACGGCTTATTGCTAGAAAAACGTATTTTCAAAAACATCACTTGAAGAAAATGTTAGAATCGAATGAGATTCAGAAATTAAATAAAAAGTTAGCCATAGAAACTGATAAAATCACAGAGGTACAAGTAGATTTATCTTCTGAAAGTAGAACAGCTGAAGAAACAAACAAAATCATACCGGCACAGGTAGACTTATCTTCCGAAAACGTTACAATCAATAATGATCCACAAATTTTAGAATTTTATGATAATGGTTTAGTCAAAAACGCAAATTATTATGTTTCAATTCCTAAAAAAATCTTGTATCGTTGCACGATTCTCGGACATAAATTTTTGCAAATTAAAAGAACTTACTAATGAAGATTTAGATTGTTTTGCCACAAAGGACGATAGCTTTTCTGTTTTTGACAAATGGTTGTCTAATTTTATAGTTGATATTGTTATATCACTATTTATTAAGAACAAAACCGGGTACACATTAATACCATGTGAGGTAACGGGAACGATATTTGGAAAACAATATTTTACACTACAACATAATGATATAAATTTCGATAATATAACGTTTATGCCAATTTGCTCAGACGATCATTTTTGTATTGCGGTATTCGACAAAGTTCGAAAAATATTTTATTACTTAAACCCCTATCAATCAACTAAACGAGAAATAGAAAATAAAAGAGACGCATTTATAAAATATTTAAATTGTTACAATAAATTTTCAAATACGACTGAAATAGATACAGATATTAAAATTGAAATTATAAATCATGCGCGCCAAAGAGAAGCGTACACTGAAAGAAAAAAGTTATACAAATCAACGAAAAACTGCGAACTTTTGTGTATAATATGCATCCTAATACTTTTTTTATTTCAAGCATCTAAAACGAAATCTATGAAACATACATTTTAAATGTATTTGTTTTATATAACTATTTGGTTGAATTATATATTTTTGTTATATACTTTTGGGAGAAAACAACTAAAATCATCTGATGAATTAACGGAAAGAAGTTAATGATTTATTGAAAAGATATTAATGAATTAATGAAAAGAAGTGAATGAATTAATGAAAATAAATGATTGAATTAACGAAAAGAAATGATTGATTATTGAAATTGCGGAATATTTATCCTACATTTTGTCGAGACAATTATAAAAAATGAATCATTAGAAACTTCCTTCAATCCGAAATCATATCGTGATTACATATTAGATTTATTATTAAGTTCATCGGATCATTTGTCAACCGAATGTTTGTATTGCGGCAGAGCTTCCAGTCGGAGAAGGCAATCGGAAGAAAACTGGGTAGCTTGCGATGTATGCAATAAATGGATACATACGAATTGCATTCCGGAACAATCACACGAATATAGCAAAATTACGTTTAACTTATGTTGTGTGATAATTATTTGAAAAAGTAACAGGAAAGATAATAAAACACTCGGTAGTTTCAAAAAATAAGTTTATTTGATACGAATTTCGGCTTACGAGGCCATCTTCAGAAATACAAAGGGTTTACTGAAATACATTCATAGAAATAGAAATATTCGACAAGCTAGGTCCGTTTTCACGACGCGCTGCGGGCAATATGTACGAAGCGATCGTAAGACTGCCAGTTTCATAGGCCATCACGTCGCCCAAATACATTTTGCATTATAATTTAGGTCACTATTTCGTTCGAATATGTTATTATTTACGTTCGACATGTTAAATCCCTCTTTTTAGACCAGTTGCGAGCAATATGACAAACGAAAGAAAAATACTGAGAAGGTGATATGCTCGAAGATATTTCTTTTATAATTTTATTAAGCTTTTGAGAGAAATCTCAAATTACTTTAATTTTCCTATAACAGAAAATCTGAAAGGAACCTACCTAAAGTGGTAACGAGTTGGCGAAATACCTCCAGGGTGACATGGAAACTTTCGCATTTAATATTATTTACTAAATGAGTAGTAAAATTTAAGATTATATTAAAAATTATGAATTTGGCGCTACCACCATTTTTGTTTTGTAGTTATGACAGCCAAAAAACCCTTATAAGGTCAATAAAAAAAAAATAAATATTTTTATTAATTTTGATTGGCATGTCAAATGAAACCACAGTAAGTGGATCAACAGACAAATTTTTATTTTTGAAAAATCAATCTTTTTTTAAGGGATTTTAAGCAAAAATATGTCAAATCTTGTGTCCCCCACCCACTTTCCCAGAGGAGTTAATCTTAAAATCTCCATAATGAAAATTGATGCGAACCGGATAGTTAAAGAGGAATTTTTTATCAGATTAGTTTTTCGAAATGTCGATTTTTATGTTTTGTCGATAAAAAAAATAATATATTTTTGTAAAAATTTATTGTATAGATACAGTAGCGCAGAATGCGGCACGCTTTAATAATTTTATTAGGTATAAAATTAAAAGCGCTGACGTTGTAATAATTGACGTTGCAATTCAACTGAAAGAATCAGATATAGAAAGGTCAGTATTTAGAACAGTTTCATTATTTCATAGGAGTATATTTTTTATAATTATTATTATAATTATTTATATAATTTATTTTTGTCAGTGATTCAATTCATCTAGCAAGGAGAGGTTTGGAAGTAATCCAGAGGTTGTTGGAGGAGAATATCGGTAAAAATCAACTGAAAAAAATGATAACCTCTTAAGCACTGGAAGTCTGCCCCCCCCCAGGCATCATGAGACTTTTTATTAAGCACAAAATCGGCTCTTTTCAGAGCCACCATATCTCTAAAAAGAATTTATACAATCACGCACAATAGATAAATAACCAAATGAATATCAGCAAATTTTTCAGACTTTAACAATTTCGAGAGAAAAAAATTAATTGCGCGCCTCTGACGCATGAGAAAATTTTCGTTTAGCCATCATTCAATTCCTGTACCTATTACTCATGGATGGTAAAAAGTTCAGAACTCTAAATTGTTTAATTCTAGCGATATTGTTAGTTTTATGTTGATAGCGAGTGGTTTCGAGAGAAAAAAATTAATTGCGCGCCTCTGACGCATGAGAAAATTTTCGTTTAGCCATCATTCGATTCCTGTACCTATTCCTCATGGATGGTAAAAAGTTCAGAACTCTAAATTGTTTAATTCTAGCGATATTGTTAGTTTTATATTGATAGCGAGTGGTTTCGAGAGAAAAAAATTAATTGCGCGCCTCTGACGCATGAGAAAAATTTCGTTTAGCCATCATTCGATTTCTGTACCTATTACCCATGGATGGTAAAAACTCTAAATTGTTCAATTCTAGCGATATTGTTAGTTTTATGTTGATAGCGAGTGGTTTCGAGAGAAAAAAATTAATTGCGCGCCTCTGACGCATGAGAAAATTTTCGTTTAGCCAACATTCGATTCCTGTACCTATTCCTCATGGATGGTAAAAAGTTCAGAACTCTAAATTGTTTAATTCTAGCGATATTGTTAGTTTTATATTGAAAGCGAGTGGTTTCGAGAGAAAAAAATTAATTGCGCGCCTCTGACGCATGAGAAAATTTTCGTTTAGCCATCATTCGATTCCTGTACCTATACCTCATAGATGGTAAAAAAGTTCAGAACTCTAAATTGTTTAATTCTAGCGATATTGTTAGTTTTATGTTGATAGCGAGTGGTTTCGAGAGAAAAAAAATAATTGCGCGCCTCTGACGCATGAGAAAATTTTCATTTAGCCATCATTCGATTCCTGTACCTATACCACATAGATGGTAAAAAAGTTCAGAACTATAAATTGTTTAATTCTAGCGATATTGTTAGTTTTATGTTGATAGCGAGTGGTTTCTAGAGAAGAAAATTAATTGCGCGCCTCTGCCGCATGAGAAAATTTTCGTTTAGCCATCATTCGATTCCTGTACCTATACCTCATAGATGGTAAAAAAGTTCAGAACTCTAAATTGTTTAATTCTAGCGATATTGTTAGTTTTATATTGATAGCGAGTGGTTTCGGGAGAAAAAAATTAATTGCGCGCCTCTGACGCATGAGAAAATTTTCGTTTAGCCATCATTCGATTCCTGTACCTATTCCTCACGGATGGTAAAATGTTCAGAACTCTAAATTGTTTAATTCTAGCGATATTGTTAGTTTATGTTGATAGCGAGTGGTTTCGAGAGAAAAAAATTAATTGCGCGCCTCTGACGCATGAGAAAATTTTCGTTTAGCCATCATTCGATTCCTGTACCTATTTCTCATGGATGGTAAAAAGTTCAGAACTCTAAATTGTTTGATTCTAGCGATATTGTTAGTTTTATGTTGATAGCGAGTGGTTTCGAGAGAAAAAAATTAATTGTGCGCCTCTGACGCATGAGAAATTTTTCGTTTAGCCATCATTCAATTCCTGTACCTATTCCTCATGGTTGGTAAAAAGTTCAGAACTCCAAATTGTTTAATTCTAGCGATATTGTTAGTTTTATATTGATAGCGAGTGGTTTCGAGAGAAAAAAATTAATTGCGCGCCTCTGACGCATGAGAAAATTTTCGTTTAGCCATCATTTAATTCCTGTACCTATTCCTCATGGTTGGTAAAATGTTCAGAACTCCAAATTGTTTAATTCTAGCGATATTGTTAGTTTTATGTTGATAGCGAATGGTTTCGAAAGAAAAAAATTAATTGTGCGCCTCTGACGCATGAGAAAATTTTCGTTTAGCCATCATTCAATTCCTGTACCTATTCCTCATGGTTGGTAAAAAGTTCAGAACTCCAAATTGTTTAATTCTAGCGATATTGTTAGTTTTATGTTGATAGCGAATGGTTTCGAAAGAAAAAAATTAATTGTGCGCCTCTGACGCATGAGAAAATTTTCGTTTAGCCATCATTTAATTCCTGTACCTATTCCTCATGGTTGGTAAAAAGTTCAGAACTCCAAATTGTTTAATTCTAGCGATATTGTTAGTTTTATATTGATAGCGAGTGGTTTCGGGAGAAAAAAATTAATTGCGCGCCTCTGACGCATGAGAAAATTTTCGTTTAGCCATCATCATTCAATTCCTGTACCTATTCCTCATGGATGGTAAAAAGTTCAGAACTCTAAATTGTTTAATTCTAGCGATATTGTTAGTTTAATGTTGATAGCGAATGGTTTCGAAAGAAAAAGATTAATTGTGCGTCTTTGACGCATGAGAAAATTTTCGTTTAGCCAAAATTCAAGTCCTGTACCTATTCCTCATGGTTGGTGAAAAGTTCAGAACTCCAAATTGTTTAATTCTAGCGATATTGTTAGTTTTATGTTGATAGCGAATGGTTTCGAAAGAAAAAAATTAATTGCACGCCTCTGACGCATGAGAAAATTTTCGTTTAGCCATAATTCGATTTCTGTACCTATTCCTCATGGATGGTAAAAATTTCAGAACTCTAAATTGTTTAATTCTAGCGATATTGTTAGTTTTATGTTGATAGCGAGTGGTTTCGAGAGAAAAAAATTAATTGTGCGCCTCTGACGCATGAGAAAATTTTCGTTTAGGCAAAATTCAAGTCCTGTACCTATTCCTCATGGTTGGTGAAAAGTTCAGAACTCCAAATTGTTTAATTCTAGCGATATTGTTAGTTTTATGTTGATAGCGAATGGTTTCGAAAGAAAAAAATTAATTGCACGCCTCTGACGCATGAGAAAATTTTCGTTTAGCCATAATTCGATTTCTGTACCTATTCCTCATGGATGGTAAAAATTTCAGAACTCTAAATTGTTTAATTCTAGCGATATTGTTAGTTTTATGTTGATAGCGAGTGGTTTCGAGAGAAAAAAATTAATTGTGCGCCTCTGACGCATGAGAAAATTTTCGTTTAGCCATCATTCAATTCCTGTACCTATTCCTCATGGTTGGTAAAAAGTTCAGAACTCCAAATTGTTTAATTCTAGCGATATTGTTAGTTTTATGTTGATAGCGAATGGTTTCGAAAGAAAAAAATTAATTGTGCGTCTTTGACGCATGAGAAAATTTTCGTTTAGCCAAAATTCAAGTCCTGTACCTATTCCTCATGGTTGGTAAAAAGTTCAGAACTCCAAATTGTTTAATTCTAGCGATATTGTTAGTTTTATGTTGATAGCGAGTGGTTTCTAGAGAAGAAAATTAATTCCGCGCCTCTGCCGCATGAGAAAATTTTCGTTTAGCCATCATTCACATCCTGTACCTATACCTCATAGATGGTAAAAAAGTTCAGAACTCTAAATTGTTTAATTCTAGCGATATTGTTAGTTTTATGTTGATAGCGAGTGGTTTCGAGAGCAAAAAATTAATTGCGCGCCTCTGACGCATGAGAAAATTTTCGTTTAGCCATCATTCGATTCCTGTACTTATTCATCATGGATGGTAAAAAGTTCAGTACTCTAAATTGTTTAATTCTAGCGATTTTGTTAGTTTTATATTGATAGCGAGTGGTTTCGGGAGAAAAAAATTAATTGCGCGCCTCTGACGCATGAGAAAATTTTCGTTTAGCCATCATTCAATTCCTGTACCTATTCCTCATGGATGGTAAAAAGTTCAGAACTCCAAATTGTTTAATTCTAGCGATATTGTTAGTTTTATGTTGATAGCGAGTGGTTTCGAGAAAAAAAATAATTGCGCGCCTCTGACGCATGAGAAAATTTTCATTTAGCCATCATTCGATTCCTGTACCTATACCTCATAGATGGTAAAAAAGTTCAGAACTCTAAATTGTTTAATTCTAGCGATATTGTTAGTTTTATGTTGATAGCGAGTGGTTTCTAGAGAAGAAAATTAATTGCGCGCCTCTGCCGCATGAGAAAATTTTCGTTTAGCCATCATTCGATTCCTGTACCCATACCTCATAGATGGTAAAAAAGTTCAGAACTCTAAATTGTTTAATTCTAGCGATATTGTTAGTTTTATGTTGATAGCGAGTGGTTTCTAGAGAAGAAAATTAATTGCGCGCCTCTGCCGCATGAGAAAATTTTCGTTTAGCCATCATTCGATTCCTGTACCTATACCTCATAGATGGTAAAAAAGTTCAGAACTCTAAATTGTTTAACTCTAGCGATATTGTTAGTTTTATATTGATAGCGAGTGGTTTCGGGAGAAAAAAATTAATTGCGCGCCTCTGACGCATGAGAAAATTTTCGTTTAGCCATCATCATTCAATTCCTGTACCTATTCCTCATGGATGGTAAAAAGTTTAGAACTCTAAATTGTTTAATTCTAGCGATATTGTTAGTTTTATGTTGATAGCGAGTGGTTTCGAGAGAAAAAAATTAATTGCGCGCCTCTGACGCATGAGAAAATTTTCGTTTAGCCATCATTCGATTTCTGTACCTATTCCTCACGGATGGTAAAAAGTTCAGAACTCTAAATTGTTTAATTCTAGCGATATTGTTAGTTTATGTTGATAGCGAGTGGTTTCGAGAGAAAAAAATTATTTGCGCGCCTCTGACGCATGAGAAAATTTTCGTTCAGCCATCATTCGATTCCTGTACCTATTTCTCATGGATGGTAAAAAGTTCAGAACTCTAAATTGTTTAGTTCGAGCGATATTGTTAGTTTATATTGATAGCGAGTGGTTTCGAGAGAAAAAAATTAATTGTGCGCCTCTGACGCATGAGAAAATTTTCGTTTAGCCATCATTCAATTCCTGTACCTATTCCTCATGGTTGGTAAACAGTTCAGAACTCCAAATTGTTTAATTCTAGCGATATTGTTAGTTTTATGTTGATAGCGAATGGTTTCGAAAGAAAAAAATTAATTGTGCGTCTTTGACGCATGAGAAAATTTTCGTTTAGCCAAAATTCAAGTCCTGTACCTATTCCTCATGGTTGGTGAAAAGTTCAGAACTCCAAATTGTTTAATTCTAGCGATATTGTTAGTTTTATGTTGATAGCGAGTGGTTTCGAGAAAAAAATTAATTGCGCGCCTCTGACGCATGAGAAAATTTTCGTTTAGCCATCATTCGATTTCTGTACCTATTCCTCACGGATGGTAAAAAGTTCAGAACTCTAAATTGTTTAATTCTAGCGATATTGTTAGTTTATGTTGATAGCGAGTGGTTTCGAGAGAAAAAAATTATTTGCGCGCCTCTGACGCATGAGAAAATTTTCGTTCAGCCATCATTCGATTCCTGTACCTATTTCTCATGGATGGTAAAAAGTTCAGAACTCTAAATTGTTTAGTTCGAGCGATATTGTTAGTTTATATTGATAGCGAGTGGTTTCGAGAGAAAAAAATTAATTGTGCGCCTCTGACGCATGAGAAAATTTTCGTTTAGCCATCATTCAATTCCTGTACCTATTCCTCATGGTTGGTAAACAGTTCAGAACTCCAAATTGTTTAATTCTAGCGATATTGTTAGTTTTATGTTGATAGCGAATGGTTTCGAAAGAAAAAAATTAATTGTGCGTCTTTGACGCATGAGAAAATTTTCGTTTAGCCAAAATTCAAGTCCTGTACCTATTCCTCATGGTTGGTGAAAAGTTCAGAACTCCAAATTGTTTAATTCTAGCGATATTGTTAGTTTTATGTTGATAGCGAGTGGTTTCGAGAAAAAAATTAATTGCGCGCCTCTGACGCATGAGAAAATTTTCGTTTAGCCATCATTCGATTCCTGTACCTATTCCTCATGGATGGTAAAAATTTCAGAACTCTAAATTGTTTAATTCTAGCGATATTGTTAGTTTTATGTTGATAGCGAGTGGTTTCGAGAAAAAAATTAATTGCGCGCCTCTGACGCATGAGAAAATTTTCGTTTAGCCATCATTCGATTCCTGTACCTGTACCTCATAGATGGTAAAAAAGTTCAGAACTCTAAATTGTTTAATTCTAGCGATATTGTTAGTTTTATGTTGATAGCGAGTGGTTTCTAGAGAAGAAAATTAATTGCGCGCCTCTGCCGCATGAGAAAATTTTCGTTTAGCCATCATTCGATTCCTGTACCTATACCTCATAGATGGTAAAAAAGTTCAGAACTCTAAATTGTTTAATTCTAGCGATATTGTTAGTTTTATGTTGATAGCGAGTGGTTTCGAGAGAAAAAAATTAATTGCGCGCCTCTGACGCATGAGAAAATTTTCGTTTAGCCATCTTTCGATTCCTGTACTTATTCATCATGGATGGTAAAAAGTTCAGTACTCTAAATTGTTTAATTCTAGCGATATTGTTAGTTTTATATTGATAGCGAGTGGTTTCGGGAGAAAAAAATTAATTGCGCGCCTCTGACGCATGAGAAAATTTTCGTTTAGCCATCATCATTCAATTCCTGTACCTATTCCTCATGGATGGTAAAAAGTTCAGAACTCTAAATTGTTTAATTCTAGCGATATTGTTAGTTTTATGTTGATAGCGAGTGGTTTCGAGAGAAAAAAATTAATTGCGCGCCTCTGACGCATGAGAAAATTTTCGTTTAGCCATCATTCGATTTCTGTACCTATTCCTCACGGATGGTAAAAAGTTCAGAACTCTAAATTGTTTAATTCTAGCGATATTGTTAGTTTATGTTGATAGCGAGTGGTTTCGAGAGAAAAAAATTATTTGCGCGCCTCTGACGCATGAGAAAATTTTCGTTCAGCCATCATTCGATTCCTGTACCTATTTCTCATGGATGGTAAAAAGTTCAGAACTCTAAATTGTTTAGTTCGAGCGATATTGTTAGTTTATATTGATAGCGAGTGGTTTCGAGAGAAAAAAATTAATTGTGCGCCTCTGACGCATGAGAAAATTTTCGTTTAGCCATCATTCAATTCCTGTACCTATTCCTCATGGTTGGTAAACAGTTCAGAACTCCAAATTGTTTAATTCTAGCGATATTGTTAGTTTTATGTTGATAGCGAATGGTTTCGAAAGAAAAAAATTAATTGTGCGTCTTTGACGCATGAGAAAATTTTCGTTTAGCCAAAATTCAAGTCCTGTACCTATTCCTCATGGTTGGTGAAAAGTTCAGAACTCCAAATTGTTTAATTCTAGCGATATTGTTAGTTTTATGTTGATAGCGAGTGGTTTCGAGAAAAAAATTAATTGCGCGCCTCTGACGCATGAGAAAATTTTCGTTTAGCCATCATTCGATTCCTGTACCTATTCCTCATGGATGGTAAAAATTTCAGAACTCTAAATTGTTTAATTCTAGCGATATTGTTAGTTTTATGTTGATAGCGAGTGGTTTCGAGAGAAAAAAATTAATTGCGCGCCTCTGACGCATGAGAAATTTTTCGTTTAGCCATCATTCAATTCCTGTACCTATTCCTCATGGATGGTAAAAAGTTCAGAACTCCAAATTGTTTAATTCTAGCGATATTGTTAGTTTTATGTTGATAGCGAGTGGTTTCGAGAAAAAAATTAATTGCGCGCCTCTGACGCATGAGAAAATTTTCGTTTAGCCATCATTCGATTCCTGTACCTGTACCTCATAGATGGTAAAAAAGTTCAGAACTCTAAATTGTTTAATTCTAGCGATATTGTTAGTTTTATGTTGATAGCGAGTGGTTTCTAGAGAAGAAAATTAATTACGCGCCTCTGCCGCATGAGAAAATTTTCGTTTAGCCATCATTCGATTCCTGTACCTATACCTCATAGATGGTAAAAAAGTTCAGAACTCTAAATTGTTTAATTCTAGCGATATTGTTAGTTTTATGTTGATAGCGAGTGGTTTCGAGAGAAAAAAATTAATTGCGCGCCTCTGACGCATGAGAAAATTTTCGTTTAGCCATCTTTCGATTCCTGTACTTATTCATCATGGATGGTAAAAAGTTCAGTACTCTAAATTGTTTAATTCTAGCGATATTGTTAGTTTTATATTGATAGCGAGTGGTTTCGGGAGAAAAAAATTAATTGCGCGCCTCTGACGCATGAGAAAATTTTCGTTTAGCCATCATCATTCAATTCCTGTACCTATTCCTCATGGATGGTAAAAAGTTCAGAACTCTAAATTGTTTAATTCTAGCGATATTGTTAGTTTTATGTTGATAGCGAGTGGTTTCGAGAGAAAAAAATTAATTGCGCGCCTCTGACGCATGAGAAAATTTTCGTTTAGCCATCATTCGATTTCTGTACCTATTCCTCACGGATGGTAAAAAGTTCAGAACTCTAAATTGTTTAATTCTAGCGATATTGTTAGTTTATGTTGATAGCGAGTGGTTTCGAGAGAAAAAAATTATTTGCGCGCCTCTGACGCATGAGAAAATTTTCGTTCAGCCATCATTCGATTCCTGTACCTATTTCTCATGGATGGTAAAAAGTTCAGAACTCTAAATTGTTTAGTTCGAGCGATATTGTTAGTTTATATTGATAGCGAGTGGTTTCGAGAGAAAAAAATTAATTGTGCGCCTCTGACGCATGAGAAAATTTTCGTTTAGCCATCATTCAATTCCTGTACCTATTCCTCATGGTTGGTAAACAGTTCAGAACTCCAAATTGTTTAATTCTAGCGATATTGTTAGTTTTATGTTGATAGCGAATGGTTTCGAAAGAAAAAAATTAATTGTGCGTCTTTGACGCATGAGAAAATTTTCGTTTAGCCTAAATTCAAGTCCTGTACCTATTCCTCATGGTTGGTGAAAAGTTCAGAACTCCAAATTGTTTAATTCTAGCGATATTGTTAGTTTTATGTTGATAGCGAGTGGTTTCGAGAAAAAAATTAATTGCGCGCCTCTGACGCATGAGAAAATTTTCGTTTAGCCATCATTCGATTCCTGTACCTATTCCTCATGGATGGTAAAAATTTCAGAACTCTAAATTGTTTAATTCTAGCGATATTGTTAGTTTTATGTTGATAGCGAGTGGTTTCGAGAGAAAAAAATTAATTGCGCACCTCTGACGCATGAGAAAATTTTCGTTTAGCCATCATTCAATTCCTGTACCTATTCCTCATGGTTGGTAAAAAGTTCAGAACTCCAAATTGTTTAGTTCTAGCGATATTGTTAGTTTTATGTTGATAGCGAATGGTTTCGAAAGAAAAAAATTAATTGTGCGCCTCTGACGCATGAGAAAATTTTCGTTTAACCATCATTCAATTCCTGTACCTATTCCTCATGGTTGGTAAAAAGTTCAGAACTCCAAATTGTTTAATTCTAGCGATATTGTTAGTTTTAAGTTGATAGCGAATGGTTTCGAAAGAAAAAATTAATTGTGCGTCTTTGACGCATGAGAAAATTTTCGTTTAGCCAAAATTCAAGTCCTGTACCTATTCCTCATGGTTGGTAAAAGGTTCAGAACTCCAAATTGTTTAATTCTAGCGATATTGTTAGTTTTATGTTGATAGCGAGTGGTTTCGAGAAAAAAATTAATTGCGCGCCTCTGACGCATGAGAAAATTTTCGTTTAGCCATCATTCGATTCCTGTATCTATACCTCATAGATGGTAAAAAAGTTCAGAACTCTAAATTGTTTAATTCTAGCGATATTGTTAGTTTTATGTTGATAGCGAGTGGTTTCGAGAGAAAAAAATTAATTGCACGCCTCTGACGCATGAGAAAATTTTCGTTTTGGGCTCAACAGCGCTATGAAGTGATGCCAATCGGATTAAATCTGAACTAGGCGAAACGAGTAATCGTTCATTGTTTACGTCTGGTGTACATGTGCTTTCTCGTGTAGTTTGTATCGCTTTTAAACGTTAGTGTTGCAGTTTGTTTGTTATATTAACATTTGATAGCAATTATTATTCTTTTTTATATAACTTTATGTTATAATGAGTTATCATAACACAAATTGCTGTGTGTTTGGCTGCCACTCTAGAAGAGGAAGTAACAAAAACATTCACTTCCACTATTTTCCAAATGAGAAACAATTTGTGAAAATAATAAATAAATTTGGTGTTGTGGAAGAGATAAATAGGAAAAAAGCATGGGAAAATGCTATAAATACGGGAAAAAGGGTGACAAAAAGTATGAGGGTGTGCTCAAAGCATTTCAAAGCTACAGATTACATCAATATGTCAGGTATAAAACGCATTTTATTTTACTAAACATCAATATTTATTACTCTGTTTTGTAGGATTTTTGCAAAATACAAGTCCCCGCCTTAAAAATACTTCAGTTCCATCTTTAAATTTACCAAGGAAATCTTTTAATAAGAAGGAAAGTTTGTGTGACAAAAATCGTCAAGAAAGATTCGAAAGAAGAAAATTGTTAAGGGAAAAACATGGGAAATTTTTTGATGACCCAGTTTCATGTGATACTCTTCATGATCATCAATTGATAAACAATTTATCGGAGGAGAATATATTATCGAGAGATCTTTCGGAAAAGGAAAAAGTAGCTATAAGTGGGTTATTAGACCTAGTGAATTTACCTCCGCTGGATTTACAACATGACGATAAAAGTGTGCAAGTGACCAGTGGTGATTTTGTTTTGAGTTTTTCAAATACTATAAAAGATGATTCATCTCTGAATTCTTTAAGTGGTATAATAACTTTAGAACTATTACATCAGTTAACAAATATGGTGAAAGAACACTTTCCCCAAAAAAGTATTTTGTCAATTACTGTTAAAGACAGAATTTTACTGGTTTTTATGAAATTAAAGCTGGCATTAACATTTAAAGTCCTATCTTTTTTTTTCAAAATTTCACCATCGCTCTGCAGTAGCATATTTGCAGAATATGTGACACATTTATCAGAAATTTTACAGTCGTGCATAAAATGGCCTTCTTTGGAAGAAATAAAGAATAATATGCCAAAATGTTTCACGGATTTTTCAAACGTAAGGGTGATTGTAGATTGTACAGAAGTTCCGGTACAAAAACCAAAATGTTTATGTTTTCGGATACGAACATACTCTCAGTACAAAGGAAAAAACACAATAAAAATTATGACAGGTGTAAGTCCAGGAGGACTGTTAACATTTGTTTCAAAATGTTATGGTGGACGTACTTCTGATAAGGCCATATTTGAGCAGAGCAAAATAATAGAAAAGTTAGAACCACATATAGATGGTGTAATGGTCGATAAAGGATTTTTTATTGATAAGATATGCGAGCAGTATTGTATATCTGTAATTCGACCTCCGTTTTTAAGAAAAAAAAATCAACTAAGCCCAGCTGAAGCTAAAATAAACGTAAGAATTGCACGTGCTAGAGTTCACGTAGAGAGAATGAACCAGCGTATTCGTGTGTTCGACATTTTAAATAACACTCTTCCATGGACACTTGTACGCTATATTGACGATATAATTATTATTTGCTGTGCAATGGCAAATTTGCAATCTCCAATCATGAGTGATGATAAATTTTAATTATTTTTAGCACAGATTGGTTTACCATGGTACGGTAAAGGTATAATTATTCCACCTATTTGATGGCCATTGATCAATTTTAATCTATATTAATAAAATTGGAAGTTATACCTATTTACCTTTTTTTTTTGTACATAAGAAAATTTGTTTTCTTGTCTCTATGTATATGTATAGTAATTATATTTTTAAATAAAAGATTGTAAAAAATAAATGTTTATATTCATATTTTAATAACCTGTTTTATTCTACCTAAAAAGCTGTTTTGTTTGTACAAATAGCATGTAGCATATTTTCAAAATATATATTTTTTAATTTAGTCAATAGCTTTATAGCAAAATCCTTATCAAAATCAGTCCTGATATTTAAAAAAGTATTATCAAATGTTGAGAATATAATAAAATCGCATACTGGCAGGTTTAATATCGCCATCCCAAACTGGACCTGACCATAATATTGATGATTGGGATTTAATATTAATTTTTCATTACGAAATATAATATAATTAAGGTTTTTTATTAATTCCACAGCAGTTGTTTCTCTACCTGAAAATTTTTAAATAAATAAAATAAATTTAGAAATAAATAATATTTTAAAATTAACCTTCATATGGACATTTAATTTCCAATAATTTTGTTGGTATTCCATCTTGGCATACTATGCCATCCGCTGAATAACTCAACCAAGGATTAGAGGGGCAAATAAAAATACCAATTTCCTGTACTGTGCATCCTAATCTCTCTGCATAAGTATTTCTGGCTAATTTTTCACTTTCTATCCCATGTAAAGTGAACCTATTTTGAAAGGATTTAGGCCAAAAATACTTTACGGATTTACTTTCCCAATCCCCTTTACTGTATGTATACAGCCCATAGCAACGAGAACCAGTTATTCTAAACTGGCGTTGCCGTAACCATTCCGTTTTATTTTCTTTAGTGTTTAGGCATATTTTAAGAACATCTATATTTGATATGTCGTTATAAGTTTCATCGCAGCACTGCCCTTTAAAATTTATTGATATATTTTTTATTTGTTGTAACAAATCAGTAGCAGAATTTTTTATAAAAAATTCAATCAATTCTGTTTCCTTTCGATTGATCTGTGGGGCTGGTAATATTGATGTTTGCCGTCCAATCCTATTTTAGAAAAAAATAATAAAATAAAATTTCTAATGATAATCTATTGTGTTCGAGAGGTATTTACTAACTTATTAATATTTAACAAACTAGTATTTATTAAACAAATTAAATAAAAAACAAACACTAAATAATAAAAATCCTTCTCGAACATAATTAAATATCTACCCGTGTAATTTTAATGCAGAATTAGGACATGTAGTCTCAAATTTTGTACGCAGCGTTTCCAATACATTTTCACTGATCCTGCTTTTGCTTTTAATAAATTTTTTTAGGCAAGGAGTTTCTAACAGAGGTTGCGGTTCATACTGTTGTAAGACAGGTTTTTTTAAAGTAGACCACAGGCATTTTAAATCTGTGCTGGTTAATGTTTCCATACACAATATATTGTTTCTGGAACAAAAAGAAAAACCAACAGAAACCACACAAAAAAAAAAGAAAAATCAAATATTCCAATAAAATCAATCAATGCCCTGATCTTGGCTTCTTTCATTTTGGTTTGTTAACCACCTGGTACAAAATAATAGGACAGCTGAAATGTGTTTGCATGTAGTTCCTGCTTTACAGGTGCAGGACATATTTAAAACTTCAACATCATTGCTAAATGTTAATTTCCCAGTGACTTCGTGAGGTGGTGATCTCAAACTGCTTGTTTGTAAACATAACCCACATATGTTGACATGCTCATCATTTTTATCCAAAATTCCGCACAACATAAGATGTCCGGCGTTTAACAACTCTTCTCCTTCAACTACACACCTAGAAGAAGGTGTTGCACTTAAAAAATTAAAATAATTTAATAAGGATAGCTGTTTATTATCCATTGCAAATCGATGATTTAACATGTAAACAAATATGGATAACGGGTCCGGTGTCGTATATATACACACGAATTTTCAAATTTTTCAAACGGTGTCTGAAAGTAGGTCATTCAAGTAGTATTTTTCAGAAAAAAAAATTGCGGGTTATCGCGATTTTCTTGAGTTACAAAGGTAAAAGTTTTGTAAAATGCATTGTTGTAATTACATTATTTGTCAAAAGATGGCAGCATAGAACGTGCTACACTGTTCCGTAGAATGTTTTTGTTATTAAACATACCCTAACCTAAGATAGTGTTTTGTCATTAAACTAGAAGATATGTAGCTCGCTCCGCTTGGTTCTACTAGCCTAATACGCTCCTAACCTAACCTAAAATAATGTTTTGTCATTAAACTAAAAAGTAGATCGCTCGCTCCAATTGCATTCTACTTACCAACCCTAACCTAAAATAGTGTTTTTGTCATTAATCTAGAAAGTAGGTAGCTCGCTTCGCTCGGCTTCTTCTAACCAAACCCTTACTAACCTAACCTAACCTAAGATAGTGTTTTGTCATTAAACTAGAAGATATGTAGCTCGCTCCGCTTGGTTCTACTAGCCTAATACGCTCCTAACCTAACCTAAAATAATGTTTTGTCATTAAACTAAAAAGTAGATCGCTCGCTCCAGTTGCATTCTACTTACCTACCCTAACCTAAAATAGTGTTTTTGTCATTAATCTAGAAAGTAGGTAGCTCGCTTCGCTCGGCTTCTTCTAACCAAACCCTTATTAACCTAACCTAACCTAAGATAGTGTTTTGTCACTAAACTAGATGATGGGTAGCTCGCTTCGCTCGGCTCTTCTAACCAAACCCTTACCAACCTAACCTAACCTAAGATAGTGTTTTGTCATTAAACTAGAAGATGGGTAGCTCGCTTCGCTCGGCTTTTTCTAACCAAACCCTTACTAACCTAACCTAACCTAAGATAGTGTTTTGTCATTAAATTAGAAGATGGGTAGCTCGTTTCGCTCGGCTTCTTCTAACCAAACCCTTACTAACCTAACCTAACCTAAGATAGTGTTTTGTCATTAAACTAGAAGATGGGTAGCTCGCTTCGCTCGGCTTCTTCTAACCAAACCCTTACTAACCTAACCTAACCTAAGATAGTGTTTTTTCACTAAACTAGAAGATGGGTAGCTCGCTTCGCTCGGCTCTTCTAACCAAACCCTTACCAACCTAACCTAACCTAAGATAGTGTTTTGTCATTAAACTAGAATATGGGTAGCTCGCTTCGCTCGGCTTTTTCTAACCAAACCCTTACTAACCTAACCTAACCTAAGATAGTGTTTTGTCATTAAACTAGAAGATGGGTAGCTCGCTTCGCTCGGCTTCTTCTAACCAAACCCTTACTAACCTAACCTAACCTAAGATAGTGTTTTGTCATTAAACTAGAAGATGGGTAGCTCGCTTCGCTCGGCTTCTTCTAACCAAACCCTTACTAACCTAACCTAACCTAAGATAGTGTTTTTTCACTAAACTAGAAGATGGGTAGCTCGCTTCGCTCGGCTCTTCTAACCAAACCCTTACCAACCTAACCTAACCTAAGATAGTTTTTTGTCATTAAACTAGAAGATGGGTAGCTCGCTTCGCTCGGCTTTTTCTAACCAAACCCTTACTAACCTAACCTAACCAAGTAACAAGTGTTTCATATATATATATATATATATATATATATGTGTGTGTGTGTGTGTGTGTGTGTGTGTGTGTGTGTGTGTGTGTGTGTGTGTGTGTGTGTGTGTGTGTGTGTGTGTGTGTGTGTGTGTGTGTGTGTGTGTGTGTGTGTGTGTGTGTGTGTGTGTGTGTGTGTGTGTGTGTGTGTGTGTGTGTGTGTGTGTGTGTGTGTGTGTGTGTGTGTGTGTGTGTGTGTGTGTGTGTGTGTGTGTGTGTGTGTGTGTGTGTGTGTGTGTGTGTGTGTGTGTGTGTGTGTGTGTGTGTGTGTGTGTGTGTGTGTGTGTGTGTGTGTGTGTGTGTGTGTGTGTGTGTGTGTGTGTGTGTGTGTGTGTGTGTGTGTGTGTGTGTGTGTGTGTGTGTGTGTGTGTGTGTGTGTGTGTGTGTGTGTGTGTGTGTGTGTGTGTGTGTGTGTGTGTGTGTGTGTGTGTGTGTGTGTGTGTGTGTGTGTGTGTGTGTGTGTGTGTGTGTGTGTGTGTGTGTGTGTGTGTGTGTGTGTGTGTGTGTGTGTGTGTGTGTGTGTGTGTGTGTGTGTGTGTGTGTGTGTGTGTGTGTGTGTGTGTGTGTGTGTGTGTGTGTGTGTGTGTGTGTGTGTGTGTGTGTGTGTGTGTGTGTGTGTGTGTGTGTGTGTGTGTGTGTGTGTGTGTGTGTGTGTGTGTGTGTGTGTGTGTGTGTGTGTGTGTGTGTGTGTGTGTGTGTGTGTGTGTGTGTGTGTGTGTGTGTGTGTGTGTGTGTGTGTGTGTGTGTGTGTGTGTGTGTGAAGCAGCGGGTATAACTAATAGGTAACATATTTAGTTATAATATCTTCTGGTATTTCTTTTCGACCATGAAATATATTAAATAATGTAGTCGCTTATTGGGATATTAGGTCAATAAAAAAAAAAATTACTTATTCATATATTTGAATAGACCGGTTTTGACAATTTATTGTCTTCTTCAGTATCTCTGAGGAAAATCAGTCTCAATTTTCCTCAGAGATTTAGCAGTGTAATTCGTTCACAGCTGGCATTTAGTTTATAAAGTACCCAATGATAGCGCTGCGATAGATATCGAATTTAAGTTCATTTTACGAATATCTAACCTAAAATTGCAAGTTATAAAAGTGAAAAATAATTAAAACTGTGTAAAAAATTAACAATTTCCGTACCTAATATAATTTATTTAACCTATTACTAACCAAACCTAACCTAAGATAGTGTTTAGTCATTAAACTAACAGGTAGGTAGATAGCTCGCTTCACATCCGTTGCATTCAGCAACCTAGCTAAACCTAGCGCTGTGGTAAGCGTTGATATATGGAGAAATCTAACCTAAAATTGCAAGTTAAAAAGTGAAAAATAATTATAACTGTGAAGAAAACTAACGATTTCCGTACCTAATATAATTTATTATTATCTAAGAAAGATATCCCTACAAAAAAATCATGAAAATAATGTAAATTGAGTGTGTATATATACGGCACCAGAGCCTGGATAACTTTCACATTACTCGTTTCAATCAGCTGTTCACAGCGCTCGTAGCGCCGCCATCGGGCATTGTTGTATCCATTAGCCATCATTCGATTCCTGTACCGAGTCTGTGTCAAATGTGCGACAGATGATAAGGAAAGTGTTCCCAACTTCGAAATAATAAAATAATATGTGAAAAATAAAAGCCGTGTTTATTGGATAACATTTCTAAAATCCGTAAATTAATTTAACTTATTCATGTAATATTTAATTCATTTTGAAGTATTTTGTAAACAATTTAATAAAGAACATTAATTAGAAAGTAAATTACATCAATACATATGGTTTGTTTATATATAATATTAATTTAGACCTTATTATTATAAACTTAGAACTACTATGGTCTATTTCAAAATAGAAAAATGTGTGTAAGAAGATAGGAGCTGTTTGTCCTTGCTTCGGATTGGTTTAGATCGTCATCCCTATTACACTGTAAAAATATTGTTTTTAGTTGACAGATGTTCAGTGTCGTACATTGGAAATATATATTATTTATATTATTTAATTTTTCTCATATATTTTGTTATTATTTACATATTTAGACTTTTATTTATATTCTTGGCGTAGATTTTATGGAGAAAATTCTCCATGTAATTTGTTTTTACGCAGTTATATATTTTTTAGGTTATCTGACATATAAATATTTTTTGACACTTGACACAATTTTGATCAAGAGATAGGACTATTTGAGGCCAAAAGACAGCTGATTGTGCATAAAGAAGAAGTTATTGATATAATTTTTAAACCTTCATATATACATATATTTTTTATTTTTATTTACAATAATTGTTTGTTTTATTGCTTTGTTTAAACTCTTTTTGCCAAATCTCTCTATTTATATATAGTACATAATTTTTAAAATTAATATGTTTTTAACTTTTTCAAATTTCCCATTAAACTAAATTTATGTCGTATAAATAACGTAAGTGTATTATCTGCCTTGTTTATTTCAATATCTTATTAACCTTTTTTTATATTAAAATAAAAATCCCTTGCTAACCCAGTTGCTGCGCCCATGCCCTAGTTGTAACTTATTTTAAATTTCCCGCTATACTCTATTTGATCAGTGTAAATCGTACTCGGTTCGCAGAGCTATCTACTTTTTTCTACTTTGAAATAGACCATAGTAAATTTTGATACATATGTCATTTATTGTTTAACCTTTAATAAACATATGTACATATTTTAAATAATTAATGTAAGTAGATATTATAATAAATTGAAATGTTTTAAATGACATTTAAACTAAGTTTTTCAAAACCGTTGCTTACAATGAATCTTGATATAAGATGGTCAAATGTGATAAAAAATGAGGAACAAAGAAACACTGTCCGATGTAACACTATAAGGCCTGAACACTATAAGGCCTGGACTATAATATCAGAACGAGAAAATACGTGCTGGGCACAGTGAAAAAGGTTTTCTTGCTGCGACTTAAAATAATTGTAGTGCTACTGCGACCGGATTTAAATGAAAAGTTAACTAAATTAATTTTAATAATTAAATAATAAATGACAGTGCAATAAACTAGTGAAAAAGATACAGGTCTGGTGATCCTGCTATCCAAACAGCATTCTTTTTATATATAAAGATATGCATACCTAAAGTGTATCTTGGCCAAATCACTAGGCGTTTATGAAAACTCTACCGGTGGATATGGTACATTGGCCAATCTTTACTATACCCCACTGAACATAACCTTATGTGCTGCCTCTATACGGAAGGCTTAAATAATCCTTAAAAAGGTTAGGTTAGGCTAGGCTTTAGCTAGAATACCAGTTATGTTAGAATAGTTTAGCTAGAATAAGGTTATGTTGAGTGGGGTATAGTAAATCTTCCCCAGGAAATCTACCGGTCGGTGTTTTCGAACACAGTTGATGTTCCCGGTATCTACCGGTAGAGTTTTCGTAAACGCCTTATTGCAATTCTAAGCTTACCTTAATTTTGGCAGGTTAACGGCGTATTTTTATTTTAAATTATTAAATAAACATTGTCATGACATTCCGTCACAAAAATTCGCATACCATTGTGTTAAGCTATATATATTGTAATAAATACTTAAATATATGCAGTGACGATATTCAACCGGTACGAGCATATCAGTTCTTAAAATATTGAAATACTTCCATACTGGTTGTTAAAATGAATAGTGGGATAAAAGGTACAGAAAAAGATTTAGTTTCTACTTTTGGCAAATGACCACATCAACAATTTTTAAAAATCAACAAATTGTATGATAATTATTAAAATAATTAGGGTTACAACTACAGTTAATTTTTTTTTTCTCGTCAGATTTTTTAGTGTTTTATTTATTTTTTTTATCTAACTGGTTTATTATTTTGAATATATGCCCTGCATATACGTACGATAAATGTTTTCAAATAATAAACCTGTATGTTAAATATATTTTTACATTGTTATATTTTGTGAAGATTAATGTAAGAAGAAGTTTATGTTTTTTTAGAATAATAAAGTGTATTGATTATTATTTATATGAATGTTTTATTTCGAGGGAAGCGAAAATTAAGAGCGATGTTGGTCGTAGACCTAAATATTTTGAGAATATGAAAAATTCCAAATTTTAACATAGTTTTGTAAAGATTTGATTACTTTTTGAATATTTCTAATCAAGAATTTTTTATTCTGTTTATTTAGGTAATTTCAATCAAATTTCTGATTGCGTTTATATGAGTAATGGTTTTCCACAAATAGTTGATTACAAAAATAATCATTATTTTATAGTTCTGGTTAAATATAATTTGTATGAAGACTATAGTTGTCTCACTATCCTCTTTTTCAAGTCGCTCATTATGTAAGGAGTTTTAATTAAATGTCTTTAATATTCGAGATATTTATTTCGAATTATTATTGGCGTATTTATTCTTGGCCTCTAACACTTTTGATCTCCTTCAGTTTAATGTTTTTCTTAAACTATATTAATAATCTATATATTTGTTTTCTCTCAAATTCCAAGTATTATTCGCTTTACAATAATAGAAACGTATTTCATAGATCAATATGTTCTTACTTATATGTTCAATTAAAGTATTTAATTATAAATTAGTGTATAATAAAAACAGATTTTAATTTGTAGTGCGCGCTATTTTGCGTGCATTACGACAATATTACAAAAAAAAGTGGAAAAACATTTCACTTTTATCTAGTGGTAGCATTGTAGAGGCAAAATCTGTAGAACTAAAATTTATTATTTGAAGGTAATCGTTAAAAATATAGTAGTACTACTGTAGGAAATGGAATGATATTATATGTGTCATAAGAGTACTATATTGGAATTTTATGGAACTAAAATTATAATAAAATCAATAATTTCATCATTGTTATCGTGTAAAGTCTGTTCCAAACGGTTAGGCGGAACTAGATTTTGCAATCTAGTTACTTTCATCGTTTAAATCATGCTTTTCAGCCGTTTTGTTTAAGCTTTGTAAATCATACTTGCAACAAACATTTTTTGGTTAAGGTTAATATCATTTTAAAATGTCATTTTCTTCATATTTTGATTTTTGTGTCATTCTTAATACAAATATCCCATTTATTTACTTTTTTGTCATTAAAATATGTAAGAAAAATAATTTAATTTTGACATATGTCATTCGTTTCCATGGTGTCATTGTTGGAATTTTAAATTTTAAGATTCCAACGTGAAAAATGAAATAACCCAAGCAAGGTCCCTTTTCATGACAACCTAAAAGAACGAAATTCCCATTTAGTTCCGCCTAACCGTTTGAAACAGACTGTAATAGGGATAACTTCTATAGTGCGTTCGAAGGTGAGTTTGCAGTACAGGGCATATGGAGTAGTTCTTTTTCATACTCTCTAATGGGTTTACAGAATGACGCTATCCTTTTCTTGCTAGTCGACGTTGCCAGCTCTAAAACGCGGTGATCTGTGAAGACGCAGTATTCTACAAATGGCCATTTGTTTTTGTTGAGTGTTATTTTTAGTTTTATAAGAGTTGATTTTTGTAAATAATACAAGTTTTTCATATTATTATAATTGACACATTTGACACTTTTACAACATTTGGCAACACCGCTCCCATTTGCTATAAGAGCTATACTGCAAACTCACCTTCGAACGCACTATTGAGAAGTGACAGTACGTGAAGTACCGTTAGCGGCGCTGTAATTCATGGCAAAATGGCTGAATTGTCTAGTATTCAGCTGTCCATATGCTAACAGGGAACAGGTTAATTTAAGCACAGTACATTTTTATTTTATGAAAATGTATCTATCGACGTTCTAACAAAAAATCAACACCAGAACATATGTAATAATTTCAAATAGTACTACAGTCGCGTAGTACAATATTTGACCACCAGACTGCGTATCCGAGCGTGTCAGTTCTCAATAGTAACTATTAACTTCTCATTACAGTTGGCAAAAATTCAGTGTTCCCAACTTAATTTTTTCTTTTTGTCACACTCTTGACCTAAGCTGCCTGTACCTATTCCTCATGGATGGTAAAAAGTTCAGAACTCTAAGGCCCGGTTTTTCCACCTTCAGATAAAGTTCCAGGTAACTACCTGACAGATAAGGTTATTTGTAACTTCATCTGCTAAGAAAATGTCATCCCTTCTTTCTATACAAATGTATCTACAGTCTGTTCCAAACGGTTAAGCGGAACTAAATGGGATTATCGTTCTCTTAGGTTGTCACGAGAAGGGACCTTGCTGGGGTTATTTCATTTTTCACGTTGGAATGTCAAAATTTAATATTCCAACAATGAAACCATAGAAACGAATGACATGTCAAAATTAAATTATTTTTTTTACAAATTTTAATGACAAAAAAATAACTAAATGGGAAATTTGTATTAAGAATGCACAATATATCAAAATATAAAGAAAATGACATTTTAAAATGATATTAACCTTAAACAAAAAATGTTAATTGTAAGTATGATTTACAAAGCTTAAACAAAACGACCGAAAAGTACGATTTAAGCGATGAAAGTAACTAGATTGCAAAATCTAGTTCCGCTTAACCGTTTGGAACAGACTGTATCGGATAGTTATCTAACGGATAATGAGACTGACGTATTGGATTCACTGACTGGTATTGACATTTATGCAGCAGATGAAGTTACAAATAACCTTATCTGTCAGATAGTTACCTGGAACTTTAACTGAAGGTGGAAAGACCGGGCCTAAATTGTTTAATTCTAGCGATATTGTTAGTTTTATGTTGACAGCGAGTGATTTCGAGAGAAAAAAATTAATTGTGCGCCTCTGACGCATGAGAAAATTTTCGTTTAGCCATCATTCAATTCCTGTACCTATTCCTCATTGTTGGTAAAAAGTTCAGAACTCCAAATTGTTTAATTCTAGCGATATTGTTAGTTTTATGTTGATAGCGAATGGTTTCGAAAGAAAAAAATTAATTGTGCGCCTCTGACGCATGAGAAAATTTTCGTTTAGCCATCATTCAATTCCTGTACCTATTCCTCATGGATGGTAAAAAGTTCAGAACT
This sequence comes from Liopterus haemorrhoidalis, assembly GCA_963971575.1. Classification (NCBI taxonomy): domain Eukaryota; kingdom Metazoa; phylum Arthropoda; class Insecta; order Coleoptera; family Dytiscidae; genus Liopterus; species Liopterus haemorrhoidalis. Next base: position 48,528,218 of record OZ020613.1, read on the forward strand.
CCAAATTGTTTAATTCTAGCGATATTGTTAGTTTTATGTTGATAGCGAGTGGTTTCGAGAAAAAAATTAATTGCGCGCCTCTGACGCATGAGAAAATTTTCGTTTAGCCATCATTCGATTCCTGTACCTATTCCTCACGGATGGTAAAAAGTTCAGAACTCTAAATTGTTTAATTCTAGCGATATTGTTAGTTTATGTTGATAGCGAGTGGTTTCGAGAGAAAAAAATTAATTGCGCGCCTCTGACCCATGAGAAAATTTTCGTTTAGCCATCATCATTCAATTCCTGTACCTATTCCTCATGGATGGTAAAAAGTTCAGAACTCCAAATTGTTTAATTCTAGCGATATTGTTAGTTTTATGTTGATAGCGAGTGGTTTCGAGAAAAAAATTGGTTGAATGTTACTCTACGGTCCGCTCGAACTTCATTCAATTCTCTCCCCTCTCCTACTACTATCGTAAGTGTCATGCATGCTCAAGACACTAAATAATTCAAGGATTATCAGTGTATCTAAAACAATGGTTTCTGTTTTATAAATTTATACACAATGATACACAATTTTAATTGGGCTAATATGGGGGAATATAAAGTACTATGCACCTAAAAACAAGATTATTAGGTTAGTTTTAGTTAGTAAAAGTCTAAAACCGAGCGGAGCGAGTTACCCATCTTCTAGTTTAATGACAAAACACTATCTTAGGTTAGGTTAGTAAGGGTTTGGTTAGAAGAAGCCGAGCGAAGCGAGCTACCCATCTTCTAGTTTAATGACAAAACACTATCTTAGGTTAGGTTATGTTAGTAAGGGTTTGGTTAGAAGAAGCCGAGCGAAGCGAGCTACCCATCATCTAGTTTAATGACAAAACAAACTCACACTAACATAACAATGCCACAGTAGCGTAGGTACTATTCCCTAGTTATACCAAGACCGGTCAGTACGTTTTAAGACCACTAGTAAAACACGTGAGCTGTCGTTTACTGCAAGTAGGTGGAGTGGATAGAGTTGGATGAAGTTAGAGCGGACCGTACAGTAACATTTTACCAAAAAATTAATTGCGCGCCTCTGACGCATGAGAAAATTTTCGTTTAGCCATCATTCGATTCCTGTACCTATTCCTCATGGATGGTAAAAAGTTCAGAACTCTAAATTTTTTAATTCTATAAAAAGCAAAGATTTTATTCAACAGCGTTACTTGATTTGGTCCGCTGTAATATCCTGTCCGTGCCGATTAGTTGCTGGCTCGATCAATTGCTAACTTCACACGCATTCATTCATAAAAAAGTTACAGCATTTTTAACATATTACTCCCTGATTGTCCAACACTATATAAATTACATTACGTAACTGAGTTCTGTTTCTGAAATTAGCGAACAGTTGTGTGTTTCATTGATATCAAAAACGAAGAAACACAGCCCATGGAGATGATGGAAAAATTCTACAATAGCAGTTACACCGTGAAAACAGAAAAGGAAGAAAATGATGATTGTACAGGTATCGTACCACTTTACTTGTACCACAGTATGAGTAATCCATCGTTTTATATTAGTATTATTTAGTTTACAATCTGATTAATAGATCAATATGATAACAGTAGCATAAAGTTTTATTTATTATTTATTTACGTTACCAGGTATGTCTTTCAACATCTCTTGGTTTCAACTCATACGGTACCCAATTTTCTTTCTTCTGAATCGTTCCCATGTTTTTAAGGCGTTTTGAAATTGCTTGTTGAGTCACTCCCAATGATTGTGTTAATTCTTCTTGACTTTGACACGAGTCTTCATAAAGGAATGCCTCCAATTCTGAATCTTCGAAAACCTTCTTTCTTTCACCTATATTCCGGTCTTCGACGTGAAAATCACAGTTCTTGAAGCGTTAAAACCACTCACGACACGTTCTTTCACTAATAGCGGCCTCACCATAAGTATTTGAAAGAATTCGATGAGCCTCAGCTGCAGATTTCTTCATATTGAAGCAGAAAATTAAAACCTCTTGCAAATGACAAGAATTTGGCTCATAAACTGACATTTTCAATCGAGAATAACTTTATGATGCAGACACAAATCGACTAATGTTTTTATGGGGTTTTGTTGGCAGATGCCCAAGTTTATTTCATGACATCTACGATCTATTTATTTCGACCACTACTTACCGCTAAAGCCATCTATAGGAAAACGGCGGAAGCAAAGTTGTACACCTAATATATTTTTTGTTAAATACCAATTTTAAATTGTTATCAGTCAATATTTAATTAATTGAGAAGTGGTGGATTAAATAATTTTCTTGCGCTTTATTTATTTTCTAAAAAGTCAAATATGTTATTAAATTATGATTTAAAAATGAATCATTAATCAGTTTGCCCTGATATACTAAATTTAAAATGATATTTGTATTGAATATGACACTATTTACGATGATAAATTGCACAGTAATTCCACTACAAATAAAAAATAACTGTCATATATATTCGAGGGTTTGATTTTAAAAAACACACTATAATTCTATATAATGTTTTGTATATGACCTCACGTAGAATTTAATATACGCATATCAATTGGTTTCTTTTGAACCTTTGAATGTGCATACATTCTGATTTTACTGTTCGGCCACATGCTACCATTAATGCTTTTAAATTTCAAACAGCAAAATTTGCAGCGAATTTTTTTCTATCTTATAGGATATTTTTATTTTGTTTATTTGTAGAATCAGCTATTTTATTTATTTATTTATTTATTGTTCGTAAACGTTGTAAACGGATCTAACCCAACACTACAACGACGAAATTGGTACTCAAATATTACATATTGAAAGTTACATAATAATAATAATTAATAAGCATAAATATAAAAGTATGACAGAATATTAAAATAAATGAAGATAATAAAGAATATAAAATTAACAGATATAATAATTTGAAAGTTAAATAGTGAGTATAAAGGGTTGACAAAATTTTAAAAGTATATTAAAAAATATTTGAATTTAAATTGATAAAGTGTTTTTTAATAATTTTTAAGTAAAAAAAATCTTAAGTAGACAGAAAATGTTTACTTAAGCATCTATACATAATTTGTTTAGGGTTGATGGCAAAGAGTTGGTGAATAAGGTGTTTATTCTTAAGATCGCAACTTGGAACATTAGATTAAACATTGACTGCAAGGACAATCGACTGAACCATTAAAATTTTTTTTTGATAAAACAATATCTGACAATGTTATTTTGTCCGTTAATGTACTGATATTAAAATAATTAAAGGCCTTAGTATAATTAGAACATGTCATTGGAGCCTTTCTAGAGAGGTAACATACGAATTTCTTTTGTATGCGTTCCAATCTATTGATGTGTACGTTGAACTGAGGGTACCAAACTGTACTATAGTAGCTTAGCTGTGAGTGTACAAAAGCGTTATATAGTGTAATTATACATCATGGGTTGGTAAAATATTTTACAGTTCTTATAATGAACCCTATCATCTTGTAGGCTTTCTTAGAGATTTTATCAATGTGTTCATTAAAGTTAAGTTTAGAATCGATTATAATACCTAAGTATCTTAACACATTAAAGGCGGGAGTCGTAGTACTACCATTTATCTCGACTGTAGCTTAAAGGCGGGAGTCGTAGTAATACGATATATCTCGACTGTACCTTGTAGTTTTAAGAGTTTAAATAAACTTTTTCAAGTCTAAATTTTTTTATGATTACACAAAATATCACCCGCTCTAGGACGAAAACGAGGCGGGGCGGTCGCCGCGTTACCTAGCTTACTTTCGTCAAGATCCCCCGCCTTTAATGTGTTAATATATTTTGTTCTATTGTGAAAATGAATTATAGTTATTGTTCCATTTTTACCGCCATTTTGAAATTGCTGCGGTTGTTAATATGGGTGCTGCGGCTAAATATGATTTATATTTCGTAAAGAGCACGTGCACCAATTGGCATTACATTATCTTTTTTTTTTTTTTTCAGATTATTTGTACATTTCAGTTTATATCAGAAGAACTTCGGGAAGATTTTATTATGAATATCTTCAACAATATATTTTTTATGTTAAGTAATTTGTTTATACATTACAGTGATGCGTTTATTGCAGGAATCCGAGATAGAGTTACAGATGACGTATATCATGATAACACCAAGATAGAGGAGATTTACATCAAGTCTGAACCTGTGGATACAAGTGATTTTGAAGGTGAATTGGAGAGTACAGCTGTCGCAAACACTGGTCAGTAGAGCTTATCCTATTCATGCCTCTGTAATTAATTAATGTTTACTGTTAGTCCAAAACAAGATCTTCTAGTTTTCTTAGGGCCGTTTTTACAAACCTTGGATAAGCAGCGGAGTTATGATTTTATACCTATGTTTATTCCGATGTTCACTTTTACATGGTTTTAATATAAACTAGCAGACATCATCGCAGAGGATGGACGGCTCGGGAGAAAATAATAATTTCTCAAAATTGTTTTAATTCGGAAAAATAAATGATTGCTGCACAATAAAAAAAAAAAACATATTATTTCAATGATGGGTTAAACACCAACATTGTTACCTTCGGTTTTAGTTATTTAATTGAAGAACTTTTAATTTATCAAAATAGTTGTATGTAGGTTTTTAACAATGTACGATCTCTCATCAGTTGGTAACGTGTAACCAGTACTCATTCGGCAGGAAAAATATTTTTACTTTAAACGGTTTTATTGTTGCTTAGGCGGCAATTCTATTGCGCATGTCAAAAACAAATATGAGAAATGATAAGCAAAAGATCTATGTAGTGTAATAAAACACAATATTGAAGGAAAGTTTCGATGTTAATATTTAATAAATCAATACAGTAATATACAAATAACAAATAATCAAAACACAATTTAATATTTACTTCAACTAAGCACAATTTTACCACCTAACGATCAGTGACCAGCGTAGTGTCGACCAATACACGCATCAGATTAATTTATTTACTATGATGTTCTTTCTGTGATTACTTCTAATCTATAAACGATATGTACATGGGTCAAAGGGCTTTTTTTCGTTAGTAAATACTCTTGCTATTAAAATAATGTTTCTGTGTAAATCTTTAAAGGTATTTTTACTTTAAAAGTCTTAGTTCATACATAGTAGGACTTTGCTATTCATTATAAAACTATGATCTGTTTATTGCAGGAACCATAGATGGGGCTACATATGAGATGCATAGTCATTACATCAAATCAAACATTATCATTACAGAAGAGATCGACATCAAGTCTGAACCTGTAAATACCATTAAATATGACAATGAAGAACTGGAAAATACAGCTTTCACAAACACTGGTCAGTAGATTTAGTTTTATTAATAACTCTATTATTAATAAATGTTTATAGCAATTTCTTATTATAAATTATGAACTAGTCATAATTTATATTAAGTTAAGTAAAATTTCTATTTTACACACAACATTTATTTCTAATGTGAAATTAGCAACACTGCCAAATTCATTTAACATTTTAACAGTTTAATAAAAAATATATTAATGTATCTTACATTTGAATTTTTATTCATTTTGTATGATGCTTTTTGACAGTACACAATTTCAGAGAATGTTTTAATGCAAATAGGTGGTTTATTGCCATTCAATATCTTTTTATTAATCCTTTTTTTGATTTAATATTTGACATGGTTTTATTATAATCAAATTAACTATCGCCTTTTTCATATTTAATGTATTAAATTAATTTGATTATACTATTATTTAAACAACATGTGTAACATAAATTAAATATTAGATTTTCTACTTTTAATAAACCTTATTACATATATTCAACTACATTGCATATATGAGAGGTAGTGGATTAAAATATTGCTAAAACCTATGCGGAAAGTAGTTTTTTTAGCCAGTATTAAATGATTATCCAGCACAAAAAAAAAATACGCTACTTTACTTAGATTAATAGATATCTTAATGAGTACAAAACGCTAAAAGACCACTATCCAAGCTTCTACTGAATCAAATGCACAGTTTGTGAAACACGTGTTTTTTGTAAGGCACTTGATGCTAAAATGTCCGATTACCGGTCGGCATTTGTAGTAGTAAATGTGATGATTTCATCGCTATCGAGAGCGGCTCCATATACCTCCTATTCTCTGTCATATACATTATAACCAAAGGTTACGAAAAGGTTACGTCGCAGCGGGCATTATGAGTTAATTTAGACCGACCTCTCACATACCGTAGATACGGATAGACAGACATATATCGCCATAGCAACTACCGCGCGAGGTCGAGGTCTTTTTGCTCGCTGATGGAGCTTATTCTATTTCAGTAGCTGCTGAATCCTCGAAAACATATACAGTAACATGCAGCAAAAAGTTATATTAGATATTGATTTTATTTTAACAACGAATTTTTGTCATATTAAACAATGCCAGTTTGTTTGCAGCTAGTGGCACATATTCCAATGAACCAGATGAGAGTTGTGACTCTTCTGCTACTAACAAGTACAAACAACGGGCAAGAAGAAAGTTATCACATCTCATTCGACACAAACAAATTCATTCTGTAGAGATGGTATATGAATGTGATCAGTGTGATAAAGCATTTTCAGTGTCTTCGAGTCTTATTAGTCACAAAAGAGTACATTCTGGAGAGAAACCATTTAAATGTGATCAGTGCAATATGGCATTTTCAGTGTCATCAAATCTCATTAATCACAAACGAATACATTCTGGGGAGAAACCTTTCAAATGCGATCAGTGTAATAAAGTATTTTCAGTATCATCAAATCTCATTATTCACAAACGAAAACATTCTGGAGAGAAACCATTCAAATGTGATGAGTGTGATAAAGCATTTTCAGCGTCATCAAATCTCACTAGTCACAAACGAATACATTCTGGGGAGAAACCTTTCACATGTGATCAATGTAATAAAGGATTTACAGAATCATCAAGCCTTATTAGACACAAACGAATACATTCTGGGAAGAAACCTTTCAAATGTGATCAATGTAATAAAGCATTTGCAGATTCATCAAGTCTTACCAACCACAAACGGATACATTCTGAAGAGAAACGATTCAAATGTGATCAGTGTGATAAAGCATTTTCAGTTTCATCTAGTCTTCTTTGTCACAAACGAATACATTCTGGAGAGAAACCATTCAAATGTCAACAGTGTAATAAGAGATTTTCAGTGTTATCAAATCTCATTAATCACAAACGAATACATTCTGGGGAGAAACCATTTAAATGTGATCAGTGTAATAAAGCATTTTTAGAGTCATCAAAGCTTCATATACACAAAAGAACACATTCTGGGGAAAAACCTTTCAGATGTGATCATTGTAATAAAACATTTTCAGTGTCATCAAGTCTCGTTAGACACAAACGAATACATTCTGGAGAGAAACCATTTAAATGTGATCAGTGTAATAAAGCATTTTCAGCATCATCAAATCTCACTAGTCATAAACGAATGCATACTGGGGAGAAACCTTTCAAATGTGGTCTGTGTAATAAAGCATTTTCAGTGTCATCAAATCTCATTATTCACAAACGAATACATTCTGGAGAGAAACCATTCAAATGCAATCAGTGTAATAAATCATTTATACAGTCATCAAGCCTCATTAATCACAAAAGAAAACATTTTTGAAAAAAATCATTCAAACATGACCATTGTGTAAGGCTTTTCTGCGTCATCAAATCTGTGTTCTCAAACTAATACATTTTGGGGAGAAATCATTCAGCTTCGAATAATGTTATAAAGTGTTTACACAATTAGTACATCAGATTAGTCACCAACGAGTACATTTTGGAAACTATGCAAATGTAAGCAGTGTGATAGAGCATTTAAGATAAATAAAAGTTTCTTTGTACACAAATGAATATATTCTGAAAATATTTTTTTCAAATATGATATGTAGTATAAAGTATTCTCAATGTCATAACGTGTCATTATTATCAAATTAATATATTGTGGAGAGCAACAATTTAAATATGATCAATGTAATACAGCGTTCTTACAACAATCAAATCCTAAAGACATAAATTAATAACATTTTGCAGGATAATTTTTTTAATATCGTCACGATATTGCAGCGTTTATAGGACAGAAAGGGTTCGTTAGATAAAAACGAAGGGATCAAAGGCGACAGGTCTAAAAAAAAAACATGAGGTTGTGGGGGTAGTAATTAAGAAAAAAAAAAATTAAATTAATCAAATTTAAACCAATAATCTACTGAGATTTATATTACTGAAAAGTATATTGGATTTTGGGAATTAATAGAATTAAAACAGAATAAAATAAAACTCTATATTAATAAACAGGGCGGTAACTTGACTATGACTAATGTGGCTCCCGTCAGGTGCCAGTTTAATAAAGGCGCGTATGAGAAGGCCTATAATACAGCGTTTCTCAAACTGTGGTACATGTGCCACTGTTGGTACCTGAATATATTCTTGATGGTACGTGAATAAAAGACCTCTTGGCATTTTTCTCAATACCAGTATGTTTTAAATTTTTATAGCTGGTACCAGAGTCGTAACAATGTTTTTGGTGCCCTTGGCAAATAAATTAATTTAACCTAAAATAGCGCCCATTTTATATTTTTTCATTTTATTTGTTGAGGAGGGTATCATCATTTTTATTTTAATAGACAGGTGAAAATGATAACAAAAAAAGATCATCACTTCTAAACTATAAAGCGATGACCAAAAAAAAGGTCTTCACTTCTAAAATACAAGTTATGATCAAAAACAAAGAAAAAGACGCACGATGGCGTCCCTCAGACCACGCGCTCGTGGCACTTGCTCCGATGCTAGGCCGGTGCTACGGGTCTGGGTGGTACGGATATTTTTTAATTTTGATTTCAATGGTACACGCTTTTAAACAAATTGAGAACCACTGCTATAATATATCTCATTTTGTAATACGTACCTAAAATGGAAACTTCATTTTTTATTGCAAGTTTATAATATCATCTTAAGGTGATAATTCTGAAATGGCACCTTTCAAAATAATTGGCAATTCATTGACTTTAATGTTTATGTTTAACAATTTCGACATGTTAATTTGGAATCTAACATTTGTAATTTTTGAATGAATATAACCTTAATATAATGAAAGTTAACCAAATTTAACCGAATTCTTTTAAAACAAAATTGTTTTACTTCGGCTTTGTGTAATCCTTAATCCAATATGCAATTGCAGTTTGGGGTGGTGCAGTTAAAGTGCATTAAAATGAAATAAATGTTTTGCAGAAAAAAAAAAAAAAAAGAATAATTTAATATATAAATAATTTTTCTATTCCAATAATCCATCATACATTATTTTCATAGACAAAAAACTTTTTTCTTAATTTTTCATATTATTTACGAAAATAAAATATGACTTTTTTGTATGGTTGGATACCAAAAAAGGCTCTATTCAAATTATCATAACCTACTACAGTGCGATCATTAATTCCTGAACGTTATATAATACTTGATAGAAACATTTTGTTATCAAACTTATTTCCAAGGACATGTACACATGGACGTAGATTAGATTTTTATTTAAGATAAAATATTTTATACCAATTAATTATTAAATGAACACTTTTTTTCTACACGTCAATGAGTTAATAACCAATATGAAGCTGGCAACGCATTATCGTTACTGCTCTGGTGAGATCGGGTGAAGGCTGTAATCTGATTGGTCAAGTTTCGACTTTCAGCTGAGAATTGGAATACAGTTTTGATATTTATAAACTCATTGTTTACTGTTATGTAACGTTCAGGAATTAATGATCACTCGATATAAGCTCAATATGAAAAATCAAAATTGGCCCCGATAACTTAAAAACGGTGACAATAAAAATTGAGAACCTCTGTAAAATTACCATGAATAAGTGACTGAAGAAAGTGCACACTAAAATCACTTAATATTTTATTTTTGGAAGTTATGAGCAAATATTAAAAACCGGAAAATGTACATTTTCGTTCATATCTAGTAACCTATGTATTTTTTAGGAGAACAAATACACCGTTAAAATGGTCCCTTGATGCGGCAACTTTGGTTTAATTTAACTTACCTCGTATCTCTTACCGTTCTCAATATCCCCATGCTTAACAACTTATTTGGGACAACCTGTATATAAATATATATATATATATAGATGTAAATTAGATATATACTCGAGAGAAAGTTCTTGACGAAATTAATATGGATTATTGAATAAAATTCTTATTTAATAATATTAATAATATATATATATATATATATATATATATATATATATATATATATACAGTTGTGGCGAACTAATTAAGAACGATCTTGTGATGCATGTATTCATATATATTCATATATTTTGATTGGTTAAAAGGGTGCCGTACATATTTTTTTCCATCTGACTCCAATCGATTAACCTTCGTTTCATTGCTCCAAAGGATATGCTTCCATTGGGAAATAGTCCAATGTTCCTTGGCAAAAGCTAGCCTGTCTTTCCTGATTTTTTTATGAAAGTAGTGGCTTCTCTCTTACAGCTCTTCCAAATAGTTGGTTCTCATTCAATCTTTCTCTGATAGAACGAGCTGATAGTGCATTAGGTTCTTCAGCAAATATCTACTTTTGGATTTCTTTGGAGCTAAGAAAGGGATTAGTTTTTGCTAATCGAACTATTCGTCGATCCACCGCTTCTGAAGTTTTTCGAGGTCGTCGACGTCTAGCTACATTTTCTGTGGTGTGATGTTTATTAAAATGTTGCACCGCGTTATAAACCATAGTTTTAGAATATTTTAATTTATTTTCAATTACTCCACAAGACATATTTTCATTTAAATGCAGTTTTACTATGGCATCCCTCATGCCTGGTGCGCAACTTTTTTTTTCTACCCATAATAAAAAAAACTTAACCTACAACACAAAAAACGAAATTGATTTTACCACTATAACCCTTGTATTAATAATTCTTACCAGTGTTTTATTTGTTGACACAGCTCAGAATTCACAAAATAATGTTTTGCAATGTCGTTCCTAATTACATCTCCAATTGAAACATGCACATGTACGCTTGAACTGAACTAAACAAATTTTACGACCGAAGATTTTTGGATGATGCAATATTTACTTTGGGACATAGTACAAGGTGTCTCAAAAGAAATTTTATATTTATTTAGCTTACTGCGTGAACGCAACGTATCCGAGGGGCGCGGGGGTTATGTCAATCGGTAGCCTGGCTCTTGGGAATGCAGTCGCTATGGAGCGTTTCTCGGAGCAAACCGCGCATTATGCGTGCGAGAGTTTTACAACCTTTCAATTCGGAAGCGCGCAAGTGCTTTAAATGTGCATAGATCATCATTACATCGCATTATGCACAAAGACCTAAAGCTGCACCCCTACAAAATTCAATTGGTGCAAGAATTAAAGCCCCAAGATGCCAGTCAGAGGCTTAATTTCGTAAATCAGGTGATTGAGCGATTTTCAATGTTTACCAACATTTTGTTTTCGGATGAAGCTCATTTTCATCTTAATGGCCACGTAAATAAGTAGAACTGCCGCTACTGGAGTGCAACGAATCCGAAACGCAAACATCAGAAACCCCTACATTCGCCTAAAGTGACCGTATGGGCTGCGATGTCGGCGCGAGGAATTATCGGCCCTTACTTTTTTGAAGACGAAAGGGGGGCGTGCAGTTACAGTGAATTCAGAGCGTTATGTGGAGATGTTAGACAACTTCTTGGTACCTGAACTGCAAAACTTTCCTGGCTATAACCAAAGAACATGGTTCCAACAGGACGGAGCAACTTCACACACGTCCAATATGTTTCTGCCACGTGTTCGTGAAATTTTCTCAGGCAAATTGATCTCCCGGAGAGGTGACATAAATTGGCCTCCACGCAGTCCAGATTTAACCCCTATGGACTTTTTCCTATGGGGTTATCTTAAATCTAAAGTTTACGCCAATAAACCGACTTCACTGGCGCATTTGAAAGAAAATATCCGTCACGAAATGGCAGCCATCCCTGAGTCCACCTGCCGAGACGTCATAAGTAATTTTACTGTTCGATTAAATGAGTGCCGAGAACGCGAGGGTCTACATTTAGACGATATTATTTTTAAGAAATAAATCCCCAAAAAGTGTATTTTAATAATTAATAAACATTTTTTCTATATACGGCTTACTTTTTCGATCCACTAAATATAAAATTTCTTTTGAGACACCTTGTATAAGGCATATAAAAATTAGTACATATTTGGAGATTTATTGATTATAGTTAAAACTAGAGAACATTGTCTGTAATTTCACCTGCCTTTCTTAATTAGTTCGCCACAACTGTATATATTGAAATACGTGGAGGTACGACATGTAATCAAGGTATACATGTCGTACCTCCACGTATTTCAAGTGGTCTAGCTACAGAAATGTTCAGAGGTTTTTTATATCTTGGGTTATTAACTCTAGACTGAAGATGACTGGATGTCCCAGTCGTAACGTCTCTTGAAATTATTTTTTAATAAAATTTGACGAGTAAATAAGAACTTTTATTTCTCCTTATATATATATATATATATATGTAAACAAATAAGGGATTTATTGTTTAAATAAAACTCAAGTTGTTCACAGACTATTTTATTCTAGGTATTCACTCTTACAACGTATGAAAACATCTGATCTTTCTATCAAATTCTACGTGTGTTTTATAAAAACCAATTAGTGTAATGAGCCGTCATCGTTATCGTTAATGAGTCGTCATCATTAGTGGATCCCGATTACGGATGGCATCTAGATAACATTTTATGGTGACGTAACAGGGCTTCGTGGAAAGCTAGATGCTAACACGGCCGTCCTACTCCTGGCGTGTCCTCACGTCCTTTCTGTAGACGAATATCTGATAAATGATGATGTGGTAGATGACATCAGGGGATGATCATGTAGGCCTTAGAATAGTCTGAAACAATCTTCAAAAAGATTTAAGGAAAAAGAAAAGATTTAAGGTCCAATATTATTGACCTTTTAAGGTCCCTGACCATTTAAGATCCCTGATCATTTAAGATCCACACCATTGACCATTTAAGATCCACACCATTGACCATTTAAGATCCACACCATTGACCATTTAAGATCCACACCACATTCGAGGGCCCTCATTCAATCTACATATAGACCATGGTCTTAACCTACATAGACGATACCTGACCGTTCAACTGCTCTCAACTGGCAGAGACGGTCCCTTATCGTTCAACTGGCAGAGACGATCCCTGACCGTTCAACTGCTCTCAACTGGCAGAGACGGTCCCTGATCGTTCAACTGCCCTCAACACGACCAGTGTGTCTTGCGGTACTCAACAAGCTATCAATTCTCAACTCAACTATACATCAGTGTATTTCATTACAGATTGTCTACAGTACCCAACAAGCTCAGTGACGGTCGCTTCTTGATACTCAGTGCCTTCACAAAGCAAAAACGACCAGTGTGTCTTGCGGTACTCGACAAGCTCAGTGACTGTCGCTGCTTCATAAGGCCCTAGAAACTTGGCCCCCAACTTGCCGCTACCGGTCAATTGTATGTCTCCTACTACTACTTTTTCTCCAATTTCATAACGGATAGCTTCCGCTCTCGAAGCGCCGCCTGGACACAGCCGTCGGAATCGACACAACCGTACAACTTCACCCTCTGTCTGATATCGGAGCGTTGCTCGATGTCATCTTCTAGTCTTTTCCAGGAACATGGTCTGCAAAACTCGAATGCTGTAAAAAGTCTGAGGGCTGTTGTTCTAAAAAATAAAACGATTAATGTTGAGAAATCTCCTCCAACGGCACAACTCTGGCCGTAAGAGATCAACTATTAGACCAGTTTCTACTTTATTATCCCAGAAACTGACTATTCTGCCAGTGGTAATCCAACCACCCTAAAAAGACAAAATACAAGTAATACTTAGCATTGAAAGTTACCTGACTCATCAGATTCCAACATCTCGATGAGGTATTTCATATCACAGCTCACCACCCAACTGGCAGGCACCGTCTTAGCCTTCTAATACAAAATCTCAAGTTATAGGTCTCTAAACTCAAATTGCAAAACTCTCATTTCTAAATAATTTTAATTGATCTCTTATTACATGTCAACACTGGCCTCCTTGTCGGGCCAACGCCTTAGCTGCTCGTGCGCTGCGACCTTTGTAGCCTTCGTGCGGTTTAAGCGTTTCAATAGATATCGATCGTTCGCCCTTACGCCCAAAACTTCGTAAGGCCCTAAAAACTTGGCTCCCAACTTGCCGCTCCCAGCCATTTGTGTATCTTGCACTAATACCTTTTCTCCGATTTCGTAGCGGATAGCTTCCGCTCTTGATTTATTAAATCTGAGTTCTTGTGCTGTTCTTCCTTGTTCCAGTTTCTCGTTGGCACGAGCTCTAATGACTTCCAGATCGGTAGGTTTCGGTATTGGTATACCTTTCAGAAGTGCATTCTCAGCAGGCAAACTAAGCCTTTTGCCAAGCATCAGGGCGTTCGGTGTGAAGCCAGTGGCGGAACTTACAGTTTCATTAAGCACTGCCTCGATTTTTGGTACGATGGTTGTCCATTTGCTTTCCTTTTTGTCTGTTAAGACACTCCTCATTAGATTAAAGAGGGTTCTCATCACCCTTTCAACTTGCCCATTGCCCCTAGGCATACCTGTGGCTATTAAATGTAACTCAACGCCCCTATCATCTAAGAATTCTTTAAAGACACGCGAAGTGAAGGCTCTCGCCCTATCAGCCACTATTAGTTTGGGCACCCCAACTTCGTCGAAGATCTGACCTAGTGCAGCGACTGATGACTCCGTTGTTTTATTTTTAATGGGCCTAAACATACAATATTTGGCGAAGGCATCGATGGCTACCAGGATCTCTGTACATTTATTGGACTTCGCGAGCGGACCTGCATGGTCAATGTGCCACACCTGCAAGGGTGCGCTTGCCTTTTCACCCCGTTGGTATAGGCCGTACTTGCGTCCCGTGTGAGATTTAGACACTGCGCACGACCGACAATTCTTTACATACTTTTTAAGACATTGGCCCATTCGTGGCCAATAGAGTACGTCTCTCATTCGTAATATTGCCTTATCCCAACTAATATGCGCTGCATCCTCATGATAACCCCGCATTACTCTCAGCCTCGCGGCTACTGGTACGAAGCATCTAAAAGTTTGCTTACCCTTCCTCATCTCCGTATGGTAAATAATGCCTCCCTTATTTTCAAAACCCTCTTGAGGTGTGGTGGTTAGTGACCGGCAAAAGTCGTCTTGCGCCTGGTATTCAGCTATACTGTTGGCGGGTACTGTTCCTCTTAATACTTTTATTTGTGGATTTCTGCTCAAGTAATCTGCGTGTCCCATCTTACAGCCAGCTCTGTACTCAATGTTAAAATTAAACTCTTGTAGTCGCATCCACCACCTCGCAACTCTCGGGTGCAAGTTTTTCTTTAGCGCTGTAGCTCGCACAGAGTTACAGTCTGTATAAATGGTGAATTGTAGGCCATAGAGGTACACTCGAAAATGTTCTACCGCCTCAACTATAGCCAGGGTTTCTAAATCATACGAATGGTATTTCGCTTCACTGACGTTAGTCCGCCTACTGAAGTAGGCTACCGGTCTCGAAATCTCGTTCTCCTTCTGCATCAGAATAGCTCCGATACCTATAGAGCTAGCATCGGTGTGCAGTTCAGTGGGCAAGGTGTGATCAAAGATCTTTAAAACAGGCTCACTTCCTAAAAGGTTAATTACCTTTTGTCTCACACGCTCCTGTTCCTTGCCCCAATTGAACTCAACTCCTTTCTTTAGTAGTTCGTTTATGGGAAACGAACCCATGTATGAAGCGCCTGAAGTAACCGGCTAGACCCATGAATTGCCTCACCCCTTTTACATCTTTTGGTGGTGGAGTATTGACTAAGGCATTTATCTTTTGCGGGCTGGGCTTAACCGTACCGTGACCTACGATAGAGCCTAGGTACTCCGTTTCTTTTGCGAAAAAGGTGCATTTTTCCAAGTTCAACCTGAACCCGGATTTAGATAAAGCATCCATGACCTTCTCCAATGATTCAAATGCCTCTTCCATTGTTCTAGATGGTATTATAACGTCGTCGAGGTAAACTTGAGCTATCGTATCCTTCAAGGAACCTAAGGCTTTGTTTATACTTCTCTGGTAGCATGACGGGGAATTCACGAAGCCAAAGGGCATACGATTATACTCGTATAGCCCGAAGGGTGTAGCAAAAGCTGTATATTTCTTCGAATCTTCCTCGACTTCAATTTGGTGAAAACCGGCTTTCATATCCAAGGTCGTAAAGTAAATGGCGTTTCCCAGAGCGTCCAATTGCTCTCTTAAATTCGGGAGCGGGTACCTATCTCTCACAGCCTTTTTATTAACTTCTCTGTAATCGACACAGAGTCGAAGTGATCCATCTTTCTTTTTCACGAGGACAATAGGGCTAGCGTACGGCGAGGCACTTTCCCTAACTATGCCCTGCTTGACCAAGTCATCAATGATGTTTTTCAACTGGGCTCTTTCTGCTAAAGCTAGTCGCCGAGGGCGGAAAGCTATGGGTATATTGTCAGATAATTCTATGCGGAGCTTACCAGTCGTCACCGCGTCCGCTGTTTGCGCCTGTGCAGCCCTTAGCAGCTGTGACAATCGGCCTCGCTGTTGCTCGTCCAACCCTGACATCTGTTCCTGTATATCTACGGTTCTTACAACCGGTACGTCGGGTATGCAGAGTTGTAGATCTAAACCGTGTCTCTTTTTGACTACCGCTATCCCAGGGCGATTGATGGTTTCCCATCCAATCAAAGCGTCAACACCTGGGATAGTATTGTCAGGTACTACCAAGAAATCTACTTCTAGGGTCACTTCCTGCAATGTCACGTACAACCGGCAGGTACCTAGAACACAAATTTCGTTATGGCCGATACCTAATACATGTTTACTCACGACATTGAGGTTGGCGTTGACCATCTTGGTGACACGTTGGTGGATGACAGACCAGTCTGCTCCGGAGTCAACCATGTAGGAGAAACTGCGCCTCCCATCTTCCGTGGATACAGTGGCTGTTGGCATGATTTCGCACCTGCTAAGATTGGCCAGGCAGCATATCTTTGGTTTTCCGTTATTCCTGAAACAGGCTGACTCATCATGGCCAATGCGTTTACAGTAGTTGCATTGAATCAATTTCGATTTTCCGCTATCTACTTGACTGGAAGTACTTCCTGCTTTTTTGAAACAGGCTGACTCATCATGACCAATCCGTTTGCAGTAGTTGCATTGAACAGACCTCGACTTACTGCTACCGGTTTGGCCTGAGGCGTTTCCAGCTTTTACTGTCGAATGGGACCTACACTGATATTTGTGATGTCCGTCCTTACTACAATTAAAACATTTTCCGATGACCCTAGAACTTTTCTCGGTCTTTATTCTTTTTACAGGCGGCTCGTAGCTTTCCGATTCCGCTTCGTATTGTCTCAATAATAACATTAGCTCCCTTTTATCCTTAGGGTGGTGGAATTTTAAGCCCTCGCGGACTGTGCTCGAGGTAATTCCCCCGATGACAGGAGATAACACTCTATCCCATGGTAGTTCAGCATAATAACGATAAATGCTACGTACCTTCTCTATTCCGTATTCGGTCAAACTCTCAAAGTCAGAGCTCTTCATATTAGCGGCACTTAATAATTTCATATGCCACGTCTCGTGGTCGGGGAATGCATTTAATAGATCTTCCTCCAGACTATTCCAGTTTTTAGTACGGGGTCGCCATCCTTCGTAAAAGGTGCGTGCCTTCCCTTCTAACGCCTCCCCGACCTTCTTATATATATATGTAAACAAATAAGGGATTTATTGTTTAAATAAAACTCAAGTTGTTCACAGACTATTTTATTCTAGGTATTCACTCTTACAACGTATGAAAACATCTGATCTCTCGATCAAATTCTACGTGTGTTTTATAAAAACCAATTAGTGTAATGAGCCGTCATCATTATCGTTAATGAGTCGTCATCATTAGGATTGCATCTAGATAACATTTTATGGTGACGTAACAGGGCTTCGTGGAAGGCTAGATGCTAACACGGCCGTCCTGCTCCTGGCGTGTCCTCACGTCCTTTCTGTAGACGAATATCTGGTAAATGATGATGTGGTAGATGACAACAGGGGATGATCATGTAAGCCTTAGAATTGTCTGAAAGTCTTCAAAAAGATTAGAAAAGATTTAAGGTCCAATATAATTGACCTTTTAAGGTACCTGACCATTTAAGATCCCTGATCATTTAAGATCCACACCATTGACCATTTAAGATCCACACCATTGACCATTTAGGATCCACACCATTGACCATTTAAGATCCACACCAATGACCATTTAAGATCCACACCATTGACCATTTGAGGTTCACACCACATTCGAGGGTTCAACTGGCAGAGACGATCCCTGACCATTCAACTGCTCTCAACTGGCAGGTTGGTCCCTAATCGTTCAACTGCCTTCAACACGACCAGTGTGTCTTGCGGTACTCGACAAGCTATCAATTCTCAACTCAAATATCCATTAGTTTATTTCATTACAGATTGTCTACAGTACCCAACAAGCTCAGTGACTGTCGCTTCTTCATACTCAGTGCCTTCACAAAGCAAAAACGACCAGTGTGTCTTGCGGTACTCAACAAGCTCAGTGACTGTCGCTGCTACATAATAAAACTAATAAAACTTCTCTTACCATTTTACTCATGTTCTAACCATTACCTTCATACAATTTGTCCATAAACAGAATACCGCTCGTCCCTTCCGACAATTTTTTTGTATTTCTACTTCATTACTGGAACCATTTTATTCATCATCTAGATTTTCCTGCATGTAAGTTGTCTGTGCCTAAATAAAACAACGCTTGTCCATTTTCATAATTTTCTTCAATACATTTGCTACTTCGTCTTAAATGCACCTCAATCTGTTGTCAATCGCTAAGTATAAATTCTATTAGGAAATAGTTTTACCAGACGTAACTAGTTTGATAGCACGAATAATACCTGAAAAATTATAGCCTGCAAAAGTGTTTCATCTGAAAACGTCGGAAAACGTTTTCAAACGTTTCGTTTTCCTTCCACGGTGGAAGTTCCACCAGTGTGTTCCACCATAATCACTTATTATTTGCAATAATTGAAACATATCACTTGCGTTTTTCACTTTCAAACTACTATCTTAGACAAACAATAATTTCTTACCCCTTTGTTCCATTTTTCCCATTCACAACCAGAAACGTTTTCGAACGTTCGCCTTCGCAAATTGATTAAATAAGTTTTTCATGAACAAAATTGCATAATTAACTTTTGTAACTGTTCAAGCACACAAACTTAAATTCAATAATATCCGAAACAACGCAGACAGGTAATAATTTATCACATCACTATTTGTCACTTAATCATCAAATTAATAATTTAAACAAAACACTGCAAAAATGCAACAAAGCAAGATCCCCAATAAAATAACAAAATATTATTAAGACGTGCATGAATCCCATTCACAAGTAGAAACGTTGACTCGATCCCACTTCTGATGTAAACAAATAAGGGATTTATTGTTTAATTAAAACTCAAGTTGTTCACAGACTATTTTATTCTAGGTATTCACTCTTACAACGTATGAAAACATCTGATCTCTCGATCAAATTCTACGTGTGTTTTATAAAAACCAATTAGTGTAATGAGCCGTCATCATTATCGTTAATGAGTCGTCATCATTAGGATTGCATCTAGATAACATTTTATGGTGACGTAACAGGGCTTCGTGGAAGGCTAGATGCTAACACGGCCGTCCTGCTCCTGGCGTGTCCTCACGTCCTTTCTGTAGACGAATATCTGGTAAATGATGATGTGGTAGATGACAACAGGGGATGATCATGTAAGCCTTAGAATTGTCTGAAAGTCTTCAAAAAGATTAGAAAAGATTTAAGGTCCAATATAATTGACCTTTTAAGGTACCTGACCATTTAAGATCCCTGATCATTTAAGATCCACACCATTGACCATTTAAGATCCACACCATTGACCATTTAGGATCCACACCATTGACCATTTAAGATCCACACCAATGACCATTTAAGATCCACACCATTGACCATTTGAGGTTCACACCACATTCGAGGGTTCAACTGGCAGAGACGATCCCTGACCATTCAACTGCTCTCAACTGGCAGGTTGGTCCCTAATCGTTCAACTGCCTTCAACACGACCAGTGTGTCTTGCGGTACTCGACAAGCTATCAATTCTCAACTCAAATATCCATTAGTTTATTTCATTACAGATTGTCTACAGTACCCAACAAGCTCAGTGACTGTCGCTTCTTCATACTCAGTGCCTTCACAAAGCAAAAACGACCAGTGTGTCTTGCGGTACTCAACAAGCTCAGTGACTGTCGCTGCTACATAATAAAACTAATAAAACTTCTCTTACCATTTTACTCATGTTCTAACCATTACCTTCATACAATTTGTCCATAAACAGAATACCGCTCGTCCCTTCTGACAATTTTTTTGTATTTCTACTTCATTACTGGAACCATTTTATTCATCATCTAGATTTTCCTGCATGTAAGTTGTCTGTGCCTAAATAAAACAACGCTTGTCCATTTTGATAATTTTCTTCAATACATTTGCTACTTCGTCTTAAATGCACCTCAATCTGTTGTCAATCGCTAAGTATAAATTCTATTAGGAAATAGTTTTACCAGACGTAACTAGTTTGATAGCACGAATAATACCTGAAAAATTATAGCCTGCAAAAGTGTTTCATCTGAAAACGTCGGAAAACGTTTTCAAACGTTTCGTTTTCCTTCCACGGTGGAAGTTCCACCAGTGTGTTCCACCATAATCACTTATTATTTGCAATAATTGAAACATATCACTTGCGTTTTTCACTTTCAAACTACTATCTTAGACAAACAATAATTTCTTACCCCTTTGTTCCATTTTTCCCATTCACAACCAGAAACGTTTTCGAACGTTCGCCTTCGCAAATTGATTAAATAAGTTTTTCATGAACAAAATTGCATAATTAACTTTTGTAACTGTTCAAGCACACAAACTTAAATTCAATAATATCCGAAACAACGCAGACAGGTAATAATTTATCACATCACTATTTGTCACTTAATCATCAAATTAATAATTTAAACAAAACACTGCAAAAATGCAACAAAGCAAGATCCCCAATAAAATAACAAAATATTATTAAGACGTGCATGAATCCCATTCACAAGTAGAAACGTTGACTCGATCCCACTTCTGATGTAAACAAATAAGGGATTTATTGTTTAATTAAAACTCAAGTTGTTCACAGACTATTTTATTCTAGGTATTCACTCTTACAACGTATGAAAACATCTGATCTCTCTATCAAATTCTACGTGTGTTTTATAAAAACCAATTAGTGTAATGAGCCGTCATCATTATCGTTAATGAGTCGTCATCATTAGGATTGCATCTAGATAACATTTTATGGTGACGTAACAGGGCTTCGTGGAAGGCTAGATGCTAACATATATATATATATATATATATATATATATATATATATATATATATATATCAAGATTACTTCATAGTAATTAAAAATCCTGCTATTGTTACATTCTTGGATCACTCTTATGCTACCAGACATACATGTTATCCAGTCAAGCCGTAACCCGAAATTTTCCCAAAACAAAATCGAAGTATTACTACAGTTATAGTGCAATTCTGTACAAATCTGTAAGCTACAGACGATCATATCTAAGGAGTTGTTTTATGTGTTGTGGACAGTTTCTTACAGATTCTGTCTATAAGCTTACAGGTTTGGTCAGAATTGCATCATTATTTTGTTAGTAGGTAAAATCTACAATATATTTAATAATAATTTTAAAAAAATAACAGCATACACTTATCTGTTTTAAATTATAGAATAACTAGGTTATTACCCGTCAACAATGACAGATTTATAATATAAAAATTTCAATTGTTTGTATGTGTATTTAGTTTTATTTTTTACTTACTTACTTAATCGTTGATGAATTATTTTTTAACGTATATTAATTTCTTCGCCAGTCAGCGGATCACGGGACAGGTTTTCACCCGTTAGCCAATCACGGAAGAGGGTGTCACCTGTCAGCCAATCAAAAGACAGGGTGTCCCCAATTAGCCAATCATGAGAACCTTAGGAAAAATTGACGTCATAATGTTACCGGCACAACATACAAACACTTGCTAATTATATAGTTAGATTCATAAACTTTCTAAGATGGGAAAACGATTCATTTTTACTCAGCACATTACATTTATATTGTTAAAACTAAAAATAATTTGAGACGTTAATTTATGCCTACGAAACCCTAGACATTTATGTATGTAATTATATTCGTAGATTCTTGGAGCATAGATCTGCAAAATATTGTTCATATTGTCCAAAGGATATAAGAGTGTCTAACTAAAGTTTCTTTTTTATGCCTACGAAATCCTAGGCATTTTTATACATAATTATATTCATAGATTCTTAGAGAATAAATCTGCAAAATATTGTTCATATCGGTTAAAGGATATATTTTTCATATCGATCATAGGATATAGGAGTGTCTAGAGTTTCTTGTTTATGCCTACGAAACCCTAAACATTTTTGTAAATAATTATATTTGTAGATTTTTAGAAAATAAATCTGCAAAATATTGTTCATATCAGTCAGAGAATGTAGGAGTGTCTAGAGTTTCTTATTTATGCCTACGAAATCCTAGACATTTCTATACGTTGTTTTATCTGCAGATTTTTAGGAAATAAATTTGCAAAATATTTTTCATATCGATCATAGGATATAGGAGTGTCTAGAGTTTCTTGTTTATGCTTACGAAACCCTAGACATTTCTGTATGTTAATTTATCCGCATATTCTTAGAAAATAAATCTGTAAAATATTTTTCTTATCGATTATAGGATATAGGAGTGTCTAGAGTTTCTTGTTTATGCCTACGAAACCCTAGAAATTTCTATATGTTATTTTATTCGCAGTTTCTTAGAGAATAAATTTGCAAAATATTATTCATATCGGTCAAATCATATAGGAGTATCAATAATTTCTGTTTATGCCTACGAAATTCTACACATTTCTATATGTAATTATATTCATAGATTCTTAGAGAATAAATCTGCAAAATACGCAAAAAATACTGCAAAATCAAGAAACCTCAAGAGTCCCCAGTTAGCCAATCACGAGAACCTTAGGAAAAATGACGTCACAGTGATACCCAGATGACAAACACACACTAGCTAATTATATATGTACGATTGTTAAAAAATGGTCTATGCCGATAGTATTTCATTACTCGAAACTTACTCACCTCTTGTTTGCATTTGCAAATTATAAAAATTTAATAATTTTTTATTTAGTTTCATTAAATACACTGTTCACTGCATTTTTTCTTTATTATATGACAAAGTAGGTACCGCCACGCGTTAAACGAAGTTATTATTTTATTAGACATATCTTACTGAAAATAAATTATTATTATATTATTTAAAGATATACGTGTTTTTTTTTCAGCCTTTCTCTACGTTTATTTCATCTTAATAGAGTAGTTGGCTAAGAAACATGGATATTATATTTGTTATACTTGAGATATAGTTATTTAATAAAGTCATAATAATTCTTTCAATAATGTGTTTAGTTTAATTTCAAAAGAGATTTCATATTAAAATTTAACACACGCTCCCAGCGATTAATATGAAACATAGAAATATCAAAAATTCAAGCCATCACTGGAAATTGAGCCCACAGCTTGCTTCACGTACTGGTTACACTCAGATGTACGTCTGGTAGTCATTGAAATGTACAAGATGTTTATAAAAAGGAGCCATATCGTCAGCTATTTTGCTGTGCCGCCTTGCATACATCATTTTATAAAACTTACTAATGCAAACATTCAGTTATGCCGCCTGTTGATGAAAAGTTGAACTACTGATCTTTTAAAAACCAAATTTTTTCATTGCATTGTTTACAATTGTTTTTGTGGCGAACTTGCTATTATTACTTACATTTTTTTTTTTTTTGGTATTTTTACATATATAATCGTGTTATTTAGTTGACGTTATTGTTACTGTTTTATTTTTGGTACGTTACAAATTAACGTTTAATCGAAACTATCTGGAATTTTCATTTTCCTGAAGTTGTCATGAGCTCTCTTTTAAACGATTGAAGTTGGCTTTTGCTAAATAAAACGATCAAAAGCCTTACTCTATCAGTACAAGTTAATAACATTTAAAATCTAGTTACGCTTAAACTAAAGAAACAGCTTTTCTGTTGCAATATAAAAAATTTAGTTTCATGAGTCATTTTATGAAAATTACATTATTTTTATATAACCTAACCTTAAATAATTAGATTTTGACAGTTCAGTAGTTTTTCATTAATACATAACTCTACAAGATTTGCAGTAGTAAGTTTTACAGCTTTTAAAATACGGCATAGGCACAATAAAATGCTGGGAAATTAAATTGTAGGAATAAAACAAAATGAAAAAAAAAAAAACGTTTTTTTATAGATGATTCTGCCACATTACAAATTATTAAATCTAAAACATTATATAAAAAATAGAAAGTTAGGTTAGATTGTATTTCTCCACGACTGTCAAATGAGCCATACAAAATACAAGTATCACTAAGTTCTATTAACTTACCTAAGGCTCATTTAACTGAAACTCCTATTACATACGGTATGATAGATTATATTACAAGTAACTTCCAATGACAGGTCATATTTTTAATACCAATACAAGTAAATTAAACAGCGTTCACTACTTAAATAACTACAAAACTTATTTGATTCTGAATAGTCTTTAACAATACTTTCCCAAGCTTGATCTTGGTTAATTTGTATTCTGTAAAAACAATACAAAGTATTTATTCAGTAAGTAATAATAATAATAATAATAATAATACGGTCAGTCTGTCATGACGCGGCGTATTTCAAACGCAACCTGTCAATGGCTTGGGTGGACTACGCAAAAGCATATGACACTACGTCACATGCTCTCATCTTAACATTATTGCGCATGTTACGAGTCCACCCGGAGATAGAGAGATGCATTGGGCAACTTATGTCCCTCTGGAAGACACAATTTGTTGTCCCAAGTGGATCAACCGCAGTGTCGAGAGAGTGGATACATTTCAAGCGTGGCGTTTTTCAGGGAGATTCCCTAACCCCGCTACTATTTTGCATCTCACTTCTTCCTCTATCGATCGAGCTTAGGCGCGGCAGTGGCTACATGGCGGGTCCTCCGTCGAAGCGTAAGCACAAAATTTCTCATCTCTTTTACATGGATTATTTGAGGCTCTACGCCTCGAACGAGAGGAATTTGCAGACCGCCTTAGATGCTGTTGCTGAGTACACTGCCGCGATAGGTATGCAATTCGGGTTGGAAAAATGCGCTGTTTTTCATATATACAGAGGAAAAGGGTTGGACAATGGTGAAGATGTTCAATTGGTTGATGGAAGCATTATAAAACATCTTAATGCCGAAGGGTCTTACACATTTCTAGGCATCAGTGAAAGGGGTGTCCAGGATGTCACTTTTATTAAGCAGGCCCTTCGCAGCAAGTATATGGCACGACTGAGGCAGATATGGAGATCATGTCTGTCTGGCAAGAACAAGATCGCTGCCACAAACATGCTTGCTGTCCCATTAATTTCATACACTTTTGGTGTAATGAAATGGAATGTTGATGATCTTAAGGATCTCGACAGAAGAACCAGAAAGATCATGAACATCAACCGAAGTCTTCACCCGAAATCTTCTGTGCAGCGCATATACCTCCCTCGTCAAAATGGGGGTCGGGGATTACTTAATCTGGAGTGTTTGCACGATCGATTCGTCCTGGTTACAGCTAACAGTATCCTCAGAAGTCAGGACCCACTATTAAAATTCGTTAGTGAGCACGAATTTAGTGGCAAAGGGGCGTTTCTTTACCAGGCAGCGCGAAGAGCAGCAACGAGATTTGACCTGGCAGACTTCAGTCCCGCCAGGGAAAACGCTGGAGTACAACTCTCTCGGGACGAGTACAACAGAGTTACCAGTTCTGTGAAACGAGGCGAGACAGACTTGTTGACAAAAGAACACATGAGTAAAAGTATGCACTCTGTGTTCTTCAAACATATTAAAAGTCTAGAGTTGTCCACCGAACTCACGTTCACGTTTCTTAAGTCTGCTGGTTTGAGATCAGAAACAGAAGGTTTTGTGTTTGCATGTCAGGATTGTGCTATAAATAATTTGGCGTACAGGGCCCGCATATTCCAAATAGCGGAGTCCACACTCTGTAGGTTGTGCCACCACCATCCTGAAACGATTATGCACATTCTGTCTGCTTGTCCATCTCTTGCAGCGTCGAGCTACGTGTCTCGACATAATGCTGCTCTCCGCGTGCTCTACACCTTAGACATGCCTATGGTATTGACCAACAACCATTTATACCGTATGTCCCTTCTGACATAGAATCGGTGGTGGAAAATTCCAAGTGCCGTATTTATTGGAATTACTCCTTCCCCACCTCGAGGTTACTGACAGCCACTAAGCCGGACATAACCCTCCTGGATATCGAGACCAAACAGATGTTTGTGATCGAATTCTCAAGTCCAGCTGAGAAGAATATCTCTCTCAAGGGAGGAGGAAAAGAGGTCCAAGTATATGGATCTTTTGTCCGAGCTTAGAAAGCTGTATCCCGGGTATAAAGTTAAGCTTGTAGTCCTGATAGTTGGTGTTTTGGGTGGCATGAAAGCCTCCTATCGAAGGGATATCGAGTCCATTCCCGCCTGTAGATCTTCTGCCAACTCTTTGATCTACAGGATGCAGAAAGCAGTGCTGCTCGGGTCGCTCCGCATTGTGCGGGTACTGGATCTGGCGTAATTTCCGCGGCTGCATATCGCCAGGGTTTGGGATGCAGTCGTGTGTATTTAGCTCCACTAGTCTCTAGTATGACGCGGCTCAAAAGGTTGCTGAAGTTTGAGATTAGTGGACGCTTGTCAAGACCTGACAAACCCCATAATAATAATAATAATAATAAACCCTTTATTAAACTTCAGGAAAAATTACAAGTTATGTCATATAAAATCCATATATTGCAAAATTTGCTTACATAAAATGTAATTAATAATATTAATTAGTAAGTAATAATTATAATCAATACTATATTTGTATAATAAAATAATTTGGAATCGTGTATTTGTGCATTTTTAATTTAAATACCATTTACTCGTTAAAAAATTCTTGTAATGAATATGGTTTTTCTGATAACAAAATTTTAAAATTAATTTTTAGTGTTTAATGTCTAGACTTCTTAGTTCTGTGGGAATTTTGTTAAGTTAAATATATGGAAGCCGATGTTTATCCTTCTTGATACTTCGAGTCGCGATCTTGGCACCGGTAGATCTTCTTTCGTGCGTGTATTGTAGTTATGAGACTCTTTGCGACTGCCGTAGAGTTACGTTTATTATACAATACATGAACCATCGTAAGTATCGCTACTTATATTTACAAAATCAGTTTTTAAATTGCTTATTACTCCCCTCCCTCCCAATAATAACGAATAACTATCAATGAATATTAATTACTATACATCTAACATTTTAAATCAGTTGTCTTATTCGACCGAGGATATGATTATTATGAAACTTTATCATAGCAGTGAGAGATTTATTCACATCACGTTACTTCTAAATCATATAATCGTTAATCATTGTTATATCACTATCAGTGTTACTTTAAAGATCGCTCGGGCTTGGTCTTTTCTAAGAGAGAACAGATTTGCCAACGGATCTCTTTCTTTATTACGACTTCCAGAATATAACAAGCTTGCTTTATCGATGCTACAATATCTAACTTATTGATGGACTTTGGATTCACTGTAATTCCCTTTATTAAGTACTAGCTCTTGTTGAGTTGTTTATTCTTTGTCAATTTTTGCAATACGCATTGTGGGTGTCAGTGGAACCGCTGACATATAGACGCCTTTGTGCAAAAAGTTTAACGGCGCCCTACGCCGTTTATTTACCATAATTATTTATTTATTTTTAGTAATAGGACTATTGTTAGATAGGACATCAATAGATAAGACAATTTTTATTACATTTCATTAATTATTATTACTATTAACATAAAATAGTCTTTTGTTCAAATAACAGTAAACATACACATATAGGGTAAGAACACATAAAAAGATTGCTTCCGCGCTTATAAGAGCCTGTTGTCGGCTCTTGTTGACTCCGTCCAAAGATTGTTATTGGCGCCGATTTACTGAAATATCTTCATCAAAAAATGGCTTGTTTTAGAATTAATGTAGCTGTACCGGTTTAGAGGTCTTGCATACTAACTAAAAATGTGTCACTTCTGCATACCAGGCGTTGGAAAGCAAATTCACAACAAAATATTAAAATTTATGCTGTCGATAAGTAATTATAAATATCAGTGATTTAAATCAAAGAAATTTAATTAATAACTATAAAATATAAGTGATTCACTTCAAAATAAATTTTAAAAAAATCAAAAAAGGAAGGAATAGTAATTACGCGACTTGATGGACACACTTTACTCACCCACAAACATCTATTCGAACAGACCACAAAATTGCAGACACCCAATAAAATACTTACTAAGCAACAACCCATATTCAATAAATAATGTCATTTCATAAACATTGATGTGTAAAATAAAATATAATTGTTATACTTTGTATTATATAGTATAGTATTGGCCATAACGATTGCAACTTTTAACATTTTTCAATTTATAAAATTTTAATAATAATATTGGAAAATAAATACTCTTAGTTCTATAATTTAATCATATTTTATCTGTTACATCAATCAATAGTCAAATAATCTGATTCACAGATTAATAATAAATTATTTCTTCATTTTTGCTTGGACAAAAATATTGCAACTAGTTGAATTTTCTTGTTATATGCAGGTTTTATCCATAAATAATATGTTGTGCATAAGTAATATTTCAGTTTATATTTGTCAATCATGGGTCGTAGTAAAACTGTTTCAAGTGAAATTAGAAACTTAATAATTTCTGGTTAATGACGGGCTGCTGAAAAATGTGATTTCACAAAATTTAAATGTTTATAAATCTACTGTGTCGCGAATTATAAAACGATTTGGAGAAGAAGGTACGTTTGAAGTTTAAAAAATTCCAGGACGGCCACGAAACTACAAAATGAACTTATAAAAAAAATATTTATTTATCTACCAATAACCCCTTTCTGTCATCGGAGAAAATTTTGGGCCTTTTGCCACAAATGGATCAAGAAAACATCTCAACAAGAACTATTCGCAGAAGATTAGTTAGTGAGGGTCTTTTTAGTCGCCGTCCTGCTAAAAAACCACTTCTATCCAAAAAGAATGTGAAGGCCCGATTAGAATTTGCTAAAAATCATATTGACTGGACTGTGGATCAATGGAAAAAAGTTATTTTTAGTGATGAATCTAAGTTCAATTTGTTTAAAAGTGATGGTGTAAGTTACGTTAGGAGGCCTGCTAATAAAAGATTAGTTCAAAAATACACCTTGCTAACAGTTCAACATGGCAGAGGTGGTGTGATGGTAAAAGGCTGTTTCTCGGGATATGGTATGGGTCCTCTTTACCACATTGAAGGAATAATGGATCGATTTAAATATATAGACATCCTTCAGAATATTATGAAACCTTATTCTGATGAGTTCATGCCTTTAAAACATATTTTTCAGCATGATAATGACACAAAACACTCTTCGAAGTTGGTCAAAGAGTGGTTCAAGGATTCAAAAATTAACGTAATGACTTGGTTGTCACAGTCACCCGATTTAAATCCAATAGAAAACCTTTGGGAGATTGTCGACAGAAAGATTAGAATCAAACCCCTTTAAAATATTCAAGATTTGTTTAAAGCTTTGCAGGGTGCCTGGTCTAATATTGATAACGAAATTATTAGAATCAATGCCGAAAAGATGTCGGGAAGTTATAAATACTGGTGGTTACTATACAAAATATTAAAAATTATCTGTTAATAATAATTCATTTTCTTAATTAATAAAAAAAAAAGATTATTTTAAGAGTAGTTGCTATCTTTATGTCCAGGTAAAAATAATAAATACTATAAAAAAAAATAGAATTTACTGTTAAAATTTAATTTTTTACTATAATATATGTAGAGGATTCTTAAAGGTAAGAATTACATTTTTTAATTTTAAAAATATTGAATAGAATAAAAATAAAAGAGGATTATCAAAAGTTGCTATCTTTATGGCCAATACTGTATATATATATATCCATGTACCAATGTGGCATCGCATAATTGACCAGTTCATACCATTATAACGTCCAGTGGCAATATGACGTCCTTATATATGGACGTCATATATATATATATATACACACACACACACTTTGTAATATATAAGATTGGTGGGTGCTAATGGCCCTAGCAGCTGAAGCACCCCTAAATAAACAATAAAAAAAAAAAAAACTAGAAATTAAAACAGTAACTGCCGCTTCTTGGAAACTGGTAAATATTGTTTAAAAGATTCCTGTTTACTTATTGGCGCATGTTGATGTTGATTATTCTAGCCTAGTATTATCAGCAATGATTTCTAAAATAATGGTGTCCGTAATAATTAAATGTTATAAAGTTTATATAATTTCACGATTTCAGAAAGAAATTGAATGTGCACCTTGTCACTTAAGCTTTATTTTTATCATTCATGTGGTTATTCATATCCACAATTGTGAAGAAAAAAAGAATAGTGGCTAGGTATTCTGGAGTAAGTATTCTTTTATGTCTGATGAGAAATGATGATACTGAAAATTCTCTATCCCAATGATCACATTTGAATGGTTCCTCTCAAGAATGTGTTCGTTTGTGAGTAATGAGTCTTGCCAACCTTGAAAATGCTTTATCACACTGATCACATACGAATGGTTTCTCTCCAGAATGTATTAGTTTGTGATTATTGAGGCTTGATGACTGTGTGAATGCTTTATCACACTGATCACATTTGAATGGTCTCTTTCCAGAATGTATTCGTATATGAATAAGAAGGGTAGATGACTGTCTAAATGCTTTATTACAATGATCACATTTGAATGGTTTCTCTCCAGAATGTATCCGTCTATGCTCAGTGAGAGTTGAATTCTTTAAAAATGCCATATTGCAATCATCACATTTGAATGGTTTCAATCCAGAATGTATTCGTTTGTGTTTAGTGAGAACTGATCGACAGGCAAATGCTTTATCACACTGATCACATTTGAATGGCTTCTCTCCAGAATGTATTCGTTTGTGAATTTTAAGTTCTGCCATACATTTAAATGCTTTATCACACTGATCACATATGACTCGTTTCAATCGAGAATGTACTCGTTTGTGGTTAATGAGTTTTGTTGACAGTGTAAATGCTTTATCACACTGATCACATTTAAACGGTTTCTCTCTAAAATGTATTCGTTTGTGACTAATGAGGCTTGATGACTGTGTGAATGTTTTATCACATAGATCACATTTGAATGGTTTCCCTGCAGAATGTGATCGCTTGTGTCTAAAAAGATTTGAAGACTGTCTAAATGTTTTGTTACACTCATCACATTTAAATGGTTTCTCACCAGTATGAACGCTTTTGTGCTTAACAAGACTATAGGCTTCTTTAAAAACTTTATTACACTGTTCACATGTATATGGTCTGTTTTCAGAGTGTACTCGTTTGTGTCTATTAAGTCGCCATGCAACTAAAAATGTTTTATTACATTGATCACATTTAAATGATTTCTGGTCAGAATGCATTCTTTCGTGAATAATGAATTGTGATAACCTCGAAAATGTTTTATTGCAATGTTTACATATGAAGCGCTTCTGTCCAGAATATAATCTTTCATGTTCAGGATGGGAACTATCTGGACTGTCATCTGGATTACTAGAAGATTTCCCTTTAACTGAAAATTAATTTACATTAATGACACATAGATTAAATACTTGAAATAGATCGAAATGTACAATAGTAACAAATACTTAATAACCTAATGGATCTCAGTTAAGAGAAGCTTTCTATAAAACAAACAAAAATAAATAAATAGAATTAGTTTTGAGTAGTTTGTCGATATCCTGAACAAAATATACTGAACAACTTATCGCTCTATTCGTGTTCTCAAAAATCCTTTTCACCAAATGAAAAAGTGTTAGATTTATCCGATGTTCAATAGTAGGTCACAAAGGAGTTTTGAATTTTATTCTTGTGATTTTAACCAAAATTCTAATTTTAACGTTCAGTTTTCTAATTCCCCATATGTATGTATATATGTTCCCCCCCTGTAAGTACAAGAACACGTCTCAAATTCAATGATAATTATTAAGTCGTCAAGGATGAAATTTGTAGAAAAAAATGCAAAGTTGGTTGATAAGTTACAAATATAAGGAATTATATTATTCATCAAATATGCACTCATATTGTCTACACCGTTTAAGCGGCAGGTTGTTCAGGCCGGTGGTATAAAACCATGGTGGACGAGAGTCAATGAATTCCTGGAAGGCCAGTTTTACAGCATTGTCGGAATTAAACTATTTTCCTATTAAAAAGTTGTCCAAACTGCGGAAGAAGTGGTAGTCAGTGGGGGCTAGGTCTGGTGAGTATGGAGGATGATGAAGAAGTTCTAACTCCAATTCCTGTAGTTTTACCAGTCATTTGTGCAGTGTGTGGTCTAGCGTTATCATGCAATAAGATAAGAGTCGACCTTTTGACCAATCAAGACTGGTTTTCTTTAAGTTTTTGCATCATTTCGTCCAGTTGGTTGCAGTATATTTTTGTTGTGATCGATGAGCCAGTTTTTTTTTTTTTTTGTTTGTTTTGGTTTGTAAGATACCTGCGCGAAATTTGGCGAACCAATTTGATATCATCTGCTGCGTAGTAACAGAGCCAAATACACTATTAATGTTTCGCGCAGTCTGCGATGCCGTAGTTCCACGTAAGAACTCATACTACATAATAGTGTGAATTTCCGACCGTTCCATTTTCAAAATTAATTTAAAAAAAAAAGGATTTGATATTTTTTAGAGCATACAATGATTTCTTTAAACATGCGAGATGTGTAACTATCAAAAAAAAAAAAAACAGAACGGTAAAATATTAAGACAATGTCAAATAATAAGCTGTTAAAGTTGGCAATATTATTAGCTACAAATTTCATCCTTGACGACCTGATAATTAGCTACTCACAAGATCCAATTGTGAACAATTAAGTGAACAATTAAGCTCTAGGTGCTGTTAACATTCCAGCAGAACTATTTAAAGCCGAGAGTGTACTGTTTGCATCTAAAATACATCCCACTATAGCACTAAACTAAATTCCCATAAACTTCCTAAAACTGGCAATCTACAAGAGTGCAGAAACTGGAGAGGTATAACACTCCTTAATGTTATAACCAAAGTTCTGCCTAAAATCCTACTTAACAGAATTGCAAATAAACTAGAGCAACAAATACATCGGGAGCAAGCTGATATTCGCCCCGACCGATCCTGTATTGACCACATAAATACCGTGCGCATAATTACTGAACAATCAGTAAAGTGGCAGGCTCCACTCTATCTGGTGTTAATAGACTTTAAGCAAGCATTCGACAGGGTCAGTCAAAAGGCACTGAAATATTCTGGATCGTGTTGGGGTCTGTTAAAATTATTAACCTCATAAAACTATACCGTGAGGCAAGTTCAACAAGTTGTGGATAATGGGAAGTAAAAGTATTGCTAGTAAGTAAAGAGTTAAACAAGGCTGCCTACTTTGCCCTCTATTATTTAATATCTTATTGAACTAGGTTCTTCGTAATGCTTTCACAGAACATAGAGTAATATAGTGGAACTTTCAAAATCGGAAAATTTGAGCTATGCAGACAATACACAGTCGCATAATTACGAAAAGATGCATGCCAAACTTGAAAGTATATGATAATTTAGTTGGCTTAAGCATAAATAAGACGAAACCCAAAGTAATGCGGTTTGGTACTAATAACATCAACAGATTTTTTTATCACTGACAAAGACTTAAAATACGTGGAAAAATTTTGCTACCTCGCTAGTGCAAGCACGAGAGATGGAGAAACCTTGAGGGACGTGAACAGGAGAATACTTAAAACTCAGCTACTTAAATCTAATAAGATCTCTCGACACACTAAGGTCAGCATATTTAAAACCAATGTAAAATTTATTCTGATGTACGGCAGTGAAACTTGAAAAACTAAATAAATTACCCATAAACTCCAAGATGTTACTAACAGATGTATTTGCAGAATTTTTCGCCAGACCATTACTTGGTATAATAATAATAATAATAATAATAATACTTTATTACCCAAAAATCAGTACAGATCAAGGCTCGTCATGAGCAGTGTATAATAAACACAATAATATTAATAAGAATTAATATAAAATATAATTAACATGACAATGTGTACAATTACAAAGTATGAAAATATGAAAATGTACTAGATTCAAAAATTTTGAACTAATGACGCAAATATTCCTCGACCGAATAGAAACAGTGGTCAAGCAAAAAGTTTTTAAATTTTAATTTGAATGTACTTGAACCTGAAGTAATCTTAATATGTTTAGGCACCTTGTTGTATAAAGTTACTTGGTTATATTTCGGGCTAGATTTAAATTGCTCGGATTTATGACCAGGTATTTCCAATGTATATTTATGTCTTTTAGAGAGTGTATTAAAAGAATTTATGTTATTTCGTACATAGCAGACACATTTATAAATATATAAACAAGGAAGAGGTAAAATACCTAATTCCTTAAAATATGAATAACATGAAGTTATTTTGGAAACTCCAACCATTGTTCTAATAATTCTTTTTTGCATTTTGAAAATTCTGTCAGCTGAAGTACTTTTACCCCAGAATATTATGCTATAACTTATGATAGAATGGAAACTAGCATAGTAATAGGTTTTCAAGCCTGACAAAGAAGTTGTCATTTTTAAACGACGCATTGCAAAAATAGATTTAGATATTTTTTTAGAAATGGCGTCAGTGCAGTTATTCCACTTTAAGTAATGGTCAATTTCAATACCCAAATATTTAACTGACTCGGAATAGTTTAAAGGGCTGTTGTCACATGTTATTGAAATTGTATTATGGCTGTTAAAGTGTTTTTTAAAATGAATATATGACGTCTTGTCGCTATTCACAGCTAATTTGTTCTGCTTAAACCAATTAATTAGATGATCAATATCACTATTAGCAGCCGTTTCTAGCATTAATACATTCGAGTGTTTAAGAAAATAAACCGTATCATCCGCAAAAAGTAAAACTCTACCTAGCTTAATCGACTTTGCTGTATCATTAATATATAATAAGAACAGTAAGGGTCCCAGAATTGAGCCTTGCGGAACTCCTGATTTTATGGTTAGTTCTTCGGATTTTATGTCCTCAATTACAACAACTTGTCTTCTATTTTGGAGGTAAGTTGTAAACCAATTAAGTGCTGTGCCTCTTATACCAAGACATTGTAATTTATTAAGCAATATATTATGATCAACCGTGTCGAATGCTTTACTAAGATCCAAAAATACTGCTATTACTTCATTTTGCTGATCAAGACCTTCATAAACAAAATCAATTAATTTAATAACGGCATCCTCTGTAGAACAGGATTTTCTAAAACCAAATTGTTCTGTACTTAGTATATCATTTTTTTCTAGATATTTCAGAAGTCTAACTGACATTAACTTTTCTATTAATTTTGCAAAGATGGAGATTAGTGATATCGGTCTATAGTTTTCAATGCATGTTTCAATGCCTTTTTTGAAGATTGGAGTGACTTTAGATATTTTTAACTGGTCGGGAAAGAGCCCTTGTTCAAAACTTTCATTTATTAAATACGTTAAAGGTGTTACGATATACTGAAGAGACTTTTTCAGTAGAGTAGAATTTACCTGATCTAATCCTGGTGCCTTATTTGATTTGAGACTGACGATAATATCAGAAATTTCTATTTCGTCAGTTGGAGTTAAAAACATAGATTCTGAAATAGATGTGTTGTTATTTAAGTAACTATTATCTGTTAAAGGTATATTAAGATTATCTTTGGTATTAACAAAATATCTGTTGAACTTGTTGGTAATAATTTCTTTACATGTTATTTCATTATTATTTTCAATTAAAGTAATATCGCGGTGCTTTTTAATATTACCCAGATCTGATTTCAATATGGTCCATACAGTCTTGGATTTGTTGTCAGAATTCAAAATTAATGAATCGTTATATTTTCTTTTTGCCAAATTAAGTACATCATTAAATTTTTTTTTATAAACCTTATAAAAATTATTAGAAACTAGACCTTCTTTTTTAAGGTAATATAAATTTTCTACATTCGTTGCTGACGTTCTAATTCCTTTAGTAATCCATTTATAATTAACAGATGTATTATTGTTAGTGGTACATTTAGATTTAGTGGGGAATGCTTGATCAAAATAATGGTAAAATGTTCGGAAAAAATATTCAAATTTGACTGTAATGTCAGAATTCTGTTCAAACATTTCCCATTGCTCTTTTGCTAGTAAATAATTAAAGTAATCATAATTAAATGAATTAAAAACTCTAATTTTTTTGTGCAAGATACTATTAGTAATTATAGGCGTGAACAAAATTTTAATAATTTGACCTGAATGGTCAGAAATACCGGAATGATAAACCATTGATACATAAGAAGAAGTTTCTAAATTTGTTAGAATATTATCTAAACATGAGTTAAGTCTAGTGGGTTCATTGATAGTTATATCTATATTATAGCAAGCCAATATATCTTTAAATCTAGTAATTGTGTTCGAGTTCTCTAGAAAATTTATATTAAAATCTCCACATAATACGACTTTATAATTTTTACTTTGCTCAAAAATTAAATTTAAACATGTCTCCATACTATTGAAAAAAATATCAATGTCTCCACTAGGTGAGCGGTAAATACAAACTAAAATAATATTAATCGAAACATTGCAGATTTCAATAGCACAACATTCAAAATTTTTATCACAAGACAGTGTATCAAGATAAGATACTTTTTTAGTAACTAAATTGTCCCTTGTTAGTATCATCGAACCACCATTTTTAAATATAGTTCGACAGAAAGCGTTAGCGGTATAGTAACCTACAAATAAAGAAGCACAGTTTTCAAGACTATCAATCCAATGTTCTGTGAGGCACAAAATATCATATTGGTTTTCACTACAGTTTATCTGCATTTGCAATATCTTGTTAGATAGACACTGCATATTTTGATGAAGAATCTTTAAGATGGTTTGTCTTGAATTTTGTTTTTCTCTAAAAAACGTGTACTTGAAGTTCTGTTCTTGAAATAATTTAGAAAAGTTCCTGCTGGCCAATTTTGTGGGTCCATGATTATATCCTTATATTCCACTGAATAACCTATCTTAAACGACTTGTATGTTTCATATTTGGCCTTTAGTTCTTCGCAAAAATACAAGGTATCTTTAATTTTTTTCAAATGAAGTTTTAAATCTTCATCGGTGACTGTAGGTGACAGACGTGATACAAATGTCCAAGTCAACTTCGGCATTACCTGCAAGTTGCTTTCGTTGGGTCCACTTCCAATAATTATTTTATCACGTCTTTTTTTACGGTAAGATACGGCTTTATATTCTATTTCATGTTCATCCGGTATCTGAGGAACATGATGATGCTGCTCTTTTGATGAATAATTCCTATGTACCAAATTATTTGCATTTGTATTTAGGTTATCTTGCACTGACTTGTTGTTTACCACCTTTGGTATCGCACCTGTAGATAATACTTGTGCCTGTTTCATCTTATTTGAGTCAGACATTTTTGTTCCATCATTTGGTTTAGGAGTAAGCACTGGATACGACTTAACGGCGTTACTATAAGAAATAGTTTGGCCGGTAGATGAATTAGGTGTTAAAGATAAAGGCCCACGTGACTTATCCGTATTTACATTTTGTTTAACATTTTGTTTAATTTTTGTTAGTTTCTTGGATTCTAAGTCAGCTAACCTAGCTCTCTGCAAATGAATAATTTCATCCTTATCTTGGATAATTTTTCGAAGTAATTCGATCTCCCGCTGCAGGTACTGACTTGTAAAATGTTCAAATGTTGAACCTAATTCGAGGAAAGATGTTTTTGCAGCTTCTCTTGGAATTTGGCTTAAGGTCTCATCCTGTTCACTGATAGAGTCTTGACAAACACGGCAAACTGAACATTTCCAGTTATTACGATCAACTTTGTGACCTAGCGTAATAGAAAACCTCTCTAGGCATCTTGCGTGTATAATGGACGTACACAAACTACATTTAATACCGGATCTGACACCAGCGTTGCAAAAGTCGCATGTTTTACTAATTTTGGATAGATCACTATCTTCATCACCCATTATTACGTAGTAAAAATAATATTAATTAGTTTGTTATTTATCGTAGACAGTTGTAATTTATTAGTTAAAAAAGATTTAAAAAATATATATAAAAAAATATTTTTAAAAAAATAAATAAATTAAATAAGTAAATAAAATTATTAAAATTATTGTTAATATAATTTTTTTATATAATTTTTTTTAAATTTACCGCAAATTTTTTAATTAAAAGAAAATAAATAAATGAATAAATAAATTAAAATTAAATAAATATTTAAAAATTTTATTAGCCGTCGTGCAGTTTCGAACCCTCGTCAGATGATCAGTTGACTTGAAGATCGCCAACTCTAACCATTCAGCCAACGAGTACAGGTGTGTTAGGACTGATTTAAATTTTAGTTAATTGACGCTAATAAAATAATTTAATTATAAAATTTTAAATTTTAAATTTAATACATGAAAAGATAGTACTAAAAACACAATAATTAATACACTATTGTTTATTTAATAAACACAACAATTACTTGTAATTTCTTACTTAAAGTAGACGGAGCACTTTTTTAAATGTCAGAACGTGTATAATGTAGTCTGTGTTTCTTAATTGGTGTCTGGTCAGACCATACCCTCAATACAGTGGAACTACAATATTCGTTCACGCCAATATTCGTCTTTTTTGATATCCGTACTGTTTTTTGTTGAAATTTTTGTTTGATATTCGTCCCAACTCCCAAGCAGACGATGGGCCGGTTCCAAGTGCTGAAACACTTGACTAACTGATTTATTACAAAAAAGGTATTTTTTGTGTTATTTGTTTAAATATAATATGTGAATTTAGATTATGCGTCACTTAATGACATATAAAATATTTTCAATTTCCAATTTAGATAAATTTCTGCAAAACGTTTTTGTCCAGCAAGCTGAGTTAATGTTAATGTTACAATTTTGTTTTTTTTTTTTTTCTTCACTAATGAAACTTTGAAAGGCGTTATAAACTTTACGGATTAGATATAAAAAACATCGCTGGCCAATACTTTTACTTGCCTTATATAAAGTAATGTTTTTATTTCTGACACTGTATGAATGTCCTTTTTTATTTATGCAGTCGGGGTTAGGAACTGACTGAGGAATGGTCAATAATCTGCTGATTGTGTATAGTTCATTTGTCGGATACATTTTTTGTTTTTTTAACATGATTTTAATAATTATTTTTTTAATTATTTTGATTCTATTTAAATATACATCGGATGCACCACCCTAGGCTATTATACCATAATTAATAATGGACTGCACGAGTGCATAGTAAAACTGATATAGAGTATCAATTGGTATAATTTCTCTAAGGTTTTTAAATATATAGAACATTTTCCTTAGATTATTGCACATCTGATGTATATGCCGATCCCATCGCCTGTGATTGTCAATTATAATCCCCAAATATTTAACATGTGTAGTTTTATTTATTTTT
Organism: Liopterus haemorrhoidalis; assembly: GCA_963971575.1. NCBI lineage: Eukaryota > Metazoa > Arthropoda > Insecta > Coleoptera > Dytiscidae > Liopterus > Liopterus haemorrhoidalis. The sequence goes on from OZ020613.1 coordinate 48,568,077, forward strand.
GTGGTACAGATGCAACAGTTTTCAATCCTATTGCATTCCGGTTCATGTATTGTTAGTTCTTCTATATCTGGCTGTGTATTTTCATAAATAGAAAAAGAGAGATATTTAAGCCTTTCATAATTTAAGGTTAGAATATTTGTATCCAGCCAGTCCTTTATTACTTGTAGGTCAAGTTCTACTACCTCCCTAGCTGTATCCTAGTCACTGGCTTCGACAAACAAAACAGTGTCATCAGCATAAGCTGTAATATCACCCACGATTTTTTTGTTATTTATTAGATCATTTATATAAAGCAAGAAAATAATAGGCCCTAACACTGTCCCCTATGGCACGCCACATATAACATATTCCTCGGTACTACTAATGTTGTTCAATACGACCCTTTGCTTCCGTTTATATAAGTAGTTACGGAATAATTCTAGAAGTAGACCGCGTACGCAAATTTCTAGTTTTTTCAATAGTATGGAATGGTCGACAGTGTCAAAGGCCTTTGCAAGGTCTAAGAAAATAACCACTCATACTTTTGAGCTGTCCAACCCTGAATATAACCTTTTAAGCAGTCTGGCAATAGCATCTTCTGTTCCTAACTTTTCAGTAAAGCCGAACTGCTTAGTAGAAATGATTTGGTTCTGTTTTAAAAAAGACACAAGCCTTTTTTTAATAAGTTTTTCAAACAGTTTCGCAAAATTAGTTATTAATGAGATGGGACGGTAATATTTTATGTCATTTGGGGGTCCAGATTTGTGCATAGGTCTAACAACTGAAATTTTAAAAGAGTCAGGAAAATAGCCTTTCTCAAAACAGCAGTTAAAAATATTGGTAAGGGGATCAGCTCTGAATTTAGCAATTTCTTTAATAACTTCAGAAGTGATTCCGTCATGACCAGGAGATTTCCCATTTTTTAATGTTCCAATTAATTCAATTATTTCCTGAGTATTTGTGGGAGCGAGGAAAAGTGACTTAAGATTACAATTTATTCTCTTTAGCATGCCATTTTTCTTATCTAAATTGTTATTAAAATTTTTAGATAATATAGAACTTACATTTATGAAATATTTATTAAATTCGTCCGCTTTTGTTTTTTTTATTGATATTATTTGTTTTAGTATCTAAAGGACTTACTTCGGTTCTACTTTTCCTATTTAATGACTCATTGGCTAATAGCCATAGTTTTTTCGGATTATCTACGTTTTGCAGAATTTTTTCTTTGTAATAATTTTGTTTTGTAAATTTATTAAGTTTGGATACTTAATTTTTGTACATTAAGTAACATTTTCCGATATTATTATCATTAGGGGAACGCGAAAATTATTTGTACAAACGATCTCTAATAGCTATTGACTTGATTAACCCCTCTGTGATCCAAGGTGTCTTTTTGTGGTTTTTATAGGGTATGCGTCTTTCACAACATTTGATATTAGATATTATCTTGTCAATAAATTGTTCTACAGCATTATCAATACCATTTTGTAAAATATTATCCCAGCTTATATTTTTCATGTTATCATTAAGTTTAACAAAATTTATTCTCGTTTTGTTTATTATTTTTTTACCTTGTTTTACAGTTAATTTATTCTTAATATTGAGTTGCAAAAATATAGGAGAGTGATCACTAATCTTTGAATTTAAAATTATAGGAAGTAAATAATTTCTTTTAATTTTTGATTTCAAAAAGATATGATCTATACACGTTTTAAAGCGCGTTGGTTTATTTATACATGAAATAAACCCATATTGACTTAGCATGTTTAGGTAATCACTTACCAGAGTATTCTTGCAATTCAATCTATCAATATTTGTGTCACCCAAAAATATTTCATCATCCAGGTTACAATTATTTTGAAAAAATGAAACAATATTGTTTATAAATGTTGTTATATTATAAGGCGGTGGCTTATTAGGTCACTTAAATTGACATGGAAAATTTAAAAAAACAGAGAAAAACAAACAGCATTGGATAACTTAAAAAAAAAACAGTGCTGGTGAATCGGCTGAAAATGCTATTGAATTATCAGGACATCAATCACGAGAATTGGCATTACCTGACGTCATAATGGAAGGTGACTCCCCTTCCAAACAATAGCTTAACCCTTCTAAAATATTATAAACTCTTAACAACAATCATGTTTTTTTTTTTTCATCCAAAAGATAAATTTCTTTTTAAAATTTTATTTATGTATGTATGTATCTGATTAGAATGTATTTGCAATGATTTCTGAGATCGACTTTCGAGGGATTTTAAAAATTTTTTGTTAAAGAATAGATAGGCAAATTCGGCGCTGAGGACGGATTAAACTATTTTTATACAATGTTCCGTAACTGCACACCTAACTACCGCGGTCGCGGTTACGGTAAAGTCGTGGTAAATTGTGGTTACCTGAAAACGCGTTTTAGTTACGGAACGGTAATCACACCTCACAGGTGATAAAACAGACAACTGAACTGTCATTTTATGGACGTTATAGATTATAGATATTCTCTTACAAACTTATTAATAAAAATATTTGTTTTATTAGTACTTGTTTACAAAGGCACATTATATAAGAACATATATGATTTTTCCCGACATTATTTTTCACGACATCGATCAATATTATTAAAAATCAGTTACTTACACTCATTCTTACTGTTTTAATTATAGACTATAGTAAAATAATATTATAATTTACTACTTGCACTACAAAGAAACGATTAATTCCCTCCACTTAACTCTCCCCTTATTGTAATTGTTTTGAAATTCCTTTTGTAGTTTACATTAGATCTGAAGTTTGTAGTGGGAGTAAATAACCACACTAACCGCGATATTTACCATGGTTAGTTTGGTTACAAAAAAGTAACCAAAACTTTTAGTAACTGCGTTTCGAAACCTAACAATTTTCCTGAAAAGGTTAATGTCGTACACTTTCGGAACGGGAAACTTCAACCGCGGTTACTTTCGTCGAGTAATGGAACATTGTATTAGTTAATTCTTATGGGAAAAATTAGTTTGATATTCGTCCTACACTCAGGAACGGATTAATGACGAATATTGGAGTTCCACTGTACTCATCTTTGGGAATTGACAGCACAAAAACCTAACCACTTGGAAATCCAGGAAAGGAATTGGAACTGGTTTTGTCATACTTTTTTTTTTTGTATACTTTATTTTGTTTGTATTTGTTTTTTTATTGGCCGCAAGGCTGTTGTATAATAATAAATTATTATTATTATATACTCTCCCAAAGACAATTAAAAATATCTCCAGAATTGCATTAGAGTGGAACCCTCAGGAAACACATCGTAGCCATTTCCGATGAGGTGCAGAGGAGAATACTAATAGGCAAAAAATGCTATTTCGGACTGCAAGAACTTTTAAAATTAACTAACCAAAGAGATAAAATTCAATATTTACAAAATCCTAATTAGACCAGTAATAACCTATGGATCAGAAACGTGGAGCATGAATAAGTCCCACGAAAACTTACTGAACACATTCGAAAGAAAAATTCTACGTGGAATCCTAGGTAGCAAAAAAGAAGGGTGTATCTGGAGAAGAAGAATAAACCACGAGTTATAAGAAACATATAATGAGTCTCCACTCACCACCTACGTCAAAAATACGTTGCGGGACATAGGCAAAGAATGGACCAGCAGAGGATTCCCAGGGCGGTTACAGAAGGTTAAATGAACAGGCAGACCGAAGATCAGATGGGTAAAAGAGGTGGAAAACCTAACTAGAGAGAGAGGGAGGTCCTTATGACGCATTCAGCATTTAATAATAGAAGGAAATATTGCTAGCATATACAGCCGCGGAAGAATTATTAAATATATCATTAAGGAGCTTGTTTTGCACTATAATATCAAAAAACCAAATTGCCTTGATGGTAGCCAATAGTAGAAAACGACACAAGAGAAGAAAAATATAAATTATAATAGTTTATTAAGAACTTACGACATCTAGCAAACTTTTAGTCATTGTACTCATTAGATAGAAACTGATACTACAAGAACTGGAAGTTTATAACTAATACAGTAATATTACATTATTGACTGACCTTTATCTTGCCCAGATGCATTTTCATATTCATCATTATCTCCAAATTCAGACTTAATATCAATTTCCTCGGTGATGATAATATTAGTGTTGTAGCTATACTGGGACATATCGTCGATACGTGATGTGATACATGTCTTCCGAACTTCGCGATTCTCTGAAATATTAATGCTCATAATTACTATTACCCTGTCAATGTTTACAATTTTTTTTTTCTGCAAATTTATTCTAATATCGATTATCTTGTTGAAATAATAGCTTTATTCGCGGATGGAGTTTCTAAAAAGGTACCAACAGTTAAGGAATAAGTTCAAGAACATATTTAATGAACATGTGCGACTTGAGACGTGATTATTTTCACCACGAATGCTAAATTTGTTGAATCATAAGATTGTAATCACGGTGTAGTAAATATAAGTGGGAGAACTCAGTTTATTAAGCAAATTCAACGAAACTAACAAGGCACATGTTCTGACTAAGATTTTTTGTTCTCATCTACAAACACTATATTCAGATCAATTCTGTAAAAAGTGACTATAATAGTTACCGTGTAGTAACGTTACTACAAGATAACTTTTATAGTGACTTTAATAGTAACTTTAACATTTTTCGTAATCTGTAATATCCAACTGTAGTGACGTCGCTATGAAAGTTATATCTTAGTGACAGTTATTGAGAAAAGAATAAAGTTAGTTACAGAAGCGCTACACGCATGCGCATTGGTGGTATACAGATCACAGTTGAGGTTAAAAATGTCAAAATATTGTATTGCTTACATTATTTTGTTGTTATATAATATATATCATGGTATATACATTTATAAAATATTTAAAAATAAAACAAAATGAGTCAAGAAATTAAAAAAAAAAAAACGGAATGCACAGACAAATTCTCGACAGTAATAATAATAATAATAATAGTTTTATTGACCAAATTACAAATAAAAAGAACTGCTTTCAGTCAGTCAATACAATATTAAGAGACAAAGTCATAAAAGTTCATCAAAATTAACGTTGTTATATTCATCAAATTTGTACAATGGGTTATTTATAAATAAGTGTTTAAGTTTAAGTTTGAATTTGTCTAGTGGTAGTGTAGTAATAGTCTCTGGTAAAAGATTATAAAATTTCACAGCAAAGTAATTTGAACAATTCCTGGATTTATTTAAGCGCAAAAACTTACCACGAATATTATTTTTTCAACGCGTGTTGTGCTCGTGCGTTTCACTAAAGATATAATTGTGTAAGTTTTTGCGTACAAACAATAGACACAAATAAATAAATAGTGAAGGCAATGACATTATTTTCAGCTTTACAAAAAGATCTCGACAATCCGCTCTAAAAGGAGCACTGGCAATTATTCTTACAACTTTACGTTGTAAGCTGAAAATTCTTTTGGCTGCAGGTGAATGTCCCCAGATTATTAACCCATAGGTTAGGTGGGACTGAAAGAGGGAGAAATAGGCTTTCAATACAACATCTATGCTGACTTCATTATGCTGACTTCATGCTTCAGATTCCTTACTAGATACACGGTCGATCGCAGTTTACGACTGAGTACATCCACGTGCTGATCCCAACGAAGGTAAGGATCAACGTGGATACCAAGAAATTTAACGAAAGGGGGATTGGCAAAATCATGTTTTCTGGTGCTCAGTAGCAAGGTCTGGGTTTTATCTGTATTTAAAATTAGTTTATTGCTAGACAACCAAGAGTTTGCACTGTTCACCAGAGAAACATTTTCCGTAATAAGGGAATCTAGATCATGGTTGCAATTTAGTAATGTTGTATCGTCAGCGTAAAGAATTGATTTAGATGGCATAGCGAGAGGCAAGTCGTTAACATATATTAAGAATAGTAGAACCAGTGGCCTAGGCGGGTGGGATCTGGGGGTTAGAACCTCCCAAGAAGCTGGATTTTTTATTACTTCGATGCATTTTCCTTGTTTTGTCATTACTTTCATACGTCTCATTTTATAACCCTCCCCCCTCATGAAACTATTTTTGCGTCACTGAATAGAACTTTTGTTAATTTTTTTAAAAACAAAAACATTTTTTTTTAATAATTTAAAAAAATACTCATATTAAAAATGAGGAATTAGAAAAGACTTTTTGATCTTTAATATATTTCATCTCCTGCAATATAAACATTTACCTACACTCATACATACATATTTTATATAAGTATATTTAATTTAAATAACTTTCTTTATTAATCTTCTTCATTTTCTATTATATCTAAAACTTACATTTAAAATCAAATGTCCGCCATTTTTATCTTCATAAGAACTAAGTTATTACTTATAAACACCATCATTTGGTAGTTACTATAATAGGAACTTTTATAGTAACATGTTACTAAATATTGTAGTAACTTTTGTCTTACGGAATACGAAATACCCCAAAGTTACTATGATAGTAACTGACCTTGCTCATAAAGAAAAATTTAGTTACTATGATCATAGTAACTGAGTAACAGAATTAATCTGATTGTGTCAGAAGCAGTGACTATTTCATCCAACACTAAACGGAATATATCGCACTAAATCGTAAAAAACTTCGTCGGCGAATAAAGCTTATAATTTTTCAAAACAATCAATTATTTTTATAAATTATCCACATAATTTGATCATATCCAGTGCTGAGTTGAAGCCGGTTCACGTAAATGTTGTTGTCTTCAGTTCAATAGTTACACTAAAGAATCGCTTAAAGATTTTTTAAATTTAATATTCACCGATCAGAAAATCAGAAAGGATATCGATGACCTTAGGAAGAAAAGAAAGAAGATATAAATAATATGGATCAAAGGACATAAAGGTATTCTCCAAAATGAAAAAGTTGACAAACTTGCCAAACTAGCAACGGAAGAAACAAACATTGATGAAGATATAAAAATACTAAAATCGGACATGAAATCTATAATAAATAAATATATATACATATAGGTGGTATTGGTTTAGGTCTTAAACCATCCTCCGCCAGGTACTGCACTTCAGGCTTACCACAAGGTAGCACGTCATACGCGAATACCTGACGGGGAAAATACACACTGCCGCATCCCAGACCCTGGAGATGTTTATATATATATATATATATATATATATATATATATATATATAAATCAGCTATGGCCACCACAGGACCGACCGCCATCATAAAGCACTTATATAAATTACATTCTGCATTCTGCAGCAGAGTAGAAATAACTTGACCTAATATTTTGTAACAGAGATATTATTTATCATGACCATGGAAACGTTACATATAAATATGAAAAAATTGAGACTTGGAAAAAATTTCGAAAAATTTTACAGAAATTATTCGAAATTTTTCGTTTTATCAAAAAACGTCTTAAATAAAAGTTATTAGTTATTGCTTTTATAGCAACTTTTGTTTAATAAATGTTTTCGAGATATTTTTCTGTTGTGAAATATTCGTAAAAATCTTAAAATCGACACGAGTAAACTCCCATTTTTAGTCAACCGATTTTTACCAAAAGTTGATCAACTCATTGATAGCAGAAGCTTAAATATGAAGTTTCATAAAAATCCACTCAGCCGAATTTGTTCTGCACGTGTACACAGACAGACGGACAGACAAACAGACGGACAGACAGACGGACAGACAGACGGACAGACAGACCGACAGACATCATGCTAAAAATAGTCAAAACGTTATGTAGGGACCTCAATTCGTGGAGATCCATCGAAATCTCGAAACGTCAATATTGGTATGATCACAATACCTCCCTTATATATGTTGGCGGTCGGTAAAAAAAGGCAAGAGGAGTACGAAAAATCGACGAAAGGAAAGATATACAAAAATATACAATCAAAAGTTACAGGAAGATCTTGGTTCAAGGATGTAAACAAAAACCGAAAATTCATAAGTTATATTAGTCGATTACGCACAAATCACGCCCGAACTCCTGCACATTTATTTAAATTAAACATGATCGACGATCCACAATGCCTATGTACAGAGATAGCCGACGTACAGCATATTTTGCTGGAGTGTATTTTATACACTTTAGAAAGAGAAGTACTTTATGAAGAATTGCTGAAAGCAGGGTGTCCAATGACCTTTAGCAGAGAAACGCTACTGAATGGAGAAATTAAAGTAATGGAAGCAGTACATAACTTTGTGAACAATATAAAAATAGAACTGTAAAAAATTAAGTAATTAATTTAATAAATAACTGCAGTGAACTAACTTTTAAATAAACACTAGTGACTGGCTGTATGAGAAAACTCGAGGCCATAAAATAGAATAAAAAAAAAAAAAATCGCCGATAACATAACATTATAGAACTAATTTTACTAACCAGTGTGTGTAGTAGTTGCATTCTCCAGTTCATCTGCCTCACATTCACTGTCTCCAGGTTCAGACTTGATATTAATCATCTCCGTCTTGATATTATCCTGATCTGTAGCTCCATCTCTGATTCCTGTAATAAATATATCATACAATGCTTCGAAGCAAATAAAAGTATTTGAAAATATGTAAACTAATTTGAAAATTTTTAAGCGGATTTAGGTCCGGCCAATCAGCGAACGTCGTTCCGAACCAGTACAGATTGACAAAATTTGATGTATTATTTGCGTATTAGCATTTACGTTTTAGATATTGGGTAATATGCGCATTTATTCGGTTTACATTTATAATTTAATATTCTTGGAAATCGATGAAATGACACATGATCTTTACCGCCACGACTCCCACACCCCACAACTACACAAAAACTTGGCAGATTTTATGTTTTTATACATAATACCGCCAGCGTCAATATACTACTTGTCCTACCTCTGCCATTTTTAAATGCTCGTTTGACAGTTGGGACGTTACACTAAAATGATCTACAAGTATTACTATTTACAGCACAAATTTTCAAACAAAACCTCAAATCGGTGTGGATCATATTCAGTGGCAGCGCTAGCTCTTTAAATCTGGAAATATTTGGGTACAATTTGGGAGGGGGGGGGGCAGGAAATATTTGGAGGGCATCATTTTTATCGTTATTAATGGACAGGTGAAAATACAAGTGATGACCTAAAAAAAAAGGTCCTCACTTCTAAAATATAAGTGATCACCAAAAAAACAGATCCTTGTTGCGCCACACAATTTTCTCCAAGCATTTCTGGGGGGCCAACTGGGGGTAGAGCAATTTTAGGGCGGGCAGGCCCGTCCATTGCAGGTTCCTCGGGTAAGTTCGGGCAAACGAAGTAATCTGATTGGTTTTTTGTTAAACTGGGATTTTCAGCTGTGACTTAGAATACAGTTTTGATATTTTTAAACTCATTGTTTATTGTTATGTAACTGACAAGAAATAATGATCGCACGGTATATATCGTCTATAACTTCATGTTTGATTCCTGCCATAATTAGATCGAAGTTAAATATTAATTAATTACTGTACAAAATGTATCATTTTAAAAATGTGTTTATTACTGACCATTCTCCCATTCAGCCGTGTGCTCTATTCTAGGCTTCATTTCATGTGTATCAGTAACTTCTGTTTTTATATTCAATGTTTTAATATTATGACTGTCTCTCGTATCATTCATATCCATTCTTGAAATAAAACACTTTCAAATTTATTATTCTATGATGTAACAATCCGTGCTATCTAAAGATCTACTTATTGTATCTACTGTAATCAAAACGAACTGGTACAAACTTATATAATTCAGCCATGTTTGTGCAGGCAGAACAGTTTTACTGATTTGGAAATAAAAAGAATTGTTATAAGGAATTTGCAGTTATAATGTATTTTTTAACAAATATTTGTTGTATTTGTCTTGGATTTGAAATTGATTTACGACGACTTTTCAACAGTTGCGAAAATTTAAACTATTATTACAGGCTGATATTTTTATTTCCGGAAATGGTAAGAACATATGGTAAAAGTGCACTTTGCTATTTTCTACTACGCATGCGCCAAATGTGTTCATTTGTTCTGACCAAACAGGTATATCGTTGCCAAATATGATTTTGAATTTAGATAGCGATGTACATAGACGGCGACAGAGTGGAAAATAAATTACGAATATACCGTTTAGGTATATCGTTGCCAAATATGATTTTGAATTTAGATAGCGATGTACATAGACGGCGACAGAGTGGAAAATAAATTACGAATATACCGGTCTTCGAATGTATTTGTCTTTTATTTTAAAATATTTAAACCCTAATATATATGCTCATAATATATTTCCAGAAAGATTGTTCTAAATATTAAGTTTTCAATTTTATACCGGTAATATTGATTTTAATTTTAAGTTATAAGTCCAATAACAGTATCATGTTTCTTTTATTTTCAAATTTCATATTCAAATTTGTGTTTTAAAATTATAATAACCAATTATAATACATGTTTTTTCTAGATAATTTATTTTCTTATAACTTTGTATAATGTTTTTGGAAAATACATAGAAACTTTAAAGCAGAGTATAAATTTTCATAACGCTTAGTACAACGCTTCCCCATCACTTTAGCTGCGCGAGATCCCCTTTTCATTTTAAACCATCTAAACAACTTCTTCCCCGCTATTTTAGCTGTGCGTGATTCCATTTTCATTTTGAATCGTCTATACATTTGGCAACGATGTACCTGTTTCGTCAGGACAAATGAATACATTCGGCGCATGCGTAGTAGAAAATAGCTAAAATGCACTATTACCGAACATATTTATTTATTTGTATCAAAAAATATTTTACTACCAGGCAATTATAGTACATTCCTATATAAAAATTAAATAGCGTGCTATGCTCAACTTTAGTATGAGGCACCTGCTTCAAGATCAGTATAGGTACTGCGCTATTGTGAAATACATTAATTTAATATATAGTTGCACAAAAAACATGTTACGGTTCTGAGAACCAGTATAAAGTACTGTGCACCTAAAAAACTAGGTAATTACGTTAGGTAGATTAGTAAAAGACAAAAGGTTCGAAAAGCTTAAATGATCTTTTGAATTAAACTCTGTCTTATTTGAGAAACCACTATTTGACTGTCACTGATAATGTTTGTAATAGGGCACACTTTTTAAGATCGCAGCGCCATATGTGGCAAAGCTGGAACACTCGACAGTGACATTAAACTGTTACTTGTGTATTTGTTAACATGATGAAAATGAACACGGGTTGTATTTTTCCTGTTTTCCGAGTTTTCTTTGAAAAAGTAGATGGGCCTTTTAATATATCAACTAATAATTTAGGCAAATTTTGGATGGGATTAGTGCTTTTTTCAGTCTTTTCTTGGACGTAAAAAATTACTTTCCATAAAATGTTAGTTAGTTAGTTAAAATTTTTGACGCACAGCAACAAAGGCTATTTGCGCCTAACGCAGCCCATCTAAACGACTAACTTTCCATAAAATGCAACTAGCAAACGTGCATGCATGGGCTTGGACTTTTACCCATTTTTAGTTTCTGGGGCCATAAAAATCTACGATCCACTTTCTCTCTGCCTCTAAACGTCGTTTCAATTGATATATATATATTTTTTTTCGATTTAGGTAAATTATGGAATGTTTAAGAGGGATTCTACCTTATTCACAATTTACATTGCGGCAGACAACAAAATTGATTGTTTTTTTTTTCATGATTCAAAAAATAAAACACAAACAACATAAAAACACGTATTTCTCCATTGAACAAAACAAAACAATGTCACTTTCGTATCTTCCGCAAATTGTCACCAGATGTCAGGGCGCTTAGAAAGTTTCCCCTATGTAATGACATGCCATCTGTCGTTAAAAAAAAATTGGTTTTGAGTGCCACAATATAAATTATATTAAATATATTATATTAATAAAATTCGAAGCTAATTCAGCTTGCAGATAGGCCGAATATTCCTTACATCCCTGGTCAAAATCTATTTAAAATTTGGAGCTACACCTTCTACTTCGGCCAGACCAGGCAAACCTCTGTACAATAATTACAATTATTTTCAGACCTCGACAGTGTTGCACAATCAGGGAGTAATATGTTCGGAATGCTGCAGTAAAGTGGATCATTTTTTTGAATTTCGCAAGCAATCCTTCCGTAACAGTCAAATATATACAAATTACATATCACAACTTAGTTCTGCCTCTGAAGGAAGCAGAGAGTTGTGTGTTTCTATGATAAATTTCAAAGAAGAACAGATGGAGTTGTTGAGTAATAGCGAACAGTCCGAAAACGAGTTCAGCAGTATAGATATATTGCCCGGAGGTGATCAGATGCACTGTGCAGCAGTGAAAACAGATGAAAATGATGACTACGCAGGTATCGTATCGCTTTGCTTGTGACACAATATAAGAAAAGTTATATGTTGTCATATAATAATATGGTCAGCTTATTTATTTATCTTTATTTTATTTTGAAAATTTGTAACTATAGACTTGTAGAATGGTATTAAATTAATGAAATTTTGTATTTACACAAAGAATAAAAATCAGAAAATATTATCAATAATATATATATATCTTATTCAACAAGAAAATTATTAATTACTAGCTGGAGTACCCGTACTTCGTACAGTTTCTGTAATGTTTTTGTTTTGCTGTAACGTAAATGATAAGTGATATTTCACTTTCAAGTACAACACAAAATAATCGTTTCTTTATTCTAAGTAAGATAAGTGAAATACGTCGTTTATAGGTAGTTTACCTCAAGATCCTAAATATATTGTAATTTATCAAAAATTATTAAAAATTTTGTAATATCTTATAGCCTGTGTTCGAATCCTGGTTCTACTCTATCATCATACTAAATTACGTGAAAATATGTCCAGCTATTTTCGCGCGAATCTCGGATAGACAAAAATTATTTTTTTTGCAGATATTGTCTTAACAATCATCTGAAACGTGTAGAAACTTAAATATGGTGCCCAAAAAACAGTATAGGCTCAAATTTTATTAATATAGATTAAATATTCAACAGTTTCAACCACTGCCCTTTTCGATAATTTTAAAAGAGATGATCAAAATATATTATGACATAAATAGCCAACTTTATGTTTGACAATATTAGTAAGACATAACATTATGCTTGAATGTTCAAGTCTTCGTGCACTACTAATAAGCATAACATCACCTAGCGGCAACTATGTCATAATGACAAATTTTAAAATTTATATTTAAGAGTATTTATAATTATTTTTTGCCAAAATCGTAACGAAATTTACAAAATTAAATATGCCAATGTGTATAAAAACTGTTTAATATTAATAAAAAAATAAAAATAAATAAATAATAAAGTCACTCTACAAGTCTATTGTAAAATAGGTTAACTGACGAGAGACAAGTTAAAGTTGAAGGTTATTACTAGTTAAAAATTATATAATGTGGCCATATTATGTTAGTTAAATTTATTGTGTATTTTTATTAAGATATATGTAATAACAGTGCCACCCTATTATTGGGATCTCGTGTCCTGCTGATATGGCCAAATAAATAAAAATAATAAATAAATACACATAATATTTAATTAAACACAATATATTTGCCGCTTGATTTGAATGTTATTATGATATCTCTTAGAAACACTGTTTTATAACAATTATTCAATTAAAACACCAGGTTGGTTTCACGAATGTATTTATTTTACTCTATGCGTATTTCGGCTATTACACCACTGTCAAGAGTTACAATACAACTAACTAAAAATAATAAACGCAATCTTTTATACTATGGCTGTACAGAAGTATAAAGTAGTTGGTGGTTTAACAAATAAAGTGACAATTAGACTTTTATTATAGGGCTGTTGTAGAACTCTAACCTGTTCATTCATTATGGCGATTCCTGACTGTAATTGTTTGTGGATATCCAAAAGATGGTAAGTCTTTGGTTATTGTTATTTATATGGATTACCGAGCAGTCATCTGTGTTAAAAATGTGGTTGTTAGTAATGCAATGCTTTGCAACGTTTGAAGATATGAATTTTATGCAACAGCCCTATAATAAAAGTCTAATTGTCACTTTATTTGTTAACCCATCAACTACTTTATACCTCTGTACAGACGCAGTATGTAAGATTGGTTTATTATTTTTAGTTAGTTATATTGTAAGTCTTGACAATGGTGTTGTAGCCGAAATACGTATCGAGTAAATTAAATATATTTGTGAAACCAACCTAGTGTTTTAATTGAATAATTGTTATTTAATGATGTTTCACCTAGGAATAACGGAAAACTCTAGCCAATAAACACTTTTTTGTCCATTCACTAGTTATTACAAACGTTGTGAGCTATGTTTGCAATATAGTCCATAGTCAAATAAATACAGTGTGAGGCAACACTCATGTTCATCTTGATTATTTCCGTAATAAACAGAGTTATAAAAATATTGTTTAAATAAAAATTATTCGGGATAATGGGGTCAGACTATAGTGGTATCAAACATTTTTTTTTTCATTTGTTTTGCAAAAGACGCAGTTAAGAACTATTTTTGTAATTACACTATACACATTATTTAACACAATATTGTAACGTGTTCGGGTTCTTCATACAAAAAGAATTTTCCGGAAGGAAAAATTTATTAACACTTAAAACATTACACGTATATTTTTGTAGTAAATGGAATACTGATAACATTTTTCTGTCACTATACTTGCCTGAACAAGACTTACAAACCGACTGACTATATAAAAACCGAGTAAACTCGGTGTAAAATATAAAATATATAATAAAGACAAATTTACTTATTATAGTTCTAGTTCTGTTACATGACAGTACATTTTTGTTCCAGGAGTGAATATGAATGATGAGACAGCCGGTGATACACATCCTGATGATTTGAAAGATATTGATACTAAAAAACAGATTGACAGTTACACAAAATATGAAGTTGCTGATTTCAGAGATAGTGATATTAAAAATGAGATTGACAGTAAGACGGAATATGAAGTTGCTGATGAATATGTAGTGACAGCTGGAATAGAACACACGGCTGAACGAGATAATGGTCAGTAGGTCATAACGAGCACATTTACAACTACCTCATTTTTAATACTGCTATACATATTTTATTGTCACAGTCCAGTTTATATCAGGCGAACTTTGGTAATGACTATTGAACATCTCAAATAAAATAAATATTTTAGGAAAAGATCGTATAAAACCGATCAGGCTAATACGTACCACCGAAAAAAAAAAAAAAACATTTACATGTATTGGTACTGGCTGAATAGCTAGAAACATGCCCACACGCGTATGTGTACCATGAACAAAGTCATTTACTGTATAATAACATGAACAGACATGCTTATTTAGTGGGATTCTGAAAGCTGGTGGTAAGTTGCATGGACGGTAGATAACGCTCACCATAGTTACGATCGAATGTTAAAACAGTATTCTCAAATCTCAGAGTGACCTGTCCACTGTTATATATAATCCTTTATGTCTCCTTGACCCTTCGGTGTTTACGGTATTCAGTACAATTACACAACATATCTCATATCAACATAACAACGTCATATAAACCATACATTACATTACTAATTTTATTTTATTCCATTCTTTTCCCTTCCAACCATTTCTTCACCCCACTTCTGCTTCCCACCGAGCCTCTTCCTTCCTTCCTTTACACCTTCCTGTTATCCTTCCCCAATCTCAATCCTTCTTGCCTCTAATTCCTTCGCCCACCTCTCCCCCTTCCATCTTCGTGCAACAGGTCTAATGTGTTACCCGACCACACTGTCATACCTACACCTCTTCGCGAGGTGGTCTATATCTTCTTCCACCTCTCCGCACATCCTGCAATTCTTATCCTCCTGTTTCCTCCAATATCTATTTCCCCTTTCTTCATTCCCACACCTTAGCCTCGCAATCCTCCTAACCCTTCCTCCTGACCTTCCTCTTTCTCCCTTTAAGTAGCTTGGTGCTCCTATAGTTCTGACCTCCTTATATCTCCCTGCGCTTCTTGATTTGCCTATTCTGACTGTCCTTTCTTGTTCCCCCATTTCATTTTCCTCCTCCACACCTCCTCAATCACGCTTATCCCTTCATTTCTTTTCCTTTTCACCTCTGTCGCATCCACTCCGTCGCATCTTCAGTAATACTCCTTTCTCATCTCCCCCCAAGCGTACCGTCTTCCTTTCTGTTCCTCTCTGGCTCTTTCCTCCCAGCATTTGCTCACTATTCTTTTGTCTGTTTCTCTTCTAACTTTTTACTCGTGCTTAACCGCCCTCCTTCCTGTACCCACTTTCCTCTTATCCCTTTTCAGTTCCTCTCTTACAATATACCCTGGTGTTCTATCTAGCCCTAAGATCCATCTCAAATACCTCTCCTGTACTCGTTCTTCCTTGTCCCATTCCTTCCATCCCCCTATTTTCACCCCATATACCAGGATGTTCTTCACCATGGCGTCAAACACCCTCAGTCTCCATCTAATATCATCGTTAAACTTCCTCTCTCCTATACTCCACAGCTTCCCCATGACTACTTTTGCCTTCTTTACTCTTTCCCTTATGTGTAGTTTAGCCCCATTATTCCTCGCTAGTACGTAACCCAGATATTTTAAACTCTTCACCTCTTCTATTTCCCTGCCTCCTCATTCCTATTTTATCTTCTTTCTTCTCCCTCCTCCTTTATCGAATACCACTACCTTCGTCTTATCCCTGTTTACTTCTAGTTTTTTCTTTTGAAATATTTATCTGCTCTTTCTATCATTCTCTTCAGCTCCTGTTCCTCCTTTGCCATCAATACAATATCGTCCGCGTACCCCAATGTCCACAACTTCATCTTCCCCACTGCCACCACCCCATCTTGTCCCTTCCTCATATTCTCTTCTAGATCCGCTACATACAAGTAGAACAAGGTCGGGCTCAGCGGGCATTCCTGTCTCACCCTCTTGTTCACTGTTAATTCACATCAACAATAATACTTTCTGCAGATCTTTGTACACATTACACATTTAGCGAATCAAATAAGAGTATTTCCCGACAGTTGAAATAATTTACTTTGTCAATTTATTATTTTATTTACAATCCAGTTATTTTATAATACATTTACGATTAGTATAGAAATTATATAAATAAATTCTATTTATATAAGTTTTTTTGTCGATTTATTACACATTTATCCAAAATTTTTCAAATTTCTCTGTCACCCATGGTTTTCTTGCCCCAGCATACGTGTCTAACAATAATAATAAAAAAAATAATGGTCGAGTATCAAAACCGATTAATCGGCCTAGAAAACCGATACCGATTAATCAGCAAAATAGTCAATATGGCTGATTATCGATTATCTACCGATTAATCGGTGCAACCTTATTATTGATGTATTTTCTTAGTGCAACTGCTGAGCTGGATGAAAATTACCTTGCATTTCTGCACTGCACGTTGATTTTGTTTATTATTAATATCAGGTCATCAAGGATGAAATTTGTAGTTAATAATATTGCCAACTTTAACAGCTTACTATTTGTCATTGGCTTAATATTTTACCGTTCTGTTTTTTTTTTTTTTTTTTGTTGGAAAGTTACACATCTCGCCTGTTTAAAGAAATCATTGTGTGCTCTAAAAAATATCAAACACTTTTTTTAAAAATAAATTTTATTGTAAACGGAACGGTCGGAAATTCGCTCTATTATGACGTATGAGTTCTTATGTAAAACTACGGCATCGCAGACCGCGCGAAACATTAGTAGTATATTTGGCTCTAGTGTTACTACGCAGCAGATAATATCAAATTGGTTCGCCAAATTTCGTACAGGTAACTTAAAAACCAAACAAACAAACAAAAAAATGGCTCATCGATCACAGCAGAAATATACTGCACGAACCAACTGGACGAAATGATGCAAAAACTTAAAGAAAAACAGCCTAGATTGGTCAACAGATCGACTCCTATCTTATTGCATCATAACGCTAGACTACACACTGCACAAATGACTGTAGCAAAACTACAGGAATTGGAGTTGGTACTTCTTCATTATCCTCCATACTCACCAGACCTACCCCCACTGACTACTACTTCTTTCGCAATTTGGACAACATTTTAATAGGAAAATTGTTTAATTCCGACAATGCTGTAAAACTGGCGTTTCAGGAATTCATTGACTCTCGTCCGCCAGGGTTTTATACCACCGACCTGAACAACCTGCCGCTTAAATGGCAAAAGTTTATAGACAATATGGGTGCATACTTGATGAATAAAATAATTCCTTATATTTGTAAGTTATCAACCAACTTTGCCTTTTTTTCTACAAATTTCATCCTTGACGACCTAATAATAATCCGCATGTGCTTATTATGTAACACTGACACCTATTGTCGATGTTTGTGTGTGTTATTATTTTCACATAATTATGCATTTTAGAATAAATTTAATTTACATTTCGCGAGTAGTATAAAAATATAATTTGCATTGAAAATTTAGACAGCTATAGTAACAATGAGTATTTATATTTCAGAGAGCTGTGATACTCGGAAGGCATGTATCATTTCATCTGCTGACGACATGTCCCAGTATAACTACAACACTAATATTATCATCACCGAAGAGATTGACATCAAGTATGATCAAGATGAAGGTGAATATGAAAACAGTGCGTCTGCACAAGATATAGTCAATAATTTAATTTTATTTGATTATCTTAAGTGTAAGCTTTTAATATTGGTATTCCCAGTTTTCGTTTACTTATGAACACAATGGCTAATAGTTTCCTAGTTGTAGTGATATACAGGTCCGGCAGAGAGGTATGATGTTTTTGAAAAAACTGTCACACATTTAATTTCGAACCAATTTCAAAATTTATTGTTTTTATACATAACTGGTACATTGCCATTTGCAAAATATACACATTTATTTTCGAAAAAATCATCAACTTTGAAAAATCACATCAGTTAGGTGGCGTCCATTTTTGTCGAAGCATTCCTGTAGACGGGTGGCGTAGCAGAGTACGTGGTTTCTTAATGTAAGCTTGAGCTTTTAGATAGCCCCATAAAAAGTAGTCACAAATTGACTACTTTTTGTGACTACTTTTGTACTCTCTGTACTTTTGTACTTTTTGTGACCGAGGTGGCCCATATCCCCACGCAATGAAATCAAGCGTCCTGGGAAATGTTGTCTTAAAAAAGCCATTGTTTCTCTGATGTATGGCAAGTTGCCCCATCTTGTTAAAACCAAACTGTGTTGAGATTGATGCGTCGTCTTCTTACTTTTGGCAGGAAATAAACACGCAACATGGTAACGTGACGATCTGTGTTAACAGTCATTGTTCGTCCGTTTTCACAAAAAAAAAAATAAGGCCCAATAATGCAGGTTCGAGATACGACACACCAAACAGTTACTTTCTCGCTGTGCAGAAGATTATGATGCAGTTGTTGCGGGTTTTCGGTTGTCCAGTACAGAAAGTTCTGTTTGTTTACCATCTTCGATAAATGAAAGTGGGCCTCGTCACTCGTGATCAATGTTCCCTCTATACTACGCGGGTGTGCGGCCGTGCACTAATTTTTCGAAAGTTGCGCTGCCGATTTTGTATTTTGCGCACAATGGACAAAATTTTTGACTTCAAACAGGTGGTTCCAGTGACAGGATTCCCCCTACTTGCACACATTTACATACGTTTTGAACATTTTTGCTCTCATATACTTTTGAACCGCGCAGTCAGCGAAAAAATGAGAGGGAACATTGCTCATGATCAAAACGATATCGTCCGTCAGCAATTCCAACATCGCTTCTGCGAACCTGTGTCGTCTCATGAAGTTGTTTTGCAGCAGTTTTTGAACAATCATAATCTTATACGGATGGAAATGAAAGTCCAAGTGCAAGATTCTGCGAACTGACCTGTCTGACATCTGAAGAACGCGTGCGTGACATACCGCTGAACGACGAGGGTTGGCTTCCACCGCTTGTCACACTCTTTCAATGTTTTTCGGGGTACATACAGTTCGATCACGCCCCCTGCAGTCCCTGGTCTCAAATATCCTGTTCTTTGAAATCTATTCACCTACTCCATAATGGTATTCTGTTTTGTAACACGACCATGACGACCAACATTAAAATGGTTTCGAAATCGTCGCTGTGTGAGCACCACAGAACGACCCGTTTCAATGAAGGTGTTGTAAATAAACACACGATGTGATACAGACCAAGACTGCATTGTTACTGAAATGGCATCTGTTGACGAGTAGATATCAATTATTCCGACAACAGTGTGACCACCCAAGCGCGCGTAACAGTCTTTTCAAAAACATCATGCCTCTCTGCCGGACCCTGTATTATTATATTTTGTCCAATGAATGATATAACTTACATCGGCTTCTCGCAAACTCTCGGACTAGATAAGGCTAGACATGACTAGAATTCTAGCTGAACTAAGAATTAAAGTCCTATAGTTTTGCGTTTACACTTTACACTTAGTGGATAACTTTATATCAAGTCAGGCAGAGCATTAACTACATTAGTGACCGCGTAAGATCTAGGTTATGTTGCTCATTGATGGAGCTGGTTCTATTTCAGTAGCTATAATTTCAGCCGATGGAGTGGCTGCACTAAGTTTTTAAGTTTTCAAAAGAAAGTTTTGCGGGCATTTTGAAAATGGATGCAATTAATAGGTCTTAAATAGTGATGTGCCGGATCACATATAAGCCAGATACGGATACGGATACGGATCTTGCAATGCAGTAGAAATACGAACGATCTTGAAGCGATAATTAGATGTATCGTGATGTTCCTACAAACCAAAATATGCAAAAAGAGGGTACGAACACGTAGAGAGATTGTTAGCGGGGCCTATAAGGGCTTGCTAACTTGCGCTGACCAACGAGGATAAATATTGCTTTACTTTCAATTATACCCGGGCATGTAGGACGCTTGTTGGCGCTTGAAACATATGCCGATGAGTAACAGGAATATTTGAAACATTATTTATCAGCTTATAAGAAGTTGATAATCAGTTTTCTGGTATCTTGTAGATTTTTTGCATAGTTATTAATAAAAAATTTTTGATGCTGCAAATTACCGACATTTACAATTACTTATTGGCAGAATAAATTTTAGTCTGCATAAGTGGCATGCTTTAGTAGATATGTTACTCCCCCAAGCAACTACAGGAACATTTATTATAAACCAGGCCACTTTTTGATAAAGAAATTTGGCACTGGTAATAATGGTTCTACGTGTCCACTAAACGGTGTCAACAAGCGTCGACAACAGCATACCTAACTAAACGCCTGTTTATAAGTACCGGAAACAATATTTCTACATGTTCATACTCAGACACACAATTTAGTTGAGTTCAAAATCACTCACTCATTGTCTTCACTCATTTGGATTCATTTACTCCAATATTTAATGTATACTAGACTGTTCTAAATCCACCGGTAAGTAATGTGATGCTCGACTAAATATGAATTTTTCTACTCACCTATCAGAAGGCTATCGTTTTCTGTTGCCATAGAAAAGTGGAACATTGGTGTTTGCTGAGGAGTGTTTTGTATCCAAGGCAACCCAATCGAAAAATACTTTCCGCTCTAGCGCAGAAAGTATTTTCCGATTGGCCAATATAAATTAAATAATACTACACATTTACGTTTATATTTTGTAATTAATTGTTATTTGACAATTATTTAAAGTTTTAAATTTAATTCCTCATTCGAACAAAGAGTTTGCTGTTACACAATATATTATTATATATATTATTACCATTCTCTTGACTTTTGCGGCAAGAGTTCTAACACTATTTTCTTTGCCGCTTCCTCTATCTCCTCGTCAGCCTCGCTGCTAACTTCATCATCATACATTATTATTTAACAAACAATAATGATTTTAAAATACATTGGTATTTGAATGTATTTTAAAATCATTATTTTGACATTCGTTTAATTGTTTATGAACATCGTAGCAACGACAAGCCACCTAGGTATATAAGTCTAACATACATAATGATTTCTATAACTTATTTTTTGAATTTTTTAAAATAGGTGTTCGTAGAAAAAATAGTATGTGTGACACGCGCAGAAAGCACATTGGCCGATTTCGAAAGATTGCCGCGCGAGCGCGACGAGAGCGGCAAATATCTTTCTAAATCGGCAAATGTATACTTTCTGCGCTTGTTACATAATATACTATTAAACGTTTTTGACTTATATTAGCTTATATTATAACTAATTCAAATGCATCTATATGAGATACGTTTAAGATCCGGCTTGGAGAAACGGATACGGATCCGGATACGGATTTTTATTTTTTACGGATCATCCGCGGATTCGGAGTTCCGGCACACCACTAGTCTTGTGGTACTGTTTTTAGGGTCATATCTTGGGACTCAAATTTTTTGTCGAAAGACTTATCAAAAAAAATTTGTTGGTAAAATTTAGTTTTTTTTTTTTTTTGCAAAAATCTTCCTTCCATTGCAATCAACCACACTCCCGCAACACTTTCTTTTGAAATATACTTATTTCCTGGACTATAAGTAGTTTTGTTTTTATAATTAGTGTAAGTAAAGCTTCGTGCCACCACTTCATCCTATGCATTCCACCAATTCCCAAAACTTCCGTAAAACTTTCTCAAAAAGTACTATTTTGAAAACAAATTTTCTTGACTATTATTACAGTTCTAGTTCTTTTACATGACAGTACATGATTGTTCCAGGAGTGAATATGAATGATGAGACAGACGGTGATATACATCCCAATGATTTCAGAGATAGTGATATTAAAAAACAGATTGACAGTGAGACAGAATATGAAGTTGCTGACAAATATGTAGTGACGGCTGTAATAGAACACTCGGTTGAACGAGAGAATGGTCAGTAATGTGCATATTTACAACTACCTCATTTTTAATACTGTTTTAATACATATTTTATTGCACAGTTCAATTTATATCAGGCGAACTTTGTCAATGACCAGAGAGCATCTCAAATAAAATATATCCCTCCGTCTGAAAATATGGTATACATTTTGATCTATTTCTTGTCCGAAAATATGATATACATTTACAATTTTAATTAATTTAATGATTTTATTTATGAAATAATTAAAAATATTTAGTAAAACAAAGAATATTTAAAAAGTTAATACAAAAAGTTTTAATTTAACAAAGACATGGCTGTCTCCACAGCTTGTATGGAACATGATAGTTTGTAATAGTCTCTTACGATGAAGTTTTGCCTTATTAATGTACGAAATCTTATAGGAAATCCAATCAATCAATTCCGTGGTTGCATTTGGTGAAGCTATATGTTGTAAGGATTGTACAGAATTCAACAAGCCAAGATCCAATACATTAAAATCTGGATTATTTGGCGGTTGTGATTTAAGTCGATTTGGATCTTCTCCCTTGCAATTCAACATAATTTTGATCAAAATTCGCCATTTTGTTAAAACAGCGGGTGTCACCTTAATCCCACCAATTCCTAAGACTTCCGTAAAACTTTCTCAAAAAGCTCTATCTTGAACACCAATTTCCTTGACTATTATTATAGTTCTAGTTCTTTTACATGGCAGTACATGATTGTTGCAGTGAATATGAATGACGAGACAGACGGTGATACTTATCCCGATGAATTCAGAGATAGTGATATTAAAAAAGAGATTGACAGTAGGACAGAATATGAAGTTGCTGATGAATATGTAGTGACGGCTGGAATAGAACACACGGCTGAACGAGAAACTGGTCAGTAATAGGCTGTGTAACTGCTACTTGTTACAATAATATAAAATAAGTATTATCTTAACAAAAATGATACACGATTGGTAACGAGTTAACCCAATTTCAAGTGTTTCCCACTGATTTAAGGGCACATTTTAAACTTCTGTGGAACCTTTTGATCAATCCATTACATATAGGATGATATAGAGTGGTTCTTTTATTTTTTATTCTTGTTAGCAGTTACAAATTGGTAACGTGATTTTAAAAGTTATTGCACCAATAAGTCTGTTAGTACGTATATCCACCATAATTTTAAAATGCCTTAAAAAATCTGCACCAATTATTAGATATTTTATATCAGCAATAATAAAAGTCCAAATGAAAATTTTGCCTAACCCGATATCGATTTTTAAACTTTGATAGACAAATGTCATTATGACAGTATTATTGACAGCATTCAAATTTTTTACAGGTTTATTTTTATTGCAAAATTTAGATTTAGGTAATATACTAATTTCTGCACCAGTATCAATAAGGAAACGCAACTTACTTATTTTGTCGAATATAAAAAAAGGTGACCAGTAGTGTATCCAGAAGAACTGGCCATTAACTTACAGGGAAGCTGGCAATGTCGAGCTTTTTCTGCGTATTTTGGAAAGTCTCTAGATTTGGACTCCCGGGCTGAACTTCGAGATCTGGATCGATTTCGTCTATCTAAATGGTCGACTTTTTTGGTTAGCCCCTGAAGCGTAATTTTCATTTCTTTGATTTGTTTTAAAATACCTTCGTTTTCAGTTTTCTTGAACGAAGTAATTGACGCGACGGCACGACGGGAAATTTTTAAAATTTTGTTGGGGATTCATCTTGTTACAAGACTAAAAAATAAAAATTTACATATATAACCAAACGCCGTGCCTCACTTTTGTTAAGATAATACTTATTTTATATTATTATCAAAAGTAGCAGTTACAAATTGGATTTGTACGGTACCAATGTTAATTTAGAATTTGGCTCCAAGACCAGTGATGTATTTTTTTTTTTTTTAGTATAATACTTATTTTATATTATTGTAACAGCTGTAATTAATTTAATCTTTGACTACCCCTCCATTTGTTTAATCGTAGAACCGCCTCTGTTAAATAATACAATTATTTCGAAAACTTTTTTAGTTTTTATTTTGTACTTAGCTCTTTTTTCTGGCACCTTCTTTGGGTACGTCACTGGTAGGATCCATGTCGAAATCAGCAACAAATAGAAAAAAAAAAAAGAAAAAAAACAAAGAATAAAAATATATACAGTCAAATGACAAATTTCTTCCTCATTCGTGCACATTTATTTATTTTTAATTTTTACCTTTATTAATTAAAATAAGCATAATGCTTAGAAATTCTGTATCTAGTGATTATACGAATATTATACAATTTTACCTGTTCTACAATATAATAAATATGTCATGTTGATCAGAAGAATACACATATTGTCAGTTCCAACAAGATAAGAACTTTTTGTAAGATATAAAATACCCATTAGAAAGACAAATGCATTTATTATAGTTCTTGTTCTTTTACATGACAGTACATGATTGTTCCAGGTGTGAATATGAATGATGAGACAGACGGTGATACATATCCCTATGAATTCAGAGATAGTGGTATTAAAAAACCGATTGACAGTGAGACAGAATATGAAGTTGCTGATGAATATGTAGTGACGGCTGGAATAGAACACACGGCTGAACGAGAGAATGGTCAGTAATAGGCTGTAATTAATTTAATCTTTGACTGCCCCTCCATTTGTTTAGTTGTAGAACCGCTTCTGTTAAATAATACAATTATTATGGAAACTTTATTAGTTTACTTACCTCTTCTTTCTGGCACCTTTTCTGTGTACGCCACTGGCAGGGTCCATGTCGAAAGCAGCAACAAATGTAAAAAAAAACAAAGCATAAAAAATATATACAGTCAAATGACAAATTTCTTTCTCATTCGTGCACATTTAATTTTTTTTTACTTTTAATAATTAAAATAAACATAATGCTTACAAATTCTGTATCTAGTAGAGTATTGTACAATTTTACCTGTTCTACAATAATAAATGTGATATGTCGATCAAAAGAATACACATATTGTCAGTTCCAACAAGATAAGAACCCACTGTAAGATATAAAAACCCGATTAGAAAGACAAATGTACTTATTATAGTTCTTGTTATTTTACATGACAGTACATGATTGTTCCAGGAGTGAACATGAATGATGAAACAGACGGTGGTACACATCGTGATGATTTGAAAGATGGTGATATTAAAAAACATATTTACAGTGAGATAGATTATGAAGTTGCTGATGAATATGTAGTGACGGCTGGAATAGAACACACGGCAGAACGAGATAATGGTTAGTAATGTGTATATTTACAACTACTCCATTTTTAATACTGATTTATTAGTTGTACAAATGAATAATGCATTCGAGTTTTAGCAGTGAAACAAGTAAGACGTGTGCATATACATGCTCCCTTATCAGTGCGCTAAATTCCAAGTTTTAACTCACCTGTCTAACAGGCATTGCTTTGCAAATTGTGACGTGTGGTTAAAATATTAAAATTAAAAAAACATCTTTGCTTAAAATCAGTGTTGTAACTGAAGAATTAACAATGCACGAAGACGTCAATAAGCGAAAAGCCGATCAACTATCACCAAATCTAAATGACGTTCAGAAGAGATACCTCTGGTCACCTGAAGATCTTCTACAGAAGAATAAATACTACCCACTACGATCGCAGGTAAGCGATGCAGTACCCTCTACATCACAAAATAATGAACCCACATCAAATGATCCTCCTAACATCAAAGTCCCACCAATAAACGTATCATCTGTAAATTATAATGAAATGTTAAAAGATTTGAAGAAACTAACCAAAAATGGATTTTCAACAAAAACCCACTTCGACCGTACTAGAATTAATATAAATTCCTCAGAGGATTACAAGGCAGTAACAAAATTTTTTAAGGACAACAAAATACATTTCTTTACGTACCAAGATCCCTCCACCAAGCCCTTATCAATAGTAATCAAAAGTGTACCTCCCTCTATTACTGATGAAGATATTAAAAACGAACTACTACTTCTAGACTTGCCTGTCATTAAAGTAAACAGAATACTTAATCAAAATAGAACAAACTCTTTAGTGGTCGCCGTTGAATTACTTAACGACGAAAAGGCAAAAAACATATTTAAAATTGAAAAGCTGTGTTATGCCATAGTCAGCGTCGAACCCAGAAAACATGGTAATAACATTCCGCAGTGTTACAGATGTCAACAATTCGGGCATACTAAAAATTATTGCCAAATGGAACCTCGCTGTGTTAAATGCGATGGAAACCATTTCTACAAAAGTTGTACCAAACCAACAGATGTACCCCCGAAATGTGTGAATTGTAAAATGGATCATCCAGCTAACTATCGAGGTTGCACGTACTACATAAAACATACAAAATCAAGTCAAAACAACACAAGAAGGGCTCCTCCAGTCACAGCCACAAATATGGACCCAAGACCCAACCAGTACTCCCAAAAATCCAGTAAAACCTATGCAGAAGCAGCACGCAATGAACCAAACCTCGCCGCTCCTCAAAATCCCACTCAAAATTCTTCCATGGTAGAAAACATCCTCAATGTCATCCTAAATCTTATCACTCCATACATAACTCAAATTAAAAATTTCTTCATGAATAACTTTTTATCTGGTATTTTTAATGGACAACCATAACCGTCTTACTCTTCAAAAAATAACAATCCTAAACTGGAATGCGAACGGAATCAAACGACAGAGATCTCAGTTCATAGATTTCTTGGAAAGATTTCAAATTACCATAGCCTGTATAACCGAAACGCATTTACTCACCACAGAGAGCTTCAAAATTCCGGGATACACCATACATAGGAATGACCGTGAAACAACACACGCTTCTGGAGGAGTAGCGATTTTAATAAAAAGAAAAAACTATCACTCCACCCTCCCAAATTTTGAAAATATTACTTTGGAAACAGTAGGGATCAGAATTTTTCTGAACGACTCCAGTTGTATTAATATTATTAGTGCATACAGACAACCCAATAAAAAACTGACTGAGAAAGATCTAAAGTTAATATTCTCTTCTCCAGAACCAACATTAATAATCGGTGATCTAAATAGCAAAAATATAATGTGGGGATGCCGGTGTGATAATCCAGCTGGTAAAATCTTAAACCAAATTTGCTCTGACAATACTCTGAATGTGTTAGCACCTAATGAATATACATATTATCCGTATCGACCTGACCATAAGCTAGATATCCTTGATATAATGGTCTGCAAAAATTTTTCCAAAGACACCTCAATATCAGTTATACATGAACTAGACTCTGATCACCTACCAGTTGTAACGAATTTTAGTAGCACGTCAAGATATACACTCCCACCTCCAAGACTAATTAATGGAATCGTTGACTGGGAATACTTCCGTAATGTTCTAGATGATCAAATAAGACCTCCAAAAGCATCTAATCTCGAAGAAATAGATGCTCAAATTAATTGCTACACGAATAATATAATCCAGTGCATTGAAACAGCAACAAAACCAAATAAAATATCCACTTCAAAAAAATACATTTACAGTACCCCAAATTACATCTTGGAAATGATTAACAAAAAATGCAGACTCAGAAGAGAATACCAAAAGACCAGAAATTCAATACTAAGAAATCAAATAAATAACTTAACCCACAAAATAAAACATGAACTCGACAAAATTAGAATAGAATCTTACACTAATTTCATATCAGAACTCGGACCAAACGATCCCGGAATGTGGAAAACTACGAAGAAAATATTAAAACAACCTCAAATAATAGCTCCAATTAAAACAAACAACGACACCATATTCACGGACTCGGACAAATGCAAGATCTTTTCCGAACACTTAGAAAAAACATTTACCCCCACAAATATAGCCAGTACCTCACATACAAATTTTATTTGCAATTATGTTGAAACAAACGTTCCCGTTCCAGATACCATTGAACCAACTACCCCGTCAGAATTGAAACAAATTATTAAACAACTTCCTATAAAAAAATCTCCTGGTCCTGATAAAATTCCTAATAAAGTCCTAAAAAACCTTTCCTTGAAATTTCTGACGTATACTGCATCGCTTTTTAATGCTTGCTTTAATCATGGGTACTTTCCAAATCAGTGGAAGACGGCACATATATTGTTATTTCATAAGCCTGGAAAAAACAAGAACCTTCTTACCAGTTATCGTCGAATCAGTCTTTTGAATACATTATCAAAATTATTAGAGAAAATCATTCTTAGCAGACTTCAAACACAACTCCAAATCTTGAACATTCTTCCACCATTCCAGTTTGGCTTTAGAAAACACCACAGCACAACACAACAACTACTTAGACTTACAGAAATAATAGAAAACGGTTTCGAAAATAAACAATTCACCACAGTACTTTTTCTAGATATAGCACAGGCCTTCGACAAAGTCTGGATAAACGGCTTGAAATACAAACTTTTGCACACCCAATTACCATCATATATTACTGCTATATTATTCTCATTCCTAGAAAATCGAAACTTTGCAGTTCGCATTAATAACGAAATCTCAGAATTAAAGCTTATTAAAGCAGGAGTCCCACAAGGCAGTATATTAGGCCCAATTTTATTCAACATCTATGCCAGCGACATTCCAACAGCCCAAGCAAAAATTGCCATGTACGCGGATGATACCGCAATTATCACGCAAAACTTCGAACTACAGCAAGCAATACATGAGCTGCAAGCCAATGCTGATATTGTTTGTCGTTGGCTCAAAAGTTGGAATATAACATTAAATACGGACAAGTGCGAAGGTAAAATATTTGCCTTGAAGAGAATCCGAAATCCAAACAGTATTATCATCAATAATAAAACATTAGAATGGAATGCAAAAGATAAAACTGTGAGGTATTTAGGACTACATTTAGATACCCGTCTAACTTGGAGCCACCACATCAACATCAAACTGCAACAAGCATACACCAGACTTCGTCAACTATACCCCTTATTAAATCGAAAATCCGCTCGTAAAACAAAGTGTGCACTCCTATTATATAAATCTTTAATAAAACCTTTAGTACTTTACGGCTGTGAAGTGTGGGGAAACACCTCCAAAACTAATTTAAACAAAGTGCAAGTGCTCCAAAATAAAATCCTAAGAATTAGTGTCAATGCCCCTTGGTTTATCAGAAACGAACAATTGCACAATGAACTCCTAATATCGTCAATATCCACCCAAGTCAAAAAACAAACTCAACGTTTTCTAGAAAACCTTAACAACTGTGAAAGTGCTGTGCACTACAACATCGGTAGCAAAGGACTACATAAAAGACTGAAGCGACGCTTACCCCAAGATCTCTGTTCAGATTTTTCTGACATAGAAGATTAGCTCCAAATCTAATTTTAATATTATATTTTAATCTAAATTATATTTAATCTAAATCATATTATATTTTATAACCTATATTTAAATTAGGGAAGTTATGTAATCCCCACCTAAGGAATAAGAACTATTATTAACACCTATAACCCTGCTGTGAATAACAAATGTATTTGTTGAACCGGCAATAAACGATTATAAAAAAAAAAAAAATGAATAATACAATTTTTTCAGCTACATTCAAAGTTTATTTTAAAATAAAGTAAATTAGATTGTTCAATCAAAGTATTCGCCCTTGCTTTCTATATCTTTAAGCCATCTTTCAGGCAGCTGATGAATTCCATCTCGGAAAAATGTTACGTCTTTGGACACGGTAAAGTCGTCAAGCCATTTTCGGATCTCATCCACTGATTGGAAGTGCATATCGGACAAGGCGTGTTGCATCGACCGGAACAAGTGGTAATCAGATGGAGCAATGTCTGGTGAATACGCCGGATGCTGCAAGACGTCCCAGCCACGACTCATTATGGTGTCTTTTGTATTGGAAGCAATGTGCGGCTTGGCGTTGTCATGCAGCAATTTCACTGGACGTTCTCCTTTGCCAGTATACAGGCGTTTCCGTTCCAATTCTTGACTCAAGCAGATAAATTGACGTTGGTAGCAGTCCGCAGTAACTGTTTCACCCGTTCCAACAACTCATAATAAAGCACGCCCTTAATATCCCACCAAATGCAGAGAAGAACTTCTTTCCGAAACGATTGGGTTTTGCGACCGATTTTGATGATTCGCCGGGATTTACCCATGACTTTCTGCGTTTCGGATTGTCAGAGTATCCATTTCTCATCGCCCGTAACGATTTTCCACAAGGAAGACTTTCGACGCTGCTTATTGAGAAGAGGAAGACACGCTGTCACTCGTGGTTTTTTCATGGTTTCAGTGAGTTCGTGCGGAACCCATTTTATTATTTTTTCCCATCTCATGTAGGTGTTTGGAAATCGTTTGCTGCGTTACTCCCAACTGTTCTGCAAGCTCTTTTTGAATTTGTGCCGAATTTTCAGCGAGCAGCTTCTCCAAATCAGCGTTGTCGCACTTTTCTCTAGAGCGTTATTTGTCGTTCAGACAGAAATCACCGCTTTTAAACCGCTTAAACCAAAATGCGCACATATCGTACGATACACCTTCGCTGAGAAAGGAACAAATCGATTCGCACATTATTCATAAAGAATACAGTGTCGGATATGCACCATATCTGTTGCCATATTCGACTGTACTGAACTAAATGCTTTTAAAGGTTATGTTGGGCATACAAACTCTTATTTTTAATAATTATATGTCAACACTATATAACCGCAAAAGAGCGGGAAAATCAATTGATTCTAAAATTAGTTTCTGCTTAAATAATTTGGATTATTCATTTGTTCACCTAATAATACATATTTTATTGTCACAATTCAGTGTAAGTCAATGTCAAAGAGTGCCTGATCTTTGACATTGACTAGAGAACATCTCAAATAAAATATATATTTTACTATGAGTAATTCTTTTATATTTCACTATGTCTATTACAGGTATCACATATGGAGTTAAAGATGTTGTATATATTGATAATACGAACACAGAAAAGACTGATATCAAGTCGAACGATGGAGTCACGAGTGAATGTGAAGAAGTTATAGTAGATAAAGCAGATTTCTCCAACACTGATTAGTAGATACTGGCTTTATAAATGCTTATGTAATAAATTAATGTGTAAAACGTTTTCTTAGTGTAACTGCTGAGCTTGGTCAAAATTTATTTATTTTATTTATTTAGCCAAAAATAAAATACACTAATATGTACATAATATAATTAAAATATATGGGCCACGAATAATAATACGTCACAAAAAGTACAAACTACCTTGTGGTGACAATCCTGTACAGTCCCAAATATATCATTAGCCATCATATTAACAAACGGAGTACCAGTTCTTCGTACGTCTTTTTAAATGTATATTTTGGTTGTAACATAAACGATAAGTGAGATATTTTAATTTCAAGTAGAACAGAAAATAATCGTTTCTTTATTCTAAACTACTCTTTTGTATATATTTTCAATGTTAAGTAAATA
The DNA here is from genome assembly GCA_963971575.1 of Liopterus haemorrhoidalis. NCBI lineage: Eukaryota > Metazoa > Arthropoda > Insecta > Coleoptera > Dytiscidae > Liopterus > Liopterus haemorrhoidalis. The sequence continues at coordinate 48,600,268 of OZ020613.1, forward strand.
ATAGGTGAGATACTTCGTTTATAAGTAGCTCACAGAACATAGAGAAAAAGTTTGTTTTCTCATATTCATTTTTGCTGTTAAGTAAATGATTAATTAGATATTTCAACCCTGTAAGTAACACTCCACTTTCCCCCTAAATAATCATCTTCTCATCGATCAGTCTGAAAAAATAATTTGCATTGATAATATAAATATAGCTGTAGTAACAATCAATCAATCAATCAATCAATTGGCTTTTACAACCCTTAGAGGGCTTTTGCCACCTCCACAAACTTTTTCCATCTTTTGCGGTCACGCGCTAATCTCCAATTATGGGCATGATTCTTTGCAGGTCTTTGTGCACATTGTTCACCCATCTTATTCAAGGTCTTCCTTCTGGTCTGTTTGTGCCTGAAACGCTATCGAATACTCTTCTCACTGGCATGTTGTTGGGCATTCTGATGACTTGTCCGATCCAACGTATTCTGGAGCTTTTTATGAAGCCAATCACATCCGATTCATAATAAAGATCACGCAGCTCATCATTTCTTCGGATTCTCCATATTCCATCCTCTTGGACAGGATCAGAAATTTTCCGTAAATTTTAAGTTCAAAGATTTCCAGCTGGATTAAGTGTCAAAGATTCACTTCCATATGAGAATATGGGTCGAAGAAGGGTCTTGTATATTCTTATTTTTGTGTGCCGGGATAGAAAGCGTGATCTGAGCAGACTGTTAAGGGCATAGTAGGCTTTGTTCGCAGAAAGGATTCTTTAAGTTATTTTTTTCGTGATGATGCTGTTGCTGTTCACGGTGCTTCCGAGGTATTTAAAGCATGTTACTGATTCTATTTGCAGTTCTGCGATTACTGGCGGGTATCCGTTTTGAGGTGTTCTCGATGCCCTGAGGTACTTCGTCTTTTCTGTGTTTATTACAAGCCCTTCTGCTTCTGCTGTTTCCTTTAATGAATTATATAATTCGACAACATTTCTTTCGGATGTGCTTATTATGAGGAGATCATCTGTATAGCCCAGCACTTGTCTTCGGTTTTTGAATAGGTAGCGGTCGTATTGGATCGGATTTTTCGTCATGATGGTGTCTACCACTAAGTTGAAGAGCGTGGGTGAAAGTGCGTCTCCTTGTCTTAGGCCAATATTACTGGAAATGGCATCAGTCTTGCATGACCCTATTGTAATTTTGTACGAGGTGCCAATTATTGTTTCCATGATCAGGATTCTTAGTTTTTCTGGGACTTTAAAGTTAATCGTCGCTTGCCACACCGAGGGGTGTCTGATACTGTCTTTTGCCGTTTTGAAATCTACGAATATCTGTAGTAACTATGAGTATTTATATTTCAGAGAGTCGCAATACTCGGAAGACATGCATCATTTCATCTACTAACGACATGGCCCAGTATGACTACAACACTAATATTATCATTACGGAGGAAATTGACAGCAAGTCTGATCAAGATGAGGGTGAATATTTAGACAGTGCATCTGCACAAGATACAGGTCAGTCAATAATTTAATGTTATTTGAATTTGTTAGTAGTATACATCTAATACTGTCTAATAGTTTGTTAGTTGTAATGATAAGGAACCAGACTCTTCGGTCTATATATATATACACACAGATTGGAAAAGGCAACTAGGTTCATAGACAATTTAGACCTGGGATTGTTGGTAGGCAACAGCTGTCAGAATGTTGTTACTGTAGGGTTATGATATTCCGTGACACTGTTATTCAGTACAATACTTAGAAAAAATTATCTAGAAAGTGATGACACGCATTTTGCTCATACCAATTTATCGATATAATGAATATCAAGCCAACTATACGGACTTAATTTTTAATTTTATTCCAGTACAAATTATAAATATTTCAATATTTTTAGTAATGGTTATTTATATATTAAAGCTTTAACAACTTATTATTAATAAGACACAGTTTATAGGTTAAGTCGTGTATTAATATTTGAAAACAATACAAAAATATAACGTTTCGCTTAGTACTATTACTATTAAAGCCTCCTTTAGCTGATAAGCAGTGTCCCAACTTATTATAAAAAGCTTCTCTAATGTTTTGTAACTTTTCGAGTGTAATAGTTTCAGTAGATTCAATAATTCTTGCATGTAGTTGATCCAAATTTTGAGCCCGTGCTGTATCATGACGGTAAATATTACTTTTCATATATCCGCAGAGGAAAAAATCATGTAAAGATAAATCTGGCGATCTTGGTGGCCACTTAATCCTGCCTCTTCAGCTTATTAGTCAATTGGGAAACATAGCATTCAAGTATTGCCGTGCAACTGCACTGTCATGGGCAAGACAGCCATCCTGTTGCAACCAAATGTCCTCCAACCTGATATTTCTGTTTTGAAGTGCAGGGATTATTTGATACTGTAAGAGACTTAAATATCTCTCGCCATTTAAAATCTGGTTCAGAAAAAAACGCCCAATAATAATGTTACAGAGAATTACAGAGGAATTATGACGCCATGTAAGGGGAATGTACTTTCATCCGTAAATAAAATGTTTCCTAAAAAATTGATGTGAAGTGTGAATTTTCACACATTTCAGGGTTTTGCAGGTATTTAATAACTGAATGATGATTATTTGGGATGCCAAAACAAATTTTATGTCAAAATATTTTTTTATGAATTTTAATTCGAATGCCTAATACCATTATTTAAGTTTCTAAATATGTGCAGTATTTTTTTTACATAGTAAGGTTCATTAAGATTTTGAAAATTGCGCCTATGGCTTCTATTGGTTGCTTAAATCATTAGCCCCGCCCTCTTATTTCGTATACATCAAACAGAATTAAATTATAATTTCAACACTACCCACTGGATATTAAATTTACGCTTTTAAAAATGATATGCGACATTTACCAAAATATAACTAGAATTTTGACAAAATAATTTAAACAAAAGAAAACTGCAAAAAAAACAAAAAAATTAAAATTGACAGGATTCGAACTCTAGTTTGCAAGTTACCTGTTTGACAATTTAGAAAACCAATGACTAAACGCACATCGCTATGAGCGCTGATGTATCAACTTGGTTACATAGCGAATTAAATATTTAACATATTTTGGTTAAAAACACAAAAAATGCATTATTTTCCGAAAACATAATCTGATCAAAAATTCCTGTTGTACTATTCCGGTTCACATCAATATACATTACTTAGATTTTTTTCAGATTTTTAGTTTAAATCATCTGGGCTACAGGGTGTGGGACAAAACTTTTTTTGCACAATTTTGACAAAAATCGCGTCAAAATAATTTATTTTGCAAAAATAAAATTTTGGTCGTTAATCCACGTACTAAGGGCTTTCATTTGATACCCTACTCAGAATTTTAAATAAATATTTTTTTTTTCGATGAGCACATATTTGTTTATATTTTTAAGGGGATATGTTTTTTAGATGTTTTAGTATTTTTCCTATGTGCGGGTCAAAAAGTTGTACCAGCATGCCAAATTTCAACTCTCTAGGTTTAGCCGTTTGGCTACAATGTTTACCGAACAGACAGACAGACAGACAGACAGACAGACAGACAAACGACAAAATGACGGTATAAGGGTTTTTTGGTCATACCTACAAAACCCTAAAAATTAGGATCTTGATTTGGCATTTCCATAATTTCTTCATAAAATACCATTCTTTGAAATTTATCATCAGGAAATATTTTTTGGGTTCTTATAATTTTATATGATTTATAATCATGTTTTTTTTTTTTTTTAATTGTACGTACTCTATATTTGCTAATATCAATGGTTTCTTCGACCTGCTTGCTGGACTGAAATGGATTTTCTTCCATTTCTGAACATACGGCAACGTGAAGATTATTTTCTTCATCGGATAGTTCATGATCACCACTTACTTTATGAAGTTTGGGAGAAACACAACTGAATTGTTCAAAAAAAATTACTATTCGTTTTGTTATTGTATAAGACGGAATAGGTTGATTTTCAAAAGTAAGTCCCAATAAATCGATAATTCTACGAAAATAATTTCCTGTTAAATTCCATTTTACAATTTGTATTTTCTCTGAAACCAGATAAACATTCATATTCTTAAAAACAATTATAAGTTAACAACAATATGACAGCTGTTGCCTAGCAATATTCGCAGGCCTAAATTATATATGAGCCTAGTTGACTTTCCAATCTGTATAAATATATATATATATATGAATGAAGAAAGCAACTCTTCTGGTATTAAATTTATATGCATTTCAAATAGAGTTACGTGTAATTTAACGCAGCTAATTAACTATATTTCAATAAGTAACATTTTGTCTCATTAATCAATGCAAGTTTGTTTGCAGCTTTTGAAGTATATTCCAGTGATTCAGATGAGAGTTGTGAGTCTTTGGTCATTAACAGGCGTAAACAACCCACAACAAGATTATCACGTCTTACCGGCAGGCACAAAAAAATACATTTTAAAGAGAAACCATTCAAGTGTGAGCAATGTAGTAAAGCATTTTCACGTTCAGAACAACTTACTAAACACCGACAAATGCATTCTGGAGAGAAGCCATATAAATGTGAGCAGTGTAATAAAGCATTTGCACGTTCATCACATCTCATAAGACATAAACAAATACATTCTAGAAAGAAATCAAACAAGTGTGAACAGTGTAATAAAGCAATTGAACATTCATCACATCTCGTAAGACACAAACGAATACATTCTGTGGAAGAAACATTCAAATGTGAGCAGTGTAGTAAAGAATTTTCCAATTCAGCGCATCTCATTAGTCACAAACAAGTACATTCTGTGGAAAAAATATTGAATTGTGAGCAATGTAATCAAACATTTTCAAGTTCGGAACAGTTCATTAAACACAAACTAATACATTTTAGAGATAAGCTATACGAGTGTGAGCAGTGCAATAAAGCATTTTTACACTCAGAACATTTGGTTGAACACAAACAAATGCATTCTGAACAGAATAAATTAATGTGTAAGCAGTGTAATAAAACATTTTCACGTTGGAAATCACTGGCTAGACACAAACGAATACATTCTGGGGAGAAGCTATTTAACCCTTTCGCGACATCTGGTACACATATGCACCACTAAGGTTTATGTCACGACTAAACGCTTTTACTTGGGTTAAATTTGGTTTATAATATAATAATATAATAATAATAATAATATACTATATTTAATTTGCGAAATACAAAAAATGTACGTTAAATCAAGTCAAAATACAGAAATATACAAAAATAAGCTACACGCAATTACACACTCACAAAATTGCAGCTATCAATATTATCATTTATAAATTCTTGTACACTATAAAACATTTTCTCCAATAAAAATTAATAAATAACTTTTTTAAATTTTTGTACATTTAATTCTCTGATATGCAGAGGTAATTTGTTGGAAAGAGAAACGCCTATAAATGAAGTAAAATATTTAATATTTAATCTTATTTTCATTAGACGAAAACTAGATTTGGCTCTGGTGTTGTAGTTGTGAATGTCGCTTCCACTATTCAATAAATAACCATTTTCTTTTATATATAATAACATTTGCAATATATATATATATATATATATATATATATATATATATATATATATATATATATATATATATATATATATATATATATATATGTATATATGTATATATATATATTTATATATTTATATGCAAGAAAAACTTAATATTCCTAACTCTTTAAAAATCTGTCTACAATGCGCTCTTCTTGCAACCCCACCAAGTATTCTTATTGCATTTTTCTGTGTTCTAAATATTCTATTAGCATCAGTAGAATTGCCCCACAGAATAACATCTTATTGCATGATAGATTGTATTTATGAAAAATACACAATTTTTGCTATATGTAGTGATTGCCCTGACATCTGGTGGCAATTTGCGGTAGATACGAAAGTGACATTGTTTTGTTTTTGTTTTTTTGTTGTTTGTGTTTTATTTTTGTGAGCCATGATCAAAAAACAATCTATTTTGTTGTGTGCCGCAATGTAAGTCGAGGATAAGAAATAATCCCTCTTAAACATTCCATAATTTACCTAAATTGGAAAAAATATCATGAAACGACGTTTGAACGCAGAGAGAAAGTAGATCGTAGGTTTTTATGGACCCAAAAACTAAATATGGGCAAAAATCTAATCCCATGCATGTACGTTTGCTCGTTGCTTTTTATGGAAAGTGATTTTTTACGTCCAAGAAAAGACTGAAAAAAACAGTTACCCCACCCAAAATTTGCTTAAATCACCCGTTGATATATTAAGGCTGAGATATTAATTTTTACTAATAAGTTTACTATATTTTTGTTGCTGTTATATTGACAAAGAGTCAAAAAGAATTAAAAATACATTAAAAACAAACATTTTCCTTGAAATTTCTTTAAAATAGTATATTACATATCTTGTAAATCGTAGATTACATTTAAATATATGTATGTATATGTTTTTTTTATTATATTTATGCCTATATTTTTTTATTATGTACTATATTTGTTATAATGGTTTTTACATGTAATAAATCATTTATTTTTAAAAGAAATATTTTTTATATATGAAGCGCCCGTTTAGGCCGTACCACTTTGTATTTTTCATTTTTTATTCCAAATTATATTTTATTTCCATTTAATTATAATTTTTACCATTTTTATCGAATTTAATTTTTTTTTCATTTCATTTCATTTATTCAACAGCCCAAAGGCCAAAAAAAGTGTTATACATAAAAAAGAAGATAAAACAAAAATACATTTGTACAAAGATATCACATGAAACAAACAATTTAACAAGAATAAAATAAATACGTATAATACAAAACAATTCGAGTTCAGGTCTGAACAATTATGAACTCACACGTGCTAGGAAACATATGTTACAAGTTATAGTAATAGATTTATGAATGAATAAGTTGTGCAGACCAGCAAATGTGATATGTATTATCACAGCGTAGACACTGCCGAATAAACTTGTTGCGAGACATCAGTAATCTATTACGCAAACTATACACATATTTCCTAAGTACAGTCATACAGGTGTTAACATCATTCATGACAAACATGTCACTTGCACTGCAATATTTAGGTAATCCATAGATAACTCTAAATGCATTGTTGTAGCAAATAACAAATTTCCGTAAACTACTTTTGGTTGTATTAACCCAAAGCGCAGAGGTATAAAAACTGCCGCAAAACGTGTTGAAAAGGTATTTGCGTACATCAGAACTGCATCTAGAGAATCTATGGTTCAACATATTAGCCTTAACACATATGGAGCGACACTGTCTGTCAATATCAGCCGTATCACTCAGATCATCTGAAATGATATGGCCAAGATAACACACAGAATGGACTCTTTTAACACTTAGACCATTTAAGGAAACACTTGGTACCGTGTATCTCTTCTTATTTGGTTGGAACGCAATAAATTCAGTTTTCTTAATGTTGTAAACAAGACCATGTTCCAACGCATAAGATTCACACAATGCCAAGAGTTTCCTCAGTCCAGATATAGATGGTGCGAAGACAACCATGTCATCTGCATAGCTGATATGGTTAACAATAGCTGAGCCAACCACACAGCCAATCCTTTCCTCGTTCAGCCGTTGGCTAAGGTCATCCATGTAGACATTGAAGAAATAAGGGGATAGCAGCCCACCCTGTCGTACTCCTGTATCTTGGGTAAACATACTGGATTTTGCTGTACCCCATCGTACTCTCTTCTGCTCTTTCGTGAGCCATTCATGCAGTATAGAATTAAGACGAGGGCAAATCTTCCTTTTATAAAGCATGTTCAGAAGTTTGCTCCTATCTACCCTTTCGAAAGCGCGGCTAAGGTCAAGTAAGCAAGCGTATACGGGTGTTTCTCGATTTAAGTACTGCATGATGGTTGATTTTAAAGTGTATATCGCCATATCCGTCCCATGATATTTCTTGAAACCAAACTGGTTATCGGCACAATGTAGTTTCTGCATACATTTGTTCAAGATGATTTTTTCAAATATCTTAGACAGAACCGTGGCTATAGCGATAGGACGATAATTGTCACTGGAAGTCAGTGATCCTCTCTTATTCTTCGGTACCGGAACAACATCCGTCTCAATAAGTTTACTAGGCAGATGATTATGCAACATCATAGATGAAAAACAAACTGCAAGAAGAACATGTAATTCAGGGGGGGCATTAATAATATGTTCCCCTTTCAGACCATCGGCGCCCGCAGATTTGCCACTTTTGAGATCTTTTACGGCCTCATGCACGCAGTTACATGTGATAAGGCAATCTTCTTGAGAGACAGCTGCAGAATTGTCAACATAAGGTGTGCTGACTCCTCCAACAGAGCTCCCTACAAGTGTCCTTCTCCAATGCTCAGCGACCTCTAAATCATCGGTAAACCCATCGATATGGCTTGGTTTAGCAGTTGGTATTTTGGTACCAGTGTGTTTCCAGAAAGAAGAGAAATCACGTGACTGGTACATGTTTACTAGCTGATCCGCCTTGTGTTGTTCCTGGTGCTTAAGATGAGTTTTCATGCACATTTTAAAGCGAGCTCGAGTGACTATACGTTGTTGATTAATGACTCCATCTCTGGGTCTACCAGCATCAATCCAGCTACGTAGTGCCATTTTGGCCTCCCGTTTCGCAGATATTAGTTCCCCATTCTCTCTCCAACCACTCAGTTTCCGACCGCCAGTATGCCGTTTCTTGACTTTTCCACTAGCAGTAATAGCAGCACTAGTTATGGTCTTAACTATTTTACCATAGAAATTGTCGATTTGTTGCACATGACGTTCGTTCACACAGGCCGTTTCATCACACATAATCAACTCACGCGGAATTATAACTTTTCTTAACTCATTCACTAGTACTCTGCTATAACACTCTTTCACTTTATCACACCACGGTACAGTGTCGCAGGGTAGAAGAGCCTGATGAGGTTTGGTTGACAACGATATTGGCGTCTTGATCTCCAGATAGAGCGGAAGATGATCAGAAATGGTAGACAGATAATCTATCCTCGTGTCCACGACGTTCTTCACAAAAGATTTCGGCACTATGCAGTGGTCCAGCCAGGATGTAGTGCTGAAGGCATCACTAATGTATGTATAGCTGTCCTCAGGTAACATATCTAGATCAACCACTGCATAGTCGAACTCTTTAAATAAATATTCATTTTATAGACAATACATATTTAGAACCACTATATATTTTATTCCTACAATATATTACCAGAATAATATTCCTTTTATAATAATATTTTCTATAATATTATACAATACTATATTACAATATTATCGTATTTATTTAAACTTATTTTTGATTTTATTTAAATAAACAATTTATTTAAATATAACTTATTTAGAGCCGTTGGTATTACAGTTACTAAGTTCATTTTGATCTGCGCAAGCGACCAAAATGAAACCATATTTTAATTTCATTAATATTTTTCCGATCAAGGTGAGAAGACGTGGTTTTGATTTCATCTTCGTGTTATAGTTTAAAATCAGTTAAATTTTATCAGGATCCCCTGAATTGTGTTAATTGTTAATTAATATATATAAGGGTATATTAATTATTAAATTTATATTTTGTTAACACTATTTTTCTGGAGTTTTCCCTTTAGATTTCTTTTGTGTTTAAATTCCGTTATGGGGGCAGTAATTTATTAATTACTGCATTTTTGTAAGACCCGAGAGAAAGGTTTGTTATTAATTTCCTAAATTTTAGTTAAAAACTGTCTATTTTAAATTCATTCAAAATTTGTCAATTTATTGAGTGACGTCATATGTCGCTGCACTCAGTACGAACTCGTGTTATACGGTTTCTTCCTGCGGTTCGTTCTGTTTAAAATAATTTTTTATTTGTTTATTTTAGTCAAATATATTTGTTTTAAATTCACTAGTAGATCTGTACCCATTTCTCAACATTTTGCGTTGAGAAATCATTTAAATTCATCCTTTTTTTGTAGATTTTTAATATAAATTTTTCTTTAAATTTAGAATCAATTTTTTTCTGAATTCGTTATGGGATTAATTTACAGTGTAATCGAGCGTCTTCACCGCTGCGCTTACCGCTATTAATTGTTGCAGTCCGCAACAATTATAAATTATTTAAATTATTTTTTGGACAAATTATTTTTATTTGTTCAATTATTTTTACAAGTTTTTTTTTATTCAACTGTTTTTTAATAATATATATATATATATATATATATATATATTATTATTATTTATTATTCCTGGCAACGCTACACCACCTATCATTATTAATTTTTACACTGTAAATTTCCCTAACATATTAGCGATCCCCAAAACCTTTTCTCTCTTTTATTCAATTTTATTGGCAACGCATTTCCACCACGAACCTGACCTTATTTTTTTTTATTATAATAAATTCTCCGATCCGCGCACCGCGCCTTTATAATTTTTGACATTTCAAGTCAACCCTTGTGTGTCGTCGTGTACTCCTACCCTACCTGGGCCGGGAGCGGGCGCCACAATATATTTTGATTAATATAGAGAGAAAAAATTCAAATTCAATTGCTTTTCTGCTGCTCTTTTTGCTACGATCGTTAAGACCAGTTCTAAAAATTCTGAACTTGAAGCCATTCTTTGTGTGTATAATAGTTATTTGTAGAGCCCTGCAAATCCGCGGGTATCTGATTTTTAGTAATATTGATCGTTGTCGTGAAAAATAGTATCGGGAAAAATCATATATGTTCTTATATAATGTGCCATTGTAAACAAGTACTAATAAAACAAATATTTTTATTAATAAGTTTGTAACAGAATACATATAACCTGAAAATTACATAAAACGACAGTTCAGTTTTCTGTTTTATTAAATGTCAGGCGTGACTACCGTTCCGTAACAAAAACGTGTATTGAGGTAACCAGAACTTACCACAATTGACCACGACCGTAACCGCAACCGCGGTAGTTAGGTGTGCAGTTACGGAACATTGTATTAGGGATAATAATCAGACGAGACCATTTATCCAAGCGAAGTCGGCCACCGCTATAATTTTCCTATTCGCGACTATAATTACCGAAACGGCGCCACTATCGCCTTGTGAACTTTTGACACGAAAAAGGATAGTCATCTGTCAACGTATGTAAACAGTATTGGTTTATAATCAATTTTTGGTCTAATTTACGTTTTCTTGCTGTATACAGTATATTTAAATTATAACCGAGTATTAAAAAAGTGTATAAATATATGTGAATCCATTTTATGATAAAATTTGCTGCTTGTAAATGAATATTTTCAGAGGTTATATATTGTTTGTTGGTGCCGGCTTATACTCACAGAGAAAATAAAATGTTATACTTTGAACTTAAAACATTTATTTGAATACTTAATATCTACACATATCTCAAGAAATTTTATAGAAAGAGAACTTGTAATTTATTCTACACAAGAAAACTGTCAAATATTTGCAAACTAACACAGTTATGGAACACTCCCATGAAATAATAAGGGGTTTTAATTATATTAACAATAATTTACACAACATTAAACGATTTTCTTGCACATGTGAGACAGGGAAAATGAAAAATTCAACGTTAAAAACTTGTTTAAAATCATCTCAACAGTATAAATTCCCTTCAATAGAAACAAAATTTTAGAATCACTGATAATCTTTCAATCTAATATTCGAAGATGTTCTTCCTGTGATTGACTACCATACACACAACAAGGAGTATTTAATCTTTTTTTCTTAAATTTATCATTTTATTCGCTGTAAAAATGGAGTGAGAATGGACAGAAACAATAAAACACATGGTGAATTATACGTAAACAATGACAGTAACCTTTTTCGAAGTGTTCGCTTTTTTGCCGCTAGAGGGATACGCGTTAATTTGAGTCACCAATACTCCTAGTGCTCAACACGGACTGCTACATATTGAATTTAATGCAGTCTTTTGGTTATAAAGATTTTCATTACATTCCTACTTGAAAAAATTGTTGGAAAGTCTAATATCACGTGTTTATGTCTATGTAGTAACATCTTTGGGCTATATATATTTTTGGAACTGTATACTGTAGAAAGAAGATATTGAACACAGTATATAACTTGGCAACTGTTAACAAAGAGATAACAATTATTTATTTTCAGACTTCCACAGCGTTGTACAATCAAGGAGGAATATGTACAGAATTCTGCAGTTAAGGGAATAATTATCTTGCATTTCATGAGCATTGCTTGCAAAACAGTCAAATATATATATAAATTTCATATCGCAATCTAGTTCTGAAACTAACGTAAAGTTGAAAAATTATTTGACAGATTCAAAATACTAAAGGAAACAATCTTTGTAAACATAAGAAGTGTTCTGCATAACAATAAAATACAGGTATTGTACCACAATCTAAGAAAAATTAAATGTTCTTCGTTGATGTACTTATTTGGTCATATTGTCCATATCGTCAACTTTCCATTGAATGTAGGTTGCTCAGACACAAGCGCGCAGCCATGATTTTTCTTGGGAGGGGAGTTTAGAAGCCCCTGAAAATTATTTTACAGGGGCAGGGCAGGACCGGGACCTACATTTTTATGGAGAAATTACTAACCCAAACGGCTCATTCTAAAGTTTTTCAGTAATCAGTTTTAATCCCATTATACCCCCTTCGAATGAAAACTTTGAAATGTATTGTAGCCTACGTTCGAATCCTCATTTTACTGTTATTATCGTACCAAATTATGTGAATATATGTCCAGTTGTTTTTGCGTGAATCTTAGACAAGCAGACACATAAAAATTGTTATTTTACATGTTATAATCATCTGTAACATGCAGAAACCAAATATAAAGCCGAATTAATAAAAAGATGAGATAGCCTCAAATTTTATTAATGTAGATGATACTTAAATTTATATTTCAGGAATAATTATGAATGATGAAGCAGATCGTGATATACATTCCAATAACACTGGAGATAGTGATATTTTAAAAAAAGAAATTGCTATTAAGACAGAATATGAAGATGCTGGAAAATGTGAAGTAAAGACTGAAGTAGTGTACACAGCTGAAGGGGAGAATAGTCAGTAACGAGTACATTTAAAATCAAATCGATAGATTCAGTTGTAGGCTCTCGTTGAAACATATTGAATAACAGCTAAAGATAATAAAACACTCGGTTAGTTTCAAGGAATAAAAGAAGTTTATTTGATACGTATTTCGGCCTATAAAGCCATCTTCAGAAATACAAAGGGTTTACAGAAATACATTCATATAAATAGAAAATTTACAACTATTAGAGAGGAGAGGGTACTGGATCAAATGTGGCTATAATTAAGAAAACCCTACCTAAAAAGTAAAATTATATGAGAGAGAGGATTAAAAAGGATTAAGACGCGACCATCTAAACTCAACTTGTTCATTCATAAAATTTCTTGATTTAGAAATCGCTTTCTTAATTTCAAATACCTCTAATACATCCAATTTTAATCCTTTCGGCTGCATATGTAAAATTTCAATGTTGTCAAAACTAACAGTATGTTTATGTTTAAGCATATGTTTAGCTACATTAGACTTATCACTATAGTCCAATCTCTACGCTCTAATGTGCTCACCTATTCGTATGTTGAAATAAACCTTTTAATCCTCTCTCTCATATAATTTTACCTTTTAGGTAGAGTTTTCCTAATTACAGCCACATTTGTTTCAATACCCTCTCCTCTCTAATAGTTTGTAAATTTTCTATTTATATGAATGTATTTCTGTAAACCCTTTATATTTCTGAAGATAGCTTTATAGGCCGAAGTTCGTATCAAATAAACTTATTTTATTCTTTGAAACCAACCGAGTGTTTTATTATCTTTTTCCGATATTTATAATTAACTTACGCTTGTTATTGATACTATATTGTAATAGTTGATTCTAGAGAAAATACAATACCTACTAGATTACAACAAGTAGAGGGATTTATATAAAATATACATGTTTATAACGAGAATCTGTTACTAACAATTTTTGTAGCGCCCAACATCATATGTATGGGTACTGGCTGAATTGGTAAAAACATCTAGCAATAATGTTCACATGCGTATGTGTATTATATTTACAATACGGAATGGCCACCCTAACTTATTGATTCCAATAATGGCCGACAGTATAACCATTTACACCTGCTGAATTTATGGTTCTATTAATAGTTGTTGACAGGTCCGTAATAATTATTTAAAATAAACGTGTTTTCTTATATGCTATTTAGTCTTTATAGTCTATATTAAATACTTCAAATTTTCACAAACAAAAATCATTCTTTTTTTTTGAACTTGTCAATTTATGGTAATTCAAAATGATTAAAATATTAATCATTATCACTATTATCATTGTTTATATCACTATCAGAGTTGGTGTCACTACCACTTTCATTTAAATTAATAATTATTGAAGATTTATTTGTTGGATTTATAAAAAAATTTGTTTCAATTGTCTTCACATGTTCTACACATTTTTTCCACAAATCACGACTTGGCACTTGTTTCATCTTTAATTAATTGTACTACAATGTCACTTTCTGTCGGTGTATTTTTCCGGCGCACATTCGGGTCTATTCTCTAAGCATGATGTTAAAATCTTAGCGTCAGAAACTGACATTCATTTTTTTAACACCATTTTTAACCTAAGCGAATAGCATCGCTAAACATATATGTGTTAAAATTATAGCGCGGCGGCGTTAAAATAGCCAGTTAACGTTCTACAATAAGCGCCTACCGAAACGGTGGCTTTAAAAGTTAACGCTAGTGTTTAGTTTGCAAAAATGGCTGGTCCTATTTAAGTAAATGTCATGTTATTTAAAAAAAATTAATAAAACACAAGACGGTAGGAATATTAATCAACTTTCTATTACTTTTTAAAGTGAATTCTTTACAGTGGAGATAAGAATGACGCTTCATAATTTTTGTTATACAAGTAACCCAGACGCAAGTTCAAGTAATTGTATAGAAAGGAAGTAAATAGAGTATTGGAGAGCAGTTTTGGTTTTTGTTGAGACACAGAACTTAAAATTATAATCCTCTGAAAGCTACAAAACTTCACTTATGCCTCCGCCGTGATTCAAAATATCCCAATACATTTTAATGGTGTATTATTTGAAGAAACAATTGATGAGATTGATAATGACGATCACAAAAGTATTATTCCAGGGTAGAAATAGCGTAATAAATCAAATTTAATAATTAATATCACCGAACACCTTTTTAAAAATAGAATGAACATATAATTCACATATTATAAAAAAAAATAGATAAACTGTTACAATACAATGTAGTATATAAATTGACTAAACAAAAGTTGAATAAAGTTATATTTTTATTTAATACACTGTGGAAACCAGTTATAATGAGTATCACAGGACCAATTTTAAAATAAATTTCGCCACTGAATATTTAATTCAACACCGAAATATTAGGTTAAGATTCTCTTGGCATTTGACTAAATAAATACTCCTGTTAAAATTCAACGTAACAGCGCATGCGCGTGCAGTTAATATTAGCCTCTCTACAGGGTGAGTTAACGCCTCGCTTTAACAAATATTGTATTAACGCTTACTTTAACAAATGCTCTTACAGAATAGCATTTTTGGATAATGACGTTAGACATGGAGTTAAAATAAAAATATTAACCTGACGCTAATTTTCACGCATTTCTTACAGAATACACCCGATTACCTTTTAATTAGTTCCATATCAGTTACATATGGCTAACTTTGTATGGAAATTCTATTCCGTCTTCTTCAAAACTATTTAATTAAAAGATGCACAGTTGGCACTATATTTTTCGAATTAAAGTCGTATATTTTATTTATTATTGTTTTAGACATAAAACTATCTATTTTCTTGAAAACTTGTAAATCGGGTCGTTTTCGCTGCTGATTTTTGCCACGATTTTTTAAATGATACGTTGAATTGTTCTGTATGGAACACTAGTTAATTCCGCAGTTTTAAGTATAGGTTTGTTATTACCTTCCGAAACTAACTTTTTATAAACGTTCAGTATCAGAACTTTGCAATCTTCTGACAAATGTAATTTTTCTTTAGTAGCCACGTCAACGTCCACATTTTCGCACCCCAAATCACCTTGCACAGATTCACTATTTTCACTACAGAAATTAGGAATTTCTTCAAAATCAAATGGTCGCCAAAAAGCCATGTTGTTAATGTACGCACGCTATGAACGTTGAAAATTAATTAACAAACAAGTATAACAACCACTAAAATTTAGAAAAAATATGATTAAAATTTTGGAAATTTTTAAGAAACTTCAATTGAGCTACTATTACATCTATTAGATTTAAATTTAAAATTCCTTTAACACCCCTTATATTCGTTTTACTACAATAAGTCCTAGGATTACTGCCATAACCCCATTACAAGCATTGTTAAGCTTATTAACAAGACCGGCAATTTCGTATTGTAAATACTATACCATGTTTAATAACACGGACAAATAGACTTACTCAGTGAGATTTTGAAACCTGGCATTAAGTTGCGTGGACGGTAAATAACGCTCACCATATTTACGATCGAATGTTAAATCAGTATTCTCAAATCTTAGAGTGACCTATCCACTGTTAATTCACACAAACACTAATAATTCTGATATATAATATACTGATTACAAACACAATTCTACTTATTCTAGTTCTTGTACATTTTTGTTCCAGGAATGAATGTGAATGATTGGACAAGCTGTGATGTGCATCCTGATAATACCAGGAACAGTGATATTATTAAAACAGAATATGAAGTTACCGATGAATATATTACAGCTGGAATAGAGCACACGCCTAAAAGGGAGAATGGTCAGTAATGAGCACAGCTATAACTATTACACCCTTAATACTACATTTCAGTTTATTTCTGACGAATTTCAGCAATGTTTGATTATGAACATGTTAAACAATATATCTTTTCGATAAATTAATTTTTTTATATTTCACAGTTATGCTTTTATTGCAGGAATCAGAGATAGAGTTACAGACGATGTATATTATAACACCAACACAGAAAAGGTTTTTATCAAGTCTGAATATGGAGTTACCAGTGAATGTAAAGGAGATGGACTGGAGAATTCAACTGTCGCCAACACTGGTCTGTAGAATTAGTTTTGTTCAAGCCTCTGTTATTAATTCATGTTTAGGCTTATCCCAAAACAAGGTCTTATAATTGTCTGTAGAAGTGACAGCTTGTGATATACACTAAGGCTATTTTTTTCGTTATATATCTATGATCCGTTAATTTCAGGAATTATAGGTGGAGCTATAGGCGACATGTATCGCTATTACACCAAATCTAATCTAATCATAACAGAGGAGATTGATATAAAGTTTGAACCTGAGGACACCATTAAATGTGACAAAGATGAACCTGAGAGAGCAGCTTTCACAAACACTGGTCAGTAAAGTCAATTTTATTAATGACGTTTATTAATAAATGTATATAGTAACTTTGCTGATGTAAATTATAAACTGGTCGAATTTTATTATATTGGCGGGTCGTTCCCAGAGTAAATAATGTTTGCACGCAGCTCCGTTAAGATCAACCCTCGGCGCCATTTCGTATATAGTTGGTTTCAGTGTAGCCTAGGCTAACACAGAGTAAGTTTCACAGAGCGCTCGGTACGTCTAGTGTTATTTTTATTGATGTTTATAATGAACAGTCTAATTAAAAATCACACCGTATGAGATGATCGTTCATTAATTTGTTTTCTTAACGCACAAATTGTTCGGCATTCCATTCAAAATCTGCTGCTTTGACCTAGTTGGATTAATACTACTGGGAAATTTTTCCGCATTCACTACTAGTCCATCTTACTCTGCTTCTCTTTATAAACTACAAAAGGATTTGAAAGTTTATAAGAATATTGTTAAACGAGGAACCCTGCAATGTTTCTTGGCGGAGACATTGACCAGGTATCTGCTCTAAGGAGCACGATCGTGGCGGACGTGAGATAGGAAATCACGACCTAGACGGAAAACGCGAAATAAAGCGAATGGACTGTATTGGGCGCAATCTCACGCGATTATAGAATGCTGGAGATGGGATTGGATACATACAGGTTAATGGGCTTACCTAGTAGTTGAAACGTCCTGTAGAATAGGGCCCTTTAAGCTGCTGTATTCTTCTCATACACCAGGTCTGGAATGGAGAGGTTGGATACACAGCCACGTTCGATATACTTAATAAGTCCACACTGTATTCGCGAAATATACTAACACACACGAATTGAGGTAGGACATGCTAGTTCTACCTCTGCTAAAGACACACGAGATCTAGCGCTCAGATGATGGGGTGACCGAAATGAGCGACTAAAATACTAAGACACGAGACGAATGTATATGTAACATACATTCGTGAACTGTAACAATGCAGGTAACCTGTAACGGCGATCGCGGACAGGCAGAGCTAAAAACAAATATTTACCCGAAATTTAGCGATAGATTACTACTGATTAACAAAAAATGTTAGACCTAGAAGCCCCCCACTTAAATAATAAAATTTCGCACTAAAAGGCGCGAACAAATATCATCCGCATAGATTAACAGCTATTAAGCTTTTACTTTCGGGTTGTCTTCCATGTTAACCTTTCGGATGATTGATTCCAAAACGAGGACAAATAGCATTGCTTTTGAATTCTTGATCGTCATTTCTACTAACCTTATTACTTTCAGTGGAATGTCAAGAAGTATTAGACTATTCGGCAATTCATTTCAATCTGTTTAATCAAATTTTTGCTTGTAATATACATATAAGCAATGTAGTTTGATATTGTATACGTAGCATTTTCCCAATATCTATCGCTCGGTGTTAATGTAATCAGTATTAGAACGACGCCTTTTAAATCCTGTTAGGTACTCGCATATAATCTCTTCTGAATATTTCGGTAAGTGGTTATAAATGGCGCTCAGAAGAGCTTCGTATGCGACATTTAGCAAAGTATTCCCTCTGCAGTTCACACATACTCTTTCGTCCCCTTTTTTATGAATGAGACAAATAAACCCTATCTTCCATTTTTCGGACATCTTCTCCACGTTTCTAAACTTTGAGATCAGATCTTGTACTTTCGTTCAAAAGTTTTCTCCTCTACACTTTAGAAGCACTAGTAGAGTCTGTGCCTAGAACTTTGATATTTTTCCGATTCGTTTAGTAGCTGTATATAAGGGCTTCTCATTTCACGCAATTTTCAAATCCCGGGATTCCGGGATGAAATTTGATCTATTCCCGGTATCCCGGGATTTCCCGGGGTTTTTAAAATTGCATGAATACAACTAATTAGTCCATAAGCATGTTGTGTTTGCAGAAATATCTTCATATTCAGAATTCGAAAAAATATTACTACTAATTTACAAAAAAGAGATTATTTTTATTTAGAAAAACTTAAATAATAATACAAAAATAATTAAACTTAAATATAATTCAAAATAATTGTGAGAATCGAAAAATAAATTTCGTTAGGAAATATTAAGTTTCATAATAATTTTTCAAAAAACATAAGGTGTCAATGGAGCTATCACCTAATGATGATCGAATTTTTGTGACGAAAAGATCTGACGCAGAAAAGGCTCTTTCAGATTCGATCGATGTCGGTGAAATGGTCATTAGTGCATCATATAATTTTTATAAGTTATTGGTGCGTTTACCGGTTGCTTCATAGATATTCATTTCTTTTGTGATGTTTTTCACGTCATATAGAAAACCTTCGGCATTCTCAACTATAGTGCGTTCAAAAGTGAGTTTGCAGTACAGGGCATATGGAGTAGTTCTTTTTCATACTCTCTAATGGGTTTACACAATGACACTATCCTTTTCTTGCTTGTCGACGTTGCCAGCACTAAAACGCGCTGATCTGTGAAGACGCAGTATTCTACAAATGGCCATTTGTTTTTGTTGACTGTTATTTTGAGTTTTATAAGAGTTGATTTTTGTAAATCATATGAGTTTTTTATATTATTATAATTGACACATTTGACACTTTTACAACATTTGGCAACACCGCTCCCATTTTCCATAAGAGCTATACTGCAAACTCACCTTCGAACGCACTATAGTGTCATTCGAAATAGCAACATCCAACTTGTGATGAAGTGATAATTCAGACGTGATTTCTCGCTCTGCCATCAGTGAATTTTTAGCCTCATCACCACTACTATCTAAATCTGCCCATACTACAAGCATCCACATTTTCAACAAAAAGTTTAGCAAATAACTTTTTAGCTGTAGCTTGCAATACTGATTTAGACGGCAGTAGTAATATGGAATTTACTTCCGATTCGTAATGTAGTGTTATAATTTGATGAGTTGTTTAGGTATTTTAGTAAGCTAACTAAATTATTATTCCTTCGTTCGACAATTTTCTGTTGGACAGATTCCAGCATTTTAAACGAAAAACAATTATTGTTTTTGCGTTACTCATCCAAAATAAACACAAATACACCCTCTGATTCAAGTAGTGTTGCGCCGCGTCGGCCATTTCTCTCAATACCAATTTTTAATGCCTGTAATGCCGTTACAACGTCGTTAATTACTAAATATTCCTTCTCCGAAAAAAGCGGGATTCCCGGGTTGAAATCCCGGGATAACGGGATGTATTTTTTCATACGGGATCCCCGGAAATCGGGACTGTTTAAGATGCCCTATTGTATGTATAGACGATGAACTGGCGACATTAAGCTCGACGCGTCTTTCTTCGACTGTTTATAGCATCTTTTTAAAATTCTTTTATATAAAATTCTAATTTTTGTTGTCCAGTATCGTTTAGAATCTCCTCGGGTAATTAATATCTAGGTTCTTGAAAATCAGTTATTGTCACTCCACGAATCCTAGAAAATAACACGTACATACATAGAGACATGCAGGAAAAGTTTATAATAGAAGTAATTTTTATTTCAACAACTGTATTTTTGTCTCATTAATCAGTGCAAGTTTGTTTGCAGCTAGTGGAACATCTTCCAATGAATCCGATGAGAGTTCTGAGTCGTTGGCTATTAACAAGTGTAAACAACCCTCAACTACAAGATCAGCACATCCTATTAGACGCAGGAAAATACATTGTGGAGAAAAACCATTTATATGTGAGCAATGTAATAAAACATTTTCATGGCCTTCAGATCTCATTAGACATAAATTAATACATTCTGGAGAGAAACCATTTAAATGTGATCAGTGTAATAAATTATTTTTACATTCATCAAGTTTCGTCGCTCACAAACGAATACATAGTGAAGAGAAACCATTTAAATGTGATCTGTGCAATAAATCGTTTTCACAGTCAGCACATCTCCTTAGTCACAAACGAATACATTCTGGAGAAAAACCATTCAATTGTGATCAGTGTGATAAAGCATTTTCAGATCCATCGAATCTCAAAACTCACAAAAGAATACATTCTGGGGAGAAACCATTTACATGTGATCAGTGTGATAAAGCATTTTCTCGACTACGCAGTCTTATTACACACAAAAGAATACATTCTGGAGAGAAGCCATACAAATGTAAGCAGTGTAATAAAACATTTTCAAACTCATCAAGTCTCTGTCTTCACAGACGAATACATTCAGGGGAGAAACCATACAAATGTAATCAATGTGATAAAGCATTTTCACAATCCTCACATCTCATTAGACACAAACGGATACATTCTGGAGAGAAGCCATTCAAATGTGATCAGTGTGAAAAAGCATTTTCGCGGAAACGGAGCCTTATTGCTCATAAAAAAATACATTCTTGAGAGAAGACATACAGATGTAAATAGTGTAATAAAAAAAATTTCAAACCCCTCAAGTCTCTCTCTTCACAAACGAATCCACTCAGGAGAAAAAATCATACAAATGTGATCAATGTTGTAAAATATTTTCACAATCTTCATATCTTATCAGACACGAACGGATACACTCCGGAGAAAAACCATAGAAATGTAATTAGTGTGATAAAGCATTGGCATAATTCTCACATCTCATTATAAACTTACGGATACGTTCTTGAGACCAATCATTCATATATGATCATTGTAATAAAACATTTTTACGATCGTCATATCTCAATAGTTACATGGAATAAATTCTGGAGAGAAACCATTCAAATGTAATCACTGTGATACAGCATTTTCAGTGTCATCAAACATCATTACCACGGTATAGAAATGTCTATACGTTCGTTCACGTTCACTCTGCCCAAAATGGCGATTTATATTCTCGGACGTATTACGTCATCTTATGACCAGCAAATGCTTACCAATAGAGGAAACTTTCTAAGCGCCCTGACATCTGGTGGAAATTTGCGGAAGATATGAGAATAACATTGTTTTGTATTGTTTAATGGAGAAATATATGTTTTTTTTTTTTGTTAGTATTTTATTTATATGAAATCATGGCAAAAAAAAAAAAAAAAAAATTTTGTTGTGTGCGGCAATGTAAATCGTGAATAAAGAAGAATCCTATTTTAACATTCCATCATTTTTCTGAATCGGAAAAAATATCAATTGAAACGACATTTGGAGGTAGAGAAAAAGTAGGTTTCTATGGACCTAAAAACTAAAAATGGGCAAAAATTCAAGGCCATGCATGTGCGTTTGCACGTTGCGTTTTATGGAAAGAGTTTTTTTTTTACGTCCAAGAAGAGACTGAAACAAAGCATTTACTCGACCCAACATTTGCCTAAATCATCAGTTGATATATTAAAAAGCCCCTTCACTTTTTTAGGCAGAGATTTTTATTTTTTACTAATATATTTACCACATATTTTTTGCTATTATGTTGACAGACACTCAAAAAGAATTAAAAATGCAATGAGAAACTAAAAGTTTCCTTGAAATTTTTTTAGAATAGTATATTATTACAGATCTTGTAAATCGTAGATTACCTTTAAATAAAAAATAGCACAAAAAAGTTCGGAAAATAGGAAATATACAACTCGTGTTCATTTTCACCATGTAAACAAATACACGAGTAATAGTTTAATGACACTTTCGAGTGTTCCAGCTTTGCCGTATATGACGCTGCGATCTTAAAAAGTTACCCCTATTGTTTGTGTCTGTCATTCCTGTCTACTTTCACATTTGACTTTTAAAATATTTATTTTCAAAATGTTATTATGTATTAGATAATTTATATAATTTTTAGTTTTTTTGTAATTTTGCATTTTGTTTAAAATTTTAATTTTTCTTTCTTGCGTAGTGAGCAGGAAACAAATGTTATTTCACATTACATTAAATTATAATGTTAAAGTATAAAGTATTAAATTATAAATCTAATGTAAAATATCGAAAAAAATGCAAAATTATGATATAATTAACTTAAATAAATGTTTAAACTGAAATATTGTTGCTATGAATTGCTCTTCGTAGCCTCTTCTTTTTTTCAGTTTATTAATTCCAAATTTCAACATGTAGTATAGGGAAATAAATTTAAGATCGTAGCGCCGCGGTGTTGAATTTTGGAACGTGGGTAGAGGGTACCTAATGTTATTGTTACATAGCTGTGAAAGTGAAATTATATGAATAAATATGTTTTACAATATTTTGTGAACCTGTTTTACTATTTTATCAATAAGGAAATTAATACAAATGTTTATAAAGCCATATCCTTGCATGACACGTCTCTAAATAAAATTAAAAACTATATTTTGTGCTGTAGTTTATGGTGATTAAAAAAAATTATAGTGGATTATTTCAAGTTTATAGATGGAATTAAAATTTTTTTTAGAGACGTTTCATGCCAAAATATGACTTTATAAACATTTGTATTAATTTACTTGTTCATAAAATAGTAAAACAGGTTCACAAAATAATGTGAAACATATTTATTCATATAATTTCACTTTCACAACTATGTAACAATAACGTTAGGTACCCTCTACCCACGTTCCAAAATTCAACACCGGGGCGCTACGATCTTAAATTTATTTCCCTATAGGCTGTTCCAAAGTAAGAGAGCGCTCGTGCATATTGGAAGCATGCACAGTGGATGGTACGTGGAATGAAGTAAGCCATGGATAGTAAAAACAATAGGATAGAAATGTCAGTTTGGAATGTCAATGATTAGAATTATGTCATTATAATAAAATTATTTTATCAACTTTATATTAGTTATTTTAAACAAGTGTATACAAAGTCATTACAGTACGGGTAGCTTCTCTACAGTATAATCAGATTTTGATTAAAGTATAAGGTCGAAATTGATTATACCTATCATCAAAAACCTTAACAGATATTGCCTTTTCAAGAAAGTGCTAATAATTTGTATTTATTATAAGTTGGACGTTAATTTTTTTGTAAATTCATACTGCCTAGTGTTCGACACGGACTGCTACATATTGATTTTATTATAACAGTATGGATATATTAAGAATTTCATTACTTTCTTATTTGAAAAAATTGTTGGATTGTCTGCAATATAACATATTTTCAGACCTCCACAGTGTTGTACAATCAAGGTACAATATGTCCAACATTCAGCAGTAAAGTGGATGATTGTTTTGAATATCATGAGCATTACTTGTGAACTGTCAAATTTATATAAATAACTCATCACAATTATTTCTGAAACTAGCAGAAAGTTATTATTGACATATTTAAAAAACAAACGGAAACAATCTTTGTAGACATTAGAAGACTCCTACAGTAGCAGTTGGTGAAACCAAAAAAGCAAAAAATAGAGATAACAGGTATTATACCACAATGAGAAAAATTAATTATTGTTGATTAGACAAGTACATATTTTGTTATACTATCCGTATAGTCAACCTCCCATTAAATGGAAGGTTCTCAGACAGTCTGGAACCCCAGGATTGTTCCATTTTTGAGGTTCAAGACCTGATAATCAAAGTAGTAAATATCAATTTGACCCTTGGCTCCGGAGTCATATATATCACACTCAATTTACATTATTATCATAAATTTATTGTAGACATCTTTCTTAGATAATAATAAATTATATTATGTACCGAAATTGTTAGTTTTTTACATAGTTTTCATTATTTTTCACTTTTATAACTTGCAATTTTAGGTTAGATTTCTCCATAAATCTACGTAAATTTGACGTCTATCACTGCGCTAGGTTCGGTTAGGCTATAGCGTTTTCGATTTGTAAATAAAGATTTGATCAGAGATTGCCCTGAAATCGCTTGGAGATCAATCTGTGATGTCACGCTCTGTACTAAAGCGATCTGGTAGAGAGTGTACTTAACCTCATTTTATTGTAACATGTTATTTTTTAATAGTACCTAGATATGGACAGCTACACATATATTATTCTTGATTGGGTGATTATTATAAAGAGTATATCTGTTTATTTATTTGATTATCGGTGTAATTATTCACAACATTTTCCACATAATTGCTAGAATATAATAATTCCTCCAATGCATTTTTTTTTTTTTTTAAGTAACCATAATCTGCAACGCGATAAAATCATGCTGAAAACATAACCGAAAATCAAATATCTAACAAAATAATGAGGGTATATTTGTATTTTGGCTCTATTTTTTAAAATTGCTCTACTTGATCTGTTTCGTGAGACATATCAAATTGAGCGCTCGAAAATCGCTCGCGTTCCTATCAATCGAGTAAATCGAAAATTAATTTGAGAGCACTCCAACTGCTCTAAACCAAATCGATAACAATTTTTGCTCTAAAAGTGATCTAAGAGCAATCTCGGAGCGCTCCAAGCATCAAATCGAAAACGCTATTAGTAAAATGCGAGCGGAGCGATCTATCTGTCTTCTAGTTTAGCGACAAAACATTATCTTAGGTTAGGAAAGTGTCAGGTTAGTAGAACCGAGCGGAGCGAGCTATATATCTTCTATTTTAATGACACAACTCTATCTTGGCTTTGGTTGTGATACAAAAATTCTATTACAAATTCCATTCAGACCTCTACTGTGTACACAACCCGAAAATCTGTTTTATGAGTGTCAGTTGACCTCTCTCAGGTGTCAGTGAATCTGTACGTACATAGTCTCTGTCTGTTGTATTGCCAAATGATAGTTCATTGTTTTGATTATACATACAAGTTGAAAATTTAAAACACTGACTGTTTTTTTTTTTTTTTTCATGTTTTATTGGAAATTATTTCTACTTTTATGTTTCAGGAATAATTATGAATGATGTAACAGATAGGCATTCAAATAATACCGGAGATAGTGATATTATTAAAAAAGAAATTGATATTAAAACAGAATATGAAGTTACTGAAAAATATAGAGTGAAGACTGAAATAGTGTATACAGCTGAATGGGAGAATGGTCAGTAAGGAGCGCATGTACAGTTTACTCATATTTATTCATACGTGTATTCATATTGGGTTTATACTGATAGTCAAATCATAGGGGCGATTTGTTAAAGAAAAAACAGTTCCCAAATACACCACTTGAATAGTTAAATAAAACTTTTGTGAAGATAAAATAGTCTAGCACCGTATAGTCTGTATATATATAAAAGAGGAAAATTGTTTGTTTGTTTGTTTGTTCGCTTTACATTCCTAATGTATAATAAATTTTGCAGAGTTACTCTTTAGGAACCTGCGGAACTAATGGTGCAAAAAAATAATCAGTTTTTAAATGATATACGTGTTGTTAGGGCCTACGGACGGAAATAAGTCGGAAAAAATCTTGTGTGCGGAACATCGTTACGACGGCTAAAATGTAAGAGATATATCGAACAGACTTTTTAAGTTTAATACTACAAAAAAGTCCGCGAGGGCATATATCGCAGGTCAATAGATAACTCACAATTTTCATTTATTAGTTTTCACATTCCACGAAAATTATAACGCTTTGTTTACTGTGTAATATCGTCGTTACTTTTGAAGATTTACGAAGAAAAATTACTTTTATGGCAAAGGTATTACTAACGAAAAAAAGTCTTTTGACCCGTGTATCTATCGTTTATAGATCAGAAGTAATCACAGAAAGAACATCATAGTAAATAAATTAATCTGATGCGTGTATTGGTAGACGTTACGACTGGCGAGCGGGGTGCCGGCGGGTTAATAATATTTCTGATTCAAAAATTCAAGTTGTGCTTAATTGAAGTAAATTTTAAATTATGTTTTGATTATTTGATATTTATATATATTTATATTTATTTTATATTTATTGATTATATTAAATACTAACATCGAAACTTTCCTTCCATATTATGTTTTATTACACTAGATCGTTTGCTTATGATTTATCATATTTGTATTTGACATGTGCAATAGAATTTCCGCCTAAGCAACAATGTAACCGTTAAAAGTAAAAATATTGTTACTGCCGAATAAGTGCTGTTTACACGTTACACGTACCAATTGTAACGTATGTTGGCATTCAACCTATCATTTAAATAATTTGAATTTTTTGATTGTGCAGCAATCATATATTATTCCGAATTAAAATATTAAAATATATCAATTATGTTCTGTAACTTCGAACACATCAGAGTGTCCCTTTATCTTGTTACACCATGTATATAGTTATATTGCAGGGTTATTTGAATTTAGATGCAGCCGGATCCGATCCGAATATAGAATTATCCGATAGATAATTCGTGCACATTTAATGAAATTTCTTTTTGATTTTAATAATTAAAATAAGCATATTGCTTTGAAATCCGGTATCTAGTGTTACTATGACTTGTTTTACATTATAATAAATATGATTCTAAGATATAAAATATTGATCTCATATCTACAAACACAAATCTACTTATTCTAGTTCTAATTCTTGGTTCAAGTTCTTTTACATTATAGTATATTTTTGTTTTAGGAATACATATTAATGATGGAACAGACTGTGATTCTCTCCATCCTGATGAGACTAGAAACAGCGATTTTATTAAAACGGAAAGTGAAATTAAAACAGAATATGAAGTTACCGACGAATATAGAGTATCTGATGGAATAGAGCACACTGCTGAATGGGAGAATGGTCAGTAATGAGCACAGCTATAACTCACTCTTAATACTGTTTTACAGATAATATTATTACATTTTTATTTATTTCTGATGAATTTTTGATTATAGCAATATTTGATTATGAACATCATAAACAATATAATTTGACATACATTAATTTGTTTATATTTCACAGTGATGTTTTTTTGCAGGAATCAGAGATAGAGTTACAGACGACGTGTATCATAGTAATATCAACACAGAGAAGATTTTTATCAAGTCTGAATATGGAGTCACCAGTGAATGTAAAGGAGATGAATTGGAGAATTCACCCTTAACAAATACCGGTAAATAGAATTCATTTTATAAATATCTTATTAATAAATGTATGCAATTTCTTAATGTAAATGATAAACTGGTCGACAATTACTTCTTTTTTGTATCGCGGGTCGTCCCTAAAGTAGAGAAAATTTGTTCATGGTGCCCGTGAAGATCAACCCCCGGCTCCATTTCATATCTAGCTGGTTTCAATGTGAGCTTAGCTGACATAAAGTGAGTTTCACAAAGCGCTCGATATGTTTAGAGTGCTTTTATTAATTTTTATCATGAACAATGTCATTTAAAATCTCACTGCATGAGAATCACGTTCAGTAATTCGTTTTCTTAACGCAGAAAATGTTCAGTATGCCATCCAGAATCTGCTGTTTTGACTCAAGTTCAACTTGATTGATTTCACTGGGACATTTTCCCACATCCACTACTAGTCCAACTTACTCTGCTTCTTTTTATAAACCGCAAAATGATTTGAAAGTCTATAACAATGACAAATAACATTGCTTTTGAATCCTTGATCGTCATTTCTACTACCCTTACTAGCTAATAAGTATTAGATAATATGGAAATTCAGTTTTATCTATCTTACCAAATTTTTGCTTCTAATCTGCATTTAGCTGATAGTTTGATATCGTGTTTGCAGTATTTTTCCAATTATTATCGCACGGTATTAATGTTATCAGTAGCAGAACGACGTCTTCTAAATCCTGTTTGAAACTCGCCTATAATATTTTCTGTATATTCAGCAGTTATTAATGACGCTTGAAAGAAGTTTGTATGACATATTTAACAAAGTAATCCCTCTGTAGTTCACATGTATTCTTTTTTCCCTTTTCATGAATATGACCAATTATCCCTATCTGTCATTCTTCGGGCACCTCCTACACCTTTCTAATCTTTGTTTTCAAGGTTCAAAGGTTTTCTCCTCTACATTTTTGTTGTCACATAACGCTTATTTATAAAGCTTAGGAACTCTTGATGAAATTAATATCCAAGTTCTTGAGAATCCAAGTTCTTGAATTGTTCCTAATCCCAGAAACAACACACACATATATAGCCACATACAGGAAAATTTTATATTAGAAACTTTATTTCAACAACTGAATTTTTGTCTTATTAATCAGTGCATGTTTGATTGCAGCTAATAGAACATCTTCCAGTGAACCAGATGAGAGTTGTGAATCGTTGGTCATTAACAGGCGAAAAAAACCCACTGCAAAATCATCACATCCCATTAAATACAGAAAAATACATTCTGAAGAGAAACCACTCAAATGTGAGCAATGTAATAAAACATTTTCATGGCCATCAGAGCTCATTAGACATAAACCAATACATTCTGGAGAGAAACCATTCAAATGTGAGCAATGTGATAAAGCATTTTTACATTCATCAAGTCTCGTTACTCACAAACGAATACATTCTGAGGAGAGACCATTTAAATGTGATCAATGTAATAAGACATTTTCACAATCAGCACATCTCCTTTGTCATAAACGAATACATTCTGGAGAGAAACCATTCAATTGTGATCAGTGTGATAAAGCATTTTCAGATCCATCAAATCTCATCACTCACAAACGAATACATTCTGAAGAGAAACCATTTAAATGCGATCAATGTGATAAAGCATTTTCGTGGATACGCAGTCTTAATACACACAAAAGAATACATTCTGGAGAAAAGCCATACAAATGTAAGCAGTGTTATAAAACATTTTCAAACTCATCAACTCTGTCCCTTCACAAACGAATACATTCAGGAGAGAAACCATACAAATGTGATCAATGTTGTAAAACATTTTCACAATCCTCACATCTCACTACACACAAACGGATACATTCTGGAGAGAGACCATTCAAATGTGATCAGTGTGAAGAGACATTTTCGGGGAAACGTAGTCTTATTGCACACAAAAGAATACATTCTTGAGATGAGCCATACAGATATAGTAAACAGTGTAAGAAAATATTTTCAAATGTGATCAATTTGATAAGAAATTTTCACAATACTCATCTCATTATACAAAAACGGATGCATCCTGGAGATAAGTCATTCAAATGTGATCATTTAATTTATTTTTAACAGCCTTTGCACTAAGGCAATTAGTCAGGACAAATCAAATTTTTTGATAATACCTGTTTCCATTACGCTACGCAGTCGACATATTTGATCATCGTGATAAACTAGTATTTACGATCGTCACATCTCAACTGTCACAAATGAATACATTTTGGAGAAAGACCATTCAAATATAATCAGTGTGATAAAGCATTTTCATTGACATCAAATCTCATTATACACAAACAAATATTGTACATTCTGAAGAAAAATCATTCAAATGTGAGCTATGTGATAAAGCCTTTTCAGATTCATCGTCTCTCAAGAGACACAAACGAAGACATGGAGAATAAACTATGAAGCCAACAATGAAATAATAGTGACAGAGAGATGAAGTCACTATAGAAGAGATGGTTATAAAATAACTATAGTAGTGCGTGCACGAATTGAAGACTAATATCTACTAATATTTATGGTTCATCAATGCGAAATGTTTTTTTTTTTTCTATATGTGTGTAGAATAATTGAGTCATCGACCCCGTACTCATCAGTAGGAAACCATTCAGAATACTTTTTTACGATAGACACAATACATTTAAATGTGATCACTGTAATAAAGTTTCACAGTTAGCAAATCTTATTAGACACAAACGAACACATTCTTATCGCATTAATACCAGACAATTGCAAAATAATTTTAAAGATATTGTCACAAAAGTAACCCCATGTCAGGATTACGACACCTAGACATTGTGACGTTCAGCTGTTTGATTAAAAAACTTCTTCAGCGTCTAGCATACGTAACCTGATTACTTAATACAGATGCTGCATTTTCGTAATTAGGTAATTTTGTCATGATGAATGAATATTGGAACTAGGTCAATCGGAGGTATAAGAAAGTGGATGTCGTACGGAAATCGAGCAGAGGAATTTAGCGAACTCCGTTACAAGTTCTACTCAACAAGGTGACGACCAAGAGAACGACTCTATATACCAACACATCCGGTGAGCCAAGCAGCAGCAACCATGTGAGTGAGAGAAGAGTCCTTGACTTCGTAATGGGCAACCCCGCTTCGGAAATAGGTCCAAGCCAATTCCGATCAAGGCGGGGTGAACCGTACACTTCCCTAACTCCCATGAATGAATACAATCTTACAATAATACTGTAATTTTTTAATTAATTAATAAATTGTACCGTTAAATCCAGGAGTTGCATTTCCATCTAACCACCCACGTGACAATATTAGTAATTTTGCAGTTGTTAATTATGCTTCTGGATATTTTGTGAACTTTATCGCTGGGGATCAGACAGACACTGGAAATAATACTGGCCTGGACCGCTGGTAAAGCAATTGGCGGTTGACCTGGCTCTTCAAATTTTGCTCCGTCTATTGTGTTAATTCCGCTCCCCCTTGTCGGACCTCCTGTGTGTATCACTTCTTTCTTCGATTGTAAGATTGTAAGATGATCTTCTCGTCATTTTATATTTTTCCTGGTGTTGGTTGAGAAATCTCCAGAAACTATCATTAGTAGTAAATAAATAAATAATAGGTGCCCAACGCTTAGATCGGCGTATAAGGGGCAGAGAAGGTTAGTTCTCCGTTTCTAGACCACCGGTCATAGATATGAAAGCCACGTGTGAAAGGACCGACTTTTTGACCGGTCCTATTATCCCTGCATGAACAGGTACTCATTTTTAAGTATTAAACACTTGATGCTGAGTCGAGCCCAGAGTTGTCTGCACGATATCAGAAGACAAAAATCTGAAGGATGTGGGAGGTATCGAACCAGAGTCCTTGTGCTCCATAGGCAACCGTTTTCCACGGCAACTTATAGTATTCATCATTAGTACTGCATCGTTAAAACTCCAGTGATTACTGACTGTATTGATTACAATACCGGCTTTTGAAAGAAAATCGATTCCTAGTATTATTTTGCTGTCGTATACTGCGTGCAGTATCTCACTATATTTATTTTATATTAATAAAATTTTAATATTGAAAAGTTATATTACCGATAGCGATCACAGCGCCTGTGATCGAAGGAAATATGATTGACGACAGTACTACTGAGCCGTCAATTTGAACATAGCGAGCAGGTTATTTTAATCACAATACGATTTTATTTTATTAAAATACGAGTAAATATTTGCATTTTTTTTTTAATTTTTAAGCGTCACACGTATGGAAGTGTAAAACAGAATCATCTCGCGAAGAATGCAATAAACAGTTCTATTTTTGAAGACTCTCATTGTATCAGTTACCTCCTTTTTTTCCGTAACTCAAAACATATTTTTACGCTTTTCTCCTGTCCATAACCAAATATTATTCCAATTTGGTCTTAATATTAACTGTCCCTCCATTTTTCTTAGGGAAAAAACGAAGATGCCTATATTAGTCCTTTCTTGAATAACAGCCAAACACTACAATTTATTCTGCTTTTATTGTTTTTCACAACTTACTCAATCTCTTTAACTCCTATACTCAATCCATACACTAACCCTAAATAAAACTACAACGCAGCACACATATTGATAAGAAATACTATAGAAAGATAAGGATTAAAAATTGACACAAGTCTTGCAGTAATAATTGCATGTTGTGTTTTACATAATATGGTAATGTTATTTAAAGACGAAACTCCACCTATTGAAGAAGAAATTCAAATACTTGGAGACGATGCTGCTGCAATTCCGCTTGGACCAAACAGAATTTTATCTAACAATGCAAGAACTACAGTTATTAACACCGTTTTTACTAGGTTATAAGAGAAAAAAAAATGTCTTTTTCATAATATATATTTTTTAAAAATAAAAAATGTTTTAAATTATTTTCCTTATAAAATCATCATTTAAATATTTTTCATACATTAAAAAATGTTACGAAAAAATATAGAAATTGTTTTTTTATTGAAAAAGTAATACATGACAGTAAATAATTAATACTAATTCGAAGGGTTACTTATAGTCCGGGAGGCAGGGTTGCATTTTTTATGGTCATTTCACCCTGCTTATTTTTTTTGTAATTGATAGTTTAGATATGGCTAGTAATGGAAACAAGCGTCAGCCGCCAGAATCGTGATGGGGCTGGTCGTGAGTAAATATACAACTTGTAAAAAAAAAAAAAAATCCAAAATTCATTTCAAGCCACTTGAAAATTTGCACAGTTATTGTTTAAGTGATAATAACAATAATTATAAAAGTCAGCTGCGTGCGTAATGGGGGATTATACGTCAGTCGCTTGTATAAACCTGTCATAAAAAAATGATGTAAAGTCATTTCAAATTCAATGAAACTTCGAACACATACAACGAACTTATTATATAATTAGAATAATAAAAATGACAATAAGATGTTTGCACAATGGGGGTAAGACCGTCAGCTGAGGGATTATAATTGCTGAGCGGGCATTTAGCCTAAGCATTTTATAATGTAATCAATGATGTAACTGACGATCTTTACCCCGTTATATCGGCAGCTGACGATCATTTTTATTTAATATAATATATAAACTATTCATTATAAAAATTTCAAATTTAGGCTTGAAATAAATGTAGCTATAATTTCAGTTTTAATCAATCTTTTATACTATATCGTGACACCGAATTAGATAGAACAAAATAATTAAATAATATCATAAAAAAATAAATTAAAACTACGATATTTAACTTAAATTGATATTAGGTGACTTGCAATTTTTATAATGAATAGTTTACATATTATATTAAATAAAAATGATGGTCAGCTGCCGACATAACGGGGTAAAGATCGTCAGCTACATCATTGATTACATTATAAAATACTTAGGCTAAATGCCCGCTCAGCAATTATAATTCCTCAGCTTACGGTCTTACCCCCATTGTACAAACAGCTGATTGTTGTTTTTATTATTATAATTATATAATAAGTTCGATGTATAAGTTTCATTGAATTTGAAATTACTTTAAATCATTTTTTTATGACAGGTTTATACAAGCGACAGACATATAATCCAACACTACCAACGCAGCTGACGATTAGATTATCAACTTACTACCCGAAAGGAATAATTTCCAATAGAAATCAATCGGGATGAAATGACCAGGTCACTTGCGACGCTGCCTCCCGGATTATTAGGTTATAATACGCTTATCTGACGTTTAAGACAACTGTGAAGTTGATATTCATGCCAATCTATTTAATAAAAACCCTAAACTGAACACAGCACAGGAATTACTTAACACGAAGTTAAAACCGATGCTATTTCTTTATAAAACGCAGTTAAATTTTAACGTGCTATTTTAGCATTTATGTTAGCTAACATAGGATTTAGCATCCCATTATGAAACCAGGCGTTAGTTTTATCGACGGTTTTTCTTGTTCTGTGTTGATAGACTTTTCATTTGACGAATACACTTCTATGGCAGTTATTTTATGACTACGGTTAATTAATCTCATTGTCATTATCCTTTGCTTCACTGTTTGTTTTCATTGTCTTCGTTTGTGTTTTTTGGGTGTTGATGAATCTGAAAATGCTTTACTCACACTGACATATTTAAAGGATTTCTCTCTTAAAAAATTATGTTATTTTGAGTTGTTGAGTCTGAAAATGCTTTATCCTACCGTTCACATTTAAATGTTTTCTTTCCAGAATGCATTCTTTTGTGTGTATTGAGATTTGAAGACACTGAAAATGCTTTATTACACTGATCACATTTGTATGGTTTCTCTCCAGAATGTATCCGTTTGTGTCTAATGACATGTGAGGACTGTGCAAATGCTTTATTACATTGATCACATTTGTATGGTTTTTCTCCTGAGTGTATTCGTTTGTGAAGTGCAAGACTTGATGAGTTTGAAAATGTTTTATTACACAGCTTACATTTGAATGGCTTCTCCCCAGTATGTATTCTTTTGTGTGTAATAAGACTGCCTATACGCGTAAATGATTTATCACACTGATCACATTTAATTGGTTTCTCTCCAGAATGTATTCGTTTGTGAGTTTTGAGATTTGATGGATCTGAAAATGCTTTATCACACTGATCACAATTAAATGGTTTCTCTCCAGAATGTATTCGTTTATGACAAAGGAGATGTGCTGATTGTGAAAATGTTTTATTACACTGAAGACATTTAAATGGTTTCTGTTCAGAATGAATTCGTTTATGTCTTATAAGATCTGATGGCCACGAAAATGCTTTATTACACTGCTCACATTTAAATGTTTTCTTTTCAGAATGTGTTCGTTTATGTCTAATGAGATCTGATGGCCATAAAAATCCTTTATTACACTCCTCACATTTGACTGGTTTCTCTCCAGAATGTATTTTCCTGCGTCTAATGAGATGGTAAGACTTTGTAGTAGTGGACTGTTTCCACTTATTAATAGGCAATAACTCACAACTCTCGTCGGGTTCACTGGAAGATGTTCCACTAGCTGCAAACAAATCAAATTTTCATTAATTAAAGAGACACAAATTTAGTTAATATAAAGTTTATTTCTAATATAAAATTTTGCTGCATGTCTCTATATATGCACGTGTTGTTTTCTTGAATTCGTGGAGCAACAAGGAATAATAACCGGTTTACAAGAACCTGGATATTAAGTCAAGCACGAGTATATAAGCTTTATAAATAAGCGTTATTCGACAACAAAAAATACGTATTTTGGTTTTGAAATTTTAAACATTTTTAAGTTATAAACAGTCTAAGCTACAATCGTGATAATTTAGGCTTAGTGTGGTCATTTCATCGACTGTACAGTCTACAGCTACTAAACAAATTAGAAAAAAAAAAAAAACGTACCAGGTACAAAATCAATTTGTGCACAGCTCCTGTGCACCAAATGTACAGGAGACCAAGTGTATAGGAGAAAACTTTTGGAAAAAACATGCACTGATCTCAAAGATAAGAAAGGAGAAGATGTCTGAAGAATGGAAGATAGTTTTTTTTTTAAACCACAGAACTGGAGTAAGTGTCCCAATTACACTGTTGCTTACAAACATCCATGTCTTAACCAGGATTCGAACCCGGGACCTTTGGCTCGTGAAGCAGGACCTCTAAGCTACCAAGGGCGACAAATTTAATTTGTCGGTGACATAGGTTAATTTGTCTCATTCATAAAAAAGGCGACGAAAGAGTATGTGTGCACTGCAGACGGATTACTTTGGTAAACATGACACACGAAGTCCTTTCAAACGTCATTTATAACCGGTTACCAGAATATGCAGAAGAAATCATAGGCGAGTACCAAACAGGATTCAGAAGATGTTGTTTTACTAGTGATCACATTAACAACGTGCGATAATATAATTCTTTATTTCCCCTAGGTCTTACGGCGTTTAGGGTTTTAACTAATACATTAGAAAAATAATCATAATAATAAAAATAATACAGTTTATGACTTTCTTTCTTCTACATTCTTCCTCCGGTGTTCCTCTCTTTCTTCCTATTTTCTTTTCGGCTTCCGTCTCCTGTCTCCTTCCTTCTTGACTCGTTCTTCCTCCCCTCTTTCGTATCTTTTTTCGCTTTTCTTCCCTCCTCCTATGCCTTTCTCTTCCTTCCTGTTCTCAGTTTTGTCTTACCTCTCCGCATTCCTTCCTTCTTTCCTCGACTACTCTCACCCACCTTTCTCCCTTTCCTTCTTCACTCAACAGCTCCTTTATCTCTCCCTCCCATTTTATCATCTTTCCACATCTTTTTGTTAGGTGTTCCAAGGATTCTTCCTCCTCCCTACACATTCTGCATAGCCTATCCTCTGGTTTTGACCAATACCTATTACTCCGTTCTTCATTTCCACATCTTAATCTGGCAATCCTCCTAACTCTGCCCCCTGCCTTTCCTCTCCTCCCTTTCAAATATTTAGGTATTCCTACTGTCCTTATCTCTCTATACCTTTTCACATTCCTTGAATTGTCTATTCTTACTGTTCTTTCCTGCTCCGGTACCTCCTCGTCTCTCCTCCTCAATTCTTCTACTATGTTTATTCCTCCGTTTCTCTTTTGCTCAGCTTCCCTTGTGTATATCCCACATCTCCAATAGTACTCTTTCCTTGTTTCTCCCCATTCCGACAGTTTACCCTTTTGTTCTTTCTTCCCAGCATTCTCTTAATATCTTCCTTCTTTCGTCCCTTCTGATTTTCTCCTCATACTTCGCCGCCCTCGCCCCGGCACCCACTCTCAGCTTTTCTCTCTTCATTTCCTCCCTTACTATATATCCTGGTGTCGTTCTGTCTAATCCCATAATCCATTTCATGTATCCCTCTTGTACCCTTTCTACTATCTCCCATTCCTTCCATCCCCAGATCTCTACTCCGTACATGAGGATACTCTTCACTATCCCGTCAAATAATTTCATCCTCCACCTAATATCGTCGTCAAACCTCCTCTCTCCTATGCTCCATAGCTTCCCCATAACCATTCTTGCTTTCTTCACCCTTTCTCTAACGTGCTGCTCTGCCCCGCTGTTCCTCGTTAGAACGTATCCGAGGTACTTCATACTTTTTACCTCTTCAATTTCTGTCCCTGACCATTCCCATCTTATTTTCTTTCTCTTTCCTCCCCCCTTTCCAAACACCATCACCTTCGTCTTATCTCTGTTTACCTCCAGTTTTTTTCTTTTAAAGTACTTGTCCGCTCTGACCATCATCCTCTGCCATCAAAGTCAGATCATCTGCGTACCCCCATTGTCCAATACTTCTTCCTTCCCACCACCACTCCTCCGTCTTGCCCCTTCCTCATTGTTTCTTCCAGGTCAGCTACGTATATATTAAATAGTATTGGGCTCAACGGACAGCCCTTCCTCACTCCTTTATTTACCCAAAAGCTTTCGGACTCTTCTTCTCCCACCTTCACCTTGCACCTCGTCCCCTCGTATATTTTTTTAATCCTTTTTATCATTTCTTCCCTTACACTCCTTCTTTCTAATACTTCCCACAATTCTTGCCTGCCCAGTTTGTCAAAGGCGGCCTTAAGGTCGATAAATACCATATACACCTTCCCTCTTTTCCTCTTGATCCTCTCAGCCACTATGTGGTTTATCGTGTATATGTTATCTATCGCGCCCTTCCCTTCCTAAAACCTGACTGCGTCTCCTCTAATATTTCTTTACCATCTATTTCCTCCACTAGCCTCTTATTGAGCACTGTCGCATACACTTTGTATGCCGCGCTCATCAGGGTTACTCGTCTGTAATTA
The DNA here is from genome assembly GCA_963971575.1 of Liopterus haemorrhoidalis. NCBI lineage: Eukaryota > Metazoa > Arthropoda > Insecta > Coleoptera > Dytiscidae > Liopterus > Liopterus haemorrhoidalis. The sequence continues at coordinate 48,638,699 of OZ020613.1, forward strand.
CCTGCACTATTCCTGCTTCCTTTTTTGTGGATGGGAATTATTATTCCTTCCCTCCAGTCTTCTGGGTATCCTTCTCCCTTCCATACGCCTCGGATTATTTCTCTCATCTTTTCCGCCACTTTCTCTCCATATATTCATGCTTCGTTTTTTATTTTATCAGGTCCTGCCGCTTTTCTCTTCTTCAGGTTTTTAATTACGCTCCACACTTCCTCCTCTGCTGGTTCTTCTTCCTTCTCCTCCTCTCTTCTCCCTTTCTCTGCCGCTTTATCCCCCTCTCTTGCTTCCCATACCCTTTGTTCCTCCTCGGATTCTTCCCTTCTGCCTTCACTCCCCTCCAATAATTCCATAAAGTGTTTCCTCCAGCTCCCCATAGTTATCTTCTCCGTGCGATAATTATTTGAAAAATGCAAAGAAAACAATATTAAACTACATTGCTTATACGAGTATGTACCGTGACTCTTTCTAAATGATGAACATGAGAGATTTACATGGGAAATCAGTTTTTTGCTGACTGTTGCTCAACGTTCTTACGGAAAACAATAGTTATGGTATCAATCAAAAGAGTACAATTTTCTGCATTAATACCTTGTTTTGGGAAACACGGTATTAATTAATAACAGAGGCATCAATAAAACTAACTCCTACTTACCAATATCTGCGATAGGTGAATTCTCCAATTCATCTTCTTTACATTCACTGGTGTCTTCATATTCAGACTTGATAAAAATCTCTGTGTTGGTGTTATCATTATATACATCGTCTGTAACTCTATCCATGATTCCTGCAATAAAACATCACTGTAAAATATAAACAAATTAATTTATCTAAAAGATATATTATTTAAGATGTTCGTAATCAATATATTACTGACCATTCTTCTGTTCAGGCGTACGCTCTATTCCAGCAGATAATATGTATTCACCGGTAACTTCAGATTCAATTTTAATGTCACTCTCTGTTTTAATAACAACGCTGTTTCTGGTATCATCAGAATACATATCACAGCCTGTCCCATCATTCATGTTAATTTCTGGAACAAACATGTAGTATTATGTCTTTAGCAGAAATGTTTTTAACAGGAGTAGAGTTATGCCTCTACCAGATGGTTAATGACTCACGAAGGCCCTTTAAACCAAGAATCACGATGTGCAGAGATTGAAGCGGAAACATAATTTGTGAGCGATAACTTATTCCAAAAAGATGGGTAGAACATTCTGAGAACCTCTTGAATAGGCAACATAGAGGAGCTGATAACTCGAATATATGCACAAGTCAGCAGACTTTGTGAAGTATTGGGTAAAACGTTATAAAATTAATAAAAATGTTGACGTTTTACCTAATCGTGGATTAAAAAAAGTGACCACTAGAAAAAAAAAAAAAGATAAAATGATTTTTAACGTTTTTAAAAATAATCCTATGTTATCTTTACGTAAATATCAGGAAATTTTGTTAAAAAATAACATTAAATTAAGTCTAATGACCCTGAGAAATCGTTTAATCGAATATGGTACTAAATTCAGGAGTACCAAACAAAAACCATTGTTATCGGAGAAACATGTCGAAAAACGACTCGCTTGGGCCAAAAAAAAAATTAGACCGCTATTGAATCGATTTTCTCTGATGAATCTAGTTACTTTTTGGTAACACAAACTATTTTAATATTAGGATTATACCATGTGTAGCGCCCGCCTACGGTTGGTCGTAACCGTAGGTCACGACAGAGCTACACAGGTCGACGATTATATCTCGAAGAACCGATAAAGTGTTGGTAGCGCAGCGCGCGGTATATGGAGTGGTAAATTGTATCGAGTGGACGTACGCGCAATGTGTTGAGTAGACGCGGTTCGACCTTAAGGAGAGAGAGGGGGATTTTAACTCTTCTGCTCCTAGGGGCTGTTCTAGGAGACTAGCACATAGGGAGTAGTTAGTTATTCCCTCGGTGATCTTGACCCCTACCGACGACGTACCTAACACAAAGTTCGTGGACTCAACTCATTGGAGTAAAGTACACCTAGCAAGATATGGTGCGATGTAAAAATGGCCAGTGTACTTGGTCGGACACAATACAATAATATGTATAATACAAATCTTATAATTAACACTAGAAATATTAATATAAAAAGTGTTGTAGTGAAAACCAACCTTTAGTGCAATATTAAAGAACTACTAGTTAAGGTTGAACAAATAAATGGTTTTATTGAACCAACAATTAAAGAAAAAATCAGCTGAAGGCACATGTAATAGTAACTACAAATAATTGAATGTTAGAACAACAATATTCACAAATTAACAATAATCTACAAAATTATTGTTACTAAATTATATTAGCAGAAGGCTAGACTAAAGAATTAAACAAGAATATTAAACTATAAACTGTAAATGAAGTAAGTTCGGAATGAACTTATTCTAGAATAAACAATATTCTCATAAAAAACATGAAATTCAAAATAGAATGTTTTCAGATAATATAAACAGAATAAAACAACATTGTTTGACACTTAGCTGGATTCTGGCTTTTCTGAGGAGACGGATATCTCTTCGGTTGACGATATCAGCTGATCTGGTTGGTCGGTTGCAACGGTTTTCCTAGGAATGGTGCCGATGCGAGGTTTTCACACAAAATTTATAAGTTTGCACTGAATTTATTTGTCAGGTTGTACGGCTGACAAACGCGGTTTAAGAAACACAGTAATTTCGGGTCGTAAATCCGAAAGAACTTGGAAAAAGATAGCCGAGAAGAAAAAAACACCGTTTTTAGGTTAAATAAACATGCGGTTTTTTCTCGCGCTCAAAAACGTTACATCTCGTAACAGGTTAATTAATTAATTAAGACATTTAGCGACATGTCAAATGCAGTCAACTATTGTATTAGTTTTGCATAAAAATTCAATAAACAATTTATAGATGGCCCTAGCTGGACTAAAACATAGATAAATACACAGAAACTGTGTTCTTTCATTCAAATAAAATAAAATTGAAGGATTGGAAACTTCGGCGCCTAGCGGGCCCAACACCATGGTTGTTTCATTTAAAATTTAAAAATCATTTAAAACATGTATATTTTAAAATAGCTGGTTTGTTTAATGTTCAATTGTTTTTACAATTTAATATTCTCATTTATAAAGTAAAATACTTGACCTTTGCTAATTTAACATTCTTCGTATATATTATAATAAAGAAGTTAGCAATGCTTAAAGAGTTCCTCAAAATTTTATAATGAAGCATTTAGAGCAACATTTACAGATCAAATGTTTTCAACAGGAATATATTTATGCCACTTAATACTTTTTTATAAGATTATTAATTTGTTTAATTTTTATATTTAGCTTATAATTTTTAAATTTTTATACTTAAAATTGTATAAATAAATATCTTCATTTTGCAGATTATGTGGTTTTTTTAATTTATTCTGTGCCCATTGAGTTTTTATTAATTTTTTTGTACTTATTAATCCGGTCTTTACTAATCACTACGTATCACTACAAAGTTTTCGATATTGAGTGAGCATTATATCAACAATAATAACAACAATTTTAGCTTCACTGACGCTCAAAGTTACATACCGTCATAGGCGAAATTATCTGCTCATTATCACACAGCTGTGATTTGTAAATATTAATGTACCTGGTTCTGAAAATCCGGTTCCGGATACTTGGTTCTAGGGTCAAGTATTTGAAACCGAGTAAAGTCGAAACCAGTTCGATTTTTTTAAGACGGAAACATACGTCAGGAACTAAATCATATTGTGCAACTAAATAGTGTTTTATTTTGTTCCCTACATAAACTAATTGCCTATTGTAAAAAATGTATCTTGTACTATGTTTACTAATATAACATTGGTGAAATTCCCCTGAATATATAAACTGTGCCAATACAGTATCTATAAGTGTGTTAACTGTAAATGTGCTCATTACTGACCATCCTCCCATTCAGCTGCGTACACTATTTCAGTCTTGACTTCATATTCTTCAGTAACTTCATATTCTGTCTTAATATCTATTTCTTTTTTAATAATATCATCTTCGGTATTATTGGAGTGCATATCACGATCTATCTCATCATTCATAATTATTCCTGAAAAATAAATGTAGGAATCATTTACTATAAAATATGGAATAAGAAAATTTCTGACTATTTAACAGCCAGTATTATAAATTTTTAATCAGCATACCATTTAAATAAGCATCTTATTAACAAATATATATTATTTTGTTAATTATTCAACTTAAAATTCAAAGTAAATAAATGATAAGCAGATATGCAAAGCCGGTGCTAACAATCGCAGGGACCGGGCAAATATGAAATACGGGACCTAGGGTCATGTCAAGCATTTTTGGCGCCACCCTAGAAAAAAATGTTTCAGACTTTCTTATAATACGATTAGTAATTATTAATTTTAAAAAAGTTATGAATTTTTTTAGTGTAAAGGTGAAAAGATGGAAGCGGCTCGCAAGTACACCGTTTTCGTAGAATTTTTCAGAATTCGTATGGCTCTCGTAATGATCAACCAACTTGTAACTTTTTACCAAAAAAATACGTCGTTTTTTTCAGTTTTGGTACCCCTTTTTCCCGTTCTGGCTCCCCTCTTTGTCAACTAAGGTGAGGTGGATACCTCACTCGCCACACCCTCGACATGGCCGTGGCGGGCCTCTCAAAACTACACATTTTTTTACATCTTTTATTAATAAAAAACAAATTGATCTATTGAGAAAAAAGGAACTTCGTGAAACTCGATGAGCAAAAAGAGGAAATGCGAGTGTGCTTTTCGAGGGCGGACTTAATATTCGTTTATTAATTCTTAACAAAAGCGCAGATTATTAAAGCGCAGGGCTCGGGGAAAGGGATTAAAGCAGTCTTATTACTTTTGCGGTTACGGTAACCATTTGCAATACAGTAACCAGTACAAAAAGTAGCTATAATCAAAACAAAGAAATGATCAGCGTTAGTATATCAATTGTCATCTGTCAATATGTCAGTACTTCAGATGGAGGCTACATACAGATATACTGACACCTAAAAGAGGTCAACTGACGCTCACAGAGGACTAACGGGTCCAAATTTTACCTACCCCGGTAATAATATGTTAGTTCTAATCCAACCTGAAAATTTTTAAAACTTTTTTACAATGAACCGAAAGCAAATTTTTATCTTCTAAATTTAATAAAATCATTTAATACAGTATTAGAGAGCTTAAATCTAGGGCAATAGGCATCCCAAGAGACTTATTCTGGAACTTTTATCTCAAATATAACAAAATATGTGCTTGTGTAATAAACTATTTACTTTTTTTATATTGTGGTACAGACAAAATGGTACAATACCTGTGTTATCTCTATTTTTTTCCATTTCTGGTTTGACTGTGTAACTGCTATTACAGTACTCTTCTAATAATTGTTTCCGTTTGTTTTCATAATCATTGGTCATGAAATTCAAATTAATCATCCACTATACTGCAAAATTTTGCACATATTAGGCGTTTACGAAAATTGTACCGACAGATATGTATCAGTTGATCTACCGGTACATGTATCTTGTTAAATAATTTTCACATGAGAGTGATAGAACACGATCAATAGAACTTTAAGAAAGTGACAGTTACTTAATTATTACTTTATGTTGTGTTAATCTTAATAGTTATTCTATTTTATTCTAACTACTTACCCTTTTAAATATTATTTAAACTTTCATTTATATTTATTTAATTTTATAAATAGTATGTAATGATAGAATAAAAAAAATATATCAATAGATAAACATAGGTAAACCCATGTTTTGAAAATGCAACATCTTTATAATAAATGGATCAAGGGTCCATATATCCACGTTATAAAGAAGAATGGAACATATATAACATCTTACGATGATTCTTCGACAGACATATTTAACAAAATATAAAATAAGTAAATTTATTTTTACAAACTTTTGAATTTCGAGACAGAATCGTGTGCTAAACCAAGTTTACCGATGTTTCGAATAGATCCACAAAGGATTTACCCAGTAGATATAGACTATTCCAAACGTTTAATCGGAACTAACTGTAATTTTCATTTTTGTAAGTTGTCATGAGCTCTTCTTTTATGGTTTGAATTAGGCTTTTGCAAAATAAAATTATCAAAAGCCTCATTTAATCGGTAAAAGTTACTAACATTAAAAATCTAGTTCCACCTAAACCAAAGAAACAGACTGTACACCCGGTTACGTCGGTATATACCTATAATAAACAAACGCGAAACAGGTTCATCGAAGGTATTTTCGGCCACAATTGATGCAACCAATAGCTACCGGTATAATATTCGTAAATGCCTATTGTACCTTGATTGTGCAACACTGTGGAGGACTAAAAATAATTGTTATCGTATCGTTAACAATTACCACGTTATAGCTGTCTTCATTAAAATTTATAACGGCTAACCGTTCTAAAAAGTATATATAATACGAAAATGTTACTACAGAAACATATGATACTGCAAACATTCCAACATTATTTTAAATTTTCAAATAAGTAAATACTAAAAATCTTGTAATAACCATAATATGGTTGTATTAAATTGAATATGTAGCAGTCCGTGTTGAACAATAGGCACTAGGTGTTTACAAAAAAAAATAATAATAATAACTGGGAACGCCTATTGTTCAACACGGACTGCTACGTATCGTATTGTAATACAACTATTTGGTTATGGTAAGAATTTTATTACTTTCAAAATTTTTAATGGCTGCTATATCATATTTTTATATTGTAACATTTTCCTATTATGTAAAAAATGTTTTAGAACTGTTTGCGCTTAAAAATTTTTTTGAACACAGTATATAACTCAACATTTATTTTCAGACCTCCACAGAGGTGTACGTTCAAGGGGCAATATGTACAATTCAGTAAAGTGGATGATTATTTTGAATTTCATGAGCAGTGCTTTCGAAACAGTCAAATATTTATAAATTACATATCAAAATCTAGTTCTAAAACTAGCAGAAATCTATGTAATTATTTAACATAGAAAAACAAACAGAAATAATATTTGCAGATATTACAAGAGTTCTGCAATAGCAGTCACACAGTGAAACCAGAAAAAGGAAAAATAGAGATAATAGGTATTGAACCATTTTAATTGTACTATAATTTATTTGGAAAGTTTGTAATAGTTCTAAAAGTAGTTGAATGGTTAACAAAGTAACAGATATTTACGCTAATTTAAAATTTATAACACTGATTGTTTCTTATTCCATGTTTTATAGAAAATAATTTTACTATTATGTTTCAGGAATAATTATGAATAATGAGACAGATGATATGCATTCCAATTATACCGGAGATAGTGATATTAAAAAAGAGACTGATATTAAGACAGAATATGAAGTTACTGAAGAATATGAAGTGAAGACTGAAATAGAGCCCACAGCTAAATGGGCGAATGGTCAGTAACGAGCACATTTACAGCTAACTCACAATTAATACTGTTATTCATACTGTATTGTAACAGTTTATTTTTAGGGGAATTTCAGAAATGTTTGATTAGTAGACATAAAACAAGTTACATTTATGAAGTAGGTAATTAGTTTATTTGGGAATAAAAAAAAAAAAAATGGTTAATTCCACAAAATTATTTATTTGTTGGTGTAGGCTTCGACCTTTGCCCATTATTAAAGTAACTAAAAATGAACAAAATGGCTTGTGCATAAAACAAGTCCCAATGATCTGTTACAATAAGTCATGCATGTAGATTCCAAGAATCCGTTAGAAATATTTCAAATAACAAACATGGTTTCTTTTTGAATTTCACAAGTATACATGTATACATACGTAAGAAGTATGGCACAAGTATCAAAAAAAGGGATCAAATTAAACCTCTTTTTAATATCCCAAACTTATCCGTGTATTTCTATTTGGTTATTGATCTAGTTTTTCTTGGACATTAAGACTTTTTTTAATCTCAAGGGCCTCCCAGAGGTTCAGTTGAATACCATTGCTTTCACTCTTTAGCAACCTGAAGTATTCTTTACTAAACATGTGGTTCGCCTTTATACAGTGCTCGGTGAAACCCGTGGTGGCATTATTCTTAATCATGAATTTTCTATGTTCATTAATTCTTGAACTCTGTATTTCGTACGAGAAGCTAGATACAATGATAAATAATGATAAAGAGAGATAAATAAAGATATAATAAATTCAATAAAGTGATAAACATGTAAATAAAATAATATACAATGAATAAATTACATCAAATTCTAAAGAACATGCCTAAATACTGTATTTCTGTATGAATTCTGCAGCCGTTGAGGAGCGGTGGGACTTAATTGTTGAGGTCATTTATAATTCTCACACTGAGTGATCGAGACGTCTCTCCGATATACGAGGAGAGTTCACACATTACGTCTATTAGGGCTATTACAGAGGGTACGCATTAGTGTGCCTATAGTTCGATTGTGTGTCTCAGTATTAGCATCTATACAAAGTTTCAACAAGTTTGCGTCATTACTATGTGAGATAACATCGATTAGGAAAGTAAAAACGTGAAGAACACCGGGAGTAAACCGAGTAAACACAGAAAAAGGAAAAACTCTTCAAACAATTTTTGAAAAGATTCCAACAATTTACGGGGACAGTTGCTCTGGAAAATCCACTGTTTTTTTTTTTTTCCTGCGAGGAAGAGAGTCAATTGAGCAAGTCTCCCTCCCAAAACGACCCGCTGAGGCCATTTTTTCAGAAATTATTGAAAAAGTTAAAATACTTACATTGGAGAATGTCCGTGTGAAGAAAAAACATCTGTCAAAAATGGTTGGAGTATCATCTACAATCATTTTGAATATCTTCCATCAGCACTAAAGGCAGTGCAAGTTGGATGCCGAAAATGCTCACGCAGTTTCAAAAACGACAATGTGTTCTCGAGAGTTTTTAAATTTTGGCACAGACAATGAAGATAAAGTTTTGAACCGAATGTCACTGGAGATGACGTGTCCGGGTTGAAGCAGAAGTCAAAAGCTTATAAAAGGGCGCATCTCACTCCAAGAAGATCACCAAAAATGTTCACTGACTGATCAAATACAAAAATAAGGGTGTCCCAATAATTAGACAGTACTATGCTGAAATGTAGTTAAAAGATGCTGTAAAGCAGAAAAGAAGAGGAAAATGGACCAAAGGAGTGTTGCTTTTGCACGATAACGTGCCTGTACATAAGAGCAATATTGCGGTTGTAGCTGTCCACCTTTTGACTTTGAACTTTTAACCGCACTACAGTTCAGACCTGGCTCTGTCGGATTATTATTTGTTCTCAAATGAAAAAAAAAAGCTTCTAGGGAAAAAATTTACGAGCAATAAAGAAGTTAAAGACGCAATTCCGGCCCATTTTGAGAACAAACATTATTTATTTATTTTTTTTTTTTTGTTAAATAAATTAATTCAATGATCTGAGAAATTGTATTAGGGTTGAAAAATAAATAGTGTTTTTATACTCTTCTTCTCCTCCCCCTTTTTTATGTCCTACTAACTTTTTGATCTCTTCTTGTATATCGCGCCACAAGCTCCTTATGAAAGATCGTAAATTCTATTTTTTTTTTTTTCAAGATGAATCATTTAACTTATCTTATTTTTGCCTAATAACTTTTATAAATTTAGCTTATTATTCTATATCAAATTTTTAAAATTGTTTATTTTTTTTGTGCCAAATTTTTTGACTGGATTGTTGTAAATCAGGTCCTTGGTTCTATTTATTTCCTTGGTAAAATAATATAAACTAATTAAGTATTGGTTTATATTGGACAATAATTTTTTATTTCAGAAATCAAAGATGAAGTTACAGACGATGTATACCAAGATAACACCAACATAGAAAAGATTTACATCAAGTCTGCACCAGTGGATACCAGTGAATTTGAAGATAAATTGGAGAGTGCAGCTGTCGCAAAGACTGGTCAGTAGGGCTAACTTAATTTAAGCTTATCTTATTATACAAAATATAATGTATTTTTCAATCTATTAGTCAATATTATGTAGGCTCTTTAATAAGTGACAATAGGTTTGATACAAATATACTTAAAAAGAGATACCGAGCTGATTTAATAGTTTAATTATAAATTGTCATTTTGAATATTTTATTTTTGCTATAAACAAAATGTAGAAAGCAATTGAAATTCTGACGTTTACATGGAATTTATACGGAATGTCAAAAACAAAAAAATCTTAAAAAATAATTATTCTCAGTTTTTCGTTTTTCGTAGCTCTTGAACGGCCATAAAATAGTAGGTTTTATATGCAATACTTAAGGAAAATAGGTCATTATTAATGAAAACTAAGTTTTTGAATAAATATTGTTGCTATTTTGATGACCAATTTACTAAGAACATATGAAAAATTATATCCACAGAAGTAATTTGAGAGTGGATCGTGATTTGTGAAGCCTTGGGCAAAACAAACCAAGGCTCTTCAAAAGTATCCAGTGATTTAAAGTATACTTTCATAATTTTTTTGAGGAATTTCATCACTTGAGGGCCGACCATGCTAGTGTGGATATTAAGTAGAAATGACGAGAATTAGAAATTTCTAGAACCGGGTACCCGCCACAATTACCCGGATAATACCCACTATCCGTTAATTACACACTACCCGTTAATTACCCTTTTTGTGACGTCACTATTATTTTTGAACAGCCTGTATAATACTGATTAACATGCTCTGTTTGTTTAATTATAATGCATTGTTAATTGTTAGCTTACTATGTATTTCAGTAAAAATGAATTTCTTAAACATATTTTATATGGTATTTTCATTTTTCAGTGTTCTTTCAAAAGTATCTAACTGTATCTAGATACAAACATTTTGGCATGTATCTGTATCTAGATATTTTTTTAAATGTATCTATTACAACACTGTGTATATGTAGTATTATGCAAACTTAATAGCAAATTATTCGTGACATCATGTTCTTATAAAAATGTGACTACATTTCAGAGAGCCATGATGCTCGGAAGACATGTATCATATCACCTACTGAAGATATGTCCCAGTATAACTACAACACTAATATTATCATCACTGACGAGATTGATATCAAGTCCGAATGTGGAGATGACAATGAATTTGAGGAGAGTGCAGCTAAACAAGATACAGGTTAGTCGATAATTAACATTGTGTTAGTTGTAAGCTTCCAATACTAGTATTCTCAATTTATATTTCCTGAGTTCATGTACAGTAGTACAGTGGCTCATAGTTTCGATATTTGTAGTATTACATAAAACCTTGCGAACTAACTGTTGCCTAATAAAAGGCTTCCAATTATTTATATATAATTATACATAACTGTCCATAAGGTATATATATATACATATTGAATCCGCTTTATTGGATCTGCCATATTTAATTTTCTGAATTGCACCCGGAATTCATCATCAGTGACCCCATAAACCCCCAGGCATTATATTATATTGAAATCAAATCATTTTTTTAAAAATCTTCACTTGGCACGTGGTTTCGGCCGCCATATTGAATTTTCTAAATTTGACCCTGGATTCATTAACATCCGCCTCAACTACCTTTAGGTAACATTTTCAGGGGTTTGACACCCAAATTGACTCGATTGTGTTGACTTTATAATCGATTTATCGAAGAAAAGGTAGAGGTCACGTGGGATTGGTGGCCATATTTGATAAGTTACGATGTTTCCGTAAAAGAGCCACTCGGATTTCGAAACTAGACTACAATAAGCATCGAATGAGCCCTGGTAGACCTTTCATAGACTAATATATTTTTGGGCAGCATGGGGTCTCTCGATGAAAAAGAATGACTCATATATATATATGTATAGTTATGTATAATTATATATAAATAATTGAAAGCCTTTTATTAGGCAACAGTTAGTTCGCAATGTAAAAAAATAAATAAATAAAAAGAATAATAAAATAAAAAATAACCAAATATAATTTTTTATATTTATTTTTTATATAAACTCAGTTGTGTTTATATATATATATATATATATATATATATATATATATATATATATATATAATACATCTGAGTTTATATATATAAACGCAGAGCAGCAGATAATCTTGGATAGGCCGAATTAGCTGAAGCTTCGCTGATTCGCTAACCGAAGATTCGCTGGTATGTTAAATAAGGAGTAGGAAGAAAGCAGAATACACATGCTCATGGAAGAACATATGAATAAACATCTACACTCGATGTTCTTTCAAGTAATCCGGGACTAACCTTTGTCCCGGAATTTGCCGGAATTTGACCTTTCTCTTCCTGCATTCGGCAAGCCTAAGATCCAAGGTAGAAGGGTTTATATTTGCATGTAAGGATGGGGTTTTAAGCACGCTTACATATCGCAAAAACATCCTGTAGGAAGATATCTCACGTACCTGCAGAGCGTGCAAAATACGACCTGAAACCCTGATGCATTTTTTATCCTCATGCCCCTTCTACGCCGTTACACACTACATTTACCGGCACAATGCTGTTCTACGCTTGATCTACTACCACTTAAGATAACACTATGAAATTGACCCAACTCGTGTCATTTCATATGCTCCAGGGGATATCGAGGAGGTAGGTACGTATACCGGAATTATTTCATGCCCGCTCCTCGACCACGGAACCAGAGATGTTTGTAATCGAATTCTCGTGTCCAGCAGAGAAAAACATGTCTCTAAAAGAGGTAGAAAAGCGCAAGAAATACTCTGACTTTTTTTTTGAGCTTCGGCAAATGTACCCGCAACACATAATCAAGCTTATGGTTCTCATTATGGGCGTTCTAGGAGGAACGAAGTCGTCCTTCGAGCAGGGACACAATTCATACCAGCAGATCAGTTTGAAAAGGCATGTTTTCTTGGCTCCTTACGCACTTAGAAGACGCACGGCGTAGTGCATTAGCCACTGCTGCACATCTCCAGGGTCTGGGATGCAGTAGTGTGTATGATATGAAATATTTATGAAATTATCTTCGTAGATACTTAGAAATAAATCTGCAAAATACTGTTCATATCGGTCAAAGGATATAGGAGTGCCTTAGGGTTTCTTGTTTATGCCTATGAAACCGTAGACATAGTTGTCATCAGCGGCAGAGTTAGTACACGATTTATACGCTAATCAGAATTAAAAGAATTTTGAAAAATTATTCGGTAGTTACATAGATATAATGCTTCTTATGCCTGCAAGAGATCAAAATCCATATTTTCAGTTTATATTTAACGCATAACTCAAGAATTGCTGATCCGCTTTTTATGCGGGTTTTTCCATCGGTAGCTACGTCATCTGGTTAGATTTTAGGCTGTGTTTTATTAAAATCGATTCAGTAGTTATAATGAAATTAGTGCGCGCGTGTAAAATGAAATCCATATTTTCCATTCATATTTAACGTATTTTCATCAGTGGCCAGGTGGGTATACGATTTATACACTTCAGAATTGAAAGAATTTTTAAAATCTTTCAATATTATTTTCTTTCCCTGACATGTATATTTGTAAGTCTATAGATTAAACTATGAAATGCAGCAAATTTATTGTCATTAGGTGTGCAGGGATCGTAATGGATATAATTATTTGTATGGGTTAATTTTCTGTAAATGTTGAATACAAATTTATTATTATTGCGTCGAACTGTCATTTCTAAAAACGGTAGTTCATTGTTATTTTCATTTTAATTCTTACTTAGTTACTTAATCCTCAATGCTTTCTACCTTGCGGTGTAAGGTTATAGTCGAGTTACTTATTTTTCTGATATTGTTGTCCATACTTCTTTTCATCGTGTTCTGTCCTTTGTATATTTTCTTATCTCCTCCCACTTTATGCCTCTCTTCGTTGCAGTTTCTTTTGTTTCTTGGTCTCAGGTTTTTCTCGGTATTCCTGGTCTAACTTTTTGCACTGTTCTTGCTTCCAAAACTCTTTTTACTATTTTGTCTTCACTTATTCTGTGTATATGTCACAGCCATCTTAGCTGTCCTTCTTCTATTATAGTCTTTACTGGTTTTGTGCCTAGTTTTTCTCTAAATACTTCATTTCTTATTCTGTCCAATTTTGTTTTACCTTTGATTTTCCTTAAAAATCTCATTTCGGAGCTTCTTATTTTAGACCTGTGCGTTTCTGTAGTGGTCCAGGATTCTGAGGCGTATGTCAAAATTGGTACTGTCATTTTTTTGAAGATCTCTACCTTGATGTTGGTTGGTATTTCTTTTTTAGTTAAGAACGATGATTTGATGCTGTTGAACATTGTTCCTGCTGCGCCTACTCTTTCCATAATTTCTTCATCCATTTTTTCATCTTCCGCGAAAAATGTAGCTAGGTATTTGAATTTTCCTACCTGTTCTATTATTTTGTCATCTATTTTTTCATTTTAATTCATTCAGGGCCGGTCTTTCCACCTTCAGATAAAGTGGCTGGTAACGTTATCTGACGGATAAAAACAATAAAGCGTCTTTCCACCTTCAGATAAAGTTATTCCTACGAATAAACTATGCTATCTGGCAGATAAGTTATTCGGTAGTCAAAGTAGCGAATAAGTAACAAATAAGTGCTGTCACTGTCAAAAAGTTAGAAATTAAATGACTTCTTGGAACAATAAATTGCAAAATAGACTTAATAAAAAATATAATTTGTTTGAATTTTATTATTTGTAGAAATAATGCCTTAACTCCAAAATAACAGTGCACCAGTTCACGGTGAGAAAAAATATGTAAAAGGTATCTGGTGCAATATCCAGCTTATGTCTGATTTCATTTGTATGCCTTGTACGGAAAATTAAATACACAAATTTCAACGAGTATTTTACGAAATTGCCCGCTATCCACGAGTAGTTGCAGCCTGGGATGAAATGTTAGTAAAACTGCTTTCTTCTGTGAAAAAAAGGCTAAAGTAAACTGTGTCGAGAAGGATATTTTATATTAAACGTTAACCGGGATCCACGCCTTACAATACAATGTTTAATAATTCTAATATTCGCTTCGAATTTGAGCAATAAGATTATAATTGGTATAGTAGCAACTGCAGTATTGCGTAACTTTAATGTTACAAGTGTGGATATGAAGAACCACCCACAAAAGATCAGTACTGTGTCGATGACGTACCTGAAGAAACTGATTACTCAGAAAAAATCAAAATGAAAGAATACTCCGTGATTTAATTTCTTATTTTCAAATTTATTATAACTTATTTTGTATTTACATCAATCATAATAAAATTAAAAAATTAAATAAACATAGAACAATTATTATAAATATCTACTATCTATTTTTCATTCCCCCAATTTTATTATATGCTTACGACATTAATAATTGCTAAAATCTTGTATAACGCATGCTTACATTTAATTTTGTTAATGACAATAACCAAAAAAACTGCTCGACAGCTGTCAGTTTACCAATTTATTTATTTATTTCCATAGAGAAACAAAAAAAAATCTTTCTCAACGCCTATTTCAGTTACACATTCAGTGTTACCAATCTGAGGATTAAATATGTCAGTCTCATTATCCGTCAGATAACTATCTGACAGATAAATTTGAATTGAAAGACGGGATGACATTTATCCAACAGATAAAGTATCAGATAACTTTATCTATCAGATAGTTACCCTGAAGTTTATCAGAAGGTGGAAAGACCGGGCCTCAGTGAAATTAATGGTCGGGTACAAATTATTTATAAAATCTTTTTTTTAGTTTAAATCTGTTTCTATTATGGCAAAAACGTTTAATAAGGTTCTGACCAATTGTTTGGGAGAATCTGAATATTTATTTTTAACTAAAACGTTTTCAATATTGTTTAAAAACATGTTAACTATCCCATAGGTGTACCATGAAATTGTTTTTAAAAAAAATCCCATTAAATGAGAAAACCTTCTAATCCATACACATTTCTATGAGAGTAATATATTCTTTATTTTTATCTATATCCTAAAATTGTTATCCCGGGGCCGCTAATACGAAAATGACTCGGAAATAGTTGTGGATGCTTCTATAAAATAACTATCGATCTTTTCCATTATACTTTGTATTTATTTGATTTGTTCATGTCATCTGAGGGTGAGATTTGTTTATCTGTCACATTGCATTCTGACGTTTCTTCTCCACACGCTTTCGGAATATGATGAATGTTTCCCTTGTATATAAATCTTCCATACGTTAAAATAAGCTGACCGTAACATTTCTTCACTTCAAATGATAGCGCATTTCAAAGCTTGGTTAAAACCGTACTAGATGGCAACAGTATCTAAAATTCGACCAAAAATGAACTTCGACGTTTTTTGCCTGGAACCCTTCATATATTTTTATCTCTTTAATTTATACAAATTTGTTTTGCAGATACTGAGTACAGTGAGTCAAGGACTAACAACAAGTTGAAACAAACCAAAACAAAACCAAACAAGTGTAACGTATGTATGAAGACTTTCTCACGAGCTAGTCTTCTTGTTGATCATAAACGAGTTCATACTGGTGAGAAGCCATTCAAATGTAAACAGTGTAATAAAACATTTAGTAACTCATCAAATCTCTGTCTTCATAAAAGAATACACTCAGGAAGGAAACCATTTAAATGTGAAGAGTGCGATAAAGCATATTCAACCCCAGCATATCTTAAAATTCACAAGCGGTTACATTCTGGAGAGAAACCATATAAATGTGATCAGTGTAATAAAGCATTCCGACTGGCAAGTGGCCTCACTATACACAAACGAGTTCATTCTGGAGAGAAACCATTCAAATGTGATCAATGTGATAGAGCATTTTCAAAATCCTCACATCTCATTAGACATAAACGGATACATTCTGGAGAGAAGTCATTCAAATGTGATGAGTGTGATAAAGTATTTGCACAGTCAACAAATCTTATTATTCACCAACGAATACACTCTGGAGAGAAGCCATTCAAATGTGATCAGTGTAATAAAACATTTTTACGATCAGCAAATCTCATTGCTCACAAACAAATACACTCTGAAGAAAAATCATTTAAATGTGAACAATGTAATAAAGCATTTTCAACGTCTGCATATCTTGTTGTTCATAAGCAAATACATTGTGGGGAGAAACGATTTAAATGTGAACAGTGTAATAAAGCATTTTCACAATCTTCTGGTCTCTCAGGTCACAAAAGAATACATTCTGGAGTGTAATAAAGGATTTCTATTGGTGTCATTTCTAACTGAACATAAATGAAGAGTGTTTGTAAGAGCGAAGTGTAATTAAGTATGTACAAAAGTAAGACATTTTAGAGTGCATGAAGCAAAAAAAAATTAACCGAGTTTGAGTCCGACTTATTAGCGACCACCGTATCGAAGTTTAATATACTTGAAATTGATGTATTATTTGCGCTTCATTATTTGTGTTTTATGTATTATGTAGTATATACAAAGTATAAATGGATCGTATTTATATTTATTGTAAATATGTAGTGTAGATATTTAATAATTAAAAATAAAAACAATGTTCAATGAGTATAACTTTTTTATGCATCCAATTTACAGCACAATATATTCCTAGCGGCTATTGGACACGAGCGTGCGGTAAAGGAACCAATGCCTAATATCGCGCGACAATCAACGACCAGTTCTTATTATCTTGTCATATTAATAAAACCAATTAGTAGGCGATTATACTTGCTCTCCTCACGATTGCGTACCGACATTTAATCATAATAATGCTACATTTTTCTAATAATGCATATTTCTTATAATACTTTTTTAACAACAATTATCCTACGAGGTGTGTAAATTAAGTAACCGAACTGATTTTTTTAAATATTTTTATTCGAATAGAATTACAATTCAACATTGGCTCCCTCAAAATAACTTCCTTGGGAAGCCACACAGCGCTGGAGACGGTTCTTCCAATTTTCATAGCTGTGCTGGAACTCGGATACTAGAATAGCTTTCAGCTGGTCTGTTCCGGACGTTTGAATGTTTTCGAGTGTCCCAAAATGACGTCCCTTGAGGTGATTTGTCAAACTTGGGAAGAACAAAAAGTCACAAGAACTCAAGGCGAATAAGGAGGCCAAGGAGCCACAGGAATGTTTTTACTGGCTAAAAACTCGTTTATTGAAATTTCTGTGTCGACAAAATCTGATGGATCACACTACCGTTAGTCAAATTCAACGCTTCCCCGATCATTCTGACTGTCAACCGACGATTTGAACGCACAAGAACCCGGATTCTGTCGACATTTTCATCGGTTCTTGAAGATGAAAGCCTTCCGCTGCGAGATTCATCTTCAATCAACTCTCTTCTTTCTGAAAATGCTTTAAACCACCAAAAAACCTGGGTCCTTGACAAAACACTGTCTCCGCAGGCCTACTGAAGTTTTGCAAAAGTTTCCGTTGCACTGTGCCCAAGTCTGAACCAAACCTGATAGCACACCGTTGCTCGAAATGAATGTCAACAATATTTATATATTTTATACAATACATTATATCAAACCTGTACTTATTTCTAGGCTTTACTAATGGTTTAGATCAAACCGATACTAATAAGCAAATAATAAAATAATTTTAAATATTTGACTAATTTTGCTTTTATATATCGACCGAAATCCAAGAAAACACCAATATATTTAAAATAAGAAAAAATATAGCTAAAGTTGAGAGTAAATAACCACGAAAATATGTTTGACAGATTAACAGTTGTTCGCTACGGTCACATGAATATGCATATCTTACTGCGCCATTAGCGGTTCATTCTATCCAATATTTTAGGTCCGGATAGTAAAAATTAGTTGGTTTTCATCTCGTTTGAAACCTGTAGTACTTTATACAATAATTCTAATAATAATAATAATATTTATTATGTGCTAACAATGTTACATTTTTTACAATCGTCAATTCGTTGATAACATTACGTTTAAGAAATATGTAGGGGACGTTACAAGATTCATATTATAATATTTTATTCATAGGTTATAAATGTGCAGTATTTTTACAAATGACATAAATAGGTACAGGATATTTAGCTGGACAAAATGAATGATCATAGAACCTCCTTCGAGTCACGAAAATCGTTTAGCAGATACTCTTCAGTGCATTAGAAGGCCCTGCATATTAAATATCTCTTGGTTATTTTTTTAAATTTTAAAATGTTGAGGCTTTTGATGGCTGGAGGAAGCACATTGTAGAATTCAATTGCGAAGAAATTGGTATCATACCTGGAAATTCCAAGTCTTGTGAAGTCTGGACGTATCTCGTTTTTATTTCTAGTGTTTTGTCTATGGACTGAACTTTGGACTAAGAATTTGGTTTGGTTTTCGTGAACGTAGAGGATGCAGATGATACAGGGAAGGTAACGTTAATAAACCCAACTCCACAAATATTTTCTTGCAGTCTCACCGGTATTGGATATTCTCCATAATCCTGACAGCTATACGTTGCAGAGAAAATCGTTTCAAAACGAAAAATTGTATCATGTACCACAAGCATAAGGGCTACAGCAAAACTCAATAGTATTACCTTTCACGACTTTACAACTATATTGTAAAAAAGAAAACTAAGATAATAGCGGATAAATAAGAAAAACTCTTAATTATAACCCATAAGGTATCCCCAAGGGACCAGTTGACCAATTTCCATTAAAAAAAATAATAAACCATGCCAGTTGGTAGGAGCTCTAATCTTAGAATATTAGATATTAGCTGTTATGAGTAATTGTAGCTAAGAAATCTCTCTATTATATCTATATTACTTTCAGAATTACACCTACAGAAGAAAAAGTAGTCCACTGACACCCACTTGCTCGTACTCGTAGGCCCCAAAAGCTAATATTAAATAATACTACTTATACTTAAACATTTATCTAAACTAATGCTGCGTTCAGAACCTCGAAATTAGGAATTAGAATTAGTACTTAGAATTAACGTAAATGTTTGTTATATGTAACTGTACGTTATCGTTCACAACCTTCAAAATTAATACCTATACTTATAAATTAAAATTAGAAGTTTTTAGACTCCCAACCCTTACGTTAATTTATAATTGACGCATGCGCAGTAAGCACTTGTCAACCTAAAAATTTCTATGACCATATTTTTTATTTCTATCCACATCTTTATGTTTTCTATGAGCATAAATATAAATTTTACTCTATTTTAATTCTATTCAGAAGTATGAAACACTCAAAAACTCATTAGCAAATGTAAACAGCTGTCAAATAACGATCGATGAAGTAGAAATCGATAAAAAAATTCTGTCAGTTGCTTAATTTCTTAATTAATAGTGTGAACACTACTTAATTTCTACATACAAATTTTATGTTAAGTACTAATATCACGTTAATTCTAATTTACAATTTGAAGGTTCTGAACGAAGCAATAATTCTTTCTGCTAAATTGATGCAGCCTGATAACACTTTCTTGGATTTTTGGACAATCATTTGGAGGTCTTTTTTTCTATAAAATTTTAGGTGGTCTCCAAACAATACAAAATTACAATACTTAAAACATTTATAAATATTATTAATGTAGAGATTGATATTCCGCATAATAAATATATTTTAAACATATATTTTTGCCTCTTTAATTCATACAAATTTGTTTTACAGTTATTGAAAACGATGAGTCAAAGACTACCAACAAGTTGAAACAAACCAAGACAAAATCAAACAAATGTGACGTATGCGCAAAGACTTTCTCACGACCTAGTCGCCTTGTTGATCATAAACGAGTTCATTCTGGAGAGAAACCATTTAAATGTAAGCAGTGTGATAAAACATATATAACAGCAGCATATCTGAAAATTCACAAGCGATTACATTCTGAGGAAAAACCATATAAATGTGATCAGTGTAATGCAGCATTCCGGCTGGCAAGTGTCCTCACTATACACAAGCGAGTTCATTCTGGAGAGAAACCATTCAAATGTGATCATTGTGATAAAGCATTTTCAAATTCTTCGCTTCTCATTGCCCACAAACGAACACATTCTGGAGAGAAGCCATTCAAATGTGATCAGTGTGATAAAGCATTTGCACAGTCAACAAATCTCATTACTCATAAACAAATACACTCTGAAGAGAAATCATTTCGATGTGGACAATGTAAGAAAGCATTTACAACGTCAGCATATCTCTCTGTTCATAAGAAAATACATTCTAGGGAGAAACGATTTAAATGTGATCTGTGTCATAAAGCATTTTCACAACCTTCGGGTCTCTCTGCTCACAAAAGAATACATAATAAGTGATTCATAAGAGAGAAGCGTAATAAATTATGAACAAACGTTGATGTATTATTTACGCTTTAGTGTGTTTTGTGATTTGTTTTTAAATATTTTGTAATATATACTAAATTCCCTAGATAAAGAAGTCAGTAGCGCATAGAGTGTGTGGCTGGGCCTAAAATTTTGCAAATATAACTAGTTTCTAGTGACTAATAGGCAAGGGCGGATCCAGGGGGAGGGCGATAGGGGCGATCGCGAATAAGGGCGATAAGGGCGATCGATAATTTCTTGCGAAATTATAAACATTACTTTTTGTTTTAAATATACTTGTGATTTTAATTTAAATCGTACCAACCAACTTTTAAAATACTTTATTACGGTCGGTTTATTGCATTAAAAAATCTATTGCACAGATGTTATATTTTGTTTCCCTTAGATATAGACACGAACTGCAAATCGCGTGACATGTACTACAATATAAATACTGCCCAATTCTGTAAAAGTACTCTATTGTAACGACAATTTTTACAATGCCAGATTCTAGATGGTAGTAATTGACCTTGCTCACAGGGACTGATAAAGGATTTAGTACCTAACTCATTTACTATGGAGTTACACAATTGGGTTGATTTTCAATCATTTTTGTGCTGTATTTTGAACAGAACAAGTGCTATTTGTAATACAAGTGAACTAAGTGCAGTCAACAAGGAAAGATTCCAGTTAGAGAAATATCATTCCCTTATATCCGTGAACCGAGGATGATTATTAAACTATTTTTCTTCTTAATTAATGTAGTAATTAACGAGAGGAGCTCTTAATAAGTCTCATCATCCATCTGTACATAATTATGCCAATCTTTAAGTGCAAATTTCATGTCTCTTCTCTAACATGTGAATAACGTTATCTTCTTTTCAACTAATCTTTACAACATATATCATGTTTTATTATTCGTTTATTATAGTTTTTTGTAGGTATTAATAAGCCAACTATCGCCAAAGCATCGTTTGTTGACGCCATGATTAGCCGAGAGAACGGTGAGGTAAATCTGTACCATGTAGATTTACTAGCGAATACGGTACACCTGTAAAGGTAAACCTAGCGGGTAGATAACGCAGGTTCACTAAAAAAGAAAATTAGTTTACTTTCTAAAAAAATAAAATATAATATTCTTGGGGGGGGGGGGAGGTAAATATTTATATTTTTCTTTTCAGTCTGTCAAATCGCCCCCCCTTTGAAAAAATTGCTGGATCCGCCCATGCTAATAGGTTGCATGTAAAAACAAATCATATGAAACAATTATAAGTGTTAAATGAATAAATTTATACTTTGACAACATGATATTAATTTATGTGACATCATGTATTTCTTTGTTTCTATCCATTCTTACCCCGTTTTTACAACGAATAAAGTGATAAATTTAATAAAAAAAAATTAAATATTCCTTGTTGTGTATATGGTTGTCATTCAGAGAAGAAAATCTTCCAATATTAGATGAATTTTGTTAAAAAAATTATAATCTATGACAAAGTTTCTTTATTAGTTCCGCAATTTAATTTTAATCCCAACGAGAAAAATGTTTTTAAAGTTAATAAATGCACCATTTATACTTATTTGTAGGTACAAGTGTAGAAGAAAGTTTATTAATGATTCTAAAATTTTGTTTGAGACAGATGTTTCTAGACAAGCTTTTAACCCTTTACTGCATGAATTTTTATTTTTGGCTGAAATATTTCATGGGCATTAGGAATTGGTTCTTATTGATAGAAAAATTAATTAAAAAATTATATTAAAAATATTATTTATTATTTTTATGAAAAAATACTAATTAAAATAATAATTTAAGGTTTGTGCCTTACATGGAACATTATGATTCTACATTATGTTACAAAATAAAGTGATTCGTCAATTGCTAGGTGTTCTTCATTAGGCATTAAAAGCAGTCGCCCTCGAATTTTTGAAAGAAAAGGTCGTATCTTCTAGTTGTCCTTTCTCAATAAATTCAGAGTTATCGTTGAAGTGCAAATTCCGCTAGATATCCTCAAATCTATTGCAGCCCATTACTTGAGATACTGCAGGATCCATTGCTGTATATGTGGCATATATGAACATTCATGAAGTAACGTTCTGATTCAGTTTTAAAAGTAAAATAAAAATCGGATAGTGCCATATATGGCACACTATGCGGCAAAGGGTTAACGTTGAATTTTTCCTTTTCTCTGTCTCACATGTGCAAGGAAAACGTTTAATGTGTGTAAATTATTGTTAATATAATTAAAACCCCTTGTTATTTCATGTGGGTGTTCGGTAAGTGTGTTAGTTTGCAAATATTTGACAGTTTTCTTGTGTAGAATAAATTACCAGTTCTCTTTCTATAAAATTTCTTGAGAAATGTGTAGATATAAAGTATTCAAATAAATGTTTTAAGTTCAAAGTATAATATTTTATTTTCTCTGCGAGTATAACTTGGCACCAACATTATAACCTCTGAAAATATTCATTTACGAATAGCAAATTTTATCATAAAATGGATTCACATATATTTGTACACTTTTTAATACTCGGTTTTAATTCCAATATACTGTATACAACAAGAAAACGTAAATTTGACCAAAAATTGTTTATAAACCAATACTGTTTAAATACGTTGACAGATGACTATCCTTTTTTGTGTCAAAAGTTCAGAAGGCGATAGTGGCGCCGTTTCGGTAATTATAGTCGCGAATATGCTCCAAGGATAACTTCACACACACAAACACTCTTACCTCCATTTTAAAATCAGGAAGACCTCCATTTTAAGAAATACGTTAGGTCTGCACTACACGGACTGCTACTTACTGAATATAAAAAACCCACTGCTACGGACTGCTACATACATTGAAACTAATAAACCAAACTGGTTATAGCAGTAGTACTTTTGCTTATTCGGCAATTGAAACAATCTGGAAGACAAGGGCCTTCCAAATTGTTCAGGTATAAATATGGATGGTACGAGGGAGATTTATATTAAAACAGAATATAAAAATACTGATGAACGTAAAGTGAAGAGTGAAGTAGTGCACACGGCTGAATGGGAGAATGGTTAGTATGTGCACATGCACAATCTATTGACATTTAATACGAGGTGATCTATTCTGTAACTTGTCGACAGTTATTATCACACTGTTAAAGTCATTTTATGCATACTGCACTTAGGAACTTTCAACAGTATACTATAAAAAATATTGTCGAAAAGCTTAAGAATAGGTTCCTGCTATTTATATTTTTTCCTTACACTTTTCAGCAATGTTTGAATAGTTAACATTTTAAATAATATTTTTTTTCACTAAACAGTTAGTTTATAATTGACTGTTCGGTTTTTGCAGCAATCAAAGATGAAGATTTAGATGATGTATATCACGATGATACTAAAATAGAAGAGATTTACATAAAATCTGAACCTGTAGACAACAGTGAATTTTTAGATGAATTGGAGAGTACAGCTGTAAACACAGGTCAGTGGAGCTAGTTTAATGAATGTTTATTGAATGTTTTCATAGTGTAATCAACAATTATTTTGCATCATATAGTTTCATATAAATTTTAATATGATTTTAATGAAGTAAAAACTACTTTATAGACTTTGCAGTGTGAATTCATTATTTAAACAGTCCTACAGTTGGCCAAGGACGTTGGTCAAGACAGAGAGGTGACATTTTCAATAAATAAAAGTCCAGCTATTGTACAAGGGTTGCCTCATGTATTTCGGGATTGCGCTAAACTAGTGCAGCTATCTGGCAACTGACGCTTCTATCGTAAAGTTTGACATTGAGTTACAATGAGTATTTATATTTCAGAGATCCGCGATACTCGGGAGACATATTGCATATCATCTTCTGACGACATATCCCAGTATAACTATAACACTAATATTATCATCACTGAAGAGTTTGACATCAAGTCTGAATGTAAAGATGAGGGTGAATATGAGGAGAATGCAGTTGGACAAGATACAGGTCAGGCAATAAATTAGTCCCATTGTCCCTACTGATATTCCCTGTACAGTGGGTGATCGGTTAACGAACATAATCTGTTCCAAGACTATGTTCCCTATCCGAATTGTTCTTTAACCGATCATGGATTTACCATAGATTTTTATGGGAATTCGACTAATTCGTTCTGGAGGCCCTAAAAATTTAATTAAAAAAAAATTTATATTATAATTTCTTAGTAAGTTTATTTATTACAAAAATAATACATACAGTCTTGCATATTAATCAGTTATATATTTTTTTTTATGGGGCGTTAAAGAACATGTCCAATGTTGATTGCTTTTCTCTCTTCTTCAGGATTTTCCGGAAGTGGTTAATAGCATTGTCATTGTAGAAATCCCCAACCCTATTGACATTAGCTTGGTTTGGGTGCCATTCTAAGACCGTTGTTCTGACATCCTCCCACTTCTTCAAAAGATCTTTAATGGCAGATGTCGGCATCAGTCCTATTTCGTCTTCCTCTTTTTCAGAATGAGACACATTTTGCTGTGTTCATTTGAATTCATTTTAGTTCGTTATCGAATATGTGTTCGTTGTTCGAACACAAAAATCTTTCGTGAAAGTGTTCGTAGTCTGGTTTGTTCACAGTCCGAATTGTTCATTAACCGGTCACTTCCGTAATTCCCATATTACCATGATATAGAACAGAAAAAGTTATGGCAAAAAAATATTGTAGATACTGCATATTGTAAATACTGTAGAAATTTATTTTTAATTCAAAAATAAACTTTATATTTGTAATAATGTACAATACATTGAAAAATGAAAATTGTTGAATTAAGTGAATGTAAAGATTATGTATAATCGATATCCTCTTCTACCCGTCGGGTGTTGCGGTTTTCTGCCTGTTTTTAAATTTCTTTGCTAAATCTGTTCCAGTTTCCTGTATAGTGATAATTTCATTGATTGGGTTCCTAAATTATGTTTCTTTTAATTTTGTTTCCTATGAAGTCACCCCAGGTCTTTGGTAGTCCACCTTTGCTCCTTTTACCTGTCGTTCTACAGTGACATGGTTTTTATACAGTACCTCGTTTGTCATCCCTATTATGTGGCCATACTATTACAGTTGTTTTTCCTCTATTTTCGTTTGAGCCAATTCTACTTCTATGTTTGTTCTTATTATTTTGTTTCGTATATGCTTTTTCTTGGATACTTAATCCACTCTTCACAGAAACTTCATCTCAGCAGCTTGTATTTGGCTAATTTGTCTCTTTGCTAATAACCAGGTTTCACTACCATATAAAAATATGGGTTGGTATGTGGGTTTACACACAGTCATTTTCACATTTTTGATTCAGTTTTTCAGTTTTTGTTACTGATTATAACGATATTAAAAGTATATAATGATATTATAACGATATTAATTCTGTTGTTGACTTCTTCTAATTTGTCTTGAAGTTTGAATTTTGTCTATAAATATAAAAAAAATTCGTTAAAATACGTCCAGCCGTTAAAAACAGACATAATCTCCAATTTCATTAATTACTAGATTATTATAGCAATTTTTTTTCTATTTTTATTTAAATATACTTAAAGTTATATTTGTATTCGATTTTATTGTTATTTATTAACTATAATACAAATACACATCACCTTAAATTTTATATAAATGAGTTTAAACTTTCCTTAGGGATTTATTTTTAATTTATTCAGTAGAACTGTCTTGAAATAAATAACTATTATGAATATAGTCAATAAAAAAAAATATTTAAAAACATGCAATATCTATATTAATTTTGTATGCTAGCTTGAACTAAGCAGACATGTGACGTATTCCCTCTCACCTAACCTTTACTTTAATAATCTTGGGTTTGCAGTTGTTAAATTGTAAGTAATTATTGTGCTACAATTGACTTATCTTTTTAATTTTTTTAATGTAAATCTAATATTCTATAAAAGTTTCAACAAGAATTTTTGATCAGATTAGTTTTTCGCAACATATCGATTATTTTGTATTTTATGGGTTTATTTTGTGTGAGAAAATAATCATATTAAAAAAATATATATTGTGTGGCATGGCAAGAGCTTTCTTTTGATACCACAGTAGATTAAGAAACAAAAAGTTTTTTTTTTCTGTCGCTGTACTCCTTTGAAACATGAAAATTACACTTCATCATCTATTACTGCCTCTAAAAAACTTTAAAATATTTAAATTCATTTAAAATTAATAATACTGGTCTGTTTCTGCCGACCATTTTCTTACACGAACCCTAGAAAAAATACATACATTATATTTTAACAACTTATTTGTTTACAGGTAGCGCAACATCTTCAAGTAATCCAGATGAGACTTGGGTGCCAGTGTCCATTAACAAAATAAACAAACAGATTAATATAACACGAACATTAAAAACATGTCGTAAATATGATGTATGTGAGACAACATTTGCAGAAGCTCAAGATCCTGCTGATCATAAATCAGTACGTACAGGCGAGAAACGATTCAGATGTGAACAGTGTAATAAAGCATTTTTATATGCTTCACATCTCCTTAGACACAAACGAATACATTCCGGAGAGAAACCATTCAAGTGTGATGAGTGTAATAAAACATTTTCAGTGTCATCTCAGCTCTCTGTGCACAAACGAGTGCATTCTGGAGAGAAAAACTACACATGTGAGCAATGTAATAAAGCGTTTAGTCATAAAGGTAGCCTTGTTGATCACGAACGACTCCATACTGGAGAGAAACCATTCAAATGTGATCAGTGTAATAAAGCATTTTCTGTTTCATCTCATCTTAGTGTACATAAAAGAATGCATTCTGGTGTGAAACCATTTAAATGTGATCAGTGTAATAAAGCATTTTCAATGTCATCACATCTTATTGCACACAAACGAATACATTCTGGAGAAAAACCATTCAAATGTGATGAGTGTAATATAGCATTTTCAGTTTCATCAGGTCTCATTAGACACAAACGAATACATTCTGGAGAGAAGCCATTTACATGTGATCAGTGTGATAAAGCATTTACACGTTCATCACATCTCATTGTACACAAACGTATACATTCTGGAGAGAAACCATTTAAATGTGAACAGTGTAATAAGGGATTTTCAGTTTCATCAGGTCTTATTAGACACAAACTTATACATTCTGGAAATAAATCATTTAAATGTGAAGAATGTAATAAAGCATTTAAGCGGAAGACACAACTCATTAGTCACAAACGAATACATTCTGGCGAAAAGCCATACAAATGTGAACAGTGTAACAAAACATATACACACATAGCATCTCTTACACTTCATAAACGAATACATTCTGCCGATGCACCGTGTGGTCAGTAATACAGTATTTTCATAAAATATACATCTTATACTAGCAGCGAGAGTGAAATCTGGACATCTTGGCAAGACTAATGAAGGGTAAAAGAGCTGGGATGCTTTATTCACAATTTTCAAAGCTAAAATTATTTCGAATGCTTTAAATTTAAAAAAAAGGCCAGTTATAAAACCGTCAGTATTTTTGTGTGGTTACAATAAAATTTACAATTAACGATTTTGGTTGTGATTTAAGTTTTTTATTAAACTGGGATCAATTATAATTAGTTTGGCCATGGACATCGTATAAAATAATGATTTTAATTAAATAAAACATTCAAATTTAAAAGTTTTCCAAAAATGTATGAAAATAATAACTTGTTTTTAATGCAATAGGTTTAAAACAAATTTAAACTATCGAATGTTATTTCTTATTTGTTTATTTAGATATAACGTAAATACGTCGCAATAAACTTGTTAGTTTATGCAGGGCATTGTCAGTTTATTATTGTCGGTCTTGGAATTTAGGGTTATTTATACAGCTAATATTTTCAACATTATTATACTTTTTGGTATTTACTAATCACTCATCATATTGAATTCCACTAACTCAGTAAATCCACTTGAACTCAAACACATGTTTAACTCTACTTTGAACTTGAATGTATGGTTTAGTTATGAATAAGATTGACTCGAGCAGCATGCGTCTTATATAATAGCTTACATCATTCCATACATTTCTTGAATATTCGAGTTAACTCACGAACTTTCTAATCGCTTTCCTGTCCAACGGGCACTGTAGTCATTTGCAGGGTCGTATTCATAACAATAGTATATGCGTGGGAACAGAGTTGACAGATTATTTAACCTGGAGAAACGAATCATTAGAAATATGGTTGGATGCTGCAGCATAACTACTTTTGTATCTATTTTTAGATAGATGAATATCTTACCTTTATATATATATCTTCATGTACAACAAAATGTCTCACTTCTCGAGAAGCTGTCATATATATACTTACTCGTATATATGTATATATTTGCAAAAACGGCACATAATCCAAATATATTGATGAAAAAAATTATAACAAACTACCAGCTTATATAAAACATAGTGCAACCTTATAGATCTTTGAGAAAAGGATACTTAAATTTTTAGTGAATGTTTTTATAATTTGACTGAATATTTTATGCAGCAACAAGAAGTAATCTTACTTATGTAAAATTTATACTGATTTATTAAATTATTTATTTATTTTATTTTGTGTATTGACGACCATATGTATTTTAATTTGTTATCTGTATATTTATACTTATATTTATTTCCTCTTCAAATTTTGACTTTATAATGATTTTAATTATTGTAAATTTGTATACTGACATCCAATATTACTTGTATGTAATCTACTGGATCAATAAATCATTATTTTCACATCAAGACAATTTTATTTTTCTAATTTTAATACATAGACACCTCGAAAATTCCCAGTATCCTGCCGGGCCAGTCCGCCTTGCTTTTAACCATTCTTTGTTAAAGTCTTATGTTTCGGAGCCGTGTTTAAGTATGGGGCGTAGATACCATAATTTGGTAAAGCCTGATATTGGTGTATTTAAAGAGGACGTTTGTTGTGAAGACAGAGACGAGTATAAAGTAAAGTCTGTTCTACATTATATTTTATTCGTCACTTTTCTAAACTTTTTTCTTTGAACTAGAAGTTGTCAAAGTTTTAATACAATTTATTTTTCAATTTTTTGATAGAGAATGAAATTGTTACACGTGTTTCAGTTCTTTTAAGGTACCAACATAAATATGTAATTAATATCTTGTCAAGTGTTTATAACCCTTTACAAGCGTAATTTTAATGTTGGTACTGTTGTTAAAAGTGTCTACTGCGCATGCACGGAGTTCTAACTTGAAAATATTTTCAAGAAAAATTTGTCCAGATCTAGTTTTGAATAAAGTTGACCTTGACTTCATAAAGTGTTCTACACTCTACGATTTCGCTGATTTATTTCTAGTACAAGTTCTAGTCAAAGAAATAAGTATGAAAATTTTACGAGAATTGTATAATGTAGAACAAGCTTAAGACAAGTTGTATACTAGTGTCGGCCAATCAGTGCAGTTACGTCACACGACGTAACAAACAATTGCATTGTTCCAAACAATACATTCGTTTGTTTCGTATTGTGACGTAACTGCAGCGACGCTAGTATACAACTTGTCTTAAGCGTGTTCTACATTATACAATTCTCGTAACATTTTAATGCTTATTTCTTTGACTAGAACTGAAACTAACGTTGGCGGCGCTGCGTACAACAGCTGATGGCGGCCGAGAAGCGTATATGTCAGAGGTTTTTTCTTAATATTTATTTGTTTAAACAATATTTCGGCAAAAAAGCATTGTATTTAAGTCACTATATTTTAAAATACTTCTTAATTCACATAAACTGCAGCACAACACGCTACAAATATTATCCAAATATACGCTTCTGTTTAATTTAGCCAGTCACTACCAGATGTCACACTGTTATTTGCAGTCGCGAATAGCTGTTTTTGAACTCTTGGGTTACCGTTATTAGCACGGACTGTTACAAACTAATATTAAATTATTCGGGTGTTAAATTTTGTTAGGAGCTTAAAGATTTACTATGAATAATGGTACAGGTTCTGATTTGCATTCTGATTATACTAGAGAGGGTGATTTTATTAAAAAAGTGATTGATATTAAGACAGAATATAAAGTTCCTGATGAATGCGAAGTGAAGACTGGAATAGAACACATGGCTGAATTCGAGAATGGTATGAATGAGCACATTAACAGTACGAATTTCTTTTCATATTTGGTAGTCACAATTTAATTCAAGAGAATTGCAGTAATATTGTTTCGTGATCATCTTCAATGATAAATTTCTACATAAAGCAAATAGTACATATTATATATTTGTTTATTGCAGGAATCAAAGATGAAGTTTTAGACGACGATGTATACCACAATAAAACCAAAATAGAGGAGATTTACATCAAGTCTGAACCTGTGGATACCAGTGTATTAGAAGATGAATTGGAGAGTGGTGCTGTCGCAAGCACTGGTCAGTAGAACTACATTAATTTATGTTTATGTTATTATTGAATGTTTTAAGTGATTTTTTTTTTGTGCTACCCTCAAAGTCACATTACTTTGCATCAATTTTGTAGACTACATTTGTGCAGTGTGAGTTCTGTTGTATGCAGACTTTGCATACAACAAAATAGTTTTCTTCGGAATAGTTTAACACGTTTATAAAGTGTGCCAGTTTATGTAAACATTTCACTTGGTCATCCCAAGTGTTTGCTTTATGAATGTTCCTTCGGCACAGTAAAATACTTTACAACCTGTAAGGGTCTATGACGCAAAAAAGAACTCTTAGTTTACATGGAGTATTGATCTCAGGTAAAGGCTGTTTTATATGTACTTCTCAGTACACTTTCAAACTTCTGTGGTCATTCAAACTTTTAAAACTACCTCTTAAATTAAAAAGCGACAATAGGCATTCAACACCTGTCTTTTCTGACGTCTTACTTTCAACTTAGCAATTTGAAGTGACAGATAAAAGTTTAGTTATAATAACTGTTGGCTTTATTAAACTTAATACGTTACAATTCATTGAATACTAAATAGAAATTACAAAACAAAATGGATGCCGGTATGCACAATACATTTGCGCGGTAATTGTCACTCAATATTTTATTTTATTTATTTATTGTTTGTAAGCGTTGTAAACGGGTCTAACCCAACACTACAACGACGAAATTGGTACATAAATATTACATATATTACAGTGGCTGGCCAAATTATTAGGGACGGTGCAGATTTTCTGTAATTTTAAAATGAATTTAATGAGGAAATAAGTGGCTTTGGGTCTCGTATTTATTTTTATTCATTAGAGTGCTTTATTTAGAATATAAAACGACATAATTGCTTATTCACAAAAGTGTTAATTTAACAAATTAAGTAAAATCTTAATATTTTGTAGTGCCACCCTTTAATGCGATTGGGCATGCTTCCAGGCGTTTGTGCATGTTTTCTATGCAGACTTTTGCGTTGTGTCGGAGATTGGGGTTGTATGCCACTCTTTGATAAGGGTTTCTATAAATTGCCGCTTGGTGGTGATGATTTCTTTGGCGATCTCCCGCTTTTTAAAATAATAATGATACCAGCAACAAGAATATAGAAGAAAAATGATTTAAAAACAATTTGTTTTCTCACAAAATGCATTTAAAATTGAAAATTACAGAGAAAATGTACTGTTCCTAATAATTTGGCCACCTACTGTACATCTACTTCACGTCTCTGTCCCGTTTAGGTATTTAACATAGGCTATTAAGGTCAAATTTGTTAATCACGTCTATCTCTACGTCTTAAGTTAATTATCTCACAACCATGTCTCACTTATCCACACGTCTTCTTTTTGTTCGTCTCAAAATCACTGCGTCTAACTCTTAGAGCACAACGTGTAACTCATAACCTCGTGTTGTTCCATTTTTCGGAGATGTCCGTCTAACTTCCTCTTCCGTTAGTATTTCCTTTTGTCGTCCAGATGTCTCCACCTACCTATATTTTACCGTAAACATAACACTCATGTCTCACAAGGCGTCGTACTTTTCGCGAAGGGGTTTTTATTTTCACGGGATCTTACGTAACAAATTTATAAATATCGTTGAATTATAGTAACTGATATTTAATTATAGTAACGATTAGCCAATATAGTTTTTATTTACAAGACCAAAACAGGATGAATAACAATGTCAGAAAAAGTAAAACAGTACAGCATAAAAATAAATGTAAAGTTAGTATGCCTGAAAAAGTATGAAAGCTTCAAACAAAATATGACTGGAGGTAGCTGCAGAAGCTGAGTTGTAAATAGGATAGCATTGAAAATATGAAGGAAGTATTGTGGTTTACATTACTCGTTTTAAGTCAATACTACGAAAAAAATCCGTAGTTTTAAGGAGAAAAGTATAATATACAACAAACTTAACTATACTACAGGTTGTGAGGGTCGTAGTTACCTAGATAATAATAATAATAATAATAATATTTATTAATCCAGTAGATTACATACAAGTAATATTGGATAAGTCATTTTATAAATTGTCAATAATTCATAGCATTTTTACAGTCAAAATTTAAAAAAATAAATAAATAATAAATATAAAATTATAAATATACAGGTAATAAATTACAATATTTATGTTCGTCAATATACAAATTAAGTAAATAAATAATTAATTAATTAAATAAGTCAGTATAAATATTAAATCTGTTTATTTATTGTTGCTGAGTAAGATACTCATTTAGATTATAAAAACACTCACTAATTTAAAATTGAACTGTCCTTTTCTTAAAGATCGGCAAGCTCGTACTATCTTTTATGTAAGCAGGTAGTTTATTATAAAATTTTCATCAGTATGTTTGGATTTTGTGCCGTTTTTGCAAATTTTACTGTTTGTATTTCTAAGTTGCTGTTGTATCTAGTATTATATGTATGTACATCTGACCGTAGATCAGTGTTTCCCAACCTGGAATATGTGTTTTTTCGTTTAGGGGTACGCAAAAAATGTAAAATGCTGAAAAAGATACATAATCAGTTTTATATGTTGAAACAAAAATCATACGGATTTTTGGACAGAGTATTTATTATGCTAAAATTTCTATCTTCATAAGGTACTGTAAAAATCATTAAATAGATAACATTGTGTTTTATGTAATAAATTGTATTTACCTATTCTATCATAAAACAATATAAGTAGAAAAGCTTGGTGTGCAGCATCAGAAGTGGCGTGCAATCCATATGTGCAGGATGTGCACTGCACAAGAAATACTGCCGGTAACAAATACTTATTTACCAATCATTGTGAGGGAATAACTTATACTGCCACGTATCTGAAGTACCATTGGTCGGATAAGATATTCTGGTGTTTTTTTCGATATTTATTCTATCCGAGCATTGTAATCGATTTTTTGACTTTATATCGGGATTTGTGATATCCTAGATTTATCAATTGACTATAAAAGCGGTCCTTAGTGACAAATATAACTTTTCGTCAACATACTATAAACAGTTGCGTTTGCTGAACGCGCCCATTGTTATCGAGTGAATGCGCGCGCCAGTTATTGATACGAGTGTAACAAAGCAACATATTCAGATTTTGGCGTTGTGTTTAG
This sequence comes from Liopterus haemorrhoidalis, assembly GCA_963971575.1. Taxonomy (NCBI): domain Eukaryota; kingdom Metazoa; phylum Arthropoda; class Insecta; order Coleoptera; family Dytiscidae; genus Liopterus; species Liopterus haemorrhoidalis. The sequence continues at coordinate 48,673,328 of OZ020613.1, forward strand.
TTTATCATCGTCATTCAAAGTGTACGTACACAGACCTCAAGACTAGAAAAGTTAAAGTAAAATATTCTTTTTGTTTTTAGAATTTAATTTGTACAAAATGGGAAATAAGGAAAAAAAGAAAAGAAATGCAATTTCCTTACGAACTAAAATTATGATTTTAGATCGTTTAGCAAAAGGAGAAGGATCTACAGCCCTCGGTAAAAAATTCGGTTTTGGTGAATCTACAATAAGAGCCATAAAAAAACATGAAAACGCAATAAGAAAATCGGTCACTTCTGGCACAAACCAAAGTGCTAAAGTATCATCGTATTCAAGAAGCTCTTTAATAGAAAAAACAGAAAAGGCGCTCGTAATTTGGATTGAAGATCAAACTCACAAAAGAATTCCTATTGACGGTCCTTTAATTAAACAGAGAGCTATACAGTTTTTCAATCAACTGAAGGAATTAGAGCCATCTACTTCATCGTTTCACACGGATAACTCAAAATTTTCGGCAAGTACAGGATGGTTAACTGGTTTTCTAAAAAGACACGCATTTCACAACTTGAAGATAAAAGCAGGTACATCTGCAGATGAAGAAGCAGCTAAAACTTATCCGGAAGTGTTAGCAAAGATTATTAAAGATGGTGGCTATTGCTCAGATCAGGTATTTAATGCTGAAGAAACAGGTTTGTTTTGGAAGAAGATGCCAAGTCAAACTTACATCGCGAAGTCCGAGAAAATTTCAGGTGGTTTTAAAGCCTCTAAAGATTCAGTAACATTACTATTTTGCTGCAATGCATCAGGAAATAGAATGTTAAAACCCCTCCTTGTAAATAGATCTCTTAGACCACGTACTCTAAAAGGAAAAGATCTAAAAAAACTTCCGGTACACTGGATGGCAAATAATAAGGCATGGGTTACACCTGCTATTTTCAGCACATGGTTTAATGAATGTTTCGTACCAGAAGTAGAAAAATATTTAACAGAGAAGGGTCTCGAATTTAAAGTGTTGCTAATTGTTGATAATTCGCCTGGACATCCCCATATAGAACATCCTAATGTAGACCTGATATTTTTCCCAACCAATACAACAAGTCTTGTTCAGCCATTAGATCAAGGCATAATCGATACATTTAAAAAATATTACGTGAAATTCACTTTTCAATTCATATTGGAAAAGCTTGAAAATGAAACCATAACAGTGACTGATGTTTGGAAAAGTTTTTCTATTTTGGACTGTATAAATCTCGTCACATCTGCAATTGTTGAAATAAAACCACACACCTTAAATGCTTGTTGGAAAGCGGCTTGGCCTGAATGTGTTATTAACCGAAATACTACAAATCATTCATCAACTTTATCGTCAGAAATCGCTACATTAGCCCATAAAATTGGCGGAGAAGGTTTTAATACTTTTAGCGAGAATGATCTTGATGAATTGCTGAAAGACGAAGCCATAAAGGATTGTGATATTTTAAGTTGCGTAACATTAGATTCCATCGGAGATCATGAAAAACATAGTGAAACGGTAGAAAAGCCTGCTCCTCTAACTGCAAATCTAATTCGAGAAGGTCTTCAACTTTGCAGTAAATTAGAAAATCATTTTGTTGTTAATGATACCGATTCTAAACGAATTTTAAAATTTCAACGTGGGCTGAATTCTTGTATGTCTGACTACCGCGAACTCTATAAGAGGCTTGTCAAACAACCATCAAAAAGACTGATCACCGATTACATTGACAAAGAAACAAAATCAACACTGAATGTTCGCGATGTTACAAACTCGTTATCTTCTAGTGATCAAAGTGATTTTGAACCAGCCCACAAAATTAAACGAAACAGTATTGTCAAACAGTGATAAATAATGGTAAAAATGTAAAAAACAGATACGTAATTACAAAAAAGAGCAAATTTAATAAATTATTTATATTCAAATATGAATACATGAATAGTTTATGTTTAATTTATAATTTATTTATTTCGCATGAACATTGTGAGGTTTTTTAAAGCTTTAGGAACATACCACGTCGCTGAATAAGTATCCGGTCTAACTAAGAAACAATTTTTTTTTTTTTTTAGAAATTCGACTTTATTCAACAACATACTCTCCTTCAAGAGTGATACATTCATTCCAACGCTCCTCTAACTTTTTGATGCCCTCTTTATAGAACGATTTGTCTTTGCCCTCAAAATAAACCTCGGTTTCGGCAATCATTTCTTCATTTGAGTCAAATTTCTTTCCCTAGAGCATCTTTTTGAGGTCTAAAAAAAGCCAGTAGTCGCTGGGGGCCAGAACTATAATAATAATAATAATAATGTTTATTGCCTTATAGAAAACAGTACAGTTTTAGAGGGTCGTCAGATACAAAAAAAATTACGCTTCATTAATAATTACACTTTAGTGTTACAAAATATTTCAAAATTTATAAATTAAAATCAAAACATAAATAGTAATTAAAAAAATAAATAAATAAATAAACAAATAATATAGGGTTTACACATTCTCAGTTTTGTACATTAGTATTTCAGAATTCATATATTCGAGAACACTATATGGGCATAAGTTAATTAAGATCTCTCGCATTACATTTTTAAATTTCTTATGGGGTAACTTTTGTATTGTGGGATGAATTTTGTTATACATCTCATATTTTGTAGCAAGAACTTTTTTTTGTGACGGTTAAACGATGACTTGGAATATTTACAAAATGATTGTTATGGGTGCTGTAACTGTGCATTTGTTTTTTTAATAATAAATTTTGACCATGTTTGTGAATTTCTACTACATTACCGTATATATATGCACCGTATAGGGTTAATATTTTTAATAATTTAAATTTTGATCTACAGGAATCTCTACGATTAATATTAGCTATTGCCCTTACTGCTTTTTTTTGTAAAAGAAATTTTTTTATTGATAGAGTAAACTGGAGAGTACGGTGAATGAGGAAGCAATTCGAAGCGTAATTCATTCAATTTAACCATCGTTTTCATCGACTTGTGACACGGGGCGTTGTCTTGGTGAAAGATCAATGTTTTCTTTTGCATGTGAAGCCGTTTTTTCTTGATTAGTACACTCTGTAGTACACTCAATCGATCCAATAATGCCATGTAGTATTCGCTATTGATAGTTTTACCTTTCTCAAGATAGTCGATAAACAAAATACCATGCACGTCCCAAAATACGGATGCCATAACCTTGCCAGCTGACTTTTGAGTTTTTGGTCGCTTTGGACGACTTTCACCGACTGCTGGCCACTCAGCTGGATGATCTTTTTGATTCAGGTGTGTAGTAGTGGATCCATGTTTCATCCATTGTCACATACCGACGCAAGAAATCCTTTTTATCTCGTTTGAACAGATCCAAACAGCGCTCTGAATCGTCGACGCGTTGTTTTTCCGGTGTGAGCGAACGCGGCACCCACTTCGAAAGCAATTTACGCATGCTCAAATTTTCGTGTAAAATTGTAAACACACTACCTTCTGATATCTTTAAGGTGTCAGCTATCTCACGCAACTTCACTTTACGGTCTTTCAAAACTATTTTGTGGATTTTTTTTATGTTTTCCGGAACAACTGCCAATTTTGGGCGACCACAGCGTTCAGCATCATCGGTGTTTGTATGACTGCGTTTAAATTCAGCATACCAATCAGTAATAGTTGATTTGCCTGGTGCAGAGTCTCTATAACGCTTATCAAGCTACTGTTTGGCTTCAACAGTATTTTTTTCCATCAAAAAACAATATTTAATCAACACACGAAATTCGTTTTTATCCATTCTTTTGAAAATTACAAAAATGGAGTCATTAAAACCACTGTAACCTCTAAACTAATTGTCTGAATGTAATGAAATTTTCACACGTATCGTTTGAAGGTTGGTGCTATCCAGAAATCATATGGGTTTGTCAACAGTGTTGCCATATATATGTTAGACCGGAGACTCATTGAGTGAAGTTATCCCTAATTTAGTATAGAAACATACTTATTTTTTATGCGTTTTTTTATGAGAACTTCTATAGAATGTATCCACCACATTAAAATAGAACCATAATTTAATTGCGTATAAAAATGTAATAACCCGAGTCACTGGGGAACCTCAAAATTTTACAATAGCCCAGGAAAAACGTAGTTTTTGAAAGAAGATTTACGGGATTTTGGAAATTGGTGCAATTAATAAGTAATTAGGTATTGTAAAAACGTCTTAAAAAAAATCCTCAAACAGTGTGACAATAATAATTCTTATTGCACATACGCATGTGCCTTCATGAAAAATACACTCATATATACACCACCTGAGGTACAGTATGCGGCTTTTTTTATTATTTTTTTTAAGAGTCGCTGGTACGACCTATTGTACATCATTTTATTTGTTTTTATTTTATTTTTCGCTTTTTTCTTACTGAAGATAAATCAGGTTCGTGTTCGGTTTTGTGGAAGACTGGTCGGTAATATCTGCATCTATGCCTATTTCTTCTACCACCTCGCACACTGGTTCTGTTCTTATTTTTTCCTCTTTTTAGTAATGTAGTATGTTGCGGAATTTCATTTTACTTTAGTTAAAGAAAGCTAATGTGGTAAATACTCCGCAAAAATCTACAATTCAGCGAGATCAACAAAATATTTAATGAACCTGGCTGGAGAACATTTTATACTCTAGTTGTATGATTGAAGTGCTCTAGCGGCAAAACTCTTCAGCCAGCTAAATTATAGAGAAATTATCTCTCTTTAATTCAGTATGGTTTTTTTTTTTTTTTTATTTTTAAATGTACGTATTTTTCTTCAGCATGCTATAACTAAAATTTGTCGAACGGAACCTATGCTGATATAACGTTTTTACCAACTATTCAGTGGTGGTGAAAGGCAGGGACGACAGGGGCACAGGCCCAGGGCGCCAGCTCTTTGGGGCGCCAAAACTTTTAAATATACATATTTTAAGTTTTTATTACGTTTTTCTATCTTTATTTAGATCATAAATATGAATTTTTATGTCTATATTAATCTTGTCTATAATAATTTTGTATATTAAATACAAAATTGAATTTAAAGATGTACACATTTATTGATTATATAATAATATTCAGTCTTCTTTTGGACTTTTTCCATTGACATCCAAAGAAAGTCCATTTTTAAATCTTCTTACTTGTTTAAAGAAGGTGTTTTGGAGAGTTTTTTATATAATTTAACGTAGAAAATGATCGTTTTGCAGTACGTTGTTTACTGGAAACGTTACTAATATTTTAAACAGCTTCTTTAATATATAAGCAAAAGAAAAAGTAGATGGATCGAAGTGATGAGCAAAAACAAGGAAAATAATTTTTGCGAGCCTGTCAACTCATCGCCGCCGGTACCTGAAAAACTAGATGAACACGTGTTGCATCAACTGATAATAGATGGACAAATACCAGATGACAATTTGAATGCACATGACGCAGCTGGAATTGAATTACGTAAATAATTAATAAATGAATATTTAGAATGACTTTTGTAATTAAAATTTTATAGAATAGTGTAAAATAATAATTATAATAAAGTAAACATTTAAATGAATATTTTTGTGTTTATATTTATGTTTTTTATAACATTTGAGCACATATATATATATATATATATATATATATATATATATATATATATATATATATATATATATATATTATTTATAAAATTAGCAGCATGAATTCCTTTTGTTTTTTCCACCAATATTTATTGTTAATTAACATTTTTAGCAGATATAATTTTAGGAGGGCCTAGACAAAACGTCAACTTGTCGAAACCTTCAATAAACCTTCAAACGTCAATAACATATTTTATTTTTGACAATACGTCACTCAAATTAAACAAACAAAAGAAAAATTATGTCAAATGCTGATTTTTTCATGACCATGTTGCCAAGTTTAGAAAAATAATTACAGATGTTCTGTTTATTCAATATTCCCAAGAGTAATTTTTGTGTGCAAATAGCGATAATTGCGTGCGCGAAAAATGTTAACTAACTAATTGAAATCTATTTTAACTGAAATCCGTACTACTACTAATCCAGGCTTGTTTCTGTCAGATTTTTCTTTCCACGGCCTCCGGAAACCATACATACATATTACTAAAATTACTTATTTTTTTGCAGCTTGCGCAACATCTTCCGGTAATCCTGAGGATAGTTGGTTGCCAGCTTACGTTAACCAATTCAAACGGATTAATTCAACACAAACATTAGATACATGTTATAATTATGATGTGAGTGAGAAAACATTTGCACAAGATCAAGATCTTCCTGTATATCAACCAGTACACACAGGCGAGAGGTTCTTCATAAATGATTGTGATAAAGCATTTTCAGATCCAGCACCTCTCAGTAGACACAAACGAATACAATCTGGTGCGAAACCGAAGAATAAATGTGATCAGTGTGATAAAGCATTTGCACATTCATCAGACCTCACTAAACACAAACGAATACATTCTGGAGAGAAGCCATTCAAATGTGAACAGTGTAATAAAGCATTTTGTCAAAAGGGCAACCTTATTAAACACAAACTAGTTCACACCGGTGAGAAACCATTTATATGTGATCAGTGTAATAAAGCATTTGCACAATTCACACATCTCATTTATCACAAAAGAACACATTCCGGAGAGAAACCGTTCAGATGTGATCAGTGTAATAAGGCATTTACAGTTTCATCACATCTCATTAGACATAAACGAGTACATACTGCAAAGAAGTCTTACAAATGTGAGCAATGCAATAAAGAATTTAGTTCAAATAGTTATCTTGCTAAACACATACCAGTTCATATTGGTGAGAAAGCAATAAAATCTGAGCAGTGTGATAATGGCTTTACAGGTTCATCAGATATCATTAAAAACAAACGAGCACATTCTGGAGGGAAGTCATTTAAATGTAATCATTGTGATAAATCGTTTTCACGTTCATCAGATCTCATTAAACACATACGGACGCATACCGGAGAGAGACCATTCAAATGTGATCAGTGTAATAAAGCATTTTCAGTTTCATCACATCTCATTAGACACAAACGAATACATTCTGGCCAGAAGCCATTCCAATGTGATCAGTGCAGTAAAGCATATACTGAAAAGTATTATCTTGTTAGACACAAACAAGCTCATAAAGGCGAGAATTCCGTCATATGTATTCAGTGAAATAAAGCATTTTCACTATTGAACTACCAGTTTGAAGAAGGGAATGAATCTAAAAATATGGTTTTGGGGAATTTTCTAAATTTACTATTTCTACGTTTCGTCATTTTTAGGATTTTGTAGGTCTGTTTATCTGTTGGGTAGAAATTGTGACCAAGCGGCTGGACCATAAAAATTAATAACCCACATATAAGAATACTATTGAGATACAAGGACTATTTTTTTTTTCAAGTTCCGTTGAGTTGGCAATTGAAACTCAATTGTCATTGTTACCATTGTGTTCAGCGATCTATCTGTCAGTACCTCTTAACCGGTCCGGCCATTTCGTGCCGTAGTTTTGATGTGAGCGTTGTTTTATCCTGGCTACTACAATCGAAAATCCCGCTGCATGCGAGATTTACTCTGTGATTTGCAACAATGCGGCAGAATATCATCGAGAGTTGTGTGTTGTGCATGGGGAAAACATTATGAGTGATAGTGCAGTGCGAAAATGGTATAGGACTTTTCGGGAAGGACGAACTGATGTCCATGATAAAGGGTGGCAGGGAAGGAAGTCCGTAGCAACAGACAGCATTGTGGAATAAGTGAACAAAGTGATTCGTGAGCGCCCACGGTTCACAATTTCCTAATCTCTGTTGATTTTCCTCAAATATCTGGGTCAGCTTTCTATGTCATCGTTACAGTAAAACTCGGCTACCTCAAATTTTGTGAACGGTGGGTCTCCAAACATCTTACAAAAGAATTTCGGATGGCAGATATTTGGCCACCCGTCCTACAGCTCGGATTTGGCACCAAGCGATTTCCATTTGTTCACCAGGATGAAAGTGTGATTGGAAAATAAGCGATTCAGCACTAATGAGGAGCTGAAAACCAGTGTGTAAGATTGGCTGAGAACCCAGGCAGCAACATGGTATGAGGAGAGTATACAAAAACTGGTTCCCCGTTACGACAAATGCCTTAATGTTGGTGGCGACTACGTTGAGAAATAATTTAGATCTATGACTAACTCTTGTGTATATTAAAACTTTTCTTATTACCCTTATTTGTCTTTGTTAACTCAATGGAACTTGAAAAATTGCCCTCGTACCTATATAAAAATATATATATTCTACGAAAAAAAGTTTGTTAAAAAATTATGATAAACCAACACATTTTTATTTTTGAAATAAATTTTTTGTATGGAATTACAGCCAAAAATGTGTTCAACTTTTTGGTCTCTTATCGTGTCTTGCTTGATCTACAAATCTGGAAAAATTTTCCACAATGTACTTTGATGAAAATCGTAATTGTGCGGAGAATTTTTAAGCAGGTTAATTTTTCGAAAAACATTGAATTTTTTGTGTGTTAAGAAAAATAATAACTTTTTTAATGTACATTGTGGGGTATCAAAAGAAAGTTCTTAAGACGTAGTCTAAAGGTGCCTACAGACGGCGTGGCAAGTCACGGCCAATGTTTATACTTGTCTAGCTCCGCGGATCGTGTACAGGGGCAACAAGTCACAAGTCAGAGCCAGCGTAGACTGGGCTTGCCGCTGGTCGACGTTTGCTTCCGAGGCGGTATTCTATCACAAGTCAAAGGAGTTTGAACAACATCTCTGCAGATTTGTACATGCATGTTAGCACTGTACACACTACGCGCACACACTTATCATCACATCAGCCGAGAGTGTCGTGCGCAAAAGGAAGGTTATAACCATTTTTGCGTAATTATGAGGTCTACGTAAAGTAAAAAGTAATTTTTTGTACTTTTAATCTAATTTAAATATCAAAAGCAAAGTCGAAGATGCGACCTTATCCTCACTTTCACTATCAGACGCCATTTTACAAGCGCTGGCCAATGTTCGTTATTTTTTTACTTAGCAAGCATTGACACATCGTCTGAAGGGTACACAAGTACAAGTGCCCGCCAGTGCTACATGTTACGGCCAGCATCAGAATTAGCGCTTGCGAATACTGGCACACCGTCTGTAGGCACCTTTAGGAACAGAAACTAGTTTTTTAAAATTCTTTTATTTTAACACGTTTTTTTCCAATAAAGTATTTAAAGAAATACTGTCCAGCACCTTTTAGCTCTAAGGGGTTCAACTAAAAATCTAAGTAATGTAGGTACATTGATCTGAACTGGAAAAGTAATTACTTTATTATTAATTTATTATAAAATAATTTATTTAATTAGTTAATTATTATTTTTTAGTTCATGGCGGAATTATTGCTAATAATGTTAGGGATATTTTGTATATATGGCTAAGGTAGTGTATGTCTTATATTAAAAATAAACACAATACAAAAATTAACAGCTGAAAATTGAGTTCATGTGTGTAAGCTCCGCCTACTGTACTCCTACTATCCTCTTACTATATGAATGATGATTCAATCTATTATTTAAGTATTTTAGTTTTTGTTTTTTAGGTATGAAAAAAGAATAAATCATTTATAGAAATGAAATACTTATAAATCTAATAAAATATTTTTAATAGTGAAAAATACGTTTCAGAAACTGAAAAAACTTAAATAAACGCTGTTGGTATTAAAATAATGAATAAAAATGAGAATAAAAAAAAATGTTGTCTAATTTACGTTTTCTTGCTGTACACAGTATATTTAAATTATAACCGAGTATTAAAAAACTGTATAAATATATATGAATCCATTTAATGTTAAAATTTGCTGTTTGTAAATGAATATTTTCGGAGGTTATAATGTTGGCGCCGGCTTATAGTTACAGAGAAAATAAAATGTTATACTTTGAGCTTAAAACATTTATTTGAATACTTAATATCTACACATTTCTCAAGAAATTTTATAGAAGGAAAACTTGTAATTTATTCTACACAAGAAAACTGTCAAATATTTGCAAACTAACACAGTTATGGAACACCCCCATGAAATAACAAGGGGTTTTAATTATACTAACAATAATTTACACAACATTAAACGATTTTCTTGCACATGTGAGACAGGGAAAATGAAAAATTCAACGTTAAAAGCTTGTTTAAAATCATCTGAACAGTAGATATTCCCTTCAATAGAAACAAGATTTTAGAATCACTGATAATCTTTCAATCTAATATTCGAAGATGTTCTTCCTGTGATTGACTACCATACACGCAACAAGGAGTATTTAATCTTTTTTTTTCTTAAATTTATCACTTTATTCGTTGTAAAATGGAGTGAGAATGGACAGAAACAAGAAAACACATGGTGAATTATACGAAAACAATGACAGTATACTTTTTCGAAGTGTTCACTTTTTTGCCGCTAGAGGGATACGCGTTAAGAAGAGTCACCAATAATCAAGATTAACAATCTTGATTAAAGTAAAGGTTGTCTCGTAACTTCTGACCAATTAGAACGTGAGAGGGAATGCGTCATCTGTACACCTAGTTCAAACTAGAATACAAAATTAATATAGCAATTATGTTGCACGTTTTTAAATATTTTTATTGACTACTTTCATAATAGATATTTATTTCAAGACAGTTCTACTGAATAAATTATAAATAAAAACCTGAGGAAATTTTATACTGATTTATATCAAATTTAAGGTGATGGATATTTGTATTATTGTTAATAAATAACAATAAAATCGAATACAAATATAATTTTAGGTGTATTTAAATAAAAATAGAAAATAAATTGCTATAATAATATAGTAATTATTAAAATTGAAGGTTATATCTGTTTTTAAAAAGGCTGGACGTATTTTAACGAAATTTGGTACAGTAGAGTAGAACCAGGATCAAATATAGGCATGGTATCTCAAAATTTTCTTTCTTAGGGGGTGTTTCTGGTTAAAACTAGTACTAATTTTTTTAAAATATTTCCTTTATAAACAGAACTATCTTAACAGAAAAAACTATACAATAACAATAGTTTATAATAAAACAAATCTTATTTATTCTATGCATTTTTTGAATTTGATGAATATTAGGGTCCGTACTGGGGGACAACCTAAAACTAAAATATTGAAATATTTCACTTATTATTCTTTCACATCACAAATGAATGTAAGAAAATGTATTTAGAACGAAGAAACATTCCTTTCGAAGAAAAAATAAATTTAAACAAGTAGAAAATCAAATAATTAAACGATATTTTTATATCTATAGCCAAAAATTAAACTTCACATGTATATAACATATACGATAAACAAAAACTGACGTTCCGTTAGCATACGGATAACGCTTAGCCTCTATTTACCCCCACCACTACAAGTTACGAGACAACCTTATACTTTAATAATCTTGGGACGCAATTACTTCCAGTCTACCTAGTGTTGCCAACTGGCGGGAATTTTCCCGTTTTGCGGTAAAATTTGAACATTGGAGGGAATAAGGGAAAATAAGGGCGAAATTTTGGAATTTTTCTCAAAGCATTTTTTAAAAACGAACCTATATTTAAAAATGTAGGCATGTTGTCAACATTAATTGTATCACTCCCACACTCCAATAGTGAAGCTGAAAGAACATTTTCTATGATCACCGACATTAATACAAAAAAAAGGAATCGAATGGGTGAAAATACACTCAGTTCAATGTGTATTCTTAGTAGTTGTTTACAAAAAGAAAATAATACTTATGGCCCGGTTACACGATGCCAGTAACTTGAGCAAGTACTGGCACAAGTTCTTGTGCCAGTACTTGCACAAGTCGTTTTGTCATTTACACGTATGCCAATAACTTGTTTAAGTAACCTTGCAAAGAACCCGTAACACACTGCAAAATGTAGATGCTTTCAGTTATTTTTTATGCGCAAAACCATCTTTTTAACGCTCCAATTTTCGATGTTTAACTTAATTGTTGCGTACGTCTTTCACACCTGTAAACAAAAATAAATCTCCGCCAAAAACTGCATTTATTAAAAAAAAATCTGTTTCAAAATGATTTTAGAAGAATTAATTGATAACTCAGAAGATATTGTGACCCACCTAACAAATAAAAGGATTACTTGACACTCCCATACCCGAGTGAACTGATTTTTTTAAATTTTCTCCACTTTTGGTCGTAGCTTGTGCGGAGGGATTTAATTTAACTTTTTACTTCCGCGGTATCGAAACCCTCGATGCTCACTTGCTAACTTGATTACTGCAGCATCCAGATCACGCTTATTTCTATAAATTTTTAACGTTGAGTCCCATAAGCACCCATGTTCCCTATATAAAATCACAAATTTACTTGTGGTATCCTCATACCATTTTGTTATGGACATTTTAAGAATACTTAACGTTTTTGTATCAGCGAGAACAAATCAGCTGTTCAAGGTGGCCATTTTAAAGTCACTTGCACGGCTACTTGAGCCAGTAAATAGGATCGGCATTGACGTCATATGACTATTCATATGACACAGCACGCTCTATGTCTTAGCATTGTTTGTTATGAAGCCGAGACCCTGCGGAGACGAAAGGGGGATTTGCCCGAGGAATATAACAAGTTGCCTAATTTCCATTTATTTTATTCAGCTATTGAGAACTGACACGCTCGGATACGCAGTCTGGTGGTCAAATATTGTACTACGCGACTGTAGTACTGTTTGAAATTATTACATATGTTCTGGTGTGGATTTTTTGTTAGAACGTCGATAAATACATTTTCATAAAATAAAAATGTACTGTGCTTAAATTAACCGGTTCCCTGTTAGCATATTGACAGCTGAATACTAGACAATTCAGCCATTTTGCCATGAATTACATCGCCGCCAACGGTAATGTCACTTCTCAATTGCTAAGAAAAACGCCGGCGCCGTATTGTGTTTATGATTGTTTTGTTGTGTTGTTTTTTCTATTTTACTATTTTACCTTTTCCTCATCTTTCAACTTTTAATAATATTGCCGTAAATTGCGTTAAGAGTTGCGAACTGTATTTCAACCACGTAGTATTTTAAATACTAAAAAGTAATGTTTAATTAAAATGTTACATATAGTTTTTCCTTAAAAAAATTTATTTGTATTCAGTACTTGGAATACATTAGAAACGTATTTTAACCAGCACTGATTATAGATATACATCTTTATAATTTGTCAGATTAATTTCAATTTATCATAAAATAAATGATGTAATATATGCCCGTTTTAAGTTTAAGTGTCTGAAACATTTCTATACAATATGATCGAGGAAAAAGGTGTCTAGATAGACATGGAATCATTTATTTTTATATTAACAGAAATGTCCACTTAACATTTTTAATTCAGGGTCTACTAAACTTTTTTTTCGATCATATTGTATTTTAAATGTATGTAATTTAGAAACCTACTAATTATCATAAATATAAACTAATAAATTTAGGTTAATTTAATACTACTATTATTTATGAAAATTATTTTATTAAAATTTGGAGTTTACAGTATTAAAAAAATATTATTATTTTTTTTCAATTCTTATCGGCAAAACATTGATCTATGCAAACTGTACAACTCCTTGGGCCAACCTTCGTTTCCCCGCCTAAAGAGGTGTTGACTTTATAACAACTCTTCCTCGTTCAGTCTCTATGTTATACAACCTCATTGGATCGGCTTCTATTCCCTTGACTGGCATGATATACTGGTGCAAGTTCTTACTTGTGCAATTTACTGGCATTATGTAACTAGGCAATTACGTAAACTATCCTGTTACAGATCAATACAATAACATAAGAAGCGTATGTGTTCCTTTAAGAATTAGCGTGTATTTGATGTTCTTTAATTAAATAATTCATGTAATAATATTGTCAATAAAAAATATTTGAGGAGGGAATTTTTTATTGAAAACAGGAATTTTTAATCTGTGGTGCGGGAAAAACGTGATAAGAAGGTTGGCAACACTGTCTACGTATTACGATCAGCACGGATTGGTACTAACTGTAAATAAATAATCAGTTAGTTACAGTAAGAATAACTACCTATTTTTGGTATTTAAAATTGTTTTTAGAACGTATTTGAAGTTAATATGTATTTTTTTAAAAATATTTGTTTTATTTGTCTCAAATCTGAAAATCATTTAGCACGACTTATCAACAATTGTGAAAATTCAAACTATTATTCCAAGCTGATATTATTATTCCCTGAAATGGTAAGGACATAATTAGTCAGCTCACGATTAACGTACATAATGCGTACGAATTTTAGTACGTAATGCGAATGTACGTTATACAGACTATATATTCCCATATAAATCGATGATAATTTAATATTTTGGTAATGTATAGTTTATTGAAGCAGAATTATCTAAATGCGGCTTGATTAGCAAATGTCCACTTCAATCATTAAAATGTGAAATCGTGACAACTTGCAAAAATAAAAAAAAAATTTATTCGCTTAAATATTTGAAATAGCCTATATCTTTGTTCGTGCGAACCTATTTGATGTTTGTATGAATGTACACATATGCAGACTTTGGGGGATTTACTATCTTTCATTGGTTCTGTTATTAATTGTTCTTCTCTTCTTCGGTGCTATGTTACTATTTAATGTATGATGGATAAGTTCCTAACAAGAGAACAGTTTTTGGCTAGAGTAAAGAATAGGTAACTACACAACTGCGCGTGCGTCAAACACATGTGATTTATTCATGTACAGTGATTCTAAACAGGTGGCATTATTAGTGTGGCTGGCATCAAACTAGGTTTTGTCATTAAACTAGAAGATATGTAGCTCGCTTCGCTCGGCTTCTTCTAACCAAATTCCTACTAACCCAACCTAACCTAAGATAGTGTTTTGTCATCAAACTAGAAGATAGGTTAGCTCTCTCCGCTCGTTTCTAGACTTTTACTAACTAAGCCTAACCTAATTACCTTGTTTTTAAGTGCGTAGTACTTTATTTTCCCCTATATTAGCCAAATTAAAAATGTTTTTATCATTGTGCATGCGTTTCTAGACCAGAAATCATTGTTTTAAAGCCACTGATAATACTTGAATTATTTAGTGAAGTTGTTATGTGTTGCCCTCTGTAAAGAAATTGGAAACTTTGTAGTCACCTATTCTTTAGTCCAGCACAATTTTTTTTAAGAATATTTTATGTGTATTATGTACTATTTGATTTGAATTTAGTTTTTGGATTTATGTTCTAAAATTTTTGTCTGTATAATACAAGGTGTCTCAAAAGAAATTTTATATTTATTTAGTTTACTGCGTAAACGCAACGCATCCGAAGGGCGCGGGGGTTATGTCAATCGGTAGCCTGGCTCTTGGGAATTTAGTCGCTATGGAGCGTTTCTCGGGAGCAGACCGCGCGATATGCGTGCGAGAGTTTTACAAAAACGGTGATTCGGCGACTGTAGCGCGTAGAAAATTCTGCAGTATTCGAGGTTTTCGCCACTTAAATGATGCGCCAAGCACTCCTCTCATTCGACATTGGGTTAAAAAGTTTGAAGAGACTGGTACAACACTGGATAAATCGAAATCCGGGCGACCTAGGTCATCAAGAACGGTAGAAAACGTGGAGTATGTTAATCAGTCTGTTCGTGACGACCCGAACCTTTCAATTCGGAAGCGCGCAAGTGCTTTAAATGTGCATAGATCATCATTACATCGCATTATGCACAAAGACCTAAAGCTGCAACCCTACAAAATTCAATTGGTGCATGAATTAAAGCCCCAAGATGCCAGTCAGAGGCTTAATTTCGTAAATCAGGTGATTGAGCGATTTTCAACGTTTACCAACATTTTGTTTTCGGATGAAACTCATTTTCATCTTAATGGCCACGTAAATAAGCAGAACTGCCGCTACTGGAGTGCAACGAATCCGAAACGCAAACATCAGAAACCCCTACATTCGCCTAAAGTGACCGTATGGGCTGCGATGTCGGCGCGAGGAATTATCGGCCCTTACTTTTTTGAAGACGAAAGGGGGCGTGCAGTTACAGTGAATTCAGAGCGTTATGTGGAGATGTTAGACAACTTCTTGGTACCTGAACTGCAAAACTTTCCTGGCTATAACCAAAGAACATGGTTCCAACAGGACGGAGCAACTTCACACACGTCCAATATGTCTCTGCCACGTGTTCGTGAAATTTTCTCAAGCAAATTGATCTCCCGGAGAGGTGACATAAATTGGCCTCCACGCAGTCCAGATTTATTTTTATTTAAGTTTATTTTTATTTGAATATAATCTTTGAGGATTGGCATTTTGATCGTCAGTGTTACGAATGAGCATATAGATCATTGGAGCATCGTGATCAGAAATATGTGTTGCATAGACAAATGTATTGTAATTTGTAATATTCGTAAAAATGTTATCAAGACATCTTTGTTGCCTTGTTGGTTCATGTATGGTTTGTTTTAAGCCATAATTAATTAAGGTATCTACTACTATATTTGTGCTGTTACATTTAGTGAGAAAGTCAACATTGAAGTCTCCAGTGACAATAATCTTTATGTTATCATTATATTCCATGAAAATATAATGGAGAGCATCTTCCAACACCGAGATGAATTCGTACAAATTAGAGTCAGGTGATCTGTATAATGCTAATATAAGCATATTCAGATGTGGCAAAAAGTTTGCTGTCATTTCACAAATTTTTTCTACCGATAGTGAATTAATTTGTTCAATAAGAGTTCCTTTGATATTGTTTTTAGCATATATACAAACACCGCCATGTATGTATTTATGTCTTACATAGTTGCTTATCATTGCATAATTCTTCATATTGTAATTGCAAATGTTATTCTCATTTAACCAATGTTCAGTAATGCAAATTAAATCTAGATTAAAGTCATTGGCTATCATTTCTAATGCATCTATTTTGTTGGTTATGGACTGGATATTTAAATTCATTATTTTTAAGACTGAGTTGCTTTTTCTAAAAAATTTTCTCCTAAGTTGTGTTTTAGAATGTTTTGTTTTTCAATTTCAAAATTAAAGCGGCCATATGCAACCCGTTCGGCCAAAAATTTTGACTATATAAGATATCTTTAATTTCAAAACATGCACTAATTTTGAAATTTTTTGTTCTGGATTTTTGCATCGAGTTAAGCTGAACTTCTGAAACGGTGAATTCTTCTTTTGGCCTATTTGTATTTTTATTAAGATAACTTAATATATTTTCTTCGGTAACTGAGGATTGTACACGTGAGATATACATCCAAAGTTTTTTTGATACACCCGTAAACGTATTATTTGCATCATTTTCAGCAGTTCCGTATTGCTTAACGCGACGTTTTTTATTTTTTTGTTTATTTTTAACAATAATAAAATCTTCTAATTCCTTATCATTAGAATTGGTGTTGCCTGCGTTAGATATTTTATTATTATAATTTGTAACGCCTAGCGACCTCCCTTTTGTGTTAGCGGTACTTGTCGTAATTTGTTTTATTTTGTCCGTTTTGGACATATTTTGGCTCGTGTGTTTAGCTTTAACTACACTAGCGTAATCGTGCCCTATTTTATCTGTATTCAAGTCTGTTTTTGATTCATTGTTCTTGCACACAGATGTAGTTGCTCTAGGAACCGTGTCTGTGAGAGGTTTATCTTTATTTTTAACCTCAAATGTTAATCTTTATATATAAAAGAGAATATTTGTGGCTATGTCCGGAAATTCTAACCCACTTCCTGATATGCTACAGAATTGAAATTTTGAATACAGGTAGGAAATGCTTTCATCATAACTAGAAAAATCGAAAATCTCAAAAAAACCTCATCAGAAACGAGAAATTAATAATTTTGTTTTTAATTATATTGGACCATCGAAGTATGTATGATGCGTTCAGTGAGATCGCGGGAATTTCGTTTCATTGGTTGTTTGGACAACTATAGTAAGTTCGAGTAACATCGGCCAATATCGTTCGGCACGATTAATCATTGTTCTGCTATAGGTGATTTCATTCAGTGAATTTAGCAAAATTTATGTTTAGTGTATGCAGAGCGAGACTTAAGTCGAACATCTGTTTTCTGGTTTTTTATTTTTGCGAATTTTTAAGAATTTTGTTAATTTTATTTATTTATTTTTTATCTATTATTTTATATAGATATTTAAATATAATAGTAAAATATTTTATATACATAAAACAGAAAATCTGTGTATACCGAGTTGAAATTTGGTATATACATAGGTAGAAAATGGAGTTAAAATAAGGAGGCAAATCGAAAATCAGAAGAAAAAAAAATTGTATCACTTATGACGTAGACTAGAAAAATTGCTTATAAAAAGAAAATAATTTTTTTTTAATGTGTTTTTTTTTCAATAGGATTGATATTACGGGAGTTATGAAGGGACAACCTAAAACTAAACTTTTGAAATATCTCATTTACTATTGACTTACCAGCCAAAACGATCATGAGAAAAGTTGTTTAAAATAAAAAAAAACAAAAATAATATGTTGTCCTATAAATTATTCAATTGGTTGAGAAGCTGGGATAGGGTGGAGGGGGGTGGGTGCTAAAACTAAAATTCTGGAAATATCTAGCTTATTATTTAATTTACATCAACAATTTATAAAGACATTTTTTTTTTTTTTGATTGAACGATTATTTTCTGTTTAGTGTAGCTCTTATATTTAAGGGGACAGAGGGAGCGCTACTTATAAACTTGAAATATCTCTCTTATTATTGACTTAACATTAAACATGTGCATAACAAAAGTTGTTATAATATCAATAATATAAATAAATAAACAAATCTTTCCTTAATATATCAGACCTATAATGAGATATCGACTTGGTCTTTGCTTCCAAAGGTTACCCATACACATGTACAAAAACGTATTTTGCTCTGGTCAACCCATAAACCGCAAATCTAGATTCAAGGTTAGTTATAAAACGCTTCGTATGGCCTGTGTTTTATTTCTTTTTGGCACATAGACGTCTGTTTAGAATCTGTACATGTATTAAAACTCAAAAACGGCTTAACCGATTTTAGTGCTATTTGCAACAGCGTCTTGCAAATTTGTCTGGAAATATTTTAAGCTATACATCATCGCTGTATGACACCAGGCTTCCGATCAATTAAGAAATATTTAGAAAAAAGTCGGAAAATTTTTCCGTATTATAAAAAAATATAAAAGATACACATATTCAAAATATATATTAACGAATTTTAGGGTTTAATATTGCTACAAAAATGTTCCCGACAATATATATCACAATTTTTTTTATTTTCATTTTTGACGACAATTATAATGTTAAATTCGCTGTTGAACATTATTGTAACCCCCTAAAGCAATACGAAGAAAAACACTTCCTTGGGTGGCAAGAATATTTACTAACGAAAAAAAGTGCTCCGACCTATATAGGTACGATTTATAAATCAGGAATAATCACGGAGTAATTATAATAAATATCATAATAATTATAATAAATAATTTCGTAAGGTGCAACATAAAATGTTTCACGTGATCGGCGCTGCATTTGGCGACGGGTGATTCTCACATGGGCATTTTATTTGGCATTTTCCTGGATTAACACAACGGGACACTTATACGTGTTGTTACTAAATGTCTATACTACCAATGTTTACAAAGAAGTTCGTACTTAAATTATTTGTATAAGAAGCACATATTAATACAATGGTGGATTAAAACAAATAAATATATTTGAATGTAAAACGATTCGCAGCAACCAGTCTTGAACAGATTTCGAAATGGGCCCGATCTAAGCGGGCTACGACTATTTTTTTCGGTAGCGAAGCAGCGGGTATACTGCTAGTTTTTCTATAATTTTATTTTGATTAACAATTTCATGCTTCATGCTATTAACTGATTCCATGCAAATATTAACTGAGCTTAGAAGTGTTTCAAACTTACTCATTATTGTGTCTTCCAATTTGCTTTGGATATCTACACATCTGTTGCAGAACCATTTATTATTTGGATGTTTCTCAATAATCTTGAGTTCTGTGATTTTATACTGAGAACATGATTGGTGTATGGTGTAATTACACTTATTACTGCACTTCAGTATTTTTTCTTCTTTTAAAACTATTTCTAGACAAATATAACAATCGTTATAATTTTCCGTATTTACATCAGACGCCATCTTACTTTTTTTTTCAATACACACATATATATATATATATATATATATATATATATATATATATATATATATATATATATATATATATATATATATATATATATATGGTTATACATTCTTCAATTGCTTTCAGATCTCCACAGTGTTGCACAATCAGGGAGCATTATGTGCAGAATGCTGCAATAAAGTGGATGGTTTTTATAAATTTCGTAAACAATGTTTGCGAAACAGTCAAACATATATAAATTACAAATTGCAACTAAGTTCTACTTCTGAAACTAGCGGTGATTTGTGTATTTATTTCACGGATATGAAAAAAGAACAGAACAAGTCCTTGAAGAATTGTGGAACAACTAAAAATAACTACAGCAGTAATAACTCGTTAACAGAAGACAATTGTAGAAGATTTTTACCAAATGTAACATCAGAAAAGTACTTCAATGACAGTTATGTAGTGATAAGTGGTGATGATGCAGGTATTGTACAACTTTGTTTCACAATAAGGTATAATAAATATATGTTTATCGGAGATGCACATATTTTGTTGTGTTGTCCCAATCGGCAGTCCCAATAAGCAGGGGTTAGCCCGTGTTTTTGCGAGGCTTGAGGCGAAAAAATAAAATAGAAGCTCTTTTTATGGTTTTTTAGGTATGACCAAAAAACTTTTATACTGTCATTTTGTTGTGTGTCTGTCTGTCTGTTCGGTAAAAATTGTAGCCAAACAGCTAGACCTAGAAAGTTGAAATTTGGTATTCTTATGCAACTCTTTGACCCGCACATAGGAAAAATACTAAAACATCTAAAAAACATATCCCTCTCAAACAAATATGTGCTCATCGAAAAAAAAAATATATATATATATATATTTCTATGTTTTGAAACACTTATTATTAAACACCTACTGGTTCATAAACCAATTTTCTTAATGTTACACTTCGAATATCATAACTTAGTACAAATATTTTATAATCATGTTTTTATGTATTGTAATTTTAGTTCATACATTTTTAATTATTGTAGACTGAAGATGTGCATACTACCCATGCACGAAACGTTTCATATTTTATAAATCGACAAGAACATTTTAATGAACTGACAAATAAAAGAGAACCTGCGTTTTATTTCATATAATACTCGTCAAGAACCAAATATCCAAATATATATATATATATATATATATATATATATATATATATATATATATATATATATATATATATATTATTTGAAAATTCTGACTAGGGCATCAAATGTAAGCCCTTAGTACGTGGATTAACGGTCAAAATTTTATTTTTGCAAAATAAATTATTTTAACGCAATTTTTTTCAAAATTGTCCCACACCCTGTAGCCTAGATGGTTTAAACTAAAAATCTGAAAAAATTCTGAGTTATGTACATTAGTGTGAACCGGAATATCACAACAGAAATTTTTGATCAGATTATGTTTTCGGAAAATAACGCATTTTTTGTGTTTTTTAGTTGACGATGTAAATATTTAATATGTTATGTAAGACAGTAAACCAGTATCTTGCTTCCGAAGTTGCAAACTACTGTTCGCTTCCTGTCACAATTTTATTTTTCTGTTTTTTTTTGCATTTTTATTTTGTTTAAATTATGTTATCAAAATTCTAGCTATATTTTGGCAAATGTTGCATTTAATTTTTAAAAGCGTAAATTTAATAACCAGTGGAAAGTGTTGAAATTATAATTTAATTCTATTTCAATGTATTCGAAATGAGAGGGGCGGAACTTATGACTTAAAACAACCAATGGAAGCCATAGTCCATTTCTAAAAACCTTTTTTATTTAATTTGTTGTTTATTTAGCTAGTTTTGTCTTTAGTTATATATTTTCTTATAGATTTCCATTTGATATTGTGTGTAGTGCATATCTTTTTAGGTTAAATTCAATGTATTTCTATTTTCTTTTCTTTGATCATATTTTTGGATCACATCAGCCCTTTTTAGGACTACTTAGCCTATTAGAATAGTTTATTGTTTCTAGTTTATTTGTTTCATTACGATACAAGTCACTTGTATCGTAATGAATTGAGTAACCTGTAACAAGTGACAGCATACGAATATTACATTTGTTAAATGGATGCTATGTAGACGTACTAAACATGACGGCACAAAAACATGTGACTTTTCCAGTGACGCAACTGTACTGATTCGCCGACTGCCCTATAAACATCTTGGCTTACTTAATACTCCCTCCGTCCGAAAATATGGTATACATTACATTACTACAAAATGTGGGAGTAACGAAAGTAATATTATCTTGATCTTTTTTTATTTTTATTTCTAAATAAGTGGTTGTTAGGCAACTATAAACAAACGGTGCGCAAATAGTTTTGCATATGTCAAAAGTAATTCACAGAAAAAAAAAAAGTTTTTTAGATAAATTAAAGTGACATCCGCTGTTCTAACAAAATGGCGAATTTTGATCAAAATTGTGTTGAATTGCAAAGAAGAAGTTCCAAATCAACTTAAATCACAACCGCCAAATAATCCAGATTTTAATGTATTGGATCTTGGCTTTTTCAATTCTAAACAATCCTTACAACATACAGATTCACCAAATACAATCGACGAACTGATTGAAAGCGTACAAAATGCATTTATGGCGGGTTGCTAACGTACGAGTTTTCTCTAACTCGAGTTAAAATCAATTGTTTTTGTATGCTACAACATACAAAAACAAATGATTTTAACTTGAGTTAGAGAAAACTCTTACTTTAGCAACCGGCCATTAGCGCATTAAACAAACAAACCCTTGATAATGTTTTTCTAACATTGCAAATTTGTCTAGAAGCAACCATGTTAGCCAAAGGAGGTAATTCCTATAAGATTCCGCACATTAATAAGGCAAAACTTCATCGTAAGGGACGATTATAAACACCATTATCATGTCCCATACAAGCTGTGGAGACAGCCACGTCCTTGTTAAATTTAAATTTTTTGTATGATTCTTTGTTTTACTAAATATTTGTAACTATTTCATTAATAAAATCATTCTAATTAATTAAAATTGGAAATGTATATAATATTTTCGGACGAGGGGAGTATTAAATTGTTTATGCAATTGTTTGGTATCTTCTCCCATTCTTCTTGTAATGCCTGTACGTTGACCTGCTCGTAATTGTTGTCCTGACCTATGCCACACGTGTTCAATTGGATTACAATCAGGCAAAGACGTATGAAATCTTTGCTGCCGAAGACGTGCGTTTAGGATTTCAGCTCGGTGGGGATGAACATGTCAACCAAAATAAAATGTCTTCTAATTTTTTGTGAAAAAGGCACTACAATGGTTTAAATACACATGTCTCTACACTGTAAAGCATTCATTGATTGTCCGATCAATATAAGAAGATCAGTGCGACCATTAAACATAACACCACCGAAACACCACACTCAAACTGCCACCACCAAAAACTACACGAGGCACCATGTTGCATTCAAAGTAACGTTCATCTGGCCTTCTCTATACTAAAATACAATTATATGAATGGTATAGGGTAAATCAGGATTAATCAGTGAATAGACAACTTCTCGAATTACGCTTAACCCCATTCAGATGATACTAAGTCCACGGTTTTTCAGCTACTCAGTGCTTCCTTCACAAAGGTGGATACGCAGCACGTCTTCTGGCTTCTAAGTTAAATTCATTAAGCCTTCTTCTTACAACCCTGTCAGCAAATCGATACTCCAGAACCCTAATGAAGTGCATTATTAACTTGTCTCCATATTTGTACAAGATTACTTGTAACAATCAGTCGTACATATTGGACCACTACCATGACGAAATCTAACACTTCCTGTTTTGTTATATCTGCTTAGGGCTGTACTTATCACATTTTGAGACACATTAAAAATCTTGCTACTCTTTGTGAAGATCCATTATTAATCAAATTAATTGCTGCCTTCAAATTAATTATTATTTAAAGGATTATTTGGCATGTTTACTGTTACACTTTCTACTTATAAACACAAAATAACTTGTCCGTCTAATCTTATTTTTGTTCAAAGAACGAATAAAACATTGATACATTTAAAAAAAATATTGGTAAGAGAATACTAAATAACAATTTGTTCATTTAAGAAAGTGTCTATTGACAAACTCTGTCACGACTAACATTAAATTACTTAAATATTCGTGTGCTATATTGAACAGGCAAATAAAATGCTTTTAAAAAATATATTTAAGGCTTGATTTGTATTTTACTATAATTTCTATTCCACTACAATTACCCAACAGTTTAGTTGAAGTATGTAACTATTGAACAGAGCTAGGAATACATGTCATTACATGTTTGTTTCAGGAGCGAATATAAATGATGAGTCAGGCGGCGATATACATTTCGATGGTTCCAGAGATAGTGATATTAAAAAAGAGATTATTGTTGAAACAAAAAGTGAAGTTACTGATGAATATATAGTGACGGCTGGAGAAGAGCAGACATCTGAATGGGAGAATGGTCAGTAATTAACATATTTACTATTATATTTTAATACTGTTTCACAATATAACTAGTACAGGGGCATGCGGTGATATCACAACAAGGGGGAGCAATAATAAAATAAAATAACAAATATAGGTTGTAATTCTTTTTAAGGCCGGAAATGATCTTTCTGCAGATACACTAGTAGCATGTATATAAGAAAACCAGTTGCGGGAATGTAGAATTTAAATCTGTAAAATTAATAAACTCCAGAAGTTTACCAACATCTTTATTCTTTAAATCCTATGAATTATACACGCCTATCAATTCATTTCTCAACTTAGGAAAATCAAAATATTTACCATAAACAGATTTAAAATTTTCAAAAGCATGCTCAGGAAATTGTTTTATACAAGTATTGGACTTCGCGGGACATATTCATTCTAAAAAAAGTAAATTTGATAAATCCTTAAATCTATTAACTATCTGCACAATAATACTGTCTAATATTTGAAAAAAAAAGTCTTGTATAACTTTCTTTGACATCTCCTACATTATCATTCCCAAGACTTATTTTTGTGGGGACATATTCCGACTGTGCATTTTACTTTTCCGAGTAATTCTCAAAATGATCACGTTTTCAATTAATTGATATCTTAAATTCGTCTACTTTTAATAAACTATACTTAATATCGCTAGTTTTACTTTGCAGTATATTATATAAAACATCCGTTATGTCAAAAATATCAGAAAAAAACAGTTAGAAGAAAGAAATATTCAAAATCACACAACTATGTTAAAAATTATATAAATTCTTGCCATGCGTTTGGTCAGAAACAGTCTGAAAATTGCATCTTTGAGCGCTTATTGGATGGAAAGAGAAAGAACATGACGCGAAGTGTCGTGATTCGCTATTTGTCAAATGTTTTGGAAAGCACATAAAGAACTTGTATCATATATTCGCGCTGTTCAATCCGAATATTTGAATATTTTTAGCAAATACGTATCAAAGTATGTTCAGTATTATTAAAGAAAATTAATATCCGTAAACTCCAATAATATTATCTGTTAATTTGTAATTTTTAGAAAATTCAAAAATACCAAAATTACTAAATATATTTTAATAAATGTGGACAAGGGTAGCAATGCTTCTCTTGTTTCTATGGACCGCAAGAAGTATGAACACGCCCCTGAAAAAGTATGAAGTTGCTCAGAAAAACACATATTTTATCGTTTTGCCCAAATTGTAAGCTCCAACAAGAAGACAACATTAAGCTCTAAAATACTAATTAGAAACAAATTTACTTATTCACTTTCTAATACTAGAGTATTAGTTATTTTTCACAACAGTACATTTTTGTTTCAGGAGTGATTATGTATGATGAGGCATGTGGCGAAATGCATCCCGATGATTCTAGAGAGTCTGATATTGTTAAAAATGAGAATGACACTGAGACAGAATATGCAGTTATTGATGAATATATAATGACGGCTGGAGTAGAGCACACGGCTGATTGGGATAATGGTCAGTAATAATAGTTATTCTTAAACAAGCATATAATATCCATTATAAGCGAGTCAAATACAATATTTTTTCAAGAACTATATAGTTTTTGATAATGACTATAGTCCGTTCAAATAATAGAATACAATACAGGGCAAATAGGCAATTCATGTTTGTTTCATATTACCCGAATTTTGTAAATCATACGAGTCTACGATACTTTTTCATTTAGTTTCAATGAATTTATAATATTATTAATTATAATAATAATAAACTTTATTGTAGGCGAAGTTTCAGCCAGAGCTGGTCTTCCCACTTAACCTTTTTCAACATATTAATACAATAATACTTTACTTTGCAGTTATACAATTAACAACAAAAGACCATAAAATTCCGCATAATATTTTAGGTTTATTGCCACATTTCACACTTTTACAACATTTGGCAACATCGCTACCATTCACATAAGAGCAATTCTGCATTCTAAAGTTTGAACAGATTATAGGTAAAATTTGCAGAATTTCAATCATTACAAGGTGCGATATAAAAATATAACGAAACGGAATGCCACTTCAGAATTATTATGCGGTTAAAAAAATAATAATAAAATAAAATAACAATGGAACAATATTTTCATGAACCGGAACGATGTTTTTCTTAAATTCATGAACCGGAACACCGTTCATTAGCCCTGGAATATTAGCAAAATAGTACATTTAATTTAAGAAAACAGAAATTCTGAGCGTCAATTGTTAAACTTCAGAACTAACGTCAGTGAGATGGCTACCGAACCATCAGATGACTGTAACCTACAACATTGTTTAAAATATATTTATTGTGTTATTTATTCTAACTTATAAATAATATTCTACTTATAAAGATGTGCCATGAGGCGCAAATAGCCATCGGTGCTGAGCTCCAAAAATTTTAACTAACTTCCATTATTTACGGATTAGAACGCATGCGCGTCCCATTATACATGGCGTGCAGTATGACCTAATTTCTGTATTTACAGTTGGATACATAGTGTGAACATTATACAACTACCAGGTGATCGATATTAAGTGTGTTGACCGCTCCACTGCAATAGTTTAATGGCCGCTTATCAATAATGTTGAACTAGAGTAAATACATAGATGTACGTGATACATACATTTGTAAATTTTGACATTTTATTTAGAAGATTATTCAATATATATGTTTTGGACCAACTGATTAATCCGGGCAGTATTCACAATGCCTTGTTGAATTTATTGAATAAGTTGCATTATGAATAATGCCCAAAACAATCGGGCAAGATAATAAATATGTATGCATTTATCAGGGTTGCCAGATTATTATTTTACCAAATCGGGATTATTACCAAATAAATATAAAAAAATCGGGATTAAGGTGCATAAAGCGGGACAACCTAATAAAATGTACAGTTCAAAATATTTAAAAATGTTTATAAAAAGACTCTCTCCCAAAATAGTAGTGACGAGCAAAAAAAAAAGGTCCTCACTCCCAAAATAGAACTGATGAGCAAAAAAAAGACAATTAATACGTGATTTTAGCTGTTCCGCGCGGGACAATCTATTTTTGTTCAAAAAGTGGGACGTCCCGCGAAATTCGGGACGTCTGGCAACCCTCGTATGTATGTATAATATTTTATCACATTGTCTGGTCATTATAAATAGTGCTACAATATTGCTGGGCACTTTAATAATGTTGACAGTTATTAGTTTTCGATAAGTTAATAAAGTTGAGTTGCTTAATTTTGTTAAATTGATAAAACGCAAGTAAATTTTCAATACGTAAATAAGTGAAAGTATTAAATACAAAAAAAAAAATAATAATAATAATAATGCCAAATAAAGTTATCAAGTTGGTTCTCTTCGTTTCTTAATAACATTGTTTTTTTTTTTTTTGTTACGTTGGTACGAATTTATTTTATTACTTGAGTACCTAAAGTTTTATTTTCTTCATTTATTTTTTATATTTTTTATTTTGTTGTTTATTTCTTAATGGTTCTGCTGTTGCTGCTTAGTTTTGTTAATTTGTTAATACATTTGTAAAGGTTTAATAAGTAATAAACAAAAGTTATTTAAATAGAAACTGCCTTAATCACTCTGCCCAACGGTAACAGAGCAGTATTCGTAATGCCTGGGCAATTTAATATTTTTTGTAACATTTATTATCTTGCCCGATTGCTTTGGGCAATATTCATAATGTCAGGGCATTGTGAATACTGCCCTATTTAACACTTGGTCCATAACATATACAACTGATAACTAAATTGGGAGCCCAATTTTTAATATAATGTTTGATAAATACAGAAAACTTAATTTTGATATTAAACTAAATATATTTTAACACAATAGGTTATAAAAAGAATGTACGGTACGCGCAAACTTTGTAAGCACATGCTATTTGCTCATGCGCAGAAGTGACATTTCGCATAAAATTCAATTTCTGTAATAAACTTTTATACATAATAGAATAAAAATAATACACTTCACGGTCAGTATTGATTGACCAACTATCTTATTTTTAATACTGTTTTATAATATAAGAAATATGGTTTTGCTCAAGTGAGCACACATTTTGTGGTGTTGTTCTTATTACAAACTCCAACAACAAGACAACTCTAAGCTTCAAAATACTAATTTGAAACAAATTAATTTTTTCTAGTATTAGTTCTTTTACATGACAGTGCATTTTTGTTCCAGGAATGAACATTAATAATGAGATAGGTTGTGACTTGCATCCCAAAGATATTGAAGACAGCGATTATATTAAAAAAGAAGTTCATATTAAGACAGAATTTGTAGGTACTGATGAATATGTTGTGACGGCTGGAATAGAACATGCGGAAGAATGTAACAATGGTCAGTAACCAACATATTTACAGTAATAATAAAGGTCCATGTCCATAATCTTTTACTAAATATTGCAATTAAGTGTTGCTTGTTAAATTGAGAAAATGTGAAGCTATCGTTAGCCGTGTTCATAATCTTTATACTACGATCTTTTAACTAATAGAGCAAGTACGTTTAGCAACGTTTTCTGTTATCGATAGAAAGATATAAGGCCAGTATTACCACCAGAGTTTAAACCAAGTTTAACGGTAAACCATGATCGACCTCAAAAATGGTGTATTATCATTAGGGGTTAGCGCTGTTCTGGGTTTAAAAGAGTCGATTAACTTACCGACCGACTACAACCGTTTAAGAGTGGTTAAACTCTGTTTTTTTTTTTTTTTTTTTTTTTTTTTTTTCATCAAATAAAATGACAAATTGGACGGCTGTGAAGATACATCTAGTGAAATTGCAGAAAAATTGTATTATAAAAGAAAGAATATATACCTACAAAACTCTAAAAAGCACGTTTTCATTACATATTTTTTATAGTAAGGCCGGTATTAGACTGTACAACATCTTTGATAAAGATCTATTAAATATTTTATAGGATTTCGGTGAAGAAATACACGTAACGTTGCCTTCCACTATCTTTCTTTTAAATTGTGAAATCTATGGTAAAAGTTAATAGTGCATTGTTACTTTTTATAAAAGATTTTTTTTTATCAAAACCAACCAATTATACTATCACATGTCTCATCAAATTTATATTTTATACAAGAACTTTGTCAAAGATCTTTTATGGTGAAATACTCGCTTAAGTAATTCGTTTGTATTTCACTATAATTTGTTTATTGTAGGAAACATAGAGGAGATGTACATCAAGCCTGAACCTCTGGACACCAGTGAAAGTGAAGAGGATGACCTAGAGAGTTCAGTTGTTTCAAACACTGGTCAGTAGATCTTTACTAATGCTTATATTCGGGTATATTCTCTAAAAAATGCGTTAAAATTAGCGTTACGGTAATATTTTTATTTTAACTCCATGTCTAACGCCTATTTCGATAAATACCATTCTGTAAGTGCTTTTTTCTGTAAATTTGTTAAGGTAAGCGTCAATATTATACACCTATATGTTAACGCGGTGTTAACATACCTTGTGAAAATGCTATATTCTTAAACACGCATGCGCTGCTACATTTAGTTTTAACGTTTTTGAGAAGTGTCGAATGTCTAGAAAAACGACCATATATGTAAATTGAAATATTATTTTGGCGATATTTATTTTAATAATGGTACAAAAATGTTTGGTCCTGTGATACTAATTATAAATGGTTTCTGCAGTACATTGAATAAAATTTAATACAACTATATTCAACTTTTATTTAGTCAGTTTTATATATTACATTGGAACAACTAATCTAATTTTTCAAATGTGAATTTATTTTATTTTTATGAAGTTGATTTGTAATACTAATTATTAAATGTTTGATTTATTACACTATTTTCAATTCGTATTCCTTCATGTTACCAGTTACCATTTATTTGAATACCTGAAAGAAAACATTTATTAATCATAAAATATTCAAAACATAAAGTAATTGTTACAAACTGGATTATGTGGAATAACACTGTTCATTATTATTGTCGTCAGTTATTTCTTCATATAACACATCATTAAAATGAATTGCGATATTGCTACGCACGGCTCAGGCATAACGGCATAAGTGACTTTTGTAGCTTTCACAGGATTATAATTTTAAATTCTGCGTCGCCATAGAAACTTAATTTGCTCTTCAATGTTTCATTTACTTCCTTTCTATACAACTTCTTTAACTCGCGTCTGGTAACTTAAAAATGTTACTTGTATCACGAAGATGACGATGGATCATTCCTAGCTCTTCTCTAAATAATTCGCTTTAAATACTTATATAGAGTATGCATTTTGCCTCCTAATAATTAATATTCTTACCATTTTTTCGTTTATTAAACTTCATTTAGTAATATATTAGGTTGTCAAGGATGAAATTTGTAGAACAAAAGGCAAAGTTGATTGATAACTTACAAATATAAGGAATTATTTTATTCATCAAAGTATGCACCCATATTGTCCATACACTTTTGCCATTTAAGCGGCAGGTTGTTCAGGCCAGTGGTGTATAACCCTGGCGGACGAGAGTCAATGAATTCCTGGAATGCCAATTTTACAGTATTGTCGGAATTAAACTGTTTTCCTATTAAAAAGTTGTCCAAATTGCGGAAGAAGTGGTAGTCAGTGGGGGCTTGGTCTGGTGAGTATGGAGGATGATGAAGAAGTTCCAACTCCAATTCCTGTAGTTTTGCCACAGTCATTTGTGCAGTGTTTGGTCGAGCGTTATCATGCAATAAGATAGGAGTCGATCTGTTGACCAATCTAGGCTGTTTTTCTTTAAGTTTTTGCATCATTTCGTCCAGTTGGTTGCAGTATATTTCTGCTGCGATCTGTTCTCACCTGTACGAAATTTGGCGAACCAATTTGATATTGTCTGCTGCGTAGTAACACTAGAGCCAGAAACACTATAATGTTTCGCGCGGTCTGTGATGCTGTAGTTCCACGTAAGAACTCATACTTCATAATAGTGCGAATTTCCGACCGTTCCATTTTCAACAAAATTAATTTTAAAAAAAAGTTTTTGATTTTTTTAGAGCTTACAATGATTTCTTTAAACAGGCGAGATGTGTAACTTTCCAACAAAAAAAGAAAGAAAAAAAAAACGAACGGTAAAATATTAAGGCAATATCAAATAATAAGCTGTTAAAGTTGGCAATATTAACTACAAATTTCATCCTTGACGTCCTGATATAAGAGGTTGAAAGAAAACA
This sequence comes from Liopterus haemorrhoidalis, assembly GCA_963971575.1. Lineage (NCBI taxonomy): Eukaryota > Metazoa > Arthropoda > Insecta > Coleoptera > Dytiscidae > Liopterus > Liopterus haemorrhoidalis. The sequence goes on from OZ020613.1 coordinate 48,705,057, forward strand.
TTGTAAGAATATTTTAGTAATTCATTTAATAAAATAACATTTAATGATATTGGCTAAAATAGGAACCGGTATTTTTGTAAACTGAACACCAGCGTTAACTTTTAAAGCTACATTTTTGGTAGGCGTTTATTGTTGAACGTTAATTTGCACGTTAAAATTGTCGCGTTAAATTATTAACATAAATACGCTAAGAGAATAGATATATTTGAAATAATGTTTAAAAAAATTAACACGTTAAGTACGTACGTAAAGTTTTTGACGTTAAGATTTTAACGCCTTGCTTAGAGAATAGACTGGTATATCTCTCAATATTTAAATGGATTCTTAGTGTAACTTTCCAGCTGGTCGATAATTACATTTTATTATGTATTTTGACGTAGATTTACTATGAGTAAATTTATTGACTCACTTTTAAAAATTTACCTCTCGAACAATAGTAAATTATTAAAATGTATATTTTAGAGAGCCGCGATATAAGGGGAACATATTGCATTATATCTACTGACGACATGCCCCAGTATAACTACAACACTAATTTTATCTTCACTGAGGGGGTTGGCATCAAGTCTGAATGTGTAAAAGATAGTACATTTAGGGAGAGTGCAGTTGGACGAGATACAGGTCAGTCAATAATTTAGTATTACTATATTTGTTGTGGGCTTCCAGTACTTGTTTTTCCCAGTTTATTTACTAAGTACATGCACATGAGTGTAACGAGTAAAACGTTTGCTAGTTCCAGTAAATTCAGAGGCGTAACTATAGGATCTCAAATGGAAGCAATGTTTCTGCCCCACCGTATTTAACTTCTGGATAAGGGCTCACAGATGCAGTAATTTTTTGAATTTCTGCCCCTTTTTCACTTTATATTAACAGTTTTATTCATACTTTGCGCTACTCTCATTTTCTCTTCTATATTTGTCAGCCTTTCACGTTTCTTTGTCTCAATAGTCATTAATGTTGAGAATCCAGGCGAGCTTAAGTACGATGTTGAAAATTGTCATAAAACTTTAATCGCTTTCTCAGAAATAGTTTTGAACTCGGTTTGAATAGAAATACAAAATTCTTCAACAGTTATTTCCGAAAATTTCATTTTGAGAGTATGATTCGTTATAGAAATCGATAAAAGCTAATATAAATACAAGTCAAGACGAGAAAACTGAAACTAATGACTTTTGCTTCAATTTTTTTTTTTTTCACTGATTTTAAAATTTTGACGGAACACTTTCTCTAAGTTCACGGACACCAGTGTTCCGCGGATAATCGGTTAAGAACCACTGGTCTAATTAAACAAAAGCCCTGAGTGGGTTTGTACGTCACTGTCTTCATTTTGCAAATACACTCAACTTCATGCATACAACCTACGCCGGTTTCAGGTTCTGTTCAACAATTTGTACTGTAATTAGTAACAATGAAATAACTATTATATATAATACTCTAATAGCCCGTTGCCAACAGTGTTGGCAACAAATAGTATTATACAATATACTATGAATATGAATCGCAACAAATGCATTCAGAAAAGTTAATGTTTCAAAAAGCTTATTCTAGTTGCCGTCTTGGAAAAATTGAATAAAATAATATGAATATCTGATAGGTAGCTAAGAAAATTTTCTAGCAGTGTCAGTAGTTATTTTTTCCTTAAAACTCTGTACCAGAAAAGAAATAGTATCTTAAAAATCCTTTCGTGTATTTTTTTGAAACTCTTGTGTTGCGATTAATTTTCACATTACCTAATTCATTTCCTCGAGTTACTAAGTTATTATGTACTTATTTTATATAATTTCAACAATACTAACGAAACCCTAGACATTTCTATATGTAATTATATTCGTAGATTCTTAGTGAATAAATCTGCAAAAATTGTTCATATCGGTCAAAGCATATAGGAGTGTCTAGAGTTTCTTGTTTATGCCTACGAAACCCTAGTAATTTATATATGTTATTTTATTAAATTCATATAAATTAAACACCAACCGCTGAAAAATACCAAAATGATTTTAGTTTAGTTATATTTAGCTGGTGACACTTCGGTAAGCTTCGGAATATTTCGTTACATTTCGCTTCAAATTTGACGTCATATAATTATACTACCTCATTGAACAACAAACACGAACGCACCCAGCCACCCAGCCAGGGACACACGTTGGGGTATTATATTATAAAGATCTATACATTTATAATAAATCTAAATACAACTTTGGTAAACCTGTATATATTACACAATATATAAAACGTAAATATTAAAACGCAAATAATACATCAAATTTTAATTAAGAGTATACTGGTTATATACGATGGTCGCTGAAAAATTTTCAAATTATTTCACATATTTCCAGGGGCTTTTGTTTGCTTAGACAGACTATAATACTGATTTCTGACGATTTAAAATTTATCTATCATTGTATTACTCACATCTGTACTTCTATTTGTCTAATTAATAATTGCAAGTTTATTTGCAGCTAGAGGAGCATCTTCCAGTAATCCAGATGAGGGTTGTGTATCACTGGTCATTAACAACCGTAAACAATCTACAACATCAGATAAAAGTAATATATATAAAAAAACATGTGCACCAGCTGGTTCTCCCCTGCAAAAGAAACGAGTAAATTCTAGCGAAAAGTCATTTAAATATAAAAAATGTAAAAAATCATTATCAAACTTAGTATGTTCTAATAGCTCCAAACAAAAATATGCTAGAAATAAACCATTTAAATGTGAATTCTGCGATAAAGCGTTTGGAGTACAGAAACGTCTCGTGACACACAAACGAGTTCATACCGGCGATAAGTCAGCCAAATGTGATCAGTGTAATAAAGTATTTTCAATTGCCTCAAATCTGGCCAGACACAAACAACTACATTCTGGAGAGAAGCCATTCAAATGTGATCAGTGTGATAAATCGTATGCACGGTCAGAGCATCTTATTAATCACAAACGAACACATTCTGGAGAGAGACCATTCAAATGTCGACTGTGTGATAAAGCATTCTCAAGGTCAACACATCTCACAAGTCACGAAAAATTGCATTCTGGAGAGAGACGATTCAAATGTGATGAATGTAATAAAGCATTTTCAAAATCATCAAATCTCAGTGTTCACAAACGAATACATTCTGGGGAGAAACCATTCAAATGTGATCAATGCGATAAAGGATTTTCACGGTCAACATTTCTCAGTAAACACAAACAAATACATTCTGTAAAGAACCTAGAAGATCATATTGAAGTAAATGAAATTATTGTTCCTTAGCAATTCGGCTTATTAAAATGTAACAGACCAAGACTTAAAGAGTATAACTTGCAAAGGTTCTATATAACAAACATGAAGTTTTAAGGACTTTTGTTAAATGTTCCGTATAATTTCACCAGTTTAAATTAGAACTAGACTGTATGATTAGAATAAAGTATATGTGTAACAGTCAGAATTGAAAAGGCTTGGCCGTATGTATGGGGAACCAATAGAAATCATTCATGCATTTGTGGTTGGCTGAGCAACACACTTTTCAAACATGAAATTGGTAGGTTGGAATATAACCGATAACTTTTGTTAAGTTAATGTTAATGATTTGTTAAGTTGAAGTTAATGTTTTTTAAAATATGTATTACTATGAATCTCCTTGAAAAGGATAAAAAGTTATATACATCTATCAAGTTTCGGATTTTCCTTTCCTAACCTTTTAGTAACTAAATGTAATTACCTAGGTCAGTGGTTCTTAAACTTATGTAGTCCGAGGACCCCTCTTGAACAATTTTTTTTTTTTTTGCCGAACCCTTCCCAACCCTAGGCATTTTACTTCATTCTTGAGACTTAATTTCTGACTCAATAATCTTATAGGCACTACTTTATAATAAATATTGGTAAAAATGTATCACTGGTTATTTTAATAAATGGTCTTGCGCATTTATAGAGATGAACATTTTTATTAGCATATAGGATAAAAAGAATAAAATGAATAAAAATAGTAGCAAAAAGAATTAAAAAAGTTACAAATTATGATACGTTAAACTCTAAAACAAATTAAACAAGTTAAACAAGTTAAACAAATTAGATCTTATTGTTTAGTTAAGTCAATAACTAGTTAGGTAGCAACAAATACAAAAAGTCTTGACCATGTAGGATTCTTATTAAATGAGTTAATTTGAATGAAAGCGAAAAGTTGGGGGATGTAAAGTTGATGTCAAAATTGTTTCGCGGACCCCGTGCAATGGCTACGCGGACCCTAGTTTAAGAACCGCTGACCTAGCTTATAGATGCACATTACTTTATTTTCCCCCACGTTAGTCCAATTAAAATAGTGTATCATTGTGCATGCATTTATTACGTACATTCAATATGATCCCTAATGGGTACATGTTTGGAGTTTGAGCCTTGAAACCATTTAAAAGTGAATTTAACTGTATAAATACTAAAATTTCACTATTAAAATTTTACTTTAAATACGTTAATACGAGCTAAATGTTAACAAACATTTAGCAAATAAATACTTAGATTTCAGAATGAATACTTATCAAATAACTATACTTATTTAGATTTAAGTTTTGAATAAAAGTTTGGAAATGAAGGTTGAATCGTAAATGTTATATTTTGCGAGAAAGAAATAACGATCCGCCCAGAACAAATCTTATTCTAACTTGCTTGTGCTTTTTCTCTTACTAGCTGCTTGTGAAGGATTCATACGGAACACCAGTCTTTTGTAAAATGTACAGGGTCCGGCAGAGAGGTATGATGTTTTTGAAAAGACTGTCACACATTTAATTTCGAACCAATTTCAAAATTTATTGTTTTTATACGTAATTGGTACATTGCCATTTGCAAAAATTTATTTTTGAAAAAATAATCAACTTCGAAAAATCACATCAGTTAGGTGGCGTCCATTTTTATTGAGGCATTCTTGTAGATAGGTGGCGAAATTGTCCATACGATGTTCAAGCATGGCACGTGGAATCCTTTGAATTTCTCGCGTTATGTTTTCGGAAAGCTCTTCAAGAGTAGGTGGTTTGTTAATGTAAGCTTGAGCTTTTAGGTAGCCCCATAAAAATTAGTCACAAGGTGACAGGTCCGGTGGCCGAGGTGGCGACTCCATATCTCCACGCAATGAAATCAGGCGTCCTGGGAAATGCTGTCTTAAAAAAGCCATTGTTTCTCTTGATGTATGGCAAGTAGCCCCATCTTGTTGAAACCAACCTGTGTTGAGGTTGATGCGTCGTCTTCTTACTTCTGGCAGGAAATAATTACGCAACATGGTAACGTAGCGATCTGTGTTAACAGTCACTGTTCGTCTGTTTTCACGAAAAAAATAAGGCCCAATAATACAGGTTCGAGATACGCCACACCAAACAGTTACTTTCTCGCTGTGCAGAGGATTCTGACGCAGTTGTTGCGGGTTTTCGGTTGCTCAATAAAGTTGCCGAAAGTTCTGTTTGTTTACCATCCCCGAAAAATGAAAGTGGGCCTCGTCACTCGTGATCAAAACGATATCGTCCGTCAGCAGTTCCAACATCGCTTCTGCGAACCTGTGTCGTCTCATGAAGTCATTTTGCAGCAGTTTTTGAACAATCATAATCTTATACGGATGGAAATGAAGGTCCAAGTGTAAGATTCTGCGAACTGATCTGTCTGACATCTGAAGAGCGGCGTGTAACGTACGTATCTACCACAGAACGACCTGTTTCAATGAAGGTGTTGTAAATAAAAACACGATGTGTTTACTGACCAAGGCTCCATTGTTATTGAAATGGCATCTGTTGACGAATAGATATCAACCATTCCGATAACAGTGTAACCACCAAAGCGCGCGTAACAGTCATTTCAAAAACATCATACCTCTCTGCTGGACCCTGAAAATGAGTTTTAAAAAATATATTGTTATTTGTAACAATTAGTCAAATTACTAAACTCCTTTAAAAAAAGTGATGTAAACTGTGAATTTTCGCACAATTCAGGGTTTCGCTGATATCTATAATAGTATGGCGACCAACTGCCATCAAAAATTATCTGAGACAAAAAAATTTTGTTGTAATAATATACAAACTTCGATATCTTTAGAAACACTAATCTGATCAAAAAGATTCGTATTGAACAATTCTGGTTCAACAACTCGATGTTTAGTAACTTGACTATTTGTTTCTTTTTTTCATTTATCTATATTAATAAAATTGGAGGCTAAATATCTATTATTATTATTTTTTTATTATTTTTCAGCCTCATATTTGGTTTTTACACGTTTCAGATGAATTATGACAATGATTTAACAAAGATATTACTTAGAAATAACATGCTTTGAATAAAACGCTCACTGCTATGAAGTTTAGTAAGAGTTTAGATATATTTATAGTAATTAATATTCAGTTAAAGTTACTAGTTATTATTGGGGGAAAAAATAAACAATTTAAAAAGATCATAACCTTAACATAACCTACACTTATTCGTACAAAAACAAGTTATGTTGTAAACATAAGAAGAGGTACTTACGATGGCTCCAGAACTGACTGCACAATATCGGAAGATAAAAGTCCGAAGGAAGTGAGGGGGTTCGAACCTGAGTCCCTGTGCTCAGTAGGCAACCGTCTTACCACGGAGCCACGGCAACTCTATAAATTCAGTAAGCGCCGTATAATTTACTTGTATTGGTTTTAAACATATTATGCGTCATTTGGAAAGTTATGAGAAGTAAGTTCCATCATATTATATGTAATATCAATTTGATAAACGCTCCTTAATTTATATTCTCCGCCTTAGGTTTAGTTATTTGTTTATTATTACTCAATATTTAAATAATATGTTTTTAATTCTTGAAAAATAGTAATGATTGATTTTCCGAAAAACTGGGTTCAATAATTATTAAATTTTATTCGTTACATTAATTATTAAGTGTTGTTGGAAAATATACGAAAATATACTTTACTAATATACTTAACAAACGTTTAATTATTATTAAAAGATGTTTCATAGTTCTCCCGTACTGAGGAGCAATAAAACAAATGATACCGGCCATATTTTTTAAATATTTTCAATGTTAAAAAGTATTAAATGACAGTGGATTGTAGCAATGTGTACTATACAAGGAGTTTACAGAGAGAGAGAGGGTTAGCTCTATATCAAGGCGAGGGTAATATAGCCAAGTGCGGCGGGGGAAATGAATGTTGTGTGTCTTCTAAAATAGCGTCCAGCTGGAGATTTGTATGAAACATATGAGTAAAATTTAAGGCTTCAAACTAAATAAAATAAAATGTGCGTCATTTATGAAATTAATAAGCCAGTATAAGTAAACATTAAAGTAACAAATGTTTCTGGAATTGATAAATTAAACCACAATGGGGAAAGATGTCGATTATGGTTTATGTCATGCAGGGATATGGTAAACAGCTCACGCTATTCCTTAATACTTGTAGATTAAGGTTCAAATGTTTGTGAAGACAGTAAACATTTTCTATCATTTATCAAACACAATGTTATAGGCCTCTTAAAATGGCGCTTGATGTTCGACGTAGACGTCTCGTAAGGACAAGGTCATACGAGACTTACCTCCTTATAAACTACTTAGAAACACAATCGTCAGTATATAATTGACAACTTCAAGTGCTATCCTAGTGAAATACAGACGCGATGCTGTAAACTACTTGTAATGCTTTATGCTGATTGTGATGGTGTAAAGATTTCGCCTAGCGGTGGGGTGTGGTAGTGTGAAATAATGAAACCTCTGGTTATTATATAAAGTTATGTATATTATATTAAAAAATAATATTTACTCGTTTTTTAACTTTTGGTTGCTGTGTATATATTGAATCCCGGTTACTATCAATTTGTTTCTTGATTGTTCCAACGCTTTCTTGTAAAGATATTTCCCAACAATGTTCTTGTGATTGGTTTGTAGTAACAACAGGCAGTGGCGTATCCAGAACTCATGGTTAGGGGCGGCACTTACAATGCTTATCTATAAGAACGGGTCCGTGCAGTTTATGCTCGCGGCCGCATGAAAATTTGCTGAGACTATTGAAGTAGAGAGAGTATTGTGTGGACCATCGAAGGGTCAGGGAGTCAGTGTTGAGCTACCGTAAAGAGTAATTCGGTAAGTTTCGGTTATTGGTAGCTCTGAATATCAGTTCATTCTCTTTGCTCTGAATGTGGGTAAGTGATAGTTCAGGAATTTTATTAATAAGTGTCAGTTGTTTGTCAACAAAGTTCCATCCTGAACGAAGATCCTGATAAGTAAGTAGGTACATTCTTATGCGCGGTTGACTACAAAGGTTGACAGTAAAATGGACAAGTTGTAAGTTTTTAATTCTTAATTTTGTTTTAATAATAACTTTGTACTGGCTTAATTTTCAATAATAATTGTCTTTAATATTATTATTAGTAATAATATTAATAGTTTAATCTGGTCCCTCCACCAATCCTGGGCGAACATGCAATTTTATGTAGGACTGTCGCTGTACCTGAAAGTAACGCAGGTAGGTGCGTCGACAAAATAATTAACACGTGCGTACGGGCGACGTTGCTTACACTACCATGTAATATTTGGACTTAGCCTAAACTGCATCAGAGCAGATCATGGAAAATATATTGACTAACTCTATAAATGGAATAAAATCCCATCTCTCCAATGTAACTGCGGTGCTGAACGCCAAACAAATATACATATTACGAGCGCATGATCTAACAAAATATAGTGGTACCAACGCAAGGATCTATTGAGTGCATCAATAACTTATTTTATTTTATTTATTGACCATAATACAAAGTAAATCATTGTTTTAGTCAGCCATACAAGCAATACAATACAAAGTATAAATACATATTAATATGGAGTAAGAAAATAGGCAATAATTATTACGGTAGTACAATAATATATGGACATAAATAAATTTAACATTCAATAATTCATCAGTCGAGTAGAATGGGTTCCCAACTAAAAATTCTTTTACAGTTTTCTTGAAATTCATAAAATGCAGGACTTTATATGCCTCTGGCAGAATATTAAAAAATTTTGTACCGTAATAATTAAATATATAATAGTTAAAAGTAAATATTTTGAATATAGTATATGGTCTTTATTTCTAGTAGCATGAGAGTGCATATTGTCGCCAGTAGGCCATACATTTCTATTTTTATAAGCATACAATACACACTGATAAATATATATAGAAGGTAATGTTATTATTTCTAATTCTTTAAATGCATGCTTACAATCAGCTCTACAGTTAAGTTTTGCTAAAATTCGAATAGCACGTCGTTGGAGAGAAAAAATTCTATTAGCTGAGGCAGAATGTCCCCAGGCTAAAAGGGCATAAGAAATGTGTGACTGAAATAGGGCATAATATGATATTAACATTATATCTTTCAAAACAGTATTAACCAGATTACGAAAAAGAAATATAGCTTTGCAGATTTTTTTGCAAGAATCTCTACGTGCTGATCCCACTTAAGTGCAGGGTCAACATAAACACCCAGAAAAGCAACAGAAGAAGGATTTGAAGACTTATGGTGTTTACAACTAATTAAAAGGTTTTGAGTTTTCGAATTATTGAGGGATAATTTGTTCGAAAGAAACAAGTCATTTGCTTTTTCAATGAGTATATCATTTTCATTTATTAAATTTAATGAATGAGAGATAATGGTGACATCATCTGCATATAAATTAGAACCATTTTCAATGCAATTTGAGAAATCGTTTACGTAGATTAGAAATAGAAGTGATCCTAAAATAGATCCTTATGGAACACCTCGTTCAACATCCAGCGACTTCGAAGATGTTTTATTAAAAATAACAAATTGTTTCTGATTGATTAGATATGATTTGATAAGTGAGCAGTTACATGAATCAAAGTTACATACTTTTAGTTTTTCTATTAGTATGCTATGTGAGACACAATCATAAGTTTTTTATAGGTCTAAAAATGTTGAAGGACAAAATTCACCAGCTCCAAGACTTTCTGTAACTTTATTTATAAATGACAAAATAGCATCAACAGTAGATCTCTGAGACCGAAATCCGTATTGAGATTTATTGAAAAGTAAATTTGTTTCAAAATATTCTATTATTTAGTTAAAAAGTACTTTTTCAAACATTTTGGACAATGTTGACAAGATATTGGACGATAATTGTTCAAATCATCTTTATTGACTTTTTTGTGCAACGGAACTACTGCTGCAGGTTCGAGAAAATCAGGGGATGTGCTTGATTGTGTAGCGGCCTAGCTAGACATTTTGAGCCCTTAAGCAATTGTGATAAACTGAATAAGGATTAAAAAAAGAACTACAAAAAGGTTGCTTTATTTTCTTTACAATAAATAAATAATACATAGTACTAAGATACAAGTATATAAAAATACAATAGGTATAGTATTTTTCAAAGTATTGTAACACGACTTTTGGGGTTGTAATAAGCATGGCGAGTTAGTAATGGTAAGGGCGGTCATGGTAATAAATAGAGATATATTTGCAGGGACGTGTTCAGTCTGTCTTTAAAAATAAACAACCGATGTACTTGAAGACCTGAATATTAGAAATACCATTCTACGTAATTCTATGCATAAATTCCATTCTAGGTAAATGACATTAATATTTATGGTCTGCTGTCCTTTTTAGTAGTCACATGCTGTTAATACCACTAAACTGTCGTTAAATAATTGTAGATCACCAAGTCATGTTACAATACTTTGAAAAATACTATACCTACACCAGAGTTGTGAATATTTTAAATAAACTGTTTCAAAAATTATTTCAATTACTTTCTAGTATTTGAAATCTTATTTTTCAAATACTTCATAAAAATGCTTTTGGTATTTAAATTTGCAAATACTTTCTTCGTGGTATTTGTATTAGATATTTGTTGTATAAAATCGTTAGTCTTTGAAATACATTAGAAGTATTTCAAATATTTTCCCTGTTAATATTTTGTAAAGAAATTTGAAATATTGTTTTTATAGTTGCCTATGAGTAATAAGAAAAAAAAACTTGATGTGATGTGTAAATTTTCACACATTCCAGGGTTTTGTAGGTATTTAATATGTGTAAGAAGCCAACATAATACTGGACGTCTACGAATATTTGTTCTATTAACAATATGTTGGTGTGGTGTTCAAAACTCGGTCCTCAGCTGTGATTTTTTTTATTTAATTATATTTGTAATTTCTAAAAGAGACACACACTATCTTAGCCATTAATACAAACAATCCAAAACATTATTAGCCATAATTTAGCCATGAATTAAAAATGAATTAATTTAGTCAAAAACACAAAAACTGCAATATTTTTCAAAAACGCAATCGGCTCAAAAATTCCTCTCGTACGTTTCCGGCTCAGATCAATGTACATTACCTATAATTTGAGTAATATTTTTAGTTTAACTTCTTTGGGTAAAAGGGGGCGGGACAAGAACTTTTTTAGCACATTTTGGCTAAAATCGTGTTAAAAAAAAAACGAAATTTAAAATCTACTTTTCGATCTTTAATTTACGTTCTTAGAGCTTTCTTTTCATACTACACAATAGATTTTTAAAACATATTTTTTTTTATCGACGACACAAAAAAATCGACATTTTTCGAAAAACTAATGTGTTGATTTAATTTTTTATTAAATACATAATTGTTTATATTTATCTCGTGATGTGTTTTCTTGAACTCTCAGTATTTTTCCTACATATGGGGCAAAGAGTTTTATAAGCATATCAAATTTCAACTTTCTATGTTAGGCCGTGTGGATACAATTTCTACCGTACAGACAGACAGACACATGAGTGACGTTATAAGGGTTTTTTGGTGGTCATACCTACAAAACCCTAAAAATGAAACATGTTAATTTTTTTGAACAAATAAAATTATTCAATGAACAAATAAAAAAAAATTATAAAATTTAAATTTTTCAATAATCTTATGACCGTTACTGATCACATTTGAATGGTTTCCCTTCACAATGCTTGCATTTGTGGTTAGTGAGATTTGATGAACGTGCAAATGCTTTATTACACTGGTTACATTTGAATGGTCTCCCTCCAGAATGTTTTTGTTCGTATCTAATTCGGGGTGATGGCCTTGTAAATGCTTTATCACATTGATCATATTTAAATGGCTTCTTTGCAAAATGTATTTGTGTGTGTCTAACGAGATGTGCTGATTGTGAAAATGCTTTATCACACTGATCACATTTGAATGGCTTCTCTCCAGAATGGACTCGTTTGTGTATAATAAGTTTTGTTAGCCGTGGAAATGCTTTATAACACAGATCACATGTAAATAGTTTATTTCTAGAATGTATTCGTTTGTGGTTCGTGAGACTTGATGAATATGAAAATTCTTTATCACACTTGTCACATTTGAATGGTTTCTTTTCAGAATGTATAATTTTGTGTCTAATGAGATGTGCTAGCATTGTAAATTCTTTGTTACACTGATCGCATTTGAATTGCATCTCTTTAGAATGAACACGGTGGTGTATAATGAGGCTTTTTAACAGTGTAAATGTATGATCACACCGATCACATTTAAATAGTTTCTCTCCAGAATGTATTCGTTTGTGACTAATAAGATTTGATGAGTCTGAAAATGCTTCATCGCACTGATCACATTTAAATGGTTTCTCTCCAAAATGAACTCGTTTGTGTCTAACGCAACTAGATAACCCAGAAAATGCTTTATTACACTGATTACATTCGAATGGTTTATCTCCAGTATGTATTCGTTTGTGATTTATAAGACTTATCTTCTGTGAAAATGCTCTATTGCAGTAATCACATTTGAATGGTTTTTCTCCAGAATGAACTCGTTTGTGACTAATTAGATTTGATGATTTTAAAAATGCTTTATCACACTGATCACATTCAAATGGTTTCTCTCCAGAATGGACTCGTTTGTGACTAAAGAGATTTGATGAAACTGCAAATGATTTGTCACACTGATCACATTTGAATGGTTTTTCTCCAGAATGTACTCGTTTGTGACTAATGAGATTTGATGATTTTAAAAATGCTTTATCACACTGATCACATTCAAATAATTTCTCTCCATAATGGACTCGTTTGTGAGTAAAGAGATTTGATGAATCTGCAAATGATTTATCACACTGGTCACATTTGAATGGTTTTTCTGTAGAATGTACTCGTTCGTGATTAATTAGACTTGATAACCGTGGAAATGTTTTGCTAGACTGTTTACATGCTACTGACTTCGCGCCTGGAAGTGTTTCCTTTTGTTGAAGAAAAGAACTTGCTCGTCCATATGTCTTCGTAGATATATTACATTTGTTAGATGCTGTTTTGTGTTCTTTATACGTGTATGTGATCACTGGCACATAACTTTCAGCAGGATTCCTGGAAGATGTTTCACTATCTGCAAAGTAACGCACCATTGATTAATAAGACTAAAACCAAGTAATTGAAATCATAACGTCACATATGATAGTTTCACGCTTAGTGCGTGCGTGTTTGCGTGCGTGCGTGCATGCGTGCGTGCGTGTGCGTGCGTGCGTGCGTGCGTGCGTGTGTGTGTGTGTGTGTGTGTGTGTGTGTGTGTGTTTGTTAAATTATTGTGTTTGATTGATAATATTAAATTATTAACTGACCTGTATCTTGTCCAGCTGCGTTTTCCTCAAATTCAGTATTATTAATATTGCTGTTGAAGTTATACTGGGCCATGTTGTCAGTAGATGATAGGCAGTATGTCTTCCTAGTATCGCGGCTTTCTGAAATATAAATATGTATAGTTGTAATAAAAATATTTTTTATTTCTAGCCAACAGACAGAAAAACACTTTAACATTCACTGTTTTTTTTTTTTTTGCCTACTGTTCAATTCAATGATAAAATAAACATCAATAAGACTAGCTCTACTGACCCGTGTTTACGACATCTGAATTCTCCAGTTTATCTCCTTCACATTCATTGGTATCTACAGGTTCAAATTTAATGTCAATCTCCTCGGTGAGGATAAGATTTGTATTGTAGTTAAACTGGGACATGTCGTCAGTAGAAGATATGATACATGTCTTCCGAGTATCGTGACTCTCTGAAATATAAACTCATCGTCACTACTACTTTGTCTATGTTTACAATGTAAATAGTAGGATTGCGACGAGTACATTGGTATTATTCGGTATTCGGCGCTAAATTTTCTATACCGCCGACTAAATAATGGAATTATTCTTCGTCATACACGAATAAAAATGTAATAATAGTGCATTATACAATGAGCATTTAATTATGGGGGTCGTAATGAATACGAGTCTAAATGGTCATTAAATGAGAATTGTATACACTATTTGTTCTACGACCAGTTAGAATAATGAAAAATTATTTTATTTTTAAAATTTATTTCTATCAATAAGTTACAACTAAATTATTATAAATAAAACATAGAAAAATCAAAAAGTCTGAAGGATTATTTGTTTTGATTGATAATTACATTGTGGATGGCACTATTATTAAAATGCAATTGCGGTTCTACTAACAGTTTTGTAACAGTATCGGTGGATATCATTGTTGATGTTGATGGAATTCAATCGAATTTAAAATTTGATTTCCTACATTGATCTTGTTTTGAATTGACTCGTCAATGTAGTTTTCGACTACTGCTGAAGATTTCCATCCACCGTGCCGTTTTAGTGTGGTTATATCACCACCAGCATCAATTAATATTGTGGCAGAAATATCCGGTGTATAAATTGGGATTGGGAATATTTAAGTAAGTAGCAATTTGTTTTCCCATGTTTCCAAATTTATTGATTCCTACGTTTTGTACAGTGCATTTTTGGTTTACCTAATTCATGAAAAAAAAATTGGTTTACCAATTTTCTGAACGAAAATTTATGTAATTCTTGCATATATTTAATACTTTCCCGTTACTGTGAATTTTCTTGTTATTTTTGTTTTTTTATCTTTAATATTACATCTCTAAACTCCAACTTGTGCAGCTCATGTCTTCTACTAGCTCCCATAATACCAAAGATACATACCACCTTGGACAATAAATATTTAGCATTTAGGGCTTTTTCAATAAATTGCTTTATTTCATTTGTAGAGAACGTGTTAGCCTTCTTAGGTTGATGCCCTTCAGATTTTCTTTTCAAAAAGGCTTGTAATTTGGGAAATTTGGTTATATCCATATTATGTTTAATAATGTAGATTTCAAAATTGAATAATGTGTCCATAAGCTTGATTGTTTTAATTTTTCAGATAACTCATCAAAATAAACAATTAAAACATTTTCTGAAAAACTTTATTTTTATCTCTCCATTCCATAAATTGCAAATAAAAATGTCTTCACTGATTTTTTTGGCAATAAATTGTTTGCCGTTCTGATGGCTCGTTCTATAATTTAACGTGAAGTTAAATTTTCACTTTTATTCTCACTATCGCATATTTTTACCGATTTTATTTTCAAAAAGCACAAATGTTGCGAAAATACTAGTCATATAATAATTAACTGATAAAACTGATATATTTGGCATTTGTTCGATGCTCATTGCAACCTTGATATTGACCGAAAATTGCTGTGATCCTGCATTTTTATTGGTTATAAACTTGTATCTTGATTAAAATTTGTATCTTAATGGAGTTCATTAAAGTACAGGTAGTAAATGTATAATAAATAGTATATAATAATAGCTCGTCAGGTCTTGGACAAGCGTCCACTAATCGCAAACTGCAGCAACCTTTTGAGTCGCGTCATACTAGAGACTAGTGGAGCTAAATACACACGACTGCATCCCAAACCCTGGCGATATGCAGACGCGGAAATTACGCCAGATCCAGTGCCCGCACAATGCGGAGTAACCCGAGCAGCATTGCTTTCTGCATCCTGCAGATCAAAGAGGTGGCAGAAGATCTGCAGGCGGGAATGGACTCGATTTCCCTTCGATAGGAGGCTTTCATACCACCCAAAACACCAACTATCAGGACTATAGCTTAACTTTATACCCTGGATACAGCATTCTAAGCTCGGACAAGAGATCCATATACTTGGACCTTCTTTCCTCCTCCTTGAGAGAGATATTCTTCTCAGCTGGACTTGAGAATTTGACCACAAACATCTGTTTGGTCTCGATATCCAGGAGGGTTATGTCCGGTTTAGTGGCTTATTATTATTATTATTATTATCAATATTTGTGTCTAATTTTATAAAGTTTACTGTACGTTAACTGGGTTGAGGCACAATAAGTTTTTTTTTCCTAAACATTTTTTTTTTATGTATTCTAAAATTTTTGATATTTTATTTTTGCGTCTTTTACAGCATTTGGCGTGCAACAAAGATCAAAACAATAGAACAGCATTTAGACAATTTTTATTTATATGTAATAGTATCAGATTTAAAATACAATTTTACGTTTATTTACACCATGGCAATTTATTAATTCTTACTGATATGTATACTATATATATGCATTAGAAATAATGTGGACATAAAAACAACATAATTAGAGGTGCCAAATTTAAATAATTCTAATTTTAAAATCACGTATTTAACTTGATAGTATATGTGATAGAGCTCGTTCAACTTAACTTCAGTACAGGGTATCATAAATTACTTCATCGATTCTGCGCGAGAAAACAGCCGATCACATTGACATACATAAGGGTTTTAAACAAATGTTGTAGCTACCAAACAAACAAAATCATGTATTTCAAATACATTTTTCCTAATTTTAGTACACGGTATACCTTGAAACGTACGAAATAAATAATAATAACGGAAATAAACAAACATCGCACAATACGCGTAGCCAAAAACAAATCAAAGTAAGTGACGCAACTGAAATGTGTTTAACTAACTGTTGATATCGTAATGGACGAAATTTGGTTTCTGCGCAGCAGAGTCGGTAACATCTGCCTGTATTGAAGTTAAGTTGAACGAGCTCTACTCTAGTAGTCTGTGATACTTCCAAGACGTGAGATAACGTCATGTGGACTACGTAGATAATAGATCAGTCTAATCGACGGGTCTATTAAACAACAACCGTCCTTTTCAAAAAAATCAATCGTTGATATTTTGTGATATTAAATAACACAATGATCTGCATCGTTTTACGTAATAAACTCGAAACAAAAACTGAGAGTCTATGAAATCTATGTGAAAATACGAAACATGCGGCCCATTCTGTAAGCAAGTTACTACGAAAAAGTTACAATAAAAGTTGCTAAATACAGTTGCTGATACAAGATCAGTAACTTTTTTTAGCAACTTTCACGAAATCCGTATTCTGTAAGAAAAAATTTACTATGAAATTAGTAACTAGTTGCTAAGAAAGTTATTATAGATAAAAACTAACAGAAAGCAGTTGCTACACTTAGTAACTTCAAAATAACTTGTTAAAATCGTGAAAATCGCAAGTTTTCTATTTAATAATGAATTATTTCAAGCATTTGACAATGAAGAGCAACATAGAGACAATACTTATAGAAGGATTTTTATTTTATTTTCTATATAGAACATAAGGGAAATATAGAATTACAATATTTGTTAAATGTATTTATTACGTACGAGTCAATGGCAGGCGCGCACACAATGGTGTGGACGACGAGTTCTGAACCCTCCCCACAGAAATTGAAAAATTAAATACTTATTTAATAAAAAATAAGCGATTGAAAATAAAAATCACCTTTTTTATTAATATAAATTAAATTAATATATTAGTCCATAAAAACACAACAATACATTTGTATTATTTTAAAGATATTTTTTCGAAATGGACCCTTCCCAGATAAATGTTCTATGTGCGCGCCTGTTCAATGGCTATCCGAACTTTTTTAACTATATTCCACTCAATTCATTTAAATTTGAACTATAACTTGCACCACCACATAGAGAACAGTAAGTACATAGCACATCAACACAGCACCACCACTCGTTCCTGTCAATTATTTTTTAAACTCATGTATCACCGACCATGATCGGGTTATTTTCCAGGAAATTCAACAGAATTTCCTTCTGTTTGCAATTCTTTTTCTGATTTCGTTTATAAAACATTTTTCTCGAATACCTCGCCTGCGCAGAACGTAATCTACTTCTAGCTTCATGGTTCTTTGTAGCAACGTTACTAAAGGTAACTTGTTATAAGAACGTTACTAGTGTTCATGCTTAAAGAATACAAATTGTTTGGCGATTGCTAAGAAAGTTACTATAAAAGTTATTTCGTAGCATCGTCACTCAGTAGCAACTAACGTAGTAACTTTTTACAGAATCGGGCCGTATGTTACACTAAGAAACTATTTTAAACGTGCCTTAATAAAAAGTAAATAAAACATCAAGAACACTATGTATACTGACCAGTGTCTTTGACAGCTGAACTCTCCAACTCATCTTCTTCACTGGAGTCCACAAATTCAGACTTGATGTCTAAGTACTCTGTGATGATAATGTTTGGGTCGGTGTCGAGATACACGTCGTCAGTAGCTTCATCTCCGGACACTGTTATAAACATAGTTAAATATGACTAACTGCTTACAATATAAACAATAATATAAAAGACTTAAAGATGTTTAGTAATCAACCATTGCTAAAGTTATTGTGACAATAAAATTTGAGTAAAAGCTCATCCTTTCCGTGCTAATCATAAAATTTGTTATCATGCTATTTTTTTAAGATATTTATTAATTTACGGTTCATAGATGCATCTTGGAATCATTATTTACTGAAGTTAACATTCTTACAAGTGTCTGAACTGCTTGTTTAAGATATTTAATCAATATTTGAATTAAATGGGTAATAAACCACTTGTTGGCCACTTAATCATAACAAAATTACAAAGCTATATAATCACAGAAAGATTGGGACAGTTTATTTCGCATCTTTTTATTTTAGGCTCGCGTACAGTGTTTTACTATAAAGAACATGCAGATCTGCCATAAGTGTTTTTTTGACACAAAAACAAGCTATTAGAATAATAAGTAACGCTCATTACCGAACACACTGCAAGCCACTATTCATAAAATTAAGAAGCTTATCTTTTTATAGTTAGTATATACATGTATACTTTATGTCAAGGAAAATTTAATAATTTTCTATAAAAAAAACCGGCATACATATTCATAATGTAAGGAGCAAAGAAAATTTAATTATTCCGTATATCAGGTTTGAGAAAATTAAAACTGGTCCTTATTTGGATGCAATATTCTACAATTCTCGGCTTGGAGAACAAATATTGAAAAATATTCTATACATTCTACAGATGATTTTTTTAAAATAGTTTTTACAAACTACGTCACACAATGGGATTCAGTGCTGCCGGCTCGCGGTTGGTTTCCTTTTATTTGAATTTAGCAAGTTGTTTTTTTTTTTTAAATGTTATTTTGGAGTATAAATTAAGTTTTCAAAGTAAGAAAATGGTTCACATCAAAACTACAAGTCAATATTTATTAATTAAAACTCTTATTTTATACATTATAATTTAATATGTCGTTATTTTTGCAGAAAAATATTATTTTGCAGGTTAATTTTGAAAATTTTACGTTTATAATCGTTATTATTAACGCACTGACGTTCCTGACATCCTCGCTAGAGTTGGACTGAGAGATGCACCATACCCAACAAGGAACGTGGATTCATTCCCCCTGCCCAGGCGCCGAACATCTTACGGACTCAACTCCAACCTAGACAGAATGTGCAAGCTCTATAAAGACATAGCCCCGGAATTGGATATTATGTGCTCGTCCTACATCGCATGAAAAATAATATAAATAGTTTACGATTTTCTTGTTTATTATGCATTTTTCTTTGAATATAAATTTTGTAATTTTTCTTTTTTTAATATTGTGTAATTTAGGTAACTTTATCCTGTATACACTTAAGTAAATAAATAAATTATGGCAAGTAACATAGCAATAAGTCTGTCTGCCATTTCTAAATAGTTTGAAGGAACAATATATTGTTCTTATTTTATCCATTATTGATTTTCATTTTCATCTGTCAAAAAACGAAAAAAAATGCAATTAAGAATGTGACTAATAGTTCCAATTTGAAGCAAAACAGTACACCATTATGCATTCTGAAACAAAATATTAATGTTTACCTAGTTTTAATTAAGTAAATACTAAAGATATTTGGATTTTCATATTATTTTAAAACATAACCTATAAATATATCTTCGAATCCTTATTTATATGTTTACAAAAACATTATTCTATAAGTATCTGGACTGCATATATTAGTTTATACTTATCAAAAATATATATTTTTTGCTCCAAAATTGAAAATATTCATAAGATTAAGGTAAGAAAAGTAATGACACATGTATTTTAAATCTCCCAACAAATTCCAAAGGAAACCGTTGCCAGATGTCAGCATATGTATGTGACGTCACACTAATTAAAATTTTAATTAAGATTTAAAACTTAGCGATTTAGTGGAAGACCTCGATTATATAGACGATACCTATCTGATTGCCCAAACTTCCCACGATGCCCAAGAAAAATTCAATACACTATGCACAGTTGCAAATTAGATTGGGTCAAATATCAATATCGGGAAAACTAAAGAGATGAGAGTATACACTATGATCAGAAAGTATCCGGAATTTGTAATTTAAAAGAACCGCCATTATCATACATGTTAATTTTTCTTTTTCTGAAGTAGGTACACCTGGGAGAGACATCTGTGTCAAGTTTCAGAGGAATCTGATTATTAGTATTTGTTTACGTTCATAAAGTTTATGTGCTTTGTCGTTTTTACAATGGCTAATTTTCTTGATCAAAGAATTTGTTTGAAGTTTTAAGTTTCTAACGAAACTTCATGTGTCGAATCATTAAATATGTTGAAAAAAGCATTTGTTAAGGTAAGCAATGTGTAAGTTAATACAATATTTGTTAACGCGTGGTGCTTTGTTAATACGTTGAATTTTAACATTTTTGACAAGTGTCAAATGCTAAGAGAATCTTAACCTAATATTTCGGTGTAGAATTTATTATTCAGTGGCGAAATTTATTTTAAAAATGGAACAGAAATGTTTGGTCCTGTGATACTCATTATAACTGGTTTCCACTGTGTATTAAATAAAAATATAACTTTATTCAACTTTTATTTAGTCAATTTATATACTACATTGTATTATAACAGTTTATTTAATTTTTGAATAAAATGTGAATAATGTGTTCATTCTATTTTTAAAAACGTGTTCGATGATATTAATTATTAAATAAATAATTGATTTATTACGCTATATCTACCCTGTAATAACATTATCATTCTCATCAATTGTTTCTTCAAATAATACACCCTTAAAATGTACTGCAATATTGTGAAACACGGCAGAGGCATAAGTAATTGTTGTAACTTTCAGAGGATTATAATTTTAAGTTCTGTGTCTCAACAAAAACCAAAACTGCTCTTCAATACTCCATATACAGACGATTCCGCTTAATTGGGCCACCGCTTAATTGAGGCAGCCGCTTATTTGGGCCAAATCTCAAAGAACAGAAACCAAACCAAGGAACCAACAGTAAATTTACATGTTTAATTGGGACAACATTCCGCTTAATTGGGACAGTAAATTTAATATCACAGTATATATTATGTTACACATATTCTCAAGAAAAAATATGTACAAAGAATTTAATATTACAGCGTTATTTTATGCATGAAGGAAATGCAGGGAGCCGCACTGAATACCTGTGCTGATTTTGTAGAAGTGAAATGTTACAAAAACAAAAGACAGACTACACTGGACGCATTTTTGCATTGAATTAAATTGTATGTACCTATTTATTATTTTATTTTGGAATTTATTATTATTTTTTCTTAAAAGTTTATATTTTTTGGTTATATGTAATTTATAGTTTTGTCCAAGAGTTTATAAAGTAAAATTATTGAAAGAAAAATATGCATTGTTTAATTTTATGTGAAATTCGCTTATTGGAGCAGCCGCTTATTTGGGCCAAAATGCCTAAGTCCCGATGTGTCCCAATTAAGCGGAATCGACTGTACTTGCTTTCTATACAATTACTTGAACTTGCGTCTGAGTTACTTGTATCACAAAAACTAGGAAGCGCCATTCTTAGCTCTACTGTAAAAATTCACTTTAAAAAGTAATAGAATGTTTAAATTTTGTCTTATAATAATTAATATTCCTACCGTCTTGCCTTTTTTTCATTTTTTAATAACATGACTTTTACTTAAATTGAATCAGCCATTTTTTGCAAACTAAACACCAGCGTTAACTTTTAAAGCCACCGTTTTAGTAGGTGCTTATTGTAGAACGTTAACTGGCTATTTTAACGCCGCCGAGTTATAATTTTAACACAAATATGCTTAGCGAATAGCATTTACGTTAAAAATGGTGTTGAAAAAATTAACGTCAGGAACTGACGTTAAGATTTTAACATCATGCTTAGAGAATAGACCCGAGTATGAGTTAGTTGTAAGTGTGCTCGTTACTAACCATTCTCCCATTCAGTCATGTGTTCTATTCCATCCATCGCTACATTTTCTTCATCTAATTCAATAACATCGGTGTCGCTGGTAACATCTAGATGCATACCATAGCTTCTGTCATCATTCATATTCAATCCTGGAACAAACATGTAGTGTCAGGTAAAAGAACTAGAATTAGTCACTTTCTATAAATCTTGGAATAAGATATAAGTAACCAATATTATAAAAGTTTAATTTTTTATCAGTATGACATTCAAGTAAGTCATTTATCATATTAACATATTAACATATATTTATATATTTTGTTTCCTGTTCAACTGTTACATAACAACAGTTACAAATTTTCAAAATTAATTCAAGAAAAATAAAATAATAATATTGATGATATGGACAGTATGGCAAAATGTGTGTTCACATGAGCGAAATACAATATTTGTAAAGTCTATTTGACATTATACTTTTCACCATATTAACCATGGAGTACCTCAGGGGACAGTTCTGGGTCCGATCCTGTTTCTAATCTATATAAATGATTTGCCTTTTTTTTTAATACTGACCTTGATGTAATACTCTTCGCGGATGGCACTACCGCCTTCCAACGCAACAGTTCTATTACATCACTTATTGATGACCGAAATTTGTCCATGTCTACCCTTCAACATTGGTTCCTTACTAATAAGTTCACCATGAAAACAACAAAACTCAAAACATGGTATTCTCGACTAGAAACTTACAGGAGATAAACAACCCAGTTACAGTAACATTTCTAGGACTTGTTATTGACTGTAAGCTAGCCTTGGACCTCCAAATAAACAAATTAGCCAAGAAACTCTGCTCGAAGATCTATTGCCTATTTAACCTTAAATGGTGTGCATCTCTGACAGTGATGAAAGCCTACTACTTTGCGTCCATCCAATCCCAGTTAATGTATGCCTTTTGGATCACTCTCCTTATACAGGGCGTCTATTCTCGCTTCAACGTAGAGCAATTCGTATTTTAGTCAATTTAAGATACAGATCGGACTGTAAACGTAGTTTTGTTGAACTAAAAGTCTTAACCCTACCTTCCCTATACATCCTTCATTGTATCCTGTACGTCCGTGAAAATCTTAAAGAGTTCTCACCTCATTCCTCGGTCCATAGGCACGACACGAGAAATAAGAACGAAATTCATCCTACCTATACTAGGCTGGATAGGTCTAGATATAGTGCTAATTACTTTGCAATTGAATTTTTTAATGTTCTTCCAACCCACATCAAGAATTTAAGACCCTCTAATTTTAAAAAAGTAACAAAGACTTATTTAACTACCAAAGCATTTTCTCCACTGATGAGTATCTTGCAAATGACTTTAGTGATTTGAATGAGATTCGGTATCCTAATTAGTTTTTTGTTTGACGCCTTGAAATTTTAAAAGACAATGTATATTTATTTAAATTTCAAATTTATAATATTGACGATTGTATAAATGTTAAATATTTTTGAACATAATAAATATTATTATTATTATACCTTCAAACTCATGACGTAATTCATACTTACTACACTATACGTTGAAGTATCAAATGCAGAGAGCGAAATTCAATACCTTCTGTCTTTGTTACTTCTCGCTGCCAATTTAATAGTTTGTAAATACAACTGTGACGGATAAAATTTTGATTATTGGTAACTCAAATTAACGCAAGTTTTTGTTTACATGGTTCAGCAAGTTTGTTTTTTTTCTTCTTCATCTCGCTTCGTTTTGACAACGACTAAAGTGACAAATTTAAGTAAAGAAGACAAATATTTGTGAGACAAATTCAAAGAAAAAAAAATCTTCCAATATTGGATGAATTTTATCAGAAAAGTTATAGTGTATGACCAAGTTTCCTTATCAGTTTTTAGTTCTACAATTTAATTTTAATACAACGAGAAACATGCGAAAAATTAATAAATATACCATTTATACTTGTTTCTCTACAGGTGAAGAAGAAGGTTTATTAATGTTTCTAAAATTTTGCTACTATTTATTGAATAGAATTTCTGCTGTTCAGATGTTTTCGAAGAAGCCGTTAACGTAGAATTATTCATCTTTTCTATCACACATGTGCAAAAAGATCGTTTAATGTTGTAACAATTGCACCACCAGAATTATTTTGATAACAAAGATATTACATACAGTTTTATCATGAAGGTTAGACAGAATATAAATAATAGCATTAGCAAATTATGTGTGGTATAAATAGGAATCAAAATTTATAGTAAGTGTGTCGGTTCCTGGCTGTGGTCTGGTGTATATTTAATAATAATAATAATAATAATAATAATACATTTATTGACTTAGCTACATGGATTATGTTTTAAGTCTTAATGCATCAGATCCAGTCAAGAGCTGCGTCCGGTCGACCACGTAAGTTTATTTTTGTATCTTATATTTTATTGTTTGAATAGTTGCTGACTGATTCGCTTCCTGGCTGTGGTCTGGTGTATATGTAATGCATCAGATCCAGTCAAGAGCCGAGTCCGATCGACCATGTAAGTTAAATATTTTATTTTTCATATTCGTTCTGTTTTTAAATGTTTTGTCTTCATTTGATAATCACGCAATTAATTTATAACTTTAAATTTTGTTTTTCATTTATATAATTTTTTTTGTACAATAAATTTACTATTATAAATTTTCCCACAAGGCCAAGTATCACCAAAGAACTCAGAGGCAGACGATTACAGTGGATAGGCCACGTTAGGAGAATGATGGAGGACAGAATGGTTAGGAAGATATGGGAAGGAAGATTGAATACCCGTCGACCAGTGGGAAGACCTCGCAAGAGATGGAGAGATCACCTAACAGAAGATCTGACAAGCATAGGTATACAGGGTACTTGGCAAGAATTGACAATGAATAGATCAAGATGGAGGGCTTATGTGAGTGAGGCCAAAAGTCAACCTGACTGATAGTGCCCAAAGAAGAAGAAATTTTCCCACTTGTTTGACTTTAAAATTCCCATCAACAGAGAAACAGGTAAAATCAGATCAAATTATTTTCCTAGTTTTATCTGAACTTGTGGCAGCCTCCCCCCCCCTTGTTTTTACATCTCGGTAAATTCATCTTCATTCTCCCCCCCCCTGGTTGTTACAATGTTGACTAAGCTATTGTTAATATAATTAAAGCCCACTATTATTTTATGTGGATTTTTCGAAGATTTGTTTGTGTGCAAATAATTGTCTTATGTAAAATAATTGCCAATTTGCTTTCTATAAAATTTCTAGTAGAATGCATAGATTTTGAGTATCAAATAAATGATTTAAGTTTAAAGTATAATTTTTTATTTCCTCTATAAGTATTGGGTTCAAAATCTGAATTCGTGTAACGAGTATCTATTTATTGTTTATATGTGGTTACCGCGTATTGTTTGCATCGCGATTAAACTTTTATGTTGTAGTTTGTTTGTAATATTACCTTTTGATAGCAACTATTATTCTTTTTAGGGTTTTGTAGGTATGACCAAAAAACCCTTATACCGTCATTTTGTCGTCTGTTTGTCTGTCTGTTCGGTAACAATTGTAGGCAAACGGCTAAACCTAGAAAGTTGAAATTTGGCTTATACAACTCTTTGACCCGCACATAGAAAAATACTAAAACATCTAAAAAACATATCCCCCTAAAAATATAAACAAATATGTGCTCATCAAAAAAATATATATTTTTTTTAAATTCTGAGTAGGGTATCAAACGAAAGCCCTTAGTACGTGGATTAACGATCAAAATTTTATTTTTGCAAAATAAATTATTTTGATCCGATTTTGGCAAAATTGTGCAAAAAAATTTTTGTCCCACACCCTGTAGCCCAAGTGGTTTAAACTAAAAATTTGAAAAAATTCTAAGTAATGTACATTGGTGTGAACCGGAATAGTACAACAGGAATTTTTGATCAGATTATGTTTTCGGAAAATAACGCATTTTTTGTGTTTTTAACTAAAATATGTTAAATATTTAATTCGCTATGTAACACTCCAGATCAGTAACTCTGGTAGCTCAGTTGGTTTTGTTTTGCACTTTGTAATTTGCAGTGCGAACGCTGCAGAGTTCGAATTCTGTTAATTTTATTTTTTTGTTTTTTTTTGCATTTTTATTTTGTTTAAATTATTTTGTCAAAATTCTAGTTATATATTGATAAATGTTGCATTTATTTTTTAAAAGCGTAAATTTAATAACCAGTGGGAAGTGTTGAAATTATAATTTAATTCTGTTTGACGAAATCAGAGGGCGGGGCTTATGATTTAAGCAACCAATGGAAGCCATAGGCGCAATTTTAAAAATCTTACTGAACCTTGCTATATAAATAAAATACTGCACATATTTAGAACCTTAAATAATGGTATTAGGCATTCGAATTAAAATTCATAAAAAAATATTTTGACATAAAATTTGTTTTGGCATCCCAAATAATCATCATTCAGTTACTAAATACCTGCAAAACCCAGAAATGTGTGAAGATTCACACTTCACATAACTTTTTTATATTATTTTGTGTTATAATGAATTGTCGTAACACAAACTGCTGTGTATTTGGTTGTAACCAGTGATGGGACCATAGCCGTCAGTTCAGCAGAAGCTGAAACATGCTTTAGCCTTATGAATAATCACACAACATGGTTTCGCAAAGCAGAAAAGCGTTGATACTGCCCTGTTTGACTTTCTGGACCATATTTATAAAATTATCGATGCTAAGGACGTTGCAATAGGAGTATTTATTGATCTGTCCAAGGCATTTGACTATGTTGAACACTAAACTCTTCTAGCCAAACTAGAAAGATATGGAATTAGAAGACATGCTCTGGCCTGGTTTAAGTCATATCTAAGCAATTTAACACAGGGAGTTAAAATTCAGACAGACCTAACCGATACCGTCATATCAGAGATCAGCACATCGAATACTGGTGTTTCACAAGGCTCTATTACAGGTCCTACATTATTTAACCTGTATGTCAACGATCTTCCTGGATGTTTAGCCAACCTCCCATTTGAAGTAGAATTGAAGTCATATGCGGACGACAACAATTTCTTAATTAGAATAAAGAAAACCGACAATCCTAATTGGCATATAGAATTGCTGTACAAAACCCTTCTCGAGTGGGCTGAGAAATATAATCTAGTAGTCAACAGTTCGAAATCAGCAGCAGTAATTTTCAAAACCTCTAGATCTAATATAAACTTTCAGCCCATCGAAATATTACCAGAAGTCAGCACCACTAAAATTTTAGTCCTACTCATTAATTCAAATCTTACTTGGACTGAACATATTAATGAATTGTGAAAAAAGCTAAACAGGGCTCTGTACGGAATGAGAATAATGTCTTCCAAGTGCAGCAAATTGGTTATGAAGAACATTTATTTCGCTAATTTTCATTCGCTTCTTAAATACGGCATAATGCACTGGGGAAAATCATCCGAGCTTCAGAGAGTTTTTGTGATTCAAATACGGGCTATTCGAATTTTAGCTAACTTAAGAAATAGAGACTCATGTAGAACTGCATTTAAAAATCTCGAAATTCCACAGCATCAACATAACACTCGACACAAAAATGAACTTAACACTAACAAGTACAATCTAACACACATTGGAAAAAAGTATTGGGTACAATGCTTGTAAATTTTATAGTCGTTTGCCTACAACTTTAAAGGAAATAAATAATATTAAATCCTTTAAGAAAGAAGTGAAATTAATAGAAACATATACTCTGTTGAGGATTTTTTTAACAACGGTTAGTTTAACATGAGTTGCTATTTCGCTTACATTTTACTTATACATTTTATACTTATACATTTTACACTTTAACACTTTATAACATTTTGTATTATATTAATTTTTTTTATCATATGACTGTAATAACATTTTTTAATCAATAACTATGTTTTATAATTGACTTGTTCTGAAATTATGTAATTTTTGGATCAACAAAGTATTATTATTATTATTATTATTATATATGCACAGAAAAACGAAATAGACTGATCGTTTCAAATATAAGTAAAACAATGGTTATTAATTTGAATGGTTTACCTTTAGTAGATTGGGATCTAGTACCGATAGTGCTAAATTGGTTAAGAAGCAACCACAGTTCGGATGAATCTCGTGTAAAAACAAAAACGGAAGTAGTGACTGAAAACTAGAGGGCTATTTGGCAATATTTAAAATAATTACATATGTTAGTGTTTAATTTTAATAAATATACTATTTTGAATTTTGTGAAAATTTTGTGTTTTTAAACAAATACCCCTGCGAACCGGTTGTTGAGCAAATTGAATCATATCACTGGTTGGAACTCTAGGAAAAGTGATAGAAACATTCACTTCCATTTTTTCCAAATGAAAAACAATTTGTGAATATAATAAATATATTTGGTGTTGTGGAAAAGATAAATAGGAAAAAGTATGGGAAAATGTTATAAATACGGGAAAAAGAGTGAGGGTGTGCAAAAGCATTTCTAAGCAACAAATTACATCAACATTGTTAACTTACTAATATTTAACAAACTACTATTTATTTAAAAAAATCAGCAAATAAGAAATACTAAATTATAAAAATCCTTCTCAAGCATAATTAAATATCTACTTGTGTAACTTTAACGCAGGATTAGGGCATGCGGTCTCAAATTTTGTACGTAGATATTATGATACAACTTCACTGAAGATTTAACATGTAAACAAATGGGGACAACTTTCACATTACTCGTTTCAATCAGCTGTTTTACAGCGATCGCAGCACAGCTATCGGTCATTGTTAAGTCCAATAACCTAGCGCTAGCATTATGACTCTGAAAATATTCATTTACAAACTGAAAAGTTTATCATAAAATGGACTCAAATATATTTGTTCACTCTTGTAATACTCAGTTATAATTTAAATATAATAAGAGAGCAAGCTGCAAACGTTAAATCGGTTGTACCTGCTATTTATCGGCTAAGCAAGGGCACGGACGTGAGTTCAATTCCTGCTTATGTCAAAAAAATATGTAAAAATATTTATGCAAATTACAGGTTCTGCTTAGCTGTCCGCAACCGGTTATTAACTGTAAGTGCCTTTCTGTGTACGCTAAAAAATGGACGTAATACTGACCATATTACTTGTGAATGTACATAGATTAAAAACATGGTCACGAAACCTGGAAACAGGAGGCCTAGTCTCAATTCGGGCTGTCGCGCCAATGATGAGTTTAAATAAAATGTTTACAGTAAGAAAACATAAATTTGACCAAAAATTGATTATAAAGCAATATTGTCTCCATATGTTGACAGACAAGTATCCTTTTTCGTGTCAGCGCCTGTAATTTTAGTCGCGAAAAGTACCCAGTTTTTATATAACGTTTAATTATGCTAGATTATGTTTAATTATGTCAGCACTGTTTTTATTTACAAGACCAGATCTCAATCAGAATTATTACAAATGTCAGGAAAAAGAAAACAGTACAGCATAAAAAAGTAGGTTGGAATACCTTTAGTATCTATACATCATATACAGTTTAACCGAAGATAATTTTAAAGATTTTGCATTTTACATCAATACTGCACAAAAAAATCCGTAGTGCTTAGGACAAAAGTATATTGTCAAACAGCCTTTTAATTATGGCCAAAGCAAAGTGATACATTACCTGCGTAATCATCAATTTCTTTATTTTCTATTTCCATTGCATAACTACTACTGCAGTACTTTTCCCAAGCCTCATATGTAACACAGATAGACTTACGAAATTCGGGTAATATGTCTTCATTGCTGCACTGGTCTTCAGACTGTTCATGATTCTTCAAAAACCCTTTTTGTCCTTCTTTGAAATCCGTCAAATAGATACACAACTCTCCGTTAGTTTCAGAATCAGAACTCAGTTGTGATATGTATTTTATAAATATTTGACTGTTTCGCAAGCATTGCTTATGAAATTCATAAAAATTATTCACTTTAGTGCAACATTCTGTACATATTACTCCTTGATTTTTTAGCACTGTGGAAACCTGAAAATAATTAATATTCTTGTTTAGAGATTTGCTTGGCATACCTGAAGCCGAAATGTACAGTTGCCAACACTTAAATGCACATTTATATGTTGTTTAGGAGGAACTGCCACTAAACATTTATAAAAAATATGCATAACAATACAATGTTTATTTTTAGAGAGAGGCTACACAACAGGATCACTCTAAAGATACAGAGTGATCCCAATTACAGTGTAGATCAATATATAATTATTACAATTTAAATACATAGTTAATTGCATAAGCATCAACACGATCGAAAAGAATGTATTTATAAACAAGTAGGTACATAGCTTACGAACATCAAAATCTATGTAAATTCAATTTAAACAATTAATAAAAATGTCAAAGAAACGTGAAAAATTGAAAGAATGAAAGAGAGACCACGATTCTAGTGTATATCAATGCAGTTGGTATTTTAGGTTTTTTATTATTCTTAGGTTTTCTTATGTTCTTATGTTTGTGAGTATTATGGGTGTCCGATTTTCTGGTTAAAGGTAAGTTTAGAGCCAAATTGGAGTTACAGTGAACTATGTACACTAAATGCCTTGTTCTCAGACTATAGCTATGACAATTTTAAGTCGTATCTTCAATTAAATGTGGACAGTGAATAGTATTATTTAATACAAGCAGGCATACCCGGCGATGCTCGGGAGGAAAATAATAATTTATCAAAAATTATTTATTCAGAAAAATAAATGATTGCTGCACAATCAAAATAGTTTTATGTAGGGTTTTACAAATGTATTGCTCATGTTAAAAACAAATATGAGAAATGGAAAGCAAAAGATCTAGTGTAATAAAACACAATATTGAAGGACAGTTTCGATGTTAGTATTTAACATAATCAATACACCAGATATATAAAACACAAAATTGCAACGCAAAATATCACTTTATTGTAAAATAACACGACTATAGTTTCGCCATACAATGGCATTGTCAAGTGTTTAAAAATAAATGAATGTAAAACAACCAGTTTACTACCCTTATATACTAACAATTTATAAAAACATAATCAACAAATACCTGGAAGATAGGCGAATAAACTAAATCTTGTTGTTTATTGTGGACCGGTGCGCCCTGCCTCAGAAGTTTAAATATTTCTAACGATTGAAGAAGATTTAGTTTATAGCCCTTGTTTACAAAATGTAATGGTTTTAAACATTTAGGATTAACGGAATAACCGTTAGCAATGTGGTTACAGTTTTTCAGATGATCACTAAAAGTAGAATGGTAAATGTTGAGATTAGAATTAAAGGCTCTATTATGTTCCTTTAATCTAATATTAAAATTCCTTCCTGTTTGATCAATATAAAGGGAACTGCACTCATAAGTCGACTTATAGACTCCAGATTTAAAAAGGGATTTATAGGGTCTTTAGCGTTAAAAAGGGTTAGTTAGTTAGTTAAACTTTTTGGCGCACAGCAACAAAGGCTATTTGCACCTAACGCAGCCCATAGCGTTAAAAAGACAATTTGATATTTTAGAGGGGGGTTTAAAGGCAATCTTTAAATTGTGTTTTTTGAGTAGACGGGCAATTTTATCGGATATAGTACCGTAATATGTAAGGGAAACATAAATATTATCTTCAGGATTGGATACATGGGGATAAATGCTATTTTGTAATTTTTTAATTTTCCATTTGTAACAAATTTTGTCTATAATTGATGGATTAAACCCGTTTTTAATGGCTATGGTTTTAATGGTGTTAATTTCTAGATTAAATCTAACTTTTGAGAGGGGCAATATGAAATCTCTGTCTACCATGGAGTTAAATGGCGCTAGTTTGAGAAATTGGGTGAACTGAATTTTGGGGGATAGTCGAATCTGTAAAAGTGAGTTTCCAGTATACATCTATTTCGATTTTATTATTAACATTGTGTAATTTAATGTCCAGAAAGCTAATCGAATTATTATCTTCTATTTCAAGGGTAAATTTAATATTAGGATGAATTGAGTTAATAAACTTAAGAAAAATATCTAAATGTCTTAGGGAGCCGATGAAACAAGCTAGAACGTCATCCACATATCTCTTCCAAAAAAATATACGTATATTTTTTGCACTAATCAGCTTAGTGGGTTTTGTTAAAGCTTGGTTTTGTATCCAGAGTTATTCCAACCCTTTAAGTGGTATATTATTGACAGTAAAGCTGTAATTAGTAATATTATGTTTGCTAGTAAAATTAATTTGGTTATATTTTGACTCATTTAATGTTAATGAATATATTTACTTCAACTTAATATTATGTACCTAGAAAATATGTCTATTTGTAGGGTCATAACTGTAAGTCTCATTTGTTACTAGAAGATTAGACTAATTTGTATGAACTCTGAGCTTGCGGCTAACAATAACAAGCCATTGCAAATGATTCTATGAACAGATCTGTTAAATTCAAGACTATATTGATCCACTGGTAATGAACATAGTTGGTTTACGTAAGTTGTTAAATACTAACCGCGTACAAAAGCAATGATAAGATTTATATTTGAATTGATTCTGCCTAAAATTTTCGCGCCTCAATACAGACTAAAATAATTGAACCTAACTTTTTACTAACTAAACCTAACCTTTTACTAACTAAACCTAACCTAATATCCTAGTTTTTAGCTACACACTGCTTTATTTTCCCCCTCATTAACTCAATTAAAATTGGGCATCCTTTTGCAAGCGTTTATGATTTACATTCACTATGAGTTCTAGTAGGTATGAAAATGAAATGTAAGCTGAAGAATATTTATATGAAAGTAGTAGCAATCTTATTATCACAAAATTTGTAAATGGAATTTAAATTGCATAGATTTTTAAAGTCCTGTTCCGTTGATAAGAACTTACAAATACATATCTACTATATAAAGCGCAATGTATTTTTGATTGTGCGTAGGAATGTTAGGCTTTGTGTCATGACATAAGACTTGACCTGCATTTCTAAATAAGTATTGGGCTGTTACACTTACCAGTTGATGACAGATTGTACGTAGCCTATGTCCATTGTTAAAACCCTATATAAAACTATTTTGATAAATTAAACGCTATTAAATTAAATAACCAAAATCGAAGGTAAGGTATGTTGGTATTTAACCCTTCATTGAAATAATTTGAATTTTTTGATTTAGTAGCAATCATTCATAAATATCGTTTAATAAACTATTTTTCTCCCGGGCAACATCGAGTATTTCTGCTAGTTAATAATAAAAATAAATATATTCTTACCATTTCCGGAAATAATAATACCAGCGTGGAATAATAGTTAAAATTTTCCCTGCTGTTGAAAAATCGTCGCAAATGTCTTTTATGTTTCAGACAGATACAACAAATACCTCTTAAAAAATACATGATGTTGCAAATTCCCAATAAGATTTTTTTTCAAAATTTCCCAACAAGATATTCTTTCACCTTCTAGATATAAAATATTCGATATGTAACAGTCCGTGCCAGTGTTGCCAACTCCAGCTTAGGAAAACGCGCTGAATCGTGCTCAGAAAAGCGCTAGATGGCGCTAAATTTCTCTTTCTGGTTTGTGAAAAGGAGCTAAAATCTGCGTTAAATTATAAATAAGTGAATAAAATATATAAACACATACTAAAAAATATTAAACTTGTTTTATTTTATTAATGAAAGCATGTAAAATTTATTCAAAATTACTTACATACAGAGCGATCAAGAAATCTTGTCCGTTATGCAATAGTTGACAGAAACGTTTAGATATCAAACTTATTTCCACGGACATGTACACATAGGCGTACATTCTATTTTTATTACCTTATACGAATTGATTATTAAATGAACACTATTTTTCTCTACACGCCAATGAGTTGACAACAAGTATGAAGTTAGGAACACATATTTTCGTTAATTCTCGGGTGAGTTCGGGAGAACGAAGTAATCTGATTGGTTCTTTGTTAAATTGAGATTTTCAGCTGTGGATTAGAATACAGTTTTGATATTTTTAAACTCATTGTTTACTGTTATGTAACTGACAAGAAATTTTGATCGCACGGTATTTATTTACATAAATAAAATTAAACTGAAAATCGTTTATAAAAATAATATTAAGGCATGAAACACGTCCACCAATCATCTTCATCATCACCTTGGGTTCCTTCTTGTTCTTCTGTTGTTATCGTTCCAGAAGTTGATGGTTCTGGCTCTGACGTGGGTAATGAATCGGAGTTTATTAATTTGAAAATATACGTATCTTTATTGCCAATTTTCTTAATAGCTTCTTCAGGAATATTATAGTTATAGCAAGTTCTTCCAAAATCCCTTAGTCCGTTTCCAATATACAATAATGCATTTAATGTGTCGATACCCATTTGGTTTCTTAATTTTGTTTTAACCACATTCAACTGACTAAAAATTCTCTCTACATCAGCGTTAGAATGAGGGAGTGCTAATATAATAAATGTTAATTCTACCATTTCTTGGTAAGGGTTATGGTTTCCAGCATCTCTCTATTTAGATACTTCGATCCAATATTCCAAAGTATTCAAAGCTTATGTTTTTATACTGATTAACTATTTTGTCTAATGTGTCTGCATTTAAACCAAAATTTTCAGCCAATTTTATGATATACAAACCTTTATTCTCTTTTAAAATTTCTGATAGACTCATAATCTTAATATTTTTTAGTGCATTAATGTTACTTGGTACTCTCTGTTGTAACTCTTTGATTAACTTTATAGTAAAATCGATACATCTATTTCTTAATTTTTTTTGTTCTAAATCGTTATATTGTTGCAAGCAATTTTCAAAATTGTACCCCAATATGGCGAAGGGTCTAAATAATTTTCAATATTTTCTGTTAAAATATTTATAGAATAGCATCTAGATGGAATAACTACTTTATTGCAAAGTGATTCCAAGAGTTTTATCAAAGTATCTAATTGAGAAGTGACATTACCGTTGGCGGCGCTGTACTTCAAGGCAATATGGCTGTCGTGTCTAGTATTCAGCTGTCAATATGCTAACAGCGAACAAGTTAATTTAAACACAGTACATTTTTATTTTATGAAAATGTATCTATCGACATTCTAACAAAAAATCAACACTAGAACATATGTAATAATTTCAAACAATACTATAGTCGCATAGTACAATATTTGACCACCAGCCTGCGTATCCGAGCGTGTCAGTTCTCAATAACTTGGTAGGATCTGTATATTTTCCTTCAAAAACCTTAACGGCGTTTTGCACTTCTGCAAGTATACTTTTAATGTAAATTAAGTAGACTTTATTCTGACTATCTAAATACATTTTAAATAGCATTTCAGCAGTATAACAATTATTTTTTGTTTTGGAAATTTCAAATGGTGCAAATTTGACATGGCGCTAGATTCCACGCTAAGTGCTTAATCATACTTTTACGCGCCGCTCGAGTTGAAAAAGTGCTAGATCTAGCGCGAAATGCGCCAAGTTGGCAATACTGGTCCGTGCGGATCATAAAAAGATGAGCGGTAAAATGTAGCTACCCATATTATCCATGAGTGTGTTTTAAATAAAGGCGGGATATTTACAAAAAAAATCAATATATTCTTATTATTAAATTATAATTGAAAAGTAAGGATTCGGAACAAATTTAATATTTTTACTTTATCTTGGGTATCTGAAGCTATTTGAATTTGGGAAGTGGGGACTTTTTTTTGCTCATGACTTGGATTTGGGAGGTAAATTTAATCAATTAACTTTATTTGCCAAGGGCCTCTGCTGATGTAGTGCAGTTTTTCAACCTATAGGGGAAACTTTTTAAGATCGCAGCGCCATATGCGGCAAAGCTGGAACACTCGAAAGTGACATTAAACTATTACTCGTGTATTTGTTAACATGGTAAAAATGATCACAAGTAATATTTTTCCTGTTTTCCGAGCTTTTTTTATTTAAAGGCAGTGAAGGGCGTTTACACGTAAACTTTAATTGTTTACGTTTATGTGTAAACTTATGTAAACAATTGGTAAACTTGTCAACAATGTAAACTTTGTAAACTATCAAATAATGAGGTTAGTTTTAGTTATTTAATACGAATAATAGAGAGTCAATGAATAAGTATATTCAGTTCAAAACAATACATTTATTAAAAAAATGGTGGGCAGAAACCGAAGG
The DNA here is from genome assembly GCA_963971575.1 of Liopterus haemorrhoidalis. Classification (NCBI taxonomy): domain Eukaryota; kingdom Metazoa; phylum Arthropoda; class Insecta; order Coleoptera; family Dytiscidae; genus Liopterus; species Liopterus haemorrhoidalis. The sequence continues at coordinate 48,741,522 of OZ020613.1, forward strand.
AATAATTCTGAAGAACTAGGTTTTGTTTTAATTAAAGAAAATGAAAGAAAGTATAGGGCGTTATGCAAAATTTGCAATGAATCTTTTCGTTATTAAAAAATATAGGCTGATTTTCTCAAAGGTGAAATTTAATGTATTTTGTTATTAAAAAAATTAGACTGAATTTTTTAAAGAAAAAAGTTTTTTATTTTTCATATTCACATTTACTAATTTGTATGTAACACCTGTATAGTTTCATTAAAATTTTATTATTTATATAAATGTATTGATAATGAGGTTCTGTAATTCAAAACAAGTGCGCCTGTCTAAATCATTGTTTACAAGAGTTTTGTGTTTACTTTACATCAATTGTTTACGCGTCAACAATGAGGTAACTTACATCATGTAACTTACGCGCCCATCACTGTTTAAAGGTAATCTACGATTTACAAGATATGTAATAATATACTATTCTAAAGAAATTTCAAGGAATTTTTTAGTATTTCATTGTATTTTTAATTCTTTTTGACTGTCTGTCAATATAATAGCAACAATAATATGGTAAATCTATTAGTAAAAATTAATACCTCTGCCTGAAAAAGTAGAAGGGCCTTTTAATACAAGGTGTCTCAAAAGAAATTTTATATTTATTTAGCTTACTGCGTAAACGCAACGTATCCGAGGGGCGCGGGGGTTATGTCAATCGGTAGCCTGGCTCTTGGGAATGCTGTCGCTATGGAGCGTTTCTCGGGAGCAGACCGCGCGTTAGGCGTGCGAGAGTTTTACAAAAACGGTGATTCGGCGACTGTAGCGCGTACAAAATTCTGCAGTATTCGAGGTTTTCGCCACTTAAATGATGCGCCAAGTATTCCTCTCATTCGACATTGGGTTAAAAAGTTTGAAGGTACAACGCTGGATAAATCAAAATCCGGGCGACCTAGGTCATCAAGAACGGTAGAAAACGTGGAGAATGTTAATCAGTCTGTTCGTAACGACCCGAACCTTTCAATTCGGAAGCGCGCAAGTGCCTTAAATGTGCATAGATCATCATTACATCGCATTATGCACAAAGACCTAAAACTGCTCCAACAGGACGGAGCAACTTCACACACGTCCAATATGTCTCTGCCACGTGTTCGTGATTTTCTCAGGCAAATTGATCTCCCGGAGAGGTGACATAAATTGGCCTCCACGCAGTCCAGATTTAACCCCTATGGACTTTTTCCTATGGGGTTATCTTAAATCTAAAGTTTACGCCAATAAACCGACTTCACTGGCACATTTGAAAGAAAATATCCGTCACGAAATGGCAGCCATCCCTGAGGCCACCTGCCGAGACGTCATAAGTAATTTTACTGTTCGATTAAATGAGTGCCGAGAACGCGAAGGTCTACATTTAGACGATATTATTTTTAAAAAATAAATCCCCAAAAAGTGTATTTTAATAATTAATAAACATTTTTTCTATATACGGCTTACTTTTTTTTTAATCGATCCACTAAATATAAAATTTCTTTTGAGACACCTTGTATATCAACTGATAATTTCGGGTGGGGTAATTGCTTTTTGTCAGTCTTTTCTTGGACGAAAAAAAAATCACTTTCCATAAAATGCAACGAGCAAACATGCATGCATGTGCTTAGATTTTTGCCCATTTTTAGTTTTTGGGTCCATAAAAACCTACGATCCACTTTCTCTCTGCCTCCAAACGTCGTTTCAATTGATATTTTTTTCGATTTAGGTAAATTATGGAATGTTTAAGAGAGATTCTTCCTTATTCACGATTTACATTTCGGCACACAACAAAATTAATTGTATTTTTTCCATGATTCACAAAAATAAAACACAAACAACAAAAAAAAAGATTTCAGGGCGTTAGGAAGTTTTCCCTATCAGGAGTCAGACGACAATTATAAATGCACTTAAAAAGGCAGATTTAACAGAAAATAAATTAAATAAACAAATTTATTAAATTTATTTATTATTTAACATTTACAAAAATTTTACAAAATACATAACGAAAACGGAACATACAAAAGCAATTGGAAGAACATTGAATTTACAGTCAGCGCATTTCCAATTTAGATTTTTTTTATTGTAACAGTGCATTTTTCATAGCTACCGGTATATCAGTGCAACTAAACTGAAAACTTTTAGTACAAACGTCGTTGTATATAATATCCAATTTATTCCGACTATGTAGATTTTTGTTACAAATACTACACACAGTAACCATGATTGTAAAGAGCGAGAAAAATTGATACATTTTTTTGTTGTTGGCTGCTATGCCCCTTTGGTTTCTGCTGCCTGCACGACGGTAACGTAGTACAGGTACACAAGGCAGTTACTCAAGCCATCGTTAATTATCCAAAATGCAGCTGCCCGCACGACTAAAGAGCAGTACAAGTGGATGTCTTGATTATAAGACTATAACGTGAGTTATCTTGCTCAGCAATCAGTTGGAATAAACTTGTGATCAATTATATAACTTTAAAAATTGGGGTTTTACATAATTTTATTTGGAAAAGATGAAATAACTTTGTAAACACTTATCGGATTACTTTGAAATTTATTTATGAAAGGCACTATAATGTAGGGTGACCATTCGTCCCGCATTTTGAATTTGGGAGGTGAGGACCTTTTTTTTTTGCTTTTGCTCTTCAACTGGATTTTGGAAGATGAGAACTTTTTTTTTTGCTCTTCACTTGGATTTTGGGAGATGAGGACCTTTTTTTTTTGGCCTTCACTTGGATTTGGGAGGTGAAAACCTTTTGTTTTGCTCCGTCCCGCATTGCCTTCTTAAGAAAATGGTCACCCTACTATAATGTACTAAGATCAACAGCAATAAACAATATAATTAAATTAAACTTTTAACTATCATAAATACTATTTCAACACAGATCACCTATCAAAATACCTTACACTATTATAGTAACATGAATGAAATTAAAACAGAACCTAAATTATTCCATGTTAGCTTTATTATTTTAAGTAAGCCCAGTTACCTGTAGATGCATTTTTCATAACATTATTCAAGAATTAGTTGCAGTATTAAAACATTGTGTATACCTACCACCTAAGAAGAAACGTTGCGAAATATACCAATTTGTTTCCTTGAGTTTACAAAGATGCAATCTAGAAGAAGAAAATAAAAATTTTAAAATTTCTGCAGCTTGTGTTCTTATCAAGCGAAGTAATGCTTGAATTAAAACTTATGTTTTAAATGGCAAGGTATATAGCTTGATCATTATCATTACCATTTTTTTTTATATATTTACCTGTATTTGTGGTATTGTAAATTTATTTTATCCTATAATTGATGATAAAGGTTTTTAATTTAGTTTTTTTTTTTTGCTGTAAATAAGTTGTAAGTAAATTAAATATTAGTCTTGATATGGCAATAACACAGCGAGCTTAATTAGAAAACATTTATTCAATGACAATAATACACTTAAATGATCATGAAAAATATAAACATCTTAACAATTTCAGGGCCACGCAGAGACTGCTCGTCGATTCTCAAACCTAACAATCACCCTTCGTCCTTGCATGCATCCGAAAGACATTCCTTTGTGGATAAATTTTTAAATTTAAATCTTCAGCTATACTTTCTATACTGATATTTGATTTGGTTCCAGTACCCAATAATGCATAAAATTTTCTCCGTTCTGCCATTTGACATACGCATGTTAAATAATTCTCTCTTCATCTGCATTAATCTTGTTTCCTGTTCTAATAATTCACGTTTTCGCTTCACAAGGCTTTTATCATATTCAAGCATTTCTCTATTTTTATCTTCTTTCACGGATTGGATATTGAGTCATCTGGGCTAATTTTACTATCTACGTGATCCTCATTTCGCTTCGCATAACTTTTATTTCACTCAAATGACTAAAATTTATCTCACTCTCTTTTTAACTATTTGTTCTTGAACTTTCTCGATACCATTTATATCCATCTCAACACTCAGCGAATCAAATGTTCTCAATTCAAATTTCAAATTCAGGTCTCACTTGTTTACCGTTTGTAATCGCCTTTCCGAAAAGTCACGCACATAAATCAGTTTTATTTCCTTCTTTAATTCACTAAACATTTTTTCTAATTACTTTTAACTCTTTTCTCACAAAATTCAAGCCACGTCGGCTCTCTCACAAACGTTTAATTCTCAGGTCCTTTTCACAATAAAAGTTTACTCAAAATGGCCGTCGCAAACCTTTCACTATAACAAATTACAATTAATTTCACAAACACTACATACCTATTTTCGGAACAAAGTCAATCGTCATCCTACTTCTGAACTGTAATAACACGTCGAGCTTAATTAGACAACATTTACTCAATGAAAATAATATACTTGAATAATCAAGAGAGATATAAACATCTTTAAAACTTCGTGCCCACGCAGAGACTGCCATAGAAAAGGAGACTGCTCCTCCGTTCTCGAAACCTAACAACCACCCACCGTCCGCACATATGACCGAACATAGGCGGCTCGTGATACTACAGTAACAATAATAAAACAAAATATCTATTACATAAATAATAATATTAATTAACAACATCGAAATAAATGTATTCAGTGAATAAAGGGCAGAAAAAAAAACTGTTTATAAATTAATTAACATTCCTGCTGTTTGTCCCCCGCTTAAATTTTAGTTGTTTTGTTTTGTCCCCCACTCTATCTCTCAGAAGGGGTTAAACTAAAAATCTGAAAAAATTATAGGTAAAATACATTAATTTGAGCCGGAAACATACGAGAGGAATTTTTGAATCGATTGTGTTTTTGAAAAATACTACAGTTTTTATGGATTTTTTGCATTTATGGCTAAGATACCGTGTGTCTTTTTTTGAAATTAAAAATATAATAAAAAATATTTTTATATTTAACAGCTGAGGACCGAGTTTTGAACACCACACTACACTAGTAATGAAATACTTATAAATAAAATAACACATTGTTAATAGTGGGAAATACGGTAAGTGCTATAAATTTGACTAATACTGGCCTTTCTTTATTTGGTTTTTTTCCTCCAAGCCAATGAATAATATTGGCATCTGACACTACCGATAGAGGCGCTACTGCATTCACATCATGGCTGACTTTGGTAGGATATTTTTGACAGGTTCAATGGTATTTTCATGTGATATTTATTGAAACACACGGGAACACACTCTAAAATGGTCTTTAACTGTCTTTCCACTTCTAAGAACATATTCCCATGCTTGTCACAAACTCGACTATCCTACAACCTTCAGTTTCTCAAAATCTCACTAGAGGCGCTTCAGTTATTGTCAGTTGACAATCGATGTATGCGATGTTAATCTGTTTCCATAATTTGGTTGAAAATTTTTATTATCATCGTCTCTAGTTCAGCAGTAATGTAGTAATATGTAGTAATATGTTCTTTCTACGCTGATACTTGCCTATCTGGTTCACCGTTCTATCATAATGTGTGAATTTAGTTTCTACATATTGAAATTTATCGTTGAATGTTTTTATTCATTCTTTAATTCCGATTTTAAGTCATTTATCGCCCTTAATATATTTAAAGTATCCGGGTTTGAAGACATTTTATTTATTAGTTTTTATACTTTGTTTTATTAAATATTTATTCTGTTTTATTTATATATTTATTTTGTTATTTTATAATGGCTATTTTTTATAGTAAATTTTGTTCTATTTAGACAGTTCACAGATTTAAATTTGATTTTTAATATCTTATTACGTCACTGAGACAGTTCTTGTCGTTGCCTTACTCGGCTTGGGTCAAGAGTGCGACAAAAAAAAAAAAAATTAAGTTGGGAACACTGAATTTTTGCCAACGGTAATGAGAAGTTACTAGTTATGCCTGGGCTACACCTGCATCTATCGTCGCTAAACTTCGGTTTAACGTGACATACAAGCTAATGTGGCCAGCTACTATCGGTTTGCTATCACAATATTAGCAGTGCGCGCCACTAGACACATGACGATAACTGAAGTGGCGGTTTTAGAGCGCACATCAAAGGAACTTAGCGCAGAGCGTAGTATGTTCTGTTGGCGCGTATTGTTGTTTATCCGGCATCATTTGAGGTTATGTTATACATATTTCTTTACAACTTATTTGTGTCAAAATCAGATAAGATTATGTTTGAATTTGTAAAATTAAATGTAAAAAATAATTTTAGGATGCAGTTATGATGGATATACACCATAATTTTATTTAATTTACAGCAAAATAAATACGCTTGTACCTTGTAAACGTAAATAAAGTGTAGCGGCGAAAACGAAGGTATGGCCACAAGTTGCGCTTTAGCACGATATCGATAGATGCAGTTTACCACGAATTTATATAGCGCACAATTATCGGCGAAGCTTATAACGCAAGTGTGGCCCAGGCATTACTAGAAGTTATCCCTATTACACGATAACAATGATGAAATTATTGATTTTATTATAATTTTAGTTCCATAAAATTCCAATATAGTACTCTTATAACACATATAATATCATTCCATTTCCTACAGTAGTACTACTATATTTTTAACGATTACCTTCAAATAATAAATTTTAGTTCTACAGATTTTGCCTCTACAATGTTACCACTAGATAAAAGTGAAATGTTTTTCCACTTTTTTTTTTGTCATATTGTCGTAATGCACGCAAAATAGCGCGCACTACAAATTAAAATCTGTTTTTATTATATACCAATTTATAATTAAATACTTTAATTGAACATATAAGTAAGAACATATTGATCTATGAAATACGTTTCTATTATTGTAAAGCGAATAATACTTAGAATTTGAGAGAAAACAAATATATAGATTATTAATATAGTTTAAGAAAAACATTAAACTGTAGGTGATCAAAAGTGTTAGAGGCCAAGAATAAATACGCCAATAATAATTCGAAATAAATATCTCGAATATTAAAGACATTTAATTAAAAAACGCCTTACATAATAACTGATATTTTTAAATCTGATATATCAGTAGAACATAATTTTATCTACGATTACCTGGTCTACAAGATATGCATGGAAATTTAGAACATTTAACTCTTTAACTGATTTATTTTTATACATTTTTGCAATGAATTTGTAATCAGTGATTCTTAAACTCTGGTCCGCGGGTAAAGGCCTTTAAGTGATTAAATTTGTTTTATATTGGAACTAAAAACTGTACAACTGCGGATTGGATGTACCTGAATGATATTAATTATAAAAAGGAAATTAGGAAATATGTAAATCCATTATATTTAAAATAACATACATACAACGACTTGAAAAAGAGGGAGACAACTATAGTCTCCAAATAAATTATATTTAACCAGAACTGTAAAATAATGATTATTTTTGTAATCAACTATTTGTGGAAAACCATTACTCATATAACCGCAATCAGAAATTTGATTGAAATTGCCTAAATAAACAGAATAAAAAATTCTTGATTAGAAATATTCAAAAAGTAATCAAATCTTTACAAAACTATGTTAAAATTTGGAATTTTTCATATTCTCAAAATATTTAGGTCTACGACCAACATCGCTCTTAATTTTCGCTTCCCTCGAAATAAAACATTCATATAAATAATAATAAATACACTTTATTATTCTAAAAAAACATAAACTTCTTCTTACATTAATCTTCACAAAATATTACAATGTAAATAAAAATATATTTAACATACAGGTTTATTATTTGAAAACATTTATCGTACGTATATGCAGGGCATATATCATTATATATTCAAAATAATAAACCAGTTAAAAAAAAAAAATAAATAAATAAAACACTAAAAAATCTGACGAGAAAAAAAAATTAACTGTAGTTGTAGCCCTAATTATTTTAATAATTATCATACAATTTGTTGATTTTTGCCAAAAGTAGAAACTAAGTGAAATCTTTTTCTGTACCTGTTATCCTACTATTCATTTTAACAACCAGTATGGAAGTATTTCAATATTTTAAGAACTGATATGCTCGTACCGGTTGAATATCGTCACTGCATTTATTTAAGTATTTATTACAATATATATAGTTTAACACATTGGTATGCGAATTTTTGTGACGGAATGTCATGACAATGTTTATTTAATAATTTAAAATAAAAATACGCCGTTAACCTGCGAAAATTAAGGTAAGCTTAGAATTGCAATAAGGCGTTTACGAAAACTCTACCGGTACATACCGGGAACATCAACTGCGTTCGAAAACAAGTTCGGTGAAGGTGTATAAGCATGTAGCTGTTTACCAACCGGTAGATTTCCTGGGGAAGATTTACTATACCCTACTTAACATAACCTTATTCTAGCTAAACTATTCTAACATAACTAGTATTCTAGCTAAAGCTTAGCCTAACCTTATCTTTTTAAGGATTATTTTAGCCTTCTGTCTATACAGAAGGCAGCACATAAGGTTATGTTCAGTGGGGTATAGTAAAGATTGGCCAATGTACCATATCCACTGGTAGAGTTTTCATAAACGCCTAGTGATTTGGCCAAGATACACTTTAGGTATGCATATTTATATATAAAAAGAATGCTGTTTGGATATCAGGATCACCAGACCTGTATCTTTTTCACTAGTTTATTGCACTGTCATTTATTATTTAATTATTAAAATTAATTTAGTGAACTAAAACTTTTCTTATGTCTCTCCATTTGAATCCGGTCGCAGTAGCACTACAAATATTGTAAGTCGCAGCAAGACAACCGTTTTCACTGTGCCCAGCACGTATTTTCTCGTTCTGATATTATAGTCCAGGCCTATAGTGTTACATCGGACAGTGTTTCTTTGTTCCTCATTTTTTATCACATTTTACCATCTTATATCAAGATTCATTGTAAGCAACGGTAATGAAAAACTTCGCAAAAATAATCTGGAATACAGAAAAATATTTAAAAAGTTTCCCTCAGTAGTCCAAACCAACATTTTTTAATAATAAATAGTTTAAATGTCATTTATAACATTTCAATTTATTATAATATCTATTTACATTAATTATTTAAAATATGTACATATGTTTATTAAAGGTTAAACAATAAATGACATATGTATCAAAATTTTACTAGTAGTTCTAAGTTTATAATAATAAGGTCTAAATTAATATTATATATAAACAAATCATATGTATTGATGTAATTTACTTTCTACTTAATGTTCTTTATTAAATTGTTTACAAAATACTTCAAAATGAATTAAATATTACATGAATAAGTTAAATTAATTTACGGATTTTAGAAATGTTATCCAATAAACACGGCTTTTATTTTTCACATATTTTTTTATTATTTCGAAGTTGGGAACACTTTCCTTATCATCTTTAGCACATTTGACACAGACTCGCCTTACTTAATTCGGACATTGACCTATATCAGTGCTAGCAATATCAGATTTGTCAATTCTCGTTGACACGTATTTTTTTTTTTTAAATTCAAATAATTTAGATTTTTTAATTATAATTACCAGAAAAATCAAAATCCACTTTTATTCACTGTATCACTAGCAGTTTAGTTAACACAAATTATTATTATCAGGAGAAAAATAATTATATATATATATATCATGAAATATTAGTAATTTTTTATACACCACGCAAAGCAGCGACTACACTATATCGCCATTACCCTCTCTCCTTGTATTTTAACATATTTATATAATATCTATATTTATTTATTTATATTTATTGTTACATACTCACATATTTACACTTTTATATTTGCATATTTATATTTTTATATTTTCACATCTTTACATTTTTACATCTTCATATTTCTGTAATTTTTTTCTCTTCTTATTTTAATATTATAATTAATATTTCTTTATTGCTTATTATTAGTCTATTATTCTTTATTGTTTAAATTAATTTTAATATTGTATGCTTATGTACATATTATATTCGCTGTTATCTCTCTCCTTTGTATAAGGTTTGTACCTTGAAACAAATAAAATGTATTATTATTATTATTATTATATTTCTTATTAATCTAAGGAAGACTTACGAAGCAAATGCAGAAAAAAATGCTAGGATTTAAAGGAAGTTATTTAAATTTTGTTTAAAAAAATTAAATGGAAGCTCTTAGTACTCAAATAACGAATAAAAATTATTATCAAAAATCTGTTGATTTTGATGTGACAATAAAACAAATATTCTTAGATATCCAGTATTATGTTGGCTTCTTACACTTATTACATACCTACAAAACCCTAAAATGTGTGAAGATTCACACTTCACATCATTTTTTTTTAATAACAGCCTGTAAGCACTTGAAAAAAAATTCTTTATTTGACCGTCCGGTAGTAGACAATTTATTGTCTAATATTGACCACAAATTCAGATTTAAATCCGGCCTTTGTGCACGTAATTTTTGTACATAATTATCATTGTTATCGAAAATCTGAATGTTTTCTTTAATTTTTGTATAGGCACATTGTTCTGCTGAAAGACATTTTATTCCATGCTCATTCTGAGCACTGATACTTATAACGATTCAGAAATAATGTCTATATATTTTTCAGAGTTAGTATCAATATTATCAATTAATACCAAATTGCTGGTAGCATGCCATGAAAAACAATCACAATCATAAAAGAACCACCACTTAATTTTGTCCACACTCAAAAGATATTTACTTGTTTATTTTTAATACGAATGTGAAGTCAATACTGCTGTATTGAAATTTGGATAAGGACTAGATAGTTAAACCAGACACTGGCATATTTTAAAAATAATCTAATAATATGTTTATAAGAAAATATATCAGAAAATATACTATTTATTCAATATACTAAACATTCTAATAACTTACTAGATTAAAATTTTATCTACTAGATGGATATTCATTCAACTAGATCTATAGATTTTCAACTGAGATGGCATTTATGCTTGACGAGATTTGAAGATTTTGTAAACACTTTATTACACTGATCACATGAAGGGTTTTTCTCCAGTATGTACTCGTTTGTGTCTAATGAGAGTTGTTGACAATGAAAATGTTTTATCACACTGATTACATTTAAATGGCCTCTCTCCAGAATGGACACGTTTGTGAGTAACGAGATTTGATAAATCTGTAAACGCTTTATTACAATGATCACATTCAAATGGTTTCTCACCAGAATGTACTCGTTTATGTCTAATAAGAGCCGATAATTGTGAAAATGCTTTATCACACTGATCACAATTGAATGGCGTCTCTCCTGAATGTATTCTTTTGTGAGTAATGAGAATATATGACCTTGAAAATGCTTTATAACACTGATCACATTTGAATGGTTTTTCTCCGGAATGAACTCGTTTGTGACTAATGAGAGATGATGATCGTGTAAATGCTTTATCACACTGATTACATTCAAATGGTTTCTCTCCAGAATGTGACTGTTTGTGTCTAACAAGTGTTGATGACAGGGAAAATGCTTTATCACACTGATCACATTTGAATGGATTTTCTCCTGAATGTATTTTTTCGTGCCTAACGAGATGTGATGAGTGTAAAAATGTTTCGTTACAATGTTTACATGCGAATGACTTCTCCTCATAATGTACTCGTTTATGTTCACGAATGGTACTAGCTCGTTCAAATGGCTTCTTACATATATCATAGTTGTTTGATGCCGATTTGCGTTCTTTAAACTTGTGAGTGGCCACTGTCGCATAATTTGCATCTGGATTACTGGACGATGTTTCATTATCTGCAAAATAACAGGATTTATTAATTACACTAAAATCAAGTAATTGAAATCTATGTATCTATGAAAATCGCACATCCTTATGATGATATTGTCAACCAGATGTGTCATTAGGTGAGTTCGGGGGACGTAGCTGTGCTAGAGAGGAGCGTTAGGTCACCTGCTCGCTGAACATTCTGTTCGCTTAATGTAACCACACATATCTTAAATGACGTACCAAAAACAGGTTAGATTCTTACACAAGATTCTTAAATGAAAAAAAAAAAAAAAATCACTTAACTGTTTATTAGTCATGCTGACCACAGTTTTGATAACCATTTTCAAAGATACAATGAAGCTATAACCTGGTATAATACTGGAGCAACGATGCAACGTAAAATTTTGCGTTGCATCGTTGCTCCAGAAAATCGCACATTTGAAAAATCGCCACAAACACTTAAACACGTTGCACTCAAATAAAAATATCACGAAAACTAAACGAGATATCAACAATCCAAGAACATGTGGTTCCAGAGGGGGTTATGCGCAACGCAATTCTGCCAACCGCATATCACTAAATATCCCAGTTGGCGCGTAATTCAAAATGTTCGGTTATTTTCTGAACAAACCTGGTATATGATGTTTGATTTTAATACTTAATTATAATTTTATATAATTTATTTATAATAGTGAGTTCATCAACCGACTCCAACACACCACTGTCAGTGCATGCCCTCAGTAAATGACAACTGTGAATAACAGTTATGGAAACATAACTAATATAATAATATTAAATTATTGACTGACCCGTATCTTGTCCAGTTGCGCTCTCATCAAATTCACTATCATTTACACATTCCGACTTGATATTAAGCTCCTCAGTGATGATAACATCACTGTTGTAATTATACTGAGGCATGTTGTCAGTAGATGATGTCTTCCTCGCACCATGACTTTCTGAAACAGAAGTGTTAATAATAATATAATTATTTTTTACCTACGACTACTACGAAATTGTCTTATTTCGATATTCTTAGTTGACTTAATTTCGCATGTTACTCTAATACACGCGCTAGTGATGCGGAAATGAATGAAAAATGAATGATGATGAAAAAATGAATAATATTCGCACTAATATACACTGGTACGAGAATTTTCATTGCTGTACAGGCTGCTAACTTAATAGCTGTCAACAATATTTACACTGTATTTTCTTGATAAAAATTTTGTATTTATTGAAAAATGGTAATCGGAACACTACTTGCACACTACGCAGAATGCATATTCCGTGCAGGTTGCACTATAAAAAACGCCCTAGATAAACAAATAACTGACTTTTTGCTTTCTGTTCAATTCAATGACAATATAAATATCAAACTAGCTCTACTGACCCGTATTTACGACAGATGAACTCTTCGGTTTATCTTTATCACAATCACTGGTGTCTACAGGTTCACACTTGATGTAAACCTCCTCTATGTTGAAAATGTTTGAGTTAGTACAGAGAGACGAGTCGTCGGTAGCTCCATCTCTGGGTACTGCAATAATCAAGTCATAATTAAATATTACTAATTGCCTACAATATGAATCAACGAGTAAAGAATATACAGGAGAGAGCATACCACACTCCTACTGCAGCTCAATCTTTAGAAAAAGTCCGGGAACCTGTTTGACGTCATTAAAGATGGCGTATGTTTGTTACACATTTTTGACTTCTCATCACATTTGATTTACACTGATCAGTAATTCTGTACAAAAATTAAGAAAACTAGCGAGATGAATTTATTATTCATCAGTAAGTACTTTTTATCTCTATATTAGAAGACGTAATTTTTAGTTTATATTTAGATAAACACACGTGATTTGTTCAATGTACAGTGATTCTAAACAAGTGGCATTATTAGTGTGGGTGTCATCAAAGTAGGTTTCGTCATTAAACTAGAAGATAGGTAGCTTGCTTCGCTCACTCTCAGTATTTTTCCTATATGTGGGTCAAAGAGTTGTATAAGCATGCCAAATTTCAACTTTCTGTTAAGCCGTTTGACTACAATTTTTACCGTACAAACAGACAGACACATGGGTTACGTTGTAAGTGTTTTTTGGTGGTCATACCTACAAAACCCTAAAAATGGATACTGATTAATTTATATATTTCTTCTTCAAATACAAAAAGGTTATATACTACACAAAAAATTAGAATTAATAATAATAATAATAATAACTTTATTTACATTTTTTACAAATAGATGTGTTGTACATAATTTATTAACAAATTTTAACAAATGTAAATAAGAAAATATATATTCTAATACCCACTATAAATTATTAGACATACATTTTTTTTTACAACTTATAGACCGATTAATTTATTCGTAACTCATTTTCATCATTCTGTCCAGCATCACTAAGCTGAAGCTTGTCGCAATGCCAGGACAAAATAATAAACAAATTAACATACACAAATAATAATAATAATAATAACTACAAATTATTATATAGTAAAACTACAAATACAATAGAAAATAAGGTAAATAATTTATTCATTGAAAATCTAGGAGGTTGATGATATTCTTAATATTCTTAACATAGGCATGGTAACTGCCAGAAGAGATTTCTTCAAATTTCTTATACTGTGAAATAGTGTTATAAACTAGGGGAATATTATATATAAAGCTTGATTGCCCAACAGATTTTTTTGATTGCAGTGAATAGCTTACATTAGCGCTTTGTAATCTGGTTGAATATTCATGGCAAGGAAAATTTAATAGAATTTGAAATTTATTTTTAAACATATATTTAGCAACAGAAAGAAAATAAAGTTGATTTAAATTATATACTTGAGCCTCGATAAATAATTTGTCACTAGGAAAACGGTAGTCTTTAGCATATATGATCTTTAAAATTAATTTTTGAACAATTTCTAGTTTTTTTAAATGTGATGGTGAAGCTTTTCCCCATACTAAGATACCATAACTTAATATTGATTGAATGAATCCAAAATAAAACATTTTCAAAGATTTTATGTCAAAAATATGACGAAGAGTTTTGAAGAGGTAAATAAAGGTTCGTACTTTACTTTGAAGTTTCAGCAAATGAACGTCCCACCGAAGATGTGTGTCAATGTATATTCCCAAATATTTTAAAGAATCAACTCTTGAGACTAAAGATTTACAGCTACAGTTTATCTTATTACAGAGTTTATCATGAATTAAGATTTGGTTCACATTGGGAAGACCACTAATGTATGAGGTGAAGGTGATAAATTTAGTTTTATTATTGTTAAGAGTTAATGCGTTATTATCAAACCAGTATTTTAGAACGGACAATTCATTTGATGTTTTAGCAATAACTTCATTCCATGTGGTTCCTGTAGTGTATAGAACTGTATCGTCAGCGAACGAGAGTAGTACTGATGTAGGACACATCTTTAGCATATCGTTAATGTAAGTAATAAATAGAAGAGGGCCTAATACTGTACCTTGCGGTACACCACATCTTACAGTTCTAGATAAACCAATTGAACCATTCACCTTCACTGCCTGAACTCTATCTGTTAAATAGCTTTTCAGAAGTTCCAAAGAAACCCCACGAATTCCATACATCTCCAATTTATCGAAAAGTATTTTGTGGTTAACTGTATCGAACGCTTTGGCAAGGTCGAGAAATACTGCAATTGAGGGCTTGGAATTATCCATGTTCTTATAAATTTTACTTAAAAGAAAGGCTAAGGCATCCTCTGTTCCCTTACCTTCTTGAAAACCGAATTGATAGCTAGAAAAAATATTATTTTTAAGAAAGAATTTTGTTATTTGTTTTTTTATCAATTTTTCGAAAACTTTGGATATACAGGAAGTTATAGCAATAGGTCTGTAATTTTCTAATTTGTCTGAAGGACCACCCTTATGAAGAGGTGTAATGATGGTTTGTTTAAATAATTGAGGATAATGACCTACTTGTATACAGTTATTATAAAAATTTGTTAAGGGGTTAATAATAGAGGGGGATATATTTTTTAAAATGTTACTAGAAATATTATCAATGCCGACAGTAGAACCCGGTTTTAAGTTTGAAATTTCAATAGAAACATCACTTGGTAACACAGGGTTAAAGTAAAATGACATAGAATTTCTAGTGATATGGTATACATATTCACTGTCGGTATTTGTGATATTGCTTGCAAGATCTTCAGCTACATTTACGAAATAATTATTTAGCGCATTAGCAATATCATTGCTATTAGTGATACTATTGCCGTTCAAATGAATATTGGAAATATGCGTGTTTTTTCTCTTTAGATTAACTACTTCTTTGGCTACCTTCCACATGTCCGTCGAAGATTTGGATGATAATAATTTATCTTTATAAAATTTATTTTTTGTATCACGAATTAGCGAATTTACTTGATTACGACATGTTTTATAGCGCTCGAAAGCATTGGTGTTTGATTTTTTTTTTAAATATACTTTATGAAATTTATCACGAATTGAAATAAAAGAGATAATTTCATTTGTAATCCAAGGTTTTTTTTTTACTTTTTGATTATTTTTAATGTTTCTAGTTAGAGTAGCAGAAGATATATAAGACAACAGTTTATTAACGAATAGGTTAGATGACGTTTCAATATTGATATTTTGCAAAAAGTGCCATTCCGCATTTGACAGCAATGAATTTAATTTCACAAAATCTATAAGTTTAAACACTGAGTCATGCGGAGCAATAGTGCTATTCTTTCTAGTAGTACAATCTAAATGTATGTTTAACATAGTACTAAAGTGATCTGCGACTTGACTCTTGCACACAATAGGTAAAATATGATCTGCAAAAATGAAAGATTTAAGGAAGAAATGATCAATGCATGATTCAGAAAATTTATCAACTCTAGTAAGTTTATTAATGCATGGTTTAAACGAAAATTCACTCATGAGGTTTTTATATTGATCTGAAATAGTATCCGTATTCCTAATATTTATATTTATATCACCAGCTATGATTTCAAAATTATTATGCGTATAGTTAGTCAAATATAAACTAAGAGAAGCAAGAAAATCTACAGTTTTATATGTATGAGGTCTGTATAGTGAGGTTAGAGCTAAATTTATATTGTTAATTTTTAACTCAGTTCTCATAAATTTAAATCCATTTATGTCAACAACAATATTGTTATGAGAAATATTATTCTTGATATAAACAAGCACACCATCACATTTATTGATTTTACTATTGTTATGATAACTAATATAGCCATCCAAATTAAAGTAGTCTGCATTCTGGCATAACCAAGTTTCTGTTAATATTATAATATCAAAAATATCATCAAATATTGTCAAATATGCCTCTAAATCGACATAATGTTTAGAAACACTTCGAATATTTATTTGTATTATACTTAGATCTGAATACTTGTTATTTCTAAATTCTCTTATCATACTGTTACATATTTGTAAGTTTTCAGCATAAACATCCCTTATTTCTAGTACTCCCTCATCAAAACAGTCCATTGTATTGCAATACTATTACATTCAACTATACAATTATATATGTAGTTAAAGAGAAAGACAAAATATTATAAAAATATATAAATAAAAATAAAAAGCAATAAGAAATATATAAATAGAATAGTTGTTAACAAAAAAAAAAAAAATATATATATATATATAATAATAATGATAATAATTCCAAAAAAAAAAAAAAAATAGGTAAACAAATCAAATTACTATAAATATTAATGAGCAGCAGCATGATACGATATGACTAGATAAAAATATTTAAATACTAACCAACTTATCTTTTGTTATCTATTACTTAGAAAAAAAAAATAAATAATACAATACGTTATAAAGCAAACGTTAAATAAATATTACAATTAAGTAGGCAACTTGCGTGACAATAAACTAAAATACAAAATAATGTTATCTTTTGCAACAATCGGAAATACAGTAAATTGGAACGCAAGTCGATCACCCAAATAAAATTAATTGATAAGACAGGTGAGAAGTCATATATGATTCATCATAATCCTACTAAATAAAACAGAAAAAAACAAAATCAGTGCAGTTAAACGACCTTCCTCAACAACGGCCGTTGAACTCTAATAGACGAACTATTACAAGTTAGAAATGTCATTCACACGTGCAATACTATCACCAAATTTGCGATATATTGTACCATCACGAGACCAGACATTCCGTGGGCCGAATTTTTTTATAGCGATATTTAAGATATTAAAATTTTCTTTACAGAGATCCTCGCGTATAACAATATTCGAGCCCTTTAAATGCCTTTTATTTCTGAATACTAAAGATCTTAAATTATAGCTGGTAAATTTGACAATTATTGGCCTCGGTTTGTTACCCTCAGTTATTTTGCCAATACGATGAGACCGATCTACAGCACTTTTATTAATTTCAATGTTCAGATTGTTGTTAATCAACTCACACACAATGTCGTCTGTATTTTCTTTCTTCGCCTCCGGTACTCCAAATATTCTCAGACAATTTCGTCGAGAATACTGCTCCAGGGCACGTACGCGGTGATTGACATCCTTCAGTGCTTCATCCTTCTCTCTCAGCTTCTTTTCCAACTCTTCAATCTTGGACTCCAACTCCGTTTGTTTTTCTTCATAACGCTTTATTATAATAGGCGCTAGTGACTTTGCTAATTCATTTAAGAAAGATGGAGTTTTCAAGGTTTCCTTTATAATTTTTTCCACCTCGAATACTTCATCAACACTAACACAGTTTTTATTAGATCTTGTCTGTTTCGCCATATTGACTGTATTTTTTAAATGATGAGTTAGTTACGTATAAATTTATGCGTTTACTAGCTGCTTACTCTTAACACGTCTACACAACACGACAGTACATATTAGAATGAAATTATATTGTTATACATTATTATTTATGAACCCATTAACGCCCACCGTATATATATATATATATATATATATATATATATATATATATATATATATATATAAAATACGATGGTGATAAGAGTCAATTGAAGAGTAGAAATGGGAAGCCTGAAAGTGCCAGCATCGAAAGTTTTTAGTAATAAAACAGCACGTCTCCCCAGATCTGCGCCCTGTTTTATAAACATTGACAAAAAAAACCATGTAAACTCTGTTCCGGATCAAGAAGTAGTAATTATGCAATGTTCACGTGGTAATTTTGTCGAACTCTCGTCGTTCGTTGGTTGTTGAGCCCATAATTTTATACATTTACCATATATATTGACAGCAGCCAATAGGGTAGCGAGTTCAATCTTTTACATTTTATTACTATTTCTGCATTTCGAAGAGAAAAAAATACTAACAAAAAATTAAAATTTGTCAAATATTTTTAGAAAGTTAATAGTGACAAATGTTTACGAAAAAATACTTTTGTCAGATAACTGTGACAAATTTACAAATGTTGTCTCTGTCAATTTTTACGAAAGAAGCACAAATCAACTGAAACAAGTTTCTTTTAAGAAACCAAATTGTTGTCATGTTATCCACGGATTTTGAAAAATATTTGCCAATAAAGCCGAAATTGCCATTTCTGGCATTTTCAGTCTTCCCGATTTCCACTTTTCAATTATCAAATGTAATTATATAAATCTTAACAATTATGAAACAAAATAATTTTAATTTTAATTTCAATAGATAACACAAAACACAAAAGAGAGACATCAGCCTGCTAAAAGATCTTCTGAACAGTTGGTGCACATCATACTTTCATAGGCTAAAGAGTTCTAAGCATTTATGTTTTAAGGGAATTATTACCATATAATATTAAATATCTTGCTAAATATTATTTAAAAAAAAAAGAAAAAAATCAGAGAAACTGAGTGTAATAAAAGCAAGTCTATTTTATCATAATCAATAAAACAACGGCGCATGTTATTCCCATTACACATGAACCATATCTCTCTGCCTTCCCTCACTCCCCGCCCCCCCACGCACTATCAAAGACTAGAGAACGTACATGCACAGTCCAATGATCGCTGCAGTGTTTTAGATTATTTGTGAAAATTATGAAGACATAAAAAGAGACTTAAGTCTGCGGAAAGATTTTATGAAAACGTTGGTGAAAATCAGATATCTGTAGGATCAGTAGTTTCAGAGTTATAAGCATTTATGTTTTTAGGAAATTTTTACCACATGAATTTATACATTTTGCTTATTTTAATTATTTAAGAAATTCAAGGATCGTGAGAATAATATAAATAGGCCTACTTTACCACAAACGATCCTATGAACACGCTGGTGTAGTTTTCTTTTTTTTTTAAATCAGTGCAGGCGTTCTTTAGTTTTGATGGAACATACATACATGCTTACATACAACACATAAAAGAACTAATTTATATATTAGTAGTTATAACAGGAGCAAATAACATAAAAAATGCTTTATAATAAAGATTAGCGGGTGAGGAATTTTTGTGTCACGATTACATTCGCACACATGAGGTAAATTCACGTCCAGTCACGCACGCTGGATAAATACCATTTCATGTCACTTATGCTCACAACCGTAAAATTTCTTCTCATACACGTCGTGACCATGGTCAAAAATCAAAGTAGTGACCCAGGTCATAATAAATTTGAATGACACTTATTTGAAAAGTACATGTTAAATAAATTTATACATTTCTTGTTGCATTCATAATTTCGTGTGGGTCAGTATTTCTACGTCACTATAAAATAAATAAAATAATAGGTCCCAAACGCCTGAACAGCCGTATTGGGACAGAGTTCGTTTCTAGACCAGTGGCGATAAATATGAAAGCAAATTTATTGTTTACATTACAAACATCAATTCCACAGCAACAAATTACTTAAATTTATTTAATTGGCGAAAAAATTATGTGTTCACCACGGCAAAAATGCAGATTTTCTGTCTTGGCTGGTTTCAAAACCTTAGCTATGAACTACCACCCGTGGCAGTAAAACTTCAACTTGCCTACCTAGTTAAATAAATAACTATATCACATTAATCACATTTGAATGGCATTTTTCAAGAATGTATTCGTTTGTGACCAATGAGATTTGATGAATGTGAAAATGCTTTATTACACAGAATGGTTTCCCTCAAGAATGAACTCGTTTGTGTTTAATTAGAGCTGATGTATATGAAAATGCTTTATGGCACTGATCACATTTGAATGGTTTTTCTCCAGAATGCATTCGTTTGTGAATAATAAACTGTGATGAAGTTGTAAATGCTTTATCACACTGATCACATTCGAATGGCCTAGAATGTATTCGTTTGTGTCTAGTGAGTTTTGAAGAAGATACAAATGCTTTGTCACACTCATCACATTTAAAGGGTTTCTCTCCAGAATGAATTTTTTTGTGTCCATTGAAATTTGATGAATCTGCAAATGTTTTATTACAGTGATAACATTTGAATGGTTTCTCTCCCGAATGTGTTCGTTTGTGTACAGTGAGATCCGGTGAACGTGAAAAGGCTTTATCACACTGATCACATTTAAATGGTCTCTCTCCAGAATGGACACGTTTGTGAGTAACGAGATTTGATAAATCTGTAAACGCTTTATTACACTGATCACATTCAAATGGTTTCTCACCAGAATGTATTCGTTTGTGTCCAATAAGAGCCGATAACTGTGAAAATGCTCTATCACACTGATCGCAATTGAATGGCATCTCTCCAGAATGAATTCTTTTGTGAGTAATGAGAATTGATGACCTTGAAAATGCTTTATCACATTGATCACATTTGAATGGTTTTTCTCCGGAATGAACTCGTTTGTGAATAATGAGAGATGATGATCGTGTAAATGCTTTATCACACTGATCACATTTTAATGGATTTTCTCCTGAATGTATTTGTTCGTGTCTAACGAGATGTGATGAGTGTAAAAATGTTTCGTTACAATGTTTACATGCGAATGACTTCTCTTCATAATGTACTCGTTTATGTTCACGAAGGGTACTAACTCGTTCAAATGTCTTCTTACATATATCATAGTTGTTTGATGCCAATTTGCGTTCTTTAAACTTGTAAGTGGCCACTGTCGCATAATTTTCATCTGGATTACTGGATGATGTTTCATTATCTGCAAAATAACAGGATTTATTAATTGCACTAAAATCAAGTAATTGAAATCTATGTATCTATGGAAATCGCACATACTTGTGATATTGTCAACCAGATTTGTCATTAGGTGAGTTCGGGTGACAAATTAAACTAAAATTGAACAAAAATAAGTAAAAAAATAAGTTTAAATAATTAATTAATTTGTTAGGTAAATTATTTGTTAAAATAAAAGTTAAAATAATTGTTTGTTAAATTTCTTTTTTTTTCTGGTGGTCGTGGAGAAAGTAGGGTCCGTGACTCGGTTGGAAGAGTAAATTCGATGCTCGTGGTTTTTCACTCTCGCCTGCGGCTCGTGCTCCGAATATTCCACTCGCATCGAATTTTCTCATTCCAACATTGTTACAGAATATACTCTTCTTTAATAAGGGGATTATGGCTCTAAAATTCAATATTAAAAACGTTATTAAGACTTCATTAACAAGTATATCTTAAGTAAAACAATCATTATTTCCATATTTCAGGGCCACTAATTTTATTAGAAAGAAATAAATGTTGAAATACTATTTTTACCGACCGCCAACATATATGGGAGGTATTGTGATCATACCGATTTTGAAATTTCCAGATTTCGATGGATCTCCACGAATTTAGGTCCCTCCATAACGTTTTGACTATTTTTAGCATGTCTGTCTGTCGGTCCGTGTACACGTGCAGAGCAAATTCGGTTAAAAGGAATTTTATGAAACTTCATATTTAAGCTTTTGAAATCAATAGCACGCGTTGATCAACTTTTAGTAAAAATCGGTTAACTAGAAACCGGTTAACAAAAATTAAATTTTTGCGAATATTTCACAACAGAGAAATATAACGAAAAAAATTATTTAACAAAAGGTGCTGTAAAAGAAATACCTCACAACTTTTATTTGAGACATTTTTTGATAAAGCAGCATAAATTAAACAAGTACTTTGTGATGGCGGTCGGGCCTGTGGTGGCCACAACTGATTTTTTTGAAATAACTCGTTTGTTTGATGGTTATTTTTCTAATATAATATTCTTTTTTGTAGAGTAAAATAATTGATCTTCCTAATTTAACTTCCTTCGTATCTCTTAAAATAAAGAAGTTAGCAATGCTTAAACGGGTCTCAAAAACATCCTGCATAAATAATATTTATTTTCACTTGTCACTGAAGTTCTCTTTTTAAAATATTATATTGCAAAATAACATTTACAAAATACATTCCCATTTAAGACATGTTCCCATTTAAGAACTCAAAGTTGTCCTTAATATACGGTACTTCAAGTTTGTTTCGGAAAATTTCATTACTTTCCATGCAAAATATATGTTTGATTTTAATACTTAATTATTTGATATAATTTATTAATACTAGTGAGTTCATCAACCGACTCCAACACACCACTGTCTATGCATGTTTTCAGTAAATGACAACTGAGAATAATATTTATGGAAACATAACTAATATAATAATATTAAATTATTTAGTGACCTGAATCTTGTACAGTTGCGCTCTCATCAAATTTACTATCATTTACACATTCCAACTTGATACTAAGCTGCTCAGGGATGATAACATTACTGTTGTAGTTAAACTCAGTCATGTCGTAAATAGATGACGTCTTCTTCCCATCGCGACTTTCTGAAATATAAATGTTAATAATATAATTATTTTTTTCCACGACTATATAGATATACGTTCATTACAGGAGTGTTAGTGTTTAGTAAATATAGCACGTTCCCGACTCCTTTTTATTACACACCGCTGACCTATTACGTAATTAGCTCATTACGTAACAGGTTGAGCTAATTACATAACAGGTTCAAGCAGCTATGGCCGACCGTTGCTAAGCTACGTAATAAATAAGTTAAGCATATCGTCGGCTGAAAATAATAAGGTTGTATGTCGAAGTGTAATACATTTGAGAAAACAAGCTTCAAAAATTTTGACATGGAAAAAACCAATATAAAGCATTATTTAAAAAAAAAATTTGAATAATACAATTTTAACAATTTGAAAAATGAACATACAACTTTGTGATTAAGAAAAACACGAAACTTAGTACCTTAACGTTACATACAGCTTTGTAGTTCAAAGTAATATCGGGGGGAAATTCAGTTTATAGGTAAAGCTTCAGTTTTTAGATTTCTGAAAATTGTTAAAAAGGTACCAGAAAAGGTAAAAGAAATGTTAGTCACGTATTAAATTATTATTTGATTAAATAACACAAATTAAACAATATGCTTCCAAAATAATAACAAATTAAACGTTAATCTTACAAAAAATTAAGATAAATTAAGATAATTTGAACTGAAACTGAAACATTCGATATATAATATATTTAACAAGTCTTCAAGACCATGTTTTATTCTTTTTAATATTTTTTGTAACCCAGGTGCCCGAAAAAGATGTTTTATATTTAACATAAAAGATGTATGTCAAACATACAACCATAAATTATGAATTAAAAAAAAAAAACATTTAAAATACAAGGGTGTATGTTTTAACATACAACTATGTTTTGTAAGTTTTTTATTTTTTAAGACATACAACTATGGTTTTCTGCTTTTTTCTCCGACACCGGTAATGCTATCTTATGGAAATTATTGGAACAAGTAGGTTACGTGACATACAACTCTATAGTATTGAAAAGTGCATTTGACAAAAATTGTCACATACAACCTTATTATTTTCAGCCGACGATATGTCAAATTATTGTTAGTTTGTAAAGGATACCGGATTAAAATTAAATAATATAGTAAAAGTTATCGAATTTAGCAAATATATTTCTTTAAAGAGGTTTTGGTCAGTCAGTTAATTAGTTGACGCAAGTATTGTTATTTTAACTGAATTTACATTCAGTATGAAAAGTAGATGGTCGTTGCTAAATGTAATAGGGGAAAGTTCCTAAGCACCCTGACATCTGGTGGCAATTAGCGGAAAATATGAAAGTGACATTGTTTTGTTTTGTTCAGTGGAGAAATACGCGTTTTTTTGTTGTTGTTTGTTTTATTTTTGTGAATCATGAAAAAAAAAAAAACAATTTTGTTGTGTGCCGCAATGTAAATTGTGAATAAGGAAGAGTTCCTCTTAAACATTCCATAATTTACCTAAATCTAAAAAAATATCAATTGAAACGACGTTTGGAGGCAGAGAGAAAGTGGATCGTAGGTTTTTATGGACCCAGAAACTAAAAATGGGCAAAAATCCAAGCCCATGCATGCACGTTTGTTAGTTGCATTTTATGGAAAGTGATTTTTTACGTCCAAGGAGAGACTGAAAAAAGTACTTACCCCACCCAAAATTTGCCTAAATCATCAGTTGATATATTAAGAGGCCCTGCTACTTTTTCAGGCTATTAATCTTTACTAATATATTTACCATATTATATTGACAGACAGTCAAAAAGAATTAAAAATACAATGAAATACTAAAAAATTCCTTGAAATTTGTTTAGAATAGTATATTATTAAGTTAAATGGTCTTGTAAGTCGTAGATTACCTTTAAATAAAAAAAAAGTTCGGAAAACAGAAAACATGCAACTGGTGTTAATTTTCACCATGTAAACAAATACACAAGGAAAAGTTTAATGTCACTTTCGAGTGTTCCAGCTTTGCCGCATATGGCGCTGCGATTTTAAAAAGTTTCCCCTATAAAAAGGTTGAAAGCAACTGTCAAATTATTGTTAGTTTTTAAAGGGAACTGAATAAAAATTAAATAAGTAATAAAGTTATAGTCGTGGAAAAAGCCTAGTATGAAACTTACATGGAATAGTCATTTCTCACTCGTATGAATTGCGCTACTCGGTCGAGGCTCGTGGCGCAACTTCCATACTCGTGTGAAATGACTATCATTCCACACTCGCTGCATAATATACTATTTCCTACGACTACTACGAAATTGTCTTATTTCGATATTCTTAGTTAACAGAAAATTAACTTAATTTCGCATGTTACTCTAATACACGCGCAAGTGATGCGGAAATGAATTAATCTGCACCGATGCGCATGTGCAGTGTATACTGGTACGATAATTTTCATTTCTGTACAGGCTGCCAACTTAATAGCTCTCAACAACATTTACACTGTATTTTCTTGATTATTTTTTTTTAAATTTATTGAAAGAAGGTAATCTGAGGAACACTGTTTGCACACTGTGCAGAATGCATATTACGAGCAAGTTGAACTTAAAAAACGCCCTTGAAAAACAAATCACTGATGTTTTGCTTTCTGTTAAATTCAATGACAATATGAATATCAAACTATCTCTACTGACCCGTATTTGCGACAGTTGAACTCTCCGATTTATCTCCATCACATTCACTGCTGTCTACAGGTTCACACTTGATGTATACCTCCTCTATGTTAACAATGTTTGAGTCAGTATAGAGAGACGAGTCGTCGATAGCTCCATCTCTGGGCACTGCAATAATCAAATCATAATTAAATATGACTAATTGCCTACAATATGAATCAACGAGTAAAGAATATACAGGAGGGAGCATAACCCACTCCTACTGCGGCTCAATCTTTAGACAAAGTCCGGAACCTGTTTGATGTCATAAAGATGGCGTTTGTTTGTTAAACATTTTTGACTGCTCGTCACATTTGGTTTACACTGATCAGTAATACTGTACAAAAATTAAGAAAACTGGCGAGATGAATTTATTAGTCATCAGTAAGTACTTTCTATCCCTATATTAGAAGACGTAATTTATAGTTGTTGAAAGAATAAAAAATAAATAGTTCTAGTGTTTGCATTCAAAAAATGAAAATTATGCAATTTGTGTTTCAAGGTTTGTTTTAATATGGTGATATGTGTTCCTTTGTTCATAACAGTATTAGGATAATCAAATTTAATGGAGAAAAAAATGTAGTAAATAGTCTTTCTAATATAAGCGTTCAGATACGTCCAATTTCCGGGTAAATTAGTATTAATTAAGTAGAAATTAAGATGTATAACCTCTTTTTTTGCACGTGATCATTCCATTCGTGGTTTTTACACATAGTTTACACCAGTGATTCCTAAAGTCTATTTGTAGTTTATAAAATTATAACCAAAGTTGTAAAAGCAACAATCCCGTGCATATATCTCTCCCTAATTACAAAATATTCCAAACAAATTTAACAAAATTAAGGTTTTCTTCCAGGCTTGTGATTGGTTCAAATTATCAATTTTAAGTAAAATATATGCAACAGGCATATATATAATCATGAAACTTAAAAGTATTAAAATCGAGTGCATTAAAAACGCACACTAATTTAATACACAGAACGTTTACATGGATCACCAAGGCAGAAATAAATTAAATAATTAAAAAAAAAAATTTAAACCGATTACAGCTTAATCTGGATGTCAAAATGGGCTTAGAACCCTATTGCTACGGTTCGTAAACTGTACACTGAAAATAAAATATGAATAAATATATTCAGTGTGATTTAGTTGCAAAAGTGCTCATTACTGACCGTTCTCCCATTCAGCCGTGTGCGCCATTCCAACCGTCACTATATTATATTCTTCAGTAACATTGCTGCCTCTGGTAACATCAAGTGATTCCTTACAAGATTTTTTTTTTTCAAATTTCTAAATCGGATATTCTTTCACAGATTCTATTTATTTAATTTTCGCATTGTAGCAATCCGTGCTCACAGTACTATCTACTGCGTATGCGCATATTTTAAATATAAAAAGCGGGAATCGTACTTTTTAAAGAAATGCCAGGACTTTGACATTATTAAATTATAATTGAAAAATTAAAGTTTAGAATAAATTTAATTTTTTTAATTTATTTTTTAAACATTTCAATTTAATATGTAATTGGCCTATATAAAAGGAGCTTCTTTTCAAAACGTCTCTTCTCCAATTTTTTTAAAAGGCATTTTATTGGCAACATATTTTGCCACTATATTTTCTTTCCAAACCAATCAAGAAACCATAAATAAATGGCCGATTAAAAAAAAGAAGTGTTTTTAAGTTAATTATATGTA
Source organism: Liopterus haemorrhoidalis (assembly GCA_963971575.1). NCBI lineage: Eukaryota > Metazoa > Arthropoda > Insecta > Coleoptera > Dytiscidae > Liopterus > Liopterus haemorrhoidalis. The sequence continues at coordinate 48,769,198 of OZ020613.1, forward strand.
ATTGCAATTCATACTTTTTCGCGGTATATCTCTCAATTTTTGAAAAATGGACATGAGACGTTTTGGATATATGCTCCTCATATATATTTATAGTAATATTATATTAACAAAAATTGATGTCAAGTGTGATTTTTCGCATATTTCAGAGCTTTGTAGGTATTTAGTAATTGTAAGAAGCCAAGATAATACTGGACGTATAATAATAATATTTATTGGTGTTTTAAAATTTATATTTTTACACACGTCTTTACAAGGTTGTTACATAAATACCTATATCTAACAACTTACATTACTGAAATCATTTGTAACGAACTCTTCATAATTGTAAAATGCATTTTCCTTAAAAAATGACTTTAAAATGTTTTTAAATGAGTGGAGAGGCAAACCTTTAATATTCTCAGGTAAGATGTTATAAAATTTAGGGCAAAAATAAATAAATGAGTATCCTGCACAACCTACTCTAATGCATGCGGTCTTATCAAATGTTTCCCTCTCGTCTCATATTTATGAATTTATTCCTGAGTTTTGAAATTATCTTTGGTTTGATGTATGTAAACAAGGCAATAGAATACATAGAAGGACGGTGTGCCAACAGACCTAGTTCAACAAAATGTTGTCTACAATCTTGTCTGTAATTCAGACCACAAATCACTCTAACAACTCGTTGTAATCGAAAAATTCTTTGGGTATGTGTGGAGTGTCCCCAAACTAGCAAAACATATGTGATGTGCGACTCAACCAGGGCATGATATGCAGTCACCAGGACATTTCTGGGTACCTTAGATTTTAGATTTCTTATACAATAGATTGCCTTGCATATTTTTTCCGCTGTTGTTTCAGTATGTTTTTCCCAACTGAGATTTATACCAATGGTTACTCCTAGAAACTTAACAGGATCTTGACTAATATTCTCTGTTGTTGGTCTGAGGGGAAAACAATAGGTGTTGGGTTTTAGATTCATTTCTGCTTAATTTGATCGCCAAAAACCAATCTTGCTCAGCATTTTTTATTAAGGTGTTTTTGGATTTCATTTCTTGGTAGGTTTCGGACTGAGTAAGTAGCGTGGTATCGTCTGCATATAAAACAGACTTTGCATCTTCTATTAAAAATGGTAAATCATTAATGTAAATCAGAAACAACAGCGGGGCTAATATTGAACCTTGCGGTACTCCAAAATGGATTTTTTTCTCATCAGATTGAATATCATTTGCCCAAACATATTGCTTCCGGTTTGTTATAAAGGAATTTACAAGTTGGCAACTGTCTGGACTAATGTTGTAGCAAGACATTTTCTTTAATAACAAATCATGTGGTACACAGTCAAAAGCCTTCCAGTCATAGAAAGTGGCCATAGTACCAGTTTCAAATCCTGTTGTCACAAAATCTGTGAATTCCAAAATAAATGTTGTTGTAGAGTTGCCACTTCTAAAACAAAACTGACTCTTGCTTAATAATTCGTTATTTTCAAAATGTTCTGCATGCTGCTTCAGCAAAATTTTCTCGAGAATTTTTGAGAATATTAGGGTGAGGGATACAGGCCTATAGTTATTTAACTCCTCCTTGCTTCCTTTTCCCTTAAAAATTGTAATAACTTTATTTAATTTTAATACTGATGGGAAAATATTAGATTTGATTGCACTATTGTATAATAATTATATTATATAATATTGTGGTGTGTATTACTCGGTTTTCAACTGTTAAAAATTATTTATTTATTTATTTATTTTTTTAAATATTTTTTATTCTAAAAAATACACGCACTATCTTAGCTATAAATACAAAAAATCCATAATATTAATAACCATAATTTAGCCATGAATTATAAAAATAATTAATTTTGTCAAAAACAAAAACTGCAATATTTTTTTCCAAAAAACGCAACCTGATCAAAAATACCCCTCGTTCGTTTCAGATTCAGATTAATAAATATTACCTATAATTTTACAGATTTTTAGTTTAACCCCTTTGGATAAAAGAGGGCGGGACAATAATGTTTTTACTACAATTTTGGCTAAAATCGTATTAAAGGAAACTAATTTTAAAAAGCTTTCTTTTGATACCGCACAATGCATTTTAAAAATATATTTATTTACAAATTTCAACTTTCTGTTAAGCCGTTTGACTACAATTTTTACCGTACAAACAGACAGACACAAGAGTGACGTTATAAGGGTTTTTTTGTGGTCATACCTACAAAACCCTAAAAATGGATAGTGTTTAATTTATATATTTCTTCTTCAAATACAAAAAGGTAATATGCTACACAAAAAAATACAATTTTATTGCTATAAATTATTGTTTATGAACCCATTAACGCCCACCGTATGTATATAATACGATGCCAGTAACAGTCAGTTGAAAAGTAGAAATGGGAAGCCTGAATGTTCCAGCATCGAAAGTTTTTAGTAATAAAACAACACTTCTCCCCAGATCTGCGCCTTGTTTTATAAACATTGACAAAAAAACAATGTAGACTCTGTTCGAGATCAAGAAGTAGTAATTCACGTGGTAATTTTGTCGAACTCTCGTCGTTCATTGGTTGTTCCATAATTTTATGCAGCAGCCAATAGGGTAGCGAGTTGAATCTTTCACGACATTTTATTACTATTTCTGAATTTCGAAGAGTAAAAATATAGTAAAAAAAATAAATAAAAAATTTTAAAATATTTTTAGAAAGTTAATAGTGACAAATGTTTACGAAAAAATACTTATGTATATGTACCTATCAATTTTTACAAAACAAGTACAAATCTACTGAAATAGGTTTCTTTTATGAAACCAAATTGTTGACATGTTATCCACGGAGTATTCAACAGATTTGAAAAAAAAAGCCGAAATTTAATTATTTAAAAATTTCAAGGATCGTGAGAATAATATAAATAGGCCTACTTAGCCACAAACGATGCTATTAATTTTGGGTGACTTTTTTTTTAACGATGGTGATTTTTTTTTTTTAATCAGTCCAGCCCTTCTTTAGTTTTGGTGGATCATACATACATGCTTACATACAACACATAAATGAACTAATTTATATATTAGTACTTATAACAGAAGCAAATGACATAAAAAGGTTTTATAATAAAGATTAGCGCGTGAGGAATTTTTGTGTCACGATTACACTCGCACACATGAGGAAAACTCTTGTCCAGTCACGTACGCTGGATAAATACCATTTCACGGCACTCACGCTTACGACCGTAAAATTTCTTCCCATATACGTCGTGACCCATGGGTCATGGTAAATTTAAACGACACTTATTTGAAAAGTACAAGTTAAATAAATTTAATACATTTCTTGTTGCATTCATAATTTCGGTTAGTATTTCTTCGTCACTATAAAATAAATAAAATAATAGGTTCCCAACACTTGAACAGCCGTATTGGGACAGAGTCCGTTTCTAGACCAGTGGCCATAGATATCAAAGCAAATTTATTGATTACATTACAAACATCAGTTCCACAGCAGCATACTACTTAATTTTTTATAATTGGCGAAAATATTATGTGTTCATCACGGGAAACATGCAGATTTTCTGTCATGGCTGGTTTCAAAACCTTAGCTATGAACTACCAGCCGTGGCAGTAAAACTGCAACTTTCCTACCTAGTTAAATAAATAACTGTATCACATTAATCACATTTGAATGGCATCTTTCAAGAATGTATTGGTTAGTGACCAATGAGATTTCATGAATCTGAAAATGCTTTATTACACTAATCACATTTTAATGGCTTCCCTCAAGAATGAACTCGTTTGTGTTTAATTAGAGCTGATGTATATGAAAATGCTTTATGGCACTGATCACATTTGAATGGTTTTTCTCCAGAATGCATTCGTTTGTGAATAATAAACTGTGACGAAGTTGTAAATGCTTTATCGCACTGGTTACATTCGAATGGCCTAGTATGTATTCGTTTGTGTCTAGTGAGTTTTGATGAAGCTAAAAATGCTTTATCACACTCATCACATTTAAAGGGTTTTTCTCCAGAATGAATTTTTTTATGTTCATTGAAATTTGATGCATTTCCAAATGCTTTATTACAGTAATTACATTTGAATGGTTTCTCTCCCGAATGTGTTCGTTTGTGTTTAGTGAGATCCGGTGAACGTGAAAAGGCTTTATCACACTGATCACATTTAAATGGTCTCTCTTCAGAATGGACACGTTTGTGAGAAACGAGATTTGATAAACATGTAAACGCTTTATTACACTGATCACATTCAAATGGTTTATCACCAGAATGTACTCGTTTGTGTCTAATAAAAGCCGAAAACTGTGAAAATCCTTTATCACACTGATCACAATTGAATGGCATCTTTTCAGAATGTATTTTTTTGTGAGTACTGAGACTGGATGACCTTGAAAATACTTTATAACACTGATAACACTTGAATGGTTTATCTTCCGAATGTGTCCGTTTGTGTTTCACAACATCTCGTAAACGTAAAAATGCTTTATCACACTGATCGCATTTGAATGGTTTCTCTCGAGAATGTACTAATTTATGTCTAATGAGACAGGATGAATCTAAAAATGCTTTATCACACTGATCACATTTGAATGGTTTTTCACCAAAATGTCTTCGTTCGTGTCTATTGAGATGTGATAACCATAAAAATGATTTGTTACAATCTTTACATGTGAATGGCTTCTCACCAGAATGAATTCGTTTATGTTCAAGGGAACTTGCTCGTTTAAACGTCTTCTTACATAAATTACGTTTGTTAGATGCTGTTTTGTGGTCTTTAGACTTGCGAGTGGCTACTGTCGCATAACTTTCATCTGTATTACTGGAAGTTGTTTCACTATCTGCAAAATAACATACCACTGATTGATGAGAATAAAACCAAGTAATTGAAATCAAATTAATTTCTTATGTTTTAATTTAGTGTTTCTTATATATCTATAGAACCAAAACCAGCGAACCGGCTTATACCAACAACAAGCGGAATCCAGTTTTTGAATTTGATATCGATTCGCGACTGAAACTAACGTTGGCGGCGCTGCGTACAACATCTTATGGCGCACGAGAAGCGTATATGTCAGAAGTTTTTTCTTAATATTTATCTGTTCAAACAATATTTCGGCAAAAAAGCACTGTATTTATGTCACTATATTTTAAAATACTTCTTAATTCGCATAAACTGCAGCACAACACGCTACAAATATTATCCAAATATACGCTTCTGTTTAATTTAGCTAGTCACCACCAGACGTCTCAATGTTATTTGCAGTCGCGAATTGCAAAACTTTTTTCCGCAGGCGGGTCAAAATGGAATTTGAAATTTTGTATCTTCCAATCGTAGGTCAAATATGTAATAAGTAAATTGAAATCATACATTTTAGAATATTTAGAGCCACGACGAGAACTTGCGAAAGGTAGAGGCAATAGGCAATAGGTAAGGGTGCCTTGCTGTGAGTGGCGCCAAATCAAGCGCTCATTATCATGTGCGATCCAAAATTTTGTTCCTGTGCATTGTAGGCAACCGTCTTACCAAAGATCCTCGGCAACTCGATATATGGTTATTTTAAATATCAAAATAATTATGTTGTAATGGATATATATTTTTTTACAGTAAAAAAAAAACTTAAAACATTCACTTTTTTGCTTTCTGTTCAATTAAATGATAAAATATACATCAATAAAACTAACTCTACTGACCCGTGTTTACGACAGCTGAACTCTCCAGTTTATCTTCTTCACATTCACTGGTGTCTACAGGCTCAGACTTAATGTCACTCTCCTTGGTGTGGAAAATATTAGTATTGTAGTTATACTGAGACATGGCGTCAGTAGATGATACGCTATATGTCTTCTGGGTATCGTGACTCTCTGAAATATAAACTCATAGTTACTATTATTATGTCTATGTTTATAATACGAATAGTCATCAAGGAAGCAAAAAATGTATAATTAATTATAATTTGGCGTAACATATGATGCTACGTAATTTCCGTCATAATAGAATTACGACTCTTCGTAATTATGTTGAAGTGTCGCTACACAGACTTTAAGCACTATGCATCGGCCAAAAGTAGTCATTTTAAAAACTGATTAATGTTTCTTGTTTAAGATGCATCTCTGTATTATGTACTAAAAGGGAATTAAAATACGATTCTTTCAGTCTCTCCTAAAATAGTATTTCACTGGATTATAAATAACTACGGCGTGTCACGCAAGTCTAAACCATAAACAAAAAAATAAATAATAATAATAACACAATGATCTGCATCGTATAACACTCCCTTTGTTTGGTTAAAGCTAGGATTCTACATCACATAACGAACTCACAAAATCAACGTGAAGATATGAAAATAAGTAACATTAAAAAACTAATTTAAACGTGCCATAATAACAAAAACATCATTAAAATTATAGCTACTGACCAATATTTGCATCAACTTCACTCTTCAATTCATCTCCTTCACAATCACTGACGTCTGCATGTTCAGACTTGATGTATATCTCCTCTCTAATGACAATGTTTGAGTTGCTGTAGATGTCGCCTGAAGCTTCATCTGTGGGTACTATAATAAGCAGATCATAGGTAAACATGACTAATTGACTACAATATAAACATAACTTTATTTAATATATTCACTTATCAAACACTGCGTACTAATGTAATGCATACTAATAGAAGGTCGTTAATACGACCTGCCAGGAAATATAGCGGTCACGACAGTATTGCTTGCCGAAGACTCGGCATTCATCAATGACTGTGTTGATTGTGAGTATGTCCAACAAGCAGAGTGCTATTCAGTGGATTACCAGTAACAGTTAAAGCCAAAATCGCGAGAAAACTAAAACAGTGATATTTAGCTTGAATAGATATGTTAGTAACAACGCGTTATATCATGATACCGCTGTGAAGTTCCTTGGGTTCCAGCTAAACGCTTAGCTTAACTGAATGTATCAAACTGGCCACATATGCAATAAACTGAACAGCATAGTTTACATAATAAAAAAAAAAATTGAAATACAACGTGTCAGATTAAATTTATTTGGAACTGTGTTGTGGGGTGCAACATCTTGTGAGTTTAAGTTGTGAGAAAAAATTTAAAAAAATCTTTTGAATGGTGCATATTAGGTGATATCAGGGACATAGGACATAAACCAGGGAACTACAGACCGCGGGACAAATCCGGCCCGAAAGAGGATTTAATCCGGCCCATGGACATTTATTTAAAAAAATTCTTAGGACCAGTCTTTCCACCTTCTGGTAAACATCTAGGTAACTATCTGATAGACAAGGTTAACTGAAACTTCATCTGCTGGTTAAATGTCATCACCAAACAGTGAATTTAATGCATCAATCTCATTATCCGTCAGATAACTATCCGATAGATACATTTCTATTGAAAGACGGGTTGGCATTTATTCAGCACAGAAAGTATCACATAATCTTATCTGTCAGATAGTTACCTAGAGGTTTACCTGAAGGTGGAAAGACTGGGCCTTGGAGTGCTTTTCCCATGAGTTCAGGCAAGAGATATCACATGCGCGGAAATCTGAACTACAGTTTTTTCGTTAATAAGCAGCGGACGTAGAACCGGCTGGAAAGTGTATTGTGATTGGTTTGACGTCTTTAGCGCGTATACCATGACGTCGCTGGCCTGATCTCGTGAGGAAAGCATTCTACATAAAAACAGCAATTCAAAATAATCAGAAAATCGCAAAATAAAACATAACTATAATTAAATAATATCCGATTCTTAAAATTATTATTTTTATTAATAATATCACCATTATTATTAAGCTTATTTTTAAAGTTAAGGGCCAAAAACCCAGGTAAATTCAAGTTGTCCGGACCGCTATTTACTCAATGTGGCCCGCTTCCGAAAAAGTTTGGAAACTCCTGACATAGACTAATAATAATGTTATGTAATAATGAATAGCATAATAATCTACTTAAATATGTATTTTCTGCAATGTCATTCATTATCAGTTTCATATTGACGTAAGTTACTATAAGTACATATACCAAAACCTTTAGTAAATATATTATTATTATCACTGCTAAGCTTAATAAACTGAATAGTGACAATAAAATATTAATAACAGTATAAAATATGAAATTGTACATGTGCTCGTTACTAACCATTCTTCCAATCAGCCGTGTCCACTGTTCCAGCTGTAATTACATTTTCAGTAACATCACTGTCTCTGGTAACATTAAGATGCATATTACAACTTCTCTCATCACTCATATCCATTGCTGGAACAAACATGTAGTGTCATATAAAAGAATTAGAATTAGTCATTTTCTCATGGAATAAGAAATAACTAGTATTATAATAGTTGCAATTAGTATGATATTCGAACAAGTCATGTGTCATATTAACATATATATATTCTATATTTTGTTTCCTGTTTAACTTCTTTACAACTGTCCCTGAACATTTATAAAAAATGTGAATAAAATAAAATGTTACTGAATATATTTACTATATTTTTATTATGAAGAGAATAAGTCTGTTTGTAGTCATGTCTAATAATTTGTTACTGTAAGGATAGAGTAATTGGCTATGAACTCTGAGCTTACGGCTGCTAATAAAAAGAAAACCTTAGTAATTACTCTACGAGCAGACTTATAGACCGAATTAATCCACTGGGAATGGATTTGGGTTGTGAAACAGAGCCACTGACGGAAATTTATGGAATTGCAATTACATGGATTTTTGCCAAGTCCAGTTCCGTTGTTAAGGACTTCCAAACACATATATATTTTTTTATTTCATGTTAATGGCCTTCGCTACTAAGGCAATTAGAAAATTCAAATTTTTTGTTGAAAACTCCATGCTAGAACGGGAATCACACCAGAGACCTTAGAACGCAGGGCACGTGTTACCACAACACTACGCTAGTCGGCCCAAATAAACATTAATAATAAAATAAATATGTTCTTACCATTTCCGGAAATTATACCCAGCATAAAATATAATTTAAATTTTCGCTAGTGTTGAAAAGTCGTCTTAAATGTTTTTACGTTTGAGACAGATACAATAAAGACAAATCTGTTAAAAAATATATGATATGTCAGATTCCTTTAAACACTTTTTTTTTATAAATATTCCAATACATTTTTCTTCGAACTTCTTAAAATTATAATAACTCTTTATGTAGCAGTCCGTGAGGATCATGGACTAGTCTAGTGCAGTGTTGCCAGTCTTATCATCACTTTTTTTCCGTAATAAAGGTTCCTGTTTTATGAAAAATTCCCTCCTCAAATTATTACATGAATTATTTAAGTAAAGAACATATACATGCAAATTTTTAGGGTTTTGTAGGTATGAACAAAAATCCCTTACACCGTCATTTTGTCGTCTGTCTGTCTGTCCGGTAAAAATTGTAGCCAAACGGCTAAACCTAGAGAGTTGAAATTTGGCATGCTCATACAACTCTTTGACCCGCACATAAAACAAATACTAAAACATCTAAAAAACATATCGCCCTAAAAATATAAACAAATATCTGCTCATCGAAATGAAAAAAATATTTTTTTATAAATTCTGAGTAGCTTCTCAACTGAAAGCCCTTAGTACGTGGATTAACGATCAAAATTTTATTCTTGCAAAATAAATTATTTAGATGTGCTTTTTGCCAAAATTGTGCCAAAATTTTTTTGTCCCACACCCTGTAGGCCGGATACTCGCGTTCTAATTTGCAAACTAAAGTTCGATCCGCTCTCAAAGCAATTTTATTTTTTCTTTTTTTTATTGGATTTTTATTTTGTTTAAATAATTTTTAAAAATTCTAGTTATATTTGGGCAAATGTTGCATTTATTTTTTAAAAGAATAAATTTAATAACCAGTGGAAATTTTTGAAATTGAATACACTAAATCAGAGGGGCGGGGTTATGACTTAAAACAACCAATGGAAGCCATAGGCGCAATTTTCAAAATCTTAATGAACCCTGCTACATATAAAAAAAAAAAAAAAATACTGCACGTATTTAGAAACCTAAATAATGGTATTCGAATTAAAATTAACAAAAAAAATATTTTAACGTAAGATTTGTTTTGGCATCCCAAATAAGCATCATTCACTTACTAAATACCTGCGAAACCCTGAAATGTGTGAAAATGTGTTTTAACACATACTCTTCTTATGTAATTGTATGTGTTAATCTGTATTGGGATAGTATACAAAAGTGTTACTTTCTTTTTGTAAACTACTACGCAGAATACACACTGCAAACTTTCGTGAATAAATGCTCGAGAAAAATTACGAACATTCACTGGTGCACATCATACTTTCATAGGATAAAGAGTTCAAGGCATTTATGTTTTAAAGGAATTATTACCATACTAGGTTATTACCCGTCAACAATGACGGATTTATAATATAAAAATTTCAATTATTTGTCAGTCATGGGACAGGATATCACCAGTTAGCTAATCACGGGAGAGGGCGTCACCTGTCAGCCAATCAACAAACAGGAAGTCCCCAGTTAGCCAATCACGAGAACATTAGAAAAATTGAAGTTATAATGTTACCGACACTACATACAGACACTTGCTAATTATATAGTTAGATTATTTATTCATTAACTTTTTAAGATGAGAAAACGATTCATTTTTACTTAGTACATTACATTTATATTGTTGAAACTAAAAATAATTTGAGACGTTAATTTATGCCTACGAAACCCTAGACATTTCTATATGTAATTATATTCGTAGATACTTAGAGAATAAATCTGCAAAATATTGTTCATATCAGTTAAAGGACTTGTCTAAAGTTTCTCGTTTATGCCTAAGAAACCCAAAATATTTATATATAAAATTTTATCCGCAGTTTCTTAGAGAATAAATCTGCAAAATATTGTTCATATCGGTCAAACGAAACAGGAGTATCTACAGTATCTTGTTTATGCCTAAGAAACCCTAGATATTTATTTAGGTAATTATATTCATAGATTCTTAGAAAAAAAATGTGCAAAATATTGTTCATATCGGTCAAAGGAAACAGGAGTATCTAGAGTCTCTTGTTTATGCCTACGAAACTCTAGACATTTATGCATATAATTATATTCGTAGATTCTTAGAAAATAAATCTGAAAAATACTGTTCATATCGGTCAAAGGATATAGGAGTACCCTAGGGTTTCTTGTTTATGCCCACGAAACCCTATACATTTCTATAGGTTATTTTATCCGCAGATTTTTAAATAATAAATCTGCATAATATTTTTCATATCGATCAAAGAATATAGAAGTGTCTACAGTTTCTTATTTATGCCTACGAAACTCTAGATATTTCTATACGATGTTTTATCCGCAGATTTTTAGAGAATAAATTTGCAAAATGTTTTTCATATCGATCAAAGAATATAGTGTCTAGAGTTTCTAATTTATATCTACGAAACCCTAGATATTTCTGTATGTTATTTCATCCGCAGATTCTTAGAGAATATATCTGCAAAATATTGTTCATATTGGTCAAAGGATAGAGCAGTGTCTAGAGTTTCTTGTTTATGCTTACGAAACCCTAGACATTTTTGTAAATAATTATATTTGTAGATTCTAAGAAAATAAATCTGCAAAATATTATTCATATTGGTCGAAGGATATAGCAGTGTATATAGTTTCTTGTTTATTCCTACGAAACCCTAGACATTTCTATATGTTATTTTATTCGCAGTTTCTTAGAGAATAAATCTGCAAAATATTGTTGATATCAGTCAAATGATATAGGAGTATCTAGAGTTTCTTGTTTATGCCTACGAAATCCTACAAATTTCTATATGTAATTATATTCGTAGATTCTTAGAGAATAAATGTGCAAAATACCTGTCAATCAAGCCAAACTGGGAACACCCTGTTTCCCAGTTAGCCAATCACGAGAACCTTAGAAAAAATGACGTCACAGTGTTACGAAATCACTAACACACGGTAGCTAATTATATATGTACGATAATTTTAAACATATTGCTTGATATTAATAATAATAAAAAAATAAATAAATCAGGGACCCTGACAGTAATAAAAACAAGTCTATTTTATCATAATAAATAAAACAACGGCGCATTTTATTCCCATTACAAATGAACCATATCTTTTTGCCTTCCCTCGCTCCCCGCCTACCAACGCATTATCAAAGATAAGAGAACGTACATGCACAGCCCAATGATCGCTGCAGTGTTTTTAGATTATTTATAAAAATTATGAAGGAATAAGAAAGAGACTTAAGGCTGAAGAAAGATTTTATGAAAACGTTGGTGCAAACTAGACTTCTGTAGGATCATTAGTTTTAGAGTTTTAAGCATTTATGTTTTATAGGAATTTTAACCATATAATTTTAAACATTTCACTTCATTTCAATTATATAAAAAAATTCAAAGTTCGTGAGAATAATAAAAAGAGGCCTATTTTACCACAAACGATGTTATGAAGACGCTGATGTGTGTGTGTGTGTGTTTTATCAGTGCAGCTGTTCTTTAGTTTTGATCGAGCATACAAACATGCGTACATACATACACACAAATAAACTAATATATATATTAGTAATTACAACAGAAGCAAAAACATAAAAAATGCTTTTTAATAAAGACGAGCGCGTGAGCGTTTTTTGTGCCACGATTTTGTTACACCCGCTCACATGAGGGAATCTCACGTCCGGTAACGCACGCTGTGTCACACACGCACAAGACCGTAAAATTTCTTCTCATGCACATCGTGACTCATGGGTCTTGGTAAATTTAAATGACACTTATTTGAAAAGTACTTCGTCACTATGAAATAAATAAAATAATAAATTTCCAACGCCTGAACAGGCGTATTGGGGCAGAATCACACAGAAGGTAAGTTCTCCGTTTCTAGACCACATGCCATAGATATGAAAGCCACGTGGTCACTATCCATTACAAAATTAATAAATTTACAACCTATAAAATTGCCAGATTTATTCTTTACATTACAAACAAATATTCCACAGCAACAAACTATTTAAATTTTTGATAATTGGCAAAAAATTATGTGTTCACCAAAATGCATATTTACTGACGTGGCTGGTTTCAAAGCCTCAGCTATGAACTATCAGCCGTGGCAGTAAAACTGCAATTTTCCTACTTACTTCAATAAAAAACTATATCACATTAATAACATTTGAAGGGCATCTTTCCAGAATGTATTCGTTTGTGACCAATGAGGTTTGATGAATCTGGAAATGCTTTATTACACTAATCACATTTGAATGGCTTCCCTCAAGAATGAACTCGTTTGTGTTTAATTAGAGCTGATGTATATGAAAATGCTTTATAGCACTGATCACATTTGAATGGTTTTTCTCCAGAATGCATTCGTTTGTGTATTATAAACTGTGTTGAAGTTGTAAATGCTTTATCACACTGATTACATTCGAATGGCCTAGAATGTATTCGTTTGTGTCTAGTGAGTTTTGATGAAGATAAAAATGCTTTATCACACTCATCACATTTAAAGGGTTTCTCTCCAGTATGAATTTTTATGTGTCCATAGAAATTTGATGCATCTGCAAATGCTTTATTACAGTGATTACATTTGAATGGTTTCTCTCCCGAATGTGTTCGTTTGTGTTTAGTGAGATCCGGTGAACGTGAAAAGGCTTTATCACACTGATCACATTTAAATGGTCTCTCTCCAGAATGGACACGTTTGTGAGAAACAAGATTTGATAATTCTGTAAACGATTTATTACACTGATCACATTCAAATGGTTTCTCACCAGAATGTACTCGTTTGTGTCTAATAATAGCCGATAACTGTGAAAATGCTTTATCACACTGATCACAATTGAATGGCATCTCTCCAGAATGTATTCTTTTGTGAGTAATGAGAATTGATGACCTTGAAAATGATTTATGACACTGATCACATTTGAATGGTTTATCTTCCGAATGTGTCCGTTTGTGTTTGACAACATCTATTGAACGTAAAAATGCTTTATCACACTGATCGCATTTGAATGGCCTGTCTCCAGAATGTATTCGTTTGTGTCTATTAAGATTTGATGAATCTAAAAATGCTTTACCACACTGATCACATTTAAATGGTTTTTCTCCAGAATGTCTTCGTTTGTGTCTATTGAGATGTGATAACCATAAAAATGTTTTGTTACAATCTTTACATGTGAATGGCTTCTCGCCACAATGTATTCGTTTATGTTCACGAAGGGAACTTGCAGGCTCAAACGTCTTCTTACATAAATTACGTTTGTTATATGGTGTTTTGTGTTCTTTAGACTTGCAAGTGTGTACTGTTGCAGAAACTTCATCTGAATTACTGGAAGTTGTTTCACTATCTGCAAAATAACATAGCACTGACTGATGAGAATAAAACCAAGTAATTAAAATCAAATTAATTTCTTATGTTTTAATTTAGTGTTTTTTTTATATATCTATAGAACCAAAACCAGCGAATCGGCTTATACCAACAACAAGCGGAATCCAGTTTTTGAATTTGATAACGATTGCAAAACTTTTTTCCGCAGGCGGGTCAAAATGGAATTTGAAATTTTGTATCTTCCAATCGTAGGTCAAATATGTAATGAATAAATACAAATCATACATTTTAGAATATTTAGAGCCACGATCAGATCCTTCGGAAGGCAGAGGCAATAGGCGATATACCCCTTTATCGATATATGGTTATTTTAAATATTAAAATAATATTGTTCTAATGGATATATTTTTTCTACAGTAAAAAAAAAAAACAAAAAAACACTTTAACCATTCGCTAACTTTTTTGCTTTCTGTTCAATTATGATAAAATATACATCAATAAAACTAGCTCTACTGACCCGTGTTTACGACAGGTGAACTCTCCAGTTTATCTCCTTCACATTCACTGGTGTCTACAGGCTCAAGCTTAATGTCACTCTCCTCCGTGTGGAAAATATTAGCATTGCAGTTATACTGAGACATGCCGTCAGTAGATGATATATTATGTGTCTTCTGGGTATCGTGACTCTCTGAAATATAAACTAATAATTACTATTATTCTGTCTATGTTTACAATACGAATAGTCCTCAAGGGAGCAAACATTTTATAATTAATTATAATTTGGCGTAACACATGATAATAATAATAATAACTTTATTTACATTTTTTACATTGACATATGTTACAAATGTAAATAAGAAAATATATTTCTAATACCTATTATAATTTCTTAGACCTAATTTTTATACTTATTGACAATTTTATTTATATATACTATTTTTTTATCATTCTGTTCAGAATCACTAAGCTGAAACTTGTCGCAATGTCTGGACAGAATAATGAACAAAGTAACAGACTCTATGATAATAATTACATGTTATTATATAGTAATATATATATATATATATATATATATATATATATATATATATATATATATATATATATATATATATATATATTTTGGATATTTGGTTCTTGACGAGTATTATATGAAATAAAACGCAGGTTCTCTTTTATTCGTCAGTTTATTAAAATGTTCTTGTGAATTTATAAAATATGAAACGTTTCGTGCATGGGTAGTATGCACATCTTCAGTCAGTCAATCAGATAAAATAAAATCACCACGTAGTCAATTCGAAGTTAAAAAAGTGTGTGTCAAAGATAAAGATGACCTTTATCTTTGACACACACTTTTTTAACTTCGAATTGACTACGTGGTGATTTTATTTTATCTGATTGACTGACTGAAGATGTGCATACTACCCATGCACGAAACGTTTCATATTTTATAAATTCACAAGAACATTTTAATAAACTGACGAATAAAAGAGAACCTGCGTTTTATTTTATATATATTGAATAAATAATGCAATGGTTTCACTAGGGCATGTGCACAGGCTTTGATTATTTATACGGAATAAGGTCTTTCCCTATAAAGGATCTTGGTTTTAGTGTGTTGATAGTACGACCAAAACTGGTTTGGGTTTGTGGAGATGTTAGACTCACATTCTTTCAGGTAATCTAGGTGTCTTATTTTTATTTTGTTGTTGACAGTGACCTGGTTTTTGGCACGCAATCGTCAAGTATTGTATAAATTATGCAATAAATGTTGTCAACTCCTGCATCAGCATTTTCGGTATTGTGGTTTGTTAGTTCCGCATTCCAATCAGTTGTAGTAAGTGCCCTATATAATTTTTCAAAGTCAGCAATTTTGAAGTTGTATTTGTACTTATAACCGTTACGTGTTAGTTTTTCTTGTGAAATACTATACTTAATTTTGAAATGTAGGGCAGGATGAGCCTTATCTTCACATATTAATAGGTCCAATGAGTGATGTGTCAAAGTTTCCAAATTCAATGCAATTAAAAATCAATTTTTTTCATTTCTGTTTCCAACTTCTTTTTATAAACTGTACACTCGGAGCTCCAGACGGGGTGGTTGACGTCAAGTCTCATCTTTAATTTGTTAACTACATATACGCAGTTACTGCACTTTATTTCTGTATCTTCACGACAGTTGGACAATTCATGATTGCCAGTACACTTCGGGCATGATGTATCACTTCTGCTAACCTGGGCTTTGTGTCCATACTTGTTACATTTAAAACATCTTTCAATATTTATTTCGCGATATACTCTGCATCTATCCCAGCCGATATTCACTGTTGCTTCTTCGGTCAGCCTGAAGTAAGATTCACCATCGACTTCCAAGTACGCCATAAATTTATGATCGTTTCGGTTGTCTTTAGCGATATGAACAACGTTTACCGTAGCTTTAGTGTTCAAACAATCATTTTGAGCTAATATTTTGTATTCTATATCTTCAGGTTCTAGTTTCTCAGATAGGCCGAATATTTTAACCCTTGGAGCTTTCTTCTTTGGCACGGTTGCTACATAGTCTGTGCCTAACTTTTCGGTAACAGATTCTCTCAAGTTGTCTATTGCTTGTTGGTTCTTACATTCAATTGCTATCCCACCCTTGCTGATATTTCTTACACCTAGAACTGAGGCTGATAAAGGGTCAATGTTTTTCCTAATGGCTTCTTTGGTAATATCACTTCTCTGGTCGGATTTTTTCGGTTTGATTACTAGAACAGGATCTGATTTAACTTTAGATTTTAGTCTGTCAGCATATGACACAGCTTCACTTCGCATCTCGTATTTTTGTGATGAGTTTTTCCGTCGCTTCAGTTTTCCTATCCAAATTCTCCTTGGTCCTCTGTACTTTTCTATCCACAACTTTAAGAGCTTCTTCCTGTCAACACATCTTGTCGTGAATTGCTTCCAACAGGTTTTTCATGGACCGTCCCTTACGCTCGATGCAATCCCCGCAGAACCAGCCAATGCACGCATTCGTCGTTATGAACTTCCATTCATTATCTTCCCACATATCCCAGAACAAATCACCAACTTATCAGTTCTCTTCACATCTGCTATACATTTTACACATGTCGCCATCGACATCTTAAATACATGATGCTACGTAACTTTCGTCATAATAGAATTACGACCCTTCGTAATTCTGTTGAAGTGTCGCTGCAGAGACTTTAAGCACTATAAATCTGCAAGAAGCGGTCATTTTGAAAATAGGTGTTTCTTGTTTAAGATGCATATCTGTATTATGTACTAAAAGGGAATTAAAATATGATTCTTTCACTCTCTCCTAAAATAATATTTCACTGGATTATAAATAATTACGACGTGTCACGCAAGTCTAAACCATGAACAAAAAAATAAATATTAATAATAACACAATGATCTACATCGTCAAACACTCCCTTTGTTTGGTTAAAGCTAGGATTCTGCATCACATAATGAACTTATAATTAAAACTAAGAATAAACAAAATCCACGTTAAGATATGAATATAAGTAACATTTAAAATTAATTTAAACGTGCCATAAAAACAAAAACATCATTAAAATTATAGCTACTAACCAATCTTTGGATCAAATTTACTCTCCAATTCATCTCCTTCACATTCACTGACGTCTGCATGTTCAGACTTGATGTATATCTCCTCTCTGATGACAATGTTTGAGTTGGTGTGGATGTCGCCTGTACACATACAAAAAACTTTAGTAAATATATTATTATTATCACTGCTAAGGTTAATAAAATGAATAGTGACAATAAAATATTAATAACAGTATTGAATATGAAACTGTACATGTGCTCGTTACTAACCATTCTCCCAATAAGCCGTATCCACTGGTCCGGCTGTAATTGCATTTTCAGTAACATCACTTTCTCTGGTAATATTAAGATGCATATTACAACTTCTCTCATCATTCATTTCCATTGCTGCAACAAACATGTAGTTTCAAATTAACATTATATATATATATATATTGGGCTCAACGGCGCTATGAAATGACGCCAAGCGGACTAAAACTGAACTAGGCGAAACGAGTAATAGTTTATTGTTTACATCTGGTTTACATGTGTTTTCTCGTGTAGTTTGTATTGCTTTTAAAAGTTAGTGTTGCAGTTTGTTTGTTATATTAACGTTTGATAGCAATTATTATTCTTTTTTATATTACTTTATGTTAAAATGAGTTATTATAACACAAATTGGTGTGTGTTTGGCTGTCACTCTAGAAAAGGAAGTAACAAAAATATTTACTTCCACTATTTTCCAAATGAGAAACAATTTGTGAATTGTTAATAAATTTGGTGTTGTGGAAGAGATAATAACAAACTAGTAATTATTAAACAAATTAAATAAAAAACAAACACTAAATTATAAAAATCGTTCTCGAACATAATTAAATATCTACCCGTGTAATTTTAATGCGGAATTAGGGCAAGCGGTCTCAAATTCTGTACGCAGCTTTTCTAATACATTTTCACTGAACCTTCAGTGCCTGCTTTTGTTTTTAATCAATTTATTTAGGCAAGGAGTTTCTAACAGAGGTTGCGGTTCATACCGTTGTAAGACTGTTTTTTTAAAAGTAGACCACAGGCATTTTAAATCTGTGCTGGTTAATATTTCCAAACTCAATATATTGTTTCTGGAACAAAAAAAAAAAAAAAAAAACCAACAGAAACCACACAAAAAAAAAAGAAAAATCAAATATTACAATCAATCAATGCCCTGATCTTGGCTTCTTTCATTTTGGTTTGTTAACCACCTGGCACAAAATAATAGGATAGCTGAAATGTGTTTGCATGTAGTTCCTGCTTTACATGTGCAGGAAATATTTAAAACTTCAACATCATTACTAAATTTTAATTTCCCAGTGACTTCGTGAGGTGGTGTTCTCAAACTGTTTGTTTGTAAACATAACCCACATAGGTCGACATGCTCATCATTTTTGTCCAAAATTCCGCACAACATAAGATTTCCGGCGTTTAACAACTCTTCTCCTTCAACTACACACCTAGAAGAAGGTGTTGCACTTAAAAAATTAAAATAATTTAATAAAGATAGCTGTTTATTTTCCACTGCAAATCGATGATTTAACATGTAAACAAATATGGACAACTTTCACATTACTCGTTTCAATCAGCTGTTCACAGCGCTCGTAGCGCCGCCATCGGGCATTGTTGTACCCAATATATACATATACATGTACATGTATACATGTATATATTACTGAATAATTTTGCTATATTTATATTATGAAGAAAATAAGTCTGTTTGTATTCATGTCTATGGTTTGTTACTCTAAGGATAGAGTAATTGGCTATGAACTCTGAGCTTGCGGCTGATAATAAAAAACAAACCTTGGTAATTACTCTACGAGCAGACTTATAGACCGAATTAATCCACTGGGAAACAGAGTCACCGACCGAAATGAATGGAATTGCAATTACATGGATTTTTAAAGTCCAGTTCCTTTGTTAAGATTTTCCAAATACATATATATTTTTTTATTTAACGTTAATGGCCTTTGCTACTAAGGCAATTAGTCAGGAAACTTCAATTTTTTTGTTGAAAACTACATGCCTGAACGGGAATCACACCCGAGACCTTAGAACGCACGATACATGTGTTACCACAACACTACGCTAATCGGCCCAAATACACATTAATTGGTGACTCAACTTAACGCGTATCCCTCTAGCGGCAATAAAGGGAACATTTCGAAAAAGTATAATGTCATTGTTTATGCATAGTTCACCATGTGTTTTTTTGTTTCTGTCCATTCTTACTTTTTTGTCCGTTTTTACAACGAATAAAGTGATAAATTTAAGAAAAAAATATTAAATACTTCTTGCAGTGTGTATGGTTGTCATTCACAGGAAGAACATATTCCAATATTAGATGAATTTTATTAGAAAAATTGTAGTGCATGACAAAGTGTCTTTATTAGTTCTGCAATTTAACCTTAATACCAATGAGAAAAATGCGTTAAAACTGAATAAATGCACCATTTATACTTATGTTTTGCTACAAGTGAAGAAGAAAGTTTATTAATGATTGTAAAATTTTGTTTGTAGGTATTTATCGAAGAGAATTTCAACTGTTCAGATGTTTCTAAACAAGCTTGTAACGTTGAATTTTTCATTTTTCCTGTCTCACATGTAAAGAGGTCATTTAATGTTGTGTAAATTATTGTTAATATAATTAAAACCCCTTGTTATTTCATGTGGGTGTTCCGTAAATGTGTTAGTTTGAAAATATTTGACAGTTTTCTTGTGTATAATAAATTACCAGTTCTCTTTCTATAAAATATCTTGAAAAATGTATAGATATTAAGTATTCAAATAAATGTTTTAAGTTCAAAGTATAATATTTTATATTCTCTGTGAGTAGAACCTGACACTAACATTATAACCTCTGAAAATATTCATTTATGGCTCGGTTACACGATGCAAGTAACTTGCACAAGTCACTGGCATCGTGTAGACGTACATTCAGTACTGGTGCCAGTACTTGCACAAGTATTTCATGCAATTCAAGTGAATAGAAGCCGTTCCTATTTACTGGCACAAGTAGCCGTGGAAGTGACTATTAAAAATGACCGCCATGAACAGCTGATTTGTTCTGGCTGATACAAAAACGTTAAATATACTTAAAATGTTCATAACAGAGTGGTCTGTGGACACCACAAGTATATTTGATTTTATAAATAGTTTTTGGTGGAGATTAATTTTTGTTTACGGGTGTAAAAGACGTATGCAACATAAAATAAGGTTAAACATCGAAAATTGGCGCGTTATAAAGACTGTTTTACGCATAAAAAATAATTGGAAGCATTTAATTTTGCAGTGTATTTCGGGTTCTTTGCAAGGTTACTTAAATAATTTACTGGCATACGTGTAAATGACAAAACGACTTGTGCAAGTACTGGCACAAGTACTTGTGCCAGTAATCGTGTAACCGGGCCATTACAAACAGCAAATTTTATCATAAAATAGGTTAACATATATTTGTACACTTTTTAAATACTCGGTTTTAATTCCAATATACTGTATACAACGAGAAAACGTAAATTTGACCAAAAATTGTTTATAAACCAATACTGTTTAAATACGTTGACAGGTGACTATAGGGGAAACTTCCTAAGCGCCCTGACATCTGGTGGCAATTTGTGAAAGATACGAAAGCCACATTGTTTTGTTTTGTTCAATGGAGAAATACGCGTTTGTTTGTTTGTGTTTTATTTTTGTGTATCATGGAAAAAAAAAAACAATCAATTTTGTTGTGTGCCGCAATGTAAATCGTGAATAATGAAGAATCCTTCTTAAACATTCCATAATTTACCTAACCTAACCTAAATCGAAAAAAATATCAATTGAAACGACGTTTGGAGGCAGAGAGAAAGTGGATCGTAGGTTTTTATGGACTCAAAAACTAAAAATGGGCAAAAATCCAAGCCCATGCATGCATGTTTGCCCGTTGCATTTTATGGAAAGTGATTTTTTACGTCCAAAAAAAGACTGAAAAAAAGCATTTATCGCACCCAAAATTTGACTAAATCATCAGTTGATATATTATAAGGCCCTTCTACTTTTTCAGGCAGAGATATTAATTTTTACTAATATATTTACCATATTTTAGTTGTTATTATATTGACAGACAGTCAAAAAGAATTAAAAATACAATGACAAACTAAAAATATCCTTGAAATTTCTTTAGAATAGTATATTATTACATATCTTGTAAATCGTAGATTACCTTTAAATTAAAAAAAAAAAGCTCGGAAAACAGGAAAAATACAACTCGTGTTCATTTTCACCATGTAAACAAATACACGAATAACAGTTTAATGTGGCTTTCGAGTTTTCCAGCTTTGACGCATACGGCGCTGCGATCTTAAAAAGTTTCCCCTATTATTTTTCGCATCAAAAGTTCACAGGGTAATAGTGGCGCCATTTCGGTAATTATAGTCGCGAATAATAAAATAAATATGTTCTCACCATTTCCAGAATGGATACCCAGCATAGAATATAATTTAAATTTTCGCTAGTGTCGAATAGTCGTCGTAAATGTTTTTATGTTTGAGACAGATACAATAAATACCTCCCTGTTAAAAAATATATGGGTTGATTGTTACTCTACGGTCCGCTCGAACTTCATTCAATTCTCTCCCCTCTCCTTTTACTATCGTAAGTGTCATGCATGCTCAAGACACTAAATAATTCAAGGATTATCAGTGGATCTAAAACAATGGTTTCTGTTTTATAAATTTATACACAATGATACACAATTTTAATTGGGCTAATATAGGGGAATATAAAGTACTATGCACCTAAAAACAAGATTATTAGGTTAGTTTTAGTTAGTAAAAGTCTAAAACCGAGCGGAGCGAGTTACCCATCTTCTAGTTTAATGACAAAACACTATCTTAGGTTAGGTTAGGTTAGTAAGGGTTTAGTTAGAAGAAGCCGAGCGAAGCGAGCTACCCATCTTCTAGTTTACTGACAAAACACTATCTTAGGTTAGGTTATGTTAGTAAGGGTTTGGTTAGAAGAAGCCGAGCGAAGCGAGCTACCCATCATCTAGTTTAATGACAAAACAAACTCACACTAACATAACAATGCCACAGTAGCGTAGGTACTATTCCCTAGTTATACCAAGACCGGTCAGTACGTTTTAGGACCACTGGTAAAACACGTGAGCTGTCGTTTACTGCAAGTAGGTGGAGTGGATAGAGTTGGATGAAGTTAGAGCGGACCGTACAGTAACATTACCAATATATTTAGTAATATATAAATATATGATATGTCAGATTCCTTGGAACACTTTTTTTCTAAATATTCCAATACATTTTTCTTTGAACTTTTTAATATTAAATTATCACTATATGTAGCAAACCGTGAGGATCATACAACGTATGGACTGGTCTAGTGCAGTGTTGCCAATCTTCTCATCACTTTTTTTTTCGTACTACAGTTTAAAAACTCCGTGTTTTAAATGAAAAATTCCCTCTTCAAATATTTTTTATTGACAATATTGTTACATGAATTATTTAACTAATGAACAACATACAGATGCTAATTTTTAAAGTAATACATACTTTTTGTATGTAATTGTACGTGTTCATCTGTATCGGGATAGTTTACAAAAGTGTTATTTTCTTTTTGTAAACTACTACGGAGAATACACATTGCAAATTTTGGTGAATAAATGCTCCAGAAAAAATACGAACATTCACTGGTGCACATCATACTTTCATAGGATAAAGAGTTCTAGGTATTTATGTTTTAAGGTAATTATTACCATATAATTTTAAACATATTGCTTGATATTAATTGTTAAAAAAATAAAATCAGGGAACCTGAGAGTTATAAAAACAAGCCTATTTTATCATAATCAATAAATCAACGCGCACCTACCATCGCACTAGCGCAGACCAGAGAAACTACATGCGCAGCTCAATGATCGCTGCAGTGTTTTTAGATTATTTATAAAAATTATGAAGGAATAAAAGAGAGACTTAAGGCTGCGGAAAGATTTTATGAAAAAGTTGGTGCAAACTAGACTTCTGTAAGATAATTAGTTTTAGAGTCTTAAATATTTATGTTTTTAGGGAATTTTTACCATTTGATTTTAAACATTTTACTTCATTTTAATTATTTTAAAAAATTCAAGGTTCGTGAGAATAACAAAAATAGACATATTTTACCACAAACGATGTTATGAATACGCTGGTGTGTGTGTGTTTTTTTATTTAATCAGTGCAGCCGTTCTTTAGTTTTGATGGAGCCTAAATACATGCGTACATACATACACACACATGAACTAATTTATATATTAGTAATTACAACAGAAGCAAATAACATAAAAAAGGCTTTTAAAAAAGAGGAGGGCGAGAGCGATTTTTGTGTCAAGATTTTGTTACACCCGCTCACATGAGGGAATCTCATGTGCAGTAACGCACGCTGTATAAATACAATTTACGTCACTCACGCTCACGACCGTAACATTTCTTCTCATGCACGTCGTGACCTATGGGTCATGGTAAATTTGAAATTACACTTATTTGAAAAGTACAAGTTAAATAAATTTAATACATTTCTAGTTGCATTCATAATGTCGTGTGGGGTCAGTATAAAATAAATAAAATAAATGGTTCCCAACGCCTGAACAGGAGTATTGGGCAGATAAGGTAAGTTCTCCGTTACTAGACCACATGCCATAGATATGAAAGCCACGTGGTCACTATCCATTACAAAATAAATAAATTTACAACCTATAAAATTGCCAGATTTATTATTTACATTACAAAGCTATACCAGCCGTGGCAGTCTAATTGCAATTTTCCTACTTAGTTCAATAAATAACTATATCACATTAATCTCATTTGAATGGCATCTTTCCAGAATGTATTCGTTTGTGGCCAATGAGATTTGATGAATCTGAAAATGCTTTATTACATTGATCACATTTGAATGGCTTCTCTCCAGAATGAACTCGTTTATGTTTAATTAGAGCTGATGTATATGAAAATGCTTTATAGCACTGATCACATTTGAATGGTTTTTCTCCAGAATGCATTCGTTTATGAATAATCAATTGTGATGAAGTTGTAAATGCTCTATCACACTGATCACATTCGAATGGCCTCTCTCCAGAATGTATTCGTTTGTGTCTAGTGAGTTTTGATGATGATAAAAATGCTTTATCACACCCATCACATTTAAAGGGTTTCTCTCCAGAATGAATTTTTTTGTGTCCATTGAGAGTTGATGCATCTGCAAATGCTTTATTACAGTGATTACATTTGAATGGTTTCTCTCCTGAATGTGTTCGTTTGTGTTTAATGAGATCCGGTGAACGTGAAAATGCTTTATCACACTGATCACATTTAAATGGTTTATCTCCAGAATGAATTCTTTTATGTACAATGAGAGTTGATACATCTGAAAATGATTTATTGCACTCATCACATTCGAATGGTTTCTCGCCAGTATGCATTCGTTTATGAGTAATCAGATATGATGACCATAAAAATGATTTATCACATTGATCACATTTGAATGGTTTATCTTCCGAATGTATCCGTTTGTGTTTAACAACATCTAGTGAACGTAAAAATGTTTTATCACACTGATCGCATTTGAATGGCCTCTCTTCAGAATGGATTCGTTTGTGTCTATTGAGATTTGATGATTCTGAAAATGCTTTATCACACTGATCACATTTGAATGGTTTTTCTCCAGTATGTATTCGTTCGTGATTAACGAGATGTGATGACCGTAAAAATGTTTTGTTACAATCATTACAGGTGAATGACTTATTGCTAGAATTTGTACGTTTATGTTGAAGAAGGGAACTTGCTCGTTCAAACGTCTTCTTACGTAAATTACGTTTGTTAGATGCTATTCTGTGGTCTTTAGACTTACAAGTGGCCACTGTCGTATAACGTTCATCTGAATAACTGGAAGTTGTTTCACTATCTGTAAAATAACATAACACTGACTGATGTGAATAAAACCAAGTAATTGAAATCAAATTAATTTCTTATGTTTTAATTTAGTGTTTCTTATGTATCTATAGAACCAAAACCAGCGAACGGGCTTATTCCAACAAGAAACGGAATCAAGTTTTTGAATTTGATAGCGATTGCTAAACTTTTTTCCGCTAGCGGGTCAAAATGGAATTTGAATTTTTATATGTTCCAATCGTAGGTCAAATATGTAATGAGTAAATAGAAAGCACACATTTTAGAATATTTAGAGCCACGACCAGAACCTGCGAAAGGCAGAGGCAATAGGCAAGGGGCAATAGGTAAGGGCGCCCTGCTGTGAGTGGCACAAAATCAAGCGCTCGAATATCATGAGCGATCCAAAATTTTGTCCCTGTGCTCTGTAGGTAATCATCTTACCAAGGAGCCATGGCAACTCGATATATGGTTATTTTAAATATCAGAATAATATTGTTGTAATGGTTATATATTTTTCTTTACAACAGTAAAAAAAAACACTTTAAACATTCACTAACTTTTATGCTTTCTGTTCAATTATATGATAAAATATATGTCACTAAAACTAGCTCTACTGACCTGTGTTTACGAGAGCTGAACTATCCAGTTTATCTCTTTCACATTCACTGGTGTCTACAGGCTCAGGCTTAATGTCACTCTCCTCGATGTGGAAAATATTAGTATTGTAGTTATACTGAGACATGCCGTCAGTAGATGATATGTTATATGTCTTCTGGGTATCGGGACTCTCTAAAAAATAAACTCATAGTTACAATTATTCTGTCTATGTTTACAATGTAAATAGTCCTCGAGGAAGCAAAAATATATTTTAAAATTAATTATAATTTGGCATAACACAGGATGCTACGTAATTTCCGTCATAATAGAATTACGACCTTTCGTTATTCTATTGACGTGTGGCCGCAGAGACTTTAAGCACTATACATCGGCCAGATGTGGTCATTTTAAAAACTGATTGGTGTTTCTTGGTTAAGATGCATCTCTATATTATGTACTAAAAGGAAATTAAAATGTGATTCTTTCACTCCTTCCTAAAATAGTTATTCACTGGATAATAACTACGGCGTGTGACGCAAATCTAAACCATATACAAAAAAATAAATTATAATAATTACACAATGATCTGCATCGTGAAACACTTCCTTTGTTTGGTTAAAGCTAGGATTCTGTATTATATAATGACTCACCGTGAAAACTAAGAATCAACAAAATCCTCGTAAAGTTATGAAAATAAGTGACACTAAAAACCTACTTTAAACGTGCCGTAATAACAAAGATATCATTAAAATTATAACTACTGACCTATCTTTGTGTTAACTTCATTCTCCAATTCATCTTCTTCATATTCACTGGCGTCTGCAGGTTCAGACTTGATGTATATTTCCTCTCTAATGACAATGTCTGAGTTGGTGAAGATGTCGTCTGTAGCTTCATCTTTGCGTACTGCAATAAATAGATCATAGTTAAACATGGCTAATTGACTAGAATATAAAAATAACATTATTTAACATATTCACTGATCAAACACCGCGTACTAATGTAATGCATCCCAACTAACACAAAAGGTGCAACATAAAACCTTAATGATATATAGTATATTTATTACGGCAACCAATATAACTTAACTGTTTTATATAACCTTCAAATATACTAATGGGCTGTATAAGCAATTTGGTGTCGAAAAATAGTTTAAAAATTGCCTTTAATATAAAGTAATAATCAGCAAGTAAATAAATCAGCTTTAATATAAAGTAATTATACACTATATTTATTATTATTATTTTGTGATACCTAGCACTCATGTTATAAAACTAAATTCTCATATAAAAGTTAACCATTATTTTAAAATTTGGTGGCATAAATATATCTATGAAAATCATTTATACAGCATATACTAGAACAACTTATAATGAACATAAAATAATTGACCTAGGAATAGATAGGTTCAGATCTTGATAAACAATTTACTTTTTAGGATTACGAGCCCTTTTAATTATTTTTTTATTACAAATTAATGATATATCAAATTAAAAAATAAAATTCCTAATTAAAGCATGAGAGCAGATATTTTGTTAACATCATTTATAGTTTATTTTTGTTTTATGGTCTTGTATAAAGTTCTCGGTAAACAAGTTCGTAATAAATAAAACATATTTCCTGATCAACGGCCATAATTGCTATGAAAAAGGTTTATAACACTAGTAATAAAACCTAAATAAGGAATTTATAGTTATTATATAATCGATTTGAAAACAATTATAAAGCCAGTTTATAACTTTTATCTGATATTTTAATGTTATAAAAACTGCAATAGATACAACATAAGAATGTCTTATAAATTTTTTATATTTCTTAAAAGAGAATAATTATTAAATCATTTTCAGACTATTGTGGTTCTTGCAATTTATTAGAATACTGTATAAAGAAAAGTAAATCTAAAACTTCAAGAAATGATAAAACAAAGCCAAAATCAACAAGCAAATTTATTTTTCACTTCTTCATGATTACTAAAATACAACATGTCATTGTCAAATAAAGTATTTAATATATTGAGGGCTAATAAATGCTTTATTTAGAAGGCAAGCAAATACATCGGTGCAATAATGCGAGTTTTTAATAACTTAACCTAATAATAAATGCAAAATGTTTTATAAAGGTTACGATCAACTACTTTATATCAGATTATAGCTGTGAAGCGAGTTTTATTAAAATTCATATAACACTGAAAGCAATAAATTGCACAATTATAAAATCAAAACGTTGTATACATATTATATTCTAGTAAAGATTATATAATATATAAACCATTTAAATAACAATTTGGTTCTTCTGATGTCTAAATAATTTTTTAGTAGCTTTATAGGTTTTATAATCAAAGCCATATTTTTATGAACAATGTAAATACTAAGTGACGTCCATTTTGACTAAATGTATATTTTACTTAGAAAAAAATAGTTTCTTTTTGCATTTTTCTTTTATTTTTTAATATTTTACCCTTGAATGCAAACGTTTCCCATTTATTGAAATAATAGAGTTATAATAAATTTTCTTTTTTTCTTTTTCTATAACATTTTTAATTGAGTTAAGTAGCAAAAAATTAATATTTCTTTGGCAAGTTGTTATTTTTGAATCTTTTACCTTATATTTTCACAGTAAA
Source organism: Liopterus haemorrhoidalis (assembly GCA_963971575.1). Lineage (NCBI taxonomy): Eukaryota > Metazoa > Arthropoda > Insecta > Coleoptera > Dytiscidae > Liopterus > Liopterus haemorrhoidalis. The sequence continues at coordinate 48,798,181 of OZ020613.1, forward strand.
TTGGCATTCGGAAGAAAATTTTAGTTCAGAAGTAGCAATAGGATAAATATAAAAATGCATATATGTTTCATTGTCATAGTGATTTTATACTTCAATAAGATTTTTCACCTATATGTATCGAAGTTGCAAAATTGTTTTAACATGCAGCTACAAAAGGGCAAAACTACAAATATAACAGATAAAAAGTTGCTGCTATATATAATCAAAAAGTTTTATTGTTTATTTTATAACTATTTTAAGAACATTTCCAAAGAGTGGTATTAGGTTTTTAAAATGTTTCGTATGCAATATTAATATAGCCAAAAGGTTTTATAAACCTGCGCCTATTTTGGAAGTTTAAGTGTTTTTTTGTTGCTCAATAGAAATTCTTGTTGCTGAATTATAAAGTTAGCAGTTGTATTATATTGCTGTTCATACAATTGTTATAAAGCAATTTGTGCTAGGTGGGATACTAATAGCAGGTCGTTAATACGACCTGCCAGAAAATATTATATTGCTACTGACCATTCTCCCATTCTGCTGTGTCCACTATTCCAGCCATAACTATATTTTCTTCAGTAACATCACTGCCTCTGGTAACATTAAGATGCATATCACAACTTCTCTCATCATTCGTATCCATTACTGGACGAAACAAGTGGTGTCATGAAAAGAATTAGAATTAGTCATATTGTCATGGAATAAGAAATAACCAGTATTATAAAAGTTGCAATCAGTATTACATTCAAACAAGTCATGTGTCATATTAACATATATATTTCTATATTTTGTTTCCTGTTCAACTTCTTTTACAACTGTCCCTGAACATTTATAAAAAATGTGAATAATAATAAAATGTTACTGAATACATCTATATTTATATTATGAAGAAAATAAGTCTGTTTGTAGTCATTTCTAATGATTTGTTACTAGAAGGATAGAGTAATTAGCTATGAACTATGAGCTTGCGGCTGATAATAAAAAAAAAAAACTCAGTAATTACTCTACGAGTAGAATTATAGACCGAATTAATTCACTGGGAATGGACTTAGGATGTGAAACAGAGCCACAAACAGAAATGAAATTGCAATTACATAGAAAGTCCAGTTCCTTTGTTAAGAACTTCCAAATACATATATATTTTTTATTTCACGTTAAATGCCTTTGCTACCAAGGCAATTAGCCAGGAAAATTCAATTTTTTTATGTTGAAAATTCCTTGCTTGAATGGGAATCGAACCCGAGACCTTAAAGCGCAGGGCACGTGTGTTGCCACAACACTACGCCAGTCATCCCAAATACACATAAATAATAAATTAAATATGTTCTTACCATTTCCGGAAATGATACTCAGCATAGTTTTGTTAAATTTTCGCTAGTGTTGAAAAGTCGTCGTAAATGTTTTTATGTTTGAGACAACAACAATAAATACATAACTGTTAAAAAATATATGATATGTCAGATTCCTTTAAACACTTTTTTTTAAATATCCCAATAAATTTTTCTTGGAATTTCTGAAAATATATACTCTGTATGGAGCAGACCGTGAGGATCATAACAAGGATTAGTCTAGTGCAGTGGTATTACGTTTTCAGGGGTTCCGCAACTTTAATTAAATGGATTTGTTCTATTTTTTTTTTTTTAATGACGCTTTTCTTGGATAAAATAATTTTGGTAAATTTTGAAAAATGAATAACTTTAAATCTGAGGGTGCTAAAAATTTTTTATCGCCAGTTTCGTCATCAGTAGGTCAGTATTTATTCCAAAACATCTAATTTTACTTATCGACAAAAAGTTCAAATTTGTTGAGTAGTTATTATTATTTACTTCTTGTATCACCTACCATTTAAATATGTACTTTGTACTGTATTACTGGATTTTATGTTTATAATGATTGCTAATAAATGTTTATAATAAATAGCATATCGCTGATTATTCGATCCAATTTTTATTTAAAATTTGCATTAAATATTATATTAGGTAACTATTGTATTATTTAGAAAGTAAAATAGTATGTTATACCCACATTTAAAAAATAAAGAAATATAGTCAGCTATAAAGTATCAATTTTGATCAAGACTAATTCAATAGTATACATCTAAATTATTATTTTAAAACATTTGACCGTAAAATTAAAAAGAGACAGCCTATTGTGGCTTTTTTACCTTGATGTTCCAAAGAAATAGCATTTAAACTGTAGGGTTTCGCAGATGTAAGAAGTTTGAAGACCACTGGTCTAGTGCAATGTTGCTAACATTCTCATCACTTTTTTCCCGCACTACAGGTAAAAATTCCCGTTTTCAGTGAAAAATTCCCTCCTCAATATTTTTTTTTTTTTGAAAATATTATTTCGTGATTTATTTAATTAAAGAACAACAAATACATACTAATTTGAAATGAATACATACTCTTCTTACGTAATTGTATGTGTTGATCTGTAACGGGATAGTTTACACAAGTGTTATTTTCTTTTTGTAAACTACTACGGAGAATACACATTGCAAACGTTCGTGAATAAATGCTCGAGAAAAATTACGAACATTCACTGGCCGAATGTCATTTCGAAAGTCGAGCTAAATTAAGAATTTCTAATGTTAATTAGCTGACATTTATAAAATTTTTGAATGTCCTTAAGAATTTCTCCTTCATTATTTATTACAAAATTAAAAAATTTACAGCAATTGACAACTATAAACCCATTATATATTACACTAATTTATTGTTTACATAACAAAAAACATACATAGGTTTTAAATAACCGTTAATTTTTTTTTGTTTTCACCACGGCATAGATTTAGTTTTACTGCCATGACTGGTTTCAAAGCCTCGGCTATGAATAACTGGCTGTGGCAGTATAACTGCATTTTTTATTTCTGGTTAAACACATAACTATATCACACTAATTACATTTCTATGGCATCTTTCCAGAATGTATTCGTTTGTGACTAATGAGTTTTGGTGAATCAGAAAATGCTTTATCACAGTGATTACATTTGAATAGTTTGTCTCCCAAATGTATTCGTTTGTGACTAATGAGATTTGATGGATCTGAAAATGCTCTGTCGCACTGATTACATTCGAATGGTTTCTCTCCAGAATGTATTCGTTTGTGAGTGTTCAGATTTGATGATCTTGGAAATGCTTTATCGCATTGATCACATTTGAACGGTTTCTCTCCAGAATGAACTCGTTTGTGTCCAACGAGAGTTGATGAATGTGAAAATGCTTTATCGCATTGATCACATGCGAATGGTTTCTCTCCAGAATGAACTCGTTTGTGGGAAATCAGAACTGATGACCTTGAATATGATTTATCACATTGATCGCATTTGAATGGTTTCTTTCCAGAATGCACTCGTTTGTGTCCAATGAGAGTTGATGCATCTGAAAATGCTTTATCACATTGATCACATTCGAATGGTTTCTCTCCAGAATGTATTCGTTTGTGAGTAATCAGATTTGATGATCTTGAAAATGCTTTATCACACTGATCACATTCAAATGGTTTTTCTCCAGAATGAACTCGATTGTGAGTAATAAGATCTGCTGCCCTTGAAAATGCTTTATTACAGTGATCACATTTGAATGGTTTCTCTCCAGAATGTACTAATTCATGTCTAATGAGACAGGATGAATCTAAAAATGCTTTACCACACTGATCACATTTAAATGGTTTTTCTCCAGAATGTCTTCGTTCGTGTCTATTGAGATGTGATAACCATAAAAATGTTTTGTTACAATCTTTACATGTGAATGGCTTTTTATCAGAATGTATTCGTTTATGTTCACGAAGAGAACTAGCTCGTCCAAATGTCTTCTCACATATATTACATATGTGTGATGATGTTTTGAGTTCTTTTAACTTGTAAGTGGCCACTTTCGCACAACTTTCATCGGGATTACTGGAAGATGTTTCACTATCTGCGAAATAACACAGCATTGATTAATGAGAGTAAAACCAAGTAATTGAAATCAGGATAATATATACTAATATAATATAAATCATGATATAATATAAATTAGTTCTTTTGTGTGTATACAGGATGTTTGTTTGAAACGCCGCACCTCGAATAACTCTTTTATTTTACGAGATACAAAAAATTCTTCTACTGACAAAAGAGCCCACTTAAGGGCTATAATATGAATTCTGCATCACTTCCGGTTTCAGAGGAAATTGTTTCAACTTTTTATCTAGCATAGGGAATCGGTACTTTAATTTTTTTTTTCCTTGTAAGTTAATTAAATCAGTTTTACAAGGATATCAAAATATCATACTATTATTTTAACCATTTCAAAATGGCGACCATTTATTTACAAAATAATAAATAACAAAAATCGTAGAAACTAAGTTATAAAAAGATATAACATTATGTAACTAGGAAAACAATAAAACAAAATATTAATAAAGTTAGTAATAAACTAAGCAAAATTTACAAATGTTCAATATGACCGCCGTTGTTATCCACACATTTTCTCATTAGTAATAAAATCTCTTCCATTAAATTTAGAACGGTATACGCTTGAATTTCCCTGACGGCTGTTCTTACCCTAGTTCTAAGTCTTCTAACCTTCACCTTCAAGATACCTTTCTTGGTAGAGTTGCTGGGCCCTAACAGAATTTATTTGACATTCCCCGAATATCAGAACCATATCAGTCATTTTTTCATTTGAATAACGTACGGCATCCATAATTACAAACGATTTGATGTTATCACAGTTAATATCAAACTCGTACTAACAGGCAAGAAAATGTGCAGGTTTTATTTGTTTTTTATTTGTTTATGTAACAAATTCTTTTTCAAAGCTTGCTATGTTTAACTTTGTACGATTTATGTTTTTTATTATTTTATAAATAAATGGTCGCCATTTTGAAATGGTTAAAATTAAAGTATGATATTTTGGTATCCTTGTAAAGCTCACTTAATGTACTTTCATGAAGAAAAAATTAAAGTACCGATTCCCTATGCTAGATAAAAAGTTGAAACAATATCCGCTGAAACCGGAAGCGATGCAGAATTCTTATTATATTCTTTAATTGGACCCTTTTGACTAGTTTAACTTTTTTTCAGAAGAATTTTTTGTATCTCTTAAAATAAAGGAGTTATTCGAGGTGCGGTATTTCAAACAAACACCCTGTATATTGTGCTTGTGCCGTATTTTAAATGCTGTGAAACTTACTAATGCAAAACTTCTACAGCCATCTGTTGATGAAAAATTGAGCAACTGAACTGTCAAGATGAAAATATTTAAGGTTAACAGAAATAATAAAGTTTACCAAACTTTTTTAGATGCGAACCGGGTCCAACACACCACTGCTTGTGCATGTCCTCCGTAAATGAAAATAGATGAAAACATAACTAATATAAAATTACAGACTGACCTGTTTCTTGTCCAGTTGCGGTCTCTTCCAATTCACTATCAAATACATATTCAGACTTGATGTTAATTTCCTCAATCATGGCAATGTTAGTGTTGTAGTTATACTGGGATATGTCGTCAGTAGATGATGCGCAGTATATCTGCCTAGTATTTCGGGTTTCTGAAATATAAATATTTATAGTTGTAATATACTTCTTCTTTCTAGCTGGTAGTACTTTCAAGATTCACTGTGTAAGCCTTTGCGCCGCCAGAGAAGATTTCCCGGGTTCGAATACTATTAGCGGGAGAAGAAGAAGAAGTACAAATCGCGATAGTTACTCGCGGTGTGTGTGCGATAGCAATAGAATATGGACAATATAACTTGTAAGTATGAAGAATGCAAAATAGAGAGTGTGTGTTGTTAAGCGATGTAATGCGTGTTATTAGAGATGTTATGTGCGATGTTAAGCTATGTAATGTGTGTTGTTAGAGATGTAATTAGAGATGTAAGTAATTTAATAAACCAATTGTTCAACTTGAGATAGAAAACAACGATTAAAATTAACCGTACCATACTGACGTCTACAACTGATTTTTCTGCTTTCTGTTCAATATCATAATAAAATAAAAATAAATAAAATTAGCTTTACTGACCCGTGTATACGACATCTGAACTCTCCAGTTTATTTTCTTCACATTCACTGATGTCTACAGGTTCAGACTTAATGTCAATCTCCTCGGGGATACTATTAGTGTTGTAGATATTCTGGGACATGTCATCAATAGATGATGCGTAGGATGTGTGCCTAGTATCGCGACTCTCTGAAATATAAATATTGATAGTTATATATTTTTTGTTTCCTGGCTGGCAGTCACATAATCACTTTCAACATTGTCGGAATTATCTGCTTTCTTTTCAATCTAATGATAAAATACACATCAATAAACTAGCTCTACTGACCCGTGTTTACAACAGCTGAACTCTTCAGTTTATCGCCTTCACATTCACTGGTATCTACAGGTTCACACTTGATATTTATCTCTTCTTTATTGATAATGTTTGAGTCGGTGTAGAGACACATGTCGCCTGTAGTTCCATCTCTGGGTACTGCTACAAACAGATCATAATTTAATATAAAAACATTAACATTTAATATTAAACATAACATTGTTTAAGATGTTCAGTATTATTCTTACTATTATTAAATAAAATAAGGAACTAAAGCCATAAGGCTTGTATGGTCGATTTTACAGAGATAGAGCATATAATATGTATGTCCACATAATTAATACATATGCAGCCTTGGACAAATATATGGAGCCCCATGCAGTTATAATATAACATCTAAATTTATGTACATTGTAACTTGTATATATTTCACAAAATATTTTTAAAATATCATTGACACATTCTAAAAGACGTACGTCTAATCAGATAACCGAAAATAGAGTTATGATAAATCTTGAAATACAAATAAATATAGGCACAGATCTGTTACGTTTTGTTTACATAAAAATAAACAACTAGGGCTTGGATCATTATTACACATGCGTTTGATGAGAACACTGTCTTTTTCAAGTTTTATTGAGTTCAAGTACCATAAATATTTTTAATTATATTATGGCTAAAAAACTTGAACTCACTGTGGCAGAAAGGAGTTAAATTGTATTGCTCCATTCACAAGGACAGTCGCAGGTGAAATTTAAAAAAAAATGAGTGTTCAAGAAAAGCAGTGCAAATTACCATCAAAAGGTTCAAAGAGACTGATACTTATGAAAACAGAATAAAAACCGGAAGAGAACGTGCAACCACTTCCAGAGTTGATCGTTTTATAAAGAGAAGTGCTCTTCGTAAACGCTTAATATCGTCAAAAGAGCTGGCTGGTGATCTGTGGGAGCATAGGGAAGTTAAAGTTTCTTCTAGAGCAATTAGAAGACGTCTAATGGAATCTAATTTGCATGGAAGAAGAGCTCGCCAAAAACAACTGTTGACCGAGCGACACAAAAAACTTCGCCTTGAGTGGGCCAAAAGACATTTAAATTGGACACCTGATGAATAAGTGAAAATCCTTTGATCTGATGATAAAAATTCACGCGTTGTATATGAAGAAGAGGAAGTGTAAACAAATTTGCAACCAATGGCCTACTATTTTGCTTTACGACTATTTACAACTTCCTCGATTCCAAGTTTTGTTATTAATTTAACATTGTCTGAAGTAAGTGGAAATCTGTGGAACGATAATACAGGGTTCCTCTTTTTCATTGACTTGCACATAGGTACACAAAAATAAGATCTATCAATTTCTGTGGACGCAAAAACAAATCGACTTAAACAAACGTACACAGTATGACTAATTCCAGCGACTTCTACTTTGAAGTAAATCATTAAACATTCACCACTTAGTACTTCATAATCTACTATAAAAATTTGTATGTCCAAAATGTACAGCGATAAAAAAATATAGTTTTTACATTTTTTTAAAAACATGTCTTGCAAACAAATGGCTTTCTAAACATTTGTGTACACTAACTTGTTGATAAGATAGTAAAACAGGTTCATCAAATATTGTAATATATATATATATATATATATATATATATATATATATATATATATATATATATATATATATATTCCTATAATTTTAGTTTGACAGCTGCGCAACAATAACACTGAACATCCTCTACCTACGTTTCAAAATTGACCACCGCGGCGCTACGATCTTAAATTTATTATAAGTAACTGCACTGTTATTTTAAAAAGTTTCATCATTTTACGGTGGCCTTAATTCCCAAGGATTACAAATAGTATCAAAAATAAAAATAGTGAAGGAATTATAAAATTTTCATAAAAAAAAAAAATATTTTCTAAAACCAAACTGCAAAAAGATGTTAGCGAGTAAAATAATTTGGGTTGGAAAAGGTAAAATATGAATAATTGCTTACAATATACAGATATTATTTAACATATTCATTAACCAAGCATTACTAAGGTTAGTAAACGTAACTGTGACAGTAAAATATGAATAACAGTATTAAGTGCGAGTTAGTTGGAGATATGCTCGTTACTGACCATTTTCCCTTTCAGCCGTGTGTTCTACTTCAGCCGTCACTACATTTTCTTCAGTACCATTGTTGTCTCGGGTAACATCAAGATGCATATTAGAGCTTCTCTTATCATTCATATTCATTCCTGGAACAAACATGTAGTGTCATATAAAAGAAGTAACATATACACACATCGGATAAGTCTAGGGATATTGAAAAAATAAGAAAATATATTGCTTATTGTACATTTAATGTTGTATTTCAATTAAAGTAGACTATTACGAATAGTTGTCTATAGAAAAAAAGTAAAAACAATAATCAACAAGACAAAACAAATACAAATTTGACAAATTTTATTCAATACATGATCAGTAGGTTGATCACATGTTTCATTTATTTCAATTTAAAATATTTATCTTAATAATTGCAGTGTTTTTAAGTAGTGCTATTATCTATCTTATATATCCTTTTTAATAATGGAGCGACAGCATTTAACTATCCACGAGATGAATCGTGTGGTGGGACACAGGGAGTTCGGCCGAACAACATCCGGGACGTGGTCGCTATACAACAGCAGATCAAGACAGGATTTTTGGTCTTAAATGCTAGAAGACAACCTATTATTACAGCACCCGAATTGGTAAGGGAGTTACAGCGAACGCATAACTTAACCGTTAGTCGCAATACTGTAAGAAATCGTCTCCACGAAGCTAATATTCTATCTCGACGACCAATAAGATGTCAATCCCTCTCTAGAGGCAATCGCAGATCAAGATTAGACTGGTGTCAATATTTTCAATATTGGTGTGATAATGATTAGGCTACAGTTTTGTTTACTGATGAGTCCAGATTTGAAATTCATCCAAATTCTCGTCGAACAGGGGTATGGAGAAGATCCGGTAATTTGGAACGTTTGAGGCACGTCCAGGAAGTTCACAGTTACAGAGGTGGTACTGTTATGGCATGAGGTGGGATAAACATTGGCGGTTGAACTGATCTCGTTTTTCCCAATGGATTTTTAACAGCACAACAATATTTGGATAATATTCTTCAACATGTTGTGCGTACATTTCGTGGTGCTGTTGGTGATCAGTTTCATCTTGCCCAGGATAATGCTCGGCCACACGTTGCGCGAATTGTAACGAACTGGCTGGATAACGAAGGTATTGATGCGATACTATGGCCAGCACAGTCACTGGATCTAAATCTGATTGAACATGTGGGGGACATGCTTAAGAGAAGAATTACTTCACATATGGATAACATCCACGATAATTTTACATTCAAAGAGCTTCTAAGAGCAGAATGAACACAGTTACTTCAAGAAGACATCGATAATGTTATTTTGTCCATGAATCACAGATGTAGGGCTGTGATCGATCAACGTGGAAGTCATACTCTCTATTAGCATGTCTTTTTTTCATTTTTAGGGTTTTGCAGGTATGACCAAAAAACCTTGTACCGTCATTTTGTTGTCTGTCTGTCTGTCTGTTCGGTAAAAATTGTAGCCAAATGGCTAAACCTAGAGAGTTGAAATTTGGCATGCTTATACAACTTTTTGACCCGCACAAAGGAAAAATACTAAAACATCTAAAAAACATATCCCTCTAAAAATATAAACAAATATACGCTCAACAAAAAAAAAAAAAGTTTATTCTGAGTAGTGTATCAAATGAAAGCCCTTAGTACTTGGATTAACGATCACAATTTTATTTTTGCAAAATAAATTAATTTGACGCAATTTTTGCCAAAATTGTGCAAAAAATATATGTCCCACAGCCTGCAGCCCAGATGGTTTAAACTAAAAATCTGAAAAAATTCTAAGTAATGTAGTGTACATTACTACGGTGTGAACCGGAATAATACAACATGAATTTTTGATCAAATTATGTTTTCGGAAAATAACGCATTTTTTGTTTTTAGCTAAAATATGTAAAATATTTAATTTGTAAACACAGTAAACGAGTAAACGTCTGTAGACTAATGGTTAGCGTTCTCGCTTCCTAAGTTACAAACTACGGTTCGCTTCCTGTCAATTTTAATTTTTCTGTTTTATTTTTTACAATTTTTATTTTGTTTAAATTATTTTGTTAAAATTATAGTAATATTTTGGAAAATGTCGCATTTAATTTTTAAAAGCGTAAATTTAATAACCAGTGGGAAGTGTTGAAATTATAATTTAATTCTATATTTGAATGTATACGAAATCAGATGGGCGGAGCTTATGACTTAGACAACCAATGGAAGCCATAGGCGCAATTTTCAAAATCTTAATGAACCTTCCTATATATAAAAAAAAAACTGCACATATTTAGAAACCTAAATAATGGTACTATGCATTCTAATTAAAATTCAAAAAAAATAATTTAACATAAAATTTGTTTTGGCATCTCAAATAATCATCATTCACTTACACAATACCTGCGAAACCCTGAAATGTGTGAAAATTCACACTTCACATCAATTTTTTACAATTCTGTACATAAATCTGTACATTCAATTTTTTTTTTTTTCAAATGTTGATTATTTTTATAAATAACATTTAGCTTATTTTGTTGTAAACTATTCTTTATTGCGTATTTTAATTTATAGAATGCAATAAACGTACAAAAAAAAAAAAAAACATACGCTACTTATTTTCATATATTTTTTTATATCCCTAGACTTTTCCGATGTGTGTATTTATATATTCGGTTTTCCGTTCAACTTTTTTTGCAACAGTTTTTAAAAAGAAAATCAAGATGAATGAGTGAATAAGGCTGATGGTATGAACAGTATAGCAAAATATGTGTTCACCAGAGCAGCATAACATAATACTAAAGGCCGTTTGACTTAATTTTGTATTTGAGTATTATCTAGGCATCATAGAAACTTTGACTGGAGATACGTAGTTTTAAAAGTTGTGTTGGATGTCGGATAGCATTGAAAGTTTGAAGGAAGTTTTGTATCTTCCATTACGGTTTTTACATCAATACTACTCAAAAAATCCATAGTGCTTAATAGAAAATTATAATGTCAAACAGCCTTTATACCATGGTATAGGCAAAGTGGTACGATACCTGTGTAATCATCAATTTCTTAATTGTCTATTTCCATTGCATAATTATTATTGTAGTACTTTTCCTATGTCTCGTTTGTTACCAAGCGATGCTTATTACATACTGGTACTACGTCATTACTGCTGCACTGATCTTCAGACTGTTCATAATTCTTCAAAAATCCTTTTCGATCTTCTTTGAAATCCGGCAGATAAGTAAACAACTCTCCGCTAGTTTCATTATCAGAACTGAACTGGGATGTGTAATTTATATATTTAATTGTTCTGCAAGCATTGCTAACGAAATTAAAAAGAAATACACACTTGTGTGCAATCTTCTGTACATATTACTCTCTGATTTTTCAACATTTTAGAGATCTTAAAATAATTATCATTGTTCAGAGACATGCTCGACTTAGCTGAGGTAGAAACGTATAGTTGGCAAGTTTATATACTGCAATCAATAGATTTTTTTAATTACATTAAGCAAAACAAATGGTAGTCGGATGGTGCGATAAGGACCATATGCTCTGACTACCATTTGTTACGCTCTCTACAAAATTCCCTTAACGGAAAAAATTTCGTATCTTTGGACGATATCAAAATTCACCTCTACAGATTTTTCAAGAGCAAAGACGGAACCTTCTGGATAGATGGCATTATGAAATTGCCTGAGCGTTTGTCCAAAGTGATAGACAGAGAGTACATTTGATAATAAAAGTTTTTTTTTAGAATGTATATTTTATTGAATAAAAAAGACTTATGTAACAACCCAATACAATAAATACCTGCGAGTCACATTCGACGTCTGTACCCACAAGAGCACATACTGAATTTTTTTCAAAATTACAAATAAGCAAAGTTATTGTTAAAACCACTAGATATTAAATTATTTTTGTACCAGTCCGTGCGGATCAACGTCTAGAATAAAAATTAAAATTTTCTCAAATTTTGCTCTAGTAATAATTTCTATTTTCTTTATTTTAAATTGTTATGAGAAGTTCTAGTCGAAACATGTTATCAAGAGTAGAACGTGTAAAGAAAATAAACGAAATGTACATGTATCTGCACGGGTTGCTACATGCTGATATTAATAAAATCAGTTATATAAGAAGTAAATTGTATTTTTTAGGAGATAGAAAACATATTTGGAAGGGTTTTATTTCAGGAATGAATATCAATAATGAAAAAGAATATAATTTGCATCTCGATATTATCAAAGAGAGTGTTAGTATTAAGGACGACGTTAGTATAAAGTTAGAGACAGATATAAACACTGAATATAGAGTTATTGACGAACATGTAGTGAAGACTGGAAAAGAGCATGTTGCCGGATGGAAGATTGGTCAGTGAAGGGCACATTTATATTTAACTTATACTTAATAGTGTTATTTATATTGTATTGTAAAAGTTTAATTTATTTCAGACGAACTTATATTTGCATTAAGAAATAAGTTTATGACTAATGTATTTATTGCAGAAATCAGAGATGGAGTTAGAACCAAGGTTTATTATGACGACACGAACATAGAGGAGATCTTCATTAAGTCTGAACCTGTGGATACTAGTAAATGTGAAGATAATACTAAGGACACATACCCTGTGCCAAACACCGGTGAGTATAGCTTGTTTTATTGAGTATTGTTATTTTATGTGTTAAATTTTTCACCTTATTATAATATGGCAATTAGTTTGATCTGTAATTTCTGATGGCAACTGGCCCGTTTAATGCCTCTTACCATCACGTTGCATCTATTCAGTTTTTTTAACAGTCTTTTTTTTCTAATTTATTTGTGTGTAATGTAATAATCACGAAAATAGTATATTCCATTGAAGAAAGAGTGTTCATTGTAGAAACATTTTACAGTGGTAATAGTATATGCAGAGTGTGATTTATTTTCTGTAAAATTTAGTCCAAGTCCTATTCCATCTTCAATTTGAGAATACTATAAGTAGACAAATATTCTATGAAAATATACAAGAACGTGTTAATCGCGAGAAATTGTCTGTCGTCAATTTGTTTCACAGATGAATGAACATTTACTTTAAATAATGAACCAAACGCTCAAAATGATATTAGGCTCTTGAAAATCCGCTCATTAGTTTAAACAGTAGAATACAATCCTCAAAAAATTAATATTTGGGCTCGTATTTTTGGTAACCGTATTGTCAGGTAGGTGGTTTGATTGAAAGGCAACTCCTGGTTTCAACAACACAATTTAAATATATATCACATTTACAATGTTTTACTGTTGTCAATGTATTGTATGAATTTGTCCATGGAGTTGGGGATGTCCTCGGCCCACCCCGTGTTGACCGGAATCGGCTTGGATCTATCTCCGAGGCGGGAGCTACCCATCAAGTAGTCGAAAAATAAAACACAAACAACAAAAAAGCACGTATTTCTCCACTGAATAAAACAAAACAATGTCAGTCTCGTATCTTCCGTAAATCGCCACCAGATGTCAGAGCGTTTAGGAAGTTTCCTCATTGCATTGTTTTGTTTTACCTGTCAAATTCATGGCGATTTGATTATTAAAAACCATATTCATTATGAATCTTCCCATGTCTCGTAATAAAAGAAATAAAAAAACTGAAAATATTAAAATCTATTGCAATATGAGCTTGTTAATATGAGGGGGGGCTTGTTTATAAGTTAATATGAGGGAGCAACAATCGAAAAAAATGTAGATTTCAATGTTATTCTTCTAAAGGGTGGGCCATCGGGTACGCCGGACTTAAATTTCCCTCCATTTTTTTTTTTTTTTGTATTTAAATTGGCAACTCTAATGTTTGACATTAGTTATCTGCTGTTATTGAGGTTATTAAAAATGGATCGCTATACAAAACATATTATTATTCTTAAAACATTTTACAAATTTGCCGAAAGTTATGTGGAGACTGTTCGAAAAGTTCGTGGAATTCTTGGTATTCATATTTCAATTAATGAGACCACCGTTCAAAGATAAATTAAAAAAATTGTGGAAACTGGTTCAATTATGAACAAACAAACTATACCGCGGCCGCGTCCTGTGTGGTCTGCCGAAAACATTGCAGATGTCAGTGAGAGTATCGATGAGAATCCAGGAACATCAACACGTCGTCGTTCTCAACAACTGAACATTAGCAGGACCAGTTTGCAACGAATTCTCACCAAAGACCTTCACCTCTACTCGTACAAAGTTCAATTAAATCCGAAGCTCAAGCCACAAGACCATTTGCAACGGACATTTCGTTAACTGGGTGATGGTAAACGAAACAGTGAATGACAATTTTATTAAAAACATCATCTTTAGCGATGAAGCCCATTTTCATTTGGATGGTTTTGTTAATAAGCAGAATTGTCGAATTTGGGGCAGTGAAAATCCTCATATTATTCATGAAATAACGATGCACCAACTAAGAATCACTGTTTGGTGTGGATTACGGGCTGGAGGTGTAATTGGACCGTTCTTTTTTTAGAATGAGTCTAGTCAAGCTGTAAATGTAAATGGAATGCGATATCGTGCCATGATATTAAACTTTTTGTGGGATCAATTGAACGGCATGGACCTTGAAGAAATGTGGTTTCAACAGGTCGGTGCCACATGCCGTACAGCAAGAGAAACCATCGATTTGTTACGACAACATTTTCCTGGTCGTGTGATTTCCAGAAATGCTGACTGACGTTAATTGGCCGGCCAGATCCTGCGACTTGACGCCATGCGATTTTTTCCTCTGGGGTTTTCTAAAGTCCAAGGTCTATGCTAACAGACCACAAACAATTCCTGAACTGAAAACAGAGATCCAACGCGTTATGTCTGAAATTGAACCAACTGCCTTGTAAAAAGTCTTCGAAAGTTTTATCAAAAGGGTCAGGGTATGCCTACATCGTATTCCATAATTAATGTCAACATGTCTACTTTATAAATCAATAAAAATTTACCAATTCAATTATAATTTACTGTTTCATTTCAAAATTAAATCCGGCGTACCCGATGGGCCATCCTTTATGTTCCATGGTAAAAGTTGCAATCCTGTATATCTTTTACAACTTTTTTTTTCAACTTATGTATCTATTGCATTTTTTTGCAGGGGCTCAAAATCAGGTTACACCTAAGTACTCAAGTTCATGTTTAACTATGAATTGTTTATTGTAGTGCCCAAAGATGGAGCTACAGGCGATGTATATCTCTACACCGACTCAAACATTATTATCACCGAGGAGATTGACATCAAGTCTGAACCTGTAGGCACCAGTGAATGTGAAGGAGATGAACTGGAGAGCACAGCTCTCTCAAACAGTGGTCAGTAGATACAGTTTTATTATAAGCTTCTGTTATCCGGTGATATGTAATTTGATTTTGTTGCCATATAGTTTAAAATATGCTGAAACAATGTTCACGTACTACGATATCTACGAGATCCGAAAATCACAACAGTTTTTTGCTTTTGAAAACTAAAATCCGTTTAATGTTTACGTCTGATATAGGTGATCCATCAGACCAATAACCAAGATGGACAGCGCATGCCAAAACAAAATATGTCGCAATCATAAGCCTACGAGGGGCAAGGGGAATTCAAACGGAAAATAAACAATAACCTCAATGAAATTGCCCTGTAACTTACCTATATTTAGAAATATTTCATTTTTAAAGTTTATTATTAACTTTATGGCGTAATTTCTCTGTTATCGTAAATCACCTATTAAACTAGTTCTTTTAATTTATTGAAAATAAAAAATGGAAACGAAATTTTTAAATTTATTTAAAACTATGATTTTTTTAATAATATATATACATATATGTATAATAAATGTTGGTCTTGCTTCAATCAGTATTTTCATGGATCTGATTGCTTATCGGATTTTACATCGGTGAATTTAAAAATGCGTAGATTAATTATATCTATGAATTAAGAAACGGTTTGATAGATTTTCGATGCAATCGATTAGTCAGTCAATTAATTCTGGAATTTTCCCTATGTTTGTTTGAAATTTAACCTCAAACTCGAACGCCAAATATCAGTTAAATGACACTGGAGAGTGATATTGCCAACATAATATATAAATAAATAAATTCATGGCTATCTAGACGACTTTTTTCGATTAAAAACTGACACGCTCGAATAAGCAGTGTGGTGGTGAAATATTGTACTAGGCGCTCCAGTACTGTTTGAACTTATTACATATATTCTAGTGTTGAATTTTTGTTCAATGTCGGCAGAAGTTAACTATAAAAGTGGAACAAATTTTAGTGTCATTTAAGACAGGACAAAGATAGGCATCTTAGTTTTTTTCTTTTCTTAAGAAAAATAGAGGGTAAGTTAATATTAATTCCAGTATGGGAAAAGATTTGGTTATGAACTAGAGGAAGGCATGGGAACATATTTTGAGATAAAAAGTAATAGATACTATGCGAGTTTGTTCATTATATTTGTCGCAGAAAAACAAAACTGCAATAATATGCTTGCACCTGCAAGTTGCATATTTAACTTTTAGCTGCTCCTGTTCAACTAAAACTAATTTTATTTCATGAGGCAATAAACATATGGCACTTGTTTTCAAACAGAATCCATATATTGTAAATTCAGATGACCGACACTCAGATGTACCACATAAAATTACGTGCCCGGCATTTAACACCTGCTTAACTACAAATTACACTTCAATAAATCTACTGAAATTAAATTTTAAATATTGTAATTTAATGCCCACCTCCTGTTATACACCTCGATACATGTTTAGCGCTTAAAAATTTAAAAAATTGGCAAATATTTACTCGCATTTTCATAAAATAAAAATGTACTGTGCTTAAATTAACCTGTTCGCTATTGACATATTGACAGCTGAGTACTAGAGACAACAACCATATTGGTTTGGAGCACAGCGCTGCCACCGATAATATCACTTCTCAATAAGATGGCTTCTATTTTAGAATGATTCATCAAACGCTCACCAGATGGTCCCTCTTAGCTGGAAAACCTTATAGCCCCAGTACCTGCAAATAAAAATAAATACATACTACTTTATAATAATAATAATAATGTCTAGTATGATGCGGTTCAAAAAGTTGCTGAAGTTTGAGATTAGTGGACGCTTGTCAAGACCTGACAAACCTCATAATAATAATAATAATATTTATTTGTGTTTGGACATATATCCATACAAATGAGTTTTAGTTTAATTAACATTTTTTTGTTTATATATAATAGTTGTAGACAGAGGTACATAGTGTTTCATAATTTTTATTTAAAAGTGACATAAAATATAAATAAATAAATAAATAAATAGATAATAAATAAGTAGTTGACTTCGGTCAGATATCAATACAGTGAATTAAACTAAAGCAAGTTAAAACTCCTGAAAATCTCCTATTTTTGCAGGTAGCGAAACATCTTCCGGTAATCCAGATGAAAGTTGGAAGCCAATGTCTGTTAACAAGTTCAAACAGATTAATGCAACACAAACCATAGAGACATGTTTTAAATGTAATATATGTGAGAAAATATTTGTTCAAGACCAAGATCTAACTGCACACAAACCAGTACATACAGGCGAGAATGGGTTCAAATGTGAGCAGTGTAATAAAACATTTTCAAATATATCAAATCTAATGAGACACAAACTAATACATACTGGAGAAAAGTCATACATATGTGAACAATGTAATAGAGCATTTAATCAGAAATGTAGTCTTGTTCAACATATACGCATTCACACTGGTGACAGACCATTCAAATGTAATCAGTGTGATAAAGTATTTGTAACTTCATCAGATGTCACTAAACACAGACGAATACATTCTGGAGAAAAGCCATATAAATGTGATCTGTGTGATAAAGCATTTACATATTCATCAGATCTCGTTAGACACAAACGAATACATTCTGGAGAGAAACCATACAATTGTGATCAGTGTAATAAAGCATATGCACATTCATCGGATCTCAATATACACAAGCGAATACATTCTGGAGAGAAACCATACAACTGTGATCAATGTAATAAAGCTTTTATACGCTCTCCAGATCTCATTCAACACAAACGAATACATTCTGGAGAAAAGCCATTCAATTGTGATCAGTGTGATAAAGCATTTGCTCAGAGGGCAAGTCTTATTAATCACAAACGATTACATTCTGGAGAGAGACCTTTCAAATGTGAACAGTGTAATAAAGCGTTTACACGTTCATCAGATCTCACTATACACAAACGATGCCATTCCGGAGAGAAACCATACAATTGCGATCAATGTCATAAAACATTTTCAAAAAGGGCAAGTCTTAATAATCATAAACGATTATATTCTGGACCAGGGACGGATTTAGGGAGTGGCGAGTGAGGCATAGCGTCGGTTGCGAAGTTAACAAATATAAATACGAAGTTTATAATGAAGCATGAATAAAATTATTTTTCCACACCTGTTTAATTATATTGCAATTATTAGCACTGTTTTAGTGCAAAATAGTACCCATAAATAACTACTATCATTTCATAATTAACTGCTTACGGCCAATCATAAACCTACTTATCCATAAATCACTCTCGCTGATCCAATCATATTTGACAATGGCAATGGGGGCGGGGCAAAACTGCCGTGAACTGCAGTGGTAGCAGGGCAACATGGATGAAGCTATCACTTGCATTAAAATTATCAAATTTGAGTCTAATTTATTTGTTTAATAGGTGTGGAAAAAGTATTGTATTGCATTCGCGATTATGGCCATTATTCACTCAGATGATTTGCGCCACTCGCCTGCGGCTCGTGGGCTCAAACGTCATCTTCGTGAATAATGGCTGTCATAATCGCTCATGTAATAATATACTATTTATTTATTTATTGGACTGGAACACACACAGGACAAGCCCAGTAAAGTGTTCTCTGTATAATAATACACGTTATATGTTTAAATTATTACTAATTAAAGTACATAATCAAATAGTGAAAAAATACGAAATGTTTTAGATACATACAAGTAATGACACATGCAATTTATTGGACAACATAAAGTTTATGTTAGAATTTCAATGCACTTTCGGCGGAACAGAAGTTTGGCAGAATTGAAAATATCAATAGTCCCAAAGTTCATATTATAAGTAGATGCCAATCTGATGAGCGGTGAATTACGGAAGGAATTAGTATTAAAATTTGTTACGTGAAATAACGTTTGGTTGCGGGTCTGATATGAGGGAACATGAAGACCAAAAAGTTGTAGCAGGTCACTGCTTTCAGTATGACTATTAACAATCTTATAAAGAAAAAGCATGTCCGCTAGCACACGACGATTTTTTAATGTTAAAATATTAAAAGTAGTACAGGCAGATTCATAATTTTCATAAGGGATGTCTGTTTTATAGCAAAGATATTTTAAAGCTTTAATCTGAATTCTTTCAATTTTATTTACATACTTATCATACTGTGGGTTCCAAATAACGGATGCAAAATTTAGTAGACTATAAACATAGGCAAAGTAAAGATTTTTAATAGGAATTACCGATTTAAATTTTTTTGTGCTACGAATAATAAAACCCAGCATTCTCCAGGCTTTAGAAACTATATTTATTATATGAGCTTCAAATGATAATTTTGTGTCAATATACACCCCAAGATCCTTCACAACTTCAGTCCTATTTAATAAATTCCCATTTAACTTATAGTCAAATATAAACTTATTAGTATTTCTAGAAAATGAGACAATTTGGCATTTACCATAATTCAAGAAAAGTTTATTTACATCGCAATATTTATGAAAATTATCAAGGTCATTTTGAAGCAATATTGCGTCAGAAATTGAAGTAATTTTAAAGAACATTTTCATGTCATCAGCAAATAATAGAAAATTAACATTTGAAATATAACTAGTGATGTCGTTTATGAAAATCAGAAAAAGTAATGGTCCTAAATGAGACCCCTGAGGGACACCAGATGTAATTTTTACAAACCTTGACGTAAATTGATTGATTTTCACAGCTTGACTTCGGTTCTTAATGTAAGAGATAAACCATTTAAGTAAATCCCCATGAATACCCATTTTTAAGAGCTTATTTATTAGAAGATTATGGTTGATTTTGTCAAAGGCTTTACTGAAGTCTGTGTATACAGAATCCACTTGAATTTGTTTATCTAAATGTTTTAGCAAATAGTCGGTATACAAAAACAAATTTGTGTCAACCGATCTACCTCGAACAAATCCGTGTTGCTGGGGAATTATGTAATTCTTGACGGAATTGTAGATATTATTAAAAATTAATGATTCAAAAATTTTTCCAAAAATACATAGTTTGGAAACTGGCCGATAATTTTTTATTAAATTTCGATTACCTGATTTAAAAATTGGGCTGATATAGGCTCTTTTCCAAATGCTGGGAAATATGCCTTCAGAAATGGATTTATTATAGATAATAAGCAGAGGAGCTAATAATTGATCAGATAAAGATTTAATGAAATATGACGGAATATCATCAGGACCAGCTCCTTTGTTAGGATCGAGATCATTTAGAACAGTTTTTAGATTGTTTTCAGAAATATGCAGTGAACTAATGGATAATGGAGAGGTTGATAAGTGCAAATTATCATTATTAATTATAATAGGTGAATATGGTTCAAAAACAGAGAAAAAAAAGTCGTTAAATGAGTTTACAACGGATTCCCCATCAGAAATTTCTACTTTGTCGAGGTTTAGCAACACACCCGGTATTGACGAATTTTGTCTTTTATTTGAAATGAAATTCCAAAAATTTTTAGGATTTGATATAATATTACTTTCAGTGATTTTAATATAGTCTGCATAATCATTAGAGATTAAAAATTTAGATCTACGCCGAAGTGCATTAAAACTTACAAGATCCGCCCTGTTGTTGAATTGTTTCCACCTTTTGTGATATTTTAATTTTTCTTTTACACATTTAATTGTTGGTACAGAGTACCACAGTGGAAAACGATTGTTGATTTTAACTGTTTTAGATGGGACAAATTTCTTGATGATATTATTAATAATTGAATAAAATTTGACAACAGACTCCTCGGTGTTGCTAACACTAAGAACAGATACCCAGTCAACAGAATTCAATTCAGCTACAATTGAGTTAATATCCATTGATTTAAAATAATATTTTATATAATTTTTAAAACCTAAAAATTTGCAATTAAGATCAACAATAAATTCTAAACTGGGGTGGAACTTGTCCTCAGGTACTAGAGGAAATTCAGACCTCCTAACATCTTTGATACTAATTCTATTACATAAGATTAAATCCAATACATTACCAGAAGTATTGCGAAAATTTGAAAATTGATATAATGAACAGAAATTGAATAATTCCATAAACAAATCCAATTTATTATTGCTTACTGTTGTAGATGGAATAAAAACACTGTCTTTTTGAATCCAATTTATTGAGGAGAGATTAAAGTCCCCCACAACAATAAACAATTCATTTGGATGTGTATTAATAAGAGTTATCATGTTATTTATAAACACATCAAATGCATTTAAATCATAATCCGGAAGGTATACACAACACAAATTACACTTCTGCCCTTGTGAACTCACTACACTTAACCAAATATCTTCAGCCGTAGTCGCCCACTCAGGTTTGGGAGAATGTACAATAGATGAGCGGACTGCTATTAGTACACCGCCACCATCCTTTTTTAAAGATGCAGTGTCACTACGATCGCGTCGAAAAACTACATAATTGTTATCAAATAATTCAGAACTGTTAACTGAATCGATTAGAAACGTCTCTGTTAAACATATTACATCATGATTTGTATTTAATATATTTTTATAAAAAATATCTGTTTTTGTTCTTAAGCCACGAACGTTTTGGTAAAAAATATCCATAAATTTAATAGGGAAAAATATATCACACTTTACAAAAATACAAATTGAGTTTAATCCAGCCGTTCCAAATTTTTCAGTTTTAACAATCCTTATTTTAGAAGAATCAGATTTACGTATAAAAAGTTTTCCGTTTCGGAACCATACATATTTATAATTGAAATTTTTTGCGAAGACTCGAGTAGAATTAAACAATTGTTTATAATAGGGAGACAAGTGTTCATTTATAAAAATATTTGAAGAAAAACCTGATATTTGTAAACCTGGGGTCACAGCCTGAGTAGATGTTGGGGATTTCCGTTGTAGACGTTTAGTTTGAATATGAGCCGCGATAACATCATTCAGTTTCTTTCTTGAGAAAAAGCGAACGACAACACTCCTGGGCGCGTTGGACGTATTACGAGTCTGGACGCGATGGACAACCTCAACATCTTCTTCCTTGATTTGACTCTCGATGGTGTTTCCAATTTTGTCCAAAATATCCAAAAGGTTTTCATTTTTAGTCTCGGGAATGCCATATATCTCGACATTATTGCGTCTGGAATATTGCTCCAGTTCATTGAGCCGCTCAGTTAAATTTTCATGTTCTTCTGATAGCTTAAGGTGGTCACATTGTAATTTATCAATTTGGTTGATTTTCTTTGAGAAGCTATCCAGGGTGACTTGAAATTCAGTTACTTTATCTGAGCAAAAATTTATCGAGTGAAGCAAAGTATCGTATTTGGTATTCAAAGAAGATAGCTGGTTTTTAATTGAATGTAGCTCGTGCAAAATAACACTAGAACCGTTATTACATTCTTCTTCTCCTCCTCCAGAGGGAACGTCGTCCTCGACACGACACTTTGGACAGATCCATTTGACTCCAGATTCGCGAAGAATACTGAGCGTTCCAGGTTTAATTTTCCCACATTTCTCATGGAATAGATTCTTACACGGGCCGCGGCACAGAAGACCTGATGTTCTGCCTACGTATTGGTTGCATACGCCATAATTTTTAGACATCGCGGAATAATAAATTACAACTGTTGAGGGTCACTGATAATAGTTCGTGGCACACACTTTGTTGGAATAAGTCCGCAGAAACACGTACAAATTTGTCCAGTATGCATAAACGGCAAAAAATACTTATTTTATGAGTTTAAGGCTTTAACACTAAGTTGATCCAAAATATTATCACACAACAACAATGATCATTATTTTACGTATACAATGATATATAACACCACTAATTAATTACTTTGAAAAACTTTAAATTTTAAAAAAATTTCAAGAGCACAAATAAACGTGTATAACTCGAGAGAATATACATTGAATGATATTCAATGTATTACTATTACTTTACAAAATTATAAGGTAAATGTAAAAGAGAGTTTTTGTTTAAATTTTAATTGTTAGATGTTTATACACTGAGGCCCGGTTTTTCCACCTTCAGATAAAGTTCCAGGTAACTATCTGACAGATAAGATTATTTTTAACTTCATCTGCTGAGTAAATGTCATCCCTTCTTTCTATACAAATGTATCTATCGGATAGTTATCTAACGGATAATGAGACTGACGTATTGGATTCACTGACTGGTATTGACATTTACTCAGCAGATGAAGTTACAAATAACCTTATCTGTCAGATAGTTACCTGGGACTTTATCTGAAGGTGGAAAGACCGGGCCTGAGAGGAATGATTCAAATGTACAACCTAGTATGTTGTGGTCGACCTGCGAGCAAGGCATATCTAAAAAGGACACTAAAAAGGATTATCGCAAATATGTGCCATCGAGTATGAAATGACAAAGAAAATAGATTCGCCTTAATGAAAGCCAGGGAAATTATTTTATAAATTAATATAAATTATGTATAAAGAATCAGTAGATTATTTTTACTAATAACTGTATATATTGGGTTTATGTGTAATAAACACTAGAATGTGTATAATTTTGGAGAAAGATTGAATCTTGAAGCAAACTTGCTCCCGAAGTAAGACTGGTACTTTGTCTAGGGTGCATAGATAATTTGGTCCACCTCAGTCCTGGAGGGAAACCGTTTAAATGTGATCAATAATAGAATTAGAATATTAGCAAAGTAATAAAACATTTTTACAGAGAAACATTTTAGTTATAAACTATTTGATATGACATAAGCTTATTTGTAAAAATTACACAACAGATCTGTCATTGAAGAATTTATTTTGTAACATATATATATATATACCTAAATGATGTTTTGTAATAATTATAATTTAAAAATATGTCTGTGCGATTTATTTATATACCGGGGGTTCCATTTAACCGGGAATGTAGGTATGGGGATCATGCCAACTACAGCAGATACGGCTTAAATTAAATTAGGCCACATTATCACTATAACTAGTGCATTTGAATGGCACTTATTCGTTTTGAAAATGCGTAGCTTATTCTTCTTCGCCAACCAAGTATAAATGTGTTGACAACTAAGTTTATTTTCGATAACCGAGACTTTATTTTCACTAAAAATTTGATCGAGACTTGAATTGTTTGAAAACTTTTAAATTTAAACCTTGTAACCATTTATCACGGCTAATTTTGAGTGTTCGCTCACTTCGATACACTACTTATTCGTAGAACATAAAATTTTTGGAAACCTCAAAAATTACAGTTCTGCAGCTTATGCATCATTTGATGTGCAACCAACCACACAACAATATGACGTCATTTCGATTTATATATAGATATAAATAACCTAAAATGTAATATTCCTTAACCATAAAGTATCAGATTTAAAATACAATTTTACATTTATTTACACCATGACAACTTATTAATTGTAATTGATATATTAAATACATACATTAGAAATAACGTAAACGTAAAAACAACACAATTAGAGGTGTCAAATTCGAATTATCCTAATTTGAAAATCATCTATTTAACACATTTAAAGGGAGGAAAACATTTGTTATTCCTCCACGCCGAACAATGAGTCATGCGAACCACGTGATTAGACTGATCTATAGAGGTTCTCATCTAGAGGGGAAGCAAGCATTATTAACAAGTATTTTAAGATCGCAGCGCTATTTCGGCATACTTGGAACCTTCAAAATAGACATTCGTTACATATAAACAACGTGAATTTTAATGTTTATTGGTGGTTTTTGTAATTTTGCTACAATATTAATACTTGTTTTTATGCAAACATTTTTTATAAAAAAAGCGCGATAGAATGTCTATTTCTGTAGTTGCTAAAATCCCACCAGATGTCATATCGCTTAGCAATTTTTCCCTAGAGGTACAATGATCGGCACGGACTGCTACATAATATTGATATAACTACTGGTAATTAGGATTAATTTCCTCTATTGAAAATTAGAAAAAATTGTTGTAAGGGCTTGGTTCACGAGTGAATATGAATGATGAAACTAGTTGTGATATGCATTCCATAGATACTAATGATAATGATATTAAGAAGGTGATTCATATTAAAACAGAATGTACAGATACTGATGAACATAAAGTAAAGACTGGAATAGAGCACATAACTGAATGGGAGAATGGTCAGTAACGAGTTTATTTACAACCAACTCGTACTTAATGCTGTTAATAATATTTTGTGATCACAGTTTAAACAGGAGAATTCCAGTAATGTTTTATTACTGAACGTTTTAATAGTTACATACACTTTTTACAGTAGGCAATTAGTTTATATTTCTGGTATCTGTTGCAGAAGTCAAAGATGAAATTATAGACAACGTTGACTACGATAACTCTAAAATAGAGGAGATTTACCTCAAGTCTGAACCTGTGGACACCAGTGAATGTGAAGACGAATTGGAAACTGCAGCTGTCAAAAACAATGGTCGGTAGAGCTAGCTTAATTGATGTTTATGTCATTGAAGTGTATTGTCAAATCCCTCTCTCCAACGCGATTTTTGAAGAGGGCTTCTACTATTTTTCGTTTATCTTTAGGAACGCATTTATTCAGTGGCGGCTCGTGGAATCCTCTAATAGAGGTGCTGTAAGGTGTAGCTTCTAATTTACCCGTTTGCCACTAAGAATACTCGACAATCTCAGGTTTAAATAAAAATCAACTACAAATACTGTTCAACTTGCTTAATAATGTTCAATATCTCGCCGTACGTCCTACTGTTTTGACAGTCGAGAAGGAAGTACCGCTATCCTCTGGTAATCCTTCCAACTACATCCACAAGCGTGTAAGAATTTTTAATTACACTATTTATCAAAAATATCTGTAGTCATATCTTCACTTCGCAAGCTTTAAACTGCAAACGTCTGTAGCTTCATAAGTAGATATTCGGCAACTACCCTCATTCAATGCTAATCGCCGCAATACAATAGCAAGTGGAGCTACCAATGCATACAGCACATTGAAACATTGCATATCATAACTTGTAGATGAAATACTTCTTTTACGCACGACACAAAACAGTAGTTACGGTTTTTAATTAAAAATTAAATATATTTAGTGAAAGGAGAGAGAGAAAGAGGGAAAGGAATTATAAACGTCTGTAATGTTTAAATTAATTTAATTACTGGGGTGATGTAGCTCTGCTCTTATGTACCAGCCGCCACTGCATTTATTATATATTTGCATCACTTAAATAAAAAAATTAAACAAATTATTTTTGACTGTTTAAATTGATTTCTTGGTATAATTACTAAGTTGTTTGGCAATTATTTTTTGTTTTTTCCCGTTCATTTGATATAGAACAATATTCTAGATTATAACTTAAGACTAATTACGTAAAACATTTTTTTAATACAAATGTATAATGAAATGAAGCTACATTTATTGTAGGTTTGGAAATAGTTAACGCCGAATCTGCTATCAGCCTGACTAAATTTTAAGTGCTTCATCTAGGAACCTTTTACCTAGTAACTATGAGTATGTATATTTCAGAGAGCCTCGAATGCACTATTGCAACATCTCAGTATAATTGCAACTCTAATATTATCATCACTGAAGAGATTGACATCAAGTCTGAATGTAAAAATGACGGCGAATATGAGGATAGACAAGCTACAGGTCAGTCAAATATTTAATATTACTGTGTTAATTTAAAGCTTCTAATCTTAACAAAGGTTGAAAATAAATAGGCAAAGAGTAAACAGTTGTAAAAATAAATTTATAGAATTATAAAAGAATACTTTAAGTATTTGAGGTCCGCAGAAAATTTGCAATAATTTTTTTTTTTTTTCTTAGGATATTCTATTTTAAGACGTGTTTGTTAATGCGTCATGAATCTATCTGCTACTACAGTGAAATATTTTTTAACTAAAATCTATATTGCCATTAGTCAAGACTCCTTCCTGTCAAGTCTTTTTCTTTCCTACGGCTTGCGGAAAAATACCTACATATTATTTTAATTACATAGGAGTATTTGTTTGCAGCTAGTGAAACGTCTTCCGGTAATCCAGATGAGAGTTGGATGTCAGTGCCCCTGGACAAGTTCAAACAGATTAATAAAAAACAAAAAACTACACATAAACCAGTACCTTTTGGCCAGAAGCGATTCAAATGTGATCAGTGTAATAAATCATTTTCAGAATCATCACATTTCATTAGACATAAACGAGTACATTCTGGAGAAAAACCCTTCATATGTGATCATTGTGATAGAGCATTTTCAGAATCGTCATCTCTGATTAGACATAAACGTATACATTCTGGTGAGAAACCATATAAATGTGAACAGTGTAATAAAACATTTTCACACTTAACATCTCTCACTGATCACAAACGAATACATTCTGGAGAATTACCGTTCAAATGTGATGAGTGTAATAAAGCATTTGCACGTTCATCAGATCTCAGTAAACACAAACGATTACATTCTGGACAGAAACCATACAAATGCGATCAGTGTGATAAAGCATTTTGTCAAAAGTGTACCCTTGTTAAACACAAAAAAGTTCATACTGGCGAGAAACCATTCATATGTGATGAGTGTAATAAAGCATTTGCACAATTATCACATCTCATTAGTCACAAACGAACGCATTCTGGAGAGAAGCCATACAAATGTGTTCAGTGTAATAAAGCATTTTCAGAATCGTCACAACTCACTACACACAAACGAATACATTCTGGAGAGAAACCATTCAAATGTGATCAGTGTAATAAAGCATTTGCACGTTCAACCTATCTAATTATACACAAACGAACACATTCTGGAGAGAAACCATTCAAATGTGATCAGTGTAATAAAGCATTTTCCGAGTCGTCAAATCTCAACAAACACAAACGAACACATACGAGAGCTACGCAATAAGTTCTTGACTTCGCCTACAAATGGCACTCAATAGGTACCATATAGAGATCTGTATCTGAATTTATATATCTTGACTCACAAATTTGTTTTTTTCCGGATATCTCACTTTCTTCTGGTCGGGCGACAATTATGGTTATTATAAAAAATTGTAGATTGTACAATTCTCTACAAAAAGATTATATACTTTAAAGTAAAGTGTTTATGTTACTGGGCTAATAATAAAATGTCAATAGCACAGAAATCGAACGAAGATTATACTATCAGTGCATACTATATTCTACTAAAACAACTACCCTCACATATATCCAGAAAAACGAAATGACTCGTATATAAAAATCTTAATTAGGCCAGTGGTTATGCATGGATGCGAAATATGTAGCATGATAAAACAAGATGAAGCTCTCTTTGGATGTTTCGAAAGGAAGATTTTAATACATATTTAAGGGCATTGGCGTTAATGGAGTGTGGTGTAGATTTGACAGTTTTGAACTATACCAACTATACAAAGACGCCGACCTTCACTTTAAGTTTCGTGTCTATCATGGGTAGGGCATTTGGAGAGAATAACTGAGGATGATCAAACCAGGAAAACCTATAACCAAAGCACGATAGGTACTGGATAGGTAAAAAACTTTGTCAGAGGCTTGCTAATCAGAATTTATTTACGCAAGGCACATGCTGAATTTTGTGATTAGGTAATGCTTATCATGACACTTGAATAGAAAATTAGGTTATTACGGAAGTATATCGTAAAGGACGTCGGAAGGAAGCCAGGCAAAGGATACAGGCACAGTGATTCCAGCAGTATTCGCCTAACCCCTCTCCAACGTTCTAAATCAATTACGGTGACAATCATGAGTCCGACCCTCACGAAGTTCTAATTACACTACATGGGCAACTCCCGCCATGGAACAAATCCAAAGCGACCCCGGTCAGCAGGGAGTCTTCTCCCAGCTATTCTGTAAATAATGTTATTGTTATTAATAGTTTTTTAATAAAATTTATTATTAAACCATAATTTACTTTTACATCAAAGCACCTACATGACAATATTTAAATTAAACCTTCCGTTTACCAGACGGCTTCACAGGACCTAATTGTTATTTATCTAAAAAATGGTTGCACAACAGAACAATGTTTCAGTAAGAATAAACTTCGGTGTTAAATTTATGGTGGTCTAAATAGTAGGTGGAATTAAAGAAATATAGCTCTGGCAACTAATTTCGCTTTAATAAACCTTTAGGCATACAAAGGAATAAATTTGGTCAAAAAACAAATGTTTAAATATACAAATATTTGTTAAAACCTTCAAAATCATACGCTAATGTGTACATATTATTTGCCAGTTTTATATTTCTACAAATCTACCTACTACTAAGACCGCCAGAGATACAAGCCAAATGGACAGCAATAAAAAATAACAAGTTAAGATCCATCAAACTTAATGTACATGTCTGGAAATTGAACACAGATAGAAGAACGCAAACCATCCTCACAAGGCTACGAATAGGGCATACCAAACTAACACACGGACATCTACTATAGAGAGATTACCTGAAGATCTGCGATGAGTGCTGTGAAATCCTCACCATAGAACACTTCCTAGTAAAAGGCCGAATATATTCAGATATGAGAGCCGAACACAACATAATGATTTCCCTTAAACACATTCTAAAAAACACCCCACAATCAACACGAACATAATAAACTTCCTTAGAGATGTCCAACTGGTCAGCAGCATTTAAACTTAAAACCAAGTCACCTATAATAAACCTTTTGTAACAACTATTAATAAGTACACTATGTACTAACTAATGACATGTAACTATAAACCACTTATTGTAAACTTATACCGACGCTAAAACCATATAGTTGAAGTGTCTTTAAATAAAACTTATGGAAAAAAAACATTTGTGTTTTGTTACAGTCATGCAATTTTGAGATAATAACAAAACAATCTAATCCTGTTAGCAGTAAGTTGGGAACCTAATTTTTCGACCCACTTATTTTTTAGGTCCCAAACATGTCATTAAAATGTTAATGAACCAAAATACGAAAAATCGATTATTTGAATTTGGACAAGACAAAAAAATTTAATGAACTTGAGCGCACAAATGATGGTTTAAATAGACGAAACAAAGATAAAATCTGATTAGAATTAATGCTTTTTAACAAATATAGCTTAACATTTTTTTGTTTATTATTAAAAAAATATATATATATTACTTATATTAGAAGGAAGTATTGGGATTCGGACTGGTCAGAAATTAAAACGATATTTTAACTTCACTAAGGTTTCGATTTATACTTCAAATCTTCATCAGAGCTGTAAGATACTAATCAAGTATAATTACTTTGACTTGATTAGTGCAAGATTTATTTTTCTAACTTCAATGACCTTATAGATATGTGGAGGTTACATTTAAAATTTTGCATTTTATATATTTTGTACTTTTGTGGTTCTGCTTAGGATTTTGGATGTAATTAGGTTTGTCAGACTATAGTAAAACTTATTGGCCAGGATAATCATTATTTTAATCTCCACGTTAATCCTATTGGTAAGTGTTCCAAGGTATATGAACTCATTTATATATTGCATATTGTAGTCTACTAACTTTATAAATGGTTCCAATAGATTCTTATTACGTGTTATTTTCGGGACAATTACTCTTATCTTCGTTTACTTTCAGAATACGGCACGCCACAACTTCGATGTTACCTAAAACTTCTTCTATCTCATGTTTATTCTTTCCTATGATAACTAAGTCGCCGGCATAGGCTAGTATTTCATGCGTAAAAAAAAAAGTGTGTGTTTAAGACCGCACGATCGAAGTGCAAACTCCTATGACGATCGAATCAATTTCAATTAATATATATATTTAAAAATAAAATGTATATATAAATGACATTAACATTATTATAGATATTACATGACGAATAAGGAACAAGACATAAATTAATATCATATACATGTATATAGATAAAATCATTTATTTTCATGCGTATACTCATTAGCTCTACAATATAGGCACTTATAACTGTAATTATAAATACATAAATTATTCCGCTGAATCTTGTTGTTCTTGATTTTGTGAATCAATATTATAATCTAAGAATGAAACAATGGGTTTGTAGTAACTGAAATATGTGATAAATACTTTTGATTGAAACCTGTTCAAATATCTAAAGAAAACTCCGTCTATTGTAGATCCATATTTTGTTGTACTCTTCTTTGGGTTATTTGACATATCTAAATCCAATGTGGTTTTTAAAAACTCAGTTAAAGGCTTTGATTCTTCTTTTGAGAAATCCACATTAAAATCTTCACTCAAGATCGTAGGTAATTGATGTAAGTTCCGTTTGAACAGAGTGGATCCGGCTGTTGTATAAACGAGCAAATTGTTATGAATAAATTCGATGATTTTATGTACACTTTGATTAGGTGAGATGAAAATTTCAACAATTATAATAACGAGTCCAATTTCCGTTTCACATTGTACTACACAAATTTCTCCAACAGTTGATTTATTAAGACCATATGATTGAAAATTACTTAACACTACATCCATCTGTGAACGGCTTAACTAGGCTCTCTCGATTTTACTCGAATGAGAGCGTTTGTTTCTTTCTAGCTGGGCTAAACTTGAATGAGCGTTTCACTTCGGACTCTGACGTAACAAAAAAATTCTGTATGCGGTGCGCCCAAAGATTTCACTTCAAAAAATATATAAAAGACAATACAGGGACTTAACTAGAAGTCGGCCTCAAAAGTGGAGATGATCAGCAGAAAAGGTGCGAGATTGTACATACAAGTTGACTCTGCAGCTACATGCCATAAGACTTCTCAATATTGAGAAAAACGACTAGAAAAAAAGTCCATAGTTCAATAAAACACAATTGTGCATATGCTTATAAATGAGTATATTTTATAAAATAATTCTACTTGAAATATAAAATCAATTCATCAAAATTCAAAAGTAACAAAAGCTACTATAAATTTTCCAAAGAAGTCCCGGAACAAAAATAACCTTGCTGATCACGTTCAAATGTTTTTTTCTTCAGAATGTATTCGTTTATGCCTTGTGAGGTGTGATGATCTTGAAAATGCTTTGTCACACTGATAACATATAAATGGTTTTTCTCCAGAATGAATTCGTGTATGACTAATGAGATGTGCTGATTGTGAAAAAGCTTTTTCACACTGGTCACATTTGTATGGTTTCTCACCAGAATGTATTCCTTTGTGTCGAATAAGTTTTGATGACTCTGAAAATGCTTTATCACACTGATCACATTTAAATGGTTTCTCTCCAGAATGTATTCGTGTGTGAGCAACGAGGTGTGCTGATTGCAAAAATGTTTTTTCGCAATGCATACATTTGAACGGCCTCTCTTTACAATGTATCCCTTTGTGTTTAATAAGCTTTGATGATTCAAAAAATGCTTCATCACACTGATCGCATTTGAATGGTTTCACTTCAGAATGTATTCGTTTGTGTCTAACGAGATATGGTTCCGTTGAAAATGTTATATTACATTGCTCACATTTGAATGGTTTCTCTTCGAAATTAGTTGACGTGTGAGTAATGGGTTGTTCTGTTTGTAAAACGTCGCTGTCAGACTGTTCATATTTATATAGTTTCTCTTCATGTACCCGTTTATGAGCATTTAGAGATGATGAGTGGGTATATGCTTTATTACACTGATCACATTTGAATGGTTTCTCGCCAGAATGTATTCGTTTGTGACTAATGAGTATTATCTTCTGCGAAAATGCCTTATTACACTCTTCACATTTAAATGGTTTCTCACCAGAATGTATTCGTTTATGTGCAATTAGTTGTGATGAAGTTGCAAATGCTTTATTACACTGATTACATTCATATGGTTTTTCTCCTGAATGTAATCGTTTATGTCTAATTAGTTGTGACGAACTTGCAAATGTCTTACTACACTGTTCACATATATATGGCTTCTCTCCAGAATGTAATCGTTTGTGTCTAATGAGATGTGCTGATCGTGAAAATGCTTTATTACATTGATCACATATGAATGGTCTATCACCAGCATGTACTCGTTTGTGATTAATAAGATTACCCTTTTGAGTAAATGCTTTATTACATTGGTCACATTTGAATGGTTTCTCTCCAGAATGAATTCGTTTGTGGCCAAGAAGAGCTGATACACATGCAAATGCTTTATTACATTGCTCACAATTGAATCGCTTCTCGCTACTATGCACTGATTTATGTGCAATAAAATCCCGAGTATGTGCAAATGTTTTGTCACAAACATCACATTTATGACATATTTTTCTTGTTTGTGTTTTTTTAATCTGTTTGAATTTGTTTACGGAGTCTGGCCCCCAGCTGTCGTCTGAATTACGGGACGATGTTTCGCTAGCTGCAAATAAGTAAGTTTTTATATTAGTATGTATATACTGTTTCCGGGAAACTGGAAGGAAAGCACTGATAGAAACCAGAGACTGAGAATGGAACGGAGATAACTATATCAGATTCTTGATATTTTATTCAAGAACGAAAACGAAATTCATAATACTTGATACCGGTTTAACTTGAAGTTAATGTATTTATGTCTAGTGTTTTTGTAAAAACTGTGATTAATGCTTCAAAAAATTTTCAAACTAAAGCAATCCATCGTGGTTTAAAATTAGAAGATAATGTCCGCAAAATAGTTGCCGAAAAACCTAATTTAAAAATAAAAGATTGTGGGCTAGTGTTAAATAAAGCTTATCCCTAATTTGGTGCTTCTCCGGATGGTGTAATAGAAATGATGTTGTTATAGAAATGTCCTTCATCAATAAAAACAGTTTCGAATTATATTTTACAAAATGATGAAATAAGTAGCAGTTGTAAAGCACAAATACATTTGCAAATGCTCATAATGCATGTAAAAAAAGGTTATTTATGCGTAGCTGACCCTAATTTCGAAGTTAATAAAGAAATAAAAATTATAGAAGTAGTTTATAATGAGGAATATTTTAATACTGTATTAGCCCAAGCCAGAAAATTTTGGTTAAAAGCAATTTAACCTAGGTTGTGAGTGTCTCATAAAAAAAAATACTAACATAAATATTTATCCATAATAACATGGTGACAGTTATATTGTAATCATGTCTGACCATTTGGTTATCGTTAACTAAGCTTTCAGAAACCAACCCTAATTATTTAAGTTAGAGTTATCCTGGATGGTTGGTTTTTAAAGACTAGAGGGCTATTCAGAACCAAAAAATAATTAGTGTTTGAATTCAGTTTTTATATATTTATTTTATTTATTTATTTTTATTTATTTATTTTACATTGTTTGGAACACAAACAGGACAAATCCAGTGAAGTGTTCACTATCAAAATTTTTACACATTTACATAAAAGATAATAACAAATTATACGTTATTAATATACAAATATACAATTGAATAAAGAAATAAATATTAAAGTATAGAAGGGAAAAAATGGAAAAGATATAATATCAGCTAGAATGTGTGTGCTTTAATATGTTAACACAGAGGCGTTTAAATTAAATTAAGTTTATGTCAAAAAAGTCAATATCTGAAAAATTGTTATTATAAGAATTGCAAAGTCTATTTATTACAGAATTATCAAATGATTTGGATTACTTACTGTTAGCAGTAAGTTGGGAACCTAATTTTTCGACCCACTTATTTTTTAGGTCCCAAACATGTCATTAAAATGTTAATGAACCAAAATACGAAAAATCGATTATTTGAATTTGGACAAGACAAAAAAATTTAATGAACTTGAGCGCACAAATGATGGTTTAAATAGACGAAACAAAGATAAAATCTGATTAGAATTAATGCTTTTTAACAAATATAGCTTAACATTTTTTTGTTTATTATTAAAAAAATATATATATATTACTTATATTAGAAGGAAGTATTGGGATTCGGACTGGTCAGAAATTAAAACGATATTTTAACTTCACTAAGGTTTCGATTTATACTTCAAATCTTCATCAGAGCTGTAAGATACTAATCAAGTATAATTACTTTGACTTGATTAGTGCAAGATTTATTTTTCTAACTTCAATGACCTTATAGATATGTGGAGGTTACATTTAAAATTTTGCATTTTATATATTTTGTACTTTTGTGGTTCTGCTTAGGATTTTGGATGTAATTAGGTTTGTCAGACTATAGTAAAACTTATTGGCCAGGATAATCATTATTTTAATCTCCACGTTAATCCTATTGGTAAGTGTTCCAAGGTATATGAACTCATTTATATATTGCATATTGTAGTCTACTAACTTTATAAATGGTTCCAATAGATTCTTATTACGTGTTATTTTCGGGACAATTACTCTTATCTTCGTTTACTTTCAGAATACGGCACGCCACAACTTCGATGTTACCTAAAACTTCTTCTATCTCATGTTTATTCTTTCCTATGATAACTAAGTCGCCGGCATAGGCTAGTATTTCATGCGTAAAAAAAAAAAGTGTGTGTTTAAGACCGCACGATCGAAGTGCAAACTCCTATGACGATCGAATCAATTTCAATTAATATATATATTTAAAAATAAAATGTATATATAAATGACATTAACATTATTATAGATATTACATGACGAATAAGGAACAAGACATAAATTAATATCATATACATGTATATAGATAAAATCATTTATTTTCATGCGTATACTCATTAGCTCTACAATATAGGCACTTATAACTGTAATTATAAATACATAAATTATTCCGCTGAATCTTGTTGTTCTTGATTTTGTGAATCAATATTATAATCTAAGAATGAAACAATGGGTTTGTAGTAACTGAAATATGTGATAAATACTTTTGATTGAAACCTGTTCAAATATCTAAAGAAAACTCCGTCTATTGTAGATCCATATTTTGTTGTACTCTTCTTTGGGTTATTTGACATATCTAAATCCAATGTGGTTTTTAAAAACTCAGTTAAAGGCTTTGATTCTTCTTTTGAGAAATCCACATTAAAATCTTCACTCAAGATCGTAGGTAATTGATGTAAGTTCCGTTTGAACAGAGTGGATCCGGCTGTTGTATAAACGAGCAAATTGTTATGAATAAATTCGATGATTTTATGTACACTTTGATTAGGTGAGATGAAAATTTCAACAATTATAATAACGAGTCCAATTTCCGTTTCACATTGTACTACACAAATTTCTCCAACAGTTGATTTATTAAGACCATATGATTGAAAATTACTTAACACTACATCCATCTGTGAACGGCTTAACTAGGCTCTCTCGATTTTACTCGAATGAGAGCGTTTGTTTCTTTCTAGCTGGGCTAAACTTGAATGAGCGTTTCACTTCGGACTCTGACGTAACAAAAAAATTCTGTATGCGGTGCGCCCAAAGATTTCACTTCAAAAAATATATAAAAGACAATACAGGGACTTAACTAGAAGTCGGCCTCAAAAGTGGAGATGATCAGCAGAAAAGGTGCGAGATTGTACATACAAGTTGACTCTGCAGCTACATGCCATAAGACTTCTCAATATTGAGAAAAACGACTAGAAAAAAAGTCCATAGTTCAATAAAACACAATTGTGCATATGCTTATAAATGAGTATATTTTATAAAATAATTCTACTTGAAATATAAAATCAATTCATCAAAATTCAAAAGTAACAAAAGCTACTATAAATTTTCCAAAGAAGTCCCGGAACAAAAATAACCTTGCTGATCACGTTCAAATGTTTTTTTCTTCAGAATGTATTCGTTTATGCCTTGTGAGGTGTGATGATCTTGAAAATGCTTTGTCACACTGATAACATATAAATGGTTTTTCTCCAGAATGAATTCGTGTATGACTAATGAGATGTGCTGATTGTGAAAAAGCTTTTTCACACTGGTCACATTTGTATGGTTTCTCACCAGAATGTATTCCTTTGTGTCGAATAAGTTTTGATGACTCTGAAAATGCTTTATCACACTGATCACATTTAAATGGTTTCTCTCCAGAATGTATTCGTGTGTGAGCAACGAGGTGTGCTGATTGCAAAAATGTTTTTTCGCAATGCATACATTTGAACGGCCTCTCTTTACAATGTATCCCTTTGTGTTTAATAAGCTTTGATGATTCAAAAAATGCTTCATCACACTGATCGCATTTGAATGGTTTCACTTCAGAATGTATTCGTTTGTGTCTAACGAGATATGGTTCCGTTGAAAATGTTATATTACATTGCTCACATTTGAATGGTTTCTCTTCGAAATTAGTTGACGTGTGAGTAATGGGTTGTTCTGTTTGTAAAACGTCGCTGTCAGACTGTTCATATTTATATAGTTTCTCTTCATGTACCCGTTTATGAGCATTTAGAGATGATGAGTGGGTATATGCTTTATTACACTGATCACATTTGAATGGTTTCTCGCCAGAATGTATTCGTTTGTGACTAATGAGTATTATCTTCTGCGAAAATGCCTTATTACACTCTTCACATTTAAATGGTTTCTCACCAGAATGTATTCGTTTATGTGCAATTAGTTGTGATGAAGTTGCAAATGCTTTATTACACTGATTACATTCATATGGTTTTTCTCCTGAATGTAATCGTTTATGTCTAATTAGTTGTGACGAACTTGCAAATGTCTTACTACACTGTTCACATATATATGGCTTCTCTCCAGAATGTAATCGTTTGTGTCTAATGAGATGTGCTGATCGTGAAAATGCTTTATTACATTGATCACATATGAATGGTCTATCACCAGCATGTACTCGTTTGTGATTAATAAGATTACCCTTTTGAGTAAATGCTTTATTACATTGGTCACATTTGAATGGTTTCTCTCCAGAATGAATTCGTTTGTGGCCAAGAAGAGCTGATACACATGCAAATGCTTTATTACATTGCTCACAATTGAATCGCTTCTCGCTACTATGCACTGATTTATGTGCAATAAAATCCCGAGTATGTGCAAATGTTTTGTCACAAACATCACATTTATGACATATTTTTCTTGTATGTGTTTTTTTAATCTGTTTGAATTTGTTTACGGAGTCTGGCCCCCAGCTGTCGTCTGAATTACGGGACGATGTTTCGCTAGCTGCAAATAAGTAAGTTTTTATATTAGTATGTATATACTGTTTCCGGGAAACTGGAAGGAAAGCACTGATAGAAACCAGAGACTGAGAATGGAACGGAGATAACTATATCAGATTCTTGATATTTTATTCAAGAACGAAAACGAAATTCATAATACTTGATACCGGTTTAACTTGAAGTTAATG
Organism: Liopterus haemorrhoidalis; assembly: GCA_963971575.1. Taxonomy (NCBI): domain Eukaryota; kingdom Metazoa; phylum Arthropoda; class Insecta; order Coleoptera; family Dytiscidae; genus Liopterus; species Liopterus haemorrhoidalis. The sequence continues at coordinate 48,836,951 of OZ020613.1, forward strand.
TATTTATGTCTAGTGTTTTTGTAAAAACTGTGATTAATGCTTCAAAAAATTTTCAAACTAAAGCAATCCATCGTGGTTTAAAATTAGAAGATAATGTCCGCAAAATAGTTGCCGAAAAACCTAATTTAAAAATAAAAGATTGTGGGCTAGTGTTAAATAAAGCTTATCCCTAATTTGGTGCTTCTCCGGATGGTGTAATAGAAATGATGTTGTTATAGAAATGTCCTTCATCAATAAAAACAGTTTCGAATTATATTTTACAAAATGATGAAATAAGTAGCAGTTGTAAAGCACAAATACATTTGCAAATGCTCATAATGCATGTAAAAAAAGGTTATTTATGCGTAGCTGACCCTAATTTCGAAGTTAATAAAGAAATAAAAATTATAGAAGTAGTTTATAATGAGGAATATTTTAATACTGTATTAGCCCAAGCCAGAAAATTTTGGTTAAAAGCAATTTAACCTAGGTTGTGAGTGTCTCATAAAAAAAAATACTAACATAAATATTTATCCATAATAACATGGTGACAGTTATATTGTAATCATGTCTGACCATTTGGTTATCGTTAACTAAGCTTTCAGAAACCAACCCTAATTATTTAAGTTAGAGTTATCCTGGATGGTTGGTTTTTAAAGACTAGAGGGCTATTCAGAACCAAAAAATAATTAGTGTTTGAATTCAGTTTTTATATATTTATTTTATTTATTTATTTTTATTTATTTATTTTACATTGTTTGGAACACAAACAGGACAAATCCAGTGAAGTGTTCACTATCAAAATTTTTACACATTTACATAAAAGATAATAACAAATTATACGTTATTAATATACAAATATACAATTGAATAAAGAAATAAATATTAAAGTATAGAAGGGAAAAAATGGAAAAGATATAATATCAGCTAGAATGTGTGTGCTTTAATATGTTAACACAGAGGCGTTTAAATTAAATTAAGTTTATGTCAAAAAAGTCAATATCTGAAAAATTGTTATTATAAGAATTGCAAAGTCTATTTATTACAGAATTATCAAATGATTTGGTGTTTGAAAAGGGTTGATGAAAAAGTACAGTATCACGGGTATTGCATCTTGGAATTCTAAATGTTATTAATGACAATAATTCATTAGAAGACATATTATCAGTTGCAATTTTATATAAGGTCGTCATGTCTGTAAGCGAACGACGATTGCTCAAATGTAACATGTTAAAGAAAAGACATGCCGTGTCATAGTTTACATATTCTGTAGAGGGTTTATAGCAAAAATATTTAAGTGCTTTTTTTAAATTCTTTCCAATTGATTGATGTACTGAAGATAATTAGGATTCCATACAACAGATGCAAAGTTTAAATGACTAAATACAAAAGAAGTGACTTAAAGACAGCAATGGACTGAAACTTTTTATAGAACGGATTATAAATCCCAACATTTTCAAGGCCTTACAACAGATGAAGTCAATATGACGGTCAAATAAAAGTTTTGAATCTAGAAGTAACCCAAGATCTCTCACACAGTTGGATGTTTGGAGAATTTTGTTGTTATAAGTAGGTATGGGGACGATTCAGCCTGGGAACCAAATCGCGACCGTGGGAATTTTCTTATCAGTGCGGCATCCTTTGATGTTGTCGACACCTGGCCAGGTGTTAATTACAGGTGTGCAATCAGGTGACCAAATCAGGTCTGTTTTTTACCTGCTTTTATCTGTTTTTACCTGTTTTTTACCTGTTTGGACCTGTTTTTTACCTGTTTTGACCTGTTTTTTACCTATTTTTACCTGTTTTTATCCGTTTTTACCTGCTTTTTACCTGTTTTTATCAGGTGACCTGATTGCACACCTGTAATTAACACCTGGCCAGGTATCGGCAACATCAGAGGATACTGCACTGAAAATTCCAACGGTCGCGATTTGGTTCCCAGGCTCAACCGTTCCCATACCTACTGTTATAATTATGTTATTTTAGTTCTATTTCTAGTAAAGGCTATAATCTGGCATTTATGATAATTTAAATATAATTTATTAATATGACAAAAAGTTTGAAAAAAATTAAGATCTTCTTGTAACAATTGAGAATCAGATAAACTCTCAATTTTCTTATATAATTTCATATCATCGGCATACAAAAGTATATTGGAGTGTTTTATAACTGAGAGTACATCGTTTATAAAAATTATAAATAATAATGGACCAAGGTGAGATCTTTGAGGCACTCCAGATGTAATATTAATAAATGAAGAAGTATATATATATATATATTTGCACGGCTTGACTTCTATTGGAGATGTACGAAATGATCCACTGTAAAAGATCGTCGTGTATACCGAAGCAATTTGTTAATTAAAATATTGTGATTAATTTTATCAAACGCCTTGTACACTGCATCAATTTGGTTCCGTTGATTCATATTTTTTAGTAAAAAATCAGTATTCGCAACTATAATTACCGAAGCGGCGCCACAATCGCCTTCTGAACTTTTGACACGAAAAAGGATAGTCATCTGTCATCTGTCAACGTTTGTAAACAGTATAGGTTTATAATCAATTTTTGGTAAAATTTACGTTTTCTTGCTGTATACAGTATATTTGAATTATAACAGAGTACTAAAAAAGTGTACAAATATATGTGAATCCATTTATGATAAAATTTGCTGTTTTTAAATTAATATTTTCAGAGATTATAATGTTGGGGCTAGGTTATACTCACAGAGATAATAAAATATTATACTTTGAACTTAAAACATTTATTTGAATACTTAATATCTACACATTTCTCTAGAAATTTTATATAAAGAGAACTGGTAATTTATTCTACACAAGAAAACTGTCAAATATTTGCAAAGTAACACATTCACGGAATATCGTCATGAAATAACAAGGGGTTTTAATTATATTAACAATAGTTTACACAACATTAAACGATTTTCTTGCACATGTGGGACAGGGATAATCAAAAATTCAACGTTAAAAGCATGTTTAAAATCATCTGAACATTAGAAATTCCCTTCGATAAATAGAAACAAAATTTTAGAATCATTAATAATCTTTCTTCTTCACTTGGTATTAAAATTAAATTGCAGAACTAATAAAGACACTTTGTCATACACTACAATATTTCATCTAATATTCGAAGTATTTAATCTTTTTTTCTTAAGTTTATCACTTCATTCTTTGTAAAAACAGAGAGAGAATGGACAGAAACAAAAAAACACATGGTGAACTATACATAAACAACGTCAATATACTTTTTCGAAGTGTTCGCTTTATTGCCGCTAGAGGGATACGTGTTAAGTTGAGTCACCAATATATTGTTAGATTAGTTTTGACGGACCTGCCGCGATAGAATCCATGTTGTTGTGGTACAAGATTATGCTTTACTGATTCATATAAAAAATTGTGAATTGATGATTCTAAAATTTTCCCAAAGATGCACAATTTGGAGATAGAGCGGTAATTTTTTATCAAACTTTTGCCGCCAGATTTAAAGATGGGCACAATGATAGCTATTTTCCATACATCTGGGAAAGTATTTTCGTTGAGGGATTTGTTAAAAATTATATACAAAGATAAATTAAGGCTGTCTGATAAGTTTTTAATAAATAGTAATGGGATATTATCTGAACCTACACTTTTCTTAGTATCAAGGTTAACAAGGGTAGATACTTAGTGATACGTTAGTATTATTTGGGCAATTGTCATTAATTGTTATTTGACTTTGTGGCTCGAAAACTGATTGAAAATACTGTGAGAATAATATATTGGAAATTGATTACCCGTCTTTGGCCGTTTTGTTTATGTGGTTATATGGGTCCTCTATAGCGGTTCTTAACCGAGGGGTCCCGACCCCCCCGGGGGGGCGAAAAGACCTTAGAGGGGTCCCGAAATTAAAAGAAAAAATTTAATTTTTACCAGTTTTTGCTTTTAAAATTATAATAAACTTAATTATTAAACAATAAATTATTAAGAACATTTAAAATATTATTTCAAAAAATTTCCAGATTTTATTATTCCAGAAAATATTTTAGGCTAGTTGGGGGGTCCCGAGTATAAAAAGGTTAAGAACCGCTACTCTATACCACATTGAAGGAATAATAGATCAATTTAAATATAAAGACATACTTCAGAATGTTATGGAACTTTATTCTGATGAGTTCATGCCTTTAAAACATATTTTTCAGCATGATAATGTCCCAAAACATTCTTCGAAGTTGGTAAAAAAATGGTTCGAGGATTCAAAAATTAACGTAATGACTTGGCTGTCACAGTCACCCGACTTAAATTCAATAGAAAACCTTTGGGAGATTGTCGACAGAAAGATTAGAAACAAAACACATTCAAATATTGTAGATTTCTTTAAAGCTTTGCAGGATGCCTGGTCTAATAATGATGATGAAATAATCACTAAATTATTAGAATCAATGCCGAAAAGATGTCGGGAAGTTATAAATGGTATAATACTGATGGTTATAATCTGGTGGTTACTATACAAAATATTAAAAATGATCTGTTAATAATAATTTATTTTCTTAATTAATAAAAATAAATATTTTTTAAGAGTAGTTGCTTTCTTTATGACCAGGTAAAAATAATAAATACTATAAAAAAAATTAGAAATTACGTACTTTTATAATTTTTTTTACTATAATACATGTAGAGGATCGTTAAACATAAGAATTAAATTTTTTAATTTTAAAAATATTGAATAGAATAAAAATAAAAGAGGATTATCAAAAGTTGCTATCTTTATGACCAATACTGTAGCTTTAATTCTGTCCATTTTATTTTCCTCACTCAAACCAAAAGATCCAGTTCGCTACTTAAAATATTTCGTGTGGTATCACTAATACTAAAATCACTAGATGATGATATGTTTATTTTTTCTTTTACACGAACACTGGATTTGGGTGGAGACTTCGGAACTTTAGTTGGTAAACAAGCAATATTTACCATTGGAATATTCGATTCCAAATTAACTTGTACGCTTTTGCTTCTGAAACTATATCTTTTACACTGTACACCTATTGTTACACTTTTTTTTTTTTAGTTTGTGTGTAATTTGGTATTATTTATGGATTCGCTTTCTTTTGGATCTAAAGTCCAGATTTCTTGTGTTCTGTAGTTCTTGTGATGAAGAATCAACATCTGTTAAAGCCATTTCTAAATTCATCATATTCTGTATTATTTTCTTGCAATAATTCATTTATTAATTCTTTATGAATCCTTTTTGATGAACCTTCTCTTTCTGCAGGTGGTAGAGATCTTTTTCTGTCTTTCTGGCATTCAAATATGTGTGGCACAACACCTTCTTTTATAAATACTTTGCCTCCCATTAGCTTCCATTTCATATAATTTGCCATATCCTCTTCAAGCTAAAAGTTCAATATCTTTGTATCAATATTATAAAATAATAAAAGTAATGAAGCAATAATTTATAAAAAATATTATGTACTCACATTAAAATGGTCTTCACAAACATAAACTTTACTTTTTACTGAAATATCGGTTTTATTTCGCCTCATAGCTTTCAGCCACAAATTTCTCCTTTTCTTTTGTATTTTGCCACTAGGTAGTGAAATAAATTGTTTTTGTGGAGTTCTAACTAATGTACTTGTGCACATCGGTACTAAACAATATTTTCGATGTTTTGAAGTACTGGGGCCTGGATCTTCCATATTTTATATAATAATAATAATAATAGTTTTATTTTCAATAATATATACAAATAATACAATAAATTAATGTACAGTTTTATTTTGTTTTCTTGCAATATTGAAAATAATGAAATAACACCACTGAATTGAGTAACACTGAATCTCGTTCAGTGCGTGGCGTTAATTTTTAATATAAATAGTATAAAAATGTAGTGAACTGTATATATAAATATATTATGATTAATAGAATGAAAATCCTATACTGTCGGTATAGTCCATAGATATAAAGCCATTTTTTAACAATACTCCTATAATTTAAAACGGATAACTGAATGTTATTATTTTTTAAATAATTATTAAATATATTGTATATATTACTGACAAAATAAGAATAGTAATATTTGGATTTTGTTTTGTTGAATTTTCTGGTTACGGCTTGACTAGATGACATATTTCTGGTAGCGTATGAGTGATCCAAAAATGTTACAATGGCAGGATTTTTAATTAAGTATGAAGCAATGGCTGATATATATAATTTATTAAAATTGAATATTTTAGATTCTGAGAATAACAAATTAGACGGGTATCTTGCGGTTTTATTATACATAATTTTTATAATCCTTTTTTGCAGGACAAGTATTTTATTTTTATACACTTAAGCCGCACCACCCCAAACAAAAACAGCATATTGCATTAAGGATTGTACAAGACCGAAGTAAAACGTTTTTAATTTTAATGTTTTGAGTATTTTCTTTAAGTTTTTAAATGTGTAAAGAGTTTTGCGCAAATTTTTAGCCAATCTCTCAATTTTATAATATAAAGTTTAATTCGTTAAATATGTATAAAATGTTTTTATAGAATAACTTTATTTTAATTAAAATCATTCTAACTTTACATAACCTATAAAAGCTATACAAGCAAATAAGTTCACAAGAGACTTTGTAGACTGTGACGTCACAGCAAAGTTTGTAAACAATAGGGGAAACTTCCTAAGCGCCCTGACATCTGGTGGCAATTTGCGGAAGATACTAAAGTGACATTGTTTTGTTTTGTTCAATGCAGAAATACGTGTTTTATTGTTGTTTGTGTTTTATTTTGGTGAATCATGGAAAAACAAACAATCAATTTTGTTGTGTGCCGCAATGTAAACCGTAAATATTAATTTTTACTAATATTTTACCATATTTTTGTTGTTACTTTAGAATAGTATATTATTACATATCTTGTAAATCGTAGATTAACTTTAAATTATAAAAAAAAGCTCGAAAAACTAGAAAAATACAACTCGTGTTCATATTCACCTTGTAAACAAATACACGAGTAACAGTTTAATGTCACTTTCGAGTGTTCCAGCTTTGCCGCATATGGCGCTGCGATTTTAAAAAGTTTCCCCTATCGGGGTATTTTTTGCGCGCTACATAAATTTATGAATTCAAAAAATTTTGTAAGCCTTTAAATTAAAAGAATATATATATATATATATATATATATATATATATATATATATATATATACAAAACTGTTTTTTATGTTTATATGCAACAAAAGGAATATAATAAAAACAATAAAACAAAAATCATGCCTATCCCCTATTGGGACCCAGTGTAATTGGGATTATCGTCCAATTCTGTTGTTAAAAAAAAAAAAAAAATGGGCTACAATGCAGTGTCGACATTAGGATCAATGATTATTATTATTTACGTGTTGTCACATACATATGTTTACAAAATATATAAGATTATTTTATTGTTATGATTTTTTTAAATTGCCTAAACTTGATTCCAATAATAATTAATAATTGTCTTTGATTATTACTAACATTTTGAAAGGTTTTTTTTTTTCAAATATAGATTTGAAATAAGTTTATCAGTTCAGTTTTAGTTCAATTTTTATTCGTGAGATAGCTGTAACTTTTCCTTAGCGTCGTGTATTAAAGATAACAATTTTTAGAAACTTGAACAAAACATTAAATTTCTCTGCATGCTTACATGGTTTGAAATGGCTCCCTATTCAATGGTAGCAATGAATTATAAAGTATGCATACATACTCAATAAATAAACAACATGCATTGAAAGCTTGCAACTAATAAACAGTGTTGTAATGTATCTAGATACAGTAACTAAATACAAATTCGATACTTTTTGAAATATGTATCTGTATCTGTATCTAGATATTTAAATTTAAGTATACTGTATCTCTATTTCAGATACTTTGATCGTTACTTTATTTTTAAACCATGATACCGAGCTGATATAATAGTTTAATATAAATTGTCATTTTAAATATTTTATTTTTACTATAAACAAAATTCAGAAAACGATTGAAATTGAAAAACAGTTTACAAATTAAATTTATATGGAATGTCAAAAAAAAAAAAATCCTCGTAGAGGAATGATGTGTTATTTTTATGCAATATGACATATGCAATTAGCAACTTATTTTTTAAGAAATTGATAATTTTGTCTCTATTTTCTGATTTTGGAATGCTACCTTGTTTTTATATCTTTCTGTTCAAATAATTACGAATTGTTTCAATATATTGTAACAAATTATATTTATTTTTTAGACTGATGATGTGTAAACTTACTGTACACGAAACGTTTCATTTTATTTTATTTTATTGACAATATAACTGACGGATACTAAGAGAATATTGTTTTATTTATACGTCAAGAAACCTATATTTTATATATTCTCACTCGTTTTTGTAACTTTTGAACGGGCGTAAAAATAGTAGGTATTTAAGTACAACATGTAATGAAAATGGGTCATTATTAATGAAAACTAAGTTTTTGAATAACTGTTGTTGCTATTTTGATGAGCAATTTACTAAAAACATATGAAAAATTATATCCACACAAGTGGTTTGGGAGTGGACCGTGGTTTTGTGAAACATTGGGCAAGACAAATTAAGGCCTTTCAAAAGTATCCAGTGATTGAAAATACACTTTGATAATTTTTTAAGGCATTTCTTCACTTGAGGCCTGTCTCTAGTCCGCCTCACCCAAAGGCCGACCCTTGGGTCTGACCCTTGGGAAGATAAGTTAGGTGTGTTTCCTAAAGAACGTAAAATTAATGAATTATTAAACGTTCATATAAATTTAATTTGTAAGCGTGAGAATACATACTGAAATTTTGTTTATAAATTAAATTTGCATGGAATGAGAAAAAAATAATCACATGTTCTTTATCAGAATTTTTTTATTAGTGATCAAAAATGATCGTGACATTACACGAATTCCACTTCAATTAGGGCTAAAATTTGACTAAAAGGAACATCCTCTTAACAAGAACATAGTTGCTAGCTGCGTATCTATAAGACTAACATTAGTCTTATAGATACGCAGCTCATTTATTAGCACGTAGCAATTCGCGACTCCAAATAACAGTGAGACATCTGGTGGCGGCTTGGTAAATTAAACTGAAGCGTATATTTGTATAATATTTGTAGTGCGTTGTGCTGCAGTTTATGTGAATTAAGACGTATTTTTAAATATAGTTACTTAAATACAATGCTTTTTTGCCGAAATATTGTATGAACCGATAAATATTAAGAAAAAACAGGCTTCTCGTCGGCCATCAACTGTCATAAGCAGCGCCGCCAACGTTAGTTTGAGTCGCGAATACATACGTTATTTAGTACAAAATTTATTCCGTAGAATAGTGTTTTATCAATGTAAACTGTTGTAAACCATTGAATTTAGTGGGCTTTTTGTGACGTCATTTTTGCCTGTATAATACTGATTAACATGTACTGTTTGTTTGGTAAAAAATATGTTATTTTCATCATTTATTGTTTTTTCAAAAGTATCTAGCTGTATCTAGATACTAACATTTTTGGCATGTATCTGTATCTAGATATTTTTTATAATTCTGTATCTGTATCTGCATCTAGATACAATTTTTCTTATGTATCTGTATCTAGATATTTTTTTAAATGTATCTATTACAACACTGCTAATAAAATAATATTAAATTATTGACTGACCTGTATCTTGTCCACCTGCACTCTCCTCATATTCGCCATCATCTTCAAATTCAGACTTGATGTTAATCTCCTCAGTCTTGATAATATTAACGTTGTAGTTATACTGGGATGCTGCAATGCTGCAATCACGGTTATCTGAAATGTAAATACTCATAGTTACGAGGTAATGTTCTCTTGAAAAGTAATAAATAATAACTTCATAGTAAAAACTGCCGAAACATGGTTAAGCTCCAACAAATAGTTACTGAATTACTCAAAAACTCAAAATTTGTTAACCCCTTAAGGACCGATTTTTTTCCAAATAAATGCACCAAAAAATCATTTTTTTAATAATGAAAACTAATATTTTGACATATTAAGCACACAAAAAAGTTTGTTTACAAAAAACAACTTTATTTTTATAAATAAACATTTTTATTTAATTCAATCAAATGATAAATAAAATCAAATGATAAGTAAAAATGATACATATTAGTAAAATAAGAAAAAACATAATATATAAGAAAATAATACGTAGATAAATTAAAATAATTAATAATTTAATTCTGTATGGTAAACTTGGAAGCATGGAGAAACACATAATGCAACAGCAAGACTCTCTCCTCTTTCTTTTTCCTTGGTCGTCCCTTTGATTGCTGCATACAATATACACGCTAGTAGATTGTTTTTTCTTTTCTGTTGCAGGAATACTGTCAGGAAAATGCCTTTCAATTAGCCTCGATGGGCCTTGTTTTCTTGGAGGACCAGATTTTTTTTGTTCCTGCGCCCGTGTGAAAATTTTGAATATTCTTTTCCATCAGCGATTTTTTGAATTCTAAATTACTCTTCTGACCTCTATTTTTTTGCATAACACAAAAGCGTTCCATATACATATGTCGAACCAGAGCCGTAGCAATGTTTTTGGCACCCTTGGCAAATGAAGTAAATTGATAAAATTTACTTCCCCAAAAGCAAATGATTAGCCAAAAACAAGGTCCTAACCTCCCAAATTCAAGTGAAGGAAGAGAAAAAAAAATCCCGCGCCCTTATCAAACCTTGCGCCCCTAGCAAATGCCCCGACGCCATCCCGTTGCTACGGTACTGTGTTGAACAAATGAAAATATTTTTTTTATACTACCGTTTTTCCTCTTTTCTTTTGGATAATTTTGCATTTGTTGGTCTAGTAGATCTACCCCAGCCATTGTGTCATTATAATCAATTATAACTTTTGGTTTCTAAACTGTATTACCATCTTTATTTTTTTTTTGTAAGATCATTTTCTTGAGTTATTTCAGGCAAATACATAATGGAACATAAAATATGTGACCGGCCGAGTTATCTCAGGTACGGTCTTTTTGAACCAAGTGTGGCCCAAGATAACTTGGGCCCTGGTCCTTAAGAGGTTAATTACATGTAGAAATCATAATTATGATAAAGCATCTTTTATTTCTTTCCTAGGAGTTTTAGTAGATCCTATTCATAAATAGGATGAACACATTCGTGCAATTATTAATAAAATTTGTAATACATTCCTTTTGCGCACTATATTGTACGCCCAAATGAACTATACAAATAAATCACCATTTCTTCTTGAACAGGTATCATCTATTGAAGGCTTGCGATATAAACCGACACAGTGACCTGAACTGTGAAACTTTTACTTCATTTTTCCAATTCTAAGACTTTTACGCTAGGAACTTACGCTGTGCAATATTTGTGAACAGTTCGACAGTTGCTCTAAGAATACACTTTTAGACTACCTCTACTGACCCGTGTTTGCAACAGCTGCGCTTTCCAATTCATCTCCAAATTCACTGGTGTCCACAGGTTCAGTCTTGATGTAAATCTCCTCTATTTTGGTATCATTACGGTATAACTTAGATGCTACTTCATCGTTGATTCCTGCAATAAACAAATCATATTCAAATATAAATTGTTTTTTATAAAAATATATCATTTAAGATGTTCACTAATCAAATATTCCTCATATAAATTGTGATAACAAGATATGATTAATAGTCTTAATTATGGGTTAGTTGTAAATGTGCTTGATACTGACCACTCTCCCATTCAGCTGTGTATTGTATTCGTGGTTTTTCACATTCCTCACTATCTTTAAATTCTATTTTAATATCAGTCTCTTTCTTAATATCATCTATTGTATCATTCATATTCTTTCCTTAAACTAAATTTTTCCAACTATTGTTTCTAATTAACAAACAAGCAAAACCACTTGTTATAACCAGCTGGCTTTATTAATATCAGTAACAATCAGCAAGTAGCAATCCGTACAAGAATTTCAAATTGTTTGTACATTTCAATCAGGTTTTAACGCACATTTTTAATGAAATTAAAATTATTCCCATTGTTGAATTTGTAGGTGTTAAGTACAGGGTGTATTAGTTAATAACGCGACTAGATAATATATTCGATAAATGTTTGAATCAATTGTGTTTACACCTACTAATGCAATTTGTTAAACTACTTGAGTAATATTTTGTAGTAAGCAGTAAGTATCAATCCGTGCAGATCATAGTACGTGCCATCTACAGAAAAACTACTTAACTAAGTGGTCTTATTAATTTTGAATAATATTCATTCGCAACTTCTAATCTAACGCACAGTATGGTCTGAATTTTGAATAAATTTAATAGATTATTCTTATCATTTCATAATGGCATTCACAATTATGAAATTTAATTGGTTATGAATGTTGGGACATCTATGCGCCCTGTAACCAACTAAGAAGGCGTCTGCATTTTAATAACGGCATTAAAGCTGCATCTATCGTAATTCTTTTCGTGTTACTATTTCCCAAGTTTCAATAATTAGTTTCCTGTTGTGTCAGAAGCTAAAGTGTAATCTTATAAGAGATCTTAATAAAAAATCTTTAGAAGTAAAATGAAAACTTTGATAAAAGGCTAAAGTGAAAGTGAACGTATCTGATGGAACAAGCGTGGAATGCATTTAAAGATTTAATTAAGTAAATCCTTGGAAATACGAAAAACCCCCAGTATGGAAGACATTGTAGAAAACATGTCACAAAAAGAGCAACTAAATGGATGCAACGTAAGTCTAAAACTTCATTTCTTGTATTCTGATTTTAACCACTCCAACCTTAAAATTTAGGAGCTCTAAGTCCATCACAGGCTAAGAGGTTTCATCCGGTATAGAGCACTCCAGAATGCTGTCACTTTAAAAACCAATATGGCGGCTGAGGGGTAAACAAAGATTTTACCTGTGTTTACATTTGAAAGCCTAGAGCAAAACAAAACTATATGAAAAAAAAACATAAAATGCCATTATTTCGTGATGTAGGGGAGTGTGGTAGTTGTGGTGGATGTGACAAAGTGACATTTTTATAACCTGTCGGAAGTTTAAAAGTATAAATTTAAAACTGCACTACATAACTTATCAGGAGTCAGACGACAATTATAAATGGACTTAGAAAGGCAAATTAAACTGGAAATAAATTAAATAATAAAATTAATAAACAAATTTATTTAGCAATTTAAACAAAAATTCCGCAAAATACATTACGATAACAGAACATACAATCATATATATCAAACATGGTTTGAATTTGTAGTCATTTGAGGAATATTATCACAACTCGTAGGAAAGACCACTTGTTAATAAAGTGTGAGTATGTTTTACAGCCCAGTACATTAGAAAAGTCTTATCGCTAAGTAGAAAACACTACATAAGCTCGTTGGATGTCGCCCACAGTCTTTATCACAAACTATGAACATATTTCTTTATTAAAGCCATACATCAATTTACAGCATTCGTTATGAACACTTCACATTTCACTAGCACAACAATAATTTTTTAACCAAAGATTACTCGAAATGCATTGTTGTAACACATAATAAGTTTACGAACATGATCTTTTGTATGATAAATCCAGAATGCCGATGTATTCATAGTACCACAAAATGTATTAAGTAAATATTTACGCATGTATCAGGACTACATTTCGAGAATCTACGATTCAGCATATTAGCTTTCACACAAACAACGGAATTGCCTGTCGATGTCAGCTGTGTCACTAAGATCATCACTAATAAAGTTACCAACACACAGAAGAGAATTTTTAACACTTTCACTATTGAGGCACACACTTGTCAGCATGTTTTTTTTTCTTTCGAATGGAACACATTATATTAGGTTTTCCTCCTTATCTCACTCCGATATTTTGCTCTAGAACATGAGAGCATGTTCTTGCATTTTCTCTTTTGTGTAGAAAATGTGGGTTAACACGAAATAGCCAGTGATGTGCATGACTGTAACTGCTGGAAATATATCTGGACTATATGAGAGATCCTTTTCACTTAATCGGTAGGTCCCACATTGTTAATAATTGAAATTTTCTTCCCATACCATACACAAGGTCTTTGTGCTCACTTTCCAATTTCCAAAATGTAATACAAAACTAAAAGTAGGCTTCTGTGTTTTATTAAAATCAACTCGCTTTTATAACAAAAACGCAATAATTTCAATAAAAATGATTTATAAGGTTTTGAAAGTACTACTCCACATACTACAGTTATGGCGAATCAAACTTTATTTACCCTCCACGGACTAACAGCTGTTTTAGCGATCAGCTGTTTTGGAGTGCTCTATTGAAATAGAATGCAGCTACCAGGGTTGATGGAATGTGTCTGTTACGATTACTATTCGATGATGCAACGAGAAAGTCCTCATGAAAATAAACATAAATTAAAGGAACGTTAATTCATAATAAAGGGAAATGTGTATAATTGAATGCTGATCATCGCAGTTAGAGGTATGTATTTAACAAGTTTCACAAATAGCTAATTATTAAGAGGATCCTACACTGTACTCGCAAGGAAATTAGTGTATTTGTAAATAATTCATAGTGTTACGAATTTTGAATAAATATTCACAGAATTAACAAATAATAATTGATCTTAAGATATATTTTTGTTTGATTTTGATCAGTTGCATAGCATGGGTAAAAATTGCAAAAGCAATATTCTATAACATGTAATAATTCTACAAATTTTACTCATGCTATTCAATCGATCATAATCTAATAAAAATGTATGTAGAGATCATATATTATTAATGCTGCTGTATTATTTTTTCTAGATTTGTAACACTTTATGTATTATTTACAAATACAATGATTTTCTTGCATGTATAGTGTAGGATCCTCTTATCTGCAGAGCTGTGGTATAGAATAATGGATTCAGTTATCTTAGGCACCATAGTCGGTTTGATTATAATACATAATCTAAGATTTTCTTTGTTTTTTGCTTGTGGGATCTTTTAGATTGACATTTTTTTGCTTGTTTGATCTTTTGAATAGGTTCCAAATTCGATCGATCGAATGGGCAGGTCACATTGTGAGACTGAGTGATGAGAGATGGACAAGACGAACTACGGAATGGTTGGCGATGGATAAGTAATGGAAAAGAGGGAGACAAAGAACCAGATGGTCCGATAATAGAGTGAGGGAAATAGGAGAGCAATGCCCAAGCATTGCTCTCCTTGCGGTTGCTCAGGACAGGAAAACTTGAAAAGAGCTAGAGGAGGTCTGTGCTCAGAAATGGGCCTAACATGCAGGACTAACTTCTCTTAGAAAATGTATACATATTTAGTATTTTAACTATGTGTGGTGTATGTTAATAAAAGGATCTTATTCTTAAACTTAATATGTATTTATATTTCAGAGAGCAACGATACTCGGGAGACATGTTGCATATCATCTACTGATGAATTCAAATATACGTACCATGCTGATAATAACATCTCTGAAGAGATCGACATCAAGCCTGAATGTGGAGAAGAAGTTCAGACTTGATGTCGGTCTCCTTAGTGAACACGAGGAGAGTGCTGCTGGACAAGATACAGTTCTATCATTAATTTAATATTATTGTAAATAAATATAAAATTATCAATTAAATCTCTAGGTTGGTTCCACTATTATATTTATTTACTCAATACTTATTTCGGTTGTTCTGCCATTGTCATTATCAAGAATACCTAATTAAAAGTAGCTGAAGACTTTTTAATATACTCTCTCTGTACAGAGATATGCTTGTTGTTGAAAATATGCAGTTAAAGTAACAATTAGATCTTTAGTTTAGGACTGTTTAACTCTACCTGTTTATTCATTATGGGAATTCCTAAATATAAATATTAATGAATTTACAAATATTCGAAGATTGAGTTTCAGGTTATTGCTGTTTACATGAATTACCGAGCATTTATCTGTGTTAAAGTAGTAGTTGTTGTTTATTAGATATTTAACTTTATACCGTAAAAACAAAAATTTAAAATAATTCAAACCATTTTGTTACTACCTTAGCCATAAATTCAACAAATCCAGAACATTGCAAACTGCAATATACTGAACAACAAAAAACCGCAATCTGATTCCTTTCGTACGTTTCTCGTTTAGATCAATGTATATTACTTAGGTTTTTTCAGATTTTTAGTTTAACCCCTCTGCGTTAAAGTGTGCGGCACAGTATTTTTGTTGTAATTTTTTGGAAAAAAGTGTTTTGGAAAAATAAAGAAATTTAAAAAAATAATAACTTTCCGTTCCTTAATCTAGGTGTTAAGAAATTTCTTTTAATACCACATAATAAATTTTTAAAAAATAATAATTTTTTTCAATGACAAACAAATCGATTTTATTCGAAAAAATCATTGATCAAAAATTCCTGTTAAAGTATTGCGGTTGTTGCCATTGCGGTGTTGCCATGTACATTGAGATATTTAAAGATTAACCCCTCTGGGGGGACAAAAGTTTTTTGACATTTTTTGGCAAAAACCCAAAAAAAAATATCGAATTTTAAAAGATAAAAATTTGCTTCATATATTACGTGGATACTTCACTCAAAATTAAAAAAAAAAGGATTTATTTATTCACAACATATTTATATATGTTTATCTCGCGATGTATATATTTTTTTTCAACATATTTCAATGTTCTATGTTCAACCGTTAGGTTACAATTTCTGTCGTACACAGAAACAGACACATGAATGACGTTATAAGGATTTTTTTGTGGTCATATCTATAAAATCCTAAAATGGAAAGCAGATCAAAGTTAAAACCAAATAAGAATCCATAAGAGTGTTTAATTATTGTCATTTTTACTACTCTTATTCGAGCGAGGTCTAAAAAATTAGTACAAATTTAAATTGCATTTTTCATAATTATTTTGTAATATAAGGCTATGACTTATTTACATCCTTGAATTAAGAATAAAATTCTCTTTCTAATAAGCGAAAAACAATTGTTCCCATTTAAATTAAGAAAGTTGCACCATGTATTTAAAGAATCACTGATTGATTGTTGATATTCTCTCATAAAATGGCAATTATTGTCTAATTTAAACAACCTCGTAGCTATTATAGTTTGCGAGATAGCAATAGCGGAGAAATTAACATTGAAATTGCTATATGCAAGTTTAATTGGGTTGTATTTATATTTATGAATGTATTGGGCTCAACAGCGCTATGAATTGACGCCAAGCGGACTATAACTGAACTAAGCGAAACGAGTAATAGTTTATTGTTTACATCTGGTTTACATGTGTTTTCTCGTGTAGTTTGTATTGCTTTTAAAAGTTAGTGTTGCAGTTTGTTTGTTATATTAACTTTTGATAGCAATTATTATTCTTTTTTATATTACTTTATGTTATAATGAGTTATTATAACACAAATTGGTGTGTGTTTGGCTGTCACTCTAGAAAAAGAAGTAACAAAAATATTTACTTCCACTATTTTCTAAATGAGAAACAATTTGTGAACTGTTAATAAATTTGGTGCTGTGGAAGTGATAATAACAAACTAGTATTTATTAAACAAATTAAATAAAAAACAAACACTAAATTATAAAAATCCTTCTCGAACATAATTAAATATCTACCCGGGTAATTTTAATGCAGAATTAGGGCAAGCGGTCTCAAATTCTGTACGCAGCTTTTCTAATACATTTTCACTGAACTTTCAGTGTCTGCTTTTGTTTTTAATCAATTTATTTAGGCAAGGAGTTTCTAACAGAGGTTTCGGTTCATACTGTTGTAAGACAGGTTTCTTAAAAGTAGACCACAGGCATTTTAAATCTGTGCTGGTTAATATTTCCATACTCAATATATTGTTTCTGGAACAAAAAGTAAAACCAACAGAAACCACACAAAAAAAAGATAAATCAAATATTTCACAATCAATCAATGCCCTGATCTTGGCTTCTTTCATTTTGGTTTGTTAACCACCTGGCACAAAATAATAGGATAGCTGAAATGTGTTTGCATGTAGTTCCTGCTTTACATGTGCAGGACATATTTAAAACTTCAACATCATTACTAAATTTTAATTTCCCAGTGATTTCGTGAGGTGGTGTTCTCAAACTGCTTGTTTGTAAACATAACCCACATATGTCGACATGCTCATCATTTTTGTCCAAAATTCCGCACAACATAAGATTTCCGGCGTTTAACAACTCTTCTCCTTCAACTACACACCTAGAAGAAGGTGTTGCACTTAAAAAAATTAAATAATTTAATAAGGATAGCTGTTTATTATCCATTGCAAATCGATGATTTAACATGTAAACAAATATGGACAACTTTCACATTACTCGTTTCAATCAGCTGTTCACAGCGCTCGTAGCGCCGCCATCGGGCATTGTTGTATCCAATAGAGATCCTATATATAATAGTTGTTTCATTATCATGTACAGTACAAATTTTCAA
This sequence comes from Liopterus haemorrhoidalis, assembly GCA_963971575.1. Classification (NCBI taxonomy): domain Eukaryota; kingdom Metazoa; phylum Arthropoda; class Insecta; order Coleoptera; family Dytiscidae; genus Liopterus; species Liopterus haemorrhoidalis. Next base: position 48,855,302 of record OZ020613.1, read on the forward strand.
ACAACCTGAAACCGTCATGGATCGTATTTATGTGGATGAGTATACCTGCAAAATACATAGCGCACTACGTACCCAGTAAAGGCTTTTTTTTTTGCTTAGAAGCACTGTAGTAAGATACCATTTGACAAATTCGCGACCAGGTGTATAGATGTCGGTACTTGTCTACTGCTTTCGCAAACGAATCTATGCAAAGTTCCAATCGGTCGAGCAGTGGGGTTTCCAGACATTTTTACAAATTTATTTATAAGTTCATAAACGTTCAAAATACGACGGAGCTTTGGTTTACCTTTCTAGTTAAGACTATATTCTTGTCTGGTTCGAAATGGAGAAATAGTAATAAAATCAGGTGAAGGGTTGAAATCGCTACACTATTGGCAGATAAGTAATTATTGACCAATAATATTGCAGGCATTTTATTGCTCAATAATAATAGTGGGGCTGAAGCCCACAGATGACTCAATATAATTGTTCAATATTTCAGTAGTGACTGTGCTTTCAATGAGAGCATGTTTTCTTATCGCGTCGTACTGTAGTTTGCCATAGCAAACACCTTGTCCCCCGCCGAAAAACCCCCGGGAGATCATATAATACTGTCAAAAAAATATATTACCATTTGACACGCAATATTTATTTCTAATGTTAAATTAGCAACACTACCGAATTCATTTGACATTTTAACAGTTTAATAAAAAATACATTAAATTATCTTGCATAACATTTGAATTTTTATTCATTTTGTATTACGCTTTATGACAGAACACATTTTCGGAGAATGTTTTAATGCAAATAGGTGGTTTATTGTCATACTGTTGCATGCGATGAGAGCAGAAACAAAGCAAAACATTATTACTGATTTTTAGAAAAAGTGATTCATATTCCTCACTGTGTACAGTAATGGCGGTATTTTGAAGTGAAATGTTAAGTCGTACATCGACGGATACGTCCGAAGTTGAACGATGTTAGAAAAGTAGTATTCGGAAGAGTCGCTATGTTAACATTCATCGATTTTGAGATTTTAGATGTTAAATTAACCCCTAGCAAAAGCTTGACGGAATTGAAAGAAGAACGGAACGGAAAAGAGTGGTGTTAAGTGTTATTTTGAACAGATTTTTATTATTTTTTAACCAAAAACATTAAAAATGAATTATGAAATTATTGCATTTATATTCTAATTTAAAATATATTGAATTACCAACAAATTTACAATAAAAATAAAAAAAAATATATATTTATTAAGTAAAAAAAAAAAAAAAATTAAATATTTCTTCATTTGTGTTTAGTTCAAGGTACTATTTTAAATCTGTAGTACAAAATTTAAAACTAATGTGGGCAAAAAAATAATCAGGAACATATATTTTAATATAAAAATATTTATTGGATACAAAAAATAACTTATCTTCTAAAAAATCTGAGAAAAACTCTTTCATCTTCATCGTAACTACTCGGCTTATGGTACTGCGAAACACAAAAATTCTGCAATAATTTTTATCAATTTTTTTCCCTATTAAAAGCTGCCCAGCAGCACCTGATAAACTTAAATATAAAACATTGTTTTTAAATTTTTGGCACCCTCACATGACAAACACCTTTAAGATCAACAAAACTAGTAAAGGCTACTTTTCTCTACACCAATAAGCCACATTCTTCAACCGTTGTCATTTAAATTCCAATTTGTGGATTTCCTCGTACTGCATTTCCGCTCCGATAAATCATACAGTATTTTACACAGGTCAAATTTTCGCTATTTTTCGTCTTTGAATCGCTAAAAAATAATTATTTGTCTGTTTGTATAATAAAAAATAATAATAAAATACTTTCTTTTACTCTCTAACTATAAATGCAGTCTGCCATCTCTAGCAAATCAAATTCATATTGTTCGCTGTCAATGACAAAATGAGTTTAATGCATGTTATGACTGTAGTAATTTATTGTATTTGTAAATTTTCAATTTTTGTAAAGTGGCAGCCCTGCAGAACTTAACGGATGTTACAGTTTGAACGAGCTCAGTAGAGTCGTAGCAGAGCCGTCGATGTGTTAATGTATGGTTTTGTGTACGCGAAGTCGTAAATGATAATTGTAAACCTTAAGTCCAGTGTAGAAGTTTATTACATGACCATACCTATGGCTGCTTTTGTTTAGCCTTCAAACTAGGTTTTTTTGAAACTGTATTATAATTTGGATTGTTTTTTGTTTCTCATTCTTAATTTTGAATAGTATTTCAACTGTTTTTAAAAACACTAACCTAACAAAACGTAATTCTGACAGATATGACGAGTATGAAGATAGCCCCAATGTTAATTTTACACCGGAAACAAGCTATAACATCGGGATTTACATCGGGTTGTTCAGAATAAAGATTTTTAAAGATGTTAAATCTGATTTAATAGAACAATGTTATTTTCATTGATGTTAAGTTAACGGGTATTACGACCGAAACTTCAGAATACCGCCATAAGTTTATTACAATAAAAGATTTCAAAACAACTTTAAACTCTTCCAATATTCCGAACAAATCGCTAATCCTAAAACACGCTTGTATTGAACTATTTGGATGAAAGAGTTTGCACAGTCGTTTCAACAATTAAAAAAAAAAAAAAAACTAGCGAACATGAATCAACACGTGCACTTGCAGAATGAGACTGACGAAATACACTAGCTTCATAATGTAAAACTTCACTGACGCCACTAAATTATTGCATAGGTAAACCCAGTATAAGGATAGTTTGAAAAGTTCACATGTTGAACTAAGAAAAAACCATATTTCTCTAAGTTATTTAACTATAGTCTTCTAAGTTCTCCCTCTTTATTATATCCTTGGTTTTCATTTTAACTAGATGTTGGCAGCATTACCCTTTTTCTATTTGGTAAAGTCACCACAACCTCATGGTTGTTGCATCACCAATAAAAAATATACTGCTAACATTTCAGTGACTTATCTCCAGAATGTATTCGCTTGTGCTTAATAAGAGTTGGCGACCTTGAGAACCCCTTATTACAAAATTCACATTTGAAAGGTTTTTTTTCAGAATGTGTTTGTTTGTGTCTAATGAATGATGACGAGACTGTAAATGATTTATTACATTGCTCGCATTTGAACGGTTTCTTTCCAGTATGTGTTGTTTTGTGTCTGCTGAAAGATGATGAATCTGTGAATGCTTTATTACATAATTCACATTTGAATGGCTTCACCCCAGAATGTGTTCGCTTGTGTATATTGAGAGAATCTGACTGAGTATATGTTTTATCACACTGTTCACATTTGAATGGTTTTTCACCAGAATGTATTCGTTTGTGTCTAATGAGATGTACTGACTGTGCAAACGTTTTATTGCATTCTTCACATTTAAATGGTTTCTCCCCTGTATGTACTCGTTTGTGAGCACAAAGATTTGCTGACTGTGCAAATGCTTTATCACACTCATCACATTTGTACGGTTTTTCACCAGAATGTATTCGTATGTGACTAACGAGAGCGTTCTTCTGTGAAAATGCTTTATGACACTGATCACATTTGAATGGTTTCTCTCCAGAATGCATTCGTTTGTGACTAAAGAGGCCATTCTTGAGTGAAAATGATTTATCACACTGATCACATTTGAATGGTTTCTCCCCAGAGTGATTTCGTTTGTGTCTAATGAGAGTTACAGAGTGTGAAAATATTTTGTTACAGTGATCGCATTTAAATGGATTCTCTTCAGAATGAAGTCGTTTATGTTCAACGAGATAACTATATCGAGCGAAAATCCTCTTACATATATTACATTCATATGATTTTCCTTTGTATTCAAACTTGTCGATAGCCTTTGACTCACAGTTCTCATCTGAATTATTGGAAGATGTTTCAATATCTGCAAAACAAATGGTTTAATTAATATAACTACAATAAATTATGAGCTTGTATGCGAAACTGGTTATCTCTACTTTTCTTCCAAATTTATGCTTCACATGTTCTCTCATCGTTTTTGTTAAGATCTATCCATTGGTGCACTAATTCTGAGTATTTCGATTTTATCATGGTTTAATTGTATACTTGGTAACAAAAGTAGCTAAAGTCTAATTTGGAACCAGAATAGGTTACATGTATTTTGGCTCTCAGTAGTTATGATTATGTACAAACTAATGCTAACCCATTTCTGATGGAAAAACAAAATTTAACGCGATTTAAATTGCCTAAAGAAAATATAAACTGGTCTCAAGACGAATGAAATCAAGTTATTTCTAGGGATGTATCAAAATTTGAACGAAATCTGAAGCTTTGCACCCAATTGTCCTAAAAGAGCAGCACAATTTGCTTTTCAAATTATTGTTTGGGGCTGTATGGCAATTGCCCACATTGCTCAAGGTACAAAGGCTTGGCTTGCTAAAAAGATAATTACCGTTCTTAACTGGCCATCTTCAAGCCATATTAGCCCAAGAGAACATTTGTGAAATAAAATTAAAAAAATCTAAGAAATAATCGTTCAAGAACTAAACAAATTTTAAAATAACGGATTAAATATATTTGGAAAAATATTATTCACAAATAGTGTCAAAACCTCTGAAACACAAATAGATTAAAAGCGGGGCTTAAAGCAAAGGGCGACGTAAAATTGTTTTAATTTAAAATTGGATTTTAAGAACAAGTCGTACGAGATTGATTGTTTCGGTACTAATAATTTACTTTGTTTGATTATGCTATAAATGTTGGAAATTATTATTATCATTTTTTTTAATTCACATTTTCAAGACTAATAAATTTATGTTATTTTGCAGTAAATATGTTTTTATTGTTTTTTACCGTTATTAGGAACTAAAAGTTGATAATGTCAATTTTCATTTTTAGAAGCATACGAATTTAAGTGTTCTTGGGCTCGTAATTTAGGCTCATCAACATCAATTAAACTAATACTACTTACCACTGTTTGAGACAGCCGCACTCTCCAATTCATCTTCAAATTCACTGTTGTCTACAGGTTCAGACTTAATGTAAATTTCTTCTATTTTGGTGTTATCGTGGTATACATCTTCGGCAACTTCATCGTTGATCCCTAAATAAACACATTATACTTAAATACAAATTAATTATTTACAGTGAAAAATAAATCTTTCCTATAATGGTGGTCAAATAACTATGTGCATGCCAAATGTATACTCTCAACAACCATCCATTTGGAAACAAGTTTCTACAATAAGAGCTAGTTTCAAAAAAATTAAAAAAATATTTGCGGTTCCAGAAACAAGTGAAGGCAGATGAGATTGCCTCTAAGTGTCAATCAAGAGACTTCATAATTTTGGCAACATACCAATACGAAAATTAGTACTGGGTACCAGTTCATATTGATGAGATTATAGAGGATAGAGATATCGCTGAGCATTGGAGAGAGCCAACATGTTTAAGTCCAAAAAATTAATTTAATTTAATTTATTCATAGATCAAATATAAAATAATATTTACAATAATATATAATATACAATAATACATATATTTGTACAGTTCAAAAGAAAGGTTATCCTAAAGTCTACAATAAGTAATTAGCCACTTAGTTTGTAAAACAAACTAATGTGTGGCATCTTATATAAATGTTTGAATTTATGCTACATGATAACAGCGACTGTCTTATATTTAATAATTATTTTTTTATTTATTTATTACTATTTTAGTTTTTATTTTTTAAATGTATTTGCTAATATTTTGAAAATTTGATTATATCAATAATATCATTATTCTTGAGTGATTTTGAAAATCGTTTGGTAATATTTTTATAATTTTATTGGAAATTTTAATACTATTTTCTTCTATATATAATCTGAATTTATTATATGCTCTAGGTAATATGAACGAAAAACAATTTTGACTAAAATTATTTTTAGTTTTAAAAGTAACAGCATTAGCTATGTTCCTTGTTTGGTATTTGTGAGTTAATGTTTTTAGTTCATTTGTATTTTTGTTGATATATGTCAGTATTGAAAAAATATATAATTGTGACAGATTCATGACATGCGTACTGCTGTATAATAATTCTGTGGAGTAGCGTATTGGTTTATCAAGCATTATTTTTAATATTCTATTTTGCAAGGTTTTGAGTTTATTAATGTAGACATGTAATGCAGATCCCCATGCTATAAGACCATATGTTACAGATGATTGTACTAATGCAAAGTAGAACTTATACAATGTTGGAATGGAAAGTATATATTTTAATTTTCTAAAGACATAGAGCATTTTCCTCAAATTGTTATTTAATCTAGTTAATCTTCTTAATGAAGTCGGTTTACGATAACTATGAGATGACGTCACACTTGGTTAATTTAAGTACCAACGTTATGATATGTTTTAAGCAACATCAATCTATAACTCAGTTAGTACATTTTTTTATTTAATGTTGGTACATTTTTTCAATGTTGCTAGTTTGAATTGGATTGTTCAATCGTTATTTAAACATAAAAGGCCACACCCATTATTCTTTCTAGCTCTCTTCAATTTATATGAGTTAGAAAGAGACAGCCAATTTGCAATATCCATCTCCATCTAACACACGCAAATTAGAATGAGAAAAAACATAACACACTTAATATAACGAGCATATAGATTATCTTGCCCATAGATTAAGTTCATCTCTATTTGCCCTCAGATCGCTAAAAATTAAATGTAGCGCACATATTTTAAAAACATTTTATTTTTCCTGCTTCCATTCACATTTGCAATTTAATATAATACATTGGGGTCAATGTAGTGAATGGAAGCGAATATTTATATTACAGAAATCAGCTATGCGAATCTTGGATTCCCTCGGTCCTAGAGAGTCCTGTAAAGAGTCGTTTAAAAAGTTACAAATTCTGACCCTGCCATCTGTGTATGTAATTTTGCTATGTGTATTTACATACAAAAATAAACACCTGTTTCACTCTAAAGTCCATTCCCATAACACACGCAATAAAACTCTTTTGGAACCTAAGGCACACAAAACGACTAGCTACCAAAAAGGGGCATATTTTAATTGCTGCAAATTTTTTAATGCACTGCCAAACACAATTAAATCAGCAAAATCAATCATTATATTTAAAAAATTGTTAAAAAGCCATCTATTAGAAAAAACACTGTACGACATAAACGATCTTGTTATATAAATGTATTGTAATGTATTATTTTTATTGTATTTTCATTTTATTGTATTATATTATATGACTGTATGACATACTATCATAAATGATTATTACATGTATTGATTTTATGATAATGAAACAATAAACTAAACGAAACTAAACTAAACTAACATAAACCATAAATTTCGCGACAAATCGATTAGAAAGAACTGCTGTGCATCATAATTTACATTAATTCCTTTCCTCCATAGGAAATATAGGTTTTCAATATATTTTTAGAAGTTGTTCGATATAACCTAACTTTTTTTGACAGTTTACGAATTGGCAACAAGGTGAGTTTTTCAACTGTGACGTCATTTCATAGTTATGGTAAATGGACTTTATCTATGTGTTTGTTCCATTAAAGGTAGCCATACACGGTGAGGATTTCCTCAAGGAATTCCTCTACCGAACCCTCGCCCACACACGGAGAGGATTGGCCTCAAGGATAAGGCCTTGAGGATTTTATACAAGTTCAACACACTAGTTCCGTCTTGACTGGTGGCGTTTTTTGGTTGTTCTCGTGGTTCTGCAAATTATTTTCATCATGGCATCAATGGATGATGTAATTTTAGCGGTTGTCGGTTGTGTGATTGCATGGGACTGCTTTCGCAAAAAAAGGCGCAAAAGACGTGTATGGTGCAAGGAGTGGCTTTTGAAGAAAGCGTATATTCCCACAAGAATCTAATTACTGAACTGGAGGTTTTCCCGAAAGATTTTCACAATTACTTGAGTATGGACCACGATACATATTTAAGTCTTCTTTCATTGGTCACCCCTTTTATCGCTAAAGAAGATACGAATATGAGGCAAGCCATTTCCCCCCACGAAAGACTTATTGAAACACTGAGATTTTTGGCTACTGGAAGGACTTACAAAGACCTCAAGTATTCAACAATAATTTCTCCCGAGGCCCTTGGTCGCATTATACCGGAAACCTGTGAAGCTATTTACAAAGCCCTACGTAAGGATTATTTGAAGGTGAGTTGAATACAATAATTATAGAAATCTATAGATTTTATTTGACTTCATTTCAACTTAAATTTTACATTTGCGTGGATTGATATGAAAAATTACAAATTAAAAACTTCCATCAAAGCTTGATACATAAGATGAAACTGTCTCACTGCCTTGGGGTAGAAAACCGTACTGTACATTTGGTTGCAATCTCTGATTGGGTCCAAACATTTGTTGCGGTACGTGAGCCTGTTGGTTTTCCGAAGTTACAGGGCTGTGGCAGGACAGTGAAGAGTGACTACTCGCAGGGGAATCTTTGTAGGACACTGCAGAAAAGTTCCTCGATAAACTGTTTGGGTGTGGTTCACCAACCACTCTGTGTGACATGGTTAAGGAACCCATTTCAGCTTGAAACAAGGTATCGTTCATTAGCTTTTCAGCTAAAAGCATTTGCTCTTTGGGAAGGCCACGCAACTTAATAGCAAACCCTTTGCCGATTACATCGAAACGGTCTTCTTCAGTTCGGGGCTTCTTAAAATAATCGTTCATATGTCCCAATACTTCTTTCGCCATCCCGTCCGTGTTATCTTTTTTATCGCCTCTCTTGCGAGGTTGCCTTTGAGGGGTTGGTGGCGCAGAAGTACTGGTACTTGCGACTGATTCCAAACAATTTTGAGTGGTTTCATCCTGTTCCTCCATTTCTTGTGCATTTGGCACCTGGAAAAAAAGAACAAAACGTTTGGTTGAAATATTAGATTATTATATAAGAAATTTTTTAGATATTAGATTTTTTTTTTCTAATTTATTTTCTTTTTAATCTGCTTGTAGTTTCCTGAAACCGAAGAAGAGTGGAAGGAAATAGCGAAAGGTTTCGAAATGAAATGGAACTTCCCTCACTGCCTTGGAGCTATGGACTGCAAACATATCCATTGTACCTCCAACAAATAGTGGATCGGAGTACTTTAATTATAAAGGAAGACACAGTATGGTGCTACTCGGCATCGCCGATGCAAATTATAACTTTATAATGTGCGATTTCGGTACAAACGATATAGTTTCAAATGGTGGTGTTCTAAAGAACACATTTTTTTTTGAAAAACTCTAAAATTGTCTCCTCAATGTTCCTCCAGCTGATAACATCAGATATGCAGGTTCACGTATGCCCTACGTATTTGTGGCAGACGATGCTTTTCCTTTGAGAGATGACCTGATGAAACCATACAGGCAAGCTGACCTGATCTCTCAAAACCGAAGAATATACAACTATCGCCTGTCGAGAGCAAGACATATTATAGAAAATGTCTTTGGTATTTTCGTTGCACGATTCAGAGTATTCAGCACGGCTATAAACTTGAAACCACATAACATTGAATCCGTAGTTATGGCCTGCTGTGTACTGCACAATTTTTTAATGAAAAAGGTTCCTACTGTTTACGCTCCTTCAGAATGCTTTGACCACGAAAATACAGACGGAGGTACAATATCTGAAGGATACGGTGCTGATAATGATCACATATATGGCTTAAGCCGAAGCAATAGAGGAAACACAACCGTCTCAGCAAAACAAATAAGAGATGAGTTTGTCAACTACCTATCCAACGAGGGCCAGATTCCTTGGCAAATGAACTTCATATAAAATACCTAAATGCGTTCTTTTTACCAACCGCCTCATATGCAAGGGAGGTATTCTAATCATACCGATTTTGACATACAGATTTTGATGGATGTCCACGAATTGAGGTCTATACATAACGTTTTAACTATTTTTAGCATGATGTCAGTCTGTCTGTCTGTCTGTCTGTCGGTCTGTCCGTCCGTCTGTCCGTGTGGACACGTGTATTTTAATGAAACTACATATTTAAGCTTTTATAATCGTCGACCGGAAGTGGAAGTTTACTTGTTTGATTTTTTAGTTTTTTGCGAATATTTCGCTACAAAGAAATATTTCGACAAAATTTATTTGAAGAAAGTTACTATACAACAAAAAAGAGACAACTTTTGTTTGAAAAGTTTTTTGATTTAGTGAAATTTTTTGATTACGTATTTTGCGGTGGCGGTCGGTTCTGTGCTGGCCAGAGCTGATTTTTTGTGTATACGTTAATCCTATAATTTGTATCTAACAAGTTTTAGTAAAAAAAGTAAGTTTCAGTAGTAAGTTTCACTACAATTTAGTACTAATTACTAATGTTTGTTACAAGGTTGTTAAATAACAAAATAATATATAATAAATATTACTTACATTTGTCTCAGAAGTTATTTCTTCATATACACCATCTTCATCACTGTCCATGTTTGAACGAGAAGTTCGAGGAATGTCTTGATCAGACAGAAAACTAAAAAGAAATACAACAGACATTTAAATGTTAATAAATAATAATAAATCTTTATACTAAATAATTTAACGTCATTAATTAATGCGTTTAAATCAATAAACCCTTACCTCAACATTGAGTAGTACCACAACTTAGGCTTGTGCGCAGAATCAGCAGATGCTCCTGATTTCATCGATTGCTTAATTTTTTTATTCTCTTTTCGAAGAGCGCTTCTGATATTGTTTATTTTTTTAATTACGTCATTTTTTGTAGCTTTCGCGTCCACTTCTTTCATTTTTTCCACTAATTTCGCGTACGCAGCCTCCTTTTTGTTTCTATCATGGTATTCCTTAGAACTTACTTGCCACAAGCAAGGTTCATTTTCATACATTAGTATGAATTCCGATAAAAATTCTCTAGACATGACTAAATAAATTTGACACTCAGTTTACAAACACTCAAGGCCGACTGTCGACAGCACACACACGGTAGTAAGAGCCTGGCCTCAAGGCCAATTACAATCTGGCCTCAAGGCCGAAATATGATTTTTGTTCGGGATTTTTTGGCCCCAAGTACCGGCCGCGGCCTCAAGGACGCCGCCATACACAGTGAGGATTTCCTCAAGGCTTGGACTGTTCAGGCCAAACCTTGAGGAAATCCTCACCGTGTATGGCTACCTTAAGATGTTGATCAATTATTAACCCTAGGTATTTAGTTTCAGTCGTTTTACAAACTTTTATGCAGTTACAGTTAGAACAGTTACTTTTGTGAATTGTCATATTTTCAAAATTAGGTTGTGTGTTATTATATATGGAGAAGGTAATGAATTCAGTTTTATTGTAATTTAAAGTTAAAATATTGCTCTTTAGCCAATTAAGTATTATTTTTAAATCATTTTCAGCCATTTCCTTTGCCTCGTTCCAATTTTCCGCCTCAATACGGTATCATCCGCAAAAACTATGAGTGACCCATGTAAGCTTTCTAAATTTAAAAGGTCATTGACGTGTAAGTTGAATAGGATTGGTCCAAGTACCGTACCTTGTGGGATATCACAGTCAACTCTACGAAATTCACTTTTTACTCCATTTGTTTCTACTTGTTATTGTCTATATTTTAAATAACTCTTAAATATATCTAAGGGATAGCCTTAGATAGCCTCTAATTCCATATAAATCTAATTTTTTTATTAATATTGAGTGATCGACACTATCGACAATATAAAATACAGGTTAAATCTAAATCGCCCTCATATGTTTCTTGCCTTGGTTTTACTTATAAAACCATTTAGAAATCAATGGTTGACTGTGATATGAACCCACACAATGTTCTGCGCTAAGATTTCACTTTGTTTAGTAAACTTTTAGACTCTGTTTTACGTAGCAAAGACACGCTGAAAATTGATATTCCAAAATTTTCGTATTATGATATGAAGATAAATTTTATTAAATAAACATTTCAAACATTAATGCCCGGTTGCATAAAAATGTTTTGTTCTATTTTTAGGTTTTACGAGTTTTAGCTTAAATCTAGTTTTAAGACTTTTATGCAACTGGGCATAAGTGATACTGACCAATTTTTTTACTAGTGGCACTCTTTACTTCATCTTCAAATTTACAGGTGTCCACAGGTTCAGATTTGATGAAGATCTCAGTGTTCATGTTTTGATGTATGTTGTCTGTAACTACACCTCTGATTTCTACAATAAATACATTAGGATCAAATATAAACTAATAGCTTAGTGTAAAAAATGTATAACTTAAGATGTTCACCAAATATTCATTGTTGAAGTTCAACTGAATTAAATTGTGACAACAAAAAAAAGTATTAAGTGCGAGCTGGTTGTAAACGTGCTCGTTACTTACCATTCTCCCATTCAGTCTTTTGCTCTATTTCAGTCTTCACTTCATGTTCATCAGTAACTTTATATTCTATCTTAATGTCAGACTCTTCATCACTAGGATACAAATCACAACCAGGCTCATTATTCGTATTCATTCCAGAAACAAAATACTTTCAACGATTTATTAAAATTTCCAAGTACTTAGGTAAGCAAAATTTAAGGTAATTAAAATTTCTGCTGTCACTAGTTTTATTGTTTTCAGTATATAGCAGTCCGTGTGGATCATTCAAAATTGTAATGTAGATTTTCTTAATTTACGGAATTTGTAATTATTTTACGATTTAAGTTATGATTTTAAGATAAAAAAAAACTATGAAATGAAAAATTTGGCGCCTAACAAAAAAAAAAAAACAATGTTTTTTTTTTTTTTTATTATTCTTATTATTATTCTCTACTTAACAAAATGAAAAATTTAACAAAATAATCAATGCTTATAACAAAACAACAAAATTAACTACATTAAACTTCAATTAAGTCTTTGGCATTCCAACTCAATGGAACCGTCTGGCTTTTAAGGTAGCGAATTCTTTTCTTATTTTTTCAGTATCAATACTTTCGGCTATTTTATGTTCTATTGATATGATGACCACTCCATTTAAATTTGTCTGGCTTAAACTGGAACGTAAATAGTTTTTTATAAGTCTGAGTTTTGAAAACGTGCGCTCACCTTTTACCACTGAAACAGGTAGGGTTAGTAAAATTTGTTAAACTGTGATAGCATTCGGAAATAACTCTTTTAAACTGTGTAAATAAATCCATTTTAAAATTGCATTTTGTTCTTTGAGACAACAATTTTAGTTCAATTGCAAGATCTTCGCCATCAATATCTTTATTTTCTTTTTCCGACAGCAATTTTTGAAGTAGCCTACATTTTGTTATAATTCATTATATTCTGCCAAATTATATAAGAATGTAAACGGATTTAAAACAGATTTAAATGATTCAAAACGTTCTTCCATTGATATAATTATCTTTTTAAAAAGAACGTCAAAAAATTTGATTTTAAATATTATTTTGGGATTATTAATTTCAGTGATGGAGGTTTCGGGTTCTTCATCAAAAAACAGTTTCCCCTTTCTTAATCGCTTTTCGTCAATTGATTTAAAATTATTTGTTAAATCAGCATCTTCTGCCAAAGTGAAGGCTTCTGAAATATATTTTTGGAAATAATTTTCACAATTTCTTAATTTCATAAATTCAGTAGTAGTTTTTAACATTGTTGCTGCTGACTTAATATCCATATTTCGCGATTGTAAGTATTTACTGGTGCCGTTAATTTCTGTGAGCACTTCGTGCCAGATTACTTATGCACAAATAAATTCAAAGTCGTCGTTTGTAAAAAAAAAATTGTAAATTTTGAAGCGCCTTTTTTTACAGGCGCCTGTGTGCCCTGCACACTTCGCACAGGCCACGAGCCTGCCTTGCATGCAATGTTCACAGTAGGGTAACGACTTTCACGTTTCACATGATTTTATTACTATTTCTGCATTTCGAACAGGGTGTAGTTTAATATTAAGGGAAAGTGGGGAACACTAAGACTTCTTTTTGTGATAATTCGAGTATTATTTAAAGATAATTATTTTTTAATTGCTACAAATATGCAGAGCCGGCGCTAGTTCTTTTGGCCCCAGGGCCAAGACTAGCCAAACTGCGCCCTTTTATTAGAATGTGCAATGGCATACCGAAGTGAGGGGTTGAGTGCACGTGCACCCCCTAAAAATGTTTACGAACGAAAATATCAACAGAAATAAGGAAATATGATTTTAAAAATTTGAATCTCTATATTTAATCAATTTTTTAATTCATTCATTAAACAGCTAAAATATAGCTTTATAGAACATACACATATTTTAAATACAGTAGAACCTCGATTATCCGGACCTCTCTTATCCGAATTTTGAATTATCCGGATTCCTTTAGACGAGGAAATTATTTTAAGAATTCGCTGTGTTACGCCGCTGGGTACCGGTTTTCACGTCATGATGTGTCTGGACGTCCGATTTAAATATTTTCTTTTAACATTACCGGTATGTAATTATTATAAATGTAAATTATTGGTCCTATTCTATTCCTGATATTTGTAACTGACTTAGTCGTAAATCTGTTATGTGAACATCAGATGTTTGCCGATGACCTGAAGCTTTATAAAGAGGCACAAAACTCAGCAATAATTCAAAACGACATAAATTCCATCACAGATTGGTGTACTGCATGGCTTTTACCGCTGAACATACTAAAATGTCGCATATTACATCTTGGAAACAATAATCCCAGGCACATTTATTATATCCTAGGAAGCGCTATACAGCAGGTCGAAAGTGTAGTGGATCTTGGCATAACCATTACAACACTTGATTGGTCACCGCACATAGCTAATATAGTGAAAAAAGCAAATAAAGTTCTGTACATTACATACAAATCTTTTCCTCATCTAACCCCTTCCTTATTTCGTTTAATTTACCTATCTTACATTCGCCCTCTCCTAGAGTTTGCAGTTGTTGTTTGGTCGCCCTACCTACATCGAGACATACTACTCCTGGAGGGGCTCCAAAGACGTGCTACTCGACTACCATGTAGTCTTCGTCATCTCTCATACGAACAACGACTTGCAAAACTAAACATACCATCACTAGGTGTTCGTAGAGAGCGCGGAGACCTCATTCAGATGTACAGGCTAACTACAGGCAAGTTTTCCACTGATATGTCTTCACTGTACGAACTTAACCTGGACCGTCGGCTTCGTGGACACCATTTAAAATTAAAGCACGAGAAATACAACAAGCAACCGAGGCAACACTTTTTCACCAACCGTGTATTTGAACTGTGGAACTCTCTCCAGGACAATGTCGTATCTGCCCCATCGATAAACGCTTTCAAAAATAGAATTAGCCATCTATTCCCAATGTAATGGAAATAATTTATTAATTAGCAATTTTGTTCTCTTGATTATTTTGTTCTTTTGATTATTTTGTTTTTTTTTTTTTTTGATTATTTTGTTCTTTTGATTATTTTGTTCTTTTGATTATTTTGTTCTCTTGTTTATTTTGTTCTTTTGATTATTTATTCTCTTGTTTATTTTGTTCTTTCGATTATTTTAAATATTATTTATAATATAATGTTATATGCCTCATAATTTTGTAAATAATTGTATTACATATTATTTTCTAGTTTGTAAGTATAATTATGTAATTATTTTTCTTTGAGCATAACAAGCCTATGGCTTCTGCTCTACTTTTTGTAATAATAATAATAATAATAATGTCATCGAAAAGAAAACTTGTTGTACTATCCTTAAAAGACAAATTAAATATCATCAGTGCATTGAAATGAGGTTACTCAGGACGTTATTGGTCTGATAAATATGGCGTCGGCACTTCTACAATATCGGATATAAAAACAAAGTGAAAAAATTACACAGTTTACTAAACGTATATACCTATATCAATAAAAAAAGATTCATGCTTAATGTACGTAATTTTTCTTTCCTATTTCTCTTCACTTTTTTTTCGATTATCCGGATTTTTCGTTATCCGGACACCTTCATCCCCGACCTATTCCGGATAATCGAGATAATCTACTGTATTTAGTTATTTTAATTCAAACAAAATAAAAATCATTAAGAACAAAATAATACAAAGTATAAAAACAAATTCTAATAGTTACCTTATCACCTTAAATTAACAATACTAATGACAAAAAATGATAAAAAAATTGATAAAAAATTATAAAAAACAAAATATTAATAATTATAAAAATTAGGAATTATAAAAAAAGTAACAAATTAAAAAAAAATAAATAAATAAAATTTTAAACTTAAAACTTAAAATTCTAAATTTAAAATTCACAAATTAAAATTACAATCTAAAAATTAATAATTATAAATTAAAATTTAAAAATTAGTGAGCATAACTTGATTAATGATTAATAAGATTAATAATGATTGGTTTACCAGTTCATTTATGCTTTATTTTGGAAATAAATGGCTTATGTAAACTATATATGGAGTAGTTAAATAAATAAGTGAAATATTTCAACCAAAATATACCCCGTAACCAAAATATTCATTCAATCAAAAAGTATATACAACAAAAAAATTGTTTTTTATTATAAAAAATGTTTGTTATACACATTTCTGCTGTTAAGTCAATAATAAGGGAAATATTTTAAAAGTTTAGCTTAAAGGTCCCCCCCCCCGTAACTATCAAATATTCATCAAAATGAAATAATTTATAAAAGTAAAAAAAAAAATATTTTCTTAATATAAACTCTTTTCTTATATATTTTGCTGTTGACAATAATTAGGGTCATATAAGTAGATTTTTAGGTTGTCCCCGCGTAACTCTTCAAATATTGAAGCAAGAAAAAATGAATTTAATAAAAAAGATTTGTTTTATTGCTATAAACAATTTTTGTAAATTATATTTTTCTGTCAATTTAAGTCAATAATAAGAGAGATATTTCAAATTTCTCAATAAACAGTTTTAACACCAAAACATCCCCGTAACATAACAATTTTTAAATGTCTTATAGCCTGTTTTCGAATCCCTGGTTCTACTCTATCATCATCATTGGCGCGACTGCCCGAAGTGAGCCTAGGCCTCCTGTTTCCACGTTTCATGACCATGTTTTCAATCCATGTAAATTCAGGAGTAATATGGTCAGTATTACGTCCATATTTTAGCTTACACAGAAAGGCACCTACAGTTTATAGCCGTTTGCGAATGGCTAAGCAGAACCTGTAATTTGTATAAATATTTTTACACAAATAATTTGACATAAGCAGGAATTGAACTCACGTCCGTGCCCTTGCGTAGCGGACAAATAGCAGGTACCAATTTAACGTTTGCAGCTACAGGCTTGCTCGGTTCTACTCTATCATCATACCAAATTAATTCAAAATATATCCATTCGTTTTTGCGTGAATCTCAGACAGACAGACAGACAAACATTGATATTTTTTGTGGATATTGTCTTATAATCATCTGAAACGTGTAGAATATGAGGCCGAAAAAATAAAAAAAAAACAGATTATAGCCTCCCAATTTTATTAATCTCGTAGATAATATACATATCATTGATAAATTATGTATCTTAAATAGGAATTAGAATTTATTGTAAGTGACTCAGTTCCTGACTGTGGTCTGATACATATTCAATTCACCAAATATAAACAAATGTTTAATTAATGAAAAAATAATTATTTTTTTAAAATCTATTGTGTGGTATCAAAAGAAAGCTCTTAAAATGTAGATTAAAGAACAAAAATTAGTTTTTTTAAATTCGTTAAAGAGGGTTAAACAAAAATCTGAAACAATTATAAATAATGTACATTGATCTGAGCCGGAAACGTACGAGAGGAAATTTTGATCAATTTACGGTTTTGGAAAATATTCTAGTTTTGTGTTTTTGACAAAATAAATTATTTTACCTACGACTACTGTGGAACTGTCTCATTTCGATACTGTTAGTTGACAGGAAATTAGCTAAATTTCACATGTTAAACTCATGCGCGCGGAGGCGATGCGGAAATAATAAATTCACCCCAATTCGCATGTGCAGTGTGCGGGAAAGAATAAAATTTCAGCAATGCGCATGTGCAGTTTCCGAGAATTTTCATTCCCGTACTAGCTGCGGGCGCATTAATGGCTGTTAACCATATTTATATTCTTTTTCTTGATTATTTATTTATTGACAAATAGTAATCGAAGGAAAAGCATAGTGACCAACACGCGCAGAATGAATATTCCGCGCTAGTTGCATAATACACTATTGATGACATTTTTTAGAATTCTGTTGACGTCCTACACTTATTTAATACCTACAAAACCCTGAAATGTGTGAAAATTCACACTTCACATCAATATATATATTTTTTTATTTATTTCGGCCACATAACAGGACAAGCCCAATAACAATGTGGCACTATTTACATATAAAAAATTAAATTTAAATTATGCCAGTGACATAATATTTTATATATCTATACAGAGTATGCAAACAATAGAATCATAAAATACAAATAATACAATATACTTAATTCCAAATCTAGAGAAAAAATAATAATATACGTAAATAATAATAAATTAAAATAGGCGAAGATTATGTTTTTTAAATTGATTAATATTTTACAAAAACATATGACAGTTAAATGAAATTTTATTAAATTGTAAGCAAATACTATTGAGTGTGAAATTGTATGCAGAGTTAGTTTTATTTAGTGGCAAAGAAAAGAACTCGTGATTTCGAGTGCAATGTAATGGAGCACGCGTATACTATTCCTTCGGTATTGATTTAAACGCTGCCAATATATAGACACCATTACCCCTTTTTCTGTTTGTTAAATTCACCACAATCCCATGATGTTCCATCAACAGTAAAAACTATACTGCTCATTTCAATGGTTTTTTTCGACAATATATTTGCTTGTGTTTAACAAGAGTTGACGACCTTGAAAATCCCTTATTACATTGTTCACATTTGAAAGGTTTCTTTTCAGAATGTGCTTGTTTGTGTCTAATGAATGACGACGACACTGTAAATGATTTATTACATTGCTCACATTTGAACGGTTTCTTTCCAGTATGTGTTATTTTGTGTCTTCTGAAAGATGATGCATCTGTGAATGCTTTATTACATTGTTCACATTTGAATGGCTTCACACCAGAATGTGTTCGTTTGTGTATATCGAGAGAATCTGACTGAGTATATGATTTATCACACTGTTCACATTTGAATGGTTTTTCACCAGTATGCATTCGTTTGTGTCTAATGAGATGTGCTGACTGTGCAAATGTTTTATTGCATTCATCACATTTAAATGGTTTCTCCCCAGTATGTATTCGTTTGTGAGCAAAAAGATTTGCTGACTGTGCAAATGCTTTATCACACTCATCACATTTGTATGGTTTTTCACCAGAATGTATTCGTATGTGACTAACGAGAGAGTTCTTCTGTGAAAATGCTTTATGACACTGATCACATTTGAATGGTTTCTCGCCAGAATGCTTTCGTTTGTGACTAAAGAGAGCATTTTTGAGTGAAAATGATTTATCACACTGATCACATTTGAATGGTTTCTCCCCAGAATGAATTCGCTTGTGTCTAATGAGAGTTACTGAGTGTGAAAATATTTTGTTACAGTGATCACATTTAAATGGATTCTCTTCAGAATGCAGTCGTTTATGTTCAGCAAGATAACTATATCGAGCAAAAATCCTCTTACATATATCACATTCATATGATTTTCCTTTATATTTAAACTTCTCGATAGTCTTTGACTCACAGTTCTCATCTGAATTATTGGAAGATGTTTCAATATCTGCAAAATAAATGGTTTAATTAATATGACTAAAATAAATTAGTTCGCATGCGAAACCAGTTATCTCTACTTTTCTTCCAAATTTATGACTCGCATGTTTTCTTATCGTTTCTGTAAGATCTATCCATTAGTGCATATAATTCTGAGAATTTCGATTTTATCATGCCTAAATCGCTGGTTTAATTGTATACATGGTAACAAAAGTGGGTAAATTCTAATTTGGAACCAGAATTGGTTGTACGTATTTTGGATTTCAGTAGTTATGCATGTGACATATGAGCGTATTGATAGTTTTGTTGTGAAAATTATTTAAAAAACAATATTTTCGTAATGAAGTTAAAAAGGAATAAATTTCGTAAAAATTAAAGGAACATATATCTTAGTCAAAAGAATTTCTATGCAAAAAATAAGATACAAAGATGGTAAGATCGGTGTGAAAGTAACAAACTTTGGATGTTACCGCTTCATAACAACGAAAGAAATACCACCAAATTTTATGGAACAGAAAATGTGATATATTTTGCACCATGCGACGGCAAAATTCAACTGCAGCCGATATCCCTTCGTTATGAGATTCCAGAAAAAAATATGTCTAAAAGTGAGATCAATGTGAAGATCTATATTGGCATAAAACATTGGTAACCTACCTTTCCCTCTTATATTTAACAAATTTAGCTACCAACCCAAATATTCCAGCATATCAACAAACATTTAATATCAACATTAACCAGCCTAAATCAAAAATGATACCCCGCTATTTAAAAGTATTAACCAACAACTCCTCAACATAACACTTCCATCCATAACCAAACAAAACGAAATTAAATATCCAACCTGGACCCTCAAAAAACCTCACTATGACCTTTTCCTAACTGAATTTTCAATATCTACCACTAATCCTCTCATATATTAAAATTCCTATTAATGTATCATACATAACACCGATCAATTCAATGGCATATTGACTGATGGATCAAAATTAGCAGAGAAAACCGGAGTAGGGATTCTGGTCGTATTATCCATTCTTAACATATCCAAATTTATCATCCATTCCCATTAGTTGTACTCAAACCATCCAGAAACCATATCCAAAAAAATATAATAGTACCAAATATCTGTATATTTACCTATTGCAATGCCTATTATATGTACATACATGAAGTGTCTATATTCTATTAGCCAAATAAAAATTAATGGCATAAAAAAAAAAAATAAAATAACGAATTAAAAATATTTGGAAAAATATTACTCGCAAATAGTATCAAAGCCTCTGAAATACTATGACTAAAAGATTTTTAAAGCAAAGGGCGACGTAACACAGTTTTACTTTAAAATTGGATTTTAAGGACAAGTCGTACGAAATTGATTGTTTTTGTACTAATAATTTACTTTGTTTGATTAAGCTACAAATGTTGCAAATTATTATTATTATTATTTTTTATTCACGTTTTAAAGACCAATAAATATATGTTATTTTGCTGTAAATATGTTTTTTTTTTTTTGTTTCTTTACCATTATTATGCACCAAAATTTGAAAATAAGTCTATTATCATTTTTAGAAGCGTACGAATTTAAGTGTGCTTGGGCTCATAATATAGGCTCATCAGCATCAATTAAACTATTAATACTTACCACTGTTTGAGACAGCCGCACTCTCCAATTCATCTTCAAATTCATTGTTGTCCACAGGTTCAGACTTAATGTATATTTCCTCTATTTTGGTATCATCGTGGTAAACCTCTTCTACAACTTCATCGTTGATCTCTGAAATAACACATTATAGTTAAATACAAATTAATTGCTTACGGTAAAAAACAAATCTTTCCTACAATACTGGTCAAAAAATGTCATGTGGATGCCAAATTTACATTCTCTAAAACCATCCATTTGGACAGTTTCTACAGTATAAAACTAGTTTCATAAAGATGTAAAAAAACATTTGCGGTTCCAAACACAAGTCGAGACTGAGGAGATTGCCTATAAATATCAGTCAAGCAACTTTTCAAAATTTTGATAACATACCAATCGAAAATTAGGACTAGGTAATCAGCTCATATTGATGGGACTGCAGAAGATCAAAATATCACTAAGCATTGGAGAGGGCTACTCCTAAAGGGCACAGTGTGGTGTATAGCAATGTGTTTGTTTATGTCTCTGACCTAGTATCTGAGGAAGATTGTCTCAACACATATGTAACCGTGCAAAAATCTGTAAATATGCTGAAACGTGGCAAATCCGCAAGTTCTAACAGTCTGCGGGAGGGAGGAGGGTATATCATACATTCTTCTCATTAGTTACATATTATACTCCCGAGTTCTACATTCATGATGTTCCGTGGATAAGACGGATTTTGTTCCAGTTGCGACAGGCAAAAGCGACACAGTAGCACTAAGTACGAACCCCTTTGCCATAGCCACAGTACAAAGATATTTGAAAAAATATTGCTGTCTAAATATGCTGTAACGAATCACGTACATCGCTCAGAAAATACGAGTTAATAAATCGCCCTCCGTACTTTTGACACTTTGGGAATATTATAGATTATAAAATATTTTTACCCCAAAGTATCACGGTTTAAATTACAAATTACAAAAATAGTAAAATACAAAGTAAAAAGTAAAAATGTTTTTGTATTGTTCAAAATATCCTTGCTAAGTTCAAGATTTATGTTCCATTAGTCTCATAGATTTAACACCGACTTTTCTTGGAATATTTTTAAAAGTTTCATTCCACGAAACGCCATCCTAACGCCTATATATACTGTCTTTACTGAAGATGGGATCAAATCTATTCGTTTCAGTTTGTGAATAACAAACGGGCATTCCTGTAATCTTGGAAGAACTTCTGTGTTAACTATGTAGTGATCTACTTGATTTTTTACTAATCTAATCTCATAGATTTTTGTTCTTTTAAACATGTATACATGATTTTAAGTGTGAACTGAAGACATGAATGTAAAACTGATGATTTAGACCTCCCCCCACCATAGCGTTCTCTAGGAGGACAGGGACGAACTTGGAATCCTCACTAAATCCTCTCTCAGATTATTTTAACTCCTTGCGAAGAAACATTCGTGACAGTTGACAAAAATTCGTTTTTATATATATGATTAAGATATAAATTGTATTGTCCAGAAAAAAATAACATACAGATTAAATTTGAATCGCCCTCATATGTAAGAGTTTCTTGGTTTTACTGATGAGACGATAAGGAAATCAACGGTTTACTGTGATATGAACCCACACATTGTTCTGAGCTAAGAAGATTTCACATCGTTTAGTAAACTTTTAGACTCTATTCTACGTAGCAAAGACATGCTGAAAATTGATATTCCAAAAGAGTTACATGATAATATGAAAATAAATTTTATTAAAAAAACATTTAAAACATTAGTACCCGGATGCATAAAAGTCTTAAAACTAGATTTAAAGCGAAAACTCAATGTAAAACTCAAAATTGCCTAGCAACACATTGCAGTTTTTTAGGTTTTACGAGTTTTAATTTATATCTAGTTTTAAAACTTTTATGTAATAAGGCAGTGATATTAGGCAAGTGATATTACGAGCATCTGTTAAGCTCTACTTACCAATTTTTTTATTAGAGGAAATCTTCACTTCATCTTTAAATTCACTAGTGTCCACAGGTTCAGATTTGATGAAGATCTCAGTGTTGATGTTTTGATGTACGTTGTCTGTAATTACATCTCTGATTTCTGCAATAAATACATCATGAATAAAAATAGATTAAGTAATAACTTAGTGTAAAAAATATATTACTTAAGATGTTCATCAAATATTCATTATTGAAGTTCAATTGAATTAAATTATGACAACAAATTAAAAAGTATTAAATGTCCTCGTTACTTACCATTCTTCCATTCAGTCTTGTGCTCTATTTCAGTCTTCACTTCATGTTCAACATTAACTTTATATTCTGTCTTAATGTCAGAATTTTCATCATTATACGTATTCATTCCAGAAACAAAATCCTTTCAACAATTTATAAAAATTTCCAAGAATCTAGATAAGCAAAATGTAATGTAATTAAAATTTCTGCTCCAACTATTTTTATTGGATTCAGTATATAGCAGTCCGTGCGGTTCATTGTACTACTTTGTAATGTAGAACTTAATTTATGGATCTTGTAATTATTTTATGGTTCGAATTTAAGATAAAAAAACTATGCAATGGCAAAATGAATAAATTACACTGCCTCTCAGAAAAAAATAATGCTTCTATTTTTTATTTCAAATTAATAGATCAGTCTACGGTGTAGTAATTATTAGGAGGAAGTCACCGCTATTGAGAAGTGACATTACCGTTGGAGGCGCTGTAATACAAGGCAATATGGCTGAATTGTCTAGTATTCAGCTGTGAATATGCTAACAGGGAACAGGTTAATTTAAGCACAGTACATTTTTATTTTATGAAAATGCGAGTAAAAATTTGCGATATTTTTGAATTTCTAAGCGCTACACATGTGTCAAGGTGTATAACAGAAGGTGGGCATCAAATTACAGTATTTAAAGGTTTATTTCAGTATATTTATTGAAGTGTAATTTGTAGGTGAGCAGGTGTTAAATGCGGGACACATAATTTTATGTGGTAAATTAGAAGCTGAGTGTCAACTATTTGAATTTACAATATATGCAAACTGTTTGCAAACAAGTGCATTATCTTCAGTGCCTCATGAAATAAAATTAGTGTTAGTTGGACAGGAGCAACTTAAAGTTAAATCTGCAACTTGTACCTGTAAGGCAGGTGCAAGCAACAAGTGCAAGCATATTAGTGCAGTTTTATTTTTCTGCAACAGGTTGTATTTGTATAATAAAAAGTATATATTAATAAATCAGATCAATTATAATGCCAATTTAATTTCATAATTTTAGTAGCCAAATCAGGTAAAACAATATGTATTGATCTTTTTCTACTGCATGTTACAGGCATAACTTTGCTTTGCTTGATTGGTGACTCGAGATGAGTAGCGTAAGTCACTGACTAGTATGGCTGTCAGCAATATTGGTAAATTGATGCGAGCTTGATCTTAGTATCTAACAGTTAGATTCTAACTTATCAATCTTATATGAATGCGCTTGCAATAATATCTTTCGTGATTATTTTATTATTTACATATTGTGTACGTGTTGGACATTGTTTGTTGTTTTTTTTTTTGTTTTCTTGCAGGAATGATATCAATGAATTAGAAAAAATTTCATCAACTGATATCCAATGTTGGTGGAAAAAAAGAAAGAACACGGTCGTTGAAACGTATAAACCAACTCCTGTTTCAAAATATCAATGCCTTGAAGAAAAATTTCAAACGAAGAAAAAAATTACTAATCTGAATCCAACTAATGTCATTAATAAATTATTACAAGCTGCACCAGATTCAGAATTAAGCAAGCATCTACGCGGACGCCATGAATTGCACCACGCATCAATTGAAAAAACAAATTTAGTTTCAGTCAACACCAACTTTTTAAAATCTCTTTTTCAAAATTCTATCTGTAGTCCTGTTTATACAGCACTAATGAATTATAATTTAAATCTGAATGATTGTTGTAAAAATACCTACCTTAAATTGTTTGATAATAATAAACCAGAAAACATCTTCGTAAGCACAATAGAAAATAAAAGTATTTGGCATAATTGTAGGCAATTTAGAGTTACTGGTAGTAGGATTTATGAATTATATACATATATAAATAATGCAAATCCAGATTGGGATACAAAAATAAAAAAATATTTTTGGCCTAAGGGCTTTACAAATAAATTTGTCGAACATGGGAGTAAATTTGAAGATCTACCTAGATCTACTTACTCAGTACAAACAGGAAATATTGTTTTTAAATGCGGTTTGGTTACGCATGACTTAGAGCACTGGCTTGGATTTTCTCCCGATGGATTAATTTTTGAGAACAACTTACCAGTGAAATTATTAGAAATAAAATGCCCTTATGATGGCAAATTTCATAATGCTGCTACAGTAAAATCCGCTTTACCATATTTAGATAGTGAAGGAAATTTAAAAAGAAGGCACAAGTATTTTGCACAAATACAAAT
The DNA here is from genome assembly GCA_963971575.1 of Liopterus haemorrhoidalis. Classification (NCBI taxonomy): domain Eukaryota; kingdom Metazoa; phylum Arthropoda; class Insecta; order Coleoptera; family Dytiscidae; genus Liopterus; species Liopterus haemorrhoidalis. The sequence continues at coordinate 48,880,973 of OZ020613.1, forward strand.
GGGAATGGGAATGTTAAATGTATCTTCAACTGATTTTGTCATTTTTTCTTCTTTCGACCAGTCAATTGAAATTATAAATGTAAAATACGATTCTGAATTTACAGATGATTTGTTAACTTCTGTGCAAAGTTTATATTTTCAAAAAATGATTCTTGAGGTTTGCAAAAATAAATAATTTCGTTTACTTGTGGTTATTTGTGTACAATAATATTTATTTTCAAACATAAAATTACAATTTACATATCTATGGGTTGTCAAAATTGTTGTGTACATATCTGGACATCAATATGATCTATTCTAAAATATCAATTATAATATTACTAATTAATATAATAATGTTACATATCCTAATGTATGGTTAATAACAAGTTTTTTTTTTTTTTTGCTGCTTTCTGTATTTTGTTTCAAATTAAACCTCCTCGTAGACTGACACCTTGACGTGGTGAGGAGGCTGAAGGAATCCTGTCTTAATGGATTCTGAACTAAGATCAGTCGTATATTTCTAAATTTAAAAAATCTTTATACATAAAATCGACCCTCAAAATTCGAATTATTTAGTGTTCGAACAACTTAAAACGTGAACAAAAAATACAAGGAAAATCTGGTCTTGAATTCGAACAAAAATTAGAGAGATGAACAAACAATAACATGGATTTATTCACCTTGATTATTATGCAATAATTTTTATGTATGTACTACTATAAATAAAGACATTCAATTATTGAAATCGACAAATTTGAAAATCAACCAACTTCGAAATAAAAATATATAAATATTAAATAAAAAAAAATTAAATCTATTTATAAAAACCCAGCATCGGTGATGATAGGTGCAGATATATTTACAATACCACAAATGGTCACAAAAATATCATCACAATACGAGGCTAGTACCCATGGTAATTTTCCATTTAAAATTTTAAGTTTTTATCCTAGCATTACTTCTTTCAATGTGAACACGTGCTGCAGCAATTTTGCGTGTTAATTCAGCTTCTTCTTGACTAAATTGTTTAGACTTACGTAAAAATGGAGGTCTAATTAATTTTATTTTATGTTTTGTTGTTATATTATCTATAAGAAAACCTTTATCTACCATTATAGCATCAGAAGGACTTAATTTGTTTATTATATTTGACTGTTCAAATATCGCTTTATCAGATGATCGTCCACCATATCCTTCACTAACAAAAGTAATCAGCCCAGAAGGCGCAACGCCAGTCATATACTTGATGGTGTGACTACCTTTGTAGTGAGAATAGGTTCTAATTCTGCAGCATAAACAAGACGGTTTTTGCACATGTATTTCCGTGCAATCTAAAATAACTCGCACATCTGAGAATGATTCCTTGAAACATTTTGGCAAATTTCTCAAAATATTATCTCGGGTAGGGAAATAAATGGCATATTTTAACACTGCAGCTAGCTCCTGTATAATATTTTGAAAAATTCGCCGGCATGTTACAGGTGTCACATTAAAAAGAATTGCTAACATACTGTAGCTCAAGTCTTGTTTCAGTTTCAGCAACGTTAAAACTACCTTATCTTTTAATGTAATTCCACTAGTGGTTCTTTCATTATTATGTAATTCTAACAACTGGCTCACTAACATGTCTAAGATTTTCATATTAGGCACACCTGTAGCTGTAGAAACTTGTTTGTCGGTTAATAATTTGAAGAAAAATGGTGATCGCAAATCACCACTGGAAACTTGAACTGATACATTTTTTGTTTTTTCTAAATCAGGGGGTATACCCAGAGATAATAAAATATCTGCAGCCTCATATTCTTCAGGTACACGCTCCAAGTTTGCACTCGTACTAGGAATAGGGTCTTCTGGTAAAACTTGTTTAGTTACATATGAACGTTTCAACAAATTTCTTTTTCTTATTTCTTCAAATTTGTTATCTCTACTACAGATTGGCAAATTCATCGATGGAACAGCTGTCCTCTTCAATCTTTTGATTTTAGTTGGATAATCTACACATAAAATTATAGTTATAAACAGTGTAACAAACCTAACCTATTTTGAAAGCTTATTTAAATAATTAATATACATACCTGGAAGAGAATAATCATCTCGCGAAAAATGCAATGAACAGACTCGCATAGCATCAGTTACTTTTTTGCCGTAACCCAAAACATATTCCCACGCTTTCCTCCTGTCCATAACCAAATCATTTCCCAATCTGGACTTAATATTAACTTTCACTCCATTTTTCTTAGGAAATGAAAAAAAACTAAGATGCCTATCTTTGTCCTGTCTTGAATGACAGCCAAAAACACTACAATTTGTTCTACTTTTATAGTTTTTTACAACTTCTATCGACATTTTAACAAAAAATAAACACTAGAACATATGTAATAAGTTCAAACAGTACTACAGATTCGTAGTTCAATATTTGACCAACAGACTGCGTATCCGAGCGTGTCAGTTCTCAATAGTACTGGCCTGAGGGGAGAAGTATTGAAGCCAAAGAATTTATTAAACATAAAAAAAAAAGAAATTGTGACATATCGTTATTTAAAAACTTTGAAATGCAATATTCTTGTAGTATTAATTTAGATAGTTTATCATGAAGGGAATATAGGTAACACTGAGATGCTTTTTTGGGATAATTCTAAAGATAATTAATTATTAATTGCTACATATATGCAGATCCGTCACTAACTATTGTGGCGCCCGAGCCAAGACCAGCCAAACTGCCCCCTTTTATTAGAATATGCAATGGCGTACCGAAGTGAGGGGTTGAGGAAAAGTATCTGGGTCCATGCCTGTGTACTGCGCTTACTTTAATTATCTCACTGTTACTTATAAAAAACTGGCACTATTCTACAACTGCAAACCCACCTAATTGCGCATGCATTCTGTCTATTTTAGGTGTAAATTTAGGTAAATTTACTTTTTGTAAAATGTTAGGTTACCTTAGTAAATTATTTTTCCTAGTTTTATTTAGTCACATATTTTATTTATTTGTATTACAAATTTTACTTGATTATTTACAGTGACGAAAATAATTGGGATTGCAGTTGTAGAATAGTACAAAAAAAAATCCTGTTAAAAAAAAATCGCCTTCAAGTCATCAGGATATGAATTATACAGAATAGTAGATATTTATTTATTTTATTCATTGTTTGCAAAATATCATTGCAAAATATAATCACCCAAGTAGTCTCCAGTAAGTTTAATTCCTTTTCCAAACCCATTGCTTTCAGTTTAACAGGTTTTTATGCAAAATTATAAAATATGTCTTTCAGGACATTCATATATTTTGATAACTATTGCATTAACAGCCTGGGCACTAGCAGACCAACTCGTGTCTATATAAAAAGTTGAAATTATGTGTAATCAGTGCTATTCTTGTAAGCATAGAAGTTCCGGGAACCGCTTTTCAAATATTTTGATCCTACTTTAGTTCAACAAAACGCATTAATGCATATGATCTAGCATAGGTACGTAAATTGATATTAACAATAATGTATTTAGACTTATTAGTGGGTTACATAAATATTGTAGTGCTAGTGAACTGTTTGCAATGAATGATTGATGTATTTGTATGACTGCCCTCAAGAAATACGTTTTCAACCTGCGTGACAGATTAATGAGGTCTGTGAACAGCTTGACCATAACTGCATTACTTAGAAAAATTTAGTCACCACATTATTTTAGAATAATTTACTAACAACAATTTTATTTCTAATAATGTAATAATTGTATAGTAGTACTAATATAGATTGAGGACAAATTCAAACTCTTTGTATGTTCTTTCTTTTTTTGTTTTTATTCATTTTTGTATTGGGGGACTCAAGTGAGCCCTTTATTACAGGGTTATGTAAACTTATAAAGGGGTAGTGATTTTCTGTAAAATGCTCGCGCAAGCCCTTTGTTAAACTATTCACAGCACACCACTGCTTATAAATGAGTTTATTTTATAAAATAATATAATTAAACTTGAAATATAACGTTAATTCACCAAAATTCAAATGTCCAAATCAAGACTTCTACAAATTTTTGAAAGAGTTTCCGGAACGACGTTCCTGTGATTTCAGATACAAAAATAGTCGTGTCTATAATACATTGAAATATATTGAAACAGAAAAAGGCTACATATTTGTTAGTTATTGTAGTTATTATTGTTACCTAGAATTATCTCACAACGGGTTGTCAAATAATGATAATTAAAGGACTGTGACATATTGTAATTTGTGTTAAATAAATAAATATTACACTTATTAGTATTAATTTTATTTAAATTGCATAGTTCTATACTTGTGCAATTTTATGAATGCTAACAATCTTCGTAGTCATAACAACATATTAAGTACTAAATCACGAACCCTAAATCTCGTTCTAACTAATTTTGGGAAATTTACGATTGGCGGAAACTGATCCGCTAGTTAAGAACGATTTGCATCAGCCTGAATCTTTCATTGTCCTTGCGCGGAAAATTATATCACATAACCGAGTTCCCGTCATAAAGTTATTACAACTTTTTATAATGCAGGTACAGCATAATTTGCTAATTTGAAGGGTCAATAAAACAGAAGATATTATACTTATCATTTTAATTATTTTTTCTCATTACTCAACAACATTGAAAATTTAAGTTTACACTTTTTTTTAAAATTGTATCCGCCAAGTGGCGCAATTGGCGGTACACTGATTTACCCGAATTCTGAAGTGTCGGTCGACTCTTTCCAGCATAGCAATGGGTATATTGGTTATTGCTTCAGTTGAGCAAGGGTCCTTGGACGATCGGTGTACACGATAGATTTGAGATACCCCCATAAAAAAAAGTCGCAAGGGGCTAAATCAGGCGACCGCGCCTGCCACTGATGATCACCCCTCATAGAGATCAGGCGCCCGGGGAAGTGTTCCCCCAAAACCCTTATTGCAGTTCGCACCGTGTGTGTCGTGGTTCCATCCTGCTGAAACCACATATTCCAACATCCATTTCGTCAAGAGAGATCGCAAAATATACTGCCTACTGCCTCGATGTTTTAAGCTGATCGGGCTGAGTAGGCCGTTCTACTCCTGATCATCTCTTTTCCACACTTCTATTTTCCCTGAATGTGTTTACCCACGTTACAATCGATTGACGCCCAGGAACATGCACGTGCGGCAATATGAAGTGCGCGCGGAATGCTCGCTGCGTGGCGACGATCAAGCGACTGTCAGAAAAGTAAGCCTCTACGGCAAATGCGCGCTGTTACTTCGTCCATCGTATTCTCGGTACTAAAGTGAAAGGAAAAAAACCTCCCGACCCACCCATTCGAATGAAACCATCTGCACCCTCTAGCGGCCAAACCTCGCTTCTTGGCGCCCAATTCAAATCAGCAAATTATGCTGCCCACCTCTGTAGTTGTTATAGTTCAAAACTATAAGTTATTATAGTGAATACAAGTTAATGAACCGAAACATACTATTAGCTTGACAAAATTTTACTTACATTTTACATGGTCTTGATGTCAGTGAAATTTCATCACAAAAAGTTCCATGGCAGTTCTTGCACTTTGATATTTAATAAAAAGAATAACAACTTAATTGTAAAAAATATTGTAGGTTCGCCTAAATAAAATTTCAGTAAACTATTATTGACGTTGATTATGCCGAACTAAAATTTTCCCGAAAAAAAAAAATTCTAATGACTTTTGTGCTGATTTGTTATAGTGTAAATATGACTTCTGAATTTACTTTCTATAGTTTAAAAATAAACTTTGGGTGGTGGCAACCTTGTCCCTTCTGGCTGTTACATCACCAATAAAAGTTACACTGCTAACATTTCAATGGATTTTCCCCAGAATGTAATCGCTTGGGCTTAGTAAGTGTTAACGACCTTGAAAAAGCTTTATTACACTCTTCAGATTTAAATGGCTGCTCTCCAGTATGTGTTAGTTTGTGTCTGTTGACGACACTGTAACTGCTTCATTGCACTACTCAGATTTGAATGGTTTCTTTCCAGAATGTGTTGCTGTGTGTCTAGTGCATGATGATGAATCTATAAATGCTTTATTACACTGCTCACATTTAAATGGCTTCTCCCCAGAATGTGTTCGCTTGTGTGCTTTAAGAGAAACTGATTGTATAAATGTTTTGTCACACAGATCACATTTGAATGGTCTCTGACCAGAATGCATTGCTTTATGCCTAAGGAGATGTGCAGACTGTGTAAATGTTTTATTGCATTGTTCACATTTAAATAGCTTTTCTCCAGAATGTGTTCGTTTGTGACTAACGAGAGCGTTCTTCTGTGAAAATGCTTTATCACACTCATCACAATTGAATGGTTTCTCACCGGAATGTATTCGTTTGTGACTAACGAGACCGTTTTTCTGCGAAAATGCAGTATTACACTGATCACATTTGAATGGTTTCTCTCCAGAATGCATTAGTTTGTGACTAAAAAGAGTTGAAGACTGCGAAAATGCTTTATCACACAGATCACATTTAAATGGTTTCTCCCCAGAATGTATTCGTTTGTGTCTAATGAGAGTTGGTAATTCCGAAAATGCTTTATCACACTGATCACATATGAATGGTTTCTCCCCAGTATGTGTTCTTTTGTGTCTAATAAGAGATTTTGAGTCTGAAAATATTTTTTTACAGTGATCACATTTGAATGGATTCTCTTCAGAATGAAGGTGTTTATGTTCAATAAGATAATGATATCGGACGAAGGTCCTTTTACATATATCACACTCATATGTTGTTGCTTTGGATTCTTTAAACTTGTCGATAGTACTTGACTCATAATTTTTCTTTGAATTGCTGGAAGATGTCTCAATATCTGTAAAACAAACTTTATTAATGAAAACGAAAAAAAAAAGACCACATTTGCAAAACCGGTTAGAGTGAATTCAAATAGAGTTGAGTTCATCAATAACACTGTGCAGAAATGATTTTTCGTGTGGACGGGTCTAATTTACTTATAATAGGGGTGTTAGGTTTGTTAGTGCTAGCCGTAGAAGTCTTGTGTGAGTTAGGAGCTTTCAACGTGTTTATATAAAAATTTATTTTTCTATTCATAATTAATTTGCCTTCTGTCATTTATGACTGACATATTTATATTAAACAGCATTTTATTTATATTTTAATATACTGCTTTTAAATCGTTCCTTAACTAATTCAATAAAATATATTATTTAACTGTCCCATTTTGTTTAAAAATATTTTATTTGTCTCCGCCACTGGCGTTATCTTGTTTGCGCAATTTTGTAACGGTCGTGGATCCTTCTCTATTTGAATCGAGTCTACCTCCTTTTTTTTCCTCTAATTTTATGACACACATATTTTCATATCGTATTTGTAAGATCTACCCATTGGTACATGCATTTCTGATGCCTAAATCGCTAGGTAAATTGTGTACTTTCTAACAAACGCAGTTTTATCATAATTTGGGAACAGATTCGGTTATATCCATTTTGACTCTAGATAGTTATGGATGTGACATATGAATTGATAGTTTCCCTGTGAATATTAAAAAAAAAAAAAAGAAACATAAACAATATTTCCGTAATGAATTTTTTTGTTGTAAAAATTAAAGGTAGTTAGTGAAGGGTGAGCTTAATGTATAATTATTGGTTTATTTTATATAAATTACATTAAAGATTTCACTAAATAATATAAATTATTGTCGTATATTCAATATAAATTTTGTTATAAATTATAAAACATCATAAAATGATCAATTGTTAAGATATCCAGGTTCCTATCGTATCAAGAGACACTATTGGGCTCAACAGCGCTATGAAGTGACACCAGGTGGACGAAATTTGAACTAGTGAAACGAGTAACTGTTTATTCTTTACAAGTGGCTACCTAGTGTTGTTTGTATCGCGTTTAAATATTAATGTTGTAACTGTTGTTGGTAACATTAACTTTTGATAGCAACTATTATTTTTTTTTTATATTATTTTGTGTTAAATGAGTTGTCATAACACAAACTGCTGTGTATTTGGTTGTCAGTATAGGAAAATAGGTGAGAGATACATATACTTCCATTTTTTCGAAATGAAAAACAATTTGTGAAAATAATAAATATATTTGATGTTGTGGAAGAGATAATTAGGAAAAAATCCTGGGATAATGCTATAAATACGGGAAAAAACGTGAAGGTGTGCTAAAATTATTTCAAAGCTGCAGATTAGATCAATATTGTTAACTTAATAATATTTAACAAACTAGTATTTATAAAAAAAAATCAACAAATAAGAAATACTAAATTATAAAAATCCTTCTCGAGCATAATTAAACATCTACCATGTATCTTTAACGCAGGATTAGGGCATGCAGTCTAAAATTATGTACATAGATATTCTGATACAGCTCCACTGAAGTATTTGCTTTCATTTTTGATTATTTTTTTTTAAGGCAGCGAGTTTCTAACAAAGGTTGCGGTTTACAAGTGCAGGTTATCTTGCAGTTTTAATTTTCTACTGACTTTGTGAGGTGGTGATCTTAGACTGGTTGTTTGTACACATAACCCACATTTGTCGACATGCTCATCATTTTTTCCCGAAATTTCTCTTAATATAACATGACCGGCGTTTAACAACTCTTCTCCTCCAACTACACAGTTAGAAGGAAGTGTTGCACTTAAAAAATTTAAATAATTTAGGAAGGATAGCTGTTTATTATTCTTTGAAAATCGAAGATTTAACATGTAAACAAATGAGGACAACTTTCACATTACTTGCTTCGATCAGCTGTTTTACAACGATCGCAGTGCCGCCATCGGCCATTGTTGAGTCCAATAGCAGCTCTTTACCAGCGATAAATGTTACTGGGGAATATGTGAAGAAAATATATATTTTGCGAATAGAAAATGTTCTCGAGACGGTCTTTTCTTTGTTCTCTTCGCTGGTGGACGTCTATTGGAGCTATTTCGATATCTAATATTTCGGTACCCGACAAAATTGCCCGCTCCCGTTAAATACCCGCTACCCGTTACGTGTTAAATACCCATTACACGTTAACTCCCCGCTACTCGTTAGTTACTTAATGTGTGGATAACGGGTAGCTGGTAGATAATTGAAAATCGGAACCGGGTTCAATCTAACCTGGTCGGAGACTCCACAGCCATAATTAAACTATTAGTACTTACCAATATTTGTATCAGCTGCACTCTCCAATTCATCTTCAAATTCACTGCTATCGACAGGTTCCGATTTGATGTAAATCTCCTCTATTTTGGTATTATTGTAATAAACATAGTCTGCAACTTCATTTTTTATTCCTGCAATAAATACATCATAGTAAAATAAAAATTGATTCCTTACTGTAAATAATCATTCTCTCTCTACAGCCAGCTATTTGGCTACAGTTTCTACCATGCAGATAGTGCTGTCTTAGCACGGTAAGTATTAGGGGCATTCTACAAGGTGTGTTGAAGTGAAGGGAGAATAAATAACACAAAAACATAAGTAAAGAGCAGAGCCGTAACAAGGAGTATGATTCCATAGCATGTGTCTCACTTACTCCATTTTAAAAGCAAATCACTAGAGAAATAGGGAGTTAAATTTAAAAAACGTCCAAAGACAGGGAAATAGTTATTCAGAAAAACACTTGAGGACGTGCGAGGGAACATTCAGAAAATCACTCAAATTTATAATTAGTACCGTGCGATCATTATTTCTTGTCAGTTACATAACAGTAAACAATGAGTTTAAAAATATCAAAACTGTATTCTAATTTACAGCTAAAAATCCCAATTTAACAAAGAACCAATCAGATTACTTCATTTGTCCGAACTCACCCAAGGAACAATGAAAATATGTGTTCCTAACTTAATACCTGTTATCAACTCATTGGCGTGTAGAGAAAAATAGTGTTCATTTAATAATCAATTAGTATTAGGTAATAAAAATAGAATGTACGCCTATGTATACATGTCCTTATAAGTTTGGTAACTAAATGTTTCTGTCAAGTATTGCATAACAGACAAGATTTGTTGATCGCTCTGTATTTTAAAAGGTCTATGTGACAATATGCATGAACACAAGTTATATTAAAAAAAAAAAAGAAACATTTATTGATATTACAAATATCAATAAAAAACTACTAACCAGCTTTTGTATCAGCCCTCTTCAGTTCATCTTCTTCATATTCAATAGTGTCTACAGGCTCAGATTTAAGGAAGATCTCTGAGTTGTTATGATATACGTCGTCAGTAGCAATATCTCTGATTTCTGCAATAATAATAATAAACTGTGAACACAAAATTAAAAATATTAAGTGTAATTAGTTGTAATACTACTCATTACTGACCATTCTTTCTTTCAGTCGCGTACTCCATTTCAGTCTTAACTTCAGGTTCCTCAGTAACTTTATATACTGTCTTAATGTCAGTCTCTTCATATTCGGGGTACAATTCACAAACTGTCGCATCATTCATATTCATTCCAAAAACAAAATCTTTTCAACGACTTTTCCAATAAATTTCCAAGTAGATAAGCAACATTTCTTCTGCCGTAACTACTTGTATTGGTTTCAGTATATAGCTGTCCGTGCGGATCATTGCACTCTCAGAATGCCTACAGAAGTAACTATAGGCGTTTACGTTTATGCAATCCACAAGATTGCTCAGATTGATCTGGTGACGTCACAAGATTAGTCGGATTGCTCGAATTTTGTTAACATTTTCGTAAGCAATATTTGTCTGAAGTTAAGTAGTGACGTCTGGTAACGATGGCGCTAACTGCAATTGTCAAATTTCTGTCGCTGATTACAACTGCTGCTGCATTTTGTTTTATACATATCAGTTTAATACTAATAATAGAATTCTATCACAAATGGCACTTATTTCGTATATTTTGTTATGTTATGTTTTCAACACATTCCAATTGACTGTAAGATTCAGTTTACCCGCGCTAATCCCCACCACCAGCAATCCATTAATCCTAGCAATCCTGCCAGATCATCGGATTGCTCCGGCGTACCAATCGGATTGACTAAAAATAAGCTAATGTGTACGCTCCGACTGACATTACGAACGGATCGGAAGCACTCGGATCGCTCGGATTAATCTGACTAACTAAACGTAAACGCCTAATGCTCTACAAATATTTTTGAAGTTTGGATTTCTAATACTTATAGCATGTGATGCAATAAAAGGAATACTTGGTACTACCCAGAGCCAACTACAGTTTACTATGAATAGTATTACTTTCAAATCTTGATACAAATTTAAAAAAATAAAATAAATATCCTGAAATACATCAAACGAGCAGTAGGCTCAGTAAGTTGACACTAATATATATATATATATCGAAGGAAAGTTCTTGACGAAATTAATATGGGTATTAAATAAAATTCTTATGTCATACTCGTCATATATTTATTAAAACAGTTTTTATCGAGAAGTTTCGATTGGTAATCCAATTATCCTCAGTCTAAAAATAAGGATACACATTGAAATATAACAAAATTTAAATTATTAGTCTTGTATTAAAGAATATTTGTGATGAAAAAATGTAGAAGTAAAATGAAATAACTAGAAAATTAACAATGAAACCAAAATATGAAAAACAAATCAAGATGGCGCGAACACCATTTTGTATTACGTACGGTTAATAATATATGTGCTAAACACGTAAACTGAAAAACATTTAAATTTAAAACAAAATGGACAAACAATATTCTTTAATACAGTCATAATTAGCAACAAAATGAAGTGTTCTTAAGAAAGATAGCTTACCCAATATTATTGTCAAATTTATAAATTAATGTATTTCCACATTAAAATGTTTGGATCGGACAGGAACGGTTAATCATAGTCTAGCCGAACGGTCTGTCCTATACTGGTAGACAGATCGACGTCACAGACATATGATAAGGTGAGGAAACTACTTGTGACAGGTAGGTATCGAAACAGCTGTTTATTCTGTGAAAAGTTTAAAATATGAATTATTAAGACCGACGGTATCTGTTTTTTTTATTTACGCATTTATCTTTAGAAGTGTGTATGTGCAGCATCTCTGATATCATTCTTTTTTGAAAATGTCCTTCTTTATCCAAAATTTGAACATTTTCATAATCAAATATATGACTCGTTTTATTAGAGTGTACCGCGAGAGCTGTGCTGTTAGGTTTTAATCTTACGTCACTTTTATGTTGGTAAATACGTTTTTTTTAAATTTGTTGAGTGGTGCCTATGTAACTTTTACTGCATTCCCCACACGGAATTTCGTAAACAACATTAGCGGTTTCAAGTTTGGGAATTTTAGATTTTAATTTAAAAAAATTATTATTATTATTATTATCTGTGCTGAAGGCTAAATTTATATCAAATTTGTTGAAAATATTTTTAAAGGGTGCGAATTCTGAGTTATGATATGGGAAGCTGGTATATTTATTATTATTATCTGTTTTATTTGTGGGTTTAGAATTATATGCTGCCCACATTCTTTTTTTAATGCATTTGTTAATAAGGTTGGGAGGGTAGTTATTATTAATAAATTCAGTTTTTACTTTTTGAAGATTTTTAGTTCTGTAATTAGGATGTGCTAACTTTATGGCATGGTCAAGCACATTGTTGAGGAAGTTGACCTTCAATGACATAGGGTGATTAGAACAGAAATTTAAGTATCGGCCACTGTGAGTATTTTTACAGTACCAATCCGTAAATATCTGGTTATCCTCAGACCTTATCATTAAAACATCCATGAAAGCTATTCTACCATTTTCTTCTTCTTCATATGTGAAGTTCAATCGCGGGTGAAAAGAATTAAAGCACTCAACTAGGGTATTAATTGAGTTTTTGGGATATATTAGAATGATATCATCTACGTATCTGTAATAAGGACCAGGGGTTTCTGGTAATCTACTTAAACAATTTGTTTCAACTTCTGCCATGATTAAGTTGGCTACTACACTCGATAGCGGGCTACCCATAGCACAACCATGCGTCTGGGTGTAGAAGTTGTCAAATGCTTTGAAGTATGTGTTGTTAAGACAAAATCTGGTACCTATTAGAAATTCTTCTTTAGAGAGTGTGGTGAAATCTGTAATTTGGTCCCATTTATTTTCAATGATTTTTATTGCCAGGTCAATTGGTACATTGGTGTAGAGCAGAGGTCGCCAAAGTGGTCTATATAGACCCCCAGGGGTCTATTTAACAAATGCGGGGGTCGATCTGAGCCAGGGGGTCGAATGAGGGTCGATCCGAATCGAAAGGGTCGATTGGGGGTCGAAGAAAAAACAGTTCTTAATACGCAAATCACACATACCTAATTGAGTATGTAAAATTTGTGAATGTTTTTATAATTGACTTAATATCAGTTTCTTTATAGAACATAAATTAATAAATGTATATTTATTCGAGTGAAACAAGTATTTACGTACCAGCGCGCAGTGGCACGAACTCTGCACTTCTGGTTTATAGGTCATATGCATATGTGCGCTTATCAGTATTTTTCAAATCTGCGACAATTAGAAATAAATGAAGAAGACTTGGTAATATATACAAGTCATCTTCAAAAATTGAGCGACGTTTTAAATTGCGCTTTGTTGATTTGGAAAACATTGACATCCCAGATTGGATTATTGCGCCATTTTCTGCTCAAATTGAAAACGTGGACATCAACCTGCAAGATGAGCTTGCTGAATTATTATCGGACCTTGAAGCAAAGATGCTTCTTAAAAATTTAACAATAAGCAAATTTTGGACAAATATAAATATAATGCAAAAATATGTAAAACTTTACGAAATAGCTCAGCCATTTATGCTAGCATTTCCAAGGTCCTATATGGTTGAAGCCGGTTTCAGTCACGTAAATTCAATCTTAACTAAGTACAGAAATAAATTAAATGTTATTATGTTGAGCTTCGAGGGGATTTAAGATTAAAATTGACCAATTTTGAACCTAATATAGCGAACCTTGCAAAAAAACACCAGACATACCCATCTCATTGATTAAGAAGCAATAAATCTGTAGTTACTTTACTTATTATTTCTACTTATTTATAATTACTTATTATTTAATAAATATTAAGGTATTTAAATTTCAACATTAATATATTTTTCATAAAACTATTGTTACACAATGTACTATTACTTTAATAAATGTTTAAAATCATAAAATAAATGTACAAACACAGTATCTAATAGCTTTTTATTTTAATTAAATGAAAATTACTTTTATGGGGGTCGATGGAGATTTCGAAAAATTATATAGGGGTCGATGATCAAAAAAGTTTGGCGACCCCTGGTGTAAAGTGATTCTACATCAAGTGAAAGCAATATGTGATTATTGGGGATACTGAAATTTCTGACCTGTTTGACAAACTCAAAACTATTTTTAATATTACTATTAGTGAGACCTACGATGTAAGATAGAATATTTGCTAAAAACTTAGACATTTTGTAGGTCGATGAATCTATACTTGAAACAATGGGTCTAAGTGGAACATTAACTTTGTGAATCTTCGGTAAGAAGTAGATACGTGGGGCATTGGCATTGGTGATTAGAAGACCATTTTTGTTTTTTTCGTTGATGGATTTGTTATTAAACCATGATTTGATAATTGAATTATTTTCGTTTTGGAGTTTATTGGTAGGGTTACTTTTAATTTGTTTGTAAGTGTCAACTTCGTTCAACAATCCGTTGGCTTTGTTAATGTATTCTTGTTTATCCTGAATTACTGTGACATTCCCTTTGTCAGCTTTACTAACTATAATCTCCGGGTGTTCTTTTAAGAAAATTTTAGTATCTTTGTTTAATTTTTGAAAAAAGCCTATATTATCATTTTTAATTTTTTGATTTTTATTCCGGTTAATGGGCGTTTTTGTGTAACTGGTTACTTTATCCCTGAGATTCTGACCATCTTCAATTTGGTATTGGGAGATGGCAGTTTCAGTGCATTTTATTATATTGTTTACTGTTGATTGTTTAAGATTCGGTTGTTCGAAGTTAAATTTAGGTCCTAGGCTTAGACATAATTCTACATTAGTGGGCAGAGCTGTATTGGAAGTGTTCCTTATCCATTTATCTTGTATTTTTAGGGGAGGTTTATTTTGCTGTTCAATCTGGTCATGTTTTTTAATTTGTTTATCTTTAATTTTCAAAAAAGGTTGTTAAATTTAAGGTCAGTATGTTTAAAATATTGGTTGGTATTGAAATTACTGCTGTCAAAGGATAAAATTTTGTTGTGTAAATAAATTAATTTTCTGTCTAATCTGTTCAAATTATAAATACTATCTTCAATTTCAATGTTAAGAACACTTACCTTGAACATTTTTAGGGCGTTCTTGTATCGTTTGACTTTCCAGAGATGTTGTACGCCGCTGTGGTTCATATTGTTGATGAACTTGGGAAGATGTTTTCCTGCGCGACACCTCAACAGGAAGTTTCTCCGGTTTTTGGCCTTGATATATTTCGTTCTTGTTTTTTCGTATGTGGTGATAAAACGGTAGTTGGTTCCAACTTTATGAATATATATATATATATATATATATATATATATATATTTATAAAGTTCTTCCTTACAAAACAAAACCATAATTCTTTTTATTTAATTTTGGGATGTTGAATACTATTCTATTTTCCAGAAATTATTTTCGTTTCCGTTTTGATATATTAAAAAAGTATCTATAATTTGTGTAGCTGAAATCTCGTTTACTTCTTATACATATTTACCATTAAAACTAAAAATGTTTTATGCTTATTTTTCCTTTTATACATATTTTCTCTTATAACTGATCAACAATAATCGCCCTTAATTTTGTCATCCCAATGTCCTGAATATCTGCGTTTCAAATCCATAAGATTTTGGCGAAAGCGCTCGCCATGCTCATCACTTGAAAAAACTGTGGGAAAAGGTCCAAAAAAGAATACAGAAAATTATTTTTCAGTGTTGTTAGTGCTGATTTAATGATTTTATTTATATTTTTTTATATAATTAAAATATATAATTTAAATAATTTGAATTACATGACTTCACAATCAAACGATTAACTGGTGAAAAGAGATTAAAAACGAAACATTATATATTAAAAAACAATTAGGGTTAAATAATATAAAGGATCTACTTTTTATCATTGTATGTCGGCACTAAAATTCGGTAAGCGTCCATTCATTATAACTTTGTAGCTGTCAAATTCATTACAACTAAATTTGGTGACAACTAGATTGAATTTGTTTTAAGTTAACAGCAAGTTATATCTAGTTTAAAAGTTAATTGTTATAAATAAAATAGATTTATGAATGAATTTTGCAATCGGGTAAAGGTAACGTTGTATGTCAACAAGGATCGGGATATACTAGAAAGAAAAAATTGTTCGTTCCGACAGGCAAAGTGTTTGGATGAATACAATTCGATTTTTTGCGGTAATCAGACGATTTCAAATATTTCCAGGCTTCTGATTGGCCAGTTGGACGAACATATCTAAGGATACGTTCTAGCTCTACGGAGCAGAAACCTGAGTTCTTAGAGTGTTCCAGCTCCTATGTACATACTTTATTACAATTCTTCCATTTAAATCACTTGCTACTCATCTGTTTTCACCCATGAGATATAATTTTTGATGAAGATAACATTTAGATAGCTTTCTATTGCTGGCTTACCTCGTATGTATAAAATAGCCATTGCAGGAGAGTTAAAAGACTGGGAATTTTGCCAACAGGTATAACGAGTGAAAAAATCTGAAAATGATGAAAAACGTACGAGGTTTTAGAAGTAAACCAACGATATGGTGAAAATGCATAGGACCATGGCACCATGGTCATGTATGTATATTCATTATTTAACTGTTAACATGTGAGATTCTCCCCACAGTGTATTCGTTTGTGAATAATAAGATTAGCTGATTGGGTAAATGCTTTATTACATTGAGCACATTTGAATGGTTTCTCCCCAGAGTGTATTCGTTTGTGAGTAATGAGATTTACTGACTGTGAAAATGCTCTATAACACTGATCACATGTGAATGGTTTCTCTCCAGAATGTATTCGTTTGTGAGAAACGAGATATGATAATTGGGAGAATACTTTATTACACTGATCACATTTGAATGGCTTCTCTCCAGAGTGTATTCGTTTGTGTCTAATGAGAGACGATGGATCTGAAAACGCTTTACTACATTGCTCACATTTGAATGGCTTCTCTCCAGAATGTGTTCTTTTGTGTCTAATTAGAGATGTTAATTCTGAAAATGACTTATTACACTGATCACAATTGAATTGTTTATCTCCAGAATGTATTCGTTTGTGTCTAATAAGAATTCTTAGGTTTGAAAACGCACCATTACACTGATCACATTCGAATGGCAATTCATCAGAATGTGTTCGTTTATGATTTATGAGATCGGCTGATCGTGTAAATGCTTTATCACACTGATCACATTTGAATGGTTTTTCCCCAGAATGTATTAGTTTGTGTCTAAGAAGTGATGTTCGGTCTGAAAATGGTCTATTACACTGGTCACATTTAAATGGTTTCTCTCCAGAATGTGTTCGTTTGTGCGAAACAAGATATGCTGACTGTGAGAATGCTTTATCACACTGATCACATTTGAATGGCTTCACTTCAGAGTGTATTCGTTTGTGTCTAATGAGAGTTGATTGATCTGAAAATGCTTTGTTACACAACTCACATATGAACGGCTTATCTCCGGAATGCATTCGTTTGTGAGTTGCGAGATGGGCTGCTCGTGAAAATGCTTTATTGCACTGATCACATTTGAACGGTTTCTCTGCTGAATGTATTCGTTTGTGTCTAATAAGAGATGTTCGGTCGATAAATGCTTTATCACACTGATCACATTTGAATGGCTTCTCTCCAGAATGTATTCGTTTGTGAATAAGGAGATGACTTGATTGTGTAAATTTTTTATCACATTGATCACATTTGAATGGTTTGTGCCCAGAATGTATTCGTTTGTGTCTAGTGAGAGTTCTTGGGTCTGAAAATGCTTTTTCACAGTGCTCACATTTGAATGGTTTTTCTCCAGTATGAACTTGCTTGTGTATATTAAAATAACTAGATGAGAAACACTTCTTA
Organism: Liopterus haemorrhoidalis; assembly: GCA_963971575.1. NCBI lineage: Eukaryota > Metazoa > Arthropoda > Insecta > Coleoptera > Dytiscidae > Liopterus > Liopterus haemorrhoidalis. The sequence continues at coordinate 48,898,967 of OZ020613.1, forward strand.
CATATATTACACTTTCTTGATTTTCTTTTGGTTTGCTTAATCTTGTTAACATTCTTCGACTCACAGCTCACATCTGCACTGCTGGAAGATGTTTCAATCTCTGTAAAATAAACTAGTATAAATAAATGATACAGTAGTATTGATGCGAATTTATTCATTCCCGCAATGCCTGCGCGAGCATGTTTGTAACATGCGAAATTAGATTAATTTCCTTTTAACTAACAATATCGAACTCCATAGTAGTATATAGTAGTATGAGAAAAAATAATTAATTATCTGGCCAACGAAAAAATTGCACATTGCTACGTTTCTTAATATAATTGAAAATGTTACTTTAAATGCGTTTTAATATATTTTGAGATATACTAGAGGGTAACGAGATGAAAACATGCGAACCCGATTAAAAACTAAGCTTTATTTACGCAAAAAAAGCAACATCAAAGACTTCAGTAACAAATTTTGGTAATGTTTAATTTTCATGTCAGTGCTAAAATAAGGGTGATACATCAAGTTTAATAACGCGTATTGTTTCCTCGAATTCTCGGTACATCTACGAGACGTTCTGGCATATTTCGCAGAATTAGGTTAGGGATGTTGCATGATTTCTCACTCTTTGCTAAGGGCTACTTTTAACCACCTAATGATTAGGGGCAATAGTACCCGATATCGACCTGTTCATTGTTTCCTCTTTCTTCGCTTAAGGCTTCCTTTAACTTCTAAATAATTTGGGGCACCGCTACCAGATGTCAAACGCATTGGCCAAATATACCATAAAGGTGTTTGATTGGGTTAACACCTGGACTGTGAGTGGGCCACAGTAATTGGCGAATTCCCACTTCATCAAGAGATTAGTTCACTATTCGCATTACACATGGATGTGAACTATAAGGCATTAAGGTAAAATTATTGTCCATGTATAAATAATAAGGCATGATGCGATTTTTTAAATAGTCCTTGATATATCATTCTACAATCAAAGCACCGAATTCAATCAAATTAAGTTCGGTACAAACGTGCATTGCCACCAAGGCATACACCGTAATGATACAGCTACGGAATGCGGATGCTGCATGTCGGAAACTAATCACAGTGCTAACTGAACAGGCGTTCGCGCAAACCTGGATTGTAAACTGAACTACGACTCATCAGTGAATAATTTGTTGCTCCAGTCTGCATCCAGTTAGTTCAAGTGTTCATGAGCAAACCACAGTCTTTCAACTCGATGATTTGGGAGCAAAGCTGAGCACCTTACAGGTCTTCTCGATATAAATTCTTTTTACCTCAACCTGCTCTGGATAATTGGTGGTGAAACTGCCAAATTTCTGCGAGAAAAGTTGTGGGCAAGCCGTGATTACGCAGAACAGCTAGGGTAAGAATCGATTTTCTCGAACACCTGTGGCTCGCGGATGACTTGAACCAGATTTTCTTGTGTAAGGACCAGTTTCCTAATGACGGTTTATATCGTAATTAATTATGCTTTTTGCTACACCCAAAACGCCAGCGACATATGAATACTGCGGTCATCTTCATATAACGACGAAGCTTATGCAACGTCTTCGGATAGCATTTTAATTTTATTTCTTAATTTATTGCAAAAAAAAAAACAGAGTTGAGAAATATTTAAGAACGGTAACGAATGCCCAAAATTTTATTTTCATAACGAGTCACTTGCGGATATTATTTTTTGTTCCAGCCCGCTTGTTAGTATCAATAAATATTATGCATACTTGTCAAAATGTAATCAAAACCAAACTTTTGAAATACAAAAAATTGTTTAAAATGCGTTGTCATTAAATTATCGCTAGCATATTTTCTGTAATGTCTTACAATTATAAAAACATATATGTATTTATAATAATTATATACCTAGCTTTGCCATAAATACTGCTGTAAAGTTTTCAGTGAAATTCCACAAGCTGCTTAAAGATATTTTAATTTTCTTTTAGCCCATAATACATGCATGCATCTTAAATAAAAAACACCAATCAGTTTTCAAAATGACCACTTCTGGTCGTTACACAGCACTTAAGTCTCTGCGGCTACAATAAAGGGGTTCTTGAAAAGATTTTTGATATTGAGGAGAGTTTAACCGCTAGAAAGACATGGTATGTGTTACAAGATCACAAGAAGCTTTTGAGAAAGCGCCACCGATCCAGAATGGTCATTACCTTGCCACAGTTATAGTTTGGTGGGGAGGGGGCTATGACGATATCAATATGCTAAATTTTTACGAGAAATGGGTTAAAACGTGGGTCAAAGTGTACTAGAAAACCATGTTCAAGACGATAGTTAAATAATTGAACAACTCCCACTTCGCTTATCACCAATGGACCATCCAGAAAGATTTAACTAAAAGTATTCCATAATTTTAAATTTCCTATTAGAAATCATAGTTCAAAATAAATTAATTAAAACACAACAAAAAGTATTGTTATTGAAGTAGTAATTATTCTAGTATAATATAGATATAAGGCAACACTTAGAAAATAATCCGTAACTAATTAAATACCAACTGCGCCACTAACTGATAGATTTTTTGTGAAAAATATACACAAGAAATTACAATTACAAAGAGTAATTTATTCAGTATAATTATTATTTTACATGATTGTACACTTTTTTGTTTTATTTTCTCCATTATTTCTATCTTCTCTTTTTTTGATCTTCATCTTCATTAAATAAAATATTTTCTGGAAAAGTTTTTTCGCAGTAATGTTTAAATAGTTTAAAAAGTCATACAAATCCTTGTTGATAACTCTCGGAAGTTCTCGAAGATGATTATGTTTTGTATGTTTTCAAAAACACCGCTCGTCCGTAGACTACGATCGTATTTCGGACACATTATGCGAAGAGAAGACGGACTCGAGCGAATAATTGTTTAGAACAATGTGCAGTGTAGGACAGCTAGGGGATTCCCCAACTAGGTATATTTATACTATTAAGAAAGTCACTGGCAGTCTATTTCATCCGACAGCTCACCGAGCCCTTGATCGAGAACACTGGAGGCAAACCATCGAATAAACCTTATGTCTTGGGTCTGAAAATGCTTTATCACAGTGTTCACATTTGAACGGTTTCTCTCCAGAATGAACTTGCTTGTGTATATTAAAATAACTAGATGAGAAAGTCTTCTTACATATATTACACTTCCTTGATTTTGCTGATCATAGTACCTCAGTAATGAGGCTAACTGACTGAAGAAAAAAGGGAATCCTTCTTTACCAGCCTTCTTGGTTGTAATATTTATTTCTCTAGTACACGCATATTTCTTTTCACTACAGGTGTAAAGTTATCTGTCGTAATCAATGTCTGAATTTGATCTCTCATTTGATAGGTACAATATCAATCAAATGTTAGTCACGCAGCTTTCACTAATTTTATTTTCGGGCCAACGACGATTTTCAATTAGTCTCAAGATTGGAATCATCTTTGAAAATTCAAAGCCAGCTACCTTTATTTTATAGGGTTGCTATTTCCAAGCAATTCTCATCCGCCAAACATAATCGGATACAGCATTGATAGGCAGAGCTATGGAGTCAGCACAACTGTTGACTCCGACTTCGAAATTTTTATAACCACCCACTCCGACTTCGGAATTTTATGTACCGCTACTCCGACCTTCCTCTCTTCCCGTTATATGAGTTGGCACAAAGAACTGTCGACTCCGACTGGGGAATTTTTGATACCACAGATTCCAACTCCACCAATTTTAGTTTACCGGAGTAAACTAAAATTGCTATCAACTCTGTCTCTACCTGTTAATAGGAAGATAAAACATCTTTAGTGTCACATGAGTTTCGAATTAAGTGAGACCTTTCTCTAAAATGAGTTGCAAAATCACAACAGAATATTTCATTGCAATATCTTTAAGTGCTGATACCAATTTTCATTTTTTAATTACAATCTTGCCTTTCATTTGGTTCTATTTCTTTACTCATTTTACTTACATGTGTCTTCAGTCTTTGGGTTTGTTTTTCTTTTATGATCTTTCTCATCCTTTTCTTAAGATTTAAACGTTCTTTAAACTTGTCATTTTTAATATTTTCATGTACAACTCCTGTTTCGGAACCGTAAGTATTATTTTCTTCCTGATATTTAGAAATAGTATCTATTCGTGACACCCACCTTTTAAAGGAGTCTTCTCCAAGATCCAGAGTGTTTAAGAAAAACTTCCGACAGACTTTGACTTTATAACCAACATCATTTTCAAGCATTATGTCATGACCTTCAAGTTTCAGACATTTGAATTTTGTTTCTGATCGCCTTTTCAAAATATTTCTTGAGCTTACTAAAGCTTTAACATAGTTTTGTTTTTCTTCCCATGTAGTTAGCGACTGCCAGAAGTAGCTGAATATTTGATGTCGTTTTTCATTTGATATTGATCCACATAAAAATGACATCGCGCTTTTTTGTGAAGTAAGATTGTGATTACATCGTGATTTTAATTTTCTAGCTTGTTTTGCAGTTCTGCCTGTTATTTTATTTCCAACTCTTTTGTAGCCTATATACTCTTTACCTTCTGCTCTTTTCTTCATCTGAACTTGCCGAGACTTGATTGCAAGTGGAACTTCTTGCAGCTTGTCATGCTTTGTGCCGGCATCCTCTTGAACATCTATAATAATTTCCTTCTTACTGACACCATTTTGCTCTGATACTAAAATTAAAACATTATTTCAGAAAATTGTTGTCTCTCAAGCAGAGCTGGGCATGTATTTATGTTGATGTATTTAAATACATTGATCAGGTACTACTTTTCGTTCCTCAATCTACATTTTAAGAGCTTTTTTTTTGATACCACAAAATATATTTTAAAAGTATAATTTTTTTGACACAAAAATTTCAATATGTCTCGAAAACTATTCCGGTTCCCGTCAAAGTACACTGTTGTGATTTGTTTCAGATTTTTAGACCAACCTTTATTAGAAATGTTGCTCTGGCCCCCAGTTGGTCCCCCTAGAATTGCTTGGAAAAAAAAAATATATTTTCGAAGTGAGGACCCTTTTTTTTAGGTCATTACTTGTATTTTCATATGTAAACGATAAAAAAATATTTCCTGTCCCCCCAAATTTTACTCAAAATTTTTTGCCCCCCCCTGATTTTCAGAGCTAGCGCCGCCACTGTTGTGACAGCGTACTGAAAAGGGTCAAACTCATTGCTCTAATTGTGTAATTTATTTTAACTTATAAAAATGTTAATTAAAATAACAGCATTAAGTCCATATATTTTAAATTATAATGCTTATTTATTTCTACTAGTAGTATTTATTCAGTTATCAATAGTTAAAAAAAAAACAAATTCCATAAATCAATTTGAAAGAATACTAGTTAACTCATATTAATTCTCATAATGAGTGGTATAACTACAATGTCTTAGACGACCAGTAACTTTTTGAATTTCTACCTCACCTACCCGACCTCACTAGGAATTTGGATAGTCCTAAACGCCTTCCCTTGAATTTTAGAATCTCCCCGCCTACACCTGAATTTTTGAATTCCCCTCTGTTTAACTTAAAGTCTTGAACTCCCACCGTCTTCATTTAAATTCTGGATTCGCACATCTTTATCTGACTTTATGAAATTCCTATCGGCTTCACTTGAATTTTTAATCAGCCCCACTGTCTTTACTTAAATTTTTTAATTTCCACCACCGGTTTCACTTGATTTTTAATACCTTCCCCAATGGCTTCACTTGAATTTTTGAATTCCCCGGACTTACTTAAAGTATGAAACCCCCCACCATCTTCACTTAAATTTTGGATCCCCAACTTCACCTAAAGTTATGAATTTCTCCACGTCTTAACTTGAATTTTTGAATTTGCCCCACTTACCTAACTTGAACTTTGGATCTTAAGATTTGATGGAAGATGGCAGTATCTTCACCTGAATTTATGAGTTCCCCACCGACTTCATTTGAATTTTTAATTCCCCACTGTCTTAACTTGAATTATTGAATTTCCCGCTAGTTTCATCGATTTTTAATCCCCTCCCCATTGTCTTCAATGCATTTTTGAATTCGCCCCAGGTTTAATAGAAGTTTTGAACCACATACCGTCTTTATTTAAATACTGGATCTTAAGATTTGGTGGAAGTTGGGAGCATCTTCACCTGAATTTATGAATTCCCCACCGACTTCATTTGAATTTTTAATCACCTACTGTCTTTACTTGAATTTTTGAATTTTCCGCCAGATTCGCCCGATTTTTAAACTCATCCCCATTGTCAATTCCCCCCGATTACACTTGAAGCTTCCCCGTCCCTGCTCATGGCCTTAAATTTTATTTCTTAGCCCAAAATTATAGTTACACCACTGCTTATAATTTTGCTCATTTACCTTTATGCGAAAACTTTGGCACTCCGACAGGCAGTATATCATGACAGGAATTTGGGAAAACTTTAATAGCATCTAAACAATTAATGTTTTTGTTCCTGGTAGTGAGTGAACGCAATTCCACAATGCCAGGGTTCTCTGACACTAAAACAGAACTTATTAGAAAACAATTCATAAGTAAATTTAACTGCTCAAAAGCTTTGAACTGATTCTTATAAAAATACTTACTTTTCTTTCCTGACAAAGCTATTTTCACCAACATATTCGATCTTCTACTAAGTAAACTAACGAAATTCATGTGTAGTTCATTGAATTGAACCCGGCGATACCAAAAACAAATTTCTGAACATTTCGACAGATAAAAGGTTTACATCTGAACAGTGACAAGATAAGCATTTTATTATCTCCCGATATTTACAATTTCCTAGTAAAACCGTTCAATAATTTTTTTTATCAGCCTTTAAAATACATTGTAAGACCATCCCATTCTTTTGTTTTTATTTATATTTTAAACTGGAATACTGGTATGGAAATATTTTAACTGACATACTAAAATAAAATTGTTGTCTTACCTGTATCTTTTTCAGCTGCACTCTCCTCAAAATCACCGTCACCTCCGCATTCAGACTTGATGTAAATCTCCTCAGTCATGATAATGTTAGTGTTGTAGTTATACTTGTTTCCAGTAGATGATGTTTCCCGAGATTGGCAGCTCTCTACAATATTAATACTCATAGTTACTATTACTATGTCTATGTTTCAAACTGTGATCTACAGTATCTTATAGTTTTCGAAAATACTATAAAATATTACGGCGAATCTTTGGTCCTATTCAAATTAATAGTATATAAATTTTTATTCGCAAGAACAAAGTTATCCGAGAACTGTACTCAAGACCGAATATCACAAGTTCTTTTGCGGTAAACGATTACAATGGATTGGAAACGTAATGAAGAAGAGTGTTCAAGATATTTGTATTTATGTGAGCAGCACTGTATATTATTGACAGTAATCCTATTAACTGAGCTGTATCTTATTTAGTATAAAGGACACAAAAGTGGATATAGCATATTAAACAACTGACACCCTTTTCATAATTTCAGCTATTGACTGTCTGATATAAACACACATACCTATGTGCAGTACTATAAGAGCAGCGTTGCCAGACGTCCCGATTTTTGCGGGACGTCCCGCTTTATGAACAAGAATAGATTGTCCCGCGCGGGACAGCTAAATTCACGAATTATTCAAAAAGAAATAAATCGTTGAGGTAAGATAATGCCGGCGTGCCGTACGGGAATTTGCAGGGAACTTCGCCCATTGGTACTTGATGAAGTAGATATGGACCTGATTTATGAAGAATTCAACTTGCTAAATCCATCTATTGACGTGATTGCGAAAAATACGAAAGATTTAGCTGCACAAAAATAGCATCAGTTATTTGAGCTACTCCCGAAAAAACACTAAAAATATTTACAAGTTAATTTCCTTTATTATAAGCATACCAATATCTAATTGCTATCCCGAACGAGTATTTTCTCAGATGAATTTAAAATGGTCAGAAGCAAGAAACAGATGTTCTATCGTGTTGATAAAATTGGAATTACTTGTTCAATTCAACATGCAATACTCTTCTTCTTCTTTTCAATTTGTTGGCCTCGGCTTAAAGCCAGTCCGCCAGCGCTTAGCAATACGAGGATGGTGTGAGGATGTTAGAGGTTTAGTCTAATGGAGGTTAGGAATTCAGAAATTAAAGAGCATATTTCGATGGACGGGTTAGACAGTATACTAGGCACAGAGAGAGGGGCAGGAAGGTGTTTGCTTAGTAGTTGGTATAGGGTGTTACTTTTATCTGTGTGGTTGGGGCAGGAGAATAGAATGTGGGAGATATCAGCGGGTAACCCGCAGGAGCATAAGTTAGAGGGGATTATGTTGATACGGTGGAGATGGAACGGAGTGTGGTTGTGATTGAAGCGGAGACGACAAAAAGTAGAAATTTGTTTTTTGGGGAGGGGAAGGTTGTGGAACCAAGGGTGATATGGTACCACAGGTTGGAGCGAAAAGTAAAAGCGCCCTTTTTCTTCCGCTGAGGAGACGTACTCTTGTTGCCAACATATTCTTAGTTCCCTCTGAACAGCGGGGAGTAACTGCCTGAAGTTGACGGTACAGTTTGTAGGTGGTGTTAAGAGATTCGCGCCGTCGTTTGCCAGGGCGTCGGCAGTGTCGTTTCCGGGGATACCGCTATGACCGGGGATCCAACCCAGACGAACTGTAGTACAGGAGGACAGGAAAGAGTGAAGGAGTTGTTTTATTCGGAGGGTTACACGGTCAGACTTAGGGAGGATGCCTGTGGTCTGGATTGTTTGAAGGGAACTTAGTGAGTCAGTGAGGATTAATATATGTGAACGGTTCAGGGTTGGAATGAGGGAAAGAGCATGCATAATAGCATACTGCTCAGCGGACATGATGTGCATTATAGGAGGGAGCTTTCGGGATATGTTAATGTTATGGGAAGGGACATGAATGCCGTAGCCGGTGGATTGGGAAGATTTGGATGCGTCTGTATAAATAAGAGTATACTGAGGGAAGGATTTCTGCATAATAGATAGAAAGTGTGTTTGGAGGTTGCTTTTACTTTTGTTAAGGCCTATATTTGTGGAAATAGGGAGGGGAATGATTTGAGTGTGGTAAGGGGTGAGGTAGCAGGGGAGGGTGCGAAGTTTGTTTATGTGGCGGATTTCAGGCTGAAGGTTATTATACTGGGTGCAAAGCAAGGGTTTGGGTTTATTGCGGCAATATCTTAGGGAGTCAAAGTTTACTTTTAGTTCATTAAGTGAACGGATAAATGGATTGTTGTGTATGGAGAGCTGTTGTAGGATAAAACGGGAAGATAGGTACTGGGACCTGATTGTGAGGAGTGGTTCTGAGGCTTCGGCCAACAAAGCGTTCGTAGGAGTGGATCTCATGGCCCCCAGGCAAAGTCTGAGACCTTGATATTGGATGCGATTGAGGAATGTGTATCTAGTTTTGGTGAGTGGTGACATTATCGTACAGGAGTAATCGAGGATGGATCGTAGTAGGGCGCGATAAATCAAGAGCATAGTCTGAGGATGACCGCCCCACCAAGTTTTGGTAAGGGCCCGAAGAATATTTAGGACATTCCGGGACTTTGATGCAATGAGGTTGAGTTGGGGTTGCCAGGTTAGTTTACGATCAAAGGAAATACCTAGATACACGTAGGAAGAGGTGTAGGGCACAGGTTGATTATTTAGTAGGATTGGGGGAAGGGGAACTGGCGTACGACGTTTTGTAAATATCATGGCCTTACTTTTAGAGGGAGAAAGGGAGAGGTTGTGCTCCTGAAGCCACGAGTTAATTAGAGCGAGGGCTTGGTTAATTGAATCGATGGCGGGAAGCAGTTTGGGGCAGGATAGGTAAATGACAAAGTCATCTGCATACTGGATGCACTTGATTTTAAGGGTGTTCAAGGACTGATGTAGGGAGGCAGTATACATATTAAATAGAAGGGGACTTAGGATCGAGCCTTGCGGCAGGCCTTTAAAGGAGGTGCGAGGACCATGGAGTGAGTTTTTGTGCCGGATGTATATAGATTTGCGACCAATAAGATTCAGGATAAGTTGGTTTAGGTTTGGTGGGATTTTGAAGGATTCTAGTGTGTGTTGTAGGATATTAAGGTCAACATTATCAAAAGCGGCATGGATGTCTAGGAATAAGGCTATGAGGAATTCTTGCTTACAGAAGGAATTGTGGATATCTATGGACAGTTTGGCGGAGCAGTTTGTGGTGGATTTACCTTTGCGGAAACCATACTGGGTGTCGGGGAGCAGGCATTTATGTTCTAGCCACCAATCGTGCCTATTCTTAATTAATCGTTCAGCTGTTTTTAAACAGCATGATGTGAGGGCTATAGGGCGGTAGGAGGAGGCCAGAGAGGGGTCTTTATTAGGTTTTAGGATAGGGACTACATGTGAAATTCTCCAAGCTGATGGGATATCTTGACCAGATAGGGTTTTATTTATAAGGGATAGTAGGATTTCTTTAAGATTACTAGGCAGGTGTCTAAGATGGAGGTAGGCTATGGAGTCCGGACCTGGGCAGGAGTTCTTACCTAGGTTAAGTACGTTGGTGAGTTCGTGGATTGTGAAGGGCGCTGAAAGGAACGGGATGTTTATTTCACGGGATAATATTGGTGGTGGAGAAGGAACGAATGCTGGTGTCAGGTTTTGAAGAATTTCATCTATGCATGTTATGGTCTTGGGGTTATATCTGGGAGAGGATGACCGTCTGTAAATCCGGACGGTTTCCCAAACCTTCGAGATAGGAGTATCCGGGTTAAGGGAGCTGCAAAAGTTAGAAAAGTATTGCTTTTTTTTTTCTTTGAACAATCTTTTAGCTATAGCTATAGAGTTTTTTGCTCTTATAAAATTATCGAAGGTTGGGTGGCGCTTGTAATTATTCAACGCCATGTTTCTGTTATTTTTAGCAGCTGCGCATTCGTCATCCCATCAAGGGGTGAGGTTCGGTCTGCGGAGAGGCTTAGATGTGGGAATGGATTTTTCAGACGCTTGGGAGATTATATTTTGGAGGAAAAGGGCTTGTGCTTCAGTACTATCGCAATGGGGAATGGATGTTGATGCCTCAGAAGCTGAACTAAAGTACTGGGACCAATTGGCTTTTTTTAGGTTATATTTGGGAGTGTGGGGTTGGAGAGGTGGGGGGTTGGAAGCCGGCCCTATATCCGCATGGATATAGACTGGGAAGTGGTCACTGCCATGGGTGTCAGAAAGGGTCTCGCATATAATGAACGGAGCTATGGAAGGGGAGGTGATCGTGAGATCCACAATGCTCGGGGGTTTCCCAGGGGCGGTCAGTCTGGTGGGTTTGCCGTCGTTGAGGACGCATAGGTCAAAGTGATCTACGACGTCCTCAACTATTCGGCCGAGAGGGGAGGTAAGGTGGCCGCCCCATCGCACGCCATGGGCGTTGAAGTCGCCACACAAAAGGTAGGGTGGGTTGAATTGCCGTATTAAAAAACACATTTGGGCGTAGGATACAGTGCTATCAGGGGGGATGTATAATGAGATAAAGGTGACATTATGGACTTTAGCAGCTATAATTTGGAGGTGAAAGTTGGAGTATATGGGGATATGTTGGTAGTCGATGCCGTTACGAATCACGATGGCCGCACCGCCATAGCCATCGGCCCTGTCATGTCGGAGTAGCGAGTACCCGCGGACACGACAGATGTCGTCTGGCAGCAGCCACGTCTCCGAGATCGCAGCGATGTCGATATTCAGGGAATCGAGGAGTAAGAAAAGATCAGTTTTGTTACTGTTTATGCTCCTAATGTTCCATTGGAGGTATCTATACATGTTGTCGATGGGGTGGGAGATGAGGAGTTGGTAAAAGCTTGGAGTAGGATACTATATAGGAGGGCGAGAATAGTTTCTCCTTGCGGGAGGGGTTGCAAGAGGGTTTGAAGGGTTGCGAGGTCTTTTGGATTAATTGAGAGTTTATCAGTTATGACTGCGTCTTCAGGAACTTTGGCAGGGCTTGGGTTGTTACGAGAGGAGGGTGAGATGCCCGAGGTGCTGGGGAGGTGTCCATTTGGAGCTATAAGCAGTTGCTTATGGGCTTCACGGTCAAAACCTAGAAATGGGGAGGAGGGGGGAGACTGAGTTTTACGTTTTTTGGGAGTGCTAGTGATGTAAGAATAGGAGGGAGTGTTTGTATGAGGGCTAGTTCGTTGGTGAGTGACAGGTTGATCGGTGAGGTCAATGCTGGGGAAGTGTTGGGATAAGCGTACTGGAGCGGCGGGTGCCGAGGTTATGGAAGCTGGGTTTTTAATCGGAGGAAATAATGAAGCGGCCTCAATGAAGGAGTAATTTCTACTAGCCATACACTCTTTTATTTTCTTCTGTCGTTGTAATTCGGGACAGTCAGCATTGAGAGCATTATGCGAGGTGGAGTCGCAGTGAATGCATTTGACAGCATTGGTACACTCACGTTGGTTGTGTGAGCCTCCACAATTAGCGCATCTCTCCGCGCTTTTACATTGTTTAGCGGTGTGCCCGAATCTTAAGCAGTTAAAACAACGTAAGACCGGTAACACATAAACAGAAACCTCCATACAAACGTAATAGAGTATTACGTGCGTTGGGAGGGTTGTGCCCGAAAAGGTGACAACTACGGTCTGTGTAGGTGTATACTCTGGAGGGGAAACACCGGGGGGACTAGTTTTTCGGTTCAGACGACGGACTGACAATATTTTCTTCCCACAGTTTAAATTTTGTAACAGTTCTTCGTCTGTTACTGCGGTATCTACTCCCCGTATGATACCCTGACAAGCGACTAGATGTGTAGGGATGAAAATTTCATATTGTGAATTTAGGACTGGATTCTCGGTAAAGGAGTTGGCTGAATTGAAATTAAAAAAGGTTATGCCCAATCTCTTTTTGCCTAGTTTTGATACTGACTTGATATGCTCAATTTTCTGGGAGTGTAACAGTTTCCCGATGACAAGGGGGTGGACATTTGATAGATTAGTGTTTTCAGCATTAGGAAGGGGTTGAAGGTATACCGTGAAAGGACCGGAGTCTTCTTCACTGTATTTTAGGAGTGATTTAAATGAAGTATTGCTAGGCTTACCTGCCGGTCCTGGCGGAGGCGGAGGCCCAGGGCCCTCCTGGTCCATCTTGGGGACCCTCTATGGCACTATGTTTTATTATAGTCTATGTGATATTATTCGTTTATAAAAATATATTTATAAATATTCTAAAACTTGAGCGATTTAACCACTGTTTTACCGCACGTGTAGCACTAACAGGCCTAGACGAGGTAACGGACGTGTTGTCACCACGGTGGTTGGACAACGAATGCCCATGCAATACTCATGTGCTGAATTTTATCAATATATTAAAAACCAGAAAGAAACTCTTTCTAAAGTAAAATCGTCAGCCAAATACAAATAGGCGAGTTTCTGAAAAAAATATTGTTTAGTATCAGTATTTAGACTAAATCTTTAGTTTAATATCAGATTTTGATTGCTTTAAGATAAATAAACATTTAGAAATATTTAACTGTACTTTTTATTAGGTTGTCCCGCTTTTTGCGCCTTAACCCCGATTTTTTCAAATTTATTTGGTAAAAATCCCGATTTAGTAAAATAATAATCTGGCAACGCTGTATAGGAATGTCTTTTCTAAAATGAAGATTGGTAGATACAAAATCGTCTGTAAAAAATATATATGAAATACATAATGCTAAGTAAATGTCGTCCAGCTCAGCTCGTTTATAATAGGTCCAAAACATAAACGCATCACATTTGCATAAGGCAAATCAAAAGTGTATCACTGTTCCGCTTATAGTACAAACATGTGTTTGTAATAAACAGACAGTATACGCCATTCCTACATGTTTCTGCTTATATCCAGGCCCGTGCGAAGGAAAATCTGCGCCTGGGGCAAAGCCTAAATTTGGCACCCCTCCTAACCCTCAATCCCCCTCCTAACCACTGAAACGTCCAACATCGTGACGATATTCGCGCCACCTAGATTAGGCGCCCGGGGCCGATGCCCCATTCACACGGCTCTACTTGTGTCATGCATTTGTGCTATGGGCCTGATATGACCAATAACCGAATGCGGGCTATATTAACAACGACCGGTCAATGACAGGTTAGGTTTAGTTAATAAAAATCTAATACAGCAGAAGCCGAAAGGCTCGATGTAAGCCTAAAGGGCTTTGTTTATTTATTTATTATTTTATTTATTTTTTTTGCCTACCATTGGCCGGTCGTTGTTAATACAGCCCGCCATTCGGACATTGGCCGCAACAGGCCTATTATAAATGAGGTTTTATATTAAAAAATTATGTGAAGTGTGAATTATCACATATTTCAGAGTTTTGTAAAGTGTAAGAAGCCAGCATAAGAATATTTGAAGCCTAGGATTATAAATAAGCCTAGGATTAGCAATATAATAATACTGGATGCCTAGGAATATTTGTTCTATAATCACATCAAAATAAACATTTTTTGATAATAATTTTTATTGGTTATTTGAGTACTTAAGAGCTTCCATTTAGTCGCATTTACTTTGTATCACAGTCTTCAATAATAAATAAGAACTATATTTTCCTACGACTACTATAGAACTGTCTCATTTCGATACTGTTAAATGACAGGAAATTAACTTAATTTCGCATGTGACACTCATGCGCGCGAAGGCGAAGCGGTAATGATAAATTCGTCCAATGCGCATGTGCAGTGTGCGGAAATGAATAAATTCGCAGAAATGCGCATGTGCAGTTTCTGAGAATTTTCATTCCTGTACTGGCTGCGCGCGCATTAATGGCTGTTAACCATATTTATATTGTATTTTCTTCATTATGTATTTATTGAAAAATGGTAATCGGATAAATAGCATAGTGAGCATCAGGCGCAGAATGCATATTCCGCGCTAGTTGCACAATATACTATTATAAATGGCTTAATTTTTCTCAATTTCAGACGCGTATTTCTCCCTATTAACAATGTGTTATTTGTTTTATAAGTATTTCACTTCTATAAGTGATTTATTCCTCTTTGATACCTTAAAAACAAAAAACTAAAGTAATTCAAACAATAGGTTGAATTGTGACGTACAATAATAGACGGAGCTTACTGGAAATTACACACTACACTCCACATAGATCAGGGGCGCTCAAACAGTCGATCGCGAGAGGTTTTTAAGTCGATCGCGTACATATTTATAAAAAGTATTTTAAATATTTTTTTACAGTTATTGTAATTTAATAGTTATTAATATAGTAACGAACATTAAATGTTAAACTATCTGATAGAATAATAGATGATAATTTAAGATTTAACATTTAATAGATATTATTTGGAATGAGGTAGATCTCATTCCAGTCTTGAAAATTATGTCAGATATACATCTCAAAGCCAGAGCAACAGATAACAAGTTTTGGGCTTGTTTATCTGAAGAAAAATATCCATGTTTGAAACAAATAGCCCTTCAGTTAACAGCATTATTTGGGTCAACTTATTTCTGCGAATCTGCGTTTTCCGAAATGAAAATAATTAAATCTAAATATCGTAATCGGCTCAGTGACGAACATCTTAATTCATGCTTGCGTTTGGCACTTTGTAATTATGTGCCGTTTTATGAAAAGTATGCAGATGACATGCAGTGCCTTTCATCAACATCAAAATAACATTAGTTGTTGTATTTTAGCAATTAATAAATATAACCATTTATGAACTTTGTATTTGATTTTTACCTAGTCGATCGCTTGCCACCTAATTCTTTTATGGTTGATCGCCGATGGTTTAAGTCTGAGCGCCCCTGACATAGATGAATTCGGCTTTGAGCTGTTAATTTTTTGTTTTTTTATTATATTTTTAATTTCTAAACAAGACACACGTTACCGTAGCCATAAATACAAATATTGCACACAACATTACTAGCCATAATTTAGTCATGAATTAAAAAAAAAAAAAGTAATTTTGTCAAAAACACAAAACACTGCAATATTTTCTAAACACAAAATCTGATCAAAAATCCCTCTAATACGTTTCCGGTTTAGATTAATGTATATTAAGAGTATTTCAGATTTTTAGAACCCCTTTGCGTAAAGGGTGCGGGACAGTACACAATTTTGGGAAAAAATGTACTAAAATTAAAAAAAATTCTGAATTAAGAATTTTCTTTTGATATCACACAATAAATTAAAAAAATATATATTATGTTTAATGACCCAAAAAAATCTTTATTTTTAGAAAATTAACCTAATAAAAAATTCCTGTTGAACTGTTCCTGTTCCTGTTCATCAATGTACATTATTGAGATATTTTCAGATATTTAGATTAACTCTTCTGGGAAATAGAATGGGTATGAACGTTTTTTAACATATTTATGGCGTAAATCCCATATTTTTTTACTTATTTTTTTTTAAATTAAAATTTGTGTTTATCCTCGCATTAAGAGGTTTCATTTGGTACCCAGCTCAAAATTTTAAAATAATATTTATCTTTTTCATTAAATACATATTTGTTTATATTTATCTAGTGTTGTGTTATTTTGTACTCTCAATATATGTGGGTCAAAGAATTTTATAAGCGTGCCAAATTTTAACTTTCTATGTTCAACCGTTTGACTACAATTTCTACCGTAGAAACAGACAGAGAGACAGACAGACAAGAATGACGTTTTTTTGGTGATTATACCTACAAAATCCTAAAAAAACAGTATAAACATTCAATGATAACATACACATCTAGAAAACTAGCTCTACTGACCAGTGTTTGGGACACCTGCATCCTCCAATTCATCTCCTTTACATTCATTGATGTCCACAGGTTCAGACTTAATGTAAATCTTCTCTATGTTGGTATTATCATAAGATACGTCTGTAGCACCATCTATGATTTCTGCAATAAACACACATCACTGTGAAACATAAACAAATTACTTACTATAAAAATTGTACTTCCTCTGACCCAAATTATGGTAAAGGTCGCAAAGAATTGAACGGTTAGCTGGTGCATTAATGTACAAAGACTCCTCTATCTGCCTGTATGTAATTCGCCTATTTTCATCGAACAGTTTTTTAACAGCAGTAATATTGTCACAATTATGGTATAATTGTGTTGTAATGACCCAATTCCTTGAGCGGTCTTTAAGCCGTTCAAGGTTGCTGACGTACGGTTTTGGGAATTAAAGAATGTTGCGTGTTTGTCAACATAAGTTTTGAACTACATTCTAATGTGTTGATAAACATTATTCAATTGTGATGACTATGGTCTCAAATTGCTGCCAACAATTACACAAATGAATAATGTTTCCAAAACAATTGTGGTAGGACCTGACGTCATAGTGTCCTGGTTAACAGTTATAAAATGGTCTTAGGGAATAGAGTCGTGGTTAGTCATTCTTGGTAGTGAAGTAGTAGTCATTCTTGTGACCAGTCATCAGTTTGTATCACACCAGCCAAGGACCAGCCCAGCTGTTGAAGTCACCAAGACGAAATGTTAGTGTTGTCTACAGAACTTTTCCACGTGTTCGTGCGGATACCTGGGGTGGTTCGACCAATCCTGGAGAAGCCGGGGCAAGAACGAGACTTCTAACGGACAACACCAGCAGCCATTTTGACCAACAATTGTATTCTGATGTAAATTAAGATTATATAATATATTTTGTAGAAAAGATTCCGTTCTTGACTTCAACCCGTGACAATATTTACAGGATTAAATCGATGTATATACCATAATTTGGGGCAGATGTATAAATTGTGACAATAAAATATGAATAACCATTTTAAGAGTAAGGTACTTGATGCGCGTTACTGACCATTTTCGTATTCTATTTCAGTCTTCACTTCATGTACATCACTAATTTCATATTCTGTCTTACAGTCAAGCTCCTTTTTAACAATAATACTCTCTCTAGTATCATCAGGATGCACGTTGTAGCCTGTCTCATTGTTCATATTCATTCCTGAAACAAATATGTAGAGTTATGTAAAATAACTAGAACTAATGCTTCGTTCAGAACCTACAAATTATAAATTAGAATTAACGTGAAATTAGTACTTAACATAAAATTTCTACGTAGAAATTAAGCAGCATTCACAATAAAAATTAAAAAATTAAGCCACTGACAGATATTTTTATCGATTTCTACTTTATCGATAGATATTTGGCAGCTGTTTACATTTGCTAATGAGTTTTTGAGTGTTTCATGGTTCTGAAAAGAGTTGAAATAGAGGAAAAATGTATATTTATACACATAGAAAACACAAAGATGTGGATAAAAGCAAAAAAATATGGTCATAGATATTTTTAGGTTGACAAGTGCTTACTGCGCATGCGTCAATTATAAATTAACGTAAGGATTTGCAGTCTACAAACATCTAATTTTAATTATAAGTATTAATTTTGAAGGTTGTGAACGGTAACGTACAGTTACGTATAACAAACATTTACGTTAATTCTAAGTACTAATTCTAATTCCTAATTGAGAGGTTCTGAAAGCAACATTATATCTAGAATAAGTAAATTTACGTTCCTATCTAGTATTTTGTAGTAGCATTTTTTAATGGATTGTTTTGTTGTTAAAGCTGATGATATGGACAAAACAACAAAATTTATGTTCCTCAAATCAACGAGGCACATACATTTTGTGAAAATTTCAATTAAAAATGAAGAACATTTTTTAAGAGAGTGGGGTTTAAGTATAGTGGATTTTTTACTAGCAAAAATACAAGTTTTACTAGCAAAAATACAATTTTTTTATTAATATAACAATAATCAAATCACATCACAAATTAAATTAGATAATTATTTACATTGCAACTGATTTTACAATAAACAACTATCAAAGAGATCAATAATTAGAGCTTTAACCAAATCAATATTATATAAAAAGTTTTAATTATTTTAATGCTTTATTTCAAACTCCGGTTAGCATTTTTTTGTGTCCTATTCTTGCAATAATTGTAAACTTAAGCAAGAAAATTCTTACTTTATTAAAACATTATCACATTTTTCACTGACAGGAAAACTGGGTTAGATTTAGATTTTTTACTTGCCCGACCTTAATATATAAGGGGCAAGTATTGTAAGCGCAAAATTTTTCGATGTCGAGATTTTGACTGATGACCACGTTTCATGGTCCAGGGAATCCAAAAAACCTATTTTCGAAGTGCCGTCCGTATGTGTGTGTATATATATATATACGATAACTCAAGAACGGTTCAACTTAGAGAATTCGTTCTGGTACTAAAAAAATCTCCTTTTAATTGGGAAGAAGCCTATTATTTTTTTATGAAGATTCAAAACCGGAAACGGAAGTCATTAAACTTTAAAATTAAAAAAAATGCATAGCTATTAAACCAAGCCTTGAATAATAATTTGTATAAAACATAATTTGATGTATTTTTGAAGGTATACCTAAATCTTTTTTTTTTTTTTTTTTATTTTTTATTTATTTTTTTTTTTATTATTATTATTTTTCTCCACTGGTTTCTGGAGATCTCCCTTCTCCACTGGTTTATATTATAATTTCATAGTTTCAAAAGGAGTACATTTGGCTTTGATAAGTGAAAAGTAAGAGAATGCTGTTTTACTATACATGTATTCTTAAAAGAGTACTAATGGTAAAGGGTGGTAAGTGGTGCTTTACACTGAGCAAGCAGAGAAGCAAGTCAAGTGAACTGGTTACTGGTTTGCGTTTTTCGTAAGCTAATAACCAGAGAAGTATTGTTCACTTACGAGTAGATAGTTATGACAAGTTCAGTTGCTGAAAAGCTTTTAAACTATTAAAATTGAATCAGAATGTAAAAAACTAGTTTAAAAAATTATTATTAGGAAAAATTATTATTTTCATATGTTACTCCAAGAACAGATTGGAAAGGAGAAAATAGTGTGGATAGGAAAATGGTTCGCTAGAAGAAATACACTTGTAGGCTCAGCATTACTCTTCAGAGAACTTTATTTGGAAATTTCGACAGAATACAGATCGTGCTTGAGACAGATTACAGATTATGCCACTAAACCGTGTCCAAATAAGCTAACTATGTGCGCAGGTAGCTTGCTCATTAAATTTCAGCTTGGTGGAAGAAGGCAAATATGCTAAAAAGTAGAATGTTCTCTATTCACTTACCTTGCCCAGCAGCTTATCTTGCCCTTAAATTTGGAACTAGTAAGTAGATGTTTACACAGGGCTAGTAGCCTACTCATTTGACTTTTCTCTCTACTTGCTCAATTTAAACGCACCTAACCCTAATGAACTTTAAAATACTCTCATTTAAACTTTTTTATTCTGGTTAAATAGGACATGCACTTAACAGCTGTTAAAATCTTATCATAATAATACTAAAAGGTTATTAAATACCTTCACTTTAAACTTATATTCTGTAGAAAATGATCTTAATTCTGAATGAAGGCACTGGTAAAGAGTTCAATAGTTAAATTGAGCCCCTGTAACTGAAATTAATGAAATTTAGATAATTTGTAGTAAATTTAGATAATTTGGCGTTTTACTAATTTCAAATATATCATTAATAATAAGAATAAATATGGTCATTACTGGAAATAATTAAAGGAGCCTAGATACGAGTAGTTTAAATTTTCACAAGTTTTGAACGGTCGTCGTAAGTGATTGTCATGTGTAATACAATAACACAAATATCATTTAAAAAATACATAATAACTACAGATTACTTACAACAAATTTTTTATTTCCAAATAAGTATAATTATTGCTCTCGCCAGGACTGCCTAACGAAATATACAAATATAGCTTGTACTAGTCCGTGCTGATCAAATTAAACCATTTTCCCTAGTTGCGTCAAGGCCATATTAATTTTAATTTCCTTTTTTTTTTTCTCTCTGGTATTTAATTTGAAGTAATTTAGTTATTCTTATAAGTTATATGTGTCATGTAGCAGACACAGAATGTTTTATTTATTATTACAATAAGTATTTATTGTACATGATCAAATCTGTTCCACGATTATAGTTTAGAAAATTACTATATACCGTTTAACTGTTATAATGCAGTACAGGTCAAATGAAGTACATCCTCCAAAAATAAGTGAAATATTTTAAATAAATTAAAAAAAAAAACGGAATGAAAATCGTACTAGCAGTTCTCAAGTAATGGGTTAAACACAAACCAAAAAGATGAATTTTGTAACTCTCTCTCCCACAAATATCATTATAACTTTGGAACTACTGAACAGATTTTAAAAATTCTTTCAATTCTGATTAGTGTATGAATTCTGTACCAACTCTGCTGCAGATGCAGACGAAACCTATATAATCTCTGATAATTTTAAGAAAATTCGTTAAATATGAACGAAAAACATGTATATTGTGATTTTAATAAAACACAGCAGAAAACTTTTTTGTTTGAATTATATTCACTTATTTAAATTTACTATTACTATTCTATGTTGTTATAAATCAGTCCTTTTGTTCAAAATTTACCCGGAAACAATTCACATTTGTTTTTAGACATGCGAAATAGAACGAGCACTTAAACAACAGCGTAACCGTTAAGTATTTGACACTTGCTGCTGACGAGGGCTGCCTTAGAGATCGAAATATTACATCCAGTATTAATATAAATACACTATTTGAAGGATAATTTCAGTGTCATTATTTAATATGTAAATCTTCAAAACACAATTTAATACTTAGATATACATTGGAACCTTGGTTCACGAACTTAATGTGTTCCTGGATTCTAGTCGCGAAGCGAATTGGTCGTGAACCGAAACAATTTGTTTCGTTTAAATTAATGTAATTACAATTAATCCATTCCAGACTCTAAAACTTGGTATTATATTTTTACATTTTTTTTTCCTCTAGCACTTTGGACCTTTGTTTCGTTATTACAGTCACTCCCTTTGCAACATCAGCAGTCTTTATAGCCTCTTTGTTCTTTATCATCGTGGAAATCCTAGATTTAGCCACACCGTATTGTTTAGCTAAATCGGTTACACGAACATAGTTCTCATGTTTCGCTAAAATTTTCGTCTTTAATTCAACAGTAATACGGTTAGGCTTCTTATTACTGCTATCACTATGCACTTTTTCTAAAATTCTGGGCTAAAATTAGCGAAAGTTAAGCAAAATTTAAGCAAAAAGTACTCCGACGGACACACCTTATGCCACGCTTGACTAATAACTGAGTTATGTAGGGGGTTGCTAAATGAACTGGTCATCAGCCTTGGTCGTGAACCGAGTTACTGTACACCAACTGAGTCAAAATTTGGTCGCCAAAGCTGATCGTATTTGGTCGTGAACCGAGGTTCCACTGTATTCTTGTTTGGGATAATATAAAAAACAGACAAGAAGAAAAATATAAATATTAAATTTCAATTTTTGCTACTATAATTTTAGCAAATGGCATTTGTTAACAATATCCATGATAAATTCAAGTATGATTTTAGTTTTGTATACACTTTTATTATATAATTTTAAGGCACAAGAAATTATATATTACAGCTAGTAATACATTTATCTTTTAAGGTATTAAAATATAACATAATCAAAAGAAACATATTTAAAAATAAATAATTAAAAAAAAAATAGCTAGTTAGGGTCAATGTGGTAATCGTGAATCATATTTTATTCTATCTCATATATCCTAAAAAAATAGTATACATATAAATTTATCATTTTAATAACAAATAACTTAAACTATTAACTACATTTTACCCATAGTAACCCTACTATCTATACAAGATTTCGATTAATATAAACCTTCGTAAAAAGTGGGGAAATTGATTCACAGTGTATATTTACTCATATATTTACTTGGGGATACACAAAGTGAATCGCTCTTTAGGACACAGTGGATCAATCAAGTACGTAGTTAACCAGAGTAGTTTTAATTAAAAGATAAGTAAGATTAATTATAAAAAATAAATAACACAAAATATTAGTAAGTATAGTGTATTCCCTAATTGTAAATAAAATACAAATGCTTCTTGTTATCTATAGCTCGATTAATAGAGAAATAAATTTAAGATCTTAGCGCCGCGTTTGTCAATTTTGAAACGTAGGTAGAGGATATTCAATGTTATTGTTACATAGGGAAAAATTGCTAAGCGATATGACATCTGGCGAGATTTTAAGCAACTACAGAAACAGACATTCAATCGCTTTTTACATTGAGTTATATGGGATCAAAATATATTTTTGCATTTTACTATAGTGTTGTTGTTATTATATTGTTACGTTTTGTTAAGTTGTATGTTATTTTATTTAATTTTAAAATCAGTTTTAAATTGTTTTTACTGGTATCAAGTGATAATAAATGAAAATAACCTTAAATTAAAGTGGAAGATAAGACAAAAATCAGGTCTAAGTCGAAATATTATTGCTGTGTACCTGAGTGTAATAAGTAGATTAAAAGAAACCCATTTCAACCTAAAAAATAACCTAACCTAAATAACCTAAAAGGTCAATTTCAACCTAAATAATTAATAAAAACATGCCTAAAATTATTCTTATTTATTAATATTTCACTGATTACCTTGTATAAAAACACGTATTAATATTGTACCAAAATTACAAAAACCGCTGTAAACACTAAAATTCACGTTATTCCCCATATGATTATATGTAATGAATGTCTATTTTGGAAGTTCCAAGTATGCCGCAACAGCGCTGCGATCTTAAAATATTTTCCCTATAGCTGTGAAACTAAAATTGCAGGATTATAATTACTATATTTTTTGAACCTGTTCGACTATTTTATAAACAAGTAAATATATACAAATGTTTATAAAGCCATTTATTTGCATGACACGTCTCTAAAAAAAAATAATAAAAACTATATTTTGTGATGTAGATTATGGTGATACAATTTTTTGTAGTGGATTATTTCAAGTATATAGATAGAATTAAAAAATTCACGCGTTGTATAGGAAGGTAAGCAAATTTTCAACCAATGGCCCACATTTTTTCCAAATTTCACTTTTCTAATACAAGCTTTGTGACGATTTACAACTTACTTGATTCCAAGTTTTGTTATTATTTTAACATTGTCTGAAGTAGGTGGAAATCTGTGGAACGATAATTCAGGGTTCCTCTTTTTCGTTGACTTGCACATATGTAGGTACGCAATAATAAGATCTATTTTGGTCATTTTTGTGGACTTCGCAAAAACAAATCGATTTAAACAAACTTAAATAGTATGACTAATGCCAGCGACTTCTACTTTGAAGTAAGTCATTAAATGTTCACTACTTAGAATTTCTCTTATCTGGAAATGCCTATAAGTGAAATAAAATACTATAGAAAATTCTATGGCCAAAATGTTCAATGATTCAAAAATGGAGTTTTTAATTTTAAGATGGCTTTCTAAACATTTGTGTACACTTACTGGTAATAAGATAGTAAAACAGGTTCATAAAATGTTATAATATATACTTATTCCTATAATTTTAGTTTGACAGCTGCCTAACAATAACATTGAATATCCTCTACCTACGTTACAAAATTGACCACCGCGGCACTAGGATCTTAAATTTATTTCCGTATCAGTTGCATGAATAATTTTCTTCATTGTCTAAAACTTAATAAATCTGTTATAACATGATCATACATAATCATATACATGCCTCTACTCAGACAAGTGTCAATGCGTACACAGTGGAACTGAATGTGAAAAAACAACAATAGCTTTGTTCACTGATCTAACGAATAGTTAAGAAATAAGTTTATGAACAGATATAATGCGCATATACGACTGGAGACGTGTTAGATATTTTTTGACTTTATTCGTTTTTAGTGTTCATAACTGAAATAGTTACTGTTTCTAACCAGATGTTTGACAATAACATGATCTATTCATAGATAAACTGCAACAATAATAAGATCATTTTAAATTACACAAAATGTTTTCAACATTCACAAGAAATTTTAATATCTTTCAAATCAATTATTTTATTGATTCAAACGTTTTGCAACCAAAGTTTTAGAAGTAATTTTTTATTATAAACTGATTTTCAGTAAACATGTAGATTTTATAACGAATAAATGCTATCGTATGTTGGGTTCATATTAAGACCATGTAGTAAATTTAAGTCACCTAATACGCACATAAAATTGTACAATGCCCACGTTTTGAATCGATTGAACTATTGTAGTGTAATATGGAACCCGTAATACGACACTTACATAAACCGACTGGAGTCTGTAGAAAATAATTTTGTTTATCACTTATATGATATAAGTGTCTTGAAAAAATAGCTGGTATGGGATATAGGCTATATCCCATACCAGCTATTTTTATCAATGTTTTTATTTTAATATTTTAAGCGTTTTTGATAGGAGGATGATCATGGACATAAGACTGCTTGTAATTTATTTATCAGGTATGGTTGATAATACAAAATTGTTGGCACTTATTAGTTTCAACGTGCCACCACGTTCTTTACGCAATAAAAATCTATTCCATCAGCATCTATGCAGAACTAACACTACCAGAAATTCACCAATTAACCGTATGGTTACCTCCTTCAATAATTTTCGCACAGAAATAGATCCCTTTAATGTATCAATTTTAAGTCTGAAATGTCAGTTAAGGCAATTTTTTATGAGCAACTATACATCATCAACGTTAGATCTCTAACACTAACTGTTTGCACTGTTTAACTTTATTTTAGCTTCAACTGTAATGTTGTAATGTATAACGAACCTGTAGTTGTAGTGTTGGGTGTTAATTCCGTTTACAACTCATGTAACTAAATAAATAAATAAATAGCAAGTCATTCGTGTTTGTAGATGAGACAAAACCTTCTAGTCAGAACACACGCATTGTTTCGTTAAAATAATAAACTGAGTTCTCTTACTTAAATTTACTACACCGTGAATACAATCTTATAAGTCAGCCATTATTAGTAGCATTCGCAGTGACAAGAATATCTAATACGTCTCAAATTGAACATGCACATTAAATCTGCCCATGAACTTATTCTTTAACTTTTAGCACCTTATTAGAAACTTATCCACAAGCAATGCTATTACTGTCACCATAATTGCCAAATTTGTCTGGCTGATAAGACTGTAATCCCGGTGTAGTAAATTGAAGTGGGAGAACTCAGTTTATTAATTAAATTCAACAAACTAACAACCCACATGTTTTAACTAGAAGTTTTTGCTCTAATCTACAAACACGATTGATTTGCTATAAACAGGTTACAAAATTCTCTGAAGGTTACCGCGAGTAATAAACATCTTGTCAGAAACAGTAACTATTTCATCCGTGAACACTAAAAGAAAAATTGATCTCACGTGTGGTGCTGTAATCTGTACGAAACTTCATCCGAGAATAAAGCTAATAGCTTTGTTCGCGGATGAAGTTTCTAACAAGATACCAACAGTTAAGGAATAAGACGTGTTAGATAATCTTGTCCCCGCGTACTAACTTATAAAATTGTAATCCCCGTGCAGTAAATTAAAGTGAGAGAACTCAGTTTACTAATCAAATTCAACGAAACTAATAACGCGACTGTTCTAACTGAGTTTTTGTTCTAATCTATAAACACACTTAATTTGCTATGAACAGGTTTCGTAACTGTCTAAAGTCTACCGCGAATAACAAATATCTTGTTAGAAACAATGACTATTACATTCGTGAACGCTAAAAAACCTTTTGCGCACGCGTATTGTGCTTTAGTCCATAAGAAACTTCAGCCACGAAGAAAACTATTATAGTGTTCTTCTAACAAGCTTAAATTTAATTGATTGACTGTGTACGTCTGATTTACTACCACCAAATTGACCCTACCCATAAAAGATTTAAAATATAAATGGAGTCTTAGTATTTTACATCTTTATTTGAAGTACAATTATCCGGAACTGTCCTGGATTTTGTGCAGTAATGTCCTAGTTCAGTGGTCGGCGAACTTTTTTGGGTATTATCCCAAAATTTGTGTACAACGATATTACCCCCTAAACTTGAAAGTGAGGAAAAGTGAACCAATTGCTTTTAAAATTGTAGTGTATCACGACGCGCGTGCAATACCTCTTAACTGACATTTTTTGATAACTGCGTTTTTTTTTTGATAAATATGAATATATAAAATCTGTCTAGTAGTAAATTATCAGAGCCAAAAAAAAAAAAATCTAAATGCTTTATATTTAATACTTTCATAGTTCCTATAAAATGAGGCTAGTTTCTGTTTTGTGTAAGGTATATTATTCTCTAATAGTTAGTTAAAATTTTTGACGCACACCAACGATGGCTATTTGCATCTTTCACTTTCATGAGCCCATCTAAATAACTAGAGTATATTATAAAATAAATTAATTGAATCGGTTATTTCGAAAAGGCCACGTCTCCTTGTTTTTACATAAATGAGTTAACTCACCATTTGACTCAAAATATGCTTTAAACTTTGTTACATGTAAAAATGCCTCATCTCCACTGTTTGTTATATAATCCAGGCAGGTGTTGTTCTCTGTTTACTTTGAAAAGGCCGCTTCTCCGGAGACGTTTTTTTTTGTTCTCCTGTAAAATTTACTTTTCTGGAGTTGTGGCCTTTTCGAAATAACCAATTCAATTGGTATGTAAGTAAAACAGTTTTTATTGTTATCTGACAAACTATGCCTATGTCACTTAGGATATATTGCACGCGCGTCGTCGATATGCTATGTAAATATTTTCAGAATCCGAAATATACAATGAATATTTATATTCAAAATAGTTTATTTAATCCATTTGTTAGGGAAATACATTCATACAAATTGAAAATCAAGCAACTTTAAAAATAAAATACAAAATTAAAAACTAATCAAATGAAAAATAAACTGCTTGAAATAAGAACAGACAAAATTAATAAATCTAATTAAGGAGCTAAATAATTGCATTGAAAACATTTCACTTCAGGTTTTGGAGAAATGATGTTTCATTTTAAATACAACCATCATTAGACTTTTAATTTTATAAATAAACTAAAACTTATTTGTTTTAAAAAATATACCTTGATAACTACCCTCGCTTATTAAAATATATATATATATATATATATATACATGGGGTTATGTTTTTATACTTGTCTTTATGCGGTTACTTTCTTATTAACGCTACGTATAAACCCCAGAAATTATAAGTTTCTTAACCCTTTCACTGCGCCATACGCTTTGTGATTTCGTGCTCGGTGTGCGCACATATTTCGGTGATTGAGAGTTTATTCGTGTAGAGCAGTTGGCGTGAACTTTTTGTGTAAGTTTTCATGACATGTAAGGATGAATGATGGTATATGACTAATGTTAAGAAAAAATGTAATGTGAGTGAATGAATACAAGAATACAATCAAAAAGATTTTATTTAATCGATATAAATAAGTAGATATACCGAATGTAAGACCCTATCTAACTGAATTGAACGGCGCAGCAACGTATACCAACGCAACGTGCTCGCAGGTACTTGAACTGGTTGGGGTAACCAGCGAAAATAGTCGTGTTGAGCAGGGAACAATATAAAACACGGCGCGAGTTAACTCGCTCGGAGCGTATCGGGCCACACTTTTATTTACGAGTATATACGGTTGGAGCAGCAAAAGGGTTAAACAAGACTACCAATCTGAAATAAAATTAGTGACAATCTATACATCAAACTTTGCACCGAATTTTTATCTACCTAATAAGAAATTTTTAATTGTTGTAAAAATTTTATCGCTCAGCAATGTATTTTTTTAAATATATTTATTGATTTCAAATAATTTTTATATTTATATAGTTTTGTGTAGAAATGTTCAAAAAATACGTCAACATTTTTTTCGATATACTTATTATTTATAGTTTAGAACCTTCGTCGAAAAATATTATTGAAAAGTGACATTACCGGTGGCGGCGCTGTGCTGCAAGGCAATATGCTGTTGTCACTAGTACTCAGCTGTCAATATGCTAATATCGAACAGGTTAATTTAAGCACAGTACATTTTTATTTTATGAAAATGTGAGTAAATATTTGCGATTTTTTTTAATTTTTAAGCGCTACACATGTATCGAGGTGTATAACAGAAGGTGGGCATCAAATTACAGTATTTAAAGTTTAATTTCAGTAGATTTATTGAAGTGTAGTTTGTAGTTGAGAAGGTGTTAAATGCCGGGCACGTAATTTTAAGTGGTACATCTGAGTGTCGGTCATCTGAATTTACAATATATGGATTCTGTTTGCAAACAAGTGTATTATATTCATTGCCTCATGAAATAAAATATATTTAGTTGGACAGGAGCAGCTAAAAGTTAAATATGCAACTTGCAGGTGCAAGCATATTAGCGCAGTTTTGTTTTTCTGCGACAAATGTAATGAACAAACTCGCAAAGTATCAGTTACTTTTTAACTCAAAATATATTCCCATGCCTTCCTCCTGTCCATAACCAAATCTTTTCCGATCTGGACTTAATATTAACTTTCCCTCCATTTTTCTTAAGAAAAGAAGAAAACTAAGATGCCTATCTTTGTCCTGTTTTGAATGAGAGCCAAAAACACAACAATTTGTTCTACTTTTATAGTTTTTCACAACTTCTATCGACATTCTAACAAAAATTCAACACTAGAACATATGTAATAAGTTCAAACAGTACTAGAGCGCCTAGCACAATATTTGACCACCAGACTGCGTATTCGAGCGTGTCAGTTCTCAATACTTGATTATAATGAAATGCCAGCCACTTAGTACACGTGTTTTTTACAAAAATTAAATAATTTTTCTGATAATAGACTACCAAGTACAATAACTACAATATTAGTTTTTGTTTTTTTTTTTTGTGGCCTTTGCTGCTTTGGCAATTAGCCAGGACATTTCTTATTTTTATGAAAATTCCATGCCTGAACGGGATTCAAACCCGAGACCTTAGCAACTCAGAACACATGTGTTACCACTACGCTACGCCGGTCGGCAATAAGTAGTATTCACAATAGAACAAAAAAAAAACTAGAAACTTATGTGAAGTATAAAGCTTTAGCTATAATTTGCCGTGTCATACGCAAAAATAAACGTCACTAGTTTGCAAGATGTCGTCTATAATGCAATTTGTTTTTTTTTTTACAGTTACATAACAGTTGTTTTTTTTTTTTTAGTTAAAAATATCCTATTAGATAAAGTAAAATTCGATACAAATTTCGATGTATAAGTTGTTCCGACTATTATTTCAGATTATTAATTTTGTGTAAGAAAGTTGTATGAAATGAAGAATTGTTGAAATCTTGTACACCGATTATTTTCTACTAGGCTTTTTTTTTGGTTTATATTTAACTGAAGAAAGATATTTAAAAACTATAAATTATAAAAAATGTCCCAAGATTGCCGTCCCTCCCCTATACCGGGTGACAAATTTTTACCGGAATCTAGGAGAATAACATTGAAAACTATATTTTTTGCGATTGCTGCTCTCTATATTATTTAACCCCTAACCAACCATATGAATTTTGTCAGCCATCAGTTAGGTCGACGCTTCACCGCGCTTGTAGTAAAGCCGTAATATTTCTCGTGATATGATATAAAAAACGTCTTTAGACTTTTTGGTTGCGTTTGATATCGAAGGTTCATTTTCGTCCAGGCCACATAATGCAGCAATATTCTGCTTCAAAGATTTACTCCATATGATTGAGAAACGTCGCTGAATTTGATCCATGATTAATTCTTCACTCAATTCTCAAGGTAGATATTTCGTCTACCGTTTTTAGGGTTTTGTAGGTATGACCAAAAAACCCTTATACCGTCATTTTGTCGTCTGTCTGTCTGTCTGTCTGTTCGGTAAAAATTGTAGCCAAACGGCTAAACCTAGAGAGTTGAAATTTGGCATGCTTATACAAATCTTTGACCCGCATATAAGAAAAATACTAAAACATCTAAAAAACATATCCCCCTAAAAATATAAACAAATATGTGCTCATCGAAAAAACAAATATTTTTTTATAATTCTGAGAAGGGTATCAAATGAAAGCCCTTGGTACGTGGATTAACGATCAAATTTTTATTTTTGCAAAATAAATTATTTTGAAGCGATTTTTGCCAAAATTGTGCAAAAATTTTTTTGTCCCATACCCTGTATCCCAGATGGTTTAAATTAAAAATCTGAAAAAATTCTAAGTAATGTACATTGGTGTGAACCGGAATAGTACAACAGGAATTTTTGATCAGATTATGTTTTTGGAGAAAAACGCATTTTTTGTGATTTTTGGCTAATAATGTACACAAGTTATAGCTTTGTAACACGCCAAACTGGAACGTGTGTGCTGGTGTAGTGGTATTAGCCGCTGATTTTTCAACCAAGTAACCCGACCCGAAAGGGTTCGAACCCTGGAGAAAGAGACAATATTATTTTTTGTTTTTTTTTATAATTTTTATATTGTTTAAATTATTTTTTCAAAATTCTAGTTATATTTTGGCAAATGTTGCATTTTATTTTTAAAAGCGTAAATTTAATAAGCAGTGGAAATTGTTTAAATTATAATTTAATTCTGTTTCAATGTACACGAAATCAGAGGGACGGAACTTTTAACAACCAATGGAAGCCATAGGCGCAATTTTTAAAATTCTTAATGAACATTGCTATATAAAAAAAAAAAAATACTGCACATATTTAGAAACTTAAATAATGGTATTAGGCGTTCGAAATAAAATTAACAAAAAAAATATTTTAATATAAAATTTGTTTTCGCATCCAAAATAATCATCATTCACTTACTAAATACCTGCAAAACCCTGAAATGTGTGAAAATTCACACTTCACATCAATTTTTTCATATGTGCCATTGTTTATAAATATTTGTATGGATTGTATATCCTGCCAATCCAGCTATATCAAATAAGTTCATAAAAAAGCCATAGGCCATCTAGTACACTTTCTGGCCGCTGAGTCACCTTGTAGACGGTTGACGTAGTTTTTAATAAAACATGAACTTTATAATGTTATTGTGAACATTAAGCGTATTTTATAATGAATTCTAGATTACAGCGTTTCACCAGAAGAGTACTAAAAAGAAATTTGTTAAATATTGAAAATAAGGAGTTAAAATTATTAGTTTAATTATCGTAGCGCCTCTCAGGCGCCATATAAGCGGATACCGTTTAACAAGCTATCAATCACAAGTTATCAATCGAAAGACATTTTTTACCCTTTTTTATTAAACTGAAAACTTATGTAATCAATTTTGATATCAGTTTTTTTATTTCTTTTACTACGAAATTTTATATTGCGTTCTGGTGTTTAAACTAATGCGAGGATTTTCTAAAGCCCAATATCTGTCATTTTGAAAGTTTGGTTTATTATTTAAAGTAAATGCACATTCATCTGTGAAACAAATTGACGATAGAAATTTTCTTGTATGTCTTCAGAGAATATTTGTCTAATTTCTTCGAACTGTAATAATTCTTGATGGCATTGTATTTTATAGAGGGGATAATTATACTTCTTCCTACATTTATCGCGATACGTAAATATTAAAAAAACAATTTGGTTATGAATTTTCCACGTTTCGTAGTAAAAAATTAAGAAAACTGAAAAATAATATTACGGACCTTGTAATTTAATATGGGGAGCAACAATCGTAAAAAATATAGATTTCAATGTTATTGTCTTATGTTCCTTGAGTCCTATGCTCCATTCATCGACCACTGCCCTAGTATAACATTTTATCTCCAGTTTCATAAGTCTTAAAACTAGATGTAAGCTAAAACTCGTTAAAACGCATTGCACTGCTAGGTAATTTTGTATTTTACATGGAGTTTTAGGTTACATCTAGTTTTAAGAGTTTTATGCCACCGGGCATATTATTAGAGTATAGAATCCCTAAATTGGACAAAATATTTCTTGCTTTTTAATTTTGAACAATTTTTCATAAACAAAAATGTCGTTTTTCGCAACAATGGTTACAAATTGTGCAAAAGTTTCATTGCACATTTGTCAAGATTATTGCTCGCACGTAAAGATCAGTTTTTTAAAAAAGCCTGTTCAATGACAACTGAATAAATCAACAATCAACTTATTTATATATCTCTTTCTCGCTCATACTTGCGAGGCATGTGCGAGACAGAAATACAGCTTTGGACAAATATATGAAGGACACATGTAGTTATAATATAACATCTAAATTTATGTACATTGTAACATGTATATATTTGACAAAATGTTTTTAAAATATCATTGACACATTCTAAAACGTACGTCTAATCAGATAACCGAAAATATAAACAGAGTTATGATAAATCTTAAAATACAAATATATATAGGCTCAGATTTGTTACGTTTTTTTACATAAAAATAAACAACTAGGGCTTGGATCATTATTACACATGCGTTTGAAGTGAACACTATCTTTTTCATGTTTTATTGCGTATGTTTAATCATATTATGGCTAAAAAACGTGAACTCACTGTGGCAGAAAGGAGTCAAATTGTATTGCTACATTCACAAGGACAGTCGCAGGTGAAATTTAAAAAAAAAATGGAGTGTTCAAGAAAAGCCGTGCAAATTACCATCAAAAGGTTCCAAGAGACAGATACTTATGAAAACAGACTAAAAACTGGAATAAAACGTGCAAACACTTCCAGAGATGATCATTTTATAAAGAGAAGTGCTCTTCATAAACGGTCAATATCGGCAAAAGAGCTGGCTGGTGATCTGTGTGAGCATAGATAAGTTTTAGTTTCTTCTAGAACAATTAGAAAACATGTAGTGGAATCTAATCTGCATGGAAGAAGAGCTTGGCGAAAACAACTTTTGACCGAACGACACAAAAAACTTCGCCTTGAGTGGGCCAAAAGACATTTAAATTGGATACCTGATGAATGAGAGAAAATCATTTGATTTGATGAGTCCAATATAGAAGTAAGCATTGTAATGGTTTAACGTACTTACGAATTTAACAGAAAAATAAATTTCTAAGCAATTATTGCACTAACAATATAAAATTTAATTTACTATAAATTTACGAAATTAAGGTTTGTTTTTTTCTTTTGTGGATCAGTTTTTTGGACAACCTGGAGCCATCTTTGTAAGACGTAGGCCGGGTAAAGCTTTTCATCCTGAAAGCATCATCCCTACAGTCAAATTTGGTGGTGGTAGTATTATGATCTGGGAGTGCATATCCGCCAATGGCTTAGGCGAAATCTTTTTGTGCGAGGGACGCATTATTATGTTATATTACCATGCTTAATGAAGTTTTGGAGCCATCAATATTAAAATTATTTGATGAAGACAATCCAGAATATGTTTTTCAATAAAATAATGCCCCCTGTCACAAAGCCAAAGCAATAAATGAATGGTTTCTCAAAAACAATGTGCCACTTTTTGCATGGTCCCCCAGTCACGAGATTTATCGCAAATTCAAAATTTATGGTCGATTCTGATAAACAAGGTGTCTCTTTACAAATGCAAATCAAATGAAGAATTGAAGAAAATTATTGTGGACGAATGGTTCACTGTACAATCGTACATAAAAAACTTGTGGACAGAATGCCTAAAAGGATACGTGTGGTAATTAAAGCACAAGGAGGTACCACAAAATATTAATAATTTTGAGTAAAGTTGTCATTAAAAGCTGTAAGTATTATTTTATTTCCCAATTTTCCTGTAATAATCCAAAAATTCAATAAAACATACGGGGCTCCGTACATTTGTCCAAGGCTCTATATAAATAAGTTGATTGTTACTTGATTCATTTTTCACTGAATATACTTCTTTGAAAATCTGAATTGTACTTGTTCCTTCATACAATAGAAGATGCTCCATTTTTATAAAATACTTCTTACATTTGAATGACATTGCAACCGAAAGTAATGCGTTATGATTAGTAAAAATTTACATTATTTTAAAATATTGTACTATTGATCACATTTGATTGGTTTTTCTTCAAAATGTACTCGTTTGTGGGCATTAAAAGATGATAAGTATATATATGTTTTGTTACATAGTTCACATTTAAATGGTTTCTCGCCGGAATGTGTTAGTTTGTGACTATCGAGATGTGACGAACGTGAAAATGCTTTAGTACACTGATCACATTTGAATGGTTTATCACCAGTATGTGTTCGTTTGTGTCTCATAAGATGTTCTGAACGTGAAAATGCTTTATTACATTGTTCACATATGAATTGTTTTTCTCCAGAATGAATTCGTCTATGTCTTGTAAGATGTTCTGCGCGTGAAAATGCATAATTACATAGTTCACATGTGTATAGCTTCTCTCCAGAATGTGTTCGTTTGTGTCTAGTGAGATGTGATGACTTTGTAAATGTTTTATCACATTGATTACATTTGAATGGTCTCTCTCCAGAAGGTATTCTTTTATTTTCAAGAAGTAAAATAGCGCGTTCAAATGTCTCCTTACAGATGTCATTTTCATTTGAAGTTTTTGTGGGTTGTTTATACGAGTTAATAGCCAGTGACGCCCAACTCTCTTCTAGATTACTGGAAGATGGTCCTCTTGCTGCAAACGTACTTACATTTATTAATGAGACAAAAATTAGATAATTACAACATAATAATATAATTTATTAAGAGGATTGCAGCCAATAAAAAAACAAATACATACAAATTAAAAAAAAAAACAAAATAATACAAAAAAGAACAAAAATAAAAAAGAAGGAACATACAAAGATTTTGAATAAAATTAATATCTAATATTAAATTTTTCTGCCTGTGGCTGTAAATGTATGTAATGTATGGATCTATAATTTGGCCTGGTTTATAATAGACTCATAACATAACGCATAGCATGGTTCCATAACTTAATCAAGTTGAAACATAATACTATCGTTGTCCTGTTTACAATACGACCGCACAACACAGACATACAACTCCATAACATATAACTTCACCAAGTTGAACATTCATGTTTGTGGTGGCTATGCGTAGCCAATCACAAACGAGAATGGCGAGCATGCGCCTTGCTTGTCAATTGTCATAAGTTTTTGTATATTTTTTTTGGTTATTACTGTGTTTACAATTTATTAAGAATGGAAAAAGAAGCAAGATTGGTTGAATTAATGCAAAATAATCCAATATTGTGTGACAAATCAAGAAGAGCTCCGCGTTCTGACATGTATTAATGCGGTACACCGGCTCTATTATAAACACCTTAATTATGGCTTGTGCGTTGTGCTGTGGAGACATGCTATGTTATATGCCATGCGTTATGTTATGTGGCTATTATAAACCAGGCTGAAGAGTAACAGATTCTTAGTGACCTTGATCAGTGACAGAGCAAGGTTTTAAAATCTGGGGAGTACCATTTTTTTATCGTGATAAGTATTAAAGAAAATATGATGATTTTGATTGTTGAAAAGTTGAAAGCGGGCCGTAAACTGCCCTTTGACCTGCTTCCATCTTTCATAATTCGAAATTATTCCCAAAATGAACCAGCCACTTAGTTAAATCTATGCATCTTTGAGGTGATAGTATAATTTTACCGTACATAAATGTACGTTATTAAGAATTTATTCAGATTTTGAGACCAACCCCCTGAGGAAGAGGGTGGGGGAAAAAAGTTTTTTTGACACATTTTTGATGAAATTTCGATAAAATATTTGATTTTTGAAAAATAAAATTTTACCGGATTATCAATGCATTATAGAGCTTCATTTGATACCCCACCCTAAATTTTATTAAAATACCTATTTTTCCCTTAAATATATATAAATTTGTTTATATTTTTCTCGCTATGTTTTTTTTTTTTTGAGCTCTATAGTTTTCTTATATGTGAGTCAAAAGGTTGTACAAGCATGCCAAATTTCAACTTTCGATATTCAGCCGTTTGGCAACAGTTTCTACCGTACATATAGACACATGAATGACGTTTTTTAGTGAGCATGCCTACAAAATCCTAAAAATAAAAATTTGACACATCTGCAATTTTTATAATAACCATAATTGTTGTCTGACCAATATGAAGCAAGATAATAGCGAAAAAATGTATTTCGTGTCTTTTGATATTGAATAACTTTCGAAGCGAACATTATATCGAAATAGATTTTTGCTCACTGTCTACGTATTCAATTACACAAAATATTCATGAAAATACCTAATCGATTCATATTAGACCAATGGACGAAACCGTCAAATCCAACAAATTCATATTTTACTCATTGTTTGGCACGTTCCAGCCAAAATTCCTAAGCGAAATAATTCTCCAAAAAATATAAAATTTAGAGGAAGTTTTTTTTTATCTTCTTGAAAATTTTCAGTTTTCAGGGTTACATCCATTAGTCTAATATGTATCGTAATATGTATCGTAACTCAATATAATATACAGTGCGATCATTAAATCCTGACCGTTACATAATGGTAAATAATGGGTTTTAAAATATCAAAACTGTATTCTAATTCACAGCTGAAAATCCCAATTTAACAAAGAACCAATCAGATTACTTCGTTGGTCCGAACTCACCCGAAGAATGTGTTTCTAACTTAATATTTGTTAGCAACTCATTGGCGTGTAGAGAAAAATAGTGTTCATTTAATAGGGGAAACTTCCTGAGCGCCCTGACATCTGGTGGCAATTTGCGGAAGATACGAAAATGACATTGTTTTGTTTTGTTCAATTGAGAAATACGTGTTTTTTTGTTGTTTGTGTTTTATTTTTGTGAATCATGGGAAAAATAATCAATTTTGTTGTGTGCCGCTATGTAAATCATGACTAAGGAAGAATCCCTCTTAAACATTCCATAATTTACCTAAATTGAAAAAAAAAATATCATTTGAAAAGGCGTTTGGAGGCAGAGAGAAAGTGGATCGTAAGTTTTTATGGACCCAAAAAACTAAAAATGGGCAAAAATAGCATGCCCATGCATGCACGTTTGCTCGTTGCATTTTATGGAAAGTGATTTTTTGCGTCCAAGAAAAGACTGAAAAAAAGCACTTACCCCATCCAAAATTTGCCTAAATCATGATATATTAAAAGGCCCTTCTACTTTTTCAGGTAGAGATATTAATTTTTACTAACATATTTACCATATTTTTGTTGCTATTATATTGACAGTCACAAAGAATTAAAAAATACAATGAAAAACTAAAAATTTCCTTGATATTTCGTAGATTACCTTTAAATAGCTCGGAAAACAGGAAAAATACAACTCGTGTTCATTTTCACCATGTAAACAAATACACGAGTAACAGTGTAATGTCACATTCGAGTGTTCCAGCTTTGCCGCATATGGAGCTGCAATCTTAATAAGTTTCCCCTATAATCAATTCGTATAAGATATTCATACAAAAATAGAATGTACGCCTATGTGAACATGTCTTTGGAAATAAGTTTGATAACTAAATATTTCTGTCAAGTATTGCATAACGTTCACGAAATAATGATCGCACTGTATATTCATAAGCATCAATTAAACTATCTTTACTGACCAGTATTAGTGACATCTGCACCATCCAATTCATCATCAAATTCAGTGAGGTCCATAGGTTCACACTTGATAATAATTTGCTCTACGTTGCTATTATCATTATACACGTCGTCTTTGTCTTCATCTTGGATTCCTGCAATAAACAGATCATAAGCTAATTGCTTTTTGTTAAACATATATCACTTAAAGCAGCGTTTCTTAACCGAAAACGTACCGCGGACCGTAATATATTTTATTTTCTGCCCCGGACCACTAAAAATATTATAGCTACATTTTTGTGTAATAAAATATAATAAGTGTACTATTCAACAAATGTATTGTATACTAGCTGGCGTAACCGTACTTCGTACGGTTTATGTTATGTACATTTTTGATACAAAATAAAAAATGAGATATTTGAAGATTTTAGTTTTATCATGTCCCCAGTAACACCCCAAATATTCATTCAATCAAAAAAATGCAGATAAATAAAAGATTTGTTTTCTTATTATAAACAATTTTTGTTGTATATATTGATTTAGTAAATCAATAACAAGGAAGATACTTTAAGTTCTTTAGTAAACAGTTTCAACCCCAAAACACTCTCTTATAATGAAAATTTAGAGATGTCATATAGCCTATATTCAATTCCTGGATTTACCATATCATGCTATCATGTACATTTACGGAATTACAACATAATAATATACCTACTCCCTCCGTTCCAAAATAAGTGTCTGATTTTAGTTTTTTTAATGGATTATTGAAATAATGAATTTAAATGTATCACTAGTTATTTATTTAAATTAGTCCTCGATTTGGGTTTCTTTAACGCCATTCAATCATTACAACACAAAGAGTCTTCATCCAGTATTGACTAACCATATGCTTTGTTAATAAATTTTATGATAATTTCCAATAAAATTATATTTAATTCTATTTCTAATTAGTTTTTATTTCTAATAAAAAAATTGCATTACATAAAACCGGGAGGAATCAAATGATGAACCGTTTAAAATTTCTAACTTTTAAACCAAAACAACAAAACGAACCGCAGAGATTAGCGACACCGTTGATCAATACTGAACTGTATTTTATGCTGGTCGATACCTTTGGTGAAAACAAAATATGTACATGTATAAAATGAGAAGGTTCGTTTTTTAATAAGTGTATAGCATGACTATGTAACATAATAATGAATTATAAGACAATCAGTGTTTTTTTAATGCAAACACATAACATAAATCCACATTGGCATAGCATAGATATTCACCATGTTAATCATTCTTCTGTGCTTATGCCGTTATACGTATCCAATTGCGGCTGGGATTTGTGAGCATTTTCCAATGATTCTCAACAATGAGTTGACTAAAGAATAAAGTTTTGTGTTTGTTTCTATTCTTCAACTTTAATTAACATATAAATAATGTTGTGGCAGCGATAATTTTATCAACCATTTTAACCTACTTTTTAAAACATAAAAACACAAAAATTCTGTAAACAAATTTTTGCAGCATACAAGATACTCAATATACAAATACATTATTATAATAATGCGTTTCATTACGATGTGGTATAAAAATCAGAGTTTAACATGCAATTGGTTAACATAACCAGGTATGATCTCATGCAATTTTATTAGAAACACAGTAGCTACGCCTTAAGGCTATTTTAATCGATTATTATAAACGGGGCTTCAGATAGTTGTAAGAATGCTTGATAATGAGTACACAGACTCATTACAATTACATTTATTTATATTAATAAATTGAGGTCATAACAGAATCAGCAAAATACTTACTACACTGACCATTCTCCCAATCAGTGGTATGCTTTGTTCCAATATTCTCATTATGTTCATCAGTATCTTCATATTCTGACTTAACATCCATCTCTTTTTTAATAATAGCACTGTCTCTCGTATAATTCATATTTATTTCTAAAACAAAATTCTTACAACTTATTTCCTACTATAACCAGCTGATTTTATTAATATAAGTATATAGCAGTCCGTGCCGGACAATATACGGCAAGGTAGTTATTCAAGAAGATTAGATTTAGTAGATTAGATTAGATTAGACTTTATTTAACATTATTTTGCTACATAAACAAATATTAATAAATATTTAAAAGTAGATCCAAACAATTAATATTTCACACTTAATCTAAAGTATTGAGAAATGACATTACCGTTGGCGGCGCTGTATTCCAAGGCAATATGGCTGTCGTGTCTAGTATTCAGCTGTCAATATGCTAACAGCGAACAGGTTAATTTAAGCACAGTACATTTTTATTTTATGAAAATGCAAGTAAATATTTGCGAAATTTTTTATTTTTTACGCGCTACACATGTATTGAGGTGTATAACAGAAGGTGTACATCAAATTACAGTATTTAAAGTTTAATTTCAGTAGATTTATTGAAGTGTAATTTGTAGATGAGCAGGTGTAAATACCGGGTACGTAATTTTATGTGGTACATCTGAGTGTTGGTCATCTGAATTTACAATATTTGGATTCTGTTTGCAAACAAGTGCATTATGTTCATTGTCTCATGAAATAAAATTAGTTTTAGTTGGACAGGGGCAGCTAAAAGTTAAAATGCAACTTGCAGGTGCAAGCATATTAATGCAGTTTTGTTTTTCTGCGACAAATATAATGAACAAACTCGCATAGTATTAGTTACTTTTTAACTCAAAATATATTCCCATGCCTTCCTCTTGTCTATAATTAAATCTTTTCCTAATCTGGACTTAATATTAACTTTACCTCCATTTTTCTAAAGAAAAGAAAAAAAACTAATATGCCTATCTTTGTCCTGTCTTGAACGACAGCCAAAAAAACTACAATTTGTTCTACTTTTACAGTTTTTCACAACTTCTATAGACATTCTAACAAAAAATCAACACTAGAACATATATAATAAGTTCAAACAGTACTACAAGCACTTAGTACAATATTTAACCACCAGACTGCGTAATCGAGCGTGTCAGTTCTCAATTTAGTTAAAACCTACAAAAATAAATAAATAAAATTATACATTTACTTATTTTTCTAAATAATTTCAATTTAAACTATCTCATATAACCTATTTCTCTTGCACTATCTGGTAACTTATTATAAATTATAACTACCTTACAAAATAAAGAATTCTGTGCTGCTTTACTCTTTTGTAAATGCTGCTTTACTGTCTCCAATGTAAAAGAATTTTTATTTCTATTATTATAACTATGTACATCTTTGAAAACTTTTAAAATGTTATTGAAATATTTTGGTACTAATCCAAGTTTGATCTTATGAATAAAAATTAATGAATTAATTTCTAATAGATTTTCAACTTCTAACCACCCTAATTTACTTAACATTGTTTTTATGTGAATGTATTTGTTACATTTGAATATGGTTAGCATGCCTCTATTTTGTAAGATTTGCAATATTTTTAATTTCCCTCAATTTGCTAAATATAGTATAGTTTCTGCAAAATTAAAATGCGATAAAATGATTGTGTTATATACAGTTTTGAGAGCCCAGTAAGATAAACACTTACTACATCTGTTTAAAAAAAAACTATCGTTTTAGACATTTTTTTACAAATATAATCTACGTGTTCACTACATTTTAATTTGATATCTATCATAATCCCCAAATGTTTAAAAGTTTTCACTATTTTTATTTTAGATTTTTTTACATAAATTTTTATACCTACAATTTTCTCTCTTATGTGCACATTACCAAATATAATTGTTTTGCTTGTATTCAATTTCAATTTATTGTAATTTAACCATTTTTCGCTTCTTTATAAGTCTTCATTTAATTTTAATTCCATTTCTTCTTTGTTAGTACCTTCAATATAAATCAGCGTATCATCTGCAAGAAAATTAAATTTGCAGTAAACTAAAACATTTCTAAAATCATTTATATATAAAATAAACAGTAATGGTCCCAAGATACTACCTTGTGGTACACCATGCTCTATCAACTTTTCTTTTGAACTTATTTTGTCATA
Source organism: Liopterus haemorrhoidalis (assembly GCA_963971575.1). Classification (NCBI taxonomy): domain Eukaryota; kingdom Metazoa; phylum Arthropoda; class Insecta; order Coleoptera; family Dytiscidae; genus Liopterus; species Liopterus haemorrhoidalis. The sequence continues at coordinate 48,941,182 of OZ020613.1, forward strand.
TACGACAATAGGTTTTCTATTTTTAAAATTTTTTTTAAACCATTTAAGTGCATTTCCTCTAATCCTATACATCTGTAATTTTGTAATTAATTTATCTCTATCTATTGTTTCGAATGGCCTTTTTAAGTCTAAAAATACTACTGTTGTACATAAGTTTTTACTTACATTTTCTTTCCACTCGTTTAAAAGGAAGATTGAGTGTAGTAGAATTTTCATATTTTTAAAAAGAAGTCGACAGTAAAGAACAATGTGTTGTTATAATGTGTTTAAAATGCAGTATACGAAACTCTGGAACATATATTTTCTTATGGAAAATGCCAGCGGTGTTGCCAAATGTTGAAAAACTGTCAAATATGTCAATGAATCCAAAAAATTATGCGTTATTTTATGAAAGTTGGTTTACATAAATCAACTCTGTACAAAATTCAGGTAACATGGAACAGAAATGTTTGTAGAATACCACGTCAGATCAGCGCGTTTTACAGCCAGCAACGTCGCCAAGAAAGAAAAGGATAGTGATATTGGGAGAACCTTATATGAAAAAGAACTACTCCATTTGATAATAAAAATAAAATTTCAAATTGTACATATTTATTTGGTAATAATTCTTGTTATAGTCTAAATTGACGCACGCGCGTATTGCATTACGTCTCAAAGGAATTTATCTCCGTTTGGCGAAGAAGTGTTTTTGTCTATGATGAGCAATATAGAGATTTTAAATATATGCCCCGGCACTTAACAGCGCAAGAAATCTGAACAAATCAACTGTCGGCTGCCCAAATAATTATAAATTGTACTTTCAAGTAGGTACGACTTGAAATTGTAATATTTATTATTATTATTATTATGCTCCGAGTTGCAGATAGCTCAAGAGTATGCATGGGAAAATGTTTAAATCAAAAGGGAAGGCACTTTGAACACTTGTTAATAAAAATACTTTACTTTCAAGGAGTTTTAGGGAATACAATTTTTCGTAAACCGTAAAGACAATAAATATATACGTTCCCATTTAAAAAATCAAAGTTGCCCTCGATATACTGCACTCCCGAAAAATTCCAATACTGCCATTTGATTCTTTGGATAAACTTAGATTAACAATTTTTTTCTCAACTTGTTCACGTCGCGTTTTCGAGAAAAATTGTGTTCCCTCTATCTTGCTACAATTTGTATAATACTTTTTCTTCTTCCACTACATTAATTTTAGTGGCGTTTACATTAAAATTAGTGACTTATACTGATTTTGTTCTCGATTCAATGGATGAACATATTCAGGTGGATGCCTGTGTATACAGATTTCAGTAAAGCATTTGATACCATAGATCATAATATACTTTTGTCTAAACTTGCTGAGGTTGGTGGAAGCGGCATCTTCCTGAAATGGTTCCATTCGTATTTAAAAGACAGAAAACAGTGTGTGGTACTGAATGGATTCAAATCTAATTATAGTTCAAGGCAGTCACCTCGGTCCACTATTATTCAACATTTTTATTAATGATATCTACAAATGTTTTCACACACGCCTTTCACTATGTATGCAGATAATCTTAAACTCTTTAAAAAAATATTTTCTATTTCTGACTGTTACTCTGTTCAAGAAGATGTCAATAGACTTGTTCAATACTGCAAATTAAATTGTTTAAAACTAAATACTTCTAAATGTCTGACAATTTCTTTTACCAGAAATCGCACGTCAATAAATTTCCCATATACAATACAAAACAATAGAAAATAATATACTAAATAAGGTTTCCAAAATTCATGACTTAGGAGTAATTTTAGACAGTAAAATGATTTTTGATGACCATCATATAATATAATAAGCCAGTTCCACCGTTCCACCATTCCACCGTTCCACATTTCTGTCCGAAACGGATCGTCTAACTTCGGAACGGATCGCCTAACCTCGGCTTTTTTCAAAGTTTAGAGTCTTTAGAGTCACGGAGTGTTTAATATTAATTAATGTAAGCATCTTTTTCTTATTTTCCAGATTTATTCTCTAAAAACCTACGAATATAATTACATAAAGAAACGTCTAGGGTTTCGTAGGCATAAACAAGTAATTCTAGACACTCCTATATCCTTTGACCGATTTGAACAATATTTTCCAGATTTATTCTCTAGGAATCTACGAATATAATTACATACAGAAATGTCTAGGGTTTCGTAGGCATTAATGAAAAATTCTGGACACCCTATATGCTTTGACCGATATTAACAATATTTTGTAGATTTATTGTGTAAGAATCTACAAACTTAATTACATATAAAAAGGTCTAGAATTTCGTAGGCATAAACAAGCAACTCTAGACACTCCTATATCCTTTAACCGATATGGACAATATTTTCCAGATTTATTCTCTAAGAATCTACAAATATAATTACATATAAAAATGTCTAGAGTTCGTAGGCATAAATGAAAAATTCTTGACACTCCTATATGCTTTGACCGATATTAACAATATTTTGCATATTTATTTTGTAAGAATTTACGAATTTAATTACATATAGAAATTTCTAGGGTTTCGTATGCATAAACAAGTAACTCTAGACACTCTTTTATTCTTTGACCGATATGACCAATATTTTGCAGGTTTATTCTGTAGGAATCTACAAATGTAATTACATATAGAAACGTCTAGGGTTTCGTAGGCATAAATAAGAAACACTAGATACTCCTATATGCTTCGACCGATATGAACAATATTTTACATATTTATTCTCTAAGAATCTACAAATATAATTACGTATAAAAATGTCTAGGGTTTCCTAGGCATAAACGAAAAACGCTAGATACTTCTATATGCTTTGACAGATATGAACAATATTTTGCAGATTTATTCTCAAAGAAACTGCGTATAAAATAACACATAGAAATGTCTAGGGTTTCGTAGGCACAAACAAGAAACTCTAGACGCTCCTATATGCTTAGACCGATATGAACAATATTTTGCAGATTTATTCTCTAAAAAACTGCGGATAAAATAACATATAGAAGTGTCTAGGGCTTCGTAGGCATAAACAAGAAACTCTAGACATTCCTATATCCTATGATCGATATGAAAAATATTTTGCAGATTTATCTTCTAAGAAACTGCGGATAAAATAATACATAGATATCTCTAGGGTTTAGTAGGCATAAATAAGAAACTCTAGACATTCTTATGTCCTATGATCGATATGAAAAATATTTTGCAGATATTCTCTAAGAAACTGTGGATAAAATAACATATAGAAATGTCTAGGGTTTCGTAGGCATAAACAAGAAACTCTAGATACTCCTATATGCTTTGACCGATATGCACAATATTTTGCAGATTTATTCTCTAAAAAACTGCGGATAAAACAACATATAGAAATGTCTAGGGGTCGTAGGCATAAACAAGAAACTCTAGACATTCCTATATCCTACGATCGATATGAAAAATATTTTCAGTTTATTTTCTAAGAAACTGCGGATAAAATAACATACAAAAATGTCCAAGGTTTTTTATGCATAAACAAGAAACTCTAGACACTTCTATATGCTTTGACCGATATGAACAATATTTTGCATATTTATTCTCTAAGAAACTGCGGATATATCTACATTTAGGATAGTCTAGGGCAGCGGTTCCCAAACTTTTTTGACCGCGACCCGGTACGAGGTTTTAAAATTTTTCGCGGCCCACCTTATGAAAAAAAAAAACATTTATTTACAAAACAAATTTTATTTTAAAGCAGTAGCTTTATAGTAATAAACAGTATAGTATAGTAATATAGAATATAGTATAGTAATAAAGAGCACAAATACACACTATTCTAGTGATTAACTGACGTTTTTTTTTTAAAAAAAATATGTACAAAAAAAATCTTTTTTGTGTTTTTACAATTTTTTTCGCGACCCGGCAAAATTTTTCTGCGACCCGGTGCCGGGTCGCGACCCACACTTTGGGAAACGCTGGTCTAGGGTTTCGTAGTATAAACAAGAAACTCTAGATATTCCTATATCCTTTAACTGAAACGAACAATATTTTGCAGATTTATTCTCTAAGAATTTAGGAATAAAATTACATAAATAAATGTCTAGGCTTTCATAGGCATAAACGAGAAACTCTAGATACTCCTATACCCTTTGACTGATATGAACAATATTTTGCAGATTTATTCTCTAAGAATTTGGGGATAAAATAACATAAAGAAATGTCTAGGTTTTCGTAGGCATAAACGAGATACTCTGGACACTCCTATATCCTTTGAGTGATATGGACAATGTTTTGCAGATTTAGTCCCCAAGAATTTGGGGATAAAATAACATAAATAATTATCTAGGGTTTCGTAGGCATAAACGAGAAACTCTAGACGCTATTATATCCTTTAACCGATGTGAATATTTTGCAGGTTTATTACTATATAATACTGACCTTATTTTTTATTTACAAAATTATTTAAACTGATTTGAGATTTATTTATTTATTTTATTAATTTTAAAGGTAATAATGTGTTTGCCAACACAGTTGGCAACTGGTGCACTAGTATAAATAATATTGTCAAAAAGTCATACAAAATGTTAGGCTTTGTTTTGAGAACTTGTAAATTTTGTCTTAAATATAATTGACAGAGGAGTCAGTGTATTCTCAGTGAAACATATTTAAAATAAGATTAATAAATAAAACACTCGGTAAGTTTCACAAATATCAGTTTAATATACTCTATACGTATTTCGGCAGTGACGCCATCTACAGGAGTTCAAATTACAAACTGTTTGTCATTTGAACTATATTATTTTCTTGTTAGAAGTCAACTGGAGTTTGCAACAGTGTGTTGGTCTCCTCAGTATTTTGCCTATATAAATCGAATCGAGAATGTACAGAAAGTAATTGTAAATTACATTTGTTATAGGTTTCCTGATGTAAATTTTCGGTGAATTATGGTAATCTTCAATAAATAATGTAGTTCTTTCATAATTGGAGCCCATGTCGCACGATACAAGTCGCACTGATCCGCTGACTGTTGGATAACGACGACACTGTTCGACACGTTGAATCATGTCGAGAGGTGACGCATGCGGCCGGCAACAACAATCAAATTGTAGCACGCGGCAAGGAGACTTGTTTCTTGTCGCTTCGTGTTCCTTCAATGGAAAGACTGTGTGTAGCATGCGTCAATGTCAATGATTTATTTCTTTTTTTTTAAATTATGTATTTTTGTTCCATATAGTTCATTTATTTTATGTAGATTATATCAGAGATATTTTAGCTCAAAGGTTCAGTTACTTTGCTGTAGTTTTTACATTATTATTGCATGAAACATATTTTTTAAGTAAATATTCGCATAAAACTCATGTTCGTAATCTTTCAAGATAAATTTCTTTATTAAAACAAATAATAATACAAATATATATATATATATATAAATAACAGCCTGGAATATTAGACACAAAGTCCCAAGGACAATATATACCCAGTCCTTTTGTAGGTATCGGCACTCCTTTTAAATATTGTTAAATGTTTTTGTATCGTTTCTCTCCAGAATGTAATCGTTTGTGTATAATGAGAGCTGATGAATGTGAAAATGTTTTATAACACTGATCACATTCGCAAAAATTCTTTCCAGAATGTATTCGTTTGTGATTAATGCGATGAAGTGATTCTTTTGTGTGTAGCGAGTTGCGACGATTCTGAAAATGCTTTATTACATTCTACACATTTGAATGGCTTCTCTCCAAAAAGCGTTCGTTTGTGACTAATGATATGTGATAATTGTGCAAATGCTTTATTCCACTCATCACATATGAATGGTTTTTCGCCAGTATGAACTTTTTTGTGTTTAACAAGGGTACACTTTTGACAAAATGCCTTATCACACTGAACACATTTGTATGGTTTCTGTCCAAAATGTAATCGTTTGTGTTTACTGAGATCTAAAGAACGTGCAAATGCTTTATTACATTGAATGAACATTTGAATGGTAATTCTCCAGAATCTATTCGTTTGTGATCAGTGAGAGATGTTAAGTGTGATAATGATTTATTATACAGATCACATTTGTATGGTAGCTCTTCAGAATATAATCTTTTGTGTGTAGAGAGATGTAATAATTGTGAAAATACTTTATCTTGGCGGGCTTGAACCCTCCCCCTCCCCCAAATACGAAAAAACCATACTTTTAAGGGACTTTTCTTGTAATAAATGTGTCTGTCCCAAGAAAAAGAATTGCTTCTATGCCCACTAAGAAAAATATCCTGGGTAGGCGCCCGTCTCAGAATGTATATGTTTGCACGTAATGAGATGTGATGATTGTGAAAATACTTTATTACACTGATCACATAGTTATGGTTTATCTCCAGAATGTGACCGTTTGTGTATAGTGAGATTTATTAACCGTGTAAATGCTTTACTACACTGATCACATTTGTATGGTTTCTCTCCAGAATGTAATCGTTTGTGTGAAGTGAGATGTGATGATTGTGAAAATACTTTATTACACTCATCACATTTGTGTGGTTTCTCTCCAGAATGTAATCGTTTGTGTCTAGTAAGAACTGATGGATCTGAAAATGCTTTATTACACTGATCACATTTGTGTGGTTTCTCTCCAGAATGTGATAGTTTGTGTGTAATGAGATGTATTTTTTGTGAATACGCTTTGCTACACTGGTCACATTTGAATGGTTTTTCTCCAGAATGTAATCGTTTATGATTAGTAAGATTATGTGACAGTGAAAATACTTTATCACACTGATCACATTTGAATGGTTTCTCTCCGGAATGTAATCGCTTGTGTCGAGTGAGAGCCGATGGATCTGAAAATTCTTTGTTACACTGATCACATCTAAATGGTTTCTCTCCAGAATGTAATCGTTTGTGATTAGTGAGATGATGTGAGAGTGAAAATTCTTTATCACACTGATCACATTTGAATGGCCTCTCTCCAGAATGTGTTCGTTTGTGTCTAATGAGATGTGAAATATACGAAAATGATTTGTTGCACTGCTCACATATCACTGGATTGTGTTCAAAATGTGTTCGGTTGTATGTAAGGAGAGAACTAGCTCGTTCCAATGTCTTCAGTTTTTCGGGTTGTTTAAGCTTTTTACTGAATGCTGTTGCATCTGAACTGTCACCTTGATGACTGGAAGATGTTTCACTATCTACAAAAAAACTTTTATTAATAAATGAGAAGAAAAAAAGTAATTTAAATAAAGTTAAATTCTTATAAAAACCTTTGCATGTGGCATGTATATTAGTAAAAAGTATTATTGTTGGCGCCAGTATTCATAGCGCTGACGAATGGCCTGTTAGTGCGGTGAAGTGTGAACGTGAATGTGTGTAGTGTAGCGCCATGCAGAAAGGGTGGTGCAAGAATAAAGTAGAAAAAAATGTACAATTGAGTGTGTAAGGTGAGGCAACCATGCGCTCATAAAATGTTGATTTATAATTACTGTAACGTGTTTGAGAAATAAAATAAATTAATAATACGAATAATGAGCATTAATTGATGCAATAATTATTATTAATAATTAACTATTATTTAATGTTAAACATAACATAAATAATCAAGCAATTACGTGGCGTAGTGATTAGCCGATATCACATATTATCAATTAATAATGAGACTAATTAGCGAGTTATTTATTTATTTATTTTTTAATTTTTGGACTTGGCTTCTTAGCTCAGGCCATTCTGCAGTAGATACATTTTATTTTTGAAAAATCCATGTCATAACCGGTATTTGAACTCGAGCCCTCATGGCCTAGAAATCAGTACATTGCTACACTAACCACTACGCCATGGTGACCAGCTAGAGTTAAAAATTAGATAACCGATAAGTGAAGTCTGTATTTAGTAGAGTTCAGTTAGACGAGTTCAGCTGTTCAGTTCAATCACATCATTTGAATTAGATGAGTGCAGCTATGAGTTAGTTAGTAAAAATTTTTGGCGCACAGCAACAAAGGCTATTTGTGCCTAACGCAGCCCATTTAAATGACTACACTACATATTAAAAACAATAAATTAAACAATCAATAAAGAGTGCAGCTATGAAGTGGACTCAGAGGAGTTTAGTAGATGAGTTTATTCAGATAAGTTCTAACTTTAGAAGTGGGATGGTGCTCATTCTCGGAAAGAAATCACTTTTATTTTTTATTTTAAGTGATTATTTTCTAACATCAGAAGTTGGATAGTGCTCATTCTCTAACCATATAGCTGTGGAATTGATTCGCTCATTTTCACCATAATTGTGGAATTATTAAATCATTCATATAAAAGTAGTGGAGTGAATTAACGCACTCTCATAGTAGTCGTGACATGGATTAACTCATTCTCATAATAGTTGTGGAATGGATTGGCTCATTCTTATAGCAGTTGTGAGGTAATTTGGCTCATTTATATAATAATTGTGAAATGGATTGGCTCATTTATATAATAATTGTTAAATTGATTGACTCATTTACATAATTGTTGTGAGATGGATTAGCTTATTCTCATAATAGTTTTGGAATTGATTGGCTCACTCTCATAACAAATGTGGGATGAACTGACTCACTCTAACAATATTTGTACTATTCATAAGAGTTGTGGAATGGATTGGCTTATTTTCATAATAGTTCTGAGATGGTTGAGATATTGTGAGCATTGTGAAGTGGTTTGACTCATTTTCATAGTACTTGGGAGTTGATTAATTCATTCTCATAATAGTTGTGGAATGGATCGGCTTATACTCAAACTTTTGGAGAATGTATTTGCCCTCGCCTATTTGTAGTGGAAAGTATAATGTCAAACAGCCCTTAGTTATTGTGCTACTGTGCATGCATTCAGTAAATGAGAACTGGTAATACTATCATTGGAAGCTTACAATGATATTAAATTATTGATTGACCTGTATCTTGTCCACTATCTTGTTCTGCACTCTCCTTATATTCACCGTCATCTCCACATTCAGACTTGATGTCAATCTCTTCAGTGATGATAATATTAGTGTTATAGTTATACTGGGGCAGGTCGCCAGTAGCTGATACGTAATATGTCTCCAGAGATTCGCGGCTCTCTGAAAAACAAATAGTTATTGAGAAGTGGCATTGCCGGTGGCGGCGCTGTATTCCAAGGCAATATAGCTGTCATGTCTAGTATTCAGCTGTCTACTATTCAGCTGTCTAATATGCTAACAGCGAACAGGTTAAATTAAGCACAGTACATTTTTATTTTATGAAAATGCGAGTAAATATTTGCGATTTTTTTTAAATTTTACGCGCTACACATGTATTAAGTTGAATAACAAAAGGTGTACATCAAATAACAGTATTTAAAGTTTAATTTCAGTAGATTTATTAAAGTGTAATTTGTAGTTGAGCAGATGTTAAATGCCGGGCGCGTAATTTTATGTGGTACATCTGAGTGTCGGTCATCTGCATTATGGATTTGGATTATTTATGGATTCTGTTTGCAAACAAGTGCATTATGTTCATTGCTTCATGAAATAAAATTAGTTTTAGTTGGACAGGAACAGCTAAAAGTTAAATATGCAACTTGCAGGTGCAAGCATATTAGTGCAGGTTTGTTTTACTGAGACAAATGTAATGCACAAACTCGCATAGTATCGGTTACTTTTTAACTCACAATATATTCCCATGCCTTCCTCCTGTCCATAACCAAATATTTTCCCAATCTGTACTTAATATTAACTTTCCCTCCATAATCCTTAAGAAAAGAAAAAATCTAAGATGCCTATATTTTTCCTGTCTTGAATGTCTTGAATTACAATTTGATCTACTTTTACAGTTTTTCACAACTTCTATCGATATTTTAATAAAAATTCAACAATTGAACAAATGTAATAAATTCAAACAGTACTAGAGCGTCTAGTACAATATTTGCGTATTCGAGCGTGTCAGTTCTCAATACTTACTATTATCTGTCTCATTTTGTAATACGGAACTAACAGTGAAAGTCCATTTTTTATGTTGTATATTGACAATACATTTACAATATTGTCATAGTATTGGTTCACACGGATACGCCAAGTCTGTTTACACCACAAAAGTCACGAAAGTAACCAGATCTAGTTTCGTATTACAAATTGAGACGGATTATATTACTGTATCTACGTTTTCAATGAAAATATGTTTCAGTCCAATCGTGACAGGGAAATTTTCTAATCAAGTTTATTATGCAATCAATTAACTGTGCTACTATGTAAAATATAAATAAATATCAAGGAAATTTGGCTGCAACAATATGATTATAAAAATTGTCTCAAAAAACTTTTATTAGAAAAAGCATATTATGATATAAACGAATTTTTGAACGACGATCTCAGTAATATAGTACTGCAATAAGTAATTTTTCTTGTATAAATTATCAAATGTATATCTTGCATGTTGACTTAGTCATGTATTTTATATACCTTCTACTGCAATAAAATTATTATTATTATTATAACTCTCAACCAGTATGGCAGTTCCACTAAGAAAACATTTTAAATAATCATAGATAACTCAGACAATAATTAAATTAGCTCTACTGACCAGTGTTTGTGACGGCTGCACTCTCGGTAACTTCCTCTTTGATACCTACAATAATCAGATTATAGGCAATTATAAAATAATTGGTAAGAAATATATTATTTAAGATTTTCACTAAAGAAACATTGCTAGTATTTGCTTGGATAAATATGCTTTTTACTAACCATTCTTCCATTCAGGCCTTCCATTCTTCCATTCCATAATGAGCTCTACTTCAGTCTTCACTTTATGTTCATCAGTATCTTCATATTCTGTTTTAATGTAAATCTCATTTTTAATAATATTACTGTCTTTCGTATCATTCATATTTATTACTGAAACAAAAACCTCCCAATTTATTTCTAATATCCTAAAAAGCAAAATTTTGCGTACCATAACCAACTTATTTTCTTAATTTCAGAATATAGCAGGCCGTGCGGATTACTGCACGATACCTCATAGAAAAAGAAAGAATAGTTAGCAATAATATTGTCAACTGACAATAACTGAAGCGCCTCTAGTGAGATTTTAAGAAACTGACAGGTGGAGGATAGTCGAGTGTGTTTATTGTTGTTTTCATAGCGAGTTTTTAAAAAATGTCTTTAAAATTGCAAGAAAAAATTAAATGCAACGTGAATTGTTGTGTTTATCTTTGCAATGCAAAAGTAGGTCGTGATAGAGACCTAAGTTTTCATCGTGTTCCGAACCGTGGCAAAAAAAAGCCTTATTACCTTCAATTATAACTCTAGAGGTTACTTGGGCACTGAGAGAACGGAAAATTTCATTTAACGCAAGCCTCATATTGAATAATAAATTAATTTTAATAAATATCACATGAAGATACCAATGAACATGTCAAAAATATCCTATCTGCATCAGCCATGATGTTCAATGCAGTGGCGCCTCTATCGGTAGTGTTAGATGACAATAGAAGAAATTTTGAATAGACGCCGCAGTATTCAGAAAAAAAAAAAAAATATGTCAATTTAATTCGTCATAAAATGATCTTTCGTGTACTTTATTCTTATGAATGGTATTGTACATATATTTGGACAATAATTCTAAAATAACAACGACGCTAGTTTCGGGACACACTTGGAAAATTTTGCGGCACATTAATGTGGCGCGGCACACTCTTTGGGAAACACTGCTATAGATCATTTTAATCATGTGACCTACAGAATTTAAAATGTCAGACATAGGGCACACAAACACGTACAGAATAGGCGTTTAGTGTTTTTTTTTTTTAGTTATTTGTAAACATTCAGTGAATTATATTGCTATATATTGATAGTATATTAATTATATTATTATATTCAGTCTAGAAATTACAAAGTAGGGCACAAATACAGCAATTTTTATGAATTTATCGTTTTTATTTACCACAAGGAGGTGGTGGCATTGGAAGTATTTTACAACTGGACTAAATAATAGGCTTGAGTGCATATTTTACTAAATTGGAAGGTAATGTTAGAGATAGATAGGTACTCCCAAAAAATTTAATAGATTAACAATTTTTGTTGAAGCAGAGCAACAAATCACTTCTCGTGGTAGTGTGAAAAAGGATTCAGAGAGAGGGTATCAACAAAAATCACATCTGTTGATGGGACAAGGCGTTTTTATTTAATTTAGCACACCAGAAACAATTACACTTCACACCAGATCACATACATGTTCATTACTCTACTACTCTCTATAGACTGACTTCACGCTGAAAGTATATAACTAACTTCACGCAGGAAGTATACAACACACTTCCTATTCCTATTGCGCGCGCACCATCACGACTCGTTTTAATGGTCACACGCCCAGTTGTTCTAACGGACGCCATAACCTTCAACTTCAATTTTGATCAGTTCTTTGTGAGATAACAATGTTGGATTAAATTCGGAAGACACACCACGAATCACAAATATGTACATTATGACATATTTAGTGTTAGCGCACAATTCTGACATACTTTTTTATTGAATAAGATTTTACATAATATTTTTAATAAAAAATTAAAAGTCGTACCGAAGTAGACGGAACAACTTTTTTAGTTGTAGTAGTACGATGAGCAACACGAGACAGTCGCTCAGCATCTTCTAGATTTTATTAAATGGTGCCCTATGTAGCTTAGATTTAAACATGGTACCCAGTCTGTATTATTTATATCTTCATTATTAGACGGTTTTCCTACAGTAGTTTTGAATACTTATAATGAGACTATACATTTATTAAGGTTAATTAAATTGGTTGGCATTGCACCTGGCATCTTTCAGAACACACTTCAAATAAAATGTTTGCCACAAACAAATGCATGCTTTAATTTCGATTCTATTAAGCCATCTCTCGTCAATGCCTTAATCCAAAGCTGCCTCCTTTTAATTCACAAATTATTTTTATTATGTTTATATTTATAATTTAATATAACTATATTAAATTATATACCTAAGTATATTTTACTTTTTTATTGAATAAGATTTTACATAATACTCATAATGAGAGATACATGAGTGATACAATTTTTAACTTTGCTTACATAGAGATCAGGTTCCCGCTTTACCATACATCTTTCGGGCCAATTAATTCATAAAGTCAGGAACTACCCACATATCTATTCGATTATGTTAAGTTTTCATTTTATAAGAACACTGTTTTACTGATAATATTAAGAAGGGAGTCTTTCAAATGTGTTCGTTTGTGATATCTGAGATTTGATGGATCTGAAAATGCTTTATCACACTGATTACATTTGTATGGTTTCTCTCCTGAATGTATTCGTTGGTGTGTAATGAGAGCCGATGATTGTGCAAATGCTTTATTACACTGATTACATCTGAATGCTTTCTCTCCAGAATGTAATCGCTTGTGTCTAACGAGATCTGATGAACGTGTAAATGCTTTATTGCACAGATCACATTTGAATGGTTTCTCTCCCGAATGTACTCTTTTGTGTTTAATTAGATCTGATGAATCTGCAAATGCTTTACCACACTCATCACATTTGTATGGCTTTTCTCCAGTATGTCTTCGTTTGTGTTTCGTGAAGGCCGATGAATCTGAAAATGTTTTATCACACTGATCACATTTGATTGGTTTCTCTCCAGAATGTAATCGTTTGTGTGTAATGAGAGCTGATGATTGTGCAAATGTTTTATTACATTGATCACAATAGTATGACTTCTCTCCTGAATGAAATCGTTTGTGCGTAATAAGATGTATTGTTTGTGCAAATACTTTATTACACTGATTACATCCATATGGTTTCTCGCTAGAATGAACTCGTTTGTGTTTTTTCAGTTGGGATAATTCTGTAAATGCTGTATTGCACTGATCACATTTAAATGGTTTCTCTCCTGAGTGTATTCGTTTATGATTAGTGAGATGATGTGATTGTGAAAACTCTTTACTACACTGATCACATTTATATGGTTTCTCGCCAGAATGTACTCGTTTGTGATTAGTCAGATTATGTAATCGTGGAAATGCTTTGTTACACTGATCACATTTGAATGGTTTCTCTCCAGAATGTAATCGCTTATGTCTAGTGAGAGCAAATGGAACTGAAAATGCTATATTACATTGATCACATTTAAATGGTCTCTCTCCAGAATGTGACCGTTTGTGTCTAATCAGATATGACATATATGCAAATGTTTTGTCACATTGCTCACATATGAATGGCTTCTTCTCAGAAGGTAATTGTTCAAATGTCCTCGATTGTGATGTTGTGGGTTGTTGAAGCTTATTAATGGATACTGTCGCATCTAGACTGTCACCTTGATTACTGGAAGTTGTTTCATCTGCAAATAGACATGCATTAATTAATGAGATATAAATAAGTAATTTAAATAAAGTCGCTATATGTATGTCAGCGAAAAATATTATTAATAAAAATCTATTTTTTATTGTTAAATACAATATAAATAATCCAGGAAGTGTCGTCGTAGTGCTTAGCCGATATCGTCAGAGTCATGACGAACATATGCAATGACCAATTAAAAATCTTATTAATCTATATCCAGGAGCGTAATTTTTAAACATAAATGAGCGGTTGGTCTAAAAATAAAAATCGGAAAAAATGTCAATGCAGTTTTCAGCATTCACATTTTTTGTGAACTGGATGGAACAAGTGAACTGGAATAGTCCAACAGATTTTTTTAAATTCAGGGAACTTCAACTACTACTGTCAATAGCCATAGATATTTAGGTAATAATAATGATAGTTTTGTTAACTGAGTTAGATATTTAGAATTCAAATTCCATATGTATCGTTGATTTTTAATTTGTTTTAATTAATTCTGATAACTGGTATTTCATGCAGAAAGTTTCAGGTATATGGTAAAATTCCCTCCGAATTCTAAGTTTGTAGATCCTGTAGAGTCGTGGAATGGATTGGCTCATTATCATAATAGTTGTAAAAATGTTTGGCTCATTCTCATAATAGTTGTAGAATCGATTACCTCATTCTCATAATAATTGTGGAATGGATTGGTTCATTCTCAAAATAGTTGTGGAATTGTTGGATCATTCTAATAATAGTTGTGGAATGGATTGGTTCATTTCATAATAGTTTTGGAATAGATTAACTAATTCTCATAACAGTTGTAGAATTGACTGACTCGCAAGAGTTGAGCTGGTTTGGCTCATTCTCATAATATTTGTGGAATGGATCGACTCATTCTCATAATATTTGTGGACTGGACTGCCTCATTCTCATAATAGTTGAGGAATGGACTGAATCATTCTCATAATATTTGTGGACTGGACTGCCTCATTCTCATAATAGTTGAGGAATGGACTGAATCATTCTCATAACAGTTGTGGAATGGATTGACTCATACTCATAATATTTGAGGAATGGACTGACTCATTCTCATAACAGTTGTGGCATGGATTGACTTATTTTCATAATAGTAGTTGATGGTTCTGGTAATAGTTATGGAATGCATTGACTCATTCTCATAATTTTTGTGGAATGAAAGTCATTCTATCAAATAATTTATTGTATACAGATGATTAAAGTCGGATAGTTTTGTTTATTTTATAAAATGTCAAAAATTGAACATCTGACAATCATGATAGCCGAATTTAAACTTGATCATAATATCCGATTTCTGATTGAGATCTAATGTTGTAAATGGAAGCTATATTGACGTATAATTAAATATACACCATCATAATTAAACGATAAATGTAAATAACTAAACTGTCATTGTGTAGACCAGTGCCTCTTAAACTTTTTTCATTCATGACCCCTTTTTTATCATCGAAATTATTCGCGACCCCGGGTATTAAATAAAAATTATAATATTAAATTAAGACACGAATTTAATATTCGCGTCTTAATTTAATTTCGCCCCACCCACCGACCCACAGTTTAAGAAACGCTGGTATACATTATCACATTAAATTTTGGTGGTATAAATTATCACATTAAGTTGGCAGTGAGAAGTAACAAAAAAGAGGTGTTGAATATCTCTTACTAAAGCAAGAGTTACCGCGCATCGGAGACTTTTTGTAACATGACAGTTTAGTCATTGTCGCTGTCTTGTCACTGCGAACTATTTTCATACACACCCGGTGAGTGACTGTGACCCGAGATATTCCTGTTTTATTTCAGTCATTGATATAGAGTTCGAGGAGGCCATTCTCAAACCGATATGTAATCTCCTTATTCTGTGATGTCTCATGGAACACTGGCTGGCGAGCAGCGACAAAATTGTCATCAGTGCGCGCTTGTTCATGTAAGTAAAATAACGCGATGCCGGTCACATCACTCAAAAGTCTCCGTATTGAGGAACTGAAAAGTCATCCTGCTGTCATGCGGCTTCGTGCACATTTTCATGTATAAAGCCATGGACTTGATGGTAGTAACTAAACTATCACGTTACAAAAAGTCTCCACTACGCGGTAGGTCTAATACTTCAAAAGGAAGTATAGTATATTTCAATTACGTCAGAGTTTGAAAGTGTAGTGAAAAGAGTAATGTCAGTCATTATATAACTGTGCATGTACTAAGGAAATTAAAATATAAAATTATTGACTAACCTGATTCTTGTCCGGCTGCACTCTCCTCATATCCATCATCATCTCCACATTTAGACTTGATATCAATCCCGTCAGTGATGATTGTATTGTAGTTATACTGAGGCAAGTCGTCAGTAGCTGAAACGTAGTATGTATCTCGAGTATCCCGGCTCTCTGAAATATAAGTAATCATAGTTAATATTACTCTATGTTTTCAACGTGAAATAGTTTTTAAATCCGCTCCCAACTAAGACATTGTTAATTTTAATTTTAATAATTAATTTATATTGGCTTGATGATCTCGCGTACCTTGAATTATGCATTAGAAGTACATAATGGCTGTAACACGAGCTGTCGAGCTTTTGGGCCTGATGGTCCCGCATATCAAATGACACATGAAAGAAGACATATTAGAAACTCACGGTGGGTATAGTATTATCGATTATCCCTTATTTCTCACAATTCCCGCCCGTGTTTTTTCGTACGTGAAGACCCACAGTAACCAACAGGATTATCAGGCTCAGTTGAGACTGTTTCCGCGGGATATATGCATCGCAACACGCCTTCTTTGATTTTAGGTAAGAAAAAACCGGAAGGATAAGTCTAATCAGCAATTTATGAATATAGTGGCTCCACTACTATATCGTGAATGTCGGAGTAATGCTCTGCCACTCGACAGGTATTCTGGTTTTTTAGGGTGTTGATAGAGCTTGTAAATTTTTATGGATTATAAACATAATAAATAACTGGGATTACGTTTAGTATGGGGTATCAGCTTGAAGGTTAGTATATAGATGTAACACGTACATATATGAAATATATAAAATTATATTAAAATAAATAATAGGTTCCTAACGTCTAGATAGGCGTATTGGATCAGAGAAGATAAGTTCTCGGTTTCTAGACCGCCGACACTACAGACATAGTCCTACTTGTGTCCGTAGACAAACATACTATATATACATACTAGCATATTCAATCATCAACAATATGTATTTTTTAAAAATGTACAATTTCATATATACCTTAAAAACTTGCTCTACTCATTAAGTTACAAAACATATTTAAGATATTCGCAAAATTCAATCAAGGCCAGACGTACTATGCAGAGTACAACGGTAGCCTGAATCTACCTGCAGTTTTACAAGTCATCTGTCAACATTAGATTATATTCGGTACACAATCAAGTTATACGGTTTAATACAATTTTGCGGAACTTGGAGTAATTCATATTAAATAAATCAACAGATCTATCTTTACCGAGAAGACTGTTATATAATGATTGTCATACGGAGTAACGGACTCATTTCATAATGCATAGTAGTCACTCTTTTACATGTAAAGAATGTGTCTCTGATTCTGAAATCGCAGGAAGGCACTTTTGGACAAGATGCCGGGACAGTCAACGTAGTTTTTAAATATCTTGAACAAAAATACCACCGATGTCGTATCTCTCCTCCCAGATAAGGTTCCAACATTATACTTTGATAAATTACTACGTGATGATATGTAAAGATATGAGTGCCACGTAGTCAGGGTGACATTTAGACCAGTCCGATTATCTCTGTATAAACAAATTCATTTTAAGTATTAAATACTTGAGGCTGAGTCGACCCCAGAGCTGACTACACAATATCGGAAGATAAAAATCCGAAGGAGGTGGTGAGAATTCGAAGCAGAGTCTTTGTGCTCCGTACTAATAATAATAGGGGGATTTGAATCCGTGTCCCTATGCTTCGTATGCAACCGTCTTACCACAGAGCCACGGCAACGTATTGAAAGATGTAGCGATTAGTATATGAAGCCACGAAGAGCGAATAAAAAGTACTGTGCATCAAAAAGTATTGGGTATTCTATACTAAGTTTTCACTAAAAACTGAAAATGTTAACAACTATAGCAATTTATTTTATGTAGTGAACCCAGGCTGCAAAGTGAGAGAGAGTAGCTATACAGTAAATAAGTAAAGATGCATAATGCAAAGTAACTGTCGATCAGTTTAGTAGTTACACTACGAATACTTTAAATATTCATTGACAATATCGACAATAATTAAACTAGCTCTACTGACCAGTGTTTGCGAATGCTGCACTCTCTGTAACTTCTTCCTTGATTCCTGCAATAAGAAGAGAGTAGTCAATTATAAATTAATTGGTAAGAAATATATCATTTAATAAGTTCACTAAACAATTTTTGCTTAAATTCGCTTGAATAAATGTGTTCATTATAGTCTAGTGCAGAGTCTGCCAAACTTTTTTCGTCGCGGCACACTAAGAAACGGCCATTTGTTTCGCGGCACACTAAATAAAAAATCTCAGGAAAATTAAATATAACTTATCAATATACGCAAAAATATACATATTCTTTAGTGTAGTAATAATAGTATTCCGTATATTATTTTATTGAGATATAATGCACATAAATAGAAAATATGCAAAGATAATATTATTAATGAGAAGGATGCAATTGATGCTGAGAAAAAAATTTTCAAAACGCGGCTCCAAATTAGACAAACAAACACGTAACTCCTCATCAATCATTTGTAATCTCTCACGTTTTTTTGACTTCATTTCCACAAGCGCTGAAAACCCTAATTCACAAAGATACGATGACCCAAAGGGCAGCCGAGATTTAATGGCTGTTGTAGCTAATTGAGGATATTGACTCCAAAGCGAAATCCAAAATTCTTATTATTCTAGAAAACCAAAAGACGCCTTGTGTACCGGATCATTTTTCAAGTCAATTAAATTTTCTACCTCTGCTAAAGTCAAATGAGTAGTGTCGTGAATTGTGAATGGATTAATAACCCACTCATACATTTTATAATCAAGTGAAGGAAAATACTTGGAAAATGATTCAGAAAGATTTTTTACTGTTTTTTGCACTTCCGTCAAGATTTTAAATTTATTTTGACAAGCATCTACACTTGGAAAGCAATCCAGCTGAGAACTTTCCTACTCCATAGTTGTAACTTTTCAGTGAAAGACTTCAGTTTGCCTGTAATTGTAATAATATTTTCAGTCGCTCCTTGAAGGTTTAAATTTAAAATGTTTAATTTCTCAAAAAGATCATTTAGAAATGTTATTTCCAGCCGTAGGTACTAGACTCTATTGCCTACGTCGAAATATACTACGCTTGATGATAATGGAATTCTATTTGGCACACGGATTCTTTATAAAAATTAAATCATTTTGAACCACCTATTTGTGAACCACGGCAGATTTAAGATAGCGGCAAAACTAGCCCGCCAAGTATGGTAACAATAACTAATTTTTACGATAGAGCCAAACAGATAAATGAATATTTGTGGAATGAACCTTTAGCTAAAATTTACAGCATCGTACGCCAATATCCATCACTTTACAAGATAGGTTTCCAAGATTTCCAGGTTTACAAGATATTGTCCATAGTTCATTTTGTGACCAAGAATAGTGATTTTCGAAATGTCTAATGAATTCCGTATAAAATTAGTAGATCTCTATTAACTAAATAGCGCAGATTACGAATTTATTATCAAAATTGTAAAAAACTTCGATTTTTATTGATTTCCCCCCGATTTCGATACACGATGATATAATCTATGATTGCAAATCTACGTATTATTTGACTTAAAAGTCCGAACTTGGTATTGTTTTGATTACTTTTTATATTGCTCTCGGCCAAATCGGACCTCTGAATTACAAAAATTAAATAAAAAACGACATATGACTAGTTATCATTCGTGTTCCACCTGAAATAAAATAAAAATCTGACATGTCCAGTCAGAACGGCTGTAATTTATGACATTTAAGTAAGAAGCTCCATGCATATGCATTAAACTAGCTCGTATATACGTAATGCACCTATTTGCTTTGCTATGTATGCAGCACCTAGTTTCAAGTGAAGCCCCTTTCGAAATAATGCTTAAAAACTGAATCTAATTGGCTCAACATTACTATGGAGCACCTGTTTCAAGCTTAGCATATAGTGTCGCTACCGTGGAATACAGACGAACTTAATAACACAGTGGCACTCAGTTTTATGCAATATGTGATTTTATAAAATCAATCCAGACTGAAAAGTGAGAGAAATCAGCTAAACAAAAAACAAGTGAGATGCATAATACAAAGTAACCATTGATCAGTTCAGCAGTTGCACTATGAATACTATAATTATTCATTGATAATATGGGCAACAATTAAACAAGCTCTACTGACGAGTGTTCATGAAGAATGGACTTTTGGTAACTTCCTCTTTGGTTCCTGCAGTAAAGAGAGTGCAGTCAATAATAAACTAATGGGTAAGAATATTGCTGAAATTTGCTTGAATAAATGTGCTCATTACTAACCATTCTCCCATTCAGGCATGTGCTCTATTTCAGTCTTCCCGTCATGTTCATCAGTATCTTCATATTCTGTTTTAATATAAATTACATTTTTAATAATATCACTGTCTTCCGTATCATTCATATTTATTATTCAAATAAAAATCTACCAATATTTTTTACTTAATTTCCAAATAAGCAATATTATGCCTACTACGATCAGCTTACTTTATTAATTTTGGTATATAACAGGCCGTGCGAATTACTGGACGAGACCACTGCCAAGTAGGGGTCGCAATATCGGTCTCTTTTGCCAAATATGGTAAAGGCTATTTCAAACGTTTGGGCTGAACTAGATTTTCAATTTTAGTAACTTTTACCGATTAAGTGAGGCTTTTGATAATATTGTTTAGCAAAGGCCTACTTCAAACCATAAAGAACAGCTCATGACAACTTACAAAAATGAAAATTCCAGTTAGTTCCGCTTAAATTCCGATATTTAGAGAAGCTTTCGTCGAAATTTGTGATTAGAGTTGACGATTTATCAATGCAATAAAAACATTCAGAAAAAATCACATTTTAATTGTTAATAAGCTTTTAACAATAACACAAAAGTCCAACTTCAGACTTTAACCAAATGAACAAAAATAATATTCTTAAGTTTTTAATTTAAATAGTTTTATTAATCAGATATTAAAACAATTTGTGTTTTTCTTAATCTTTGGTCAAATTTAAATAATGAGATCGTAAAAATGACAAAGTGTCCAATGTTTGATCGCTTAATTTTGAGTGCAAATGGTAAATAACCATACAAAAGTAACCTGATGACGAGAACACCTGCTCAGACTCCACACTGGTCGGAGGAATAGACTTTAAGCTATCATACGCAATTTCTAGATATTTTCCTCTAGAACCGCCATTTTCAAATGAAGCCATCTCTATTTTTACCAGTATGTCAATGTCTCCATCAGTTGGTCTGGAAGTATTATCCTGAGCCTTAAGTTTCTTTTGTATTTCAATTTCTAATTGTCTCTTAAGCGGCAGTGTGACTTCAGGTTCGTCATGCTCAGATCCAAGATGTTCTATCTCATTGCCCATAAGCGGACCTTACACTATCAATAATAATGTCAGTATTAAAAAATAATGACAGTTATTACTGTCATTATAATACAAAACAATAATTATAAACAATATTTTGACGACCTAATGCAAGTACTGATGGAGCGATGGAGTGAACTGACGAAATCTAGATATCTTGAAATACTGCCTTCAGTATCGTATGTAGTGGGGGGAACTGTCAGTTTTACTGATAGCCATTCGCAGTGTATTGAGAACTGACACGCTCGGATACGCAGTCTGGTGGTGAAATATTGTACTACGCGACTGTAGTACTGTTTAAAAGTATTACATATGTTCTGGTGTTGATTTTTTGTTAGAAGGTCCAAAGATACATTTTCATAAAATAAAAATGTACTGTGCTATAATTAACCAGTTCCCTGTTAGCATATTAACAGCTGAATACTAGACAATTCAGCCATTTTGCCATGAATTACAGCGCCGCCAACGGTAATGTCACTTCTCAATAGGAGAAACTTTTTAAGATCGCAGCGCCGTATGCGGCAAAGCTGGAACACTCGAAAGCCACATTAAACTGTTATTCGTGTATTTGTTTACATGGTGAAAATGAACAAGAGTTGTATTTTTCCTGATTTCCGAGCTTTTTTTTAATTTAAAGGTAATCTACGATTTACAAGATATGTAATAATATACTATTTTAAGAAATTTCAAGGATATTTTTAGTTTTTCATTGTATTTTTAATTCTTTTTGACTGTCTGTCAATATAATAACAACTAAAATATGGTAAATATATTAGTAAAAATTAATATCTCTGCCTGAAAAAGTAGAAGGGTCTTTTAATATATCAACTGGTGATTTAGGCAAATTTTGGGTGCGATAAATGCTTTTTTTCAGTCTTTTTTTAGACGTAAAAAATCACTTTCCATAAAATGCAACGGGCAAACATGCATGCATGGGCTTGGATTTTTGCCCATTTTTAGTTTTTGAGTCCATAAAAACCTACGATCCACTTTCTCTCTGCCTCCAAACGTCGTTTCAATTGATATTTTTTTCGATTTAGGTTAGGTTAGGTAAATTATGGAATGTTTAAGAAGGATTCTTCATTATTCACGATTTACATTGCGGCACACAACAAAATTGATTGTTTTTTTTCCATGATACACAAAAATAAAACACAAACAACAAAAAAACACGTATTTCTCCATTGAACAAAACAAAACAATGTGGCTTTCGTATCTTTCACAAATTGCCACCAGATGTCAGGGCGCTTAGGAAGTTTCCCCTAAAGGTATTACTGTCAGTATTGATCTTCAGTTTTTAGTTTTTAGTTGTTGTTTGTCTCGTGTCAAGTTATTAATAGTTAGTATCGTAATCAATGGATTTAATAGATGATTTTACTATACACGATGTTGTGAATGATGATGAAATCGAAGTTGAAATGTCAGAACGTCTGCTGATGCATACCTTTATTGAAACATATGAGTCAATGTCACAGCTCTTGGATGCTCGTCGGCCTGACTACATAAACAAAGTGAAACGGAATGAAAGACTTTTAAAATTGTTAGAAGTGTATAAAAAATTAGGCCAAATGCAAAAAAAAATGACGTTCGAAAATATTTTAAACTTTGCGCTCTTATTATAGGGAAGAGTTGAAGAAAATCGAATCTTCTAAAGGATCAGGAGCAAGTGCCGACGATGTTTACAGTCCAACATCCTGGGTATTTTATGCACTAAAATTTCTTGGTTACACTGAACGTCCACTTAATCTTTCTGATCCATAGAATTTAACACAGGTAGTTAGATGGGGTGCTACCAAATTCTCAAGAGAGTTCTAGGTGTCTGCATCCATCCGAAAGTAATTGTGGTAGTCATTTGGATCGATGAGAAGAATTTGTTTTAATAAATTAATATGAGTATATTCTGTACATTTTTTTAAGTCACTCCTTGATCCATCGTTTTCGATTTACGTATCACTTTGTACCAAAATACAACACTAAAGCCAAACAGGCTTTTTGCTTATTACTCTTCATAATAATAATATTCACTTATTTGATATTCTCCAGATAAATTTTAGTGATTACTGACTAAAATACTGTCAGTAATAATGATAGTGCAAGGTAATTTTTTGCAACTGGCAAAAATACTAGTAATGTCATTATTATTGACTCAGTATTACTGACATTATTATTGATAGTTTAAGATAGACATTTCCAACGAGGAATCCGCTGTATGACCAAGCTTTTGAAGGTTTTAGAGGAAATACTAAAAATTTCGATAATATCGGTTTTAATAAATCCAATCCCGGTATTTTGAAGCATCCGTTTTAGTCCGGCATCCCGGTATTTTCGAGAGTCGGGAACCCAGTTTGCGACCCCTACTGCCAAATCAATAGATCAGTCTAAGTTGACGTCACTGGTCCGGTAATTCACGGCCTGGAGAAATTGAAAAGTGACATTACCACTGGTGCGCTGTGCTCCAAGGTAACATGGCTGTCATGTCTAGTACTCAGCTGTAAATATGCTAATAGCGAACAGGTTAATTTAAGCACAGTACATTTTTATTTCATGAATATGCGAGTAAATATTTGCGAATTTTTTTAATTAGTAAGCGCTACACTTGTATTGAGGTGTATAACAAAAGGAGGGCATCAAATTACAGTATTTAAAGTTTAATTTCAGTAGATTTATTGAAGTGTAATTTGTAGTTGCGCAGGTGTTAAATGCCGGGCATATAATTTTATGTGTTACATCTGAGTGTCGGTCATCTGAATTTACCATATATGGATTCTGTTTGCAATCAAGTGCATTATGTTCATTGCCTCATGAAAAAAAAATTAGTTTTAGTTGGACAGCGGCAGTTAAAAGTTAAATATGCAACTTGCAGGTGCAAGCATATTAGTGTAGTTTCATTTTGCTGCGATAAATGTAATGAACAAACTCGCATAGCATCAGTTACGTTTTAACTCAAAATATATACCCATGCCTTCCTCCTGTCCATAACCAAATCTTTTCCCAATCTGGACTTAATATTAACTTTCCCTCCATTTTTCTTAAGAAAAGAAAAAAACTAAGATGCCTATCTTTGTCCTCTCTTGAATGACAGCCAAAAACACCACCGTTTGATCTACTTTTATAGTTTTTCACAACTACTATCTACATTTTAACAAAAATTCAACATTTCAGAATGCGTATCCGAGCGTGTCAGTTCTCAATTGAAATCAGAATTTCCTCATTGTATTTACAAAAGTGAAAACATTATATTCCATCAATAATGATTCACGGTAAGTTCATCGAAAATCAATTCATCGAAAATCAATTCATCGAATATCAATTCATCGAAAATCAATTCATCGAAAATCAATTCATCGAATGATCAATTCATCGAATGATCAATTCATCGAAAAAAAATATTTTGTAAATATTTGAGAGGAATGCCGAGGGGATCGGAAAGCCAAAATAGCAGTGGTCAATAAAAGTTGACAGACTACACTTATTAAATAACTATCATACTTGGTCTATTAGTAATTTAAATTTTCTATTCAGAAAATACGCCAGGTAAAAGATACCTGTTGGATTATTTTGAAATCGAATAGGGCTCCTTAGATCTGAAAAACCCGGTTAATGGGATCATAAATGTACTTAATACACCCATTCTTAAAGGATTATAAAAATGGTATTTCCCCATCTGTTAAGTCTTAAGGGTTTTGTGTTATGTACATAGTTTTACTATTCATATTTACTATACCACACATGATTTGTTCAATGTACGGTGATTCTAAACAGGTGGCATTGTTATGTTAGTGTGAGTTTGTATTGTCATTAAACTAGATGATGGGTAGCTCGCTTCGCTCGGCTTCTTCTGACCAAACCCTTACTAACCTAACCTAACCTAAGATAGTGTTTTGACATTAAACTAGAAGATGGGTAGCTCGCTTCGCTCGGCTTCTTCTAACAAAACCCTTACTAACCTAACCTAAAATAGTGCTTTGTCCTTAAACTAGAAGATGGGTAACTCGCACCGCTCGGTTTTAGACTTTTACTAACTAAACCTAACCTAATTAGCTTGTTTTTAGGCGCATAGTACTTTATTTTTCCCCATATTAGCTCAATTAAAATGCGTATCATTGTGTATGAATTTATAAAAATTATTTGCGTACAATTGCCCATAATCTGTCTTATTAAACCTTAAAAACAAAACATTTATTTCTTTTATTATATAAGTTTTCTTATTATATTTCTTTATTTATATTCAAACACTATGTCACTTTATTTACCTTTTTTTAAACCATATAAAAAAATTTACGCAATTATTTCTTAGTCTGTCTACTTTTATTGACCACTGCTCTTTTGGCATTCCTCTCAAATATTTACAAAATATTTGTTTTCGATGAATTGTTCATTCGATGAATTGATCATTCGATGAATTGATTTTCGATGAATTGATTTTCGATGAATTGATTTTCGATGAATTGATATTCGATGAATTGATTTTCAATGAACTCGTCGGTTACCATCAACAATCAATATTAATATAACGTGTGTAAAATATTAATAATATTTGTCTCAATTTTTATAATCTGTTTACTACATTTGCCTTCTGCTTTCAATAATTGCATCCCCTCTATGGCCATTGACTTATTTTCGGTTGTAGGGACTTTTAACGGCCGGTAGCGGAATTTTGTCACGTTGGTAGCGACATTCGCTACTGCAGTTGGCAATACTGAGAATAATCTGCACGGTTTGTTACATTTCGATTATAATACAAGCAGCATGTTATAAAAGAGTAAACTTGTGGCATTCTATAATATTGTTGTTAGAAATTTGCAATATCATGTATTTTTTAACAGATATTTGTTGTATCTGCCTCAAGCAGGAGACATGTTTACGAAGACTTTTCAATTGTGATGAAAGTTTAAACAGTTATTTCAGGTTGATATTATTAGTTCCGGAAATGGTAAGAACATATTTATTTTTATTATAAATGTAGGATCTTTGAAAGTGTAGGATCGTGGAATCCCACAATACAAAAAAGTACGGGCAAAAATCTTAAAAAAGAAAGTTGTTGCAACCCTAGGCTCACTTAGCCTTCTTTACAGTGAGTACCTGTATCTCGGAATTAATATGCAGGAATATGGGGCATGGCTACTGTATAAAGTAATCTTTTCAGATCACGTCAGATAACGCTAGTCACACTACCTGTAAATGTCTAAAATTTATGCATCATGCCATTTGAAAGAAAAATTAATTGTAGTACAGTAATCACTCGTTATCCAGGTATTTTTTCAGAGATTTTGTGCTTCTAGCAGTTTGAGCACCTCGTAGTTGATTGGCCTCTGTCACCCTTTCCGCAATATTTATTGATATAGCTTGTTTTTATATATGTACATATGTACATGGTTAATTTTATTACCTGTGGTATACCTATCCGCTTTAAATTGGTGGAACGTAATCTTCACGGATAACGAAATATTGCAGTATATAAGTAGGAATCACAACACTAGAATTATTTGAATCGAATATTTCGAAATCTTCTCCCAATATGTCCCCAAACATGCCCACACGATATTATTGCTTGCAATGTCAGTTTATAATTATTACTTTTCTGATATGTCAAGTTATGTATCAAACAATACCAACTTTATTTTAGTTATATTAAAACCATTGATGACTATTCGAGGATAAAAATGCATTGTAAAAGTGAACATCGGAATAAGCATGGAAATAAACTTATACTTCCGATAGTATTTCCGCTGCTTATCCGAAGTTTGTAAAATCAGCTCTTAGCTGAAAATCCCTCTATGCTACGAAAGTTTAGAACAAAGATACAATTATTTTCAGATCTCCTCAGTGTCGCTCAGTCACGGAACAATATGTGTGGAATGCTGCAGAAAAGTGGACGATTTTTATGAATTTCGTGAGAAATGTTTGCAGACCAGTCAGATATCTATAAATTACAAATCGCAACTGAGTTCTGGCTCTGAAACTAGCGGAAATTTGTGTATTTCTTTAACGCATTTCAAAGATCAAAAAGAGATCTTGAAGAATTGTGAGCAGCTTGAAAAGAAGAGCAGCAATTTAGACGTATTACCAGTATGTGATAAGACTCGCTGTGTAACAAATAAGAAAACAGATGAAGAAAATGACGATTTATCAGGTATGGTATCAGTCTGCTTGCACCACAGTATAAGAAATATATATTGCTCAGGCGAACACACATTTGCCATATTGCCAATATTACCACTCTTATTAGTTTACTACCAGAAAAACCCGCCCTTTTTAGGGTTTTGTAGGTATGACCAAAAAACCCTTATACCGTCATTTTGTCGTCTGTCTGTCTGTCTGTCTGTTCGGTAAAAATTATAGCCAAACGACTAAACCTAGAGAGTTGAAATTTGGCATGCTTATACAACTCTGACCCGCACATAGGTAAAATACTAAAACATCTAAAAAACATATCCCCCTAAAAATATAAAGAAATATGTGCTCATCGAAAAAAAAAAATTTTTTTTATAATTCTGAGTAGGTATCAAATGAAAGTACGTGGATTAACGATCAAATTTTTATTTTTGCAAAATAAATTATTTTGAAGCGATTTTTGCCAAAATTGTGCAAAAAAATTTTTGTCCCACACCCTGAGCCCAGATGGTTTAAACTAAAAATCTGAAAAAATTCTAAGTAATGTACATTGGCGTGAACCAGATAGTACAACAGGAAATTTTGATAAGATTTTGTTTTTGGAAAAAAAACTAATTTTTTGTGTTTTTTTGGCTAATAATGTACACAAGTTATAGCTTTGTAACACGCTACACTGGAAGGTGTATCCTGGTGTAGTGGTTATTGCGCTGGCTTCTCACCCAACTAACTCGATCGAAAGGGATCGAACCCTGCGAGAAGAGACAATATTATTTTTAGTTTTATTTCTTGAATTTTTATATTGTTTAAATTATTTTTTCAAAATTCTAGTTATATTTTGGCAAATGTTGCATTTAATTTTTAAAAACGTAATTTTAATAACTAGTGGCAATTGTTTAAATTATAATTTAATTCTGTTTCAATGTACACGAAATCAGAGGGGCGGAGCTTATAACAACCAATGGAAGCCATAGGCGCAATTTTAAAAATTCAAATTAATGAACCTTGCTATATAAAAAAAAAATACTGCACATATTTAGAAACCTAAATAATGGTATTAGGCGTTCGAATTAAAATTAACAAAAAAAATATTTTAATATAAAATTTGTTTTGGCATCCCAAATAATCATCATTCACTTACTAAATAACTGCAAAACCCTGAAATGTGTGAAAATTCACACTTCACATCAATTTTTTTAAGTAATCGTTTCATCTTTCTATTCAACATTCTCACAATGGTTGTTTGTGATCTTACCGATTTTGCTATTTCGATATTTCCATGGATATACACCAATTGAGGTCTCACCATAAAGACAGACTATTTTTAGTATAAGCAGTTCAATTTTGTAAGAACAAACTAAGAGGTAATTTTGTTTTCAATAGTTTGCACCTTTGAAACTGTATGTCATGTTAGTATTAAAAAATGTCACTTTTTTAAAATGTCGATCCATTTGACATACGTCATAATGAAAAATGATATCTTTATTATAATGATCATAACCTATCAACCGAAAGTCGGTTTTACAGCGTAAGGAATATATTTAATTGACATTTAAAGTCAGTAACACACTATAAAAGTAACCAAAATAACCAGATTTAGTTTGTTCTTACAAAAGTGAACTGCTTATATGTTATATGTCGGTCTGTCTGTAAGATTTTGAACACCCCTGATTGAGGTTAATACAATGAAAGATTTAGGAATTCATTTTGATTCAAAATTCAAATTTGATTACCATGTGGCAACATTAACTAAATCAGCATTCAAACAACTTGGCTTTATCATGCGTTCATGTAAACATTTTTCGAAATCTAAGAGTATAATAACTATATACAAGTCATTAGTTTGTAGTAAGTTAGAGTATAATTGTTTTGTATATAATTTGGAATCCGCAATATACTCAAACAAGATATACTCAAACAAGATTTAAAGCATTCAAAAACGCTTTTTAAGGTATTTAGATTATAAATTTGATTGCAATACTCCATCTAATTATGATGTTCAATTAAACATATATAACCTACATACCTTGAAAGACCGAAGAACTAAATTAGAGATGAATTTTGTCAATAAAATTGTAAATAGTATGATTGATTCTGAAGATATTTTGAGTCTGATAAACTTTAATGTACCAGCTACAAATCTGAGGCAATAATACTCTGGAAACTATCATACAAATATTAGACAGACTTCACCTCTAAATAGAACTATGTGCACATTTAACAATCACTTTAATACGTGCGATATATTTTTCCTGTCATTTTCTGCCTTTAAAAAACGAGTGGATTGTAAATTGAGAGCTTAACACAACGATACGTATTATATGTACTTATATATGAAAAAAACTCTTTTTGTTGTATTCATTTTTTATGTAAATATTTTTCTTTTTTTTTTTTTAATTGTATCATTATATTTATAATTAATATCTTACTGTAAATTTTTCGTGGAGGTCTATAGGAACTATGTTCTGTTTGACCACCCAAACAATAAATAAATAAATAAATAAATAAACACGTGTAAAGCAAATTTGGCTAAACAAATTTTTATAAAAATTCGTATATAAGCTTTTGACATCAATACCACCATTTGATCAATTTTTGGTAAATTGCTTTCTGTATTCCAACTCTAGTTATCCCGTAGATAGATATTTTGATTCATAAAAAAAATTTACGATGTTTTTTATGTTGGTATTAGTAGCGTTATGTTAAACAAAGAGAGTTATATACGCGACTCGCTCGAATTAAATAGAGATAGGTACAACTGTAAAAAAAAATGACAACTGTCAAAATTTTGTACAGAATAATATGCGATAAATGCCGAAGATGCGCAAATTTCAATATTACCGAAACAAGGCAACTTGTAAGTCTTGTGTTAAATTGTAAAACTGTTACCTAAAATGTAAATTACCTAAAAATAATCGACAATATTTTTTTTATTTCAGTATAAATTAAAGTAGATTACTACAGTCTGTTCCAAACGGTTAAGCGGAACTAAATGGGAATTTAGTTCTTTTAGGTTGTCACGAGAAGGGACCTTGCTTGGGTTATTTCATTTTTCACGTTGGGATGTCAAAATTTAAAATTCCAACAATGAAACCATGGAAACGAATGACATATGTCAAAATTAAATATTTTTTTAGATATTTTAATGACAAAAATAAATAAATGGGAAATTTGTATTAAGAATGACACAAAAAATCAAAATATAAAGAAAATGACATTTTAAAATGATATTAACCTTAACCAAAAAATGTTTATTGTAAGTATGATTTACAAAGCTTAAACAAAACGGCCGAAAGGCACGATTTAAACGATGAAAGTAACTAGATTGCAAAATCTAGTTCCGCTTAACCGTTTGGAACAGACTGTATGTACATATATTTATCAATGAAATGTTTTTTGACACCTATCTGTCAAAATCTGTCATTTTTATCCAATAGATAACATTTATCAGTACATACACGGTGGGTATAACTTATCCTGTGGATAATCTAGTTACTCTATAGATAAATAATTGGAAATACGCAAAAAATCGTTTATTCGTTTGATAATTACTTATCCCATTGATAGTCAATTTTATATATGGTTGGAAATACATGGCTTTAGTGAAATATTTTATTATTTATGTTTTATAGCATAAAAAAGGATCATTCACTGCATTTCTGGAATAAGGATACCGTCATTATGCAAACACTATTTTATTTCACTAAAATTATTAACGTTACCAAGTATATATATTTTAGAATCTCTTCGTAGTATACATAAAAATAATGTTGAATGCAACTCAGGAAATCATGCGGGCAGCGTTATATATATCGTGAAGACTTTCGGACACTCCTACATACAATACAATTTACCAAAAATGCACATGATTCAGTAGTACTATTAGTGGGAAAAAAACTTTATAATATTTTCCCACATGAATAAAAAAATTACGTCAACGACATATAAGTTTAAAGCGAACATTAAAAAAAAGCTTGTGAATCATGCTGTACATTTGGTTGCCTAACCTAAAAATAGAATTTTATGATAATTTGTATAATTGATCCATGTTTCTAATATGTTGAATGACGTGTCCAATGTATATTGTACATCTTTACATGTTGTAAATTATGAACAAATAAATAAATTAAAATCATTTGTTAGCTCATCCATATTAGAATTTAGGGACGTAAGTTTGTCACTGATAATCTTAGACAGGCAAACTTGTTTACACGAACGTACACCAAGATACAGTTATCTTTACTGACGGATCGAAGTCCAATTGCAGGGTTGGATGCGCTTTCGTTGTCCTAAATTCACGCTTAGATTTTCAGTTTCGATTCCAGAGCCGGCGCTTGCTCTTTTGACGCCCGGGTCAAAACCGACATACTGCACCCTTTTGTTACAATATGCTTTGGCGTACCAAAAAGGGGGGAGGTAGGTGCTCGCAATCTTATTTCAAACATAATCTTTTGATTTCGATGGTTGCAATTTAAATATTTTTACATTTTAAGCTAATACTAATTATGGCTAAGTAAATTTGTTGATACAGTGGTATCTCGATTTGCAAACCTCTCGACATACGAACTTTTCGAGGCACAAACTATTATCATATCCTATTTTGACCTCTAAATACGAACCGTGATGTTTATCTTTTTAAATGAATCAAAACCTATATTACTTATATTATTATACTTTTTTAATTTTTTTCTGAAGTAGTACTAGAAACAGGCTACCAACAGGCTGAACCACAAAACCAGATACAAGAAAGTTGTTCATTTTTTACAATTTAAAAGAAGATGATTTTCATACTAATCATGTGAAACAGAAAATTTCATAAATAAAAATTAATGTGTAATGGTATACAAAATGCACATTTATAGTGAAAAAATGCTTCTTCTCACTCCTCCATTTCTTTGCATTTTCTTCATTAAGTTGAAAATAGTTTTATTTTTTTATTTTTTGGATTTGCTTTATTATTTTTTAATCTGGGAACGAATTAATTGATTTCCCATTGGGTGTCTAGATACATAACACTGGTAAACAAAAACAAACAAAAAATTTTGTGCCTGAGTTTAGTCCGTCATTTTTTTATTCGTCAGGCATAAAAAATAAAAAAATGTAAACACTTTCATCAAAGTTTGCTTTTATAGTCTTGAGAGAGATAATAACGATTCCTTAATTTTGACAGTACCAGTAAACTATCTCCGATGTTTTGTAGCGATAAAACAGGAGTGGGGGGTATTTGGTACTGAAGTACAAATTCGAAATTCTGAAAGTTCAAATGCAGTATTCGACGAAGAATTTATACCATCACAGAACCATCAGTACCTCATCTCATTACAGCAGAAGATTTCATTGATTTAATTAGAGATTTGAATCTACCCAAAAGTAAAGCAGTGATTTTGGGTTCTCGACTGAGACAGTGGAATTTGCTCAATAAAAATGTCAAAATAACTGATCAAAGAAAGCGACACGGAAGATGGACTTTGCTTTTGTAATAACGTAAATGGTTAATTTGAAGCAATTGGAATACCTTGCATTTCCAGCGAATGGCGCTTGTTTACCGATAGTTGCACAAAAAGCCTAAAAGCTGTTTTACTTCATAATGGTAATAAATTTCCATCTCTTTCGGTTGCTCACTCCGTACATCTCAAAGAAAATTACGGCAGTGTTAAAATTCTACTAGAAGCCCTAAAGTACAAGGAATATAACTGGCAACTTACAGGAGATTTTAAAATGGTGGGATTCCTTATGGGATTGCAAGGTGGCTATACAAAATATCCAAGCTACCTTTGTTTATGGGATAGCAGAGCTGATGCCACGCACTACAATCGACAAACATGGCCGGAAAGAACAGAATTTCAGGTGGGAGGCAAAATGTTAAATGGGAGCCCATATTTGAGCCTACAATTGTGCTCATGCCACCACTATACATCAAGTTAGAGCTGATGAAACAATTTGTGAAAGCGTTGGATGGAAAATACGAATCTTTCATATATTTGAGAGATTTTTTTTTTAAAGTTGTCAGAAGCTAAAGTTAAGGCTGAACTGTTGGCCCACAGGTTAAAAAAATGTTGGGCAGCGCAGAATTTCCAAAACTTTAAAGCAGTAGTCCACGGTTTTCTGGGGGAATAACAGAGCAAAAAACTATCAAGAGCTATTTTCTAGTATGCTGAATAACTTTAAAGTCGTGGGTTGCAGGATGTCTCTCAAACTTCACATGCTGCACGCTCATTTAGATAAATTCAAAGACAATATGGGAGCATATTCAGAGGAACAAGGAGAACATTTCCATCAAAACTTTATGGAATTTGAACGTCGGTATCAAGGCCAATATAATGTAAATATGATGGGAGACTATATTTGGGATTTAGTCAGAGAAATTTCCTTTGAACATTATAAGAAATGTAAAAATCTTCATTTTTAAACTTTTTTGTTTGTTTGTTTTTAACTAAATTTTAATAATTTAAGTTGATTACAATATTATACAGCAATACTTGTTTCAATTTTTTATCATCTGAGCAACCAAAAGTCATACACTTTCTTAAAATTTTAAATGCTACTCTTCTAGCTGCAAATGTAAACTTTTTTGGCAAAATATATTTTTTCTCAATTTAATAATACTAGACCTATAATAATCACACACTCAAATCCCAGGCACAAAATCTGTCTAGATTTGTGTAATTTTTAAGATACGAACCGCGGCCAGGAACAAATTAAATTTGTAAGTCAAGGTGCCATTATATATCTAAATATGCCACCAAAATCAGTTATAGATGTTTCAGATGTGTAAGAATGTTAATCAAATATATTTCTATAAAAGCTGTTAAAAATATTAGTAACCTTACCAGTAAACAACGTACTGCTGAACAATCATTTTCTACGTTAAATTATTTAAAAAACTATTTCCGAAACAGCATCTTCAAACAAGACAGAAGATTGAAAAATGGATTTCTTTGTTATTTATATACAAATATATGTATGTATGATGCTTTATATATTTTGCAGAAGTCCAAAAGAAGGCTGAATATCATTATATAATCAATAAATGTGTACATCTTTAAATTCAATTTTGTATTTAATATGTACGAGACTGATATAGAAATGAATATTTATATTTTTGATCTAAATAAAATTATAAAAACTTAGAATATGTATATCTAAGCGTTCGTTTTGGCGCCCCTAAGAGCTGGCGCCCAGGGCCTGTGCCCCTGTCTTTGTGTGTTTTTTTTTTAAATCAACATAAAAAAATACCATAAAACTCGTTTATAATAAATCCATAAGCATTCGACAAAATTAATTATAACTTACTTATCAATAAACTTATCAATACGAATAGGACTCAAGCCGTTAGTGTTAATGGATTTCTCTCAGATTTTATCGAAATTTCCTCAGGAGTTCCGCAGGGATCCCATCTGGGGCCTTTGTTCTTTTTGCTCTTTATAAACGACATTAAAAAAGTATTTAAATATAGTAGTTTTCTACTTTTCGCCGATGATTTAAGCATTTTTAGAAATATCAGAACTCTAGTAGACGCTATTCTCCTTCAGTCTGACTTGTCTAGCTTCACCAATTATTGTCAAGATAATAAATTTCAGTTAAACTGTGACAAATGCCATATCATATCATTTACCAGTAATAGAAATATAATCTTAAATGAATATTACATCTACAACACATCATTAACTAGAGTTTCTCAAATCAAAGATTTAGGTGTAGTTTTTGATACAAAATTGATCTTTGAGCCCCACTTTGAGTATATTTTTCACGAAATCATTGCGAATGCTTGGATTTATTAACCGCACAACTAAAGACTTCCGATCTGCGCAACCCATCCAGACCTTATATTACGCCTGTGTTTCTAGCATTCTCAATTACTGCTCCATCATATGGAATCCTATGTATGACAAATACATTAATAAGTTAGAAAAAGTACAAATAAAAGCCGTGAAATACATTCTATTTAAAGAAAAAACTCGGCTTACTGACTACAGTTCAGCTCTAGTTGAATTAAATATGTTGTCACTAAGGAATCGTCGCACATTGTCAGATATGGTTACATTATATAAAATTTGCAATAATATTATAGACTGCAATGATCTATTAATGTTGTTCACTTTTTTAGTTACGTCTTATAATGTCCGCAACCAACATTCGTTTTTCGTTTCTAAAACTAATAATAATATTTTTTCTCCACGACCACTACTGAATTTACCAATTTTGACTACAGAAAGTTAATATTCTAACACAAGAGTTGGAATGTTATTCTAAAGCACTTATCTTCTTATGCATTTTGCGTGTATTTCATTCCATCACTTATTATGAATAACTATTCCATGCTTGTTGTCTTTTGTTTTTGTAGGGTACATTAAGGTACATAGGGTACATGTAGGTACATTAAGATATATGCAACGTTTACATTAAATAAATGCAACATAACTTCCTAACCTAAAATTGTGGCCGATGTGCGGCAAATTAAATTAAAATTAAACAAATAATAAATAAAATAAATTAGTTTAATTAATTGATTAATTTGTTATGTAATATAAATTATTTGTTAAGATAAAATGTTTGTTAAAATAATTATTTGTTAATTTTTTTTTTCTTTCTGGTGGTCGTGGAGAAAGTAGCGTCTGTGACTCGGTTGGAAGAGAAAATTCGATGCTCGTGGTTCTTCATGCTCGCCTGCGGATCGCGCTCGGAATGTTCCACTCGAATCGAATTTTCTCATTACAACCTTGTTACAGAATATACTATTCCAATTCACCCATTGAAAGGATGTCTTCCACATTCAACAATGTCTTTAATAATGTTGACATTTCAAATTACACATTAAATAAATTTAAATCATATTGTAAAATTATATTACAACATTTGGATTCAAGTTCAGTCTAACTCCGGTTGCTTCTGTTTAAATTGTTGTATTATATAACTAACATATTGTAATACTTTTGTTCGTACATGACTGTGGCGAATTGTTCAATTCAATATATATTAGTTATAAATGTTAAAAATTTAAAATCAAAAATAAAATCGTTGCAGTCTTGTAGTATCGTGTAATAGGTAAACTTTACGCACGTAATTGTTAAAAAATTCTGGAACACTGCTGTGGGTTCGTCCTGTTTGTGTTCTTAAAATGTAAAATAAATAAAATAACATAAACGCATCATATATGTATATGCTAATCAATGGTGTATCACTGTTCTGCTTATAGTATGAACATCCATTTATAATAAACAAACATTATATTCCCTTGATACATCTCTATGCTTATGCCATGAACTGATGCTATGGATCTTATATAAATGAGGCGTAATAGATAACTATAGACAGAGTAATAGTAACTATGACTATTTATATTTCAGAGAGGAGCGATACTCCGGAGACATATAACACTAATATTATCATCAATGAAGAGATTTATATCAATTCTAAAGGTGTAGATGACGGTGAATATGAGGAGAGTGCACCAAGACAAGGTACAGGTTAGTCAATAATTTAATACTATCGTATTACACAAGTAATGATAATAATCTTAAGCTTACAAAAGCTTTAGTACTGAAATTAACAGTTGTCATTTACTGAGTACGCGC
Source organism: Liopterus haemorrhoidalis (assembly GCA_963971575.1). Classification (NCBI taxonomy): domain Eukaryota; kingdom Metazoa; phylum Arthropoda; class Insecta; order Coleoptera; family Dytiscidae; genus Liopterus; species Liopterus haemorrhoidalis. The sequence continues at coordinate 48,978,759 of OZ020613.1, forward strand.
ACAGTAGTACAATTACTGCAAACTGTTTGACATTATCATCACATTAACATCACGGATTGCTTAAAGGTACAGGACGATCTAAATGCCTTATATCAGTGGAGCGTGAATTCAGGTCTAAATTTTAATCCTGCAAAAAGTAACATCATGTCCTACACGAACCGTCGTACAGCGATATCGTATAATTATAAGATGAATAATATCGGTATAACTAGGACTACAGTGTTAAAAGATCTCGGTGTGCTTTTTGACAGCAAACTTACTTTCACTAACCACATTACAAATCTAGTAAACGATTGTTATAAACTAACAGGTTTTATCCTTAGAACATCAAAGGATTTCAAACTGACTCAAACTTATTTAACATTATTTAATGCGCTAGTTAGGAGCAAGCTGAAATACGCCTCGGTAATTTGGTCACCATTTCATAAGAACCATATTAAAATACTGGAACAAATTCAAACAAAATTTTTACGTATCGTTGAATTCAGAATTAAAGGTACCTACCCGAAATTCGAATCATCTAACTCACTCCGAAATAAATATTCTGTTGAATCTTTAAGCATTAGGCGCGACTTTCAAACTCTGTTTACGCTGCATAAAATATGGAATGGTACCATGACTTGTCCCGATATTTTATCTCAAATAAATATAAGGACACCAGTCTGTGGAATAAGGCAGAAAGTACTGTTTTCAGAAAAACATGCACGGACAGAAACTTATAAAATGGGCCCCTTAAAAAGAATGACAACACTTTTTAATACATCTTTACATAAACACAAAGTTGAAATTGGTATGAGTTTCACGTCATTTAAAAAAACGGTTCATAAGTTATTGTGCAGCTTGGATAATTAGAAGATTTAAATCTGATTTATTATTGTAATTGTATGTAATATGAATTTATGCAATGTGCGTATATTGTAATATTTATAATTTTATTTTTCATTTCCTCTGTTTTTGTTACTTTTTGTTTATCTGCTTTTCTCAAACATGTAATGTACATCTTTGGTTATATTTTGTACTTATTTTATATGTGTTTTATGTATGGTCACAAATGGGACTTCGGTCTGTAGTGTCCTTAAAATCAATAAATTCTAAATTCTAAATTATACTTTCCATTCATCATTGGCGCAACAGCCCGAGGTGAGCCAAGGCCTCTTGTTTCCAGGTTTCGTGATCATGTTTTCAAACTATGTACATGCAGGAGTAATATGGTCTCAGCATTACGTCTATTTTATTTTAGCGTACACAGAAAGGCACCTACAGTTTATAGCCGGTTGCGAACGGCTAAGCAGAACGTGTAATTTTGTATAAATATTTTTACACAAATTATTTGACATAAGCGGAAATTGAACTCACGTCCGTGTCCTTGCCTTGCCTAGCGGTCAAATAGCAGGTTTGCAGCTACAGGCTGATCCATTAAACGGTTTCATATCACTTTTGACACCAATAAAAAACCAACAAAGATATTTTCTTGTAAAGGAGTAAACTTAAATCAAAAATCTTATTTACTGAATTCGTCTGAGTTTAGTGAACAACTGACTCAAGTCAACAATTGAACTGGTCTGATTGAACTCAACTAGCTGGACTCCACTTAATGCAAATATCACTAACGTGACTAATCGGTTATCTAATTCTTTAACTCGCTAATTAATCTAATTATCATTTACTGATGTCTGATGTGTAGAGTTAGGACATAGTTAGGCCGTCACTGTCGCTTGCGAGCGGCACTTTTTTTCAATAAGAAATGTTTATTTTATTCATGTGCCGAACCTGTCAAAACCGAGACTCGTACCATCCATTTTTAATACGCTCATAATGAGTCTAATCCCTATTTCTGCTTGGCGTAAGAATATTTTTACATCTTGAAAAAGTTCTTTCGACTTCACAAGTAACGACGGGGGCTCTGCAAAAATAATTTCAATATTGATTAAAATATGGTTTTAAAAAATCGGGGCAGTCATCGGAATAAATTTGTGTTAATATGCGAAGGTCTGGATTTCTCTGAAGAACTGCGTCAATTTTATTATTTAAATAAAGGCTGAAGTCACGAGATACTTGTTTTATTTTTTATGGCCTTTGCTGCTTCGGCAATTAACCAGGACAATTCTTATTCTTTGAAACATTCCATGTCTGAACGGGATTCGAACCCGAGACCTTAGCAACGCAGAGCGCATGTGTTACCACTACGTTACGCCGGTCGGTATTAAAATTATACATATTCTGTTAAAATCAGTAGAAAAAAATTTAATTCAGCCTTTTTAATATCTCTAAAATAATAAAAATGTAAACAGCAATAATAAGAAAAATATCTTCAAATTTTTCTTTCAGAAAGAAATATATTTAAAAAATACTATAATTATTATTATTGTAAAAAAGTGAATATTAGTAGATAGATTCAAGAAGTGTTTGAAAGTATATGCTCTAAATCTAAATACCTACAAGAATTATTGTTCAGCTCTGTTCACAGTTCAGAAGAAAAATAAATAGTTGACAGGACTTGCAAAGTTTATACAGATTAATTAACGGTTCAAAATATTACAGGTTTGAACAGGGGCGGATCGACCTATCGGGCGATCGGGCATCGCCCGATGGGCCGATAGCTTTTTGGACCAAAGCGACGGCCGCTATCCACTCAAATACCTACATATGACCAAAACTATGACATTATTTTAGAATTCACTCACATTTTTTGTTTGTTTTTCTAACATTTTTTCATTATTTTAGAGCCTGTATTTTTATTTTCGGTATTAATATTAAAAATATAAATTAAATAAGTCTATTTAAATATACTTTAATCTTTATTTATCCTCGGAGACTCGGGCCTCTTAAAACATTACCTATAAATGGCCAAAAAGTCCCGTGAGCCCGGACTGATTCATCCAAATCGCCCGGGCCGATTCATCCTAAAAGCCCGGACCGATTCATCCAAATAGCCCGGGCCGATTCAATCCTTCGATCCTCCCCTGGGTTTGAATGTATTTGACGTTTGCATTAAAAGAAATGTTTAATAATGTGCAACTACATTGCTTAACAACGATAACATGTCACAATGATATTGCACTCAACAATGCACATATGGAAAGACATATGTAGTAGCATTTATGTTAATAAGATAGGAATGTTTTTAGATAACGAGTACCCATTTATTGATATTATGATGTGAATTTTTCTACGTCTTTGAACATCTCATTAATAATATCGTTAGTGCAGATTTGCCTAAAAACGTCTGAGCCCTGGACATTATGTTTCAATTACACTTTAAAATTTCTGACATCATTCAAATTTACTACACCTCGTTTTGAAATATCAGCTGCAGAGTGAGACATTAACACAAAGTATGAATTCAAACATACTAGCACGTTGAATAGAAGCAATTAATATCTCATTTTGAATCATATTGTTACAATATTGTTACATTATTTGATATGTTGTCGATATGATTATTGAAAATAATTGGAAATCAAGTATAATTCCGAGGTCTCTTACTGTGTTCTTACTCTCAAGCAAAATGTATTGTGGTTAAATTACATTATATTGAGGTTACCAGTAAATGTGTACAACTACACATTCAGTTTAATTTAAGAATAATTTACTTTTAATACAGTATTGGGCTAAAATGTAGTAAAGTAGGCCTATCCGATGTGGTCGGGGATACTTAACAAAAACAGAAATAATAAATTAAAATATTATTGCACAATTTTAATTGGGCTAATGTCTGGGAAAAAATAAAGTAGTGTGTACCTATAAACTAGGTAGTTAGGTTAGGTTCAGTTAGTAAAAGTTTAGAACAGTTTTTAGTTACAGTTAAGGTAATTATACCTTAACTCTATTGCATATAACAAAATATTTAAACAAAAACCAAAAAACTATGTACTAAAATATAATTATATGCAATAAAAATTGTTTGAAAAACCAGTCTAGAAAAACAAAAGTAAACTAATAAATAAAACAAAATAATCAAATAATAATAGTAATAAATACCAAAAAGTATAATAATTTTGCAAAAAATAGCTGTATAAATCACTCTAAACTCCAAGACCGACAGTAATAAACTGACAATGCCCTGTATAAACTAACAAGTTATTGCAACGCATTTACGTCATATATAAATAACATTATAACATTTGTTTTAAATGTATTTCATTAAAAACAAGTTATTATTTTCATAATTTTTGGATAACTTTTAAATTTGAATGTTTTATTTCATTAAACTCATTATTTTATACAACGCCCATGGCCAAGCTAATTATAATTAATCCCAGTTCGAAATATCCGGTCCCTGATTATGACCTAACTTTATTGAAGTGTGATATCGGCTAAGAACTAAGACGACAAGTTATAATTTAGTTATTTATATTCCGTTTAATAATAAATAATAATTATTAATAATAATATTTAGTATTAGTATTAGTATTTATTCAGTGCTGTTATACACAAAATGTACATAGCATCGTTCAGTAGCGACTGAAGAATGTCACTATATTACATAATTACATTAGAAATTACAATATACAATTACCTATTTAATATGTATAAGTAGATAAACATAGAAATAAGATTAGTTTAACAAACGAAACTAATGAGCAAGAGCCCGATTGTGCTCAGGGAAAACAATATTGTCCATCAAATACTTCAGATTTTAAGTTTTGATATTCAATAGGTAATTTGTTGAACAATATAGCAGCCATGTATTGCGGTGTTTTTCTGGAAATGTTGTTTTTCTAGAAATATTGTATTTCAAGTTTGGAAGGCGTATATTACCCTTTTTTTCTGGTATCATGTGAATGTATTGTAGAGTTGAGCTTGAATAATGACATGTTGTCTTTTACGTATGATATCTGCTAATAAATATATCGTTATATTTTCTGGCTTACGAAGAGGTCTCTACAAGTTCTACGTGAATCAACTCTTACCATTGTTCTAATAGCTCTCTCTTGTAGGGTAAATTTACGCTTCCAGTCTGTGGAGTTACCCCATAGGATTAAACCGTAGGCTATACCGCTCTGAAGATGCGCATTGTAGCGTACCCGTGATACTCTTACTTTTAAATCGCACCGCTACTACCAAATATGTAGCGAGCCGGTACTCAGTGGTACTTATGTAGACATATCGAAATGTTTACATATGTGATTTTGATAATTATGGCGATTTAACGTCCAATCCAGTCTCCAATGTGGCAAAACCACACTATTGTCAGCCTTCGTGCCGGACGGAAGGGGCCGTTAAACCGGAAGCCAGTGTCCGAAGACAATTTTGTTAACAAAGCCAAAACTAGAATGTAAGAATAAAGATATTCTCAAATTAAAATAGGATTCCTGATTAAGGAGTTTAGGTATTAGGCGTGAGTTATATCCAGGGTTCAACAATATGATACGTGCATTCAATGATACAATTTGGTACTCACCAACCGATGGCTCGGCCATCTTATAGTCGTATTAGGTTGCTAAACACTTGGAATTTAACGAGACGGGTTTACAAAATGTTAACACAAAATTAAGTTTAAAGTTTATTAAACAATTCACCATAATTAAAGAAGTTAATTATGGTGAGTTAACTTCTAACAAATATTAATAAAACAAAATATTATTACATTAAAAAAACAGGTTTAGACCGATTCACGTGTAACACCAGATATCGCCACAGAATACCCCGGCGAATTCCCGATTATACTTCGAACTGTGGAACTGTTTAACTCTCAACTGTCAACTGTCTACTATCCTACAGGGGGCCGTGTATTTATACGAAAAAATCATAAATTCCCGAAAACAAGTTTAAAAGGTTATTCTAGGAATTGACGGTATTAATTTACTTTATTAAAAACAAACCCATTAGTCCAAAAATGCCCTTCTGGGTTCAAACTTTCTAATTACTATGTTTTTTTCTATTATCAATTGAATTTATTTTTCTATTATGAATTAGTTGAAATATTTGGGGAATGTTAATGAATCAAAAAATTTAATATTTTTTGTTAAAAATCTAGCGTTTCACGTGAACCGTTACAGCATGTATTACTGTATTCAGCGTGTCGATATTAACTGTTTTCCTAAGAATTAGTAACACGTATATAATTCTGTGCATCTTATTTGCAACGTAATTTACATGAGTTTTCCAATTCAGTTGACTATCTATGTTTAATCCTAGGAATTTGACACTTTTGGTATCGTATAGCACGTTATTATGTACTAGTCTATTGTGACTGAAAACGATATTTTGCTTCTTATTCTTATTTAGAGAAAGCTTATTGGCTTCAAAGCGATATTTGTCGTTTAGATGCAAATGAAGTTTTTATAAGAATATTAATTTAGTTATATTACCCTTTGTCCCATTTATTAAATCAAGTTTGTTTACAGATAGTAAAACATCTTTCAATAATCAAGATGATGGTCCAGATGCGGTAGTATCCATTAACAAAATTGAACAACCCACAAGATCAAAATCGATATTTGCTCGAGGTAGTTCCCGTCTTAAACATAAACAAGTACATTCTAAACAGAAGCAATTAGCATGTGAGAAGTGTAAAAAAACATTTTTATATATGTCAAATCTCATTGATCACCAACTAACACATTCTGGAGAGAAAAATTACAAATGTGGTCAATGTTATAAAGCATTTGCGTATCCAAGATGTCTTCTTAAACATAAACAAGTACATTCTAAACAGAAGCAATTAGCATGTGAGAAGTGTAACAAAACATTTTTATATATGTCACATCTCATTGATCACCAACTAACACATTCTGGAGAGAAACTTTACAAATGTGATCAATGTTATAAAGCATTTGCATATCCAAGATGTCTTCTTAAACATAAACAAGTACATTCTAAACAGAAGCAATTAGCATGTGAGAAGTGTAACAAAACATTTTTATATATGTCACAACTCATTGATCACCAACTAACACATTCTGGAGAGAAAATTTACAAATGTGGTCAATGTTATAAAGCATTTGCGTATCCAAGATGCCTTCTTCGACACAAACAAGTACATTCTAAACAGAAGCAATTAGCATGTAAGAAGTGTAACAAAACATTTTTATATATGTCACATCTCATTGATCACCAACTAACACATTCTGGAGAGAAACTTTACAAATGTGATCAATGTTATAAAGCATTTGCATATCCAAGATGTCTTCTTAAACATAAACAAGTACATTCTAAACAGAAGCAATTAGCATGTGAGAAGTGTAACAAAACATTTTTATATATGTCACATCTCATTGATCACCAACTAACACATTCTGGAGAGAAAATTTACAAATGTGATCAATGTTATAAAGCATTTGCGTATCCAAGATGTCTTCTTCGACACAAACAAGTACATTCTAAACAGAAGCAATTAGCATGTGAGAAGTGTAACAAAACATTTTTATATATGTCACATCTCATTGATCACCAACTAACACATTCTAGAGAGAAAAATTATAAATGTGATCAATGTTATAAAGCATTTGCATATCCAGGATGTCTTAGTCGACATAAACGATTACATACTGAAGAGAAACGAATACATTCTAGCGTCAAAATGTACAAATGTAGTCAGTGTAATAAAGCATTTTCGGATCCATCACATCTCAGAAAACATAAGCGATTACGTTGTAAAGAGAGACCATACAAATGTGTTTAGTGTAATAAAGCATTTGCAAAGCTACCCAACAGTTCTAACTAAACACAAACAGTTACATTCTGGAGGGAAACCATATAACAACGTTTAACTATATTTGAAAGGAGTATCTGTACCTGTAAAAGGACTGATTATAATTTGGTTTAGAGCAGTATTTCTCAACCGCTGGTCCGCGGAGCACTGGTGGCCCTTAGTAAAATTTTAGTAGTCTGCGAAATGATTATAAATGATTCTTTTTGAGATTTTTGGTTAATTTTTTTATGATCTTTTGTTCATATTCTGTGATTTTTGTCAATTTTCAGTGATTTTTTATTACTAAGATGTTATATGTAGATGCTACATATCAGTGACGCATCCAGCCCCCCCCCCCCCAGGAAGTAGGGAAATACATAATATATGGATTTAAAAAGAGATGAGGACCTATTTTTTTTGTCACCACTTGTATTTTACAATTGAGGACCTTTTTTTTTGTAGGTCATCACTTGTATTTCAAAAGCGAGTAACTTTTTTTTGTCTTCCGCCCCCCTCCTAAATTCCTGGGTGCGCCACTGCTACATATACAATAAATTTGTATAATACTACATTTATTTTTTGTAGTCCGCGGTAGAAAATTAAATATTTTACTGATCCGTGGTACGTTTTCGGTTGAGAAACGCTGTGGCTGTTATTATAATATATAATATAAATAATCTGGACTGTTCTTTATATATTTTTGTATATATTTTTCTGTTTGAATAAAAATATTTCTCTTGTAAGATTACATGACTTTTATGCGAATGTTTACTTAAATAATATGTTACATGCATTACTAATGTAAAAACAATGTAATGTTAACATAGCAAGTAACCACATTTTCTACAACTGCATTTATGACCACACTGTGTATAAAAAAATCATTCGTTTTTTTGAACAAAGTAAAGAAATAATTAGCTTTTCATGTGCTGTAATATATATTGATACAATAATACAAAATATACATAAACAGTAAATTAATTGTGAAGAGAGATTTTATATGAAAATCTTACACACGCTCTAGGCGATATATATGAAGTAGGAATAAATATAAAAATTTCAATCCTTCACTAAGATTCGAACTCCCAACCTTATGGATATTACGTCCACGACTCACGCTGGTTCAACAAAATTAGCCTGTTGTTTAATTTGTTTCTGTTGAAGCCTGCTCCACCTACTGGTTACGTTCTATTGGATACAACAATGCCCGATGGCGGCGCTACGAGCGCTGTGAACAGCTGATTGAAACGAGTAATGTGAAAGTTGTCCATATTTGTTTACATGTTAAATCATCGATTTGCAATGGATAATAAACAGCTATCCTTATTAAATTATTTAATTTTTTTAAGTGCAACACCTTCTTCTAGGTGTGTAGTTGAAGGAGAAGAGTTGTTAAACGCCGGAAATCTTATGTTGTGCGGAATTTTGGACAAAAATGATGAGCATGTCGACATATGTGGGTTATGTTTACAAACAAGCAGTTTGAGAACACCACCTCACGAAGTCACTGGGAAATTAAAATTTAGTAATGATGTTGAAGTTTTAAATATGTCCTGCACATGTAAAGCAGGAACTACATGCAAACACATTTCAGCTATCCTATTATTTTGTGCCAGGTGGTTAACAAACCAAAATGAAAGAAGCCAAGATCAGGGCATTGATTGATTGTGAAATATTTGATTTATCTTTTTTTTGTGTGGTTTCTGTTGGTTTTACTTTTTGTTCCAGAAACAATATATTGAGTATGGAAATATTAACCAGCACAGATTTAAAATGCCTGTGGTCTACTTTTAAGAAACCTGTCTTACAACAGTATGAACCGAAACCTCTGTTAGAAACTCCTTGCCTAAATAAATTGATTAAAAACAAAAGCAGGCACTGAAAGTTCAGTGAAAATGTATTAGAAAAGCTGCGTACAGAATTTGAGACCGCTTGCCCTAATTCTGCATTAAAATTACCCGGGTAGATATTTAATTATGTTCGAGAAGGATTTTTATAATTTAGTGTTTGTTTTTTATTTAATTTGTTTAATAAATACTAGTTTGTTATTATCACTTCCACAGCACCAAATTTATTAACAGTTCACAAATTGTTTCTCATTTGGAAAATAGTGGAAGTAAATATTTTTGTTACTTCCTTTTCTAGAGTGACAGCCAAACACACACCAATTTGTGTTATAATAACTCATTATAACATAAAGTAATATAAAAAAGAATAATAATTGCTATCAAAAGTTAATATAACAAACAAGCTGCAACACTAACTTTTAAAAGCAATACAAACTACACGAGAAAACACATGTAAACCAGATGTAAACAATAAACTATTACTCGTTTCGCTTAGTTCAGTTATAGTCCGCTTGGCGTCACTTCATAGCGCTGTTGAGCCCAATATGTTTGGTGGAGTCATATGACACGTCTACTAATATCACATTCATTCCTTCACAGCTTACTGGCCTGAGTCGTAGACGCTCTGATATTGTTCTGGTTTCAGCTGCCCCCTCCCTCCAGATATGGTTTACGGCTCGCTTTCATCTTTTCAAAATTCAAAAACATGATATTTTCATTAATATTTATAGCGATAAAAAAAAATTGTGCCCGCCCCATATATTTCCTCAACCCTCCCAGATTTTAAAAGTAAGCGCCACCACTTTGTTTCACGAAACAAAACAAGAAAGCCATTTCCATTTACTAGTTCGCTGCTCTTGAAGCAGGCAACCAGCCTAGCGTATTTGTAAATTGGGTCGCATAACAATAAGAAGTAATGGCTACTGACAGCATTTTAAGCGGTACACTGCCAAGATTATTAAAGTAAAGGTTGTCTCGTAACTTCTGACCAATCAGAGCGTAAGAGGGATTACGTCACATGTATGCGTAGTTCAAACTAGCATACAAAATTAATAAATATGTTGCCTGTTTTTAAATATTTTTATTGACTACATTCATAATAGATATTTATTTCAAGACAGTTCTACTGAAAAAATTATAAATAAAAACCTAAGGAAATTTTATACTGATTTATATTAAATATTTATATAAAAAAGAGCAAGCCTGTAGCTGCAAACGTTAAATCGTCTGTACCTGCTACTTGACCGCTGAGCAAGGGCACGAACGTGAGTTCAGTTCCTGCTTATGTCAAATAATTTGTGTAAAAATATTTATACAAATTACAGTTTCTGCTTAGCCGTTCGCAACCGGCTATAAACTGTAGGTGCCTTTCTGTGTATGCTAAAAAATGGACGTAATACTGACCATATTACTCCTGAATGAACATGGTCACGAAACCAGGAAACAGGAGGCCTTGGCTCATTTCGAGCTGTCGCGCCAATGATAATGATGATGATTATATAAAATTTAAGGTGATGGGTGTTTGTATTATAGTCAGTGGCGCAGCCAAGGGGGGTGGGCCTTTTGTTTTTCGTTCATCACTTGGATTTTGGAGGTGAGGACCTTATTTATATTTTAAATAATTCTGTCTTCCGGGCCCCCTCCAAACAAAAATCCTGGCTACGCCGCTGATTAAAGTTAATAAATAACAATAAAATCGAATACATATATAATTTTAAGAATATTTAAATAAAAATAGAAAAACGAATTGCTATAATAATATAGTAATTAATAAAATTGGAGGTTATATCAGTTTTTAAAAACGGCTGGACGTATTTTAACAAAATTTGGTTCAATAGAGTAGAACCAGAATCAAATATAGCTAATCTCGTGTAGATATTTTAACATTATCACTGTTAAAGATAAAAGATCAGTTTCAGATGTTATTATGCTAGCCAAAATTATTGATGGTATAACAGATTCTCCATCTTTACTCAGCTTTGTGCATCTCATTGTCCCCAATCGGAATTTAAGAAACACTTATTTATTTGACGTACCCTTAGCTAAAATAGGGTGACCATTCGTCCCGCATTTTGATTGGGTGTCCCGCAAAAGTCCCGCATTTTAACTTTTGATTTCTTGACTTGTATTTGAGGAGATGAGGACCTTTTCTTTTGCTCTTAACATAGATTTGGGAGGTGAGGACCTTTTTTTTGCTCTTCACTTATATTTGGAAAGTGACGACCTTTGTTTTGCTTTGTCCTGCATTGCCTTCTTAAGAAAATGGTCACCCTGTGCTAAAACTAACTCGAATCTAAATGCACCTATGCTGAGGCTGCCATTTATTTTCAACCAACTATCCTCTAATCTTGATTTTGATATTTTCTTCAATAGTATAAATTTTATAAAAGAATTAGTTAAAACACACTTTTTACATTCTTACTAATTCATTGTAATTCACATCTACAATTGTAACAAAGACATTATAAAAACTTTATTGTATTGGTCGTAGAGATTATTATTTAATAAGTTTTAGGTATATTTTGTTATTTTATTACACATTGTAAACAATGTTTATGTATAAGTATATTTTTGTATTTTTCTTTTTGTCGTTGTAGTGTTGGGTTTAAAAAACACTTAAATAAAAAATAAATGATATCTCAAAAGTTTCTTTCTTAGAGGGTGTTTCTGGATTAAAACTGGTACTAAAAAACTTAAAATATTTCATTTATAAACAGAACTATCTTAACAAAAAAAGTAGCAGTATACAATAAAAATTGTTTATAAGAAAACAAATCTTATTTGTTCTATGCATTTTTTTCAATTTGATGAATATCATGGTAGTTACGGGGGGACAACCTAAAACTAAAATATTGAAATATTTCTCATCACATCAAAAATGAATGTGTAAGACCCCGAGCGGTGGGCACTTACCTCTCAGGCCCCAATTAAGCTGGGTTGGCTCACAGCTCCCTTATGGAACCTGGAAATTATGGGTTCGACCCGGACAGGAGTATGTGGGGGTTGTTTGAAATTAAGCAACAGTTATAAGTTTAACTTATAACTAGGTTTATTAAGCTAAAGATATACAAAACTTAAGTCTACGTGTGGTCTATGAAATTTAATTAAAAAACATTATGATCAAAGAATAGTTTGGAGGTCCGTTTTGACGCCAATTTAGTAAATTAAACTTATAATTTGAATATTTTTCATGCCCAATTAAAGAAAGTACATAGAACATACATACATCATTTCTGAGGTGACACAGCTAATCCAAATATGTATCACAAAACACACAATTTAGTCACTCAATTTCTTAACAGAACAGAAAAGCACTTCACTTCTGTAGGAATATTCTAGGATGGATCGTAAAGTTCAAAAATCCCGAACGCGAATCTTACTAGCCCATTGAGGCTTTAGGTACGACCATCCCCCGATGGGGCGTTTGCAGCGACCATCCTTCTCATGTCCCTTCATCTCCTTTTTAAAAGCTTTTCCCCACCACATGTCATTCAACTTATAGATGACATCAGCTTATATCGTAGTCAGTGGCTGCTCATTATAATTATGCAATTATCATTAGGGCATGCACATAATAGGGCGTCCTACCACAAGTAGGCCCCCGCTTCGCCGATACGCCACTGGTTTTTGGGACATTACTTCCAACAGGTCGCGAACCTTACAAATGTAAGAAAATTTAGAAGGAAGAAACATTCTATTCGAAAAAAAAAAAAAATAAATAAATAAAACAAGTAGAAAATCAAAAAATTAAACGATATTTTTATATTTGTAGCAAAAAATCAAACTTCACGTGCATATACGACATATAACATATAAGACTGACGTCCCGTTAGCATACAGGTGACGCGTAGATTCGCAATTTACCCCCACCACTTCAAGTTACAAGACAACCTTTACTTTAATAATCTTGGTACACTGCAACGAAGTGTATACAGAATCATCTTGCGAAAATTTGGACTTAATATTTACTTAAAAGTAAAATGAGGGTCAAAAGCACTACAAATTGTTCTGCTTTTATATATTTTCACAACTTTTGTCGACAATGTAGTAAAAATTTAACACTAAAATATATGTAAAAATTCAAAGCGTAATACAGTATTTTGTACAATCATTTGGCCACCAGTTAGCGTATTAAAGGGTGTCACTTCTCAATGAAAACTAATGAATAAATTGATTTTAAATTAATTATATATGTAGCAGTTATCAAGTAGCTTCAATGAAGTTTGAAGTTACTTGGTTACTAAAAAATATATGAATTATGATTACTGATATTTTTGTAAAAACAATAAACTGGAAATAAAAACATATTACATTTCCCAATCTATATATAGTAAGACTTGCTATTTTCAAGACTTACAATTGGTGACCCCGACGTGATCATGCAACAAGATAATGTAGAGGAACATTTTGTGCAAGAAACAAACTCAGCTAAGTTGAGGTTACCTCCGTTTTGGGCGGATGTTGAGCTTTGGTTTGCACAAATTGAAGCAATTTTTTCTAATGCGAGAGTTTTTTCCCAAAAATCTAAATTTAATTATGTAATATCAAGCTTGAGTGCAGATATAGCTAATGAAGTAAGAGATTTAATTGTGACACCCCCACAACAATTTCAATATGATGTTTTAAAGTCAGAATTAATTCAGCGGTTATCAATTTCTGGAAGGAAAAAAATTAATCAACTATTAAGTAAGGAAAATTTTGACAACGGTAAACCATCAAAATTATTGAGGAATATGAAGCAATTATTGGGTAATAAAGTAATGGATGAATCTATTTTAAAAGAAATATTTCTACAGCGTCTCCCTATCCAAATTCAGACAATTTTAGCCGCATCTCAAGAGGAAAATTTGGAAAATTTAGCTAAAATTGCTGATGACATAATGGATGTCAATGTGACAGATAATACAGTTGCAGCTGTCTCGACCAGTTCTCAACATGAAATTGATGAAGTAAAAGAAGATTTGAAAATAATTAAAGAGAAATTGGATAATTTAATGGCAAAAGATAAAGTGAGGAGATCATTTTTTTGTTCAAGAGATTACAAATCTCATTTGAATAGACATTCACGTTCACCTTCACCACGTAAATTATGTTGGTATCATTATAATTTTCGTGAGAAAGCTCTGAAGTGTTCACCTCCTTGTACATGGCAGGGAAACTCCATACCCCGACATTAATGGTGACTAATGTCAGAGGGACTTTTGAACGTCACCAACCTGACCTTTTTTATGTTTCAGATAGAAATTCAAATCAAAAATTTTTAGTAGATACTGGCGCTGAGGTTAGCATTGTTAAACCGCGTTTGGTTGATCTTAATAACAAAGATGTATATACACGGTTACAAGCTGTCAATAACAGTTTCATTAATACTTACGGTAAGCGTTCCTTGATATTAAACTTGGGTCATCGTAAGAACTATACTTGGCGTTTTATTGTTGCTAAAACTAATCATTGTATTATTGGAGCAGATTTTTTGCGATATTTCAATTTAGTTGTACACATCAAAAGTAAACAAATAGTTCCTTTATCTGAAGTTGACACATTAAGTTCTAGTATGTTACCGTATGTAAACACTTTAAATACAATAGATTATAAAGCAATTGTTACAAAGTATCCTAAACTTTTACAACCAATGTTCGCGAATCACGTGATTAATAGTAATATTAAACACTATATCCTTACAACCGGTCCTCCAGTTTATGCACGACCCCGCAGGTTGGCTCCTGATCGGTTAGAAGTAGCTAAAAAGGAATTTGATAAGCTTTTGAAGATGGGTGTTGTTAGACCTTCGTCTAGTCCTTGGGCATCACCGTTACACATGGTACCTAAAAAACAGGGAGAATGGCGAGCTTGTGGTGATTATAGATTGCTTAATAATGTTACAATACCAGATAGGTACCCAATTCCACATATTCAGGATTTTACGGCTAACCTTGAAAATAAAACTATATTTTCTAAAATTGATTTAGTTAAGGCCTATCATCAAATTCCTTTAGATGAAGATTCTATTCCTAAAACAGCTATTACTACACCTTTTGGTCTTTTTGAATATGTCAAAATGCCATTTGGTTTGCGAAATGCCGCGCAAACATTTCAACGTCTTATGAATGATATTATTAGAGGTTTACCATTTAGTTTTGCTTACATAGACGACATATTGGTTGCAAGTAGTAATGAGCAAGAGCATATCAGACATCTTCATATTTTGTTTGAACGTTTGCAAAATTATAATATTTTAATTAATCTTGATAAATGTATTTTTGGAGTTAAAAATTTGACTTTCCTAGGACATGACGTCTCCAAAGACGGGATATCTCCGTCAGCGGAGAGAGTTAGTATTATTAAAAATTTGCCATTACCCACAACTACAAAGAATCTCCAAAAATTTTTAGGAATGATCAATTTTTATCATAGGTTTATTCCTAATTGTAGTTCTTTGCTGCAACCTTTATATTCTTTATTAACAACGAGTCAATCAGATGTAGTTCAATGGCAGAAGCAAGAATTAAAGGTTTTTCAGGTTGTTAAAGATTTATTAGCTAAGAAAATATTGCTTATTCATCCACGTACTAACGCAGAAACAAGAATTACTGTAGATGCTTCGAATATTGGCTTAGGAAGTTGTTTGCAACAATTTATTAATGGCTCCTGGTGCCCGCTAGCATTTTTCTCTAAAAAACTATCACAAACCGAATGTCGTTATAGCACATTTGGTCGAGAACTTTTAGCTATTTATCAGTCGATTAAACATTTTCGTTATTTTTTGGAAGGGCGACAATTTTTTGTTCTGACCGATCACAAACCATTAATTTTTGCTATAAATAGTAGATCTGAAAAATATTCACCCCGTGAGATGCGTCATTTAGATTTTATTGTGCAGTTTACTTCGGATGTTCGACATATAGAAGGAAAGAATAATTTTACAGCAGATATGCTTTCTCTAATTCAAATAAATTCAACTCATTTAAAAGAAGATAAATATTTATGTTTTAAGAGAATGGCTGCTGAACAGTTAAAGGATTCGGAGCTTAAACAATTGCTTTCAAATAATAATGATACGTCATTAGTTTTCAAATCAATTAAAATTAATAAAGATGTCTACTTGAT
Organism: Liopterus haemorrhoidalis; assembly: GCA_963971575.1. Lineage (NCBI taxonomy): Eukaryota > Metazoa > Arthropoda > Insecta > Coleoptera > Dytiscidae > Liopterus > Liopterus haemorrhoidalis. The sequence goes on from OZ020613.1 coordinate 48,995,349, forward strand.
TTGTGACATTTCCACTTCTATACCGCGACCATATGTTCCGAATAATTTTCGAAGACAAGTTTTTGATTCCATTCATTCGCTATCTCATCCAGGTGTTAGAGGTACTAAAGATTTAATAAGAAAACGTTTTGTTTGGTTTAACATGAATACAGATATTGCAAACTGGTGTAAAAATTGTATAAATTGTCAAAAATCTAAGATAACTCGACATACTTTGTCACAGGTCGAAGGTATACCACTACCTGATAAAAGATTTGACTGCATTCATATAGATATAATTAAAGTTAACACTTGTGGACCATTTTCCAATATTTTAACCTGCATAGATCGTTTTACAAGATGGCCGGAAGCATTTCCTTTATCTAATACTAGTTCTGAATGTGTAGTTCAAACTCTTGTTGAAGGTTGGATATCTCGTTTCGGCGTTCCATCAACAATAACTACGGATAGAGGAAAACAATTTAACTCTCGTCTTTTTCAACTTTTAATGCAAATGATAGGGAGTACCTCCATTCGAACCACAGCTTATCACCCTTCGTCTAATGGGATTGTAGAAAGATTCCACCGACAGCTCAAAGCTTCGCTAAAAGCTCAAAATAGTCCCAATATGTGGCTAACGAATCTACCATTGGTGCTTTTAAGTATTAGAACTACCTTAAAAAGTGATGTAGAGTGTAGTCCTGCAGAATTAGTTTATGGTACAACATTAAAATTACCTGGTCAATTCTTTACCACGCAAAATTTTTCTGAAATATATGATTTAAATTTACCAGAATATTTACGGAAGTTAAAAACTTGCATGAATAACATTCATGCAATACCGCATAGATTTTCCAGTAGAAAAGCTTTCGTTCCGCGTGATATTTACACTTGTAAGTACGTTTTTATTAGAAATGATAAAATTAAGAAACCATTAGAGAGACCTTACGATGGCCCATTTAAGGTTATAGAACGTCATAAAAAATATTTTAAGGTGCAATTATCTGATACAATTGACACTGTTTCGATTGATCGTTTAAAACCGGCGTATGTAGACGAAAATTACATGATAACCTCAGCGTTTGTCTCAACACGAGCAAAATTTAAGCGTGTTACATTTTCTTCTCATATTGAGTTCATACAATAATTTAGGAGGGGGAGTACCTGTAGCAGTTATCAAGTAGCTTCAATGAAGTTTGAAGTTACTTGGTTACTAAAAAATATATGAATTATGATTACTGATATTTTTGTAAAAACAATAAACTGGAAATAAAAACATATTACATTTCCCAATCTATATATAGTAAGACTTGCTATTTTCAAGACTTACATATATATTAGGTCGTCAAGGATGAAATTTGTAGAAAAATAGGCAAAGCTGGTAGATAACTTACAAATATAAGGAATTTTTTTATTCATCAAAGTATGCACCCATATTGTCTATACACTTTTGCCATTTAAGCGGCAGGTTGTTCAGGCCGGTGGTATAAAACCCTGGCGGACGAGAGTCAGTGAATTCCTAGAAGGCCAGTTCTACAGCATTGTCGGAATTAAACTGTTGTCCTATTAAAAAGTTGTCCAAATTGCGGAAAAAGTGGTAGTCAGTGGGGGCTAGGTCTGGTGAGTACGGAGGATGATGAAGAAGTTGCAACTCCAATTCCTCTGTAGTTTTGCCACAGTCATTTGTGCAGTGTGTGGTCTAGCGTTATCATGCAATAAGATATGAGTCGATCTTTTGACCAATCTAGGCTGTTTTTCTTAAAGTTTTTGCATCATTTCGTCCAGTTGGGTGCAGTATATTTCTGCTGTGATCGATGAGCCACTTTCTTTTTTTTTTGTTTGGTTTTTAAATTACCTGTACGAAATTTAGCGAACCAATTTGATATTGTCTGCTGCGTAGTAACACTAAAGCCAAATACACTATTGGTGTTTCGCGCGGTCTGCGATGCCGTAGTTCCACGTAAGAACTCATACTTCATAATAGTGCGAATTTCCGACCGTTCCATTTTCAACAAAATTAATTTAAAAAAAAAGTTTTTGATATTTTTTAAAGCACACAATGATTTCTTCAACAAGGCGAGATGTGTAACTTTCGAACAAAAACAAAAAAAAAAAACAGAACGGTAACATATTAAGCCAATGTCAAATAATAAGCTGTTAAAGTTGGCAATATTATTAACTACAAATTTCATCCTTGACGACCTGATATATATATATATATATATATATATATATATATATATATATATATATATATATATATATATATATATCTATATATATAAAAGGCAGTGTCCTGACTGACTGACTGACTCACTCATCACCGCCCAGCTCGAACCCCTGGGCCTGTAAACTTGAAATTCGGAGAGTATATGCCCTTCATGACGTAAGCACCCACTAAGAAGGGATTTTTCGAAATTCCACTCCTAAGGGATGAAAAGGAGTGAAATGTGATTTCACAAATTCCGTAATATCTCTTAGGGCCGATGGGATATCGACTTAGTTTTTGCTTACAAGTATTACCCATACAAATTCCGAAAAACCAATTTCGGGATTTTGCCCTAATCAACCCCTAAAGGGGTGAACCTACAATCGGGGTGGATTATACATCCCGTTGTATTTCCTGTGTTCGTTTAGTTGCAAGATTAATTTTTGGCACATAGGTGTCTTTTTAAAATATCTCGAAATGGTATTGACAGTTTTTTTAAATTTCACCCCTAAAGGGCGAAAAGGGGTGAATTGTGATTTTAAGGATTCTTTAATATCTCTTAGGACCAATAAGATATCGACGCTTTTTGCTTACAAAGATTACCCATACAAATACCGAATCACCAATTTCAGGATTTTGTCCTAATCAACCCCTAAGGGGGTGGATCTACAATCGGGGTGAGTTATACATTGCGTCGTATTTCCTGTGTTCGTTTAGTTGCAACATTACTTTTTAGCACATAGGAGTCTTTTTAAAATATCTCGAAAAGGTTTTGGTAGTTTTTTAAAATTTTACCCCTATTGGGTGAAAAGGGGTGAATTATGATTTCAAGTATTCCTTAATATCTCTTAGAACCAGTAAGATATCGACTTGCTTTTTGCTTACAAAGATTACCCATACAAATACCGAAAAACATATTTCAGGTTTTGTCCTAATCAACCCCTAAAGGGGTGGATCTACAATCGGGGTGAATTATATATCCCGTTGTATTTCCTGTGATCATTAGTTGCAGCATTACTTTTTGGCACATAGGTGTCTTTTTAAAATATCTCGAAATGGGTTTGTCAGTTTTTTAAAATTTCACCCCTAAGGGTTGAAAAGGGTTGAATCGTGATTTCAAGGATTCCTTAATATCTCTTAGGACCAATAAGATATCGACTTACTGTTTGCTTGCAAAAATTATCCATACAATTACCGACAAACTTATTTCAGGAATTTGTCCTAATCAACCCCTAAAGGGATGGATCTACAATCGGGGTGAGTTATACATTCCGTCGTATTTCCTGTGTTCGTTTAGTTGCAACATTACTCTTTAGCACATAGGAGTCTTTTTAAAATATCTCGAAAAGGTTTTGGTAGTTTTTTAAAATTTCACCCCTATAGGGTGAAAAGGGGTGAATTATGATTTCAAGTATTCCTTAATATCTCTTAGAACCAATAAGATATCGACTTGCTTTTTGCTTACAAAGATTACCCATACAAATACCGAAAAACATATTTCAGGTTTTTGTCCTAATCAACCCCTAAAGGGGTGGATCTACAATCGGGGTGAATTATACATCCCGTCGTATTTCCTGTGTTCATTAGTTGCAGCATTACTTTTTGGCACATAGGTGTCTTTTTAAAATATCTCGAAATGTGTTTGACAGTTTTTTAAAATTTCACCCCTAAGGGTTGAAAATGGGTGAATTGTGATTTCAAGGATTCCTTAATATCTCTTAGGACCAATAAGATATGGACTTGCTTTTTGCTTACAAAGATTACCCATACAAATACCGAAAAACATATTTCACGTTTTTGTCCTAATCAACCCCTAAAGAAGTGGATCTACAATCGGGGTGAATTATACATCCCGTCGTATTTCCTGTGTTCATTAGTTGCAGCATTACTTTTTGGCACATAGGTGTGTTTTTAAAATATCTCGAAATGGGTTTGACAGTTTTTTAAAATTTCACCCCTAAGGGTTGAAAATGGGTGAATTGTGATTTCAAGGATTCCTTAATATCTCTTAGGACCAATAAGATATGGACTTACTGTTTGCTTTCAAAGATTATCCATAAAATTACCGAAAAACTTATTTCAGGAATTTGTCCTAATCAACCCCTAAAGGGGTGGATCTACAATCGGGGTGAATTATACATCCCGCCGTATTTCCTGTGTTCGTTTAGTTGCAACATTACTTTTTGGCACGTAGGTACCTTTTTAAAATATCTCGAAATAGTTTTGACATTTTTTTAAAATTACCCCCTAAAGGGTGAAAAGGGATGAATTGTGATTTCAAGGATTCCTTAATATCTCTTAGGACCAATAAGATATCGACTTGCTTTTTGCTTACGAAGATTACCCATACAAATACTGAAAAACTTATTTCAGGATTTGGTCCTAATCAACCCCTAAAGGGATGGATCTACAATCAAGGTGAATTATACATCCCGTCGTATTTCCTCTGTTCGTTTAGTTGCAACATTAATTTTTGGCACATAGGTGTCTTTTTAAAATATCTTGAAATGGTATTGACAGTTTTTTTAAATTTCACCCCTAAAGGGTAAAAAGGGGTGAATTGTGATTTCAAGGATTCCTTAATATCTCTTACGACCAATAATCAACCCCTCCTAATCAACCCCTAAACGGTGGATCTACAATTGGGGTGAATTATACATCCCGTCGTATTCCCTGTGTTTGTTGAGTTATAAGGTTTCTTTTTGGCACATAGGCGTATTTATAAAATATCTCGAAATGGTTTTGACAATTTTTTTAAATTTAACACCTTAAGGGTAAAAAGGGGTAAAATGTGATTTCAAGGATTGTTTAACATTTTTTAGGACCAATAAGATATCGACTTGGTTTTTGCTTACAAAAACTACCCAAGCAAATACCGAAAAACCAATTGTTGGATTTTGTCCTAATCAACCCCTTAAGGGGTGGATCAACAATCGGGATGAATTATACATCCCGTCGTATTTCCTGTGTTCGTTTAGTTGCAACATTACTTTTTGGCACATAGGTGTCTTTTTAAAATATCTCGAAATGGGTTTGACCGTTTTTTAAAATATCACCCCTTAAGGGTGAAAAGGGGTGAAATGTGATTTCAGTAATTTCTTAATTCTTTTAGGACCCATAAGATATCGACTTGGTGTCTGCTTACAAAAATTACCCATACAAATGCCGAAAAACTTATTTCAGGATTTCGTCCTAATCAACCCCTAAAGGGGTGATTCTACAAACGGGGTAGATTATACATCGCGTCGTATTTCCCGTGTTTGTTGAGTTATAACGTTTCTTTTTGGCACATAGGTGTCTTTTTAAAATGTCTCGAAATGGTTTTAACAGTTTTTTACCTTTAACAAATATCACCCCTAAAGGGTGAAAAGAGGGAATTGTGATTTCAAGGACGCCTTAATATCTTCTAGGATTAATAAGATATAGACTTGGTTTTTGCTTATAAAGATTACCCATATAAATGTCGAAAAATGAATTTGACGATTTTATCTTAATCAACTCCTTATGGGGTGAATCTACATTCGGGGTGAATTATAGAACCCTTTGTATTTTCACCGGTTGTTGAGTTATAACATTGCATTTTGGCATATATGTGTTTTGACAGTTTTCTTTCACTCCTAAAGGGTAAATTAGTATTTTTTTGTTAGAAATAAAAAATTCGGAGAGTAAATTTTTCAGTATGACGTAAGAACCCACTAAGAAAGGATTTTTTCAAGTTCGACCCCTATCTGGTGAAAAGGAGTAAAATGCTTTTTCACGGATTCCTCAATATCTCTTAGGACAGATGAGATATCGACTAGATTTTTTGTTACAAAGGTTACCCATACACAAGTTGAAAAACAAACTCCGGATTTTATGCCAATGAGACCATCAATTACCGTAGCGAAGCACGGGTTTTCAGCTAGTATATATATATATAGTGATATATGTATAAGTATCCTATCATGCAAGTGGCAATATTATTACCTTTTATTAGTTTTTGAGTTTTTTGTGGACAAAAATGGTCTAAGCGAAGCATATTAAAGTTACCAAAGCCAAAATAAGAAAATAAAAAAATTATGAACCAATAGAGCCTCCAATTTTAAATACATATATAGATAATACAGATAAGTAATGTTAAAAAACAATATGAATAAATAAACAAATAAACCAATGTTTAAGTTTCTTAAACATGAATAATTTTAATCTTTTAATTTAATTTTAATTTAGATTTGTAATACATTTTTTTATACAATTTGAATTTATTCATATTAATAGACATTATTTTATTGACTTCTAAAAATTTTAAAATTTGTTGAATATTTTTGGAAAATAATACACAAATGAAAGCTGACCGAATTTTTTACTCATTTTTACTGAGTTGATAACTTTATTAATATTTCCCCTAGTTTCAGAACAGTAACTAATTGACGTAAAGTTTCTATTGATTTTATGAATGTATGACAATTTGTTTAGTAAATTTAATTTTGGTACTGATAACAAATTCGATTCATTAAATACAGCAGCTAATGGCTAACGAATGGGCATTTTCAAAATAACTTATATTATTTTTTAGGGTTTTGAAAGGATGTGTGGTTAATTGGTAGACAAACGGCTGAACGTAGAAAGTTGAAATTTAGTATACTTTTACAACTCTTTGATCCACATATAGGAAAAATACTCAAAAAAAAATCACGTGATAAATATAAACAAATATGTATTTAATAAAAAAATAAATGTTTTTTTTTTTAAATTTTGAGTGAGGTATCACATGAAACCTCTTATCTTTGTAAAATACTTTTTTTTATGAGATTTTCAACAAAAATCTGTCATAAAATTTTTGTCCCCCACCATACTTCCCAAGAGGGTTGATCAAAAATCTGAAAAAAGCCTCAATAATGTACAATGATGGGGACCGGAATAGCTCAACAGGAATTTTTGATCATTTTAGTAAAAATATCGATTTTTTTAATGAAAAAAAAACATATTTTTTAAATATTTATTGTGTGGTATCAAAAGAAAGCTCTTAAAACGTAGATTAAGGAACGAAAATATTCGTTCCTTTAAATATGTATTTAGCCAAAATATGCTAATAAAGTTCTTTTCCCGCACTCTTTAACTCAAAGAGGATAAACTAAAAGTCTGAAAAAAATTTAGGTAACGTCCATTGATCTGATCCGGAAAAGCACAAAAGGAATTTTTGATTAGATTGCGCTTTAAGAAAATTCTGCAGTTTTTGTGTTTTTGACAAAATTATTTATTTTTTAATTAATGGCTAAATTATGGCTGATAATGTTATGGATTTTTTGTATTTATGGCTAAGGTAGTATATGTCTTATTTTGAAATTAGAAATATGATAAAACATGCTGAGAATCGAGTTCATGCGTGTAAGGGGCCTACTGGCGGAGCACCTACCTTGCACGCCATGATTTATCGTATTGTTTGAATAAGTTTAATTTTTTGTTTTGAAGGTGTCAAACAAGAATAAATCATTTTTAGTAGTGTACTACCTTGGAAGGTCAGTTTTACAGCATTGTCGGAATTAAACCGTTTTTCTATTAAAAAGTTGTCCAAATTGCGGAAGAAGTGGTAGTCAGTGGGGGCTAGATCTGGTGAGTATGGAGGATGCTGAAGAAGTTCCAATTCCAATTCCTGTAGTTTTGCCACAGTCATTTGTGCAGAGTGTGGTCTAGCGTAATCATACAATAAAATAGAAGTCGATCTGTTGACCAAGCTAGGCTATTTTTCTTTAAGTTTTTGCATCATTTTGTCCAGTTGGTTGCAGTATACTTCTGCTGTGATCGATGAGCCAGTTTTTTTTTTTTTTTGTTTGGTTTTTAGCTACCTATACGAAATTTGGCGGACCAATTTGATATTCAGATCAATTCTATAAAAAATTACACTGCAATAACGTTAGTACAAGATAAAATATTATAAAAAGTATAATGACTTTCATTTATGATAGTAACTGACCTTGCTCATAGGGACAGATTTAGTTACTATTTTCATAGTAACTGAGTTACAGAATTGGTCTGATTGTCTGCTGCGTAGTAACACTAGAGTCAAATACACTATTAATGTTTCGCGCGGTCTGCGATGCCGTAGTTCCACGTAAGAACTCATATTTTAGAGCATACAATGATTTTTTTAAACAGGCAAGATGTGTAACTTTCCAACAAAAAAAAACAGAACGGTAAAAAAATTAAGCCAGTGTCAAATAATAAGCTTTTCAAGTTGACAATATTATTAACTACAAATTTCACCCTTGACGACCTGATATTACGCATTATTTTAGTGAAGACTTGGGATTTATTAATTTGAATTTTCGCAAATCACTTAAATTTAGTTTAAATAAATTAAATGGAAACTCTTAGTGAACAAATAACGAATAAATATTATTTAAAAAAATCTGAATTTTATTTAAACCCCCGCGGGTTAATTCAAAAACGAGGAGCTTTATGACACAAACTTTAATTTTACTAACTTTTTATCGGCATCCTGTATGAAAACGCGGATCATATTTTTCTTATTACAAGATCACGTGACCGTTTGAGCTCTTTGGGGCTTATAATTTTTGAGACTTTAAATTTGTTTTAACTTTCTTTTGATAAAAGGGTAAGCATTATTAAATCTGAGAAAAACACAAAATTTGGCAAAAAGTGGAAATGCAATTTTCCATATAACTGGAAAGCGTGCAGAGGTTTAGTACCAGTGATGGCATCCTACCGGTTCGGACCGGTTCGCGCGAACCGTTTCTTAAAATTATTGAAACCTTAGGGAACCGGTCGTTAGAATTATTAAAAATAAATTAATTACTCTGACTTTAGTTTTGATCGTGCGCCGTGCCCTGCAGTGTTGCAAATGTAATATTTATTTTATAGGTTATTAATAATACGCTCTTAAATATTTTCCTTATATTTAATAAATGGAAGTAAATGATTTGTTTTCACTCTTAAAAATACAGAATAGGTTCCTAGATATCACATGACTTTGTAGAACCGCTTCCTGAAAATTTAGGATGCCATCACTGTTTAGTACCCCGCTTTTCTTTGTTGTCACAGGTTAAATATTGTCTCATCCAAAAGGCATGCCGGTCTATATTTTTTTATATCTATCTCGTGATGTTTTTTCTTTTTGAGTATTTTTCCTATATGTGGGTCAAAGTGTTGCATAAGCATGCCAATTTTTAACTTTCTATGTTCACTCGTTTGGAATTTTTACCGTACAGACAAACACAGACACGTGATAAGGGTTTGCTGGTGCTCATACCCATAAAATCATAAGAAATTTAAAATATGCAGAATGAAGTCTTTTTAGCACCACTGTACTTAAATTTATATAATTATTAAATATTTTTATATGATTATTTTTCTTGTAATTAAAGTGTTATTTTACGTAGATCTGGCTTTTATCTTAGTTTCTGTGGTGGTTATCGCCGGATGTCGTACTAAACCACAGCTATAAAACCAACATTCATTGACGTCAACGGAAGTATAACAAACTGATTAAATATGTGTATATAACTTTCTGTCCTAATACAATTCTTTGCAGTTGAACAGAATGTAAGAATTAGTGCAAGAGCTAACAGGTTGTCGGGTATGTAGTTTTTGATATATTTTTACAGAGTTGGATATATACTTTTGAGGGTCTATAGCGATAGTAAAGAATGGGTCCCCGCATATTGTAAATTAATTTTATATAATATTATTTTATAATTGGAAGATAAAGAAGGCGTTAATGATGTTTTTTTAAAATAATATAGTGTACTCTTTCCTTATGGGCATTCCGTATAAGCGAACACGTTTACACGTTCACTCTCTTTTTAAAGTTTTGTAGATATGACCACCAAAAAACTCTTATAACGCCACTCATGTGTCTATCTGTCTGTACGGTAGAAATTGTGGCCAAACGGCTTAACATAGAAGGTTGAAATTTGGTATGCTTATACATACAACTCTTCGATCCACATATACGAAAAATACTGAGAATTCAAAAAAGCTTATCCCCACATATATATTAACAAATATTCAATGAATGAAAAAATAAATATTTTGGTTATCAAATAAAACCTCTTGATGCGAGGATAGACAAGCAAAGTTTTATTTTTTTAAAATTAATTTTTTATGGGATTTTTGCCAAAAATACGTAAAAAAAACTTTTGTCTCCCATCCTTTTTTCCAGATGGATTGATCTAAAAATCTGATAAAACTCTCCATGATGTACATTGGTGGGAACCAAAATAGTTCAACAGAAATTTTTGATCAGATTAGTATTTCGAAAAAAATCGATTTTTTTGTTGCGTTGAAAAAATAATTATTATTTAAATTTTATTGTGTGGTACCAAAAGATATCTCTTAAGGCGTAGATTAAAGAATGAGAAATAGCTTTCTACAATTAATTTCTTTTCATACGATTTTAGCCAAAAATGTGCTAAAAAAGTTCTTGTTCCGCACCCTTTTACGCAAAGATCTATATAAAAGTACCCAAAGGTCAATATTTAAACTAAAAGTCTGAAAAAATTATAGGTAATGTACATAGTAGATCTGAATCGGAAACGTATAAGAGGAATTTTTGATTGAATTCCGTTTTTGAAAAATATTGCAGTTTTTGTATTTATGACATAATTAATCTTTTTTTTTTTTTTAATTAATGGCTAATTTATGGCTAATAATGTTATGGATTTTTTGTGTTTATGGCTTAGGTAGTTTATGTCTTCGTTGGAAATTAAATATATAATAAAAACATATTTACAGCTGAGAATAGAGTTTATGTGTGTGGCAGAGCATCTACTATTATATGGCATGGTTCAACCTATTGTTTGAATAAATTTAGTTTTAATATCATTTTTAGTAGTGATATACATATAATACAAATAACACATATTGTATTTTAAATGTATGTAATTTAAAAACCTATATATTTGGCTAATTGCTTAAGTATCAGAGACCATAAACGTGAAATAATAAAAAAAAAACTACTAATTATCTTAAAAATATACTAATAAATACTTAAGGTTAATTTAATATTATTTATGAAATTTATTTTATTAAAATTTGCAATTTACTGTTGAAAAAAACATATTTTTATTTGCAATTTATCTCAGCAAAACATTGATGTTAGCAATGAGGTTTTTTGGCGTATGGTTAATATTAGTGTTTCTCTAGAGGTGGTCCGCGGACCACCAGTGGTCCCTAGAAAATTTTTAGTGGTCCGCGAAAGTTTTTATATGTGTTTTTTGCAGTTTTTTTTATTTTTTATACACATTTTTTTATGTAAATAATTAATATCTTGTTTATTTTCTGTAAACTGTCTGTGATTTTCTACAAATAAAATAAATGTATTTAGTAGCACATTAAATATGTTTTTTTTTTTTTGAAAATTATATATTATACTGGACCGTGGTTCGTTTTTGGTTGAGAAACACTGGTTTATATGACGTCATTGGATGTTAGCAATACGCACAACTCCTCGGGGCACCTTCCCGCTACCCGCCTAAGGGGGTGTTGGCTTCACAACACATCGCCCTCGTTCGATGGGGACACAACAAAACCTACTCAGTGCTGATAAAACCTGGTGGACTAATCTATATGTTTTATTTCAGGACATGGGCGTCCGCAGAGGAGGCAAATGGGACCCCATCTCTGCCTGGATTCGAGAAAACCCATTTTTACATTACATTTAATAGATTCGCCCCCCCCCCCCCCGCGGAATAGATTCAGCTGACACCCCTGTTTCAGAGTCCAAACATAAAGATAGAACTAAACAGCTAAAATTTATGCAAACCAAGCATGTATATAATATATCCTGAATCAAATTGATATTATTATCAACGACAACATTGTTGTTTCTCACTGAAACTAGAACAAATTGTTTTTTGACCACTGACTACATATATAAGCGTTATATGCAGAATATTAAATTACCAGATAATACATTGTACGACAAAATAATGAACAAAATAATTTTTAGTACGCCTTTCATCATTATGTGCAGTTTAAAAAACATGGTATAAATATTTTACATTATTATAAATAAAACTATTTAAGATGTTGAATCGTTGATCCAAATTAGTTAACGAAAACAAACTTAAGACTGGAAGAATCAATTCCAAATTAATCCTACAATATCAAGAACCGTTATGGCTGTGCTAGTTTGAACCTGCCATTGCTTACCTCCGAGGAAATATATGGTAAGTATTTAAGTTTAAATATATGCAGGATGTAACAAGATAGAGGGAATATTGTTTTATGATGTTTTGGATACACAAGAAAATACAGGTACCCCCTGACTTATGACCAAGTTCCGTTCCGAAGGGTTGGATGCTTGTAATAAAAAGGGACGTAAAGCATTGCAAGTGAATTTGACCAATATTAGCTTGTTTTTTACGTTTTATAGTGTTCATAAAAAAAAAAAAATTAATTTTGATCGTAAGTATGGGAATTCGTAAGTCGGGAGGTCGTAAGTCGGGGGATACCTGTAGTTCTAATGCAATATATAGTATTTTTAGCAAGTTTTATGAATCTTGGAACAATATGCGACAGTGGTTTCAATTTTAGAAGATACGCTTTCTCCAAAATTCGTATTTTTTTCTAATATTAGTAAAATAAAAAAATGTCTCTTGTAACTGTAAGCAGTGATGGGCGTTTACACGTAAACTTAGTAGATTCAGTTCAAAACAATAAATTTATTAAAAAAATGGTGGGAAGAAATTGAAGAAATAGCTTTGAAGAACTAGGTTTTGTTTTAATTAAAGAAAATGAAAGAAAATATGGGACGTTATGCAAAATTTGCAATGAATCTTTTTGTTATTAAAAATATAAGCTGATTTTCTTAAAGGTGAAATTTAATGTATTTTATTATTAAGATTTTAGACTGATTTTTTTAAAGAAATTTTATTTTTTTATTTTTCATATTCATATTTAATTTAAACGCCTATATAATGATGCACATTCGATTTTTGTTAATATGTATATTGGCTTGTTTTAATTTTATATACTTACTTTTTCTTTTAAAATTGTTTCATTAAATTTCATTAAATTTTATTATCTATAAAAATGTATTGATAATGGGGTTCTGTAATTCAAAATAAGTGCGTATGTCCAAATCTTTGTTTAAATTGTTTACGTTGTTTACATTGTTTACAAGAGTTTTTGTGTTTACTTTACAACAATTGTTTACACGTCAACAGTGAGGTAACTTACATCATGTAACTTACGCGCTCATCACTGACCGTAAAGTACATTGGAAAAACCATTATATGAGAAGTTTTAAAGAGAATTATCAATTAAAATCAAGATTATAAAAGACTTTTTATACTTTACGTTCACAATAACATCATTGTTAAACTGTTTTTGGTGACTTTTTATTTTGAGAGATTGGCAGTACCACTCGTCTACGGCGACTCATTGATAACCTCAAATATATTTCAATGTTTATTTAATACAATTTGTACGTAAATATTTCCATGTCAGATAATTATTTTATAATATTAATTTTAAGAAAATTCAAAAAGAAAGTTTGTTGTTTTGCATCTACAAATTACTGATGTGTTGTGTTATCATAGAAATTGTTTATTATATATTGTTGCTATGGTGACCGCATTTCACAAAAATCCCTAGATTGTATTCTGATATTCTTTATAAATGATATTTTCATAAAATATGTGATGCAAAGTATAAAACATAGTATATTATGCTCGTTTTATTCGATGTATTTTCAGACTTGTTTCTTTGAACTCGTGTGACAATACATCTTTATATATAAAAATGGATATTTGTGGCTATGTCCGGAAATTCTAACCCACTTCCAAATACGCTACCGAGTTGAAATTTTGCATACAGGTAGCAAATGGCTTCATCATAACTAGAAAAATCGAAAATCTCAAAAAAGTCCCATCAGAAACGAGAAATTAATAATTTTGTTTTTAATTACATTCGACCATTGGTATATCTATCACATATGCAGTGACCGGATAGGAATTTTCATTCAATAGTTGACTGTCTAACTGTATGAACATCGTGAGTGTTCGCTAAATATCGGAAGTGTTCGGCCCGAGAATAACCTTTTATGGATAATTATTTTTAACGGAGTTTTCTTAACTTATTTTTATTATAATTATTTTTTTTTTCTATCTTTTTTTTACGAATATTGATTTAAATGCGATTAATAGCCATATTTTTTCAGTGTGGGCTACTTGCTCATTCTTCTATTTTTGTTTAAAAACATCTATTTTCTGTATCTATAAAATAGAAAATATTCGGAAATTGTAACCCACATATGGTACTGAGTTTTTATGCAAATTTGATGAGTGTGGAAATTTGGTTTACAGGTAGAAAATGCCGTCTGTATAACGATAAAAAAAATCGCATTAGAAACGATATTCATGAATTTTGTTTTTATTTATATTTGGGCATTAACATAGTTTTGAGAAATATTTAGTTGGATGGCTTTAGTGCAGCTTCGGACATCGTGCATTTTCGTGCGTAATTGTTATAACCCGAAGCCTGAGGTTGCATTTAGTTTACAGTCAGTCTAACCTAAACAACTGTTGCGAACTGTTTATTATCTATCTATATATATAAAAGGCAGTGTCCTGACTGACTGACTGATTGACTGACTCACTCATCACCGCCCAGCCCGAACCCCTGGGCCTAGAAAGTTGAAATTCGGAGAGTATATTCTCTTCATGACGTAAGCACCCACTAAGAAGGAATTTTTCGAAATTCCACTCCTAAGGGATGAAAAGGGTTGAAATGTGATTTCACGAATTCCTTAATATCTCTTAGGGCCGATGGGATATCGACTTAGTTTTTGCTTACAAGTATTACCCATACAAATGCCGAAAAACAGATTTCGGGATTTTGCCCTAATCAACCCCTAAAGGGGTGAACCTACAATCGGGGTGGATTATACATCCCGTTGTATTTCCTGTGTTCGTTTAGTTGCAACATTACTTTTTGGCACATAGATGTCTTTTTAAAATATCTCGAAATGGTATTGACAGTTTTTTGAAATTTCACCCCTAAAGGGTGAAAAGGGGTGAATTATACATCCCGTCGTAATTCCTGTGTTCGTTTAGTTGCAACATTACTTTACACATAGGTTTCGTTTGGCACATAGGTGTCTTTTTAAAATATCTCGAAATGGGTTTGACAGTTTTTTAAAATTCTATCCCTAAGGGTTGAAAAGGGGTGAATTGTGATATCAAGGATTCCTTAATATCTCTTAGAACCAATAAGATATCGACTTACATTTTGCTTACAAAGATTACCCATACAAATACCGAAAAAAATATTTCAGGTTTTTATTCTAATCAACCCCTAAAGGGGTGGATTACAATCGGGGTAAATTATACATCCCGTCGTATTTCCTGTGTTCATTAGTTGCAGCATTACTTTTTGGCACATAGGTGTCTTTTTAAAATATCTCGAAATGGGTTTGACAGTTTTTTAAAATTTCACCCCTAAGGGTTGAAAAGGAGTGAATTGTGATTTAAAGGATTGCTTAATATCTCTTAGGACCAATAAGATATGGACTTACTGTTTGCTTGCAAAGATTATCCATACAATTACCGAAAAACGTATTTCAAGAATTTGTCCTAATCAACCCCTAAAGGGGTGGATCTACAATTAGGGTGAGTTATACATTCCGTCGTATTTCCTGTGTACGTTTAGTTGCAACATTACTTTTTAGCACATAGGTGTCTTTTTAAAATATCTCGAAAAGTTTTGTGGTTTTTTAAAATTTCACCCCTAAAGGGTGAAAAGGGGTGAATTGTGATTTCAAGG
Organism: Liopterus haemorrhoidalis; assembly: GCA_963971575.1. Classification (NCBI taxonomy): domain Eukaryota; kingdom Metazoa; phylum Arthropoda; class Insecta; order Coleoptera; family Dytiscidae; genus Liopterus; species Liopterus haemorrhoidalis. Next base: position 49,011,304 of record OZ020613.1, read on the forward strand.
ATTCCTTAAATCTCTTAGGGCCAATAAGATATTGACTTGCTTTTTGCTTACAAAGATTACCCATACAAATACCGAAAAATATATTTCGTATGTTCTGTTCCGTCGTATTTCCTGTGTTCGTTTAGTTGCAACATTACTTTTTGGCACATAGGTGTTTTTTTTTTTAATATCTCGAAATGATTTTGATATTTTTTTTCAATTTCACCCCTTAAGGGTGAAAAGGGGTAAAATGTGATTTCAGTAATTCCTTAATTCTTTTAGGACCAATAAGATATCGACTTGGTGTTTGCTTACAAAAATTATCCATACAAATGCCGAAAAACTTATTTCAGGATTTCGTCCTAATCAACCCCTAAAGGGGTGATTCTACAAACGGGGTAGATTATACATCGCGTCGTATTTCCTGTGTTCGTTGAGTTATAACGTTTCTTTTTGGCACATAGGTGTCTTTTTAAAATGTCTCGTAATGGTTTTAACAGTTTTTTACCTTTAACAAATATCACCCCTAAAGGGTGAAAAGAGGGAATTGTGCTTTCAAGGACGCCTTAATATCTTCTAGGATCAATAAGATATAGACTTGGTTTTTGCTTATAAAGATTACCCATACAAATGCCGAAAAATTAATTTCAGGATATTATCTTAATCAACCCCTAAAGGGGTGAATCTACATTCGGGGTGAATTATAGAACCCTTTGTATTTCTAGGCCTAGAAACTTGAAATTCGGAGAGTATATTCCCTTCATGACGTAAGCACCCACTAAGAAGGGATTTTTCGAAATTCGACTCCTAAGGGATGAAAAGGGGTGAAATGTGATTTCACGAATTACTTAATATCTCTTAGGGCCGATGGGATATCGACTTAATTTTTGCTTACAAGTATTACCCATACAAATGCCGAAAAACCAATTTCGGGATTTTGCCCTAATCAACCCCTAAAGGGGTGAACCTACAATCGGGGTGGATTATACATCCCGTTGTATTTCCTGTGTTCGTTTAGTTGCAAGATTACTTTTTGGCACATAGGTGTCTTTTTAAAATATCTCGAAATGATATTGACAGTTTTTTGATATTTCACCCCTAAAGGGTGAAAAAGGGTGAATTGTGATTTTAAGGATTCTTTAATATCTCTTAGGACCAATAAGATATCGACTTGCTATTTACTTACAAAGATTACCCATACAAATACCGAATCACCAATTTCAGGATTTTGTCCTAATCAACTCCTAAAGGGGTGGATCTACAATCGGGGTGAATTATACATCCCGTCGTAATTCCTGTGTTCGTTTCGTTGCAACATTACTTTTCGGCACATAGGTGTCTTTTTAAAATATCTCGAAATGGGTTTGAGAGTTTTTTAAAATTCCACCCCTAAGGGTTGAAAAGGGGTGAATTTTGATTTCAAGGATTCCTTAATATCTCTAAGGATCAATAAGATATCGATTTACTGTTTGCTTGCAAAGATTATCCATACAATTACCGAAAAACTTATTTCAGGAATTTGTCCTAATCAACCCCTAAAGGGGTGGACCTACAATCGGGGTGAGTTATACATTCCGTCGTATTTCCTGTGTTCGTTTAGTTGCAATATTACTTTTTAGCACATAGGAGTCTTTTTAAAATATCTCGAAAAGGTTTTGGTAGTTTTTTAAAATTTCACCCCTATAGGGTGAAAAGGGGTGAATTATGATTTTAAGTATTCCTTAATATCTCTTAGAACCAATAAGATATCGACTTGCTTTTTGCTTACAAAGATTACCTATACAAATACCGAAAAACATATTTCAGGTTTTTGTCCTAATCAACCCCTAAAGGGGTGGATCTACAATCAGGGTGAATTATACATCCCGTCGTATTTCCTGTGTTCATTAGCTGCAGCATTACTTTTTGGCACGTAGGTGTCTTTTTAAAATATCTTGAAACGGGTTTGACAGTTTTTTAAAATTTCACCCCTAAGGGTTGAAAAGGGGTGAATTGTGATTTCAAGGATGCCTCAATATCTCTTAGGACCAATAAGATATGGACTTACAGTTTGCTTGCAAAGATTATCCATACAATTACCGAAAAACTCATTTCAGGAATTTGTCCTAATCAACCCCTAAAGGGGTGGATCTACAATCGGGGTGAGTTATACATTCCGTTGTATTTCCTGTGTTCGTTTAGTTGCAGCATTACTTTTTAGCACATAGGTGTCTTTTTAAAATATCTCGAAAAGTTTTTGGTAGTTTTTTAAAATTTCACCCCTAAAGGGTGAAAAGGGGTGAATTGTGATTTCAAGGTTTCCTTAAATCTCTTAGGGCCAATAAGATATTGACTTGCTTTTTTATTACAAAGATTACCCATACAAATACCGAAAAATATATTTCAGGATTTTGTCCTAATCAACCCCTAAAGGTGGATCTACAATCGGGGTAAATTATACATCCCGTCGTATTCCCTGTGTTTATTGAGATATAAGGTTTCTTTCTGGCACATATGCGTCTTTTTAAAATATCTCGAAATGGTTTTGACAACTTTTTTAAATTTAGCCCCTAAAGGGCGAAAAGGGGTGAAATGTGATTTCAAGGATTGTTTAATATTTTTTAACATCAATAAGACATCGACTTGGTTTTTGCTTACAAAAACTACCCTTGCAAATGCCGAAAAACCAATTTTTTGATTTTGTCCTAATCAACCCCTTAAGGGGTGGATCTGCAATCGGGGTGAATTATACATCCCGCCGTATTTCCTGTGTTCGTTTAGTTGCAACATTACTTTTTGGCACATAGGTATTTAAAATATCTCGAAATAGTTTTGACATTTTTTTAAAATTACCCCCTAAAGGGTGAAAAGGGATGAATTGTGATTTCAAGGATTCCTTAATATCTCTTAGGACCAATAAGATATCGACTTGCTATTTTTGCTTACGAAGATTACCCATACAAATACCGAAAAACTTATTTCAGGATTTGGTCCTAATCAACCCCTAAAGATATGGATCTACAATCAAGGTGAATTATACATCCCGTCGTATTTCCTGTGTTCGTTTAGTTGCAACATTAATTTTTGGCACATAGAGGTCTTTTTAAAATATCTCGAAATAGTATTGACAGTTTTTTTTAATTTCACCCCTAAAGGGTGAAAAGGGGTGAATTGTGCTCCAATAAGATATCGACTTGCTTTTTGTTTACAAAGATTACCCATACAAATACGGAAAAATATATTTCAGGATTTTTGTCCTAATCAACCCCTAAACGGTGGATCTACAATTGGGGTGAATTATACATCCCATCGCATTCCCTGTGTTTGTTGAGTTATAAGGTTTCTTTTTGGCACATAGGCGTATTTTTAAAATATCTCGAAATGTTTTGACAATTATTTTAAATTTAACCCCTAAAGGGTAAAAAGGGGTAAAATGTGATTTCAAGGATCGTTTAACATTTTTTAGGACCAATAAGATATCGACTTGGTTTTTGCTTACAAAAACTACCCATGCAAATACCGAAAAGCCAATTTTTGGATTTTGTCCTAATCAACCCCTTAAGGGGTGGATCTACAATCGGGATGAATTATACATCCCGTCGCATTTCCTGTGTTCGTTTAGTTGCAACATTACTTTTTGGCACATAGGTGTTTTTTTTTTAATATCTCGAAATGATTTTGACATTTTTTTTTAAATTTAACCCCTTAAGGGTGAAAAGGGGTGAAATGTGATTTTAGTAATTCCTTAATTCTTTTAGGACCAATAATATATCGACTTGGTGTTTGCTTACAAAAATTATCCATACAAAAGCCGAAAAACTTATTTCAGGATTACGTCCTAATCAACCCCTAAAGGGGTGATTCTACAAACGGGGTAGATTATACATCGAGTCGTATTTCCTGTGTCTATTTAAAATGCCTCGAAATGGTTTTAATAGTTTTTTACTTTTAACAAATATCACCCCTAAAGGGTGAAAAGAGGGAATTGTGATTTCAAGGACGCCTTAATATCTTCTAGGATCAATAAGATATAGACTTCGTTTTTGCTTATAAAGATTACCCATACAAATGCCGAAAAATGTATTTTAAGATTTTATCTTAATCAACCCCTAAAGGGGTGAATCTTCATTCGGGGTGAATTATAGAACCCTTTGTATTTCCAGCGGTTGTTGAGTTATAACATTCCATTTTGGCATATATTTTTCACAGTTTGACAGTTTTATTTCACTCCTAAAGGGTAAATTAGTATTTTTTTGTTAAAAATAAAAAATTCGGAGAGTACATTTTTCAGTATGAAGTAAGAACCCACTAAGAAAGGATTTTTTCAAGTTCGACCCCTATCTGGTGAAAAGGTGTAAAATGTTTTTTCACGGGTTCCTCAATATTTCTTAGGACAGATGAGATATCGACTAGATTTTTTGTTACAAAGGTTACCCATACACAAGTTTAAAAACAAACTGCGGATTTTATGCCAATGAGACCGTCAATATACCGTAGCGAAGCACGGGTTTTCAGCTAGTTGTCTTATAAAACTCGTATAATAATATATAGGTTATTCCAGACGTTTAGGCGAAACTTGATTTTACAAGCTAGCTACTTTCATCGTTTGAATCATGCTTTTTGGCCGTTTTGTTTAAGATTTGTAAATCATACTTACAATAAACATTTTTTGGTTACGGTTAATATCATTTTAAAATGTCATTTTCTTTATATTTTGATTTTTTGTGTCATTCTTAATACAAATTTCCCATTTTTTTTTGTCATTAAAATATGTGAAAAGTATTTTATTTTTGACATATCTCATTCTTTTCCATGGTTTCACTGTTGGAATTTTAAATTGTCACATGCCAACGTCAAAAATGAAATAAGCCAAGCAAGGTCCCTTCTGGTGACAACCTAAATGAACGAAATTCCCATTTAGTTCCGCCTAAACGTTTGGAATAGCCTTTTTGTACTATTATTTATTTGTTCAAGAAAATGGACATCATTTTGAGTAATGTTGCTAATCTAGATTAATATTTGTATAATACAATTTTTGTTTTACTTTTTATTTAAATAAATTGAAGGGTTCTGCGGAAAAGTAGTCCTAGTCATTTTCATAATTTTTTCACTATAGATGAGTTTATACTAGTCAGTCTAAAATTAACAACTGAGTTTCTGTAAATATTTAAGGTATACTAGCGTCGGAGAATCAATGCACTTAAGTCACACGACGTAACAAACGACTGTATTGTCTGGAACAATGTAATCGTTTGTTACGTCGTGTGACGTAAGTGCGTTGATTCGCCGACCCTAGTATAGTTGATATTACATGTTAGCAGAGCCGCAGTAAGGAAAACTTGCGCTAGGGGCAGAGCCGTGTTTTGGCGCCCATAGCAAATAAAAACAAGGTTCTCATCTCTCAAAATCTAAGTGATGAGTAAAAAAAAGGGTCCTCACCTCTCAAAATCTAAGTCACGAGAAAAAAAATGTCCTCACCTCCCGAAATCCATGTGACGAGCAAAAAAAAAAAGGTCCTCACCTGCCAAAATCCAAGTGATGAGCAAAAAAAGGTCTTCACCTTCACAATGGCGCCTCTTAGTCAAGCCCGTCAGCACCCTTTTCCTTAGTGCGCCCAGGCCCGTCGACCTCTCCGCCCCCCCCCCCCCCCCTTACTTCGGCTCTGCATGTTAGCACAAGTATCTTTAATACTTTTTTTTCCTTCTGTGTCGGGATTTATAAGCAGAGTGTAAGTAGAAAACCCTTTGTCACAGCCTTTCAAAAGTCACACTGTACTACAGTGGGTGCGTTTTGTTGTGTCAATTCTGGTTTCGGTTTAATCAGAATACGCGTTTTGTTGCGACTGTATTCTTATTCTATTCATTCTACTCGAGGTTGAACGACTGGAATGAATAAGAGTGGTGGGGATGAAAAGTAATATTTGAATGCAGTTGTTTTCATTTGGTTTTTAATTGTATTAGAATTAAATCTTGGTATTACTGCTTCAAAATAATTTTTACTTTTAGGTATTTTCTCATTTTGTGTACGTTAAATGTATGTACAATTCAATTATTTGTTCTAAAACATTACGTTCTAGAATATTTGCTTCAAATATAAAGTTTTCTTATTCTGCTTTTATTATTTAGATTATCCATTTAGGTGAAATATGTTCGTTATTTGTTCTACAACCATATGACTTAACCTCCATGCAAATGTCATTCTATGTTTACTTCACGCTCAAAATTGTCGTTTTCTTGCGCATCAATTCTAGTATTTCTAACCAGCCACCAACAAAACGCACCCAATGACTGTAGCATTATGAAAGCTTGAGTCCCTCAAACAGATACCACCTTACCTTTTCTGTCAAAGCTAATATTTGAAAAAGTATTTCAATTTATTTCTGGTATTTGAAATATTGTATTTCAAATACTTCAATAAAATGCTCATGGTATTTGTATTTGCAAATACTTTTTTCGTCGTATTTGTATTTGATATTAGTTGTCTGAAAATATCATTATTTGAAATACGAAATACTTTAGACGTATTTCAAATATTTCCTAGTACAAGGTGTCTCAAAAGAAATTTTATATTTATTTAGCTTACTGCGTCAACGCAACGTATCCGAGGGGCGCGGGGGTTATGGCAATCGGTAGCCTGGCTCTTGGGAATTCAGTCGCTATGGAGCGTTTTGCGGGAGCAGACCGCGCGTTATGGTTGCGAGAGTTTTACAAAAACGGTGATTCGGCGACTGTAGCGCGTAGAAAATTCTGCAGTATTCGAGGTTTTCGCCACTTAAATGATGCGCCAAGCATTCCTCTCATTCGAAATTGGGTTAATATGTTTGAAGAGACTGGTACAACGCTGGATAAATCAAAATCCGGGCGACCTAGGCCATCAAGAACGGTAGAAAACGTGGAGAATGTTAATCAGTCTGTTCGTGACGACCCGAACCTTTCAATTCGGAAGCGCGCAAGTGCTTTAAATGTGCATAGATCATCATTACATCGCATTATGCACAAAGACCTAAAGCTGCACCCCTACAAAATTCAATTGGTGCAAGAATTAAAGCCCCAAGATGCCAGTCAGAGGCTTAATTTCGTAAATCAGGTGAATTTTCTCAGGCAAATTGTTCTCCCGGAGAGGTGACATAAATTTGCCTCCACGCAGTCCAGATTTAATCCCTATGGACTTTTTCCTATGGGGTTATCTTAAATCTAAAGTTTACGCCAATAAACCGACTTCACTGGCGCATTTGAAAGAAAATATCCGTCACGAAATGGCAGCCATCCCTGAGTCCGCCTGCCGAGACGTCATAAGTAATTTTACTGTTCGATTAAATGAGTGCCGAGAACGTGAGGGTCTACATTTAGACGATATTATTTTTAAGAAATAAATCCCCAAAAAGTGTATTTTAATAATTAATAAACATTTTTTCTATATACGGCTTACTTTTTTTTTAATCGATCCACTAAATATAAAATTTCTTTTGAGACACCTTGTATTTCAGATATTTCATTCTCTCTAAGCTCTTTGTCAAAATGAAGAGATTATTAAAAAATTAATTGTGTTTCTTAATATACGGTCCAAGAGTTTTCTTATGATACTTCATACTACATATTACAAAAATAATTAACTTCTTGAACAGTATAAATTATTACGTGCCAAAATTTTAACTGACTTAATATTTAATATTTATAGTAAACTAATTTAATATTTATAGGAAACGTTACAAATACTATCCCAATAATTGATGCATCTAATTAATTGATTACGAGTGGACAGATATATGTGGTATCCTCCATTCTTTCTTTCCATCCAACTTTTGGCATCTCTAACATCTCACCATACGGAAGAAAGACAAATTACTGTGGGAATATCAAAACACGTCTGTCTGATAGCATTTGGAAAATTCCGATATCCGTATACAAGATCTGCCGCAATTGAGACTACAAATTTACATTACCTTTATCACTGAATTCCAGGTAGGTCAATATGGATAAAGGGTTAATTTTCTCCCTTCTTAGGGTTTTGTATATAGGGAAATAAATTTAAGATCCCAGCGCCACGGTGGTAAATTTTGAAACTTCGATAGAGCATATTTTTTGTTATTCTATATATTATTTGAACTATTTTAATATCATTTTAATGCACTTACTTGCTGATAAATTGGCAAATCAGATTAATAAAATATTGTAAAATATATTTTATTAATTTTTATTTGACTGCTGTATAACAGTAACAAAGAATGTGCTCTATCGTCGTTTCAAAATTGACCACCGTTGTTTTATATATATTTTGAAAAAAAATAAAATGTCCATATATCCGCAACGTAGAATATATCAGTGATGTTTGTGTGTAGTAATTAAACAATGGTTAGCAATGAATTCCGTTTATTTCGATAAATTTATCCACAGTGAAAGTGCTAGATCCTATATAACTCAATAGCGCCATATTTTGTCCGATATTTACTCTTCTCCCTTCCAGCTCCCATTTTTACACAAGGACGCCGCAACCCGAGGGGTGCAAGGGGTGTATCGCACCGGAAAGCAAATTTTTATTTTTGAGTTAAACATTCATTAATTGTTAGCACAAAGGCCCGCGTTCTTTGTTTAGAACTTTTGTCTATTTTTAACAACACCAAAACTAACCGACAGATTCGTTTTAAATTTTAGCAAGTTTTGAAGTTTAAAAGTTGAATTTTGTTAATGATAATACATTTTCTATTTTAGTGCAGCTGTCATGGATTGTCCTGAAACAGTTGCATCCAACTTATGACCCACGAGATGGATCCGGCCGAAGACGACTTTTTTCTCGGCCCGCACAACATTTTGTCCATCGTCCTCAAGAGATTTTCTGAATATATATGGTCCCGTCCTCAAGTAATTTTCTGAATCTACTATTTCACTATTTCACTAGAAGAAAACACCTCTGTTCTAGAACAATGGTACCTAACTTTTTTTGATTTGCGTACCCATTAGTAAACCGTTTCTCGAAATTGTATCCTTCATTTATTTAGACGTAGAATTCTACGTCTACGTCAGTTGGAAACCATCCTTTAGATTGATCACAGTAGATCTTAAAACTACTGTAGCCGTAAGCGTAACTTTTATGTCAAAATTGCTTTATAACTTTCATTAATGTATGCTTATATTTAGTAAGATTGTAGTCTATGATTCTGAAAATTGGTGCTAATGTTGGAAAACCTAATGTAAAGATATTTATTGGTTCTTGTTTTATTGTATATATTTCAATCTAATAATCTCTAATCAGAGGATATTTTATAAATAATTCATCATCATATAATGGCTTCTCATCATCCGCAGTGCTTTTGTACAAACATCTCTTCAATATTCTTCTCTCTATATAATTAAAGTCACATACTTTCATAAGAAAATACCTCTCGAAAAGTCTTAATTTAACATGATATATTTGTTTGGATTTCTTTGCAAAATAATGTTTTGTTTGGTATAAAACTCCACACGATTTATACCAAATATATTTAATTGCCTATAGAAAATATCTTACGCAAAAAACTATAAAAATAATCGTCATCCTTTTTATTAGAAATTACTAGAAAATGACTTAAAAATAAAATATTGAATAAAAAAGTTTCCAAACTGAAAATTTTTTGGCGTTCAAATTTGTTCTGTCCTGCTAATTTCCAGTTCATTATTTTGCTGTACAATGTATTATCTAGCTATTTATTATCTTGCAGATAACGCTTAGGTAACCAGTCAGCGATCACAAAATAATTTTTTCCATTTTCAGTCATAAACAGCAATGTTGCAGATGGTAATAATATAAATTTCATCCCTGATATATTATATACATGTTTGGATTGCATAAATTTCAGGTGTTTAGTTCCATCTTTATGTTTGGATCCCGACACAAACCAAAGAGTTAGTACACACACACACACACACACACGCGCGCACACACATAAGCATGCACGTATGCCGCTTGCACGCTTTCACGCTTGCACGCATTGTACTTTATTGGCAGAGAATATTCAGTCGATGTTAACATTAGAACTACGTCACTCTTGCTGTGATTGAACGACATTAAAAGTGATATAAGTATTTTTGTTCAATCAGAACAAGACACACGTAGATCCAATGTTTAAATCCACTGCATGTTCTCCGCAACTAGAGCATAATGCATGTCTATACGCACGCTTATAAGCGCGCATTAACTTATTCTTGCATGCACGCTTGCACGCTCGCTCGTAAGGACGCACGAACTTACTCATGCATGCCCGCAAGCACTCACGCATAGTAACAAGAATGCCCGCACTAATGCACGCTCATACGCACACACAAAAGAACGAACGTATGCACGAAAGAATGAACGTACACACTCAAGCATTCAAGAACGCTAGCTTGCACGCACTAACGCACGTATAGACGCCCGCATGACCACACATAAATGTATGCATGAATGCCGTACTGCCTTTTATGTTTTGCATGTAGAAAAAAAAATAAATAAAATAAAACAATTTACAAACAATAAGAAAAATTATGATACTCTTTAATTTCATTTACTAAGTAACTAAATATGTAGTTTATGTAATTTGTTTTATATATATTTTTTTTTCTGGATATGTATACAGGCTGTTGATTTTAAATTGCTTACCATTGCTATCTCGATAACTATAAGAGCTACGAGGTTGCTTAAATTAGACAGCAAATACTGTTTTACAAAAAAATATCAATGAGTGAACCAATTTTTTATTTCGACCAGTGGTTCTCAAAGTACGTTGTGTGACTTTCTTATTTAAAATAGGGACACACATTTTATTTTCACTTATTCGATAAAATATTCTAATCTGATTTCTGAAATCTGAAAAAAAAAGAATTAATAATATATACTACTATATATTTTGTTTATATAATTTTTTCTCATCGGGTTTTGCCAAAGACATAGTATACAACATTGTGCATCCAGATGTTCAATATTTAAAAAACAGTATTCAAGACTGTATTGTTAATATCGACGGGTAATACTTAAAAAAGTGAGGAATTATTTTTTGAAAGAGTGCAATTATTCATAAATGAGAATGCGGTAGTTTTGAACAATATTTGTAGGCTCATAATAATTTATTTCAATAAAATTCAAATAAAATCTATTTGCGTTTTTCTCGATTATTTTGTGACGTAAGGCTATGCTTGTTTATATCGTTGAAATCAGAATAAAATACTTGTTGAATAAGGAAAAATAAAATGTGTGTTTCTATAAATAAGAAAGTTGCACAACATACTTTGAGAAATAGTTTGTTGTTTAGTTTAAGCAACCTCGTAGCTCTTATAGTTCTTCAGGTAGCAATGGTGAGCAATTTAAAATGAACACCATGTATATGTAAATTAACTTTATAGTTAAATATATATATAATTATTATTATGTTATTGTTGTTGTTGTTGTTTTTGTTGTTATTGTTGTTGTTATTATTATTGCTATTAATTAAAAAAAAATTGACATTGTACATGTAATTAAATTATGTTCTAAAATAAATAAAATGTAATTTGAATATAACAAAATCGATTGATCTTTTTTTGTAAATTTTCCGCCCACCTTATTCCGTTGTCCTAGACTTAGATAATTTCAGTCACTAACCTAGAGATAAAAGAGTCCAACTTTGCTAGCTTAGCATTTCGAAAAGAGACCCTATACAGACCCTATGGTGTCAATAAACGTTAGCGAACGGCGACCATTTTAGTCTGTCGCCAAGTTTTATAGAACTCCATATACCAGTGTTTCTCAAAGGGTGTGCCGCGGCACATTGTGCACATTGTGCCGCCGCACACCCTTTGGGAAACAATGGTATATGGCAGTGGTTCCCAAACTTTTTTGACCGCGACCCGGTACGAGGTTTTAAAAATTTTCGCGACCCACCTTATAAAAAAAAACATTTATTTACAAAACAAATTTTATTTTAAAGCAGTAGCTTTATACTAATAAAGAGTAATAAATAGTAATAAAGAGTATAGTATAGTAATAAAGAATATAGTATAGTAATAAAGAGCACAAATACACACTATTTTAGTGATTAACAGACGTAAAAAAAAAATAATATGTACAAAAAAAAATCTTTTTTGTGTTTTTACAATTTTTCTCGCGACCCGGCAAAAATTTTCTGCGACCCGGTGCCGTGTCGCGACCCACACTTTGGGAAACGCTGGTATATGGAGTTCTATGAAACTTGCCGACAAACTGAAATGGTCGCCGTTCGCTAACGTTTATTGACACCATAGGGTCTGTATAGGGTCTCTTTTCGAGTGTGCCGCAAAATTTTCCAAGTGTGTCGCGAAATGTTAAAGAAATAAAAAATAAAAAGAAAAAAAAAATGGCCACCACAGGATCGATCGCCGTCACAAAGTACTTGTTTAATGTATGCTGTTTTATTAAAAAATGTCTCAAATATAAGTTGTTAGTTATTGCTTTTATAGTAACTTTTGTTAAATAATTTTTTTCTAAATATTACTCTGTTGTGCAAAAAATCTTAAAACCGACACTTGTAAACTCCCATTTCTAGTTAACCGATTTTAACCAAAAGTTGATCAACTCGTGTCATTGATATCAAAAAGCTTAAATATGAAGTTTCATAAAAATCCTTTTAGCCGAATTTGCTCTGCACATCTGTATTCATATTCATATTCATTTATTGATCATATTACAAAAGCTTTGTTTACAGTCAGTCATTTACAAAAAATTAGTATACGTATTTAACACAAATATATTATATAGAATACATACATGCTTAATTAAAAATAAATAACATAATATAGCCAATGATAAAGACATTGATATTGATATTAAATCGGCCTCAGTCCTCGGTAATTCTACTGATGAGCGGTGGAAACTCATCAATGGAGTACAGTGGATTGTGTATTAATGGATTTTTGAAATATAATTTGTATTTACTAGTGGATAGTGACGTGATACTTTCTGGCAATAAGTTGTAGAATTGTATTCCATATTAGTTCACGCCACATCTGGCTTTATCAATCCTGTGATAGATTGAAATGATCTTATTTCTATTTCTTGTCTGATAGTGATGCCTTTGCTCAAAAGTTGCGAACTTGTCTTTATTAGTATGAATATATATTAGACATACAAATATGTAACTACAGGGTAATGTCATTATTTTCAATGTTTTGAAAAACTCTCTACAGTCGGCTCTATATGAAACATGGTTTATAATTCTGACTGCCCGTCTCTGTAGTGCAGAGTCTTTCGCCTGCAGTCGAATGTCCCCATGCCAGCAAACCATATGAAATGTGACTATGAAACAGGGAGTAGTAAGCTGTCATTACTATATCCTCAGAGACACAGTTCACAAGGTTCCTAAGCAGAAAAACTATTTTACACAACTTTTGAGCAGTGCAATTGACATGTTGCTCCCAATTGAGTTTAGGGTCAATGTGTATACCTAGAAATTTCAATGCGGCTGGAGTTAAAATATTTTTGTGAAATTATTAGGTTTTCAGTTTTCGTGTTGTTGAGTGTAAGCTTGTTTGCTGAGAACCAAGTCTTGGCCAACTCAAGCTGGCCACTGCCATTATCAATCAAGTCAGCAAATGTAGAGGAACTTGTAGTTACGGTAGTGTCGTCAGCATATAGGACACAATTTTCTTTGATATGGTTCGGGAAATCATTGATAAATATGATGAATAGGAGTGGCCCAAGAATTGACCCCTGAGGCACACTGCATTCAATATTTCTTAATTTTGAATTGACATTGTTTACATATACATATTGTCGCCTATTTGATAAGTAAGACTTTATTAGATTGTAGCTTGGTACACTGAAACCGTATTTTGATAATTTTTCTAATAGTATATTATGTGGCACACAATCAAAAGCCTTACTTAAATATAAAAAATGGGCCAGACAATATTAATTTTTATCAAGGCTTTGGCATACTACTTCTATGAAATTTAGAATGGCATCAGTTGTAGACCTGTTAGTTCGAAGGCCAAATTGACAATTATTAAAAAGATGGTGATTTTAAAAGTATAACATAATTTGATTATTCAAAATTTTTTCAAATACTTTCGAAAGAACAGGCAACAAAGATATTGGTCTGAAATTGTTTAAGTCCTCCACATTATCTTTCTTTTGGATAAGTATGACTTTAGCCATACCATTTTCTATACTTATGTTTAAAATTTTTATGAGTACTACCGTGCGATCAAAATTTCTTGTGAGTTACATAACAGTAAACAATGAGTTTGAAAATATCAAAGCTGTATTCTAATCCACAGCTGAAAAACTCAATTTAACAAAGAACCAATCAGATTACTTCGTTGGTACGAACTCACCCGAGAATCAACGAAATTATGTGTTTCTAACTTCATATCTGTTGTCAACTCATTGGCGTGTAGAGAAAACTTTTGTTCATTTAATAATCAATTCGTATAAGGTAGTAAAAATAGAATGTACGCCTATGTGTACATGTCCTTGGAAATATGTTTGATAACTAAATGTTTCTGTCAAGTGTTGCATAACGGACAAGATTTCTTGATCGCTCTGTATAATAACGTCTTTAAGTGTATGTTTCCAAACCTTTTATCAATTAAGATTTAATTAGATTTGTAGTGAAACCATAAGCATCCCTAGCATCACTGTTTTTAAGGGAGTTGATAACATCTCGTACTGTGTTGTGAGATACTGTATGGAAGTTGAATCTATTGGACGTACTGTTTGTTGAAATAGAAAATAAGGAAAGACGACAAGGAGAGGGTAAATTGGATTTTAAGTTGACTATTGATTCTATGAAATGATCGTTGCAGGTATCAGAACTTATGTCTTGACTATAATCAGAGGATTTTTTGGGAATACCTCTATTCTTGTTAATAATTTTCCACACGTTTTTAGCAAAGTTACCCGAAGATTGGATGAAGTTTGTGTTGGCTGCAATTTTAGCTTGCTTGATAGCATCTCTATACTTAGCCCTGAATTTTTTAAATGCATAACAATTATTGGTACTAGGACTAGAGTTCTGCCTATCTTTAAGTTTCTGTAAGGTGTTTCTCATAACCCATAACTTATATCATTATTGAACCAAATGACTGTATCCTTAGTATTTCTTAGGATGTTTTCTTTAATCGGGAAGGATGATTCAAAAGCATATAAGAATTTTTCAAAAAATATTTTAAAGACTTCTTCCCCGTTTTTATTTCTATTAGTATTAATAAAGGTCCAGTCTGTTTGTGCCAACAACGTATAAAAATTAAGCTTGCCAATATCTGTAAGAGGTCTGTGTTTGATTTAAAATTGAATACTTCTATGGTCAGACAGACTAGTGGATATTTTAGTGGCAACAGGGTGCGAATGTTGTGCATGGACCGACAGACATCATGCTAAAAATAGTCAAAACGTTATGTAGGGACCTCAATTCATGGAGATCCATCGAAATCTCGAAATGTCAAAATCGGTATGATCACAATACTTCCCTTATATATGTTGGCGGTCGGTAAAAAACTAGCGTTATAAGTTTCTTCTTCTATGACTACGTAGGTGTGCCGGGAAAATTTTCTTTTTTGGTAAATGTGCCACGAGAGTAAAAAGATTGGGAAACACTGCCATATACTGTAATTATATTTTAATCCCCAGAGATTACATATTTCTTATACAAAACTAACAATCTGAAATAAAATTAGTAACAATCTATGCACCAAATTTTATTTAACTTTTTAATAATTAAAAAAATTGTTGTAAAAATGTTATGGATCAATAACTTAATAATAGATAAAAACAATCATACTTATAATTGTATAAATATATTTGTTGACGAGTTAGCCCCTTTTAAATTAACGAAAACGCTGCCCGGCGCTCAACTCGGGGGACAAACACATAAAAATACCCCAGGGTAAAATAAATAAACAACACAACAAAAATACTTCTAAACACAATTATATTACACTCTCTCTCTCAATACGTCCTACCCACCTCGCAGTCAACAAACCAGTCCCCTGCTTCTGCCGCGCTATGCTACTCCTGCCGCCATCATGCGGCAACCCCACCAACTACAGCCACAAGCGTGTAATGCCTAGGGGGCACCACGCGTCAATCTCCCCCACCAAGCACGGCGTAGCGTTGACAACGCGTTCGCTGTGCTTGTGGAGTACAATATACATAACTTAGCATAATATAAAAAAAACATTCTATTTTATCTTAAACCTAACATAAAAACATATATAGTTTGAGGGTCAGTCTCTTCTACCGAAGTACTGCTGCCTTCTCTGGGGATCTGTACAGGCCCGCCGTGGTCTCGGGCGCCCGTCTTCGTGTGGCCTGGGACCGTCGTACTCGACTTCCTCCTGCACTTCCGACCCGCTCCCCGTTGCCTCTATCACTGGCGCGTCTGCGTCGTCCGCCTCGGGTTCATTGTTCATCCCGGCCACGTCGTCCACCTCCAGGTTTGGATCCCTTGGAACCATGACTCGCAGATGACGACGGTGATATTTTGTGCCCTCCCTACCGTATGGGGACACCTCGTAGACTCCAGGTCCAAGTCTCGTCACAATCTGCCTCGGGCCGGACCAACGTGTCGCCAGCCCCGCGCAGACTCCTTCTCCGCCGCTGGAAAGTGTGTGATTGGCTGTGTACACCCACTGACCGGGCTCCAACTCGTCAGATTCGTTAGACCACCCTGTGATCCGACCGTAGTAGTCGCTAGTGCTAGCAACTGCCTGCTCTCCTGCAGGTTCATCACCTGCTATTTCTTCATCAGATCCGCCGCCCGCTGTCACGTCAGTCTCCTCTGGAGTCAGCTCCCAGTCTGGCGGTCGCTTCAGGTTCCGGCCGTACAACAGCTTGGCTGGTGTTGTCCTGGTAGCTGCATTCACCCGGTCTCGTAGACAGAAGAGAATACGTGGCAACTCCTCGTCCCAGGTGTCATGTGTCTGCCCACGGCCGCTCGTGTGGATTCGTAGCAACTTCTTGAACTCTTGGTTCCTGCGCTCATCGAAGTTCGCTCTCGGCCAATACACCGGAGTCGTCCAGATCTCGACACCCCATCGGTCACACGCATCGATGAAGAAATTAAATAAATTGCAAAGATTTATTTGTTTTTTAAAAAACTTTATTTCAAATAAGAAGATTAAATATTCTGAACTACACAGGTTCATTTACAAAATAGAACTCGATGAAACTCTATTGCATAGGGTTTTTATACAGGTTTTATGCTGATTTAACAATATAATACAATAAGCATCTTTGTTATATCAATGATGTCATGTTTACAGTAAAAACTCCTTAATTAGCAATTTTGTTATAGATAAGGTTCTAATATTAAATTATCATATTTTGTATTACAATGTATGAATGAATGGACCTTTGTTAGTGTGACCATTGCCGCTATATAAACATAGAATAAGAGCATCTATTCATTAGTTAAATATTAGGATATACATAACTCTTCCCTTCTTTAAAAGATGATCTTATTCTTTCAAAAAGGAATTCTATTCTGAGTTTCCAAATTTTCTAATTCTAAAGATTCTGTTTTTTGATTTGATGTAGAGTCCCTTTTACATTTTAATCTATCCTTATTTCTATAAATTATATATAATAATATAATAATGGTTAATACAATTATTACAAAAGAGTTAATATGACCATGATAATCATTTTTTACTGTTGTTTCATCTATTCTTGGAATTTCTTTAATAATAACATTTTCCTTATCTATTTGCTTTAATTCTAAAGTACTGTTACTAATTTGATTTTCCTCAATGTTAAAAGCTATTTTTTCAAAAATTATTTCTTTCGCTTTTGTCAATTTACTTTCTAAATCATAATTATCTATTTTACAATTTTCATTAGTTCTGAATTTATAGACACCTTTAATCTGTTGATGTTTGATTTTATCTTTACATTTTACTTCGACAACTCTGTTTATGGTGCTAGCTATTATTGCTAGATTTTCATTTTCTATTTTTATAATTAAAAAGGCATCATTAATTGTGTGATATTCACATCCCTCGTTATTACGATTTATAACAACATTTTTAATACAATCATTGGTTTTTATATAATTGGTTTTACAAAAATGATTATCATTTATTTCATTACAATCATGTGTATTAAATAATTTATTTTGGCTTAAAATTAACAACTTCTTTTCTTCATTTATGGCAAACATTTGATTTTTGTTGATATTGGGTATTGGAGTTATTTGCAATAGTTTACTGTTTTCGTTATTATAATATACAGGTATATCTAGTAAATATTCAATCTGATCTTTATCAACTTTACAATGACTGGTAATTAATGTAGTTAATTCCCAAAAATTTGAATTCTGATTTGCTTCTTTAACTATTTTATTCAATTCTTCCTTTGTAATTATTGAGCTATGGATTTTATTCAAGTTACAGAAAGTTAAGCTTGTTTCGATTTCATCTAGAATTTCAATTAAATTTATACTTAATAAAATCAGTTGGTTAAAAATATCTTTAAGTCTAGAGATATTTTCCCAGTTCATGACTTTTTCAATTATGGTATCTGTTTGCATTATTCGTGATTTTAATATCATTTCATTATGCTTAATATTTTCAATTTGTTTATTAAATTTTGAAATCATTTCTTTATTAACTCGTATATTCTCTAAATTTTGATCTTGTAAAATATGTTGATTTTGTTGTATTTTTTCAAATAATTTCTCATATTTTTCAGCGTCTTCTGAATCTAAATTTCCGGTAATACTTTTAATAATCGATCCTAATCCGTTTACTAGTCCTCGTTTATTGCGTTTATTTTGAAACAAATTGTTAATTTTACTTTTTAGTCTTGACATATTAAAATTTAAAATGTTTATATATGTCTCTATTTCTCTTTTGTAATTATATTTCGCGGCTTTATCGCTATTTAATTTTAATAAAATTTCATTTTTATAAGTTTTTATTTTATTATATTCTAATTCCAAATTACTTATTTTATAATTATAATAAGAGTAATATGAGTTTTTATATATATTTACTTGTCCTAAATCTATTATATTTAAGCCGGGATTGTCCGTTAATTCGGTTAATTCTTCTCCTTTGCAGGAGCATCTGCAACAAAGAGACGTTTTCTTTTTATTTTGTCAATTTTATGTCTTTTATTTGGATTTATTTTTATAGTTCCAAGTTTGGGGTTATAGTTTTCAACTTTGTGAATTTTAAATAGTGGTTTTTTGATTTTTTGTATTCTTCTTTTACCTTCTTTAATTAGTACAGTGTCTAATTTTAGATTATCTAAATTTTTGTTAGACGGTTTTTGTTTTGAGAATCTTTTATTCTTTTCGGTTTCAATATTTTTATACACTTTTTCTTTTAATAATCTGAGTTTATATTGCCATTCTTGCAAATAGTCTTCGCTACAATCTTTAAATTTCAAAATTTCGTTATCCTTTTCTGAACCAAAAAGTATCTCATTAGGAGTGTATTTAGTAACTGAGTTTATTGAATTATTGTAAGCTATTAAGGACAGTTGTATTTTTTTAAAATTATTCTGTTCTTTAAAATGCTGTCGTTGGTTTAAAATTCTCAAATGTTCGATTATTGTGGAATGGAATCTTTCAATAAGTCCGTTTGATTTAGGGTTATCAACGCATGTCATATGGATTTTGATATTATATGATTTTAGTAAATCTTTTACCAAATTATTATTAAATTCAGTTCCACTGTCAAAAGTTATTTCGTTAGGGATTTGGTATTGTGAAAAGTATTTTATAAGTCCGTTAGTAATGTCTATTGCAGAAAGTGTTTTAACGTATAATAACTGAGCGAATTTAGAAAAAGCATCTATTACCGTTAAATATTTCTGGTTCTCTAGGGTTAATGTGTCAATATGTAGAATATCAAAGGGGAATTTAGGATTTTGCGTAAGATTATCAGGGATTTGGTAAGGATTTCGTTCATATTTATTTTGTTGACATATGTCACAATTGTTAATATATTTTTGTATATCCATGAACATATTGGGCCAATAAAATTTTCGTTTTAATTTTTGATATGTTTCCAAAATTCCTCTGTGGTTAGTTTTTCCTAGATGGTAAGTTTGAATAGTTTCTATTTGATCTTCAGTTATTAATTTGTCTTCTAAAACCTCTTCGCATTGAATTAATCTGTACGTTTCTTTATTGAAATTATTTTGTAAAACATTATTTATTGGGATTATCAGATCCCTGTCAATTAAACAATAATAATTTATGCGTGGTACTACATAATCTTTTAAGAATTTAAAAATTTCGTTTTCTAGGTGATTTTCATTTAATTGAATAGTTAATCTTTGTTTATTGCCAAAAGGTTTTGTCAACTGACACTCTGTTTCTCGGTTGTGTTTTTGAATTATAATTTGATTTTTACCTACATTGATACAAGAGTCTTTGTAAGTTATTCCATTCAATTCATTTTCGTCTGCGGAATGTACTGTATCTAAATCTTCTACATCTACATTACCAATCATGCTTTCGGTTTCATCATTCATGTTTATTTCTTCTTGTGTTAATTCATGAATTACTATTTTAATATGGGTTTCTTTAAAAATATCATTTAATAAATTTTCAACCTTTTGAAACGGAATTTTATCTAAACCTGAACGAATTTTGGGCATATGGATTTCGAAAATATCATTTTGGATTAGGAAATTTTTCAACTGAATTAAACAATTTTGTATATTTTCTAATGTGGGTTTATTAAAAAATTCTTGTTTAGTTATTAAGTGAAATATCTTATATTTATTCTCATAAATGGGTTGGATTAATAAATCTTGAGTTTTATTACCATTATTCATAAAATAGTTTTTGCTATTAAATTTTTCATCTATTTGTTTAGCAAATCCTTTTCCTAGTTTTAGATCCCGTGAAATGGAATGTACTAAATTTTGTGGTTTACTAAAAATATCATCATTGGTTTTAAAGATTTGAAATTTAGGTCTTATTCTTGAGAGTGCATCGGCATTAGAGTTTAGTGTTCCCTTTTTATATTCTATTTCATAGCTATATTCGTCTAATTTTATACGCCATCTCATTAGTTTTGAATTTGGGTCTTTTAGGCTCATTAACCACGTTAAGGGTCGGTGATCGGTTCGTATTATGAATTTGGTACCGTAAAGGTAGGGTCTAAAGTATTTTACTGACCAAACTATACCAAGTAATTCTTTTTCTGTAGTGCTATAATTAATTTCGTGATCATTTAATGTACGAGACGCATAGGCTATGGGCATGTCTTTCCCATTAATGTTTTGGCTTAAAACTGCACCAATGGCAAAATTACTTGCATCAGTTGTAACAATAAATCGTTTTTCAAAATCAGGATACTGTAATATTGGTGCGTTAATTAATAATTTTTTACTATCCTCAAAGCTTTGTTTATATTCTTTATTTTCTATATTTACTATATGTCCTTTCTTCAAGCATGTAGTCATTGGTTTAGTTAATTTAGCAAAATTTGGAACAAATTTTCTGTAATAACCTAAAAGTCCTAAAAATTGTTTTATTTCTTTTTGGGTTTTTGGGATAGGAAAATTTTTAACGGCTTCAATTTTTGCAGGGTTTGGTTTTACACCGTCTTTCGACACTATATGGCCTAGATAAGATATCTCTTTACGCATGAACTCTGACTTGTCCAATTGAATTTTTAAGTTATATTTTTGTAATTTAGAAAATACTTTCCGTATGTTTTCACAATGTTCTTGCAAAGACGTTCCTAATATTATGATATCATCTAAATATACTAGACATATTTTATTTATGTAATCTTTTAATATATAATTCATTAATCTTTGGAAGGTAGATGGGGCATTTTTGAGACCAAATGGCATTCTTGTAAATTCAAAATGGCCTTTGTCAGTACTAAAAGCTGTTTTAGGAATGGAGTCAGGATGCATCTGAATCTGATGGAAACCTGAGGTTAAATCTAGTGCAGTGTAATATATATTCTTTCCTAATTTATCTAAAACGTCGGTAATATTTGGGATTGGGAATTTATCGTCTATAGTTTTTGCATTAAGTTTCCGATAGTCAATAACCATTCTAAATTTTCGTTTGCCTGAGGCATCTAATTTTTTAGGAACCATCCAAACAGGTGATGACCAAGGTGAATGACTTTCTTGGATAATTTTACTATCTAGCATGTCTTCAACTTGTTTATTAATTTCATTTTTATATATTTCAGGATATCGGTACGGCTTAGTGTATATGGGGGTGTCATCTTTAGTAATTATTTTATGTTGAATAACGTCTGTGTATGTTAACGCATCTTTTTCATTGGGAAAAATACTTTGATATTCTTTTATTAATTTATGAAGTTCTTTCTTTTCTTCCGAATTTAAATGTTCTGCTCTAACTTTAATTTGTTCTGTGTTGTTAACTGTGTTATCAACTACTTGATTTTTAAAATATTGTATCTTATAATTTTTATTTTGGATCGTAATTAAATTTTTACTAAGATCTATTTTAGCTTGCATTTCAGTCATTGTTGGTAAACTCAACAACAAATTAAAATCTTTATGAAAATCATGTAAATAAAATTTTAAATCTCTATTTTCAAACTGTAAAATTATATATTCGTCACCAGTATGTTCACCTATTGGTGTTTTAAAATTAAATTTTTCTTTGTAAATTTTGAATTTTTGTAAATTATTATAAACATATGTTTTACTTATTAAATTTATCGTGGAACCTGTGTCAATCAACATATAATAATCTTTAAATTTTAGAAACGGTAGTCGGGAACTCTGAAACATACTCAAGAGCTCTCCTGAATATCTGGGGGAATCTCTAAAAAAGAATTTTGTTCCGTAACATTTTCGTCTTGTTCGATCCCGATTTCTAAATCTTCTTCCGGATAGTAATTATATTCATTACTAAAATTTTGATCTTCCGAATACCGATTTTCATCGAAAGTTTCCGTGTTATTAATTTCTTCTGCTATGTAATTTGGTTTGTGTGTCCCAAATTGTTTATTTTGTTGTGTAAAATAGTTATTTTGTCCCGAGAAATTTTGTTTAGGTTGAAATGTTTGTTTAGTCTGTATGGTCATGGGCGTAGGTTTAATATATTGGGCATTTTTAACTCGTTGTCTAGGAACAAAATTTTGATTAGTATTATTTTTCTGCTGGAAATTTATTGGTCCAGTAGGAAAACTTGTTCCTGGAAATTTTTGGGGTGGAATGTGTGGTAATTGTTTGGTAATACAAGGTTTTATATTAAGATTAGTGTTGAATTTTAAATATTGGAAATCATTTTCCATTAATATTTCTATCTCATCTATTGTTTGTGGATTTCTGGTAGCTAGATTATTTCTGTATGGGTCATTGATGGTTGAAATGAAATTGTTTACCACTAAGTTTTCAGCAAACTTGATCATTATTAATTTTACGTTTGGATCCATTTCTTCAATACCAATTCTCGATTTAAAACTAAGGAATTTTTCTTTAGTTATTTCTAATAGTTTATATGGACTTTTGATGTTTTGTATTTTTAATAATTCATTTATTATGGTTACTGAATTTGTTTTATCTTTAAAAGTATTTATTAGATGCGAACGTAATCCGTCCCAGCTATTTAATTCTAGATCTTTAATACTGTCTAAAGCGCGTCCAGTTACTTTATTTTTAATATTTAAAAATGTTATTGCTTTATCAAAATCATCCAAAGGTGGAGTGATAGTGCAGAAGAGAGACTGAACTGAGTTTACAGTATTAATAAAATTACTTAATTTATTTGAGTCTCCATTATATTCCGGAATTGATTTTAATGCAAAGTTAATTTTCTGAATTCTTTCAGCCATTGTGACGTTGAGATTATTTTCTATTTCTGATACTATTTCTAATAATTCTGAATTATTCTCCAGATTGAATATTTATTACAAAAAATATTAATAATTACTTACAGTAAAATTGTGCTTGCCAATAGCGTGGTGAAATACATTTGTAACACTTGAACACTTGATTCTGGCAGGCTAGGTGATGCTGATACGGCTCTTGACGTTCAGGCTCACCGGGTTGACTGGCACTCGCACTGCGGGCTCTGTGTCGTGGAGTTCTTGAATTTGATGATGTGAAGACCTGGGCACTGCGTTTAGCGGCTCTGTAGGATCTTCCCCTGGGCACTGCGTTTAGCGGCTCTGTAGTTTCTTTCCCTTGGTACTGCGTTTAGCGACTCTGTAGGTTACTTCCCTTGGCACTGCGTTTAGCGGCTCTGTAGGTACTTTTCCTTGGCACTGCGTATAGCGGCTCTGTAGGTTTCTTCTTATAACGTTTATGGACCGTAATAAACCGTAGAAACGGAACAGTGATGACTTTAACGAATTAAACTCAAACTTTTAATTTTTGAGTTTTCGGTCTAAAACACTGTTTACGTATCCTACCGACTGCGCCAATTAAATAAATTGCAAAGATTTATTTGTTTTTTAAAAAACTTTATTTCAAATAAGAAGATTAAATATTCTGAACTACACAGGTTCATTTACAAAATAGAACTCGATGAAACTCTATTGCATAGGGTTTTTATACAGGTTTTATGCTGATTTAACAATATAATACAATAAGCATCTTTGTTATATCAATGATGTCATGTTTACAGTAAAAACTCCTTAATTAGCAATTTTGTTATAGATAAGGTTCTAATATTAAATTATCATATTTTGTATTACAATGTATGAATGAATGGACCTTTGTTAGTGTGACCATTGCCGCTATATAAACATAGAATAAGAGCATCTATTCATTAGTTAAATATTAGGATATACATAACTAAGACGTTCGACTCGAATTGTGTACCGTTGTCCACTAGCACACGCCGTGGTAGTCTATACCGCGAAAATATCTCGGTTTCCAAGCAAGTAACTACCGCGTCCGCTGTAGCGCTCTCAAGTGGAAAAGCTTCCACCCACTTTGACAATAAGTCCGTCACGGTCAAAAGATAACGGTGACCGTCTGCCGTACGGGGGTAAGGTCCCATAAAGTCCAGTCCTAGACACTCGAAACACTCACGGGGAACTCGCGCGCGTAATCCTACGTTCGCCCGCCTGTTCACAGGTTTGCACACCGCGCACACCCGACACGAATTAACATACTGCCGAATGTCTTTGGCCATTCCCGGCCACGCGAACCGTCGCTTCACGCTCTCAATTGTCTGCTTTATCCCCGGATGTCCAGCATAACGATCATCGTGCAAAGTCTTTAAAACTCGCCCACGCATAGCACTCGGCACGTACATTCGTAACACGGGGCCACCTGGATCTGGCGTGTTCAAGTACACCAACCCGTCCTTGGTTACGTACCGGTCATCACTCATACACTCGCGCACTGCGTCGTCCGCGGCCTGTGCTTCCCGCACGTTTTGCACCAGCGTCGCGCACCGCACGTCGTCTTCTACGCTGTTAAAGCGGAGTTCACCTCCCTCGAAATCGTCCTCCTCCTCGTCCGCTTCCTCCACGTCTCCCCCTGCTGCCATCATTACTTGTTGGGACGGAACTGACGTCTCCATGAGCGGGCACTCCATGTTGTCTTCCAAACTGCTGGCTTCGACGTCCTCTGCGCCAACTGGGGATCTTGACAGTGCATCAGCTGCCAGATTCAGCTTGCCGGCTCGTAATAAGATTCAGCTAAACGTAATGCCCACCGTGCCAGTTTTCCACATTTCTCTCGGCCCGTCTTTTGCAGCCAAGACACAGCCGCGTTGTCCGTAATGACAGTCACTTTCCGCCCTTCAATCAAAGGCCTAGCCTTGTCTAGTGCCCATAGCACTGCCAAAGACTCTCGTTCATGCGCCGGGTAGTTCCTCTGCGCACCCTTCAACTTCGTGCTGTAGTACGCTACTACCCGCTTCTCCTCCGGCATTTGGTAGACTACCGCTCCGACTCCTTCACCACTAGCGTCACACTCAATGAAGTAGTCCAGGTCCGGATTTGGATGGCTTAACTTGGGCGCTGCCAACAGCATCTCCTTCAACCTCTGGAACGCTTTCTCCTGCTGTTGATCCCACCGGAACCTCTTCTTCTTAGACAACAAGTCGGTTATCGGTGCTGCTACCTCCGAGAACCCTGGTACAAACTCTCTATACCAATTGCAGAGTCCTATGAATCTTCTAACTTCCCGTACGTTCTTTGGAGTCGCAAACTCTTCTACAGCTCTCAGCTTTTCTACACTCGTACCTATACCGGCCTCGTCCACCTTGTGTCCGAGATAAGTAATCTCCTTCTTCGAGAAGTGACACTTCTTCAGGTTACACGTGAGCCCATGTCGCTGTAGCCTCTCTAACACCCTGTGTACGTGTCCCAGGTGTTCGCTCCAGGTCTTACTGTAGATGACCACGTCATCCAGGTATACATAAACAAAATTCCCTATGTATCCTCGTAGAACTGTGTTCATTAAGCATTGGAACACAGTTGGGGAATTTCGTAGACTGAACGGAAGAACTCTAAAGTGGTACAGACCTGACGGTGTCTGGAACGCAGTCAGATGTCGGCTTTCCTCCTCTATCTCGATCTGCCAAAAACCAGAGCGTAAATCCAAGGTAGTGAATAAACACGCACCTGCCATACCCTGCAACGTAGAGTGGAGATCTGGCATCGGGTAAGCATCTGGTGTTGTTACGTTGTTCAGTCTCCGGAAGTCTACACAGAATCGGAAACTGCCATCAGACTTCTTTGCTAAGATCACCGGTGATGAGTACGGACTGTCACTGGCCTCGACAATCCCCTGTGCTTCCATATCTCCCACCTGTCGTTCAATTTCCTCCAGCATCGGCCTCGAGCGAACATATGGTTTCAGCTTAAATGTTGCGTGGTCTGACAAACCAATGCGGTGTCGCACCGTCCGTGTTCGTCCCAATGGTCCTACAAAAAGGTTCACAAATAGTTTTAAAAGGTCCCGCAGTTCGGTAGCCTCCATACCAGACTTGGCAACATCCGCACTGTCCAACCACTCATAAGGCTCTACTGTGAGTCCGTCACCTTCACTACCACTTAACTGTCTATCAACCCGCTCCGGCTCGCTATAAAAGTTCACCACCGGAGGGTTCACTGGGCCGCGCCACGACACTGTCACACGTCTGTTGGTGCCGACTGTTACCGTACCAGTCTCTAAGTCTATGACCGCACCACACTGTTTAAGGAACGGCATTCCCAACAACACCGGGCACGTTAGGTCTCGCAGCAGTGCTGTCTCGACACAGTAGATTTCTCCACCAACACTTATGTCTAATACACACTTCTGTGTCACCGCACGTGTTTCAGAGCGCACTGCCATCATGACTGTCACTGGCTCGCACTCGAGTAATGGCACTCTTGCTGTCTCTGCCAAGTCCACCGATACAAAGTTCATGCTGGCCTGGGTGTCTAAGAGCGCCACTTTCTCCACACCGTTCACCGACACTGTGATACACGGTCCACTTTTCTTTGTGTCCACTATCCTCATTGCCGGCTCATTGTTCACGGGTTCAATCGCACCGCCGAAAGACCTACCCGCATGGGTCTCCGGATCTAAGCGTTTCCCGACCGCGTATGATCCTGCGCTTTCAGACGGGGACAATCGCGTCTCATATGTCCACGTTGCCCGCACTCAAAACAACCGGCTCGCACATTATCTTCTGGCTGCCTCCTAGGCGAACTGCTACATTGTACAGGAGTATCGCGCCAACTCACCTCCGGTCTAACTCTCACGGGCCCACTATTACCGATGTCCCTCTTGCTTGCGCAGGCGCTCCTCCATCCCTTCGAGCGTCTGTAGAATTCTGCTTAACATGTCCTCAATCTTGTTTTATTTGTAAACAAACAACAAAAAAAAACAAAGGACACCTGTTGATCGTGAATAATCACGATCCGCGTTCTGATTTGTGTGCACTTCACGGTTCTCACCTTTCTGCGTCGACTGATTCCACCGACTTCGCACTATGCTAGTCAATAACGCGGGAATCTGTCTCAGCACCATGTTGGTTCGCCATTGACGTGTTAGCCCCTTTTAAATTAACGAAAACGCTGCCCGGCGCTCAACTCGAGGGACAAACACATAAAAATACCCCAGGGTAAAATAAATAAACAACACAACAAAAATACTTCTAAACACAATTATATTACACTCTCTCTCTCAATACGTCCTACCCACCTCGCAGTCAACAAACCAGTCCCCTGCTTCTGCCGCGCTATGCTACTCCTGCCGCCATCATGCGGCAACCCACCAACTACAGCCACAAGCGTGTAATGCCTAGGGGGCACCACGCGTCATTGTGAGTTTCAATTTACTATTTGCCGCGTACATACAATAAGTATAAGTAGTTTTCACAAAAGAACAAAACGTCCATAAACGTATTCAAGAATATTATGAAGCTTTAGCTACAATTTGCTGCGTTGTACACTAATATGCGTCGATTGGTTTATAGCAGAGTTTTCAACTGGGGTACCGCGGCCCACTGTGGGGCCGAGAGAGCTTCATCCGGGGGGGGGCGAAGTCATTTAAGATTGAAGCATGATTTTTTTTTTGTTATGTTTTTTATTATGTTCCGAACTACAGATAACTCAAGAGTATGGATAAATGTTTAAATTAAATGGAAGGCACTTTAAACACTTGTAAATAAAAATACTTTATCTTCAAATTATTAT
Organism: Liopterus haemorrhoidalis; assembly: GCA_963971575.1. Taxonomy (NCBI): domain Eukaryota; kingdom Metazoa; phylum Arthropoda; class Insecta; order Coleoptera; family Dytiscidae; genus Liopterus; species Liopterus haemorrhoidalis. Next base: position 49,039,824 of record OZ020613.1, read on the forward strand.
AGAGAATATAGTTTTTTGTAAACTGTAAAAGATATTAAATGAATGTTTAGGTAAAAGTTATTTCTTTTTAAACGAAGCTCTATCCAAAAATACCAACATGACATACGTTCCCACTTAAAAACTAAAAGTTGACCTTGATATCCTTTACTTCCGGTTTATTCGGGAAAATTTTGTAAGCGCCGTCACTAGGAGTGGCAGCACCTGTCAAGGGACGAGCCCGAACGAGAGACGGGATCGCCCGACAACAACCGAGGGAGAGTCATGGCGACGCGCAAAGAGTCGAGTCAATGAAATATTGTATTGTAATCTATTTTTGTTTCAATAAAGTTAATTCGTTCAAAACCAAGAGCTAACAATTTCAATACTATTATTCTACTCTTTGGTTAAACTTTGGTCATCAAAAATTTTCTCCAGCTTACTGACACGTCGCTTTTTTTAGAAAAATCGTGTCCCTTTATATTGATACCCAAAATATATATCGTCCCCTTAATACTACAACTGGGTAATTCGAATTTTGGATATTTTGAGATATTTGCACCTACCTATCCAATTATTTATTATCTTTGTGTTGCTAAATCTAAATAAATTCTGCTATATGTCTTAAGTACAAATACCAAGTAAAACAAATAAATAAGTCCATTGTTGTTTATTGCTCTTCAAAATTTATAATTGATTTTCTGAGAAACTACTAATTTCAAGTACCTGTTTGTGGTGTTAAGAGGACGATATATAGGGGGGCCGCGGACAATATGTACATAATTTCGAGGGGTCCTATGCCATAAAAGGTTGAGAAACACTGGTTTATAGGTTAGCGTCTATAATGCAATTTGTTTATTTACAATAAAATTACATGTCAGTTATTTTAAAAAAAAGTATAAGTATCCTATTAGATAGATAAAAGTTCGCTGCAAATTTTGATGTATAGTTTCTTACTAATTTTATTTCAAATTGTTAGTTTTGTATAAGAAACTTTTGAGAACTATACGGTTGTGAGCCCCTTAAGCTACGTCCACGCGGTCAATCGGGTCGAACAGGCTGGGCGCATCAGTCTGCTAACAAGCCAGTTCAGCCTAGCTTGTGAAATACGTTTTGTAAGCCCTAGTTGTTTTTGTATGCCGCTTGGCACAGTTGGCACGTCCTCACTATGATCATCGGTGCAGCTTTCTTTGATCTAAACCGCCATCAGTCGGTTTGCCAACTGGCATTTCGTGCGGCTTGTTGGCATAAGCAAACTTCACGTCCACACTAATGGAGTATTGTCAACTGGCATAGTGTAGAGGCTGCTTTAAATTCGCGACTGCAAATAACAGTGAGACGTCTGGTGGTGACTAGCTAAATTAAACAGAAGCGTATATTTGGATAATATTTGTAGCGTGTTGTGCTGCAGTTTATGTGAATTAAGAAGTATTTTAAAATATAGTGACTTAAATACAGTGAATTTTTGCCGAAATATTGTTTGAACAGATAAATATTAAGAAAAAACTTCTGACATATACGCTTCTCGTGCGCCATTTGCTGTTGTACGCAGCGCCGCCAACGTTAGTTTCAGTCGCGAATAGTTCCCTTTTTTGCATATAGAGTAATCCGCACGGACTGCTACATACTAAAATTAAAAGGCAAGCTGTTAATAAAAGAATAATTTTGCTTATTTGGAAAAGAGAAAAAAATTTGAAAATGTTTTTATTTCAGGAATAAATATATGATACAAGAAATAGTGATATTATTAAAAAAAGATATTTGTATTAAGCCAGAACATATAATGACCGATGAACAAGAAGTGAAGACGGGAATAAAGAACACAGCTAAATGGAAGAATGGTCAGTAATAAGCAAATTTATAACTAACTCACACTTAACACTAGGTTTTTTAGTAGAGTCAGTTCCAATAGTTTGCTACTATAAGTCGTAAAGCTCACTATGCATTTTTAAACTTTGCGTGTATGACTAATAATAACCAACTATTGGAAATGACTTTGCGAACAAAACTCTTGTTATTCAATTGTTGTCACAGTATACTTCAGTAATGTTTGATTAGTGAACGTTTAAATAATACCATATATTTTAACATTACGCAGTTAGTTTATATTTGATGATGATCTGATTATTGCAGGAATTAAAGATGAAGTTGCAGATGAGGTATGCCATGATAATACTAATATAGAGGAGATTTACATCAAGTCTGAACCTGTGGATCCCAATGAATTTGAAGATGAATCGCAGAGTGCAAACAGTGGTTAGTAAATAGGGTGACCAGTTTTTACTTTGGCGTAAATCTGAGATCAAAAAAAAAAATAACAAATAAATAAACTATCATATTAATACAGTTTCTCCCAAAATTATTGGCACAATCTTTAAAAATAATGAAAATTGCTTATTGTAAAAAAAGATGGATATAATTTATAGTAGTGGAAAGGTTATACGGGTATCGGACATAAATAAAAACAACTATCTACAGCTGACCAGTTTCGGAATAGTGTCAGCTGTAGATAGTTATTTTTATTTATGTCCGATACCCGTACAACCTTTCCACTTCTACTCATTACGGACACGACCATCTCCACATAATTTATAGTATCACAGTATATTTACTTTAACATACATTACTATATATTAAAATAAAAAATAATTTACATTGATAATTTTGGGTATTTATGTTTCAGAGAGCTGCGATATTCAAGAGAAATATTGCATGTCGGCTACAGACATGTCCCAGCAAAACTACAATAGTAATATTATCATCAAGCAGGAATTTGACTTCAAGTCTGAATTCAGAAATGACAGTGAATATGAGGAGACTGCAGCTGGGCAAAATACAGGTCAGTCAATAATTTAATATTGTTATTTCAGTTAGTGGTTCTTAACCTTTTCAGCTGCCGGCACAAAACAATATCTATATGTAAAATTAATGGTAAATGTGAACGTCATTTATTTAATAATAATTTGAATTTTATATATACAGAGTTTATCCACCGTATATCTAAAAATTTTGTAGTAACTAATTGGTTTTCAACACCTAGATAGGCGTATAGGGCAGAGAAGGTAAGTTCTCCGTTTCTAGACCTCCGGCCATGTATATGTAAGCCACGTTATCAGTGCTGTGTTCGCGCTACGACCTGTCCTATTATCTCTATAAACAGGTACTCATTTTAAGAATTAAATACCTGTGACTGATGGAGGTGGGGGAATTCGAACCCGCGTCTTGTAGCCAAGCGTCTTACCACGGAGTCACGGTAACTCTTAGTTAAAATTTTATTAAAAAGAAAAAAATAAATAATGCCACTAATAAATGATGATGAAAATTAAGGTTGTTTGTAGATAATTATTTATTTTAAAAACTTAAATTAAATATCAAATTTTTTAATTAGTTATCACCATGGTCTTAGGTAAATATATGATAGTATCTAAAAATAGAGAAATGAGGACCTTTTTTTTAGGTCATCACTTGTATTTCAGAAGCGAGGAGCTTTTTTTTAGATTATCACATTTTTAGTAATGAGAATAATTTAAATAATTATGTCTTTCAGTGCCCCCCTCCAAATTCTTGGGTGTGCCACTGAAAAACACCATAACCTAATATTTGAATATGGTCTTTATTTTTCTATGATAGATCAAATTAAAATTTAATTTATATTTTATTTGATACTCACTGGTAATTAAATAAAACTAGTCTTAGTTATCTTTGAATATATTATGGCTGGTTACTAAAAAACGAGTTAAGTCTTTTAACTCGAGTTATGCCTAACTCGAATCAAACCAACATAAAAATCATATAATTTTAGCTTGAGTTAGAGATAATTCAAGTTAAAAGAGTTATTTAACTCATTCTTTATCAACCGAACATGTTTGCAATTAACTACTTTTGTTAGTATTTCTTACGCTTTTAATATTGTAATTAATTTGTACAAAAAATTATATATGCATCTCGTATATGGAAGAGTTTATCACTCCCTTGTACCAGACTGACATTTCACACACTGAGTACATAAATAACTATTAATTTCTTATTTGTTTGCAGCTAGTGGAACATCTTTCAGTAATCCAGATGAGAGTTTGGTGCTAGTGCCAACAAAAAAAGTAAAGAAATGTCGTCAAAGCGGTGTATGTGAGAAAAATATTTCACAAGCTCGAGATCTTGTTGCACGTAAATCAGTACGTAATAGCGAGAAGCGATTCAAATGCAATGATTGTAATAAAGCATTTTCATTTTCCTCTCATCTAATTCAGCATAAACGAATGCATTCTGGAGAAAAACCATTCAAATGTGATCAGTGTGATAAAGCATTTTCAATGTCATCACATCTCATTGCACACAAACGAATTCATTCTGGAGAAAAACCATTCAAATGTGATGAGTGTAATGAAGCATTTTCACGGTCAGCAATTCTCACAATGCACAAACGAATACATTCTGGTGAGAAGCCATTCAAATGTGAAGAATGTAATAAAGCATTTTCACAGTCAGTACATCTCACTATTCATAAGCGAATACATTCTGGTGAGAAGCCATTCAAATGTGATCAGTGTGATAAAGCATTTTCAGATTCATCGAATCTCATAAGTCACAAACGAATACATTCTGGCGAGAAACCATACAAATGTGATCAGTGTGATAAAGCATTTTCACGATCAGCACATGTTACTAATCACAAGCGAATACATTCTGGTGAGAAACCATTCAAATGTGATCAGTGTGATAAAGCATTTTCAGATTCATCACATCTCATTAGACACAAACGAATACATTTGAGCGACAAACAATTGAAATGTGAGTAGTGTAATAAATTATTTGTATTTGTAACAGTTTTACTAAACATAAATGAACACATCTGAGTGGAAAGTAATGAAGTGTTTAATGGTATAAATGTAATAAAGTAAACCACATCTTACACTATACGAATTCACACATTTGGACGAGAAATATCTTAATGCTAAAAGTAATTCAAACAATTTCATAGACTGTGAACTTTGTACCTGTAAACGTAAATATTGGAGTGTTTCCATGTCAGTAGTTGTGTCAATAATTTTATATATAGATGTTTTCACCTAACGTGGCAGTTGATGGGTACCTACCACGTGCGCGATTTTGCTAAACTGTGGTATAGAATATGTACTATAAGATAAAAACAGAGAATGGTTCAACTGTGCTTTTCACGTTGTACTTTATAAAGTATCCGTACAGCTGTCGAGCATGGAATGAGCTCCATCTGGTATTTACCAATTCTACTGCGCATCTAACTGTGAACTTGGATGAAAACTGCTGTAGTTATTTCTAATTGGTTGTACATGAGATGCGAACATAAAGCTGGCAAACAATAATATACAAAGGTAGCCAAGGAAAATATTGTCAGTTGTCATGTGTAAAAATGTCAAAAATAATATGTTGTAAATAATCATAGCGTTTCGATTGTTTATATGTGATAAAATAAATTGTTTTCCATTATGCAGTATTATTTAGATTTATTTTATGCGTACGAACCATACCTCCAACAGTAATGATGTATGGGCGTTGGGATTTTCCGCTCATTAGATTAATTTAAAAGGTTGGTACTTACCAGGGGATATACATAGATAAACTTACAAAAACAAATTAATGAGAAATAATTACAAATTCCTTGTTCATTACCAGAGTCCGGCTAATATATGCAACGGTACTTTTGTTAGGTGTTTTTCGATAAAAAGCGGCACATGTGTTATCTGTAGAAATAAAATGTAATTATATATATTTGTAATATGCCCTGCTGACAAATAGTGTAGCGTATAAAAATTTAATATTCTATCAAAAACTGACCAGTGGCAAAGGAGTGGCTGGAATAATCTCGGATATAATCCCAAAATAATGAGGTGTCGTTATTAAGATAAGAATTAATTGCGGTACAAGTGTTTTATTCTTTTGTTTTTTGTTGGTCTTTAATTCCAAATAGTAAAAAATATAAAAATGAAAATTTTATAAACGATATTATTTATTATTAATAAATAGTATACACAAGCAAAATACATGCAATTTTAATGTCAATAATAATAATAGTAAGAAATTTTCCGACTTGGTGTGTGTTGTAGTGATTTTTTCTTTCTTTTCTCAATAATAATAATAATAATTAATAATAATATTTATGAAAGTAATAAGTTTTTAATTATTTAAAGAAATCATTAAGTATTTTTCTAAATTTTCATTAAAAAAAATTAGTTCTTTTCGATTGAAAAATGAAAAAGACCTCTCTACATCAAAACTTGTTATTTGTGCATAATTATAAAAAGTATATATTTTTTTATATTTATTAAATATATCCTGATTTGATAATAAATTGATAGAAAATTGTAGTAATACTTGTAGGTTAGGATTTTTATTAAATATACTATCAATGTTTACAGACAAGTGCAAACCAAACTAGCCGGGAACAGATTTCAGTTTGTTTACTATCCAATAAATAATATTTAAAGATTCTAACAACGGCCGGTGTTGTTTTTCTAAATTTACTATGGTTGAAGGAAGAAATTCAAAATTAGTCTTTATGAACTTTAACTCTTCATAAATATTTGGTTTTTGTATAATATTTTTACCGACCGTCAACATATATAAGGGAGGTATTGTGATCATACCGATTTTGACATTTCGAGATTTCGATGGATCTCCACGAATTGAGGTTACTACATAACATTTTGACTATTTTTAGCATGATGTCTGTCGGTCTGTCTGTCTGTCTGTCTGTCTGTCTGTCTGTCTGTCTGTCTGTCCGTCTGTCTGTCCGTCTGTGTACACGTGTAGAGCGAAGATTTTTGTGAATATTTCACAACAGAAAAATATTTCGAAAAAAATTATTGAACAAAAGTTGCTATAAAAGCAATAACTAATAACTTTTATTTGAGACGTTTTTTGATAAAATGAAAAATTTCGAATAATTTCTGTAAAATTTTTCGAAATTTTTTCCAAGTCTCAATTTTTCCATACTTATAAGTAACGTTTCCATGGTCATGATAAATAATATCTCTGTTAGAAAATATTAGGCCAAGTTATTTCTACTCTGCTGCTAGAATGTATTTTATATAAGTACTTTACGATGGCGGTCGGTCCTGTGGTGGCCACAGCTGATTTTTTGGTATTATAATGCTTTGAGCATCTGGAGTTAGATTGAAAATAAAAACGTATTTCTCACTAACAACAATGAGTTATTTTATTTATAAGTATTTCACTACTAAATATGATTTATTCTTGTTTGATAACTTAAAATCAAAATTAAACTAATTCAAACAATAGGTTGGATCATGGCGTATAACAGTAGGCTGTAGGTTCACGTGTGTAAGAATGAACTCGATTCTCAGCTATTAATTTTTTTTTATTATATTTTTAATTTCAAAAGAAGGCATAACTACAAAAAATCCGTCACATTATTAGCCATAATTTAGCCGTTAATTAAAAAAATAATTAATTTTGTCAAAAACACAAAAACTGCAATATTTTCCAAAAACGCAATCTGATCAAAAATTCCTCTGGTACGTTTCCGATTCAAATCAATTTTAGTTTAGTTTAACTCGTTTAGGTTAAAGGGTCCGGGACAAAATCGTGAAAATAAAACTTATTTTAAAAAACTACTTTTTGTTCCTTAATATACGTGTTAAGAGCTTTCTTTACCTAGTTGATCTCAGATTTTTAGATCAACCTCTCTGGGAAATAGGGTGGGGGACAAAAGTGTTTTGATATATTTTTGGTGAAAATGCAATAAAACATGTTGATTATTCAAAAATAAAAATTTGTTTATCCACTCATTAACGGGCCTATTCTGTATCTTAAAAAGTTAAAAATTAACCTCAAGGTCGAAGTTAAAAAATTTTAACCACGCTTTATATTATTTTCATATTCTGTAACTCTATGGCGTTAAAATTTTAACCTCAGAGTGGTTAATTCAATAGGTTATATTTGGGATTTTAACTACAGCCAAAAACATGGCGTTAAGATTTTAACCAGCTGTAATTCTAACCCCTAAACGTCAAATAGCCAGAAACAATCCATTTTTAGAAATAATTATGGCAAGTCTGTTTATTTAAAAACAATTATTACTTGAACAAATTGAACATAAAGAAGTTAATAAGTGAAAAAATATTATAGGTGAATAAAAAATATATACAAATGCTTTTCAGGAGATCAGTTCGAATTAAACAAAAGCAAAGCCTGATATAAGTGATCCTTTTAATTTACCTGAAGAAACATTTTAAAATATTTTCATTTGTCTAAAACTTCTACGGAATATTTCGTTTTACAAATGTTGTTTTTTTTGAAAATCCGAGAAGAACCAAAAGATTTCTCAATATATTGCAAGTAAATATTTAAAACTTTAAAATTGTGATACGTTTATAAATTTGGATTGCTGTTAGTTTAAAATTAAGGTAAATATAACCTCAAAATAAAAGTATCTTAACATAGAAGAAAGAAAAGAGATAAAAAATATTGATACATTTGCATGTCATGGTAATATTATTATATTATTTAATTTTTGCGCCCATAATTATTTATGTATAAATATTGTACATTTACCCAATATAGATTTATTATATTTGATCGTTGTTCATTCATGATTCAACCATAACAGTTGTTTACATTAAATCCACACTTACACAACCAAAATACCTTCCCTTGTAGATAATTTCACAACATATTTTTAACCATAAGGTTAAAAAATTAGAACTTAACGCTTGGGTTATAACCTGAGATACAGAATAAGAAATAAGGTTAAAATTTTAACGCCTAGTTAAAATGTTACTTTTTAACCATAATTTTTAACCAAATCTTTTTAACCTTAAAAGATACAGAATAGAGCCGTAAGTGGTTTAGTTTAATATCCCACTTAATATTTTAAAAAGTATATTTCTTTTTTTATTAAATACATATTTGTTTATATTTCTCTCGTGATGTATTTTTTTGAACTCTCAGTATTTTTTCATGTTCAGCCGTTGGGTTACAATTTCTACCGTACAGACAGACACATGAGTGACATTATAAGGGATTTTTGGTGGTCATGCCTACAAATTCCTTTTAAAAAAACCTGGTTACCTCGGGAGCTTCTTAAGTGAAATTGTAAAAATGCAATAAAAATAAAATATCAGTTAAAACATTATAAATTTCCATAAAAAATAAATAATTCTGTTAAAAGCTCTGTTAAAGAAAGAATATCGAAACTATATTGAAGAAACAGAGGAAAACATTCCTAATGATACAAAAAAATAAAGGCTTTGCTAAAAGTAAAAAAAATCCGATCTTCTTTCTTGTATAATTAGTGAAGACAATGTTGTTGTTGATGATAGTCTACAGATTATAGTTATTTTTGCTTCTGTTTTCAGTGTTGATATTGATGACGTGAACTAGAGAAGAGACATACTATAGGGAAGTCTGCGAAACAGTGCAGTTGCGTCACATGAAACGTCACAAAAAAACGTGACGTCAAATTTAGTACGGTTACATGATATCCATTTAACGAATGTAATATTTGTACGCCGTGACCCGCAACCTGCTGTACAGAACTATTGATGAATGACTTTTATAAACTTAATAATATGTAACAAAATAATGTTTTCAGATTTAATTTGATTAAAACAAATTCAATTTATTAAGTTATGGTTTTCGACAGTTTTGGTAGAAATAAAGATATATGTAAATATTTTATTTAGTTTATTATTACCGAAGACAGGGAAAAACATGTTTTTAATTGGTATCATGAGCATGCCATTGAATTTATAATGGATTTTCTAAATTAAAACTACAGGCACAGTTATGAGTTAGAGATTATTATTAAGAAACCAATTAACACAATTTTTGCCCGGTCTTTGATTATTACATACAAATACTTATATAAATATTAACACTATAGCTCCATTTTTTTACATTATTATTAAAGTTATGACATAGCTAGGCCTATGCCTACACTGTCGCTTGCGAGCGGCACGTTTTTTTCAATAAAAACTATAAATTTTGTTGCTATATTTTTTCTTAAACACCAGTTTTGTAATTTATTTTTGTTCCACCTTTAATTGGGAATTATCTGGGCGTTATCTTTCATCCACTTGAAACCAATATTCTTCAAGATTATCTTCAATCTTGTTACACCTTCATTAAAAAAAAAAAAAAATCAAAAATTCTTATAATATTAAATAATACAAATATATACTAATAATATGAGGGATATCCAGAAAGTAAATATTTGGAAACGAAACTTAGTTTATGAATATCTCTCGTAATATAGAATATTAAAAATAAATTATATATATAAGGTTGCCTCCATTAAAAATATAGAACGCGTTTTAAAAATATGTAACAGAGACGAACACATTATATGCAGTTAACTCTATACATTTCGTATATAACATTTCTTATTGCTGTTTCTGTAAAAACTATGTAGTTGTAGATAACTCGGATGATTACAACCTTCGCCTACGGATGGGGGATAAATATCATCCTAGTGAAATTTAGCCTTCGTTATTTGTAAAATAAAATACTCTTAAAACGTTTGTTGTTTCTTTTAACATTTTTTCAATTACTTCCTTAAGAAGATAGCTGTCAAAAAAGTCGTAAATTAACATGATATAGGTATTTGTTTGATTTTGTTTTTTTGCAAAATAATGTGTTATCTATATATATAAAATCGTAACTAAGCTACCTACTCATAATCAACGCCCAGCCCAAACCACTGAACCTACAATCATGAAATTCGGCGAGTATATTCCCTCCATGACGTAAGCACCCACTAAGAACGGATTTTTTGAAACTCATCCTCTAAGTGGGCGAAAAGGGGGTTAAAAGGGGTAAAATGTGGCTTCACGGTTTCCTTAATATCTCTTAGGTCCAATAAGATAACGACTTGGTTTTTGCTTACAGTAATTACGCATATAAATATTAAAAAACTTATTTCAGGATTTTGTCCTAATCAACCCCTAAAGGGGTGAATCTACAATCAGGGTAAATTATAGCACCCTTCGCATCTTCTGTGTTTATTGTGTTATAACATTCCTTTTTGGTATATAGGTGACTTTTTAAAATATTTAGAAAGTGTTTTGACCGTTTTTTTAAATTCCACCCCTAAAGGGGTAAATTGGCATTTTTTATTCGATAGGATGTCGTCTAGACAAAGAAGCATAAAATTCGGGGAGTATATCCCTTTTATGACTTAAGGACCCCCTAAGAAACGATTTTTCGATATTCGACCTCTCAGGGGTGAAAGGGGGTGAAATGTGTTTTCACGGATTCCTCAGTATCTTTTAGGTCAAGAATATATCACCTTGCTTTTGCTTACAAAGACTACCCACATAAATGTTGAAAAACTTATTTTTCAGGATTTTGTACTAATCAACCCCTAAACGGGTGAATCTATAATCAGGGTGAATTATAGAACTCTTCGCATCTTCTGTGTTTGTTGTGTTGTAATATTTCTTTTAGGCATATAGGTGTCCTTTTAAAATATTTAGAACGTGTTTTGACCGTTTTTTAAATTTCACCCCTAAAGGGGTAACTTGGTATTTTATATTCGATAGAATGTCGTCTAGACAGAGAAACATAAAATTCGGGAAGTATATCCCTTTTATGACTTAACAACCCCCTAAGAAATGATTTCTGGATATTCAACCCCTAAGGGGTGAAATGGGGTATAATGTGTTTTCACGGGTTCCTCAATATCTCACAGGTCCAATAATATATCGCCTTGATTTTTGCTCATAAATATTATCCATATAAATGTTGAAAAACTTATTTCAGGATTTTGTCCTATTCATCCCCTAAAAGGGTGAATCTACAATCAGGGAGAATTATAGAACCCGACGTATTTCCTGTGTTTGTTGAGTTATTAAATTCCTATTTGGCATATAGATGCCTTTTTAAAATATCTCGAAATGGTTTTGACAGTTTTTCAAAATTTCACCCCTAAAGGGGTAAAAGGATATTTTTTATTTGATAGAACATCCCTTGGACATAGATACATGATATTCGAAAAGTATATTCCCTCCATGAGGTAAACATACACTAAGACGGGATTTTTCGAAATTCAACCCCTAAGGGGTGAAATGTAATTTTAAGGACTAATAAGATATCGTCTTGGTTTTTACTTACAAGGATTACCGATATAAATGTTGAAAAACTTATTTCAGGATTTTGTTCTAATCAACCCCTAAAGTGGTGAATTTCCGAACAGGGTTAATTATACAACCCATCATATTCCCTGTGTTTGTTGAATTATAAAACTCCTTTTGGCATATAGGTGTCTTCAAAATATCTCGAAATGGTATTGACAGTTTTTAAAATGTCACCCTTAAGGGGTAAATGGGAATTTGGTATTCGATTGAACATCCCTTGGACATATATAAATAAAATTCGTGAAGTATATTCCCTCCATGACGTAAGCACCCACTAAGACGGGATTTTTCGAAATTCCACCCCTAAGAAGTGAAAAGGGGTGAAATGTGATTTCAAGGATTCTTCAATACCTCTTAGGACCAATAAGATATCGTGTTGGATATTGCTTACAAAGATTACCCATCCAAATACCAAAAAACGTATTTCAGGATTTTGTCCGTATCAACCCCTATTGAGGTCTACAATCGGGGTGAATTATACAACCCGTCGGGTTTCCTGTGTTTATTAAGTTATAACATTTTTGGTACACCGGTGTCTTTTTCAAATATCTCGAGATAGTTTTGATAGTCTTTTAAAATTTCACCTCTAAATGTAAATGGGGGGTGGAGTTAAATGGGTATTTATATTCGATAGAACTTCCCTTGGATATAGAAACATAAAATTCGGGAAGTATATTCCTTCCGTGATGTTATCACCCACTAAGAAGAGATTTTTCGAATTCGAACCCTAAGGGGTGAAATGTGATTTGCAGGATTCCTCAATATACCTTAGGACTAATGAAATATTGTCTTAGTTTATGACTTAAGTAAGGTTACCCATACAAATTTTTGAAACAGTAATTCAGGAGTTTGCCCTAATCAACAATCCCTAAAGGGGCGATTCTAGATTCGGGGTGAATTATAGAACCCTTTGTAGCTTCTGTCTTTGTTGTGCTATAACTATGTTGTACTTTTTCGCATTTATTATTTTCATTAGTTTCAAGATCATTTCATTTTGTTTGTTTTTTTTTTTTTATATTTCACCCCTAAATTGTATTTTTTATATTTCCCTAAATTTCATTGGTACATTGGTATTTTTTAGTAGACAATTGAAATTCGGGGACTATATTTCTTCCATGACGTAAGCAACCACTAAGAAGAGATTTCTCGAAATTCGACCCCTAGGAGGTGAAAACGGGTTTCTTAATATCTCTTGATGAAATAACGACTTGCTTTTTACTTACTATGGTTACCCGTACGCATGTATAAAAATGCAATTTAGGATTTTGCTTCAATCAACAGTTAACTGGGCGAATCTACATTAAATAAGGGCGACTTATATAATGTTTCGTAACTTATTTGTTTGTTGAGTTATAACATTCCTTTCTGGCATATAGGTGACTTTTTAAAATCTTTCGATGGTGTTCTGTTTTTTAAATTTCATTCCTAAAAATTTTTTTATTAGAAATAAGAAGTTCCAAGAGTACATTTCTGGATATGACGTAACAACCCACTAAGAAAGGATTTTTCGACCCCTATGGGGTGAAGAGGAATATAATGTTTTTTCACGGATTCCTCGACATCTCTTAGGACAGATGAGATATCGACTAGGTTTTTGCTGTTAAAAGTTACCCGTGCACATGTTTAGAAACAAACTACGAATTTTACACTAATGAGCCTCTAACGGGGTGAATCTACACCTGAGGAGAGAGTCAGCAATGTGATCTATAAAGAACCATGCCTTATAATAATTGCACGATGATGGCAAACCGTCAATATACCGTAGCGAAGCACGGGTACTCAGCTAGTTTGATATAAAACTCCGTGCGATTTATACCTAATACCATTTTTGGTACTTCTTTTTTCTTATTGATAGATATGTTTGCAAAATGGTCGGAAATTATCATGTTACCCTGAAACATAGCTCAGGAAATAATAAATATTTGCTTTTATAGCTAGCCACTTATTTTTAAAGGATATTAGTTTGTTACCATTTTTGTTTGAGCTTCTATTCTAGCCCTTCATAGAATGGCGATAGTTAATTTAATATTTATTAAAATATTTGCAGATCATTTTTGCAAGGTTCAGTGTACTTCAAGCTTTTGTGTTAATTCAGGACGTAAGAATTCGAAAATATAGGTAATAAATGGTATAAAACACAAAACTTCAGCACCTTACCGCCTTGTGATAAATAGTCAAGTATGGTATGTGTAGACTCTAAAAAGTCTGCACGTATAAGGAGAGAAGGACAACTACACGCAACTTTGGACTTATAAATAATTTTTGGTAAAATTTACGTTTTCGTGCTGTATACAGTATATATGAATTATAACGGAGTATTAAAAAAGTGTACTAATACATGTGAAACCATTTATGATAAAATTTGCTGTTTGTAAATGAGTATTTTCAGATGTTAGTGCTAGGTTATATTCACAGAGATAATAAAATAGTATACTTGGAACTTAACGTATTTATTTGAATACTTTATATTCATACATTGCTCTAGAAATTTTATAGAAAGAGAACTGGTAATTTATTCTACACAAGAAAACTCTCAAATATTAGCGAACTAACACACTTACGGAACATCCATATGAAATAACAATTTATTAAGGGTTTTAATTATATTAACAATAATTTACACAGCATTAAAGGATTTTCTTGTACATGTGGGACTGCAAAAATGAAAAAGTTAACGTTAAAAGCTTGTTTAAAATCATCTGAACAGTAGAAAACCCCTTCAATAAATTGAAACAAAATTTTAGAATCATTAATAATCTTTCTTCTTCACTTGTAGCAAAACATAAGTATAAATGGTGCATTTATTCACTTTTAACGCATTTTTCTCATTGATATTAATATTAAATTGCAAAACTAATAAAGACACTTTGTCATACACTACAATTTTTCTAATAAAATTCATTTAATATTGGAAGATGTTCTTCCTGTGAATGACAACCATACACACAACAACGAGATTTAATCTTTTTTTCTTAAATTTATCACTTTATTCGTTGTAAACAGGGAGTGAGAATGGACAGAAACAAAAAAACACATGGTGAACTATACGTAAACAATGACAGTATACTTTTTCGAAGTGTTCGCTTTATTGCAGCTAGAGGGATACGCGTTAAGTTGAGTCACCAATTGCCAGTATGCCAGTACTACAGGTTTAAATAATTCCACCCAATGAGGTTGTATAACATAGAGACTGAACGAGAACGAGTTGTTATGAAGTCAACACTTCTTTAGGCGGGGAAACGGGGATTGCCCCCAAGAGTTGTACAGTTTGCATACATCAGTGTTTTGCCGATAAGAATTGAAAGTAAAAATATATTTTTTTAATACTGTAAATTGCTAATTTTAATAAAATAAATTTCATAAATTATATTAAATTAACCTGAATTTATTAGTATATATTTAAGATAATAAGTAGGTTTCTAAATTACATACATTTAAAATACAATTATGATAAAAAAAAAAAACAAAATAAATGATTCCATGTCTATCTAGCCACCTTTTTTCTCGATCATATTTTACAGCAATGCTTCAGACACTTTTTAAATTTAAAACGGGCATATATTTCATAATTTATTCCATGATAAATTGAAATTTATTTGACAAATCATAAAGATGTATATCTATACGGAACCTCTTTTTACAGTGACTGTATAAAGACAGTGTGGCCATACGATGGTCTCATTTTCTATTGGTCGAGCTGAAGTCCGCCATGTTTCTACCAAATTTTTTACAGATTATATATGGTTTACATGTGTTTAGCTTGTGTTTCAACAGATTTAAGTGATATTTTCAAATAATATACGTATATTTAGACGTTTAATAGTGAATATTGTTGTGTTTGTGATGAGTAATGAGTAATGTAGATAATGTAAACTGTGCACATATTTTAAATTGTCACAAATTAAAATTAAAAATAATGAAACGATTTGTTATGTTTAGGTTTAAAATTGAAGGAAAAAAAAAAGGCTAAATGAACATAAAAAAACATTATGCCAGTAAATCAATGGATGGTTTCACAATTATAAGAAGTATTTACTTTCATTAATTTTAATGTTATTCCATACTGATTTCATTTTATTTTTCACCTGACCATAATTTTAGTTGAATAAATGCATAATTGATAATATATACATCAGTTTTCTTTATTAATATATCATTTATACCATGAGTTCAAAAAGAAATTGCATAAGGGTTGGCTATGGAAAATAAAAGTAATGTCAACAGAAAGCTTTAGAATTAATTTACTGTCTGAATTAATTAAATCACTCTTGTTGTCATAAGTTATTTATTGTTACATAAAGCTTGTAGTATACATTATTTTATTTTTATATTGAAATAAGTTTTTCGGCATTTGTATGAGTAATCTTTGTAAGCAAAAACCAAGTCGGTATCTTATTGGTCCTAAGAGATATTAAGGAATCCTTGAAATCACATGTCACCCTTTCTCCCCCTTTGGGGCTGAAATTTATAAAACTCTCATTTCGAAATATTTTAAAAATACACCTATGTGCCAAAAAGTAATGTTACATCTCAACAATCACAGGAAATACGGCGGGATGTATAATTCGCCCCAATTGTAGATTCACCCCTTTAGGGGTTGATAAGGACAAAATGCTGGAATTGGTTTTTCGGTTTTGTATGGGTATTTTTTGTAAGCAAAAAGCAAGTGGATATCTTATTGGTCCTAAGAGATATTAAAGAATCCTTGAAATCACATATTACCCCTATTCACCCTTTAGGGGTGAAATTTTAAAAAACTGTCAAAACCATTTCGAGATATTATAAAAAGACACCTATGTGCCAAAAAGAAACCTTAGAACTCAACAAACACAGGAAATACGACGGGATGTAAAATTCACCCCGATTGTAGATTCACCCCTTTAGGGGTTGATTAGGGCAAAATCCTGAAATAAGTTTTTCGGCATTTGTATGGGTAATCTTCGTAAGCAAAAACTAAGTTGATATCTTATTGGTCCTAAGAAATATTAAGGAATCCTTGAAATCACATGTCACCCCTTTTCACCTTTGGGGCTGAAATTTATAAAACTGTCATTTCGAAATATTTTAAAAATACACCTATGTGCCAAACAGTAATGTCACATCTCAACAATCACAGGAAATACGACGGGATGTATAATTCACCCCAATTGTAGATTCACCCCTTTAGGGGTTGATAAGAACAAAATCCTGAAATTAGTTTTTCGGTATTTGTATGGGCAATTTTTGTAAGCAAAAAGCAAGTCGATATCTTATTGGTCCTAAGAGATATTAAAGAATCCTTGAAATCACATATTACCCCTTTTCACCCTTTAGGGGTGAAATTTAAAAAAACTGTCAAAACCATTTCGAAATATTTTAAAAATACACCTATGTGCCAAACAGTAATGTCACATCTCAACAATCACAGGAAATACGGCGGGATGAATAATTCGCCCCAATTGTAGATTCACCCCTTTAGGGGTTGATAAGGACAAAATGCTGGAATTGGTTTTTCGGTTTTGTATGGGTATTTTTTGTAAGCAAAAAGCAAGTGGATATCTTATTGGTCCTAAGAGATATTAAAGAATCCTTGAAATCACATATTACCCCTTTTCACCCTTTAGGGGTGAAATTTTAAAAAACTGTCAAAACCATTTCTAGATATTATAAAAAGACACCTATGTGCCAAAAAGAAACCTTAGAACTCAACAAACACAGGAAATACGACGGGATGTAAAATTCACCCCGATTGTAGATTCACCCCTTTAGGGGTTGATTAGGGCAAAATCCTGAAATAAGTTTTTCGGCATTTGTATGGGTAATCTTCGTAAGCAAAAACTAAGTTGATATCTTATTGGTCCTAAGAAATATTAAGGAATCCTTGAAATCACATGTCACCCCTTTTCACCTTTGGGGCTGAAATTTATAAAACTGTCATTTCGAAATATTTTAAAAATACACCTATGTGCCAAAAAGTAATGTTACATCTCAACAATCACAGGAAATACGACGGGATGTATAATTCACCCCAATTGTAGATTCACCCCTTTAGGGGTTGATAAGAACAAAATCCTGAAATTAGTTTTTCGGTATTTGTATGGGCAATTTTTGTAAGCAAAAAGCAAGTCGATATCTTATTGGTCCTAAGAGATATTAAAGAATCCTTGAAATCACATATTACCCCTTTTCACCCTTTAGGGGTGAAATTTTAAAAAACTGTCAAAACCATTTCGAAATATTTTAAAAATACACCTATGTGCCAAACAGTAATGTCACATCTCAACAATCACAGGAAATACGGCGGGATGTATAATTCGCCCCAATTGTAGATTCACCCCTTTAGGGGTTGATAAGGACAAAATGCTGGAATTAGTTTTTCGGTTTTGTATGGGTATTTTTTGTAAACAAAAAGCAAGTCGATATCTTATTGGTCCTAAGAGATATTAAAGAATCCTTGAAATCACATATTACCCCTTTTCACCCTTTAGGGGTGAAATTTTAAAAAACTGTCAAAACCATTTCGAGATATTATAAAAAGACACCTATGTGCCAAAAAGAAACCTTATAACTCAACAAACACAGGAAATACGACGGGATGTAAAATTCACCCCGTTTGTAGATTCACCCCTTTAGGGGTTGATTAGGACAAAATCCTGAAATAAGTTTTTCGGCATATGTATGTGTAATCTTTGTAAGCAAAAACTAAGTCGATATCCCATCGACCCGAAGAGATATTAAAGAATCCGTGATAACCCAATACAAATCTGGAATAAACATGGCGGCTTCAGTTCATATGGCCACACTGTCTTTATACAGTCACTGTACCTCTTTTAATATTGCAGCGCCAATGTGGCAAAATCGGAACTACCTAAATAGACTATAACAACTTTTTGACATTGACAATACGTTGTAATCAGTGATGGGCGTTTACGTGTAAACATCAGTTGTTTACATATACATGTAAACAATGTCAACAACATGTAAACAACGTCAACATGTCAACACACGTAAAATTTTTAAATAGTGAGGTTAAGGCATTCATTTCTCGTGTTTGTCCTGTCAATTTATGGACGCTAATAACAAAATAGTAGTAATATTCGTATGTTAAAGTGTGTTATACATAATATATAACAAAATGAGTGGCGGGCCTATAAGAAACACTCATGAAAACAAATTAATAATTTTAATTATATGCAAACTTTTTAAAATATACGTAATACTAATAAGAACGTTCATTTTGATACCTTATTAAGTAATTAAATACATTGTTTTATTAAAAAAGTAAGATTACACGAATGACAGAAGGTAATACGCATGCGCAGTAAGTGTTTACATGTTTACCATGCTTACGTCAAAAAAATATTTTTGTTTACATCATTTGTTTACACGTAAATAGTGGCGTAAATTTACGTGATGTAGTCTACGCGCCCATCACTGGTTGTAATCTGACATTTAGAAAGAATTTATTAATATTTTTGTCTTGATTTATGTTTTCTTAATAAATATGACATATATGCCAAACAAATATAAAATCAAAAATCCAAACAAATGTAACACATGTGTCAGAACAATAACAAACTTGCCTATTTGGTTAGTTCAACATAATTCCGCCAGATAGAGTCTCTATTAGGAATATTTCCTTATAATCAGTGCTGGGTAAAATACTTTTCTGATGTATTCCAAGTACTGAATACAAATACTTTTTTTTAAGGGAAAACTATATGTAACATTTTAATTAAACATTACTTTTTAGTATTTAAAATACTACGTGGTTGAAATACAGTTCGCAATTCTTTAAATGCAATTTACGGCAATATTATTAAAAGTTGAAAGATGATGAAAAGGTAAAATAGAAAAAATAACACAACAAAACAATCATAAACAGAATACGGCGTCGGCGTTTTTCTTAGCAATTGAGAACTGACACGCTCGGATACGCAGTCTGGTGGTCAAATATTGTACTACACGACTGTAGTACTGTTTGAAATTATTACATATGTTCTGGTGTTGATTTTTTGTTAGAACGTCGATAGATACGTTTTCATAAAATAAAAATGTACTATGCTTAAATTAACCTGTTCCCTGTTAGCATATTGACAGCTGAATACTAGACAATTCAGCCATTTTGCCATGAATTACAGCGCCGCCAACGGTAATGTCACTTCTCAATAGCTGAATAAAATAATGAGTCTGTGTCAAATGTATTAAAACTGATAAGGTAAGTGTTCCCAACTTCGAAATAATAAAAAAATATTTGAAAAATAGAAGCCGTGTTTATTGGATAACATTTCTAAAATCCGTAAATTAATTTAACTTATTCATGTAATATTTAATTCATTTTGAAGTATTTTGTAAACATTTTAATAAAGAACATTAATTAGAAAGTAAATTACATCAATACATATGGTTTATTTATATATAATATTAATTTAGACCTTATTATTATAAACTTAGAACTACTATTATCTGTCTCATTTTGTAATACGGAACTAACAGGAAAAGTTCATTTTTTATGTTGTATATTGACAATACATTTATAATATTATCATAGTATTGGTTCACACGGATACGCCAAAGTCTGTTTACACCACAACAGTCACCAAAGTAACCAGATTTATAGTGCGTTCGAAGGTGAGTTTGCAGTATAGCTCTTATGGCAAATGGGAGCGGTGTTACCAAATGTTGTAAAAGTGTCAAATGTGCCAATTATAATAATATGAAAAACTCGTATTATTTACAAAAATCAACTCTTATAAAACTCAAAATAACACTCAACAAAAACAAATGGCCATTTGTAGAATACTGCTTCTTCACAGATCAGCGCGTTTTAGAGCTGGCAACGTCGACTAGCAAGAAAAGGATAGCGTCATTCTGTAAACCCATTAGAGAGTATGAAAAAGAACTACTCCATATGCCCTGTACTGCAAACTCACCTTCGAACGCACTATAGTTTCGTATTACAAATTGAGACAGATTATAGTAAAATTTTGATACATATGTCATTTATTGTTTAACCTTTAATAAACATATGTACATATTTTAAATAATTAATGTAAGTAGATATTATAATAAATTGAAATGTTATAAATGACATTTAAACTATTTATTATTAAAAAATGTTGGTTTTGACTACTGAGGGAAACTTTTTTAATATTTTTCTGTCTTCCAGATTATTTATGCGAAGTTTTTCAAAACCGTTGCTTACAATGAATCTTGATATAAGATGGTCAAATGTGATAAAAAATGAGGAACAAAGAAACACTGTCCGATGTAACACTATAATGCCTGGACTATAATATCAGAACGAGAAAATACGTGCTGGGCACAGTGAAAAAGGTTTTCTTGCTGCGACTTACAATATTTGTAGTGCTACTGCGACCGGATTCAAATGGAAAGACATGAGAACAGTTGTAGTTAACTAAATTAATTTTAATAATTAAATAATAAATGACAGTGCAATAAACTAGTGAAAAAGATACAGGTCTGGTGATCCTGCTATCCAAACAGCATTCTTTTTATATATAAATATGCATACCTAAAGTGTATTGTGGCCAAATCACTAGGCGTTTACGAAAACTCTACCGGTGGATATGGTACATCGGCCTATCTTTATTATACCCCACTGAACATAACCTTATGTGCTGCCTCTATACAGAAGGCTTAAATAATCCTTAAAAAGGTTAGGTTAGGCTAGGCTTTAGCTATAATACTAGTTATGTTAGAATAGTTTAGCTAGAATACTAGTTATGTTAGAATAGTTTAACTAGAATAAGGTTATGTTGAGTGGGGTATTGAAAATCTTCCCCAGTAAATCTACCGGTCGGTAAACAGCTACATGCTTATACACGTTCACCGAACTCGTTTTCGAACTCAGTTGATGTTCCTGGTATCTTCCGGTAGAGTTTTCGTAAACGCCTTATTGCAATTCTAAGCTTACCTTAATTTTGGCAGGTTAACGGCGTATTTTTATTTAAAATTATTAAACAAACATTGTCATGACATTCCGTCACAAAAATTCGCATACCAATATGTTAAACTATATATATTGTAATAAATATTTAAACATATGCAGTGACGATATTCAACCGGTACGAGCATATCAGTTCTTAAAATATTGAAATACTTCCATACTGGTTATTAAAATGAATAGTATGATAACAGGTACAGAAAAGGATTTCACTTAGTTCCTACTTTTGGCAAATGACCACATCAACAATTTTTAAAAATCAAAAAATTGTATGATAATTATTAAAATAATTAGGGCTACAACTATAGTTAGTTTTTTTTTCTCGTCAGATTTATTAGTGTTTTTTTTTTTTTTTTTTATCTTACTGGTTTATTATTTTGTATATATACGTACGATAAATGTTTTCAAATAATAAACATGTATGTTAAATATATTTTTATATACATTGTAATATTTTGAAGATTAATGTAAGAAAAAGTTAATGTTTTTTTAGAATAATAAAGTGTATTAATTATTATTTATGAATGTTTTATTTCAAGGGAAGCGAAAATTATGAGGGATGTTGGCCGTAGACCTAAATATTTTGACAATATGAAAAATTCCAAATTTCAACATTGTTTTGTAAAGATTTGATTACTTTTTGAATATTTCTAATCGTATCAAGAATTTTATATTCTGTTTATTTAGGTAATTTCAATCAAATTTCTGATTGCGGTTATATGAGTAATGGTTTTCCACAAATAGTTGATTACAAAAATAATCATTATTTTACAGTTCTGGTTAAATATAATTTATATGGAGACTATAGTTGTCTCACTATCCTTTTTTTCAAGTCGCTGTATGTATGTTATTTTAAATATAATGGATTTACATATTTCCTAATTTCCGTTTTATAATTAATATCATTCAGGTACATCCAATCCGCAGTTGTACAGTTTCTAGTTCCAATATAAAACAAATTTAATCACTTAAAGGCTTTTACCCGCGGACCAGAGTTTAAGAATCACTGATTACAAATTCATTGCAAAAATGTATAAAAATAAATCAGTTAAAGAGTTAAATGTTCTAAATTGCATATGCATATCTTTTTGCCATGCATATCTTGTAGATCAGGTTATCGAAGGTAAAATTATGTTCTACTGATATATCAGATTTAAAATATCAGTTATTATGAAAGGCGTTTTTTTAATTAAATCTTTAAGTCTTTAATATTCGAGATATTTACAATATTTCGAATTATTATTGGCGTATTTATTCTTGGCCTCTAACACTTTTGATCTCCTTCAGTTTAATGTTTTTCTTAAACTATATTAATAATCTATATATTTGTTTTCTCTCAAATTCTAAGTATTATTCGCTTTACAATAATAGAAACGTATTTCATAGATCAATATTATTATTACTATTATTTATATGTTCAATTAAAGTATTTAATTATAAATTAGTGTATAATAAAAACAGATTTTAATTTGTAGTGCGCGCTATTTTGCGTGCATTACGACAATATTACAAAAAAAAGTGGAAAAACATTTCACTTTTATCTAGTGGTAACATTGTAGAGGCAAAATCTGTAGAACTAAAATTTATTATTTGAAGGCAATCGTTATAAATATAGTAGTACTACTGTAGAAAATAGAATGATGTTATATGTGTTATAAGAGTACTGTGTTAAGGAATTTTATGGAACGAAAATTATAATAAAATCAATAATTTCATCATTGTTATCGTGTAATACGGATAACTTCTAGTAACTAGCAACTTCTCGTTACAGTTGGCAAAAATTTCAGTGTTCCCAACTTAATTTCTTTTTTTTTTTTGTCGGACCGGTGACCCAAGCCCAAAATAATTGGAAATTAGGCAACTTGTTCTACTCCTCGGGACAAATTCCCCTTCCGTCTCCGCAGGGGCTTGTTTTCATAACAAACAATACTAAGGCATAAAGCGTGCTGTGTCTATTCATATGACGTCAATGGTTCCATCCAGTTCGGTATTTAGAATAGTCCGCACGGATTGCTATATACTGAAATTAATAAAGAGAACTGATTGTAATATGAATAATTTTGCTTATTTGAAAATTAGAAAAAACTTTCAAAAAGTTTTATTTCCGGAATGAATATGAATGATACAGGATGCAATGATATTATTAAACAAGAGATATATATTAAGACAGAATATATAGTTACTGATCAACATGAAATGAAAACAGAAACAGAGCACACGGCTGAATGGGAAAATGGTCAGTATACATCTATAACTAAAGCTGAGTCCACAGTCGCGAACCGAATCTGTTATTTATTGCGTTAAGTAATGTTAACAAGTTACAAACTGCTAGAGCTATATCGACCCATCCTACAAAGATCGTCGTAACTCAATATTTAAGTTTTTAACTTGTGTAAGTTAAATATTAGAATACACGCTGTATTTATGTGAAAAAACATATTTCTTACAAATCTGTACGTTATGCTACCAAAATTATAGTTTTGTAAGATACGAATTTTTTACTGGAAAGATTACGCGATATTCTAATATTTAACTTACATAAATTAAAATATTGAGATACGACGATCTTGGTAGGACGGGTCGATATTGTCAACTGACAATAACTGAAGCGCCTCTAGTGAGATTTTGAGAAACTGACGGTTGTAGGATAGTCGAGTTTGTGACAAGCATGGGAATATGTTCTTAGAAGTGGAAAAACAGTTAAAGACCATTTTAGAGTGTGTTCCCGTGTGATTCAATAAATATCACATGAAGATACCATTGAACCTGTCAAAAATATCCTACCAAAGTCAGCCATGATGTGAATGCAGTAGCGCCTCTATCGGTAGTGTCAGATGCCAATACTATCATGTTAAGTAGACGATTTTCAAATTAGCATTATTTAAATTTGGCACCTCTAATTATATTGTTCTTATGTTCAACTTGTTTCCAGGATGTATATTTATTATATCAATGAGAATTAATAAGTTTTCATGGTGTAATTAACCGTAAAATTGTATTTTTAATCAATCTGTGATACACTTTAAGGTTAAGGGATATTATAATTTAGGTAATCCTAAATATAAAAAGGAATCGTTGAAATGCTGTTCTATTTTTTAATTCAAGGCTGCACATCAAATGTTGTAAAAGACATAATAACACACATAAATAACACAAAATAATATATAAAAGAATAGCAGTTGCTATCAAAAGTACAAACAAACTGTAACATTAAAGTTTAAACGCGATACAAACAACACGAGGTAACTACATGTAAACAATAAACAGTTACTTGTCTCACGAGTTCAGATTTTGTCCGCCTGGTATCACTTCATAGCGCTGTTGAGCCGAATGCATTTTTACAATGTGCAGTTAGTTTATATCTGGCTATGCTTTGGTTATTGCAGGAATTAAAGAAGAAGCTACAGACGACATATATCATGATAATACCAACATAGAGGAGATTTACATCAAGTCTGAACCTGTGGATACAAGTAAATTTGAAGATGAATCGGAGAACAAAGCTGCCGCAAACACTGGTTAGTTGAACTAGTTTAATTGATGCTTATGTTATCACTGAATTCAAAGCAGAATTATCTTGTTTTAACTGCTGAACTGTTCGACAGTTACCTTGCATTATGTATCCTCACGTACAGGGTGTAGTACGAACTGTGAACCATAGACATTTAACATTAGAAATTGGTTTTTCCTCATGTAAAAGTGCCAATTTTATTTTACAGTAATGATCTTTTCTGTTTGTGTTTAGAGAATAGTTTCAATCTAATTGAGGTAAATTGTTTGCATTTAATATAAGTAATTAGTAAAAAAAATACTAGAAGATAATCTATTCATTGTTTTTGTTGATATTTAAAATTGCTGCTGTTCTACAATTATTAATTCCATAGTAGCACAACAGTAATGTTCATACATCGTAATTTGTAGATCACGTTTGAATCCCCACCAATATTTTTATTATATCTATATATTTTTTCTTCTATTAAAATGTTTATTTAAAATTTTATTTATAAATTTGAATTAAGGTTTTTAAATTAAAAAGTCAAATTAAACTAAATGAAAAACACAATAACCTAAATAAATAAATTAAAATTACAAAAGATTTTCAAAAGTCCTGCGTTTTAATCTACCTACTTTAATAATATAATTTTAATACTTGAAAAGATGGTTTTTATTTTTCTATATGATAAATTATAATTTACTTAATTTTTTCATTTGTTTTATTATAAATGAAAAAAACAGTAACCAAAATAGATAATTAATTAACACTAGCATAAGTTTTTTTTGTATTTATTAGTGTGATTATTACTGTTAATAATATTTTTTTTAACGTTTTTAATTCAATTGTAGAAAAGACATTGCCTGTATCTCGTGCGCAAATACTTTTAGTTCTCCTTTGTGCTAAAGGGGCATTTCGCGCACTTGGTATGTAAAAAGCTATTAATTACTTATTTGTTTGCAGTTAGAGGAACATCTATTACTAATCCAGATGAGAGTTTGGTGCCAATCTCCGTTAACAAGTTTAAACAGATTAAAACAACAAAAACAATAAAGAAATGCCATAAAAGCGATGCACGTGAGAAAACATATGAACAAGCTCAAGATCTTGTTGCACGTAAGCCAGTACGTAATCGTGAGAAGCGATTCAAATGTGATCAGTGTAATGAAGCATTTTCACGCACAACTATTCTCACTATGCACAAGCGAACACATACTGGCGAGAAGCCGTTCAAATGCGAACAGTGTAATAAAGCATTTTCACAGTCAGTACATCTAACTATCCATAAGCGAATACATTCTGGTGAAAAGCCTTTCAAATGTGATCAGTGTGATAAAGCATTTCCAGATTCATCGAATCTTATTAGTCACAAACGAATACATTCTGGAGAGAAGCCATACAAATGTGATCAGTGTAATAAAGCATTTGCACGTTCAACGTATCTCATTATACATAAACGAACACATTCTGGAGAGAAACTTTTCAAATGTGATCAGTGTAATAAAGCATTTTCAGAATCACCAAATCTCATTACACACAAACGAATACATACTGGAGAGAAGCCATACAAATGTAGTCAGTGTAATAAAGCATTTGCACGTTCAACGTATCTCATTATACACAAACAAACACATTCTGGAGAGAAACCATTTAAATGTGATCATTGCAATAAAGAATTTGCACTTGTGCAATATCTTACTAAACATAAACGAACATATATGAGTGGAAAGTGACTCAAATAGTAGAAATGTAATAAAGTATTCACAAAAGTGGACCATCTTACACTATACGAACTCACACATTGGAATAAAAAATTATATTTAAAAATAAATCCAAAAAATTTACGCATTGTGAACTTTGTACTTGAAATCGTAAATCTTGATTGTTTGAATGTTACTCGTAGTATGTGAAGTATTTTATATACTATAATTGTATTTAACTTGGTTGTACATAATTATCAAAATAAAATTAATGATTTTTTTATAATATAATGCTTTGTTGTATTAATATTAATAATGTCACATGTAAATATAAAAACTAACAAAGAAAAGCTCTACTAAAATGGAAAAAGGGAAAATAGAGGCCAAATGTGCGAATATTTCTTACAATTTTTTAAAAATGAAACCTGTTTTTAAAAATGTAGGCATGTTGTCAGCATTAATTTTGTCGTATCCATAATTCAATGGTGAAGCTGAAAGAATATTTTCTATGGTCACATACAATTACTTAAGAAGAGTATGTATTCCTTTAAAAATTACCATGTATTTGTTGTTCTTTCATTAAATAATTCATGTAATAATATTGTCACTAAAAAAAATAAAGGCTATTCTAAACGTTTAGGCGGAACTAGATTTTGCAATCTAGTTACTTTCATCGTTTGAATTTTACTTTTTGGCCGTTTTATTTAAACTTTGTAAATTATACTTACAATAAACATTTTTAGGTTAGGGTTAATATTATTTTTAAATGTAATTTTCTTTATATTTTGATTTTTTGTGTCATTCTTAATACAAATTTCCCATTTATTTATTTTTTTGTCTTTAAAATAAATAAAAAAGTATTATATTTTTGACATATGTCATTCGTTTTCATGGTTTAACTGTTGGAATTTGAAATTTTCACATGTCAACGTGAAAAAAGAAATAAGCCCTTCTAAGGTCCCTTCTCGTGACAACCTAAAAGAACGAAATTCCTATTTAGTTCCGCCTAAATGTTTGGAATAGCCTGTATGTGAAGAAGGAATTTTTCACTGAAAACGGGTATTTTCACCTGTAGTGCGGGAAATAGTGATGAGAAGGATGGCCACACTGCATGGCAACACTATCATCGGCACGGATTGATATGGTGAAAATATAATGCTATCAAGTAGTTATACAAGAACAATTTTGCATATTTAGAAAACTAAAAAGAATTTGACTACTCTGCAGTCAACTATGTATTTATTATCACATCTCTGTTGCATCTGCCTCAAACATAAAAATAATTTACGACGATTTTTACACAGTTATGGAAACATAAATTATTATTCCAGACTGGTTTTATTATTTCCTGAACTGGTAAGAACACAATTGTTAATATGCATGATGTATTTAAAATTATGGTGACCCAGTTTAACAGTGGTACATTTATAAATTTTAATTTAAAATAGAAACATTTAAAGATTTTAGTGGTTTGGATCTGTTTAGTTTAAAATCATGTGGGATAAACGTGTTGTTACACTAGTTTTTAAAGTACAACGATTGCATTACAGGTAATCTAACTATTCCAAACTGTTAAAATTTTGGATAAATTTCCAGCTAATTTACCTAGCAACCCAATCTTTTAGGTAAAACAAGTTGACGGTACAAGGTATGCAATATTTCCTAGAAGATTGGTAAATGTGTTTAGTTTAGAAGACCTTTTGAGTCTACTAACAGCCTTTTGGGTTCTTGTGTTACTGACAATACATTAACTAAACTTAGCGTTATCTTCTAGAAAATTCGTACCGTCAACTAGAGTTTTTTGGAAACAAAGGTGGAAACCTAATTTTCTAGAAGGTTCTTAAAAGTGTTTAGTTAAGAGGGTAATGTTGCGAGGTTTCACGCGATATAAACATGCATTTGTTTCGGTAATAGAATTTAGATCAAATGTAAATGGATCAATTTGATTTTTTCTTAAAATTCGATCATAAAGATTGACCTCTGTGTGTCGCTAGGATTATATTTGTAGATGTGTTTCATATAAATAGTGTTTCGGTTGTAGGGACTTAATTGGTACTAAATATTAACTAATTTTTAAAAGCAAGAGTTTATGTTAAAGATAAAAGTACAATCTATACTCTGTTCAGAATCAAAAAGTAGTATTCATGCAATGTTCATGTGTTAGTTTTTATCGAACTCTCGTCGTTCATTGGATGTGAGCCGTTAAATTTATGCGAGAGCCAATAGAGTGACGACTTCTATCTTTTACGTGATTTAATTACTATTTCTGCATTTCGAACAGTGTATAGAGTGTCTTTGAATTGAAAATTGCAATTTTTATATCTTTACTGAGTCACAGTGTTGTGAAGTTAAAGTATAGGTCATTGTAAAACGGAAAATTATAAATCAAACAAAATTTCAACACACAGATTCACCGGGAAAATCATTATCTTCAAATAAAAAAAAATAAATAAAAAACAAGTTGATCCAACTTTATTTGGTCTAAATTCTATGGCAGAATTAAATGCATGTTTGTTTCGTGAAACCTAGCTACATTATCCTCTTAAGGAGACTTTTTCAGCCTAATTCAACTCTTTACTAAACTAATTACCAAATTTTTATCTTCTGATATTCTGCGAATGTCGAATATGTATAGTGTAAACCATATTTTATACAGGATGGATTTAGCAGGAATCTGCCAAACTTAAAAGTCTTGTTTCTTGAACAATTATAAACAAAAATCGTTATATCATAATAAGTATAAGAAAAATACTCGCCTTTAAAAAACAAATCGTCGCAAAGCTTATATAGTTAGAAAGGTATAGTTTGCAAACTGTACCTTTCTAACTGTGCCCGCTCAAATAGTCTTTCAATAAAAATAAAGTATTTTTTTCAGATCTCCACAGCGTTTTATAATCAGGGGGAAATATGTGTGGAATGCTGCATTAAAGTGGATGATTTTTACAAATTCCGTGAACAGTGCTTGCAAAATTATCAGACATATATAAATTACACATCGCAACTGAGCTCTGTTCCTGAAACTAGCGGAGAGTTGTGTAGTGATATGACGAATTTCAAAGACCAAAAAGAGTTGTTGAGAAATTGTGAACAGTCTGAAAATCAATGCAGCAGTATAGACATATTACCAGTATCTGATAAAACACATTGTGGAACAAATGAGACACCGAGAAAGAACGATAATAATTCTTTACTGGAAACAGATAGAGATAGAGATGAGAATGGTGAGTACACAAGTATTATTCGTGAAAATCTGTAGTACCAGTATGCTCTTGAAGCAGCTGCAAATTTCCATAACTGTTTATTACTTGTATGTTCATACTTAGTAGTTCAGTTAAAAACTTAACATTATATACCAGTCCTTCTTAAACTTTTCGATGTCGCGGCTCCCTTGCAACTCAAATCAATAACCCACGGCCCCCCTAATTTTTGTTTTTGGAATCAAAATTAGTTAAAATATATACATACATATAGTTTTTTATGCTCAGATCATTCAATAATCTATGTATAATGAAGAATTATATTTATGTAGCATTAAAGTTAAAGCTACTCATCCTTTTTAAGTAATAAAATAATTAAGTAATATATTTACGACTCCGCGGCCCCCTTGTGGGAACACCACGGCCCCCTAGGGGGCCGCGGCCCGCCACTTTAAGAAGCACTGTGATATACTCATTTTATTTTAAATGAAATGGATGAAAGCGTTTAGATAGACTCAATATATTAATTTCAGTAAAGCATCCGATACCATTACCCATGCTATATAGGCTAGACTTACCATAATATTTTTTTCTCAAACCGGGACAATATTGAGATTTTTCTCAAAACAGAAAGTAACGCCTTCTACGCTAAGTACTTATGATTGAAAAGTGGTTAGCAAAAAATAATAAATTTAGGCTATTCCAAACCTTTAAGCGGAACCAAATGTAATTTTAATTTACTTAAGTTGTCACCAGCAAATTATTATATGTTAGAAGTTGGCTTTTACTAAACAAAATGATCAAAAGTTTGAATCAAACGTTAACAATTACTAGGATTTAAAATCTAGTTCCACTTAAACCAAAGAAACAAGCTATACGTAGTAATAATTTTTAATTACTCTTAATTTAACATAACTTATTATTAAAAAGTTATATATTAAACATTTAACACTATAGTCCGTTCAAAGGTGAGAATGTAGTATTGCTCTTATGGCAAATGGGAGCGGTGTCGCCAAATGTTGTAAAAGTGTCAAACGTGTCAATTATAATAATATGAAAATCTTGTATGATTTACAAAAATCAACTCTTATAAAATTCAAAATAACACTCAACAAAAACAAATGACCATTTGTAGAATATTGCGTATTCACAGATCGGCGCGTTTTAGAGCTGGCAACGTCGACAAGCAAGAAAAGGACAGCGTCATTGTGTAAACCCATTAGTAAGTATGAAAAAGAACTACTCCATATGTCCTGTACTGCATACTCACCTTTGAACGCACTATAGCGAGAAATTTCTTAAAAATATTCTTTGTTATTTTTA
The DNA here is from genome assembly GCA_963971575.1 of Liopterus haemorrhoidalis. Taxonomy (NCBI): domain Eukaryota; kingdom Metazoa; phylum Arthropoda; class Insecta; order Coleoptera; family Dytiscidae; genus Liopterus; species Liopterus haemorrhoidalis. The sequence goes on from OZ020613.1 coordinate 49,071,590, forward strand.
ATTAGTTGCCTAATCGACATTTTCCGAAGCTACACTTTTTGTACTGCGTGTATATTCGGCACTTTTTAATTTTTACCAAATATCCGGGAAAAAATGACAACCTAGCCAAGACGCTGGGACCATACCTTCAAACCGGGACGTTTGGTAAGCCTATATATAGTTAAAAAAAAAAAAAACAGTCGATGTATACGGTTTATTTGCAACAAATATAATTTCTTTCAAAAAACCTGCATTATCTCTTTTTCATAATATTTAATATGTATATATTTGTATTAACACTGTCAATGTATAAATAATATTAATTAATTGTAATATTTGTTACCAGTGCCTAGCTATAATTGAGCAATTGTTGCCTGTTGCGATTTCAAAATAATATAAATATATAAATATATAAATAAAAATAAATAAAAGTTAAAAACAACCTGCGAATAAACCACTCAACGCTCGAGTGGAAAAATTTCACCTGCGAATAAGCTATCAAAAGGCGTTTATTTTTAATTATTTTTTTTTATTCACGATTTTGTTTCTATCTACTTATAAACAAACAAACAATTTCATAACGGACAGTCAATTTGATTCGAATTTTCAACGCAGAGCTTGTTATTTTTCGTTAATATGTTATCCTTACAACGTAAAGCTATTCGCATCATGAGTAATTTAGGATATAGATCAGAGTGCAGGCTGAAATTTACAGAATTAGGTATGTTAACACTACTTTGCCTGTACATCCTTCATTGTATCCTATATATACATGGCAAAAATAAAGATCTTCATCTTCAAAGTTCCATCCACCAATATGATACCAGAAATAAGAACGATTTTAGAACAGAATACAAACTATTACAAAAATCAAGATATAGTTGTAATTACTACGCTATTAAATTTTATAATGTTCTGCCATCTCCATTAAGAAACGCGACTATTTCTAAATTTAAAAGCGTTATGAAAAATATTTGTTAGCTAAAACCTTTTACTCCACTGAAGAATTCCATTTTCCATTAATCCTGAAGCCTTTCTACCTTGCGGTGTAAGGCTATAGTCGAGTTACTTATTTTCTGGTGTTGTTCTCCATACTTCTTTCCATCGTGTTCTGTCCTTTGTATATTTTCTTATCTCCTCCCACTTTACTCCTCTCTTCGTTGCAGCTTCTTTTGTTTCTTGTTGCCAGGTTTTTCTCGGTCTTCCTGGTCTAACTTTCTTCACTGTTCTTGCTTCATAAACTCTTTTTACTATTTTGTCTTCACTCATTCTGTGTATATGTCCCAGCCATCTTAGCTGTCCTTCATCTATTATAGTCTCTACTGGTTTTGTGCCTAGTTTTTCCCTAAATACTTCATTTCTTATTTTGTCCAGTTTTGTTTTACCTTCGATTTTCCTTAAAAATTTCATTTCGGAGCTTCTTATTTTAGACCTGTGCGTCTCTGTAGTGGTCCAGGATTCTGAGGCATATGTCAAAATTGGTACTGTCACTTTTTTGAAGATCTCTACCTTGATGTTAGTTGGTATTTCTTTTTTAGTTAAGAACGGTGCTTTGATGCTGTTGAACATTCTTCCTGCTGCGCCTACTCTTTCCATAATTTCTTCATCCATTTTTCCATCTTCGGCGAAAACTGTACCTAGGTATTTGAATTTTCCTACCTGTTCTATTATTTTGTCATCTATTTTTATCTTGTGTTGCATTTTTGTCCTGCTTATTACCATTGTTTTTGTTTTTTGTGTGCTAATTTTCATATTTATTTTCTTCAATTCTTTATTGTATTGGTTCAGATTGTTTTGTAGTTCGTCCTCGTTCCTTGCTATTATGACCATGTCATCCGCATAGCAAAGTTCTGCCACTTTCACATTTTCCATTTTCCAGTAGCCCACACAATATTCTTTAATATTTTGTCTCACTTCTTTTATGGCATCGTCTAGAACCATTGAGAACAGTAGCGGACTGAGTACGCACCCTTGTCTGAGTCCGTTTTCCGTTATAAAAGATCTCGATACTTCATTTTTTGTTCTGACATAATTATTGCTGTCGGTATACAGACTTTTAATATTTGAGATGGTGTTTTCATGGATACCTCTGTTTTTAAGTGTCAACCAGACGTCTTCTCTGTTCACTCGGTCGAAAGCTTTCTCCAAGTCTATGAAGCATAGGTGGATTTGGCTATTTGTTTTTAATTCCTATGAAGAATTCCTATTAAATAATTTTAATGTTTTGATGGAATTTTATAACTCATAAATCATAAATACCTATTTGTCCTTGCCTTATGCTAGAAATTTAAAAAATTACTTATGTCTTTTATTTTTAATATTAATTCTGAACATGTATTATTTTAATTATTATTATTTTTTTAATGTGTTATTTGTATTGTGCAGTGATATTTTAATTTTTTGACTTAATGTATTCTTATTATTATTATTTTTTTACTTGTGTAAACATTCTTAGTAATGTAAATAAACACGAATAAAGATTATTATTATTATTATTATTATTATAACGAAGTGCAATTAATATCGTTATCAATGTCTAAAATTTTCCAGGGTTGGTTAAAAATCTCAGTATTAGATTCTTACTTGATTGCTGCTTTCTTCGTAGCTCTGTAATCCTGAGTGGCCTTTCTTGATATTCTTTGTGTAACCAGTTATGCTCTCAAAGTTAATTTAAATAGCTATTGATATAGCTTAATTAAAATGCTACATATATCATATGAACTATATATATATTTTTTGTTGTATTTACGATCACGTCTTGGAAAAATCATGTTGTCTCTATCTTGTTACATCCTATATGTGACAGTTTATTTTTATTTCAGAAAAGAATATGAAGGATGGGACAGGCGGTGATATGCATCTAGATGATTCCAGAGAAAGCGATATAAATATAAAAAAAGTTTACATTAAAACAGAATATGAAGAGGATGAATATGAAGATAACCCTGAAATAGAGCACATAGCTGAGTGGGAGAATGGTCAGTAATAAAAATGTTTTAGTAAGTCAGTGTACAATTGTTAATATTTTATTGTTGGTTTATGTAAACGGGAAATGGGTAAACGGTCGATTGCAGGCACTCGGGGATCGATCGCGGAACTATTTGATTCTGTTTTTCTTTTTTTTTCTTTGTTTCTCTTGTTCATCTTGTTAGATTCCTTGGATTTCCCTTATTTTTATGAAATTAATTTTTCAGTAGCACACGACAAGGTGAAGTAGTGAAAAGTAAATCTAAAATTAGATAAACTTCTAAGTTTGCCCACCTTTAATATTAAGGCCGTCCTTACTTTTACTTCCACTACTCTTTCAAATTTATAGTCAGTTATTCAAGCTTACTACAGTACACTTTGAAGTATCAATTGCAGAGATAGACTTTTTCATTCAACTGCCATTTCTCACTGCCAACTTATCAATTTGATGTGACAGTTAAAACGTTGGTTACAATAACTATCGTTTAATTATGCTAGTTTATATTAATTATATGGTAGTATAGTTTTTATTTACTAAACCAGGTCTCAGAATTATTAAAGTAGTACAACATAAAAAAGGTAGGTTGCTATTCCTGGAATAGTATCTAAGAGTACGGCCAGGTTAGGTCTCAATACGTTTTAATCTTACTTAATTTGCAAAAACCCATTGTTCTATAATGGGATTAAAACATATTATGCCCTAACCTGGCCGCTCTCTAATAATTAATTTATAATAATAATAATTGTAATCTGTTGATTCCAGGAACTAAAAATGGGATTACAGATGGCGCATATCTCGATAACAACTCGAAAAACGTTATCACTGAGGGGGTTGACATTAAGTCTGAACTTGGAGACACCATTAAACGTGAAGATGAACGAGAAAAGTCAACTATCACAAATACAGGTCAGTAGATCTAGTACTGATTCCTTTGTCGAATGGCAAAAAATGACAAAGAAATCGTTAATATGAATTTTTACGCTTTTTTAAGCATAAATAAGATTTTCGCACTTGTATAGTCGCGCGAAAGTATGCATTTGTGTCTAGGTTGGTAAAAACAAATTAACGCGTAAGACCGAAATATTTACCATCAAATGGCCCTTTAATCGTTTGTCAACACTACTACAGTTCACGAGACTTTTAGATGCCGATTGATCGAAAGAGAACCGATATATAAATATATATCTACCTTATATCACACAATTCAATGTAAAATTCAATGACGTGTGTGATCTTCTAAGAACGTACGTCCGTAGTTTTTATCTTCGTTTGTTATATTTGAATATATTCAGATAAACGTGTGTGCGTTTTTGTATGTCATGCGCTTCTATTGCAGCCGTGCTAGAGAGAGTGTAACAAGACAATAGACCTTTCTCAACGTTTGAACCAATTGCATCGCTTAATTTATAATATTCTAGATCAGTAATGGCGAACCTAAAATACGCGTGTCACGGGTGACACGCCAAGACATTTTGGGTGACACACATCGTTTACGGACGGTCGTCGGTCATGAACAGTGAACGCATCACTGAACTCATCAATGAAGTGTTTGTCGACTTGAGATCCAAGCTTGAGAATCTGGAAAGAAATGGTTTGGGGAATGAAAAAGAGTACCATTACAAACAGGAAATTTGGAGCGCTTGGAACCGATTACCAGATACTTTTAGCTCTGAAAAATTTAGTGATGGCTTTATTCACATTTTTTCCTCTACGTAATTTTGGTGAGACCTTATTCTCAGCGTTATATAATATTAAAACCAATAAAAGGAACTGACTGACGGATGAAGTTGGTAGCGCTTGCTTGGGCTTGAAGTGCCCGACATACCAAACTTCAATACCTAACATGCAAATCAGCAACAAATGTTTTTTTTTTAACAAATAAATATAACAAAATTTAACTTTTTTACTAGGGCTGCAAATATCACAAAATTATGAATATTTCTAGACGTGACACGGCACCAGAATTAAGCTAGGTTTCTTCCGAATTATGACACACCGAGCTGAAAAGGTTCGCCATCACTGTCCTTAATCTGGCGGGCGACGGTCAAGTAATTCCTTCCCAAGTATATAAGAGATTTGACAAATCACTCGAATGTAAGAAAAGCACTTTCTGTATGTAAAACATACAATTTTGTTTTTACGATGACAATATATAATAAATGTTCTTAATTTATTAGCAGTTTATTATTTTAATTTTATAACCAAATTTTTGTTGCTATTTTTTTACAAAAAAAAAAAAATAAATAAATAACAACTCTGCTTTTTTAAATGAAAAGCTTTTTTGTACATAGTTATCCACGGAAACATTTGGTACATGTTTGTTTCATAAATGTATCAAATGGAAATTACACGTTCTACAATACTGCTCTTACATTATTTGTCATGTAGGCAGAGCCGTAGTAATGTTTTTGGCGCCTTTGGAAAATAAAGTAAATTGATAAAATTTACCTCCTCAAATCCAAGTGATGAGAAAAAAAAGGTCTTCACTTCCCAATTCTAAGTGATGAGCAAAAAAAAGGATTTAAGCTTTGTTCAAGAAGATGCTAGTGTTCAAAGTTATTAAGCAATAATTCTGAACAAATGTCTCCTTGAACAATGAACCATTAACCCGTAGTTGACCAAAATATACACATCCAACCAAGTGGGGTGTAGTATACCCCAGGCTTTTCTCATTTAATATCAAGTAAAATAAGGTAAAATTTATACAGTTAGATGCTGTCAAGCCTATAGAACAATATTACAAAAAAAAATTTTTTTCAAAGTAATTATTTAATGCTTTTTTAATAATTTTTTCAATAAAAGTCAAAATCACGCCAATTTCTTTCCTAAATTGCATCATACTTCAAGGTGAGTCTCGTGTTGACTGACAACATTGCATCTCTCGTACACACCAACTCTCACACATACTAATTTAGCTAGCTCTCTGATTGGTCTATGTATTTTGGTGGGGGAGACAATTTCTTTCTCATTTCTCAAGCATAATTCTTTCGAAATACGCTGTTGCCAAATATAATTTAGACATATTTTTTTGTAAATGGTGTTTTTGATTTTTTTGCGGATTAAAAATTAAATTATTGTTAAATATTAACTAATTCATAAATATTGTCAATAGATTTCATCATTTCCACTATTAATATACTGGGGTGTGACACACCCTATTTGGTCAAGCTTGGGTTAACGTAAGATTTCTAATTTTTATTTTATTATCTGTATTCTTAAAAAAATTTATTTTAAAACATTCCTTTTAAAATCATTAAAAAAAAAGATGGCAACCCCTTTCAAATTCTCGCGACTGGTGGTTTGTGAAACTTAGTTCATTGTTCCAGCGGTCTAAAAGGTTCATTACATTCGTTAATAAGAACCTGCGCTTTACGTTGTGCATATTTAATCTTAAACTCTTCTAATAAGTATATCATTTTACGGCATTTATTTTCAAAATATAAAATTTCTAAATTTTCTTCCTTACATTGGTGATCGTTTTCTAATAAATGTTTGGCATTTGAACATCCTATTTAGCGAACCTATTGTGCATCATGTTTGATTAACCACTTTTTGTTTACAGAGAGTAAAACATCTGCCAGCAGACTATATGAGAGTTATAATTCAAGGACTATCGACAAGTTCAAACGAACCAAAACATCAGGCCAGTGTAATATATGTAAAAAGACATTCGCACAAGCTAGCTATCTTATTAAACATATACGAATACATTCTGGAGAGAAGCCATACAAATGTGAACAGTGTAATAAAGCATTTTCACAATCATCAAATTTAATAAGTCACAAACGAATACATACTGGAGAGAAATTATTCAAATGTAAGCAGTGTAATAAAGCATTTTCGCAGTCAGCACATCTTGTTAGCCATAAACGAACACATTCTGGAAAAAAACAATACAAATGTGACCAATGTAATAAAGAATTTTCACGTTCAGAACATCTTATTAGACACAAACGAATTCATTCTGGAGAAAAACCGTTCAAATGTGATCAGTGTGATAAAGCATTTTTACGTTCAGAACATCTTATTAGACACAAACAAATACATTCTGGAGAGAAACCATATAAATGTGAACAGTGTAATAAAGCATTTTCACGTTCATCAGATCTTGTTAGACATAAACGATTACATTCTGGAGAAAAACCATTTGAATGTGAACAGTGTAATAAGCCATTTTCACAATTAGCACATCTTATTATACACAAAAGAACACATTCTGGAGAGCGACCATTTAAATGTGATCATTGTGATAAATCATTTTCACAAACAGCTCATCTTATTAGTCACAAACTTATACATTCTGGTGAAAAAAAATTCAAATGTAATCAGTGTGATAAAGAATTTGCACTGGCGCAATATCTTGCTAAACATAAACGAACACATATGGGCGGGCAGTGGGTCTAAATGTAGAAGTGTAATGTAGTATGTACAGCTTGTATTTATGTCTTGAATCCTGTTTTCAAAATCGTTTGTTTTACAAAAAAAACTATTTTGTACAAATAGATGAACAAATGGTACAGTAAGTAACATATTTTCAGATAAGAAATTGTTAAACGAAAACATTGTGTTGTGTTTCACAAATTATTTTATTAATGTATTGACTGCAGTTTCGTTATGTACACAATTGTAACTTGGACAGGGCGTGACATTACCCAGTAGTAAATCATATATTTTTTGGAATTGGGCGAACTTATATGATCCGTATAAAAAAGTTTTGGGCAAGCATATTTATAATGTGTACATTGTTTTTATGGTTTTGTTAATATGACCATCAAAAAACCTTTATAACGTCACTCATGTGTATGCCTGTCTATACGGTAAAAATTGTAACCAATCGGCTGAATATAGAAAGCTGAAATTTTACATACTTGTACAACTCTTTGGCCCACGTATAGGAAAAATAGTTCAAATAAACACATCGCAAAATAAATATAAACAATTATGTATTTAATGAAAAATAAATATGTATTATTTTATATACACAATTAGTACTAAACGCGTAAAGCGATTCAAATGTGATCAGTGTAATAAAGCATTTTCAAGGTCAACTATTCTCACTATGTACAAGAGAACAGATTACTTCTCACTAATGTAAGAAGCCATTCAAACGTGAACAGTGTAATAAAGCATATTCACAGTCAGTACATCTTATTCTTCATAAGCGAATACTTTCTGGCGAGAATCCATACTTCTAACAGTATCTCATCTAACAGTATTTTCTAATTTATTTTTTATATCTTTACCTGTATTGCTTGCTATCTGTATATGTATGAATAATTTCTAATTAATTGAATTTTGTATATATCTTAATGTTAAGTTGGAAGACCAGCAATAGCTGAAACTGCGCCAAAATAAAGTATTATTATTATTATTATTACTATACAGCATGAGAAAGCATTTTCAGATTCATCCAATCTCATTAGCCAGACACGAAATACATTCTGGCGAGAAGCTATACAATTGTGATCAGTATAATAAATAATCATTTGCATGTGCAACGAATACATTCTGGAGAGAAGCAACATTCTCACATTTGTAGAGAAGTGTAATAAAACATTTGCACGTTAAACGTGTCTCATTATACACAAACGAATATATTCTGGAGAGAAACTTTTCAAATGTGATGAGTGTAATAAAGTATTTACGGAGTCACAAAATATCATTACACACAAACGAATACATTCTGGTGAGAAGCCACATTCTCACATTTGTAGAGAAGTGTAATAATACATTTGCACGTTCAACGTGTCTCATTATATACAAGCACACACATTCTGGAGAGAAACCCTATAAATGTAATTTAATAAAGAATTTGCACTATTCCAATATCTTACTAAACATAAACGAACCCTTGAGAGTGGAAAGTAACTCAAATTATGGAAACTTAAGTATTTACAAAAGTACAACATCTTATAGCAATTCACACATTAGAGCGAGAAATTATCTTAATGCCAAAAGTAAATCAAACAATTTTACAGACTGTCAACTTTGGACTTGTAATCGTTTCTCTTTGAATGTTTCAATGTTAGTAATTTTGTGAATTATTTTATTTAATTGTATTTAATTTTTTGTACATACTATCAAAATAAAATTCATGATTATTTTACAATATAATGCATTCTAGTACTACAATTATAATTTCATATTAAAATAAGAACTTTGATAATATCAGGTGCTTTATAAATGAAATCGTAAGATTGCTACATAAATAAAATATCAGAATAAGATAAATATGCATTTTCCAAAATTAGGCCCTCAAAACTACAATTTACAGATTCTTTACGTTACAAACATTGTCAGTGATAGTCTTAAGGTAGGTAAAATGTTTTTAATATTATTTTTATGTTGTCAAATATTTGTTTACATTATACACTGCTAGAAATGTATTTAAAATGATTAAAAGACATAAATGTCACTAAAATATATATACACAATAAACATAATAAACACTCAACCTGTAAAACAGTCTAATATAAAGCACTTTTTGTGGCACACATTTAATTTTTTTATTAAATTAACTGGTGTAGTTCTTTATTATTCAGAAAATAAAAATAGTAGCCCAAAAAAAAAAGAAACTAATTAAAAAAATATCCATAAGTACATAGAACGGTCGTGGCTCAGTTAGTTAGTGTGTGGATTACTGAGCGGCAGGTCAGGGTTCATTCCCTGGTACCGGCAAAAACACTTTTTTCCGACCGTTTCTGCCTCGGAAGGCATCGGGCAACCAACGGGGTAAAAGCCCTAGTTGGATTTCCCCAAAATAATTAGTGGTTCGGATTCCACTATAGTAAATTGTAGGTCCCATACGATTATGCTACATAGGCACAACACAACTGTATGCGAGGAAATGGCGCACGCTCGAAATGTGTTCAGTACGAACTTGTCAGTTCAGAAGATCGATCATGGCATTCTAAGAAGAAAAAGCACAGCTAGCAAAAATACCTTAACATAACATAGGTAAACATCAATGTTGTACCTCTAACACATTTGGCGAGCGACGTCATTTTCAGAAAAAAATTGACATTTGGCGAGCGACGTCAGCTGATCTGTATTGATGGATGTAGTTGTTAAAGCTCGTTCAGCATTAAAAAATACAGCCGGAAGTTACTTATTCCTCTCTGTAGAAATCAAATTTCATCCAATACGTTATCAACAGTTAGTTTAACACATTTCAGTAGCGTCACTTACTTTGTTCTGTCCTTGACCAAGCGTATTTTTTTATTTTGCTTTTAAATTAGCTAATAATTGTCCATTTACCATAAAAAATAAATTTTTAAGCCTAGTAGACACCCTTTTTTCAATCATATTGTAGAAGCAAAATTTTAGAAACATTCATAACGTAATTTTCTTCTTCCCTTATTTATTTTTCTCGTTGGTATCAACATAAAATTGCAAAACTAAAAACTCGCACGTACTTGGCTTTACACTGTGACTTTTCTAATAAAATTCATACAATATTTGAAAGATTTTTTTCCTTTGAATGACAACCATACATGCAACAAGAAAGATTTTTCTTAAATATATCATCTTATTCATTGTAAAAACGGGGCGAGAATTAACAAACAAAAAAGCACGTGCTGAATCAAGCGTAAACAAAGAAAGTATCCTTTTATCACGCAGTTCTGACTGGTAAAATCAGTCTGAATTGTGATGTGGCTGGTAGAAGTTCCCGTTGATGATATTATTTGGGTGAGAATAATATGTTAATATTTCTCCTATTTCGCAATCATTCACCCCTCATTCAGGTCTAGAAGCTCGCCCCCTGGCATTGATGATTAGCCCCGTTTCAGAAATAGGCCCATGTAAAATAATAAAATTTAAAAAAAAAACTTTTATCAAGTATATGAGTCACCAATACAATGTAAAAATATTTTTGGTTATAAATAGAGAAATTCCCATCGAATTTAGATAATATTGTAGATCTGGCACCAATGGACACTAATTATCACGGACTGTTACATACTGAAATTTTTGTAACCAGGTATTTCAAGAAAAACTTTGCTTATTTAGAAGTTTCAAACCTAGTTTAAAAGATACTGGTGTTATAATTTACGGAATTTATAACGGATATTCTAAAATTCCCCAAAGAAAAATGGGTAAAATGCTACTTTACGAATTTTTCTGAACGTTACGAGGTATGCAAAATTTTCTAAAAGCTTGATAAATGTATTCAGAAGACATTTTAAGCTTAATTGGAGGGTAAAAATTTAAAATGAGGCACTCAAAACTACAATTTACAGATCTTTGCGTTACAAACATTGTCAGTGATAGTCAAACGGTAGTTTCTCGAATAAATCGGAGTTTTGTGCAAAAGATTTTGTTAAGCTTACTTCAAAACTTCGCCTTTACTACTCTAATTACCTACTGTCCGTTCAAATTTTAAAATGCAGTACATGGCAAATGGAGTAGTTCTTTTTTATACTCTCGACCCGTTTCTTTCAGTAACACTATCCTTTCCTTTATGGGCAACGTTGCCGGCTGTAAACGGTTTGATCCGTGAAGATAGGGTATTCTACAAATGGTTGTTCACTCTTGTTCCGTGTTACCTGATTTTTGTAAATCATACGAGTCTCTGATACCTTTTCCATTTGGTTTCAATGAATTAACAACAAAAGAACAAAATTCTGTATAATAATTTGAGTTCATTGACATCTGTAACACTTAAACAACATTTGACAACACCGCTCCCATTTCCCATAAAAGCAATACTGCATTCTCACGTCTGAACGAACTATACTTTTATGAAATTAATCTAACAAAATGAAACGTAACCTAACCCAAAAAGTGATGAAATTTACTAATGACAATTAAAACTATAGGGCAAACTTCCTAAGTGCCCTGACATCTAGTGGCAATTTGCGGAAGATACGAGAATGACAATGTTTTGTTTTGTTCAATGGAAAAATATGTGTTTTTTTGTTGTTTCCTCCTGTTAACTCCTGTTCATTTTCACCATGTAAACAAATACACGAGTAACAGTTTATTGTCACTTTCGAGTGTTCCAACTTTGCCGCATATGGCGCTGCTATCTTAAAAAGTTTCCCCTGTATAAATATTTGTTAATATGATATACTGCATTCAAAGGTGTGTTTGCAGTATAGCTCTTATGGCAAATGGGAGCGGTGCTGCCAAATGTTGTAAAATTGTCAAATGTGTCAATTATAATAATATGAAAAACTCGTATGATTTACAAAAATCAACTCTTATAAAACTCAAAATAACACTCAACAAAAACAAATGGCCATTTGTAGAATACTGCGTCTTCACATATCAGCGCGGTTTAGAGCTGGCAACGTCGACAAGCAAGAAAAGGATAGCGTCATTGTGTAAACCCATTAGAGAGTATGAAAAAGAACTACTCCATATGTCCTGTACTGCAGACTCACCTTTGAACGGACTATAGAACCATGCTGATTGAAACTTTTAAAATATTGATTATTTCTTATGCCATGATTAATAGTGATCAATTCTACTCCTTTTACATGATAGTAAATTTTTATTCCAGGAAAGAATATGAGTGATAGGGCAGGCCATGACTTACATCCTGCTGGTACCAGAGGTAGTGATATTATTAAAAAAGAAATAAACATTAAGATAGAACATGAATTTACTGAAGAATATGAATTGAAGACTGGAATAGAGGCTGAATTGAATGGTCAGTAACAAGAACAATTACAACTAAACTGGATCGGCACGAGGGGTTCAAAGTATTCCCTGTAAAACCGGTAACATTTATGAGTGGCCCAGTGATTTTTAGGGTATTGTAGTTATGACCAAAAAACCCTTATACCGTCATTTTGTCGTGTCTGTCTGTCTGTTCGGTAAAAATTGTAGCCAAACGGCTAAACCTAGAGAGTTGAAATTTAGCATGCTTATACAACTCTTTGACACGCACATAGGAAAAATACTAAAATATCTAAAAAACATATCCCCCTAAAAATATAAACAAATATGTGCTCATCGAAAAAAAAAATGAAAACCAATGGAAGCCATTGGCGCAGTTTTCAAAATCTTAATGAACCTTGATATATATAAAAAAATACTTCACATATTTAGAAACCTAAATAATGGTATTATTATTAAAATTAACAAAAAAATATTTTATCATAAAATTTGTTTTTAAAGCTCTTAGATTAACAGACGGTAAATTATTTTAAAAATATCGTTCATTTTGCCGTGATTACTACAAAGCAAAATTTGTCCTACACACTCAGCATGCCGCTTTCACTATTATATACCTGCGAAACCTTGCAATGTGTGAAAATTCACACTTCAAATCAATTTTTTCTAGATCATTTTCTATATGATTTCTAGATCCTAATCTATCTGTTTGCTATTGTGGCCATACAACCTCACCTTTTAAATTCACTTCCGGAGTCCCACAAGGATCAAATTAAGGTCCTCTTCATTTTTTAAATATTTATTGATGAAATTAATAATGTAATAGTCAGTGAACGACTAGTTGTTTCCGACGATCTCAAATTTTTTCAAATTTTTCAAATTTTTCGGTCTCAAATTCAAATAATGACTGCCACATTCTTCCAAACGACTTGGAAAATATCACTAATTGGTGCACCTAAAACAAACTTAACCTCAATCTTTCTAAATGCAAAATTCTGACATTTACACGAAAATGTAACCCCATTATTTTCCCCTATTCGATACCTAATCAGTTGCTTACTCGTTGCAACAATACCCGGGATCTGGGCATTGAGTTTGATAGTAGACTTACTTGTAACTCGCATATAGATGCGATTTGTTCTTCTTCCTATAAAATGCTAGAATTTATTATCTGGAATTCACGCACTTTTACAAATATAAACACTATCTTTACACTTTACTATGCATTCATTCGCTCTAACATTGAATATTGTTCAATAGTCCAATTTATGAGATTCAAAAGAATGACATTGAAAAAGCGCAACATAAATTCTTGAAGTTCATCTACATTTAAGTTATGGGATCCTATTCCCCTTTCGATCTCTCATATAGTACTCTTCTTAATATTTTTTTCACTAAATCATTAAGTGAGCGTCGTATGTTAACCTACACAAATTATCTGAAAAAATTAGCATCTAATTTAATTGACGATTCACTTTCCATTCAACAATTAAATCTCCACATCCTATCTTTCCGTACATCCGGCATTCCTAACTTTTTTATCTTCCCCAGGCACATACCAATCTATTCCTTAAATTCCCATTGAACAGGATGTGTTCATATTATAAGCAGAATACAATAATTGAACTGTTCTAGTAATTACTTATTCTTGTGTATTGTATTTTCTTGTTTCATTGTTTTTAATTTTTAAGTCTTAATATTTTTAATTATGTTCCTGTCCAATTTTGGCTATGCTGTTGGGACAGATGTATTAAATAGGTCAAACAGCTCGTTTCTTGCCCACACTTCGTTCTTTAAAAAAATAAAGTATACATATTTCATTTGAACTACTTTTTTGTATCTCTGAACACATCACAGAAAAATCATGTTCCATCTACCTTGTTAAATACTAAATTTGGTAAATCGTTTATATTTTATAACCATGTGTTTATTGCAGGAATCAGAGATGGAGGTGCAGAGGGCGCATATCACGATAACAAAATAGAGGAGATTTATATCAAATCTGAACCTGTGGACACCAGTGAATATGAAGATAAACTGGACAGTGCAGTTGTCACAAACACTGGTCAGTAGAGCTACTTTTTTATGTAGAATTGCTTCAACTGCTGGGGTAATAGCATCTCGAAACAAATTAGTAACAATATCATAACACTATGTAAAGACATAACTGAAAACGATTTTATGAATTTGCATTATTACATAATATATGTAATCTCACTATAAAGAATTTCTTTTCAATTTAAAATAAATTTTATTTTGCAATTTAATCCTCCTTAACATCACAATATTTCTGGAGTATAGCTGCTATCAGCGATGCTCCAAAACCATTATTCCATCCCTATAAAGACTCTCCGAAAAGTCTGCAAAATAACTCTTAACAGCTGCTATTACCTCTTCATTTGAAGGAAAATGCTTCAAATGAAGCAAAAGGAAAAGCAAAATCCTCCACTACCAGAACAGGAAGCATAAAAATGGTGAATGTTTGAAGTATTTGTTTGAATGCCGGACAAAAAAAAATATTTACATTACAACTATGCGTATTTATATTTCAGAGAGTTATGGTACTCGGAAGACATATTGCATATCATCTTCTGACTACAAGTCCCAGTATAACTACAACAGTAATGTTATCATCACTGAGGAGATTGATATCAAGTCGGAATTTGGAGATGATAGTGATTATGAGGAGAGTGCAGCTGAACAAGATACAGGTCAGTCATTAATTTAATATTATTGTTTTAATTATAAGCTTCCAATACTGTTATTACCAGTTTCTATTTACTGAGTATATGCACAGGAATACAATGGGTAATATTTTCGCTGGTCGTAGGTCCTTATTCAGTTATTTTAATTTATACTTTAAATGATTTAATTCACATTCACTAAATGCACAATAAATGAAATTTCGTATTATAAAAAAATATGTATAATAATATTGCAATAACATAATAAGAAAAAAAAAAAAAAACAAATGCCAGCTGCCACCACGCTACTTCCCTCACATCGCTCGCTGGTGGAGGTGGTTGTACTTCATACTGGACGGCGTTCCATAACAGTAATCTAGAACATACGTCACTGGACAAACGTCGGGTTACAAAGTTATATCGGGTGATCAATATTGATTGTCTTGGCCTCTCCACCCCAATAGTTTCTCGGCTGTTCAACAATCAGTGGCGCAGCCAGGGGGGGGGTGCGACGGGCCTGGGCCTCTCCCAGGACCAGCAGGTTACACGGCGCTGCTCGGGGAGTTGAAGATAAATTTGTTAACCACAACCAGTGGTACAGCCAAGGGGGGGGGGGGGGGCTCCCAGGACCAGCAGATTACACGGCGTTGCTCGGGGAGTTGAAGATAAAGTTTGTTAACCACAACCAGCGGCCAGCCGAGGGGGGGGGGGCGACGGGCCTGGGCCTCTCCCAGGACCAGCAGGTTACACGGCGTTGCTCGGGGAGTTGAAGATAAAGTTTGTTAACCACAACCAGCGGCCAGCCGAGGGGGGGGCGACGGGCCTGGGCCCCTCTCAGGACCAGCAGATTACACGGCGCTGTTCGCGGAGTTGAAGATAACATTTGTTAACCACAACCAGCGGTGCAGCCAAGGGTGGGGGTGACGGGCCTGGGCCCCTCCCAGAACCAGTAGGTTACACGCCGCTGCTCGGGGAGTTGAAGATAAAATTTGTTAAACACAACCAGTGGCGCAGCCAAGGGGAGGCCGATGGGCCTGGACCTCTTCCAAGACCAGCAGATTATACGGCGCTGCTCGGAGAGTTGAAGATAAAATTTGTTAACCACAACAGTAGTTAATTTTTAAATTACTGCATTGTAATCAATATTGGCAATTTTTATTTTTATTTTGTTTTCCGTATAAATAATTTTTTTAAAGATTGCCTACCCTTGATAGGGGCCGTTATTGTTCAAGTGAAAATACATCACTTTTCAAATATGCTCCAACGAATTATATGAAGGGGAGCGTTGATCCTTTTCCCCCCTGACACATCGACTAAAACATTCGCCCAGTCAAATGATAAAACTGTTTTAAACGATTAATTACTCAACAGCAGGGGTGTCGAACTGATTTGGGTCGCAGTCTATTTTACATACAAAATGATAAGCAGTGTCGAAATTTTAAATATCCCAAAGGGTTTCTTGAAATTTTTTTATAAACAGAAAAGGGGAAGAGAGTATATATTACATTTTTAAATATATTTTTCCCCTAAATAAGCTCAAGTGATTTTGATTATCGCTTCAGGGGCCACAAAAAATAAAGTTGAGGGCCGTATGCGGCCCGCGTGCCCTCGAAATTTAATTCGGCCCTCCCCAAGACAAAATCTTGGCTGCGCCACTGTCAACAATAATGGTGAACTGAATATATAGTCATGTAAAATACATACCTATATAGATTTTGACATTTTATTCAGAAGATTATTCAATATGCACATCTGATAATGAACTCAGGAGCGCATTTTTTAATATAATTGTTGATAAATAGAGATGCGGAAAACTAAATATTGATATTAAACTCAACAGATTTTAAACAATAGGTTATAAAAGAATTGTACGGTACGCCGCGCCTGTATAACTTCGTAAGCACATATTTGTTCATGTACAGATTGAAATTTCGCACAAAATTTAGTTCCTTGAATAAAATTTTATACATAATGGAATAAATATAGTACGTTTCACGGTCAATCAGTAATTATCACCCGGTACCTAGTGTTTTGAAACGTGTTTTACCGTCTAGCTGGAACCCAAGGAACTTCACAGTGATTCCTGATATAAAGCGTTGCTACTAGCATGTCTATTCATGCTAAATATAACTGTTTTAGTTTTCTCGTGGTTTAGGCTTAAACCATTACTGGTAAACCACTGAAAAACTTGCTTCTGAGTGGCACTAGCTGCTTGCTAGACTTGCTCACAGCCAACACCGTTATTGATGATGAGCCATCGGACAACAATATTGTCGTGGCCAACAATACTGCCGCTATAATTTTCTGGCAAATCGTTAATGCAGGATTAGGAAAGGTTCAAGAATAGTTCCTTGTCCTAATCCCCTGTTAACGGATCTGGGTGGAGAGAGAATATTTGAAACCAAACCTGTTGCTGCCTGTTAATCAGGAAGTTTGATTGAAGGTCTAGTGCTCCACCACGAATCCCATAATTATACAGTATTTTCTGTAGTATTTCAGGACTCACACAGTGGAAAGCTTTAGTGAGATCGCAGAAGGATCCAGCTACATGTTGCCCTGTTTCGAGGCTTTTTATAATTTTATTATCCGATTGGATTACAACTTTAGTAATAAACTGGTCTAAAATATAAGCTACGGCGCACCTATTGTATTGGCGCCTTTTGTGGGGGCACTGCTCGCACACCCCTTGCCACGGCACTGCAAGCATACATAGAAAGGAAATTAACTTTATATTTGATTTCGAAAACGTTTTTCGTAACTAGATTTGCTATGCTGTTGGCATATGACATTTTGCTAAACGTTTATTGGTTATATATGCTTACGAAAACTAATAAGTATTAGAATATAAGACATTATCTTACAATTAATTGATTTCATTTGCTTGATTTTAGTCTTATTTATCAATGATACTTTCTTTTACAGATAGAGAAACATCTTCCAGTAGCCCAAATGAGAGTACTGAGACATTTAAAGGAGCTAGTTCTCTTCTTGAACATAAATCAATATATTCTCGACAAAAGCTATTCTCATGTGACCAGTGTAACAAATCATTTTCACTGAAAACAAATCTAATTAGACACAAACTAATACATTCTGGAGAGAGACCATTCAAATGTGAACAATGTAACAAAACATTTAGATTAAAACAGACCTTGCTTACGCATACACGTATTCATTCGGGCGTCAAACCATTCCTTTGTGAACATTGTAACAAAGCATTCGCATCGTCCTCAGAACTTGTTAAACACAGACGAATGCATCTGGGCGAGAAACCATTCAATTGTGAACAGTGTAACGAAACATTTTCACGGATGGCATATCTCATTACGCACAAACGAATACATTTTGGAGAGAAAGTATTCAAATGTAAACAATGCAACAAAGAATTTAAACAAAAACATAACCTGCTTAAACATTCACGTATTCATTCAGGAGAGAAACCGTTTGAATGTGAACACTGTAATAAAGCATTTAGTGAACCAGGAAATCTCATTAGACACAAACGAATACATTCTGGAGAAAAACCATTCAAATGTGATCAGTGTGATAAAGCATTTTCACAATCAACAGATCTAAATAGGCACAAAGGAATACATTCTGGTGAAATGCCGTTCAAATGTGATCAGTGTAATAAAGCATTTTCAGGTTCATCACTTCTTAATAGACACAAACGAATACATTCTGGAGAGAAGCCATTTAAATGTGAGCAGTGTGGGAAAGCATTTAGTCAAAAAGGGAGCCTCGTTATACACGAACGAATGCATTCTGGTGAGAAACCATTTAAATGTGATCAGTGTAATAAAGCATTTTCAGTTTCAACACGTCTTAATGCCCACAAACGAACACATTCTGGAAAAAACTCATTCACATAGGAACACTGAAAAAAGTGATGATACTTTTATGAAAGAATGATTAACGCCAATTTGCAGCTTTGTAGAAAGATCACGTCAGCCTCTTTAGGAATGAGAGCGCCGAAGTTAACATCGGAGCCGGATCAGTGTTGCCAATTTAGCGGTATATCCTGCCAGCTTTGAAACCATTTTATCGGATAAAAATAATTATAGCCGAAATTCTAGGTTAATAAATAATTATTTGACGAAAAATGTAACGATTTGTAACAAATACGTATAAAATAATACATGCAAATATAAAATGTTGTCAGTTTGTATTCTTATTTTTGTTTTTACTATTGAACCTTTCAGAGACCAATAAGTAAATACAAGTAACTACGAGAAGTCTGGACTACGCGCTGGTATACCGAAAGTGTTAACTGTGGATTATCTGTGGTCCTTTATTATTTCACTTACTGGGTTTGTAAGTATTGAATAGCAATTCATTACAACTGATCAGTTGACCAACCAACCTCAAGCGGAAAGAGTCTTCTGCCTGTATATGATTATAGCCGAGTTAAAGTTCTAGCCATACGTACGCCCGAGAGCTACCACCCAATTATTATATTATTTTCAAAATAAGTGCAAAATGATACACTTTTGTCGTTTGTTTTTGATGATGAAGCATTTCAGATGATGAATTATTTTTAATACTTAACAAAACAATGCACTGCAAAGTCATCAATTTTATGTAGCGAATAAATATGCAATGATGATTTCCAGAAGCATTTTAGTATTGTACGTTTACCATTGGTAAATGACGGCATACATTTCATTTAAGTTTCGCTTCAATCCTGGCCAACTATACCTCTTGATAGAGTTGATCTTGCTTCAATTAGTTAATCAGTCTTTTTCATCTGATGGAAACGATTGGAATTTACATCGGTGAATTTAGAAACGCATCGATTAATAATATCGATGAATTAAGAAACTATTTGATAGAATTTCGATGCAATCGATTAGTCAGACGATGAATTCTGGAACTTGCCTTACGCTACTTATATATTGTACTTGTACCTAGTAAGTTCTACAAAACTCATTTTTAATTTCTAACCTTCCTATTCCTACGAAATTGAAAGAGTGCTGCTCTCACTATTAGCAAAATTCTGGTGTGTCCCTAATAAAATTTTGAGTTTGAGACCCCTGATCTAGCTGATATTATTAATTGTGTTGCAATCGGTACGGACTGCTACATACTCAATATATTTTAATCAATAAATCCTAGAAATGGGTTAATCTTTATCGTAACAGGAAATTCTTACTTATTATGCAGTTTTACAAAACACAAATCTGTTTGCGGGTCCGGTGTCATATATAACACACGAATTTTCAAATTTTTCAAAATTGTCTGAAAGTAGGGCATACAGATAGTATTTTCCAGAAAAAATATTGTGAGTCGCGATTTTCTTGAGTTACAAAGGTTAAAGTTTCGTATAATGCCTTGTTGCTATTACATTATTTGTCAATATATAGCAGCATAGAACGTTCTACACTGTTCCATAGAGTGTTTTTGTCGCTAAACTAGATGATAGATAGCTCGCTCTGCTCGGTTTCTTCTAACCAAGCTATTAATAACCTAAGATAGTGTTTGGTCACTAAATTAAAAGATAGGTAGCTAGCTTCGTTCCGCTCCGCTCGCATTCTATAACCTAATCGAACCTAGCGCTGCGATAGATGTCTAATTTACGTTGATATATGGGGAAATCTAACCTAAAATTGCAAAAAGTGAAAAATAATAAAACTATGTAAAAAACTAACAATTTCCGTATCTAATATAATTTATTATTATCTAAGAAAGATATCCCTACAAAAAATTCATGAAAATAATGCAAATTGAGTGTGTATATATATGACTCCGGAGTCAGTATGGATATTGTAACATATCTGTGTTGCATCTGCCTTAAAAATGACAATAATGTACGACGACTTTTCAATAGTTGTGAAAATTTGAACTATTATTCCAGAATGATAGTATTATTCCCGGAAATGGTAAAACATTAATTTTTAACATTATTGGTATATTTGAAATTAGTAAGCAACACGGCTTTTAAAAGCGTTTTTTTTTACAATTCTTATATTCTACCTATACAAGTAATATTTTAATGATGTAGAATATCGATGGTGTAATTCTAATTCCTCGTAACCCACTTTTTTTCGATTTTAGGATTATGAGGTATTCCCATGGTAAAAAGTGCGCTGAATCGATTGGAAAATACCTCGTAAGCCGTAGGGGATTGACTTTAGTTCTATACTCTATAAAAAAATACCTCGTATCCAAAACTAGTACAGTGGTTGGGTTACGAGATATTTCTTCCAAGAAATATCCCGTTGAGTTTTTTGAGTTATAAGGTATTAGAATTACATCATCGATATGAATATTTATTCTTATGGTCACTCAAAAGAAATGATCCATTAGTAATATCAATTCAATCTGGGGTAATCTTGCAAAATAGTGCTCTGAGAACAGTTTTAATGGGTTACGTGTGAATTTTAAACAGAGATTCACCTTAAAAGCACTATCTTAGGTTATTATTAAATATTTTCTCTTTTTTTTCTTTGTAAACCACCTAAAAATAAATTTTATGTTTAAATGAACTGAAATATAGAAACATCACATTAGTAATGTGTTGAAACAGTGCAATATTCAAGGCGCTCTTGTGCAGGATTGTCCAATATTCAATTAATTTATGATATTAATTTAAAATAAAATAGATAAGTAACATCTTAGTGTTATACACATTTTAGAACCATTTAGTAACATGCTTAACCAGAAGAGAAATACACAACTAACCAGTTGTTTAAAAGTTTAATATTACATTTTCAGAACTCTACAGTATTGTACAATCATGGAACAATGTGTTTGGAATGCTGTAGTAAAGTGGACAATTATTACAAATTTCGTGAGCAATGCTTGCGAAATAGTCAAATATATATAAATTACACAATGCAATTGAGTTCTGCCTCTGAAACTAGAGTTGGGTTGCGAAATGATATAATAAGTTTCAAAGAAGAACAGAAACTGCCCTTGGAACGCTGTGGAGACGGTGAAAGGAGCAATAACAGTAATAACTTATCAATGGAAAGCAGTAGTGGAAGTGTTTTGGCAGATGAAACATGCAAAGGTTACACAGTGGAAACAGATAAGGAAGAAAATGGTGATAATACAGGTATTGTACCGCTTTGATTATACTATTTGCTTATTTAATTTTTTAGCCTTTTTACTGTTAGGTTGTGTTGGAGTTTGAGTTTATGCTGAGGTTGATGATTTTTTATATACTTCTTTCCATTTTTTTTTTCTGTCCTTCGCCAAACTTGCATAGTTAATCCACCCTAATTGGATTGCATGGACAAACAACTTTTACGTTGTGAGCAGTTACTAAATGACTTGAACGCGTTAGTTATTGCAACAAGTGATCAGAAACTTGGTCGAAAATTTTCCTAGATGTACTTTTACGGTTTACGAAAAATTGTAATCTCTATAACGACCTGAAAAAAAAGTATTTTTGTTTACAAGTGTTCAAAGTACCTTCCATATTGATATATAGTTCGGAGCATAATAATAAAAATAATAATAAAAATAAATATATATCGCTTTCAAGTACTTTCAACTTGTACGTTCAAGTAAGTACGACTTGAAAGTGAAATATTTGTATTTTTATTATGATCCGAACTATAAATAACTCAAGAATAAGGATACGAAAGTGTTTAAATCAACATAGAAGGCACTTTGAATCCTTGTAAATAAACATACTTTAATTGCAGTCGTTATGAGATTAAAATTTTTCGTAAACCGTAAAAGATATTAAAATGTTATGGAACCAAATGAGAACGCATTAACTGTTCTCTATTACATATTTTCAAACAACCTCCTCAATTGTTTTACAAGCATTACTGTAGCATTACAAAAAATTTTACGACGCCAGTAACTGTGGTATTCGGGGAAGTCCATTCTCCAAACTAATAATAATAATAATAAATGGTTTATTTGTTATATTTTATGTTTATTGTTTATAAGTATTACATAGCTTATAACAAAGAAGAGGATATATTTGTAACAATATCATATTGAAATATATGTGTGTGTGTCAAAACATTTTTTAAATATATTAACAATAATTCTATAATAATAAGTGTAAGACAAAGAAAATTACATAACTATTCATTAATTACAAAGGATTGCGTCATAAGAATAAATTGTTTTGTTTAATTCAAACACTACTATTACAATACTACGTTACAATACTGTATGGGTGTACGTTATTTATTACCTCATAAACAAAAAAAATATTTTTTTTTTATGCTTTGCTTTCACAATAATATCATTATTAAGCCTCATTCAAAGCTCATGTTTTAATAGATAACGCGTAATCCATAGTGCATAATGTTAATGCATAATATTAGTGGATAAGCACAACACAAACATTCCATTTTCTGCTACATATTTAATAGATAAATCGATCTAACTGCCATCTATACGCAATAGAAATTATTAAACAATTTATAATAAAAATGTCTTGTTATTAAATATATATATTGATTTTTTATTAATTGTACTTCTAAAAAAACATTGGTTCTTAACGAAGAAACCTGACACTATATTTATTAAGTTAATTATTAAATAAAAAAGCTATAATGTTCCTGAAGCAACTCGCTCTAACCTAACTTTTTGATTTCACAAGAAAAGTGTTAAGTTTTGTTTCCACCCTATTTGCCAGAAGTGTTGGTCTAAACATCTGAAAAAAAATGTCACTAATATACATTGATGGAAATCAAAATAGTTCACAAGGAATTTTTGCCAGATTAATTTTTTTATTGTTGAAAAAATACATATTTTATTTTAAAAGTTCATGTAGTGTTTTAAATAAAAGCTCTTAGTACATAGAATAACAAACGATACATTATTTTCAAAATATTGTTCATTTTAACTTCATAACCGCAAAAAAAAATAATGTTCCACATATGCTGCTTTAACTTGAGTACTAGATACCTGAGAAACACTGAAATATGTGAAAATGCACATTTCACATAATTTTTTTTATTAGTTTCAACACATTTACTAATTAGTACATAATAAACTGCAGCCACAAGTCTTTTTAGAATTTCCTGTATAACATATTCGTCTATTTTGAAATTTATCACTGTATACTTGCGAAATCCTGAAATGTGTAAAATTTCTTACTTCACATCTATTTTTCAATATTAGTTTCAACATATTTTCTAATAATCATATCACAAGCTGCATCCACAGGTCTTATTCGAATTTCAAGTATAATATATTCCTTCATTTTGACAGTTGTCAGTGTTTTAACGTTAATGTTAGAAGTTTGAAGTATACAAACTTTTAACATTATGCGTTAAATAGTTTCTTACGCTTATGCACTAAATTGGAGCTATGAATGGTTATACGGATTTGTGAGCAACAAACATTCTTACGCGTTGACATTAACACTATGTATTACGTACTATCTATTAAAACATGAGCTATGAATGGTACTTAACACTGACAACAGTTTAACAATAGAAGCTATTGTTAAACTGTTTTTGGTGACTTTTTACTTTGAGAGATTGGCAGTACTATTCGTCTACGGCGTGTCATTGATAATATAATCTGTCTCAATTTGTAATACGAAACTAAATCTGGTTACTTTGGTGACTGTTGTGGTGTAAATAGACTTTTTTGAAACCATGTAAACTTGTAAATCTGGCTTTTACATTTTTGATGAAGTTTCATTATACTGAGGTTATATTCACTCAAAAACTACATGTCAGATACCAAATTGTCATGTCAAATTTGTGATTGACATGTCTAATATTTTGAATTATTTTATCAAATATTTATTTCATCTTATTTCGCTTATTCATAATTTCTGTTCTGGTTGTATAAAATATATTTCAAATACTTGTCAATTTGTGTTTTATACAATTTGTGTTAGTAAGTTGACATATAATTTAATGTCAATTATGAATTGTCAAATATTTTGAAAGGTGTTACTTCAGAATTACCACCCTAAGATGATATTTTAAATATACAACATAAAAAATGAAATTTTCCTGTTAGTTTCGTATTACAAAATGAGACAGATAATATCAAATATTTTTAAATGTTTATTTAATACAATTTGTAAGTATTTCCATGTCAGATAATTATTTTATAATATTATTATTAAGAAAATTTCAAAATAAAGTTTGTTGTTTTGCTTCTGTCAAATTACTGTTGTGTTATCACAGAAATTATTTTATACCTTGTTGTTATGGTGACCGCATTTCACAATAATCTCTAGATTGTATTCCGATATTTATTATAAATGAAATTTTAAAATTTCTATAAAATAAGCGATGAAAAGTATGAAAAATAGTATATTATGCTCGTTTTATACAACATCGTCTTATAAAACTCATATAATAATATACTATTAAATGTGTTTAGTAATGTCGGACAATTTGTATGAAAAAATCTTCATGTTATTAATAATACCTACCCCCCTTTCGATCTCTCATATAGTACCCTTCTTAATATTTTTTCCACCAAATCTTAAATGAGTGTCGTGAGTTAAGCTCCACAAACTATGTATCTTAAAAAATTAGCATTAAATCTCCCTTCAGCAATTAAATTTCCACATCCCATCGTTCCGTACAAGGCATTCCTTACTTTTTTATCTTCCCCAGGCACATACCAATCTATTCCTTAAATCCCCATTGAACAGGATGTGTTTATATTATGAGCAGAATACAAAAATTGAACTGTTCTAATAATTCTAATCATTTTCATATAAAGTTCTATAAATTTATTCTTTTTTGTGTATTATAATTTCTTACGTTTAATAGTTTTTAATTTTTAAGTCTTAATATTGTTATTTATGTTCCTGTCATATTTTGGCTATGCTGTTGGGACAGATGTATTAAATAAATAAATAAATAAATAAATAAATAAATAAATAAATAAATAAATAAATAAATAAATAAATAAATAAATAAATAAATAAATAAATAAATAAATAAATAAATAAATAAATAAATAAATAAATAAATAAATAAATAAATAAATAAATAAATAAATAAATAAATAAATAAATAAATAAATAAATAAATAAATAAATAAATAAATAAATAAATAAATAAATAAATAAATAAATAAATAAATAAATAAATAAATAAATAAATAAATAAATAAATAAATAAATAAATAAATAAATAAATAAATAAATAAATAAATAAATAAATAAATAAATAAATAAATAAATAAATAAATAAATAAATAAATAAATAAATAAATAAATAAATAAATAAATAAATAAATAAATAAATAAATAAATAAATATTATTTGTTTTTGGCATAGAGGCGGTAAACAAAATATGCACCCGGACAGCAAAGTTCCAAGGCGTGCCCCTGCATACGTGCATAATTGGTGACCTTTGATCAGTTCTTCTTCTTTTATATGAGTCTATATGTTTTTTTTTTAGAAATGTATATTAATGCTGAGAAAAACTCGGACGTGTACCCCAATGATAATAAAAATTGCGAAGTTATTAAAAAAGAGATCTATATTAAGACAGAATACGAAGTAAGTGCTGAATGTGAAGTGAAGACTGGCACAGAGTACACGGCTGAATGGGAGAATGGTGAGTAACGAGCACATTTACAAGTAACTCACAATCAATACTGTAATTCATATTTTGCTGTTACAATTAAGTTTATTTCAGACGAACTTTAACAATATTTGATTAGTAAAATTCTTAGATAACCGGCCCGATTCTATAAAAAATTATTAAGTTTTTACTAATCAGACCAATTCTGTAACTCTGTTACTATGATAATAGTTACTAAATTCGTCACTATGAGCAAGGTCAGTTACTATCATGAATGAAAGCCATTATACTTTTTATAATATTTTATGTTGTAGTAACGTTATTACACAGTAACTTTTTACAGAATTGATCTGACTGAGTAACGTTGCTATGAAATAACTTTTATAGTAACTTTCTTAACAATCTCCAAACAATATGTTTTGTAAGAATGATCAGAAGCAACGTTTTTATAAAAAGTTATCTTTAGTAACGTTGCTACAAAGAACTGTGAAGCTAGTAGCAGCTTACATTCTGCGCATGCGGAGTATTCGTGTTTATTTGAGTTTGATAGGTGTGTTGTGAGTTGTGAGGTTAAAAGAAAAATGTTAGGTAAATGAAACCAGAAAAAGAGTTGCGAGCAGTTATAAATTCTATTGAATTTCCTGGGAATTAACCCAGTCATGGTGGATGACGAGTTAATTGAAAAAACTATTGACAGAAACGGGTAGTGGTGCAAGTTATAGGGTACGTTCCAGTTAACTTCATGCCAGGCGAATATTAACAGTCACTTGCGCAGAAACCAAATTTCGTCCATTACATTACCAACAACTAGCTTAACACATTTCAGTGGCGTTACTTACTTTGATTTGTGTTTGACTACGCGTATTGTGCGATGTTGTTTGTTTATTTCCGTTATTATTATTTATTTCTCGTACGTTTCAAGGTATACCGTGTACTAAAATGAGTAAAAATTTATTTGAAATACATGGTTTTGTGTGTTTG
Source organism: Liopterus haemorrhoidalis (assembly GCA_963971575.1). Taxonomy (NCBI): domain Eukaryota; kingdom Metazoa; phylum Arthropoda; class Insecta; order Coleoptera; family Dytiscidae; genus Liopterus; species Liopterus haemorrhoidalis. The sequence continues at coordinate 49,099,300 of OZ020613.1, forward strand.
GTTTCCACAACAATTGTTTAAAACCCTAATGTACGTCAATGTGTCATCTGTTTTCTCACGCAGAATTGGTGACGTAATTTATGATACCCTGGCATGAAGTTAAGATGAACGTACTGTACTAAAAATTTAAATGAATTATTGCAAGTTATACTTATACTATAAAACAAATTTAATAAAATACAAAATATTTAGAAATTGAACTAGATTCAAATAAAGAACTTGGCGAATTACAATTGACTGGTAATGTAAATATTATTGAAATCTACGCAAAAAACCTGAAAGACTTTCCGTTAAATGAAAGTATGGACAGAAAAAGCTGAAACTTCCATTTTACTCCAACCAAAAAACACTGGAGCAATACAAAAAAATACATAAATATCATAGATATCTCAGCTAAAAGTTGTAAATAAAGGTATGAGACAGTAAAATATAAGGTTTTAAGGCAATATTTTATAACTAGTAATTTTCATTATAAATAGTTATACCCCTGTGTTCTGAAAGTGAAAGAATTCTTAAAAATTTCATTTTATAAATTTGGTTGAATAAATTTATTTGACACTGATGGTTTTCTTTGTCAAATGCTCAAAATAGTTCATAATTAGACTGAAATCTTGCCATTTTTACGATTTTACCAAGTTATTTTGAAGTCACTAATTGCAGCAACTGCTTTCAGTTATTTGCTATTCATAATAACTTTCTTAGCAACTAGTTGCAAATTTTATAATAACCTTTTTCGTACAGAATACGAATTTCGTGGAAGTTACTATATATATTCTTTATTTCCCCTTGGCCTTGCGGCATTAACAATTTGGGTATTAACAATTACAAACAATTAACAAACAATTACAAAGAAATAAAAAATAAAATAACATACAATACATTGAACATTTTACAATATTTTTAAATTTATTTCTTTTTTATTCCAGTGTCCCTCTTTTCCTAATCTCCTTCCGGATTCCCTCTCCTATCTCCTTCCTACATGCCCCAGTTCCCTCACCCATCTTTCTCCCTTGCCTTCCTCACTCATCAGTTCCTTTATCTCTTCCTCCCAGACTGCCATCTATCTGGATCTCTTCGCTAAATGCTCCAAGGTTTCCTCTACTTATTTGCACATTCTGCAGAGCCTGTCCTCTAGTGCCCATTGTTCCTCTCTTCGTTGCCGCATCTTAACCTCGCTATTCTCCTGACTTTACCCACTGATATTCCTCTTTTCTCTTTCAAGTATCTCGGTATTCCGATCACTCTTATATCTTTATACCTTTTCACACTCAGCGATTTGCCCTGGCTCTGGCACCCACTCTCAGCTTTTCCCTCTTCATTTCCTCTCTCACAATAAACCCTGGTTTCGTTCTGTCTACCCACAATTTGAAACTAAAAAAATCTACTGATCATGTATTTAGTAACATTTTTTGTAACTTTTTCGTAGTAACTTGCTTACAGAATTGGAGTGAATGTTTGTTACTAGACAATAAGTGTATATTTGTTTATCATCTGTTTTTTGTAGGAACCAAAGATGGAATTACAAGCGACATTCCTTGTACCAAATCAAACATAATCATCACCGAGGAGATTGACATCAAGTTTGAACCTGGAGACACCGATGAATGTGAAGAAGATGAACTGGGGAACACAAGTGTCGCAAATATTGGTCAGTGGAGCTATTTGAATTTCTGCATTTACAAACAATTATATATGCCCAACAACCTTTCATACAATGCCACTCATATAATGCTTATTCAAGTAATATAAATTCCATTGTTTTAGAGTACCCTCGTGTTTAATGGTACTCTCCCCATCTACCCTAAATACAAAACCCTGATGTATGAAAATTCACACCTAACATCAATTTTCGTGTGTTTATTTGCAGTTGAGGGATCATTATCCAGTAATCCAGATGACTGTTCGGTGCCAGTGTCCATTAATAAATTGAAACGAGGCAAGATGTTAAAAAGGCACAAATGTGATAAATGTGAAGAAATATTTGCACGACCTGCAAATCTTGCCAAACATAAACGAATACATTTAAGAGGGAAGTTTGTATGTCAGTGTGATAAAAAATTTTCATACATGTCAGATTTAACTAGACATGCAAGAATTCATTCTGAAGAAAAACCATTCAAATGTGAGCAATGTAATAAGGCATTTAAACACAAGGAATCACTTACTACTCACAAACGTTTTCATTCTGGTGAGAGGCCATTCAAATGTGATCAGTGTGATAAAGCATTTGCACAGTCCACTGACCTTCGTAGACATAAACAAATACATTCTAGAGCGAAACCATTTAAATGTGACCAGTGCGATAAAGCATTTATACAGCTCACAGACCTTATTAGACACAAAGCATTACATTCTGGAGAGAAGATATTCAAATGTGACGAATGTAATAAAACATTTTCACATTCTGCATATCTAGTTAAACACAAACGAATACATTCTGGAGAGAAACCATTCAAATGCGATCAGTGTAATAAAGCTTTTACATATTCATCAGATCTCACTAAACACAAACGAATCCATTCTGGGGAGAAACCATTCAAATGTGATCAGTGTAATAAAGCATTTTTACAATTAACACATCTTGTTAGTCATAGACTTGTACATTCTGGTGAAAAGCCATTCAAATGTGATCAGTGTGATTCTGCATTTGCACGATCACAAAATCTCACTAGTCATAAACGAATACATACTGGTTAAAAATCATGCAAATATGATCAATTTGAACACTGCAAAATATGAAACGTAATAAGATGTGCGGTCCATGTTAACTCTCAAAATGATGCGTGTGGAATTAAATATTTGAGAGTTTATTGGCAGCGGTTGATGTAGTAAGGCAGTGTTCTTCAACCTTTTTGCCCCCGCGGACCGTTGAAAATAGGATAAACATTTCGCGGACCGGCTGAAAATTAAGATACAAATAAAAGCCAATATATATATATATATATATATATATATATATGTAGTATTTTATTATTATATAGGTATATGTTATTTAGTTATATAATTATAATTTTAATGCGACATCTGCTGCTGCTTCTTTGTTAGAAAATTTGATATACGTGGGTGTAGAGTTGTTTCTGAGAGACGAAGCGATGCGTTAACATCCATTCAATTTCTCTTATTATTTTTTTATAATTGACATCGCTGAAAAAATCTTTTCGCAGAAACAGAAAGTAGAAAAAATGACTAATAATTTGATAGCTTTATAACTCAAAGATGGATATTCTTTTTCTAGCGATTTCCAAAATTGAGACAATGATTGCATTTTATGTCTGGACACTAGAGTGACATCACAAGACAACTCGATCAGCTTTTCTTTTTCACGAGGATCAAGTACACATGACTTTATATCTTTCAAGAATGGATTATTAATCCAGAGGTTACCTTTACAAAGATCCTCATTTTCAGGGAAAAAATTATTAATATTTTCAGCTAATGTTGATTAGATGAGTTACGTCCGTAAGTTAGTAATTATAGTTGATAGATAATGGGATTCGGACCAGTCAGAAAATAAAACAAATTTATTAACTTCGCTTACGTTTCGATTTAATTTAAATCTTCATCAGAGCTTAGTTAATAGTCACGATATAAAATAACAATTTAAAATTAATATAACTCTGAGTTCAATGACCGGACAATATGATGTGTTTTTTATTAATTTTAAATTGCTATTTTATATCGTGACTATTAACTAAGCTCTGATGAAGATTTAAATTAAATCGAAACGTAAGCGAAGTTAATAAATTTGTTTTATTTTCTGACTGGTCCGAATCCCATTATCTATCAACTATAATTTTCAGCTAATGCTCTTGAATGTTGACTTATTGTTGAATATGACTTTCTGGTTGACAACAGCAGCAATCAAAAATTCTTCCAAAAGTGGAAACATTTCTATATCTTCCTCTTATAAGCGACTATTCCAAAGACAAGTTCTTCTTCAGAAGTATGAAAAATAGCCACGAGAAGCGTTGTATTGGGGCTAATAAATATTAAATAAATCATGCTTCGGACAAAAGTTAGCTTCTGCGTCGACTAAAAAAATGTGCTATATACTCGTGAATAGAAGTGTGCATCTACATGATTCGGTCAAAATATTTCGCGGACCGGCAGGAATTTTCTGCGGACCACCGGTTGAAGAACACTGTACTAAGGTACCAAGGGTGGCAACTAGTTTCGCTATAACAATAATATCTTCAGGTCTATGAAAAACAAGTAATATTACATTCAAGTTTAAGTACAAGAAATAGGGATTTTCACTATGAAGATTTGTTACTTGAGTTCGGATTATATACTTTTTACATATTTTAGAATAATACTGCATATAAACCATATTTAAGACGTTTTTGTTCAATATATTTAACAAATATATTATTTTTTTCCTTACTTATTTTAAAATGAAATTCAAATTTACCTCTAGAAATTTTGCTTAGATTTAAGTGACATTATCGGTGTCGGCGCTGTGATCCAAGGCAATATGGCTGTTGTCCTCAGTACTCAGCTGTCAATACGCTAATAGCGAACAATTTAATTTAAGCACAGTATATTTTTATTTTATGAAAATGCGAGTAAATTTTTGAATTTTTAAGCGCTACACATGTATCGAGATGTATTGTGATTAACAGAAGGTGGGCATCAAATTACAGTATTTAGAGTTTAATTTCAGTCGATTTATTGAAGTGTAATTTGTAGTTGAGCAGGTGTTAAATGCCGGGCACGTAATTTTATGTGGTACATCTGAGTGTCGGTCATCTGAATTTACAATAGACGTTTACGTTTAGTCAGTCAGATCAATTCGAGCGATCCAAGTGTTCTCGATCCGTTCGTAAAATCAGTCGGAGCGTACACATTAGTTTATTTTTAGTCAATCTGATTAATCCGCCAGAGCAATCCGATCGATTCCAAGCAATACGATGATCTGGCACGATTGCTGGTGGGGAGGGGGGGGGGTAGCGCGGGTAAATTGAATCTTACAGCCAATTGGAATGTGTTGAAAACATAACTTAACAAAATAGACGAAATAAGTGCCTTTTGTGACAGAATTCTATTATTGGTAATAAACTCATATTTATAAAACAAAACGCGGTAGCAGTTGTAATCAACGACAGAAATTTGACAGTTGCATTTAGCGCCACCGTCACCAGGCGTCACTACTTAACTTGCTTACGAAAATGTTAACAAAATCTGTGCAATCCGACTAATCTTGTGACGTCACCAGATCAATCATAGCAATCTTGTGGATTGACCAAACGTAAACGCCTATTATATGGATTCTGTTTGCAAACAAGTGCATTTTTTTCATTGCCTCATGAAATAAAATTAGTTTTAGTTGGAAAGGAGCAGCTAAAAGTTAAATATGCAACTTGCAGTTGCAAGCATATTAGTGCAGTTTTGTTTTTCTGCGACAAATGTAATGTCGCAACAAACTCGCATAGTATCAGTTACTTTTTAACTCAAAATATATTCCCATGCCTTCCTCTTGTCTATAACTAAATCGTTTCCCAATATGGACTTAATAATAACTTTCCCTCCATTTTTCTTAAGAAAAGAAAAAACTAATATGCCTATCTTTGTCCTGTCTTGAACGACAACCAAAAACACTACCATTTGTTCTACTTTTATAGTTTTTCACAACTTCTATCGACATTCTAACAAAAATTCAACACTGGAACATATTTATTAAGTTTAAACAGTACTAGATCGCCTAGTACAATATTTGACCACCAGACTGTGTATTCAAGCGTATCAGTTCTCAATAGTTATTTCGTAATCAAGAAGTTTATAACTGGTAATGCAGTAGCCGGTCGCAGTGTCGTTATTCATAATTCACAATATTTGTCACAACTTTAACTAATTTAAAGATGCCCAAAATAGCTTAAATTAAGAAATATTTACTATCCAAATGAATAAAAGATTTCAGGTACGTACCCGGAGTAGGGTTCAAGGACGTCAGTCCTTCCAAACATTAAAAAAACACGTTTATAAGGGATGCATTTTTCTTATAATTGAACATTAGTCCCGGAAAAAAAAAATTACTTCTGAGCCCTCTTAAGAAAAAGTCTGGGTGTGCGGCTGAAAGATTTTACACATTTCACAACTGATGGCGATGTTGTGTTTGCCAAGTGTGTTTAAAACATGTAAGAGGGCATATTTTTATTATATATATTATAGATGTTAACTGTTTATTTTTACAAAATAAATGTTTGTAGCAGTGGAGTAATTATGAATTTTAGTCCTTTAAGCAAAATTCCCCAAAAATCTCCCCCCTCTATGAAGAGAAAGGAAAAATAAATGCTTCAATTTTTAAAATATTTATTGGTGTTTTAAAATTTACATTTTTACACACGTCTTTACTAGATGGTTACATTAATACTTATTTCTAACAACTTATATTATTGAAATAATTATAAAACACATATTCCTTAAAATAATATTTCTGAATGAGTGCAGTGGTAAACCTTTAATATTTTCAGGTAAGAAATTTTACAACAAATTTAGTGCAATAACAATTAGTTAAGTAACTTGCACTACTTACTCTAATGTATGCTTAATGTATGTAAACAAGGCAGTAGAATATATATATATATATATATATATATATTTCACAATTATATGCAGTAAAATACGAATTTATTTAATTAAAATTGTATTAACGCACATGGTCACAAGAAACCACTGTTGAAACTGACGTAGTAGTAAGTTTACTGAAACGTAATAGTAGGTTTACTGGGATTACTTTTGTGGTAGGGATTAGCGTGAATAAATTTGAATTTCACAGCCAATTTGAAAGTGATCTAAACATAACCTAACAAAATGGACGAAATAAGTACTGTGTGACAACTGCAATGTTGTTGGAGAATAAAATTTTATATTGAAACGTGTACATTTTCTTTGATTTTTACACTTTTTTCCATTATCGTTTACACTATACAAAATATAATTTTAACTTCTTCAACAAAAAATCTTTTAGTTGATTCTGTAGTCTATACTAAATGTTTAAGCAGAACTAGATTTTGAAATCTACATGAGTAGGTCAATAAGTTCTTACGATAGATATGGCGCAAGTAGTATCGAAATAAGTTTGTTTTTGAAAATCACCATCTGTCAAAAGACTGCCATAAAATTATCAACCATATCCATCGTGTGGTTTCATTTTTACAATCGATTGAAGCAAACAACTTAAGTTATTTTCGAACCATGGAAAAAAGAGTTTCGTGTAGTGATTAAACACCTTCATTTGAAAGGCAAAACACCGAAAGAAATCAAAGCCGAGTTGGATGAAGTTCATGGCACATCTGCACCAGCGTTTAAAACTGTTTATAATTGGGTGAATGAGTTTAAACGTGCATCCACAAGTGATGAACATCGTTCTGGACCTACTTGAGGTGACAACGCCAGAAATGATTGACAAAATCCACGATATGGACTAGGGATGGGAAAAAAACATCGATGTATCGATAACATCGATGTCTCTCCTGAAAACATCGATGTTTTTACCATCGATGTTCAGGTGGCGATAGTATCGATAAAACATCGATGTCTGCTACCGATGTCGATGTTTTGAACTTTGAAATTCAGAAACTACCGCTAGAGGCGCTGGAATCTTAAAATTTTTATTTTTATTAAAATTAGTGCACAAAATATAAGCGCCATCTATTGTAATATAACAATACTAATAGTATTAGTTCTTATTCTTCTTATCAGTTAGCAGAATAAGAAAAAAATAAGAAGAAACTTCTAATTTTTGCAAATAATGACAACGACGAACGAAACCAACACTTGTTGCTCTTTGACTTTTGTTGTCGAGCCATTTTTTGTATAAGTGAACCAGAGATGGGAGTCTACGCGTAAACTTGAATTTTTTACGTCTACGTGTAAATTTACCGTAGACAGTGTAGAGAAGTGTAGACTATGTAGACACGTAGAATCTAGCGTAGAATAATGAAAAATGAGGTTATGTAACGTGTAAAAAAATAAAATACCGCCAGTTTTAAGCAGAAGAGCCAGCAAAGAACTCAAATTTAATATTTTTGACAGCTTTCTGATTAAAACAACTAGTAACTTTTAATTTTAATTTTACTTTAGTAGTTCATACAGACAGAAACCAAGTAATTTATATTGTCCATAACAACATACGATTTGTGAGATAACATTTTTGGAAACAATATATGTAATTAGAACTACATAAAATTGAAATAAACATAAACATTAAAGTAAACTATTTAAACTATTACCATTCTATTATTTCAAATATTACATTTAAACGTACTGCGCATGTTCAGTTTACATTCTACATTCGACACGTAAACAAAAGCATATTCTACTTGACATGTTTACGCGTAAAATCTACATTAGTCTACATCATGTATTCTACGCGCCCATCACTGAACGAGGTAAATAAAGTGAACGAGGTAAATAAAGTGAAATTTAATAGAAATAATCTATTGTTACTTGCTAAAAATGCCGCCAAAAAGTATATATTGGCAGTATTTCAGTAAGAACGCCGACGGAACGGCGTTCATTTCATTTAAATGTTATTTAAAAAAATATCGTTTGTCATATTTCATTTTGAATAGTGACATCTTAAATATTTTATAAATATAATACTAACCTAAAATAATACAAACTGTAAAGCCCTTTTTACAATATAACCAAGTTTATAAATGTCAGTAATACACTATAAAAATCACCAAAATAACCAGATTTAGTTTGTCCTTACAAAAGTGAACGGCTTCTATAAGCTGTTCCAAACGGTTATAAGCAGCGGCGGGACATTTGAATGTGTCTGTTACACAATCTATTTAAAAATTTAATAAATGCTTTTTGTGTATTATATGTTATTTTTTTCGTATTATATGTTACTTTTTTTCGTATTTTATCTTTATATTATTAAATAAAACCTATATATCATAAAAAAATAGTTTTTTTTTAATATTTAATAAAACATCGATGTTTCCGATACATCGATGTTATCCCTTCGATGTTTTTTCAACATCGATGTTTCAGCGCCGATGTTAACATCGATGTTCAACATCGATGTTTTGCCTTCGATTTACAACCCTAATATGGACTGAGTGATCAACGAGTCAAAGTGTGCGAACTTGTTGAGGCCACAGGCATATCATATTGCTCAGTAGTTTCAATTTTGCACGAAAAAATGGGTATGAAAAATAGATAAATTCAATGGCTGGTTTGGCGCGTTTCCGGCGCAATCCTAACAAGTTTCTGCGTCGATACATAATTGTTGATGAAACATGGATCCACCACTACACTCCAGAGACAAAGGAATAGTCGAAACAATAGCTTTCCGGCTCCAAAGAAGGCGAAGACGGTTAAACCGGCCGGTAAGGCGATGGGCACGGATTTTTGGGATGCACGCGGAAGCATGCACATGGACTACGTGAAAAAAGGACGAACGATAAGTGGAGAGTATTATGCGTTGTTATTGGACCAAATGAGCGAAGAAATCAAGAAAAAACGTCCACATTTGCCAAGAAGAAAGTACTCATCCATCAAGACAATACACGGGTGCAATGCACACTTGTGCAGTTCCGATGGCGAAAGTGCATGAATTACGTTTCGAATTGTTGCCACAACCACCGTATTCACTAGATTTGGCCCCCAGCGACTTTTTCCTGTTTCCAAACATGAGAAATGGCTTGCAGGAAAAAGATTCACGTTGAACAAGGAGGTCATCGCCGAAACAGATGCCTATTTTGAGGGCCTTCTGGAATTATACTTTTTGGATGGCTTGACAAAGTTGGAGACACACTGGATGAAGCGTACCGAGCTAAAAAGAGACCTTGAGAAATAAAAATGAACCAACGCAAAATATGTGTTTTTCCATTATTTTGTAAGAACTTATTGACCTACTCACGTAGTACTTTTAACGATTAAATCGGGGTTTTGACCATTTTGTTTAACATAGTCCCAATTCAATCGTTAAAATGTTCATTTGAGTCAACATAAAAAAATCCGTTCAGTTTCGTTTAAACCAAAGAATTGAACTATATTATTAGTAATGTGATAAAAATTAATATAAATAAACTCTAGTGTGATGAGGCCTTTCTACTTTTTTCATCACTCAATACAATCTCGTAAGAGATGGCACCGCATACCCCTTCCTTCTTTCCTTCAACCACGTATACTCTTAATAGATGGCACCACATCCACCATTACATTCTTTCTACACATATATTCCTTTCAAAAATCCGCGGTTTCAGGTCATCAACCCCTTTGCTTACCCCTTATCAGGTTCCTACATGGGTTCCACAAATATGTGATTTTTACAACATGCGATCTGTCTCGTTTTGAAATTTTAAACTTAATTTTTTGTTTGATTTTTAATCTTAGTTTATTTAAAAAATATTTTTGTTTAGATTAAAAGTTTCTCGTTTCAGTTAAACTACAGACGTTGTATTTTTTTTATCACGCCTCGTAACTATGAACACCGGGGTATAATAGCCCTCTTGTTACTTGATTTATGTTTTGTTTAGAAACCTTGAATTTTTTATAATAGGGTTGAGATTAGTTCGACATAGTATTAAGACGTATTCTCACACTTCAATATTACGTGCGTATCACGTCAGTTCGGTTGTACTAAACCTCTATATGAACTCTCACAATAATTATTATATTATTAAATATATAAATATATCTAGTGATTTTATCACATATCAAAGTGTCTGTGTGTGCTATTCAATTGCAAATGTTCTGTTGGTGTCATCCTGAAGTTTCCTCAACATCTGGGTACCCAGAAGACAGCTATCCACGAGAACCAAGGTTAGTAATGTTTGTTTATTGAATAATCACAAGACACTATAGTCAAAACGTCCGTCGAGTCCACGATATTACATTATAGCTCTGTATGGTGTGCTAAAAATTCCATACCAATTAGCGGTTTGCTTAGAGCCGCTACACGATCATTGTCCATATAATCGCATATCACGCTTGTTCGTATATACTTATTTATATTTTTATATCAATTTTTGTTATTTTTAATTTGTTGTATTGTTTATTTTAATTTCTGACTTTGTTTTACATTATTTAATTATTTATTTATATTTTTAAGACACTATTTTTATACCATGACCCTTTTTTATCAATCTTATTATATCACTCACTACTAATATCTCAGGTATGTCCAGGGACGTAGCCAGGGGGGGATAGGGGGCATTTGCCCCCCCCCCCCCTGGATAGTTTAAATCCTGGTTAGTTTACGTTATATAAAATATAATTTAGGTTGTTAGAAGTTTTCTTCACCGGAGGTAAAGAAAATTTATAAATTTACTGGACTTTTATTATTTAATATACTACAAAAGACCTAGAACAGGGGTCGGCAACCTGCGGCTCTTTTAGAAAATTTTGTGCCCCTTTGAAAATTGCCTGGTTTTTATTTTAATATAATCTATTTTTTAATTTTCAACTTTCTGCCTGTACTATACAGGTTTTGTATTTTTCAAAATGTTTTAGGGTGCAATTCACGCCCGGTAATTCCCCGAGTTACGGCATATTCCCTTTTAGAAGAAGTTATTTGTTTCGAAAAAAAGTTATCTGTATTTGTGAATGATTTACGTGCAAAAACATTTTTACATTTTATTAATTTACAAAAACATATTATTAATGCAATTTTTTTTTGCACAAACTATTGTTAACATGAAAGAAGCTTTTCGAGATAGATTTAAAGAGTTTAGAAAATATAAAGCTACACTAGATTTTTTGACAAAACCAATTGAAGTAGATATGTAGCAATTACATTAGTGGATTTGAAATCCATAGGTTTATGTTAAGGTTAAGAATTATATATTCTTAAAACTTAATTCTGAACTAGAAAATTTAGAAAGAAAAAAGTGAATTTTACCTTCCGAGCATAAGTGGACCGAAATTCGCAATCTCTAAAATGTAGATAAAGTTCTTTTCGACGCTTGGAACCGTCTTCCAGAATCGTTCAATCTTTTAAAAAATTATGCTTTTGGGCTACTGACAATTTTCGGATCCACATATTACTGTAAGCAAATCTTTTCACATATGAAATTAATAAAGAGTCAGTTAAGAAGTAATCTTATTGACCTGAAACTAGAATGCTGCCTTAAGTTAAAGATTACTGACTATTCACCAAATATTGAAGTCTTATAGAATACTACACAGGAGCAATCGTCCCATTAAAAAAATTATTATGTTGTAATATACTGGCAACTACAATAGGTATCACAAACTAAATGTATAAGTAAATATTAATTTATTGTAATACTTGATTATTTTAAAACAAATAAAAAATTTTTACGTTTTTTTCTTAAATATAGCATATGTTTTTTAGCGGCTCTTCCATGTTATTGTGTTTTTTTTTTTTTCAATATAGATTTGGTTCTTGGTCACTGAAAGGTTGCCGACACCTGACCTAGAACGCTGTTATTTTCTACCCAAGCCATGTAATTAAGGTCGTACCGACCAATTTAGAATATTTTGTTATTTTTACCCCCCCCCCCCCCAGCTGAAATCCTGGCTACGTCCCTGGGTATATCTAACAATATTGTCTAACAAGTAGGCGGCAGTAGGGGCAATCAACCACAGAAATTTGACAGCTGCATTTACTACCACAACCACAAAACTTCACTACTTAACCTCAGATTTAATATTGCTTACAAAACGTTAACAAAACTAGAGCAATCCGAATTAACCTTGTGACGTCACCAGATCAATCTCAGCAGTCTGGTGGACTGATTAAACGTAAACGCTTATTGTAATATATTAAAAATCCTCATAGTTTCTCGTCAAAATGTTTTCTTATGTGACCTACTAGAGATGATAATTGTGAATATGTTTTGTTACACTGTTCACATTTGTATGGCTTCTCGCCAGAATGTGTTCGTTTGTGACTAATGAGTTGTGTCTTCCGCAAAAATGATTTATTACACTGTTCACATTTATATGGTTTTTCTCCAGTATGTATTTTTTCGTGTTCACTACAATTCGATGAATATGAAAACGTTTTATTGCACTGATTACATTTGAATGGCTTGTCATCAGAATGTCTTCGTTTGTGAGTATTGAGGTTGGACAGATTTGTAAATGCTTTATCACACTGATCACATTTGAATGGTCTCTTTATAGAATGTATTCGTTTGTGATGAACGAGTCCTTGTGAATGTAAGAATGCTTTGTCACATTGTACACATTTAAATGGTTTCTCGACAAAATGCATTAGATTGTGATTAATGAGAGATGAAAGGTTTGAATAAGTTTTCTCACACTCTTCACATTTGTATGGCTTCTCACCAGAATGTATACGATTGTGATTAATGAGTTGTGATTTTCGCCAAAATGCTTTATCACATTTATCACATTTAAATGGTTTCTCAGCAGAATGAGTCCGTTTGTGACAATTAAGAGTTGATGATACTGAAAATACTTTATCACACTGATCGCATTTGAATGGTTTCTCTCCAGAATGCATTCTTTTGTGACTAATGAGATTTGATAACTGTATAAATGCTTTATCACACTGGTCACATTTAAATGGTTTCTCTCCAGAATGTATCATTTTGTGTCTAGTGAGGTTTGATGAAGTTGGAAATGCCTTATTACACTGATCACATTTGAATAGTTTCTCACATACATCGCTTTTATCACATGTATCTATTGTTTGACTTTGTGTGAATTTCTTAACAGATACTGGAGCCCAACTCTCATATCGATTACTGAAAGATGGTTGTCTAGCTGCAAAAAAATAAGTAATTAATATAATATGGATGTATAATGTTTCTTCAAGATGACTATGAAATGACGTCACATTTGGTTAATTTAACTGAGAAGTGACAACCGGTGGCAGCACTGTGATCGAAGGAAATGTGATTGACGATAGTAGTACTTATACGTCAATTTGTACATCAAGATCATTTTAATAATATTACTGACATGGTTATTTCTCACCCAAACGATTCATTTTTACTTGTAGGAGATTATAATCTGCCCAACCTAATATGGTCACCGTCACAATCTTGCTTCATTATAGAAAATCCTAATAGCGCCACTGAAAAATTATTACAAAATATCATGTCTCTATGTGATATAGAACAATTTAACGGCATCCGTAATAAAAATAATAAAATATTAGACTTGGTTCTTTCCAATAACACTATTGCAGTAAGCACTTGTAATCACCCACTCTCTAAAATCGACACGCATCACCATTAGAGTTAACCCTAGACTTGCAACATCTAAATATTTTAAACAAAAATTCAAACCATTATCTTAATTACCACAAGGCTGACTATGAGGGAATTATCTATACTTTATCTTCAATAAATTGGCAAGAAGAACTAAGTGATGACAAGGTAAATAATATGCTCGACCATTTTTATAAAATATTATATAATATAATAGACAAATATGTACCATCAAAACTTAAAAAAGAGTCTAAATACCCTCACTGGTTCTCTACACCTCTCATAAAAGCTATTAAAGAAAAAAATAAGTATCATAAGAAATGGAAAATTTATAAAAATGAAGAATACTACAATAATTTTAATGTCTTACGTAAACGTGTAAAAATGTTGGTTACCGATTGTCATAATAAAAACATAAAAAATATCGAATCAAACATTAATACAAATCCTGTTTATTTCTGGAAACATGTCAAATCTAAAAAGGGTACTTCTTATATACCAAACCACATGTATTATAACAATATACACGCATCCAGTGGTGATGATATTTCTAATGTATTTGCTAACTTTTTTCAATCTGTTTATGTTAATAATAATTCAATTACGAATAAACAAAAAAACACTACTAATGCTAATTGCGTTTCAAAAAGTCTGAATTTTATAAATGTATCACAAGAAACTATTTTATCTGTATTAAGTAGTTTAGACACTAATAAGACATCAGGTCCTGACAACATTCATCCTATTTTTATTAAAACGTGTGCTTACTATTTAGTTGAACCTTTGGAAATAATTTTTAATACCTCTTTAAAAGAAGGTATATTCCCGGACATCTGGAAATGTACCTACATAACGCCTATTCATAAGAGCGGCGACAAGGAAAATATCAAAAATTACAGACCCATATCAAAATTATGTGCAATAGCCAAAGTATTTGAAAAGTGTCTCCTAGATAAATTAAATTATCATTTTGATAATATTATCATTCCAGAACAACATGGTTTCGTTAAATCAAAATCCACTTTGTCAAATCTACTTACATTCACTGAATATGTAAATAAATGCTTTAGCAAGTTCCAACAAGTAGACACCGTCTATACTGATTTTTCGAAAGCTTTCGATAGAGTCAATCATGATATTCTCATTCAAAAACTATTCAACTGTGGAATCCACGGAACGCTACTTAGATGGCTCGACTCCTACATTCGAAACCGGATCTTATCAGTGGTTGTTAACGGATTTAAATCTAGAAGTTATGAAGCCACTTCCGGTGTGCCTCAAGGGTCCCACCTGGGTCCTTTACTTTTTATTTGTTATATAAACGATATAGGTCAGGTTTTCGAAAACTGCGAATTTTTACTTTTTGCAGATGACCTTAAAATTTTTAAGAGTATCGACTCACAGGTAGATTGTCATTATTTGCAAAATGACATGAATACATTTTATAAATATTGTGCCGAAAATTGTCTCTCCCTCAATGTGGATAAGTGCTATGCTATGACTTTTACAAGGAAACGTGATAGTATATTATATCCCTACAAATTAAATAACGATACAATAAAAAAAGTTGATCTTACGAAAGATCTAGGTGTTATGTTAGATACTAAGCTTCGTTTCGATCAGCACATAGATTATATCATAAATAAATCTTATAGAATGCTAGGTTTTGTTTTAAGACAAAGTTTTAACTTCACCAATTCCAAAACACTGTTGACCCTGTACAACAGTCTTATTAGACCCAACCTGGAATACTGTACACCAATCTGGAACCCTTTGTACTATAAATATATCTACAGCATAGAGCAAATACAAATTAAATATATGAGGTATTTTGCTCGAAAACAAAACTTAACTTTCCATTCATCAACCTATCATTCATTTTTAAACGATTTAAATTATAGTACGCTTGAAACTAGAAGAACAAAAAATGATATGATCTTATTACATAAAATTATTAATAGTTTAATAGATGTTCAACCATTTATTTCAAATATAAACATATTAGTACCTCAAAGAAATACTAGATCAAAAAATACATTTTACATTAATAACTGCAATACAAACTACTGTCAAAATTCACCTCTAAACCGATGCATGTCAGTCTTTAATGAGAAATTTAATGCTATAGACATATTTAATGGTTCACTTCCAGAGTTTAAATCGAAAATGAATATTATGTTAAACATTACACGCTAAATAAAATAAAAATTGTTTCATATTGTATTATTATATTGTTATCATATTGTATATGTAATTATAACAACACATTTATTTATATCATCTGATACATTGTACTAATATTCTGTAGATATCTGTAATTGGCCACTCACTGGCTGTTGATGTCTTAAATAAATAAAAAAAAAAAAAAAAAAAGATTAGGTTAATTTAAACACAATGCGTTTATATTTTATTAAAATGCGAGTAAATATTTGCGACATTTTTGAATTATTAAGCACTACACATGTATCGAGGTGTAAAACAGAATCATCTCCCGAAAAATGCAATAAACAGAATCGCATAGTATCAGTTACTTTTTGCCATTACATGGCAAAAGAATTTATCTTTTTTTGGCAAAGATGTGTTCTTGTTTATGATGAGCAATATAGAAGTATTAAATATATGGTTATTATTTGTTTTTGTTGATTTTTAGAGTTAGTAATAAAATATGTTGAAATTCATTGTATTTTTCTTTAAAATGTGTTATTTTTAATAAAATAACATTAACGTTAAGAAAACTGTTTTTTACTTGGTTGAATGTTTGCAAAATAGTAGGTAATGTAAACAACCATTGTGAGCACTTGAATGCGTGGCAAGCGGCCGAGGCGAGTCTGCCGCGGCGAGTTGTCCTAGATCGATCAAAAAATATGTTGAAATTTATATTTCGCATTATCGACTTCTGTCTCTGACAAATTATAAAATTTTGAAATTCCTGTTAAAATTAATAATCGTGATTTATTTTTCTAGTTCTCATATCTTTCCACGTACCCCATAAACTAAAGTCCGTTCAAGATAACTATAAAATGACGTCAGTGTTGAAAAAATGTTGTGTTGCAAACTGTGTTGTATTTCCTAGAGAGTAAAGGGGCTTAATGTGAATTATTATATAGAGCGGTGCTTTCCAAATGATTTGGTGCTTTCCAAATGACATCAGTAGTAAAGATGTTGCGAAATTTATGGTTTAACATATATTATGTGCATAATATTGAGAAGTGATACGTACGAATACGCTAACTGGTGACTAAATTATTGTTATTAAGTACAGCAGTACAGTTTGAACTTATTACTTATATTTTAATGATGTATCTTTGTTACAATGTCGACAAAAGTTGTGTAAAACTATAAAGACACACCAAATTTTAGTGATTTTACTTGTTATTCATGAAAGGACAAAGATAGGCATCTTAGTTTTTTTTACAAAAATTGATAATAAGTCCAAATTGGGAAAAGATTTGGTTATGGAGAGTAAAAAGGCGTATAAATATGTTTTGAGTTACGATTTTTCGCGTGATGATTCTATTATACACCTCGATACATGTGTAGCGCTTAAAAACTTAAAAATATCGCAAATATTTACTCGAAATTTAATAAATTAAAAACGTATTGTACTTACACTAACCTGTTCGTTACGTGCAAATTGATGGCTAAGTATTACAGTTGTCAATCATATTTCCTTCTATCAGAACGCTGCCACCAATACTGCTCCTTGTCTATAATTGCATGCATGATATCGAAATAAAACCATTCAAATCAGAAACTCGGTAAAATGAATATACTCTATGCATAATAAGCTTATGCATGAGCGTATTGATGTTAAAATGAGTTAGTTAGTTAGTTCTTTAAAATTTGTGGCGTACAGAAACGATGGCAATTTGAGCCTGAGGTTGAAATGACTTGGTACCGAGAGACAATAATGGATTCTGAAATACATATGTGTCAGCAACCACATTGTAAACGGGCCTACCCAGGCTTGTGGAAACACACCTTAAGTCCGCAAGCCAACGGACACTGCAGTCAGTCAAAGTTAGCAGTCTAGGCGTGGCAGCTGTGCGATGAGCGCTACCAGTACGTTATTGTTATTGTTGTGTTCTTAACCTAATGAAATGTAATACAGAAATGGAATATAGTGATTTTATATGAATGTAGTGTGTATTATTTGACTTGAAAGCGGTCATGCCTGACAAATGCAGCGGTGGGATGTATTTCTAAAAGCAGTGCCGAAATAAAAAGTAAAAAAGTGTTCGCTATTTTACTTAAAAACAGTGAAAACAGTGATATGTGGTGTAAGACAACAATAATTTTGCATAAGAACAGTGCCAAGTTGTATGAAACGGCAATAAGTTGTATGAATTTGCTTCGCGGGGAGCGAAAGAGAACCTTATTTATCGCCCCGGCGATAAAGGTCATATTAACGGTGTACAGAGAGTACGTTTGTTTTGAAATTGTAAAATTCGATTAAAATAGTAAGTTTATGCCATAAAAACTGTTGACTGGTAACTGTTGTGATACAAAACATTGTTATTTTATTGTGAGACTGAATTTCGGGGTGAAATTTAGTGACATTGTTGCATTTAAAACGCAAAATTTGTGAAAACGCGTGATAGCTTGTGTCCGGAAAGTGCGTAGCGACGTGTGGGCAGTGAGACGCGAGACGGGCGGGTTGTTCGTACGTTTCGACACACGGCGGCCGGTAAACGACAACAAATACTTTCGAACGGAGAGTTTGGCGCGCGCGGTATATTTGAACGTGAATCACCGCGACAGTTATTTAAAAAAACACTTGAAAATGGACACTAAAAGCGAAATGGCCGATGTAAGTGAACCTATTGCGTTTGGGATCACTGAAGAATTGCCAGAGTCAACTGTGAACGGGGCTGAAGGTTTTTACCCTGCAAACTATGACAGAAGTAACTATTTACGTGAACGTGATCCGGAGTTGGAGCGTGAGCGTGACTTTTTAAATCGGGAACGCGAACTTTTAAATCGGGAACGCGAGTTGCTACAGCGAGAGAGGGCCTTGCTTAGCACAACGCCGAGTTCGATGCAAAATATGAGTTGGGGATTCCAGAGAGATCTCGCGGAAAAATTGATGCCTAAGTTTGACCCGGCGAAAACTGCAGGACTGACCGCAGATCGATGGGCCCAGAAGGTGGAAGGCATTGCGAAGGCTTACGGCTGGAGTGATGCTATGCTGCTGACACATGCGGTGTCAAAATTAAAAGGAGCTGCTCGACAGTGGGTTGAATGCGATACGGAAGAGCTGAATACCTGGATGAACTTTAAAGCGAGACTGAAACATAGTTTTCCATCTGACGTCGATCAAGCAGACATACACACAATCTTGTCGAAGAAACGCAAGAGTGCTACTGAGACATATGAATAATATGCTTATGCAAAGAGAAAAGTATAGTTGACGTGAAGAACGCTACTTCGACACCGAGATCAAATGGACAGGTAGAAAGATTCAATCACACTATCACAGCAGCTATTACTACTAGTTACCAGAGAGAAGATGGGAAAGATTGGGACAGGAGAGTAGGCGAGTTACAATTTGCCCTGAACGGTATGAAGAATAAAACTACGAACAAGACGCCACACGAGCTTGTCTTCAGTTATGAGCCGAGAAGTCTAGTTAGCAACGAACTTATTAGAGCCATAGAGAAAGAAGAAAGCGTCAAATATGATGTAGAAGAAAACAGAGAAGAGGCGTTAGGTAACATAAAGATGATGCAAGAAAAGGAGAAGAAAAGATTCGATAGCCGACATCGACAACCAAGGAAATATAAAGAAGGAGATCCTAGTAATGATCAGGAGGGAAGCGGCAGCTATGGGGCAATCCAGAAAGCTTATGCCACATTATAAGGGACCTTATGCAGTAGGTAAGGTTCTTAATAATGACCGTTATGTGTTAATAAATCTCCCAGGTGCTAAGCGGACGCAGCGCACGTTCCAATCCGTGTTTGCTGCGGACAATATAAAGCCGTGGTGCTCACAATTAAATGAAGAACCATCTTCTACCGAAGACGAGATGACGGCTTCCGGAGTCGAGGACAACTCCGCTGATAGCGCGGCCGAGCTGTCAGCAACCACATTGTAAACGGGCCTACCCAGGCTTGTGGAAACACACCTTAAGTCCGCAAGCCAACGGACACTGCAGTCAGTCAAAGTTAGCAGTCTAGGCGTGGCAGCTGTGCGATGAGCGCTACCAGTACGTTATTGTTATTGTTGTGTTCTTAACCTAATGAAATGTAATACAGAAATGGAATATAGTGATTTTATATGAATGTAGTGTGTATTATTTGACTTGAAAGCGGTCATGCCTGATATATGTATGGATGTGCACCCAGTATGTATTATTCTCTTCTGCGTGTACTCAGTAAATAAAAACTGGGAATAAGAGTATTACAACTATAGCTTGCTACTTAAACAATATTTTATTATTGACTGACCTATATCTTGTCCAGCTGCATTTTTCCTGTATTCACCTTCACCTCCACATTCAGACTTGATGTTAATCTCTTTAGCGATGATAATATTAGTGTTGTAGTTAAACGGGGACATGGTCGCGAAACCTGGAACCAAGATGCCAAGTCTCACTTCGGGTTGTCGCGCCAATGATGATGAGTTATACTGGGGCGTGTCGTAAGTAGATGATATGATATACGTCTTCGGAGTATTGCTGGTCTCTGAATATATATATATATATATATATATATATATATATATATATATATATATATATATATATATATATATATTCATGTATTCATATTTCAGAGACCAGCAATATTCCGAAGACGTATATCATATCACCTACTGACGACACGCCCCAGTATAACTAAAATATTTAGTATACTTCATATATATATATATATATATATATACTGTATGTTTCCAATGTAATTATTATTATTATTATTTTCAGAACCGGATAATTTTTAAAATTTAACTAATCTAAAATAAAACCTATTAGATGGATTTTTAATGATAACATGTAATAAAAAAATAATGTCACAGTAAGCCGGGGAAGAGAAAGACAGCAATATAGGGAATGCTGAAGATAATCAAGCAACAAAAATACAAGCCCTTCAAAATTAATCTTTAGTCAAATAAAATTTCATTACAATAATGTAACCTGGTTTAATCAAAATTTTGAGGGTATTTTCAGTTTATTTTAATCATTTTCATTTTTCTCTCCTTTCCAGTACAATCAGTGATAAGAGTTTTCTTGTTCCATGGCACCTTAGGATGTTAAGGCAACATTTTTCTTCCAAATTCACATAATGAAGGCAATATAAGATTTTAACCACCTGCTTTGCTGATATAATCATAATTTATCAAATCAAATATAATTATATTTAGGTCTATCATCTATACTAAATATTTTTTTGAAACAAAAATAAAATTATACATATAAATCCGGGATAATTTTTTTGACAACAAATTATACACTTATGTTTTAATATAGCTGTTAAATGATGAAAAAGACACATTTCTATCACAATATCGGCAGTTGCACAAAAAGAGTTTTTATGCTTTAGTAATAATAATAGGATTCCAACACCTAGATAGGCGTATAAGGGGCAGAGAAGTTCTCCGTTATGCTTTAATAAATAATCCTATAAGCATCAATGTACTGGTTTTCCTAGAGCTCCATTTTTAAATGACCGTTTGATGTGTATGACGTCACATGAAAATTATTTACTAAACTAACACTACTAACCATTGTTTGCTACAGCTACACTCTCCAATTTATCTTCAAATTGACTGGTGTCAACAGGTTCAGACTTGACGTAAATCTTCTCTATATTGGTGCTATCATGGTATATGTCATCTGTAACTTCCTCTTTGATTCCTGCAATAATCATATCATAATCGTATATAAATTAATTATGTACTGTAAAAAATGTAAAAATTGTATTCATGAAGATGTTTTCAAATCAAACATTGCTGAAATAGTCTATAACAATAATATATGAATAACAATAGTTTGAACGTACAGTCATATCTAACAGTTTTTATTATGAACATTATTTGCAAAGTTCGTAGGAGCAGTGGTGTTTTAAGCACTTGGATGGCCCTAACCGCTGTCTAATTTTGAACCCCCCTTCACCAAAATAATTTCTTTACAACCTTGCAACCAAATTTTATTTTTGATATCCCAAAGTACTATATTAGATAGCCCGCTTTGTGCGCCCCCAGTGATCCACCAATGCGTAGAAGTGTATTACAATTTATCTGAGATAACAATGAACAATCGATTCATTAAACAAACTGTTGGAATTGACTATACTAATAAAGGTAGTATTAAGTTTGGGTTAGTTGTAGATGAGCTTGTTACTAACCATTCTCCCATTCAGCCGTGTGCCTTATTTCTGCCTTCACCTCATGTTCATCAGTAATATTGTATTCTGTCTTAATATCAATCTCTTTTTTGATAATATCACTATATCTTGTGTCACTCATATTCATTCCTCGAACAAAATCTTTCCAAATTTATTCTAAAAACCCAATAAACAAAGTTTTTCTTGTTATTGCTACCTTGCTTCATAAATTTCGGCATGTAGCAGTCCGTGCGTATTACTAAAAAAAAAAAACGGAATATACTCTTTTTTGCTCGTCACTTGTTTTTTTTTTTTTTTTTTGAGTGAGTTTGATCACTTCTATTTTGGGAGTGAGGACCTTTTTTTTTGCTTATCACTTCTATTTTGGGAGTGAGGACCTTTTTTTTTAGCTCATCACTTGTATTTTTGGAGTGAATGACTTGTACTTTTTTTTAGTATACTCTTTTTCTGGTCAGCCTACAAAAACTGCAATATTTTTAAAACGGGTTAAAAATTCCACTCCTACGTTTCCGGCTCAGATCAATGTACATTACCTATAATTATTTCAGATTTTTAGTTTAACCTCTTTGGGTAAAAAGGGATGGGACAAAAACTTTTGTAGCACATTTTTGGCTAAAATCGTATTTAAAAAAAAAAACTTTTGGTTTCTTAAGCAACGTCCTAAGAGCTTTCTTTAGATACCACACAATAATTTTTTTTTAAATAATGTTTTTATGGACGACACGAAAAAGTCGACATTTTTCGAAGAACTAATCTGATCAAAAATTCCTATGGAACTATTCCGGTTCCCACCAATGTTCATTATGGAGATTTTTTTTCCAGTTTTTTAGATCAACCCCTCTGAGAGATAGGGTGGGGGACAAAAGATTTTAGACATATTTTTGGCAAAAATCCCATAAAAAGAATTGAATTACAGGTGTGTTCGTTTGTGTTGTCCAACCTACACTAAACTATACCACAGCTATAGTGCGTTCGAAGGTGAGTTTGCAGTACAGGGCATATGGAGTAGTTCTTTTTCATACTCTCTAATGGGTTTACATAATGACGCTATCCTTTTCTTGCTTGTCGACGTTGCCAGCTCTAAAATGCGCTGATCTGTGAAGACGCAGTATTCTACAAATGGTCATTTGTTTTTGTTGAGTGTTATTTTGAGTTTTATAAGAACTGATTTTTGTAAATCATACAAGTTTTTTATATTATTATAATTGACACATTTGACACTTTTACAACATTTGGCAACAGCGCTCCCATTTGCCATAAGAGCTATAGGAGAAAAATTTTACGATAGTAGCGCCACGCGGATTTTTTTGAAACCACTCTAAATCAGATACCACTGGACATTTACTAGTAAATAATAGCGAAAAGTGTATCAAAAAACGACAAAAAATAAATAATTGTTTGGGATTTTTTGATTTTGTGAAGTGAATTACTTGTAATCATCTAAAATACTACATTTTGTGATCTGGTTTTAAGTTATGGCGGTTTTCCATTGTCGATTATTTTAACTATATTGGGGGAAATAATAATTCCCGTGTTGTTTACCAAGGGGTAGAAATCTACAATGCTGGGCATATAATATTGTGTAGAGTCACTGAAAAAAACAGAGAGTTCATAAAGATTTATGCATTATGCCTACAAACTTGTGCATTACAAACCCACACACAATAACAGGAATTTTCAAGATATGCGATAATAAATACAAAATTGAAAATATTTTTTGTAGTCACTATCATTAAAATGTAATGAGCAAACTTTGATATAAGGGCTCACTTTTTTTCCAATTTTTAAATTGTTTATCTAAACATCGCGTCGATTCCTAACCTCTTGCTTTCCCAATTTTGTTTCGAACCGTACGGTGTCTGATATTAGTGGAAACAAATGAAACGATATTTCCGGGTTTCTTCTTTTCAATGAATTGCACATAGGCACACAACAATATGTATTATACATTTTTTAATGATTATAATAAAACTTTAAAAACAAACTTCATACAAAACCAATACACAAAACGAAATGTTATATGATGTACACAAGTTCATGAAACGCTCACCAGATGGTAGGGTGCTTAGCTGCAAATCCCTATACTGCAAACTCACCTTTGAACGCAGTATATGCTATCTTACACTGTGACGTCAGCTACTCTTGTCCCGGACAAGTCTGGTGCAACACAAACGAACAAACCTTACAATTACCAACAGAAATTCTACTAAAGACGGCCAGGACATTGATCACCACGGACTGCGACATACTTGAATTAATAAAACAAGTTGGCTGTAGTAGGAGTTTTGTTGGAAGAGTTTTGATTTAGAAATAATTATGAATAATACGAGAGACCGTGTAAAAAAAGAGATGGACATTAATACTCAATATAAAATTACTGATGATCATACAGTGAAGACTGGATTAGAACGCACAACTGAATGGGAGAATGGTAGGTAACAAACACAACTAACTCAAGCTTCGTTTATAATGAACCTATAACATGATCTCTTAAGGTGTTGCTAGTATATTTCTAATGAAATTGTATAAGAAAATATGTGGTTATTTAAACCAATTGCAGTTCATAACATGGCCTAATAAGGCCATTATTGGGTTTCTAATGAAATAGTATAAGAACATAACGTTGGGTTACTGCAAATACAAGGTCACACATTTTTTATTTTTTTTTCATTTCTGAATTGAGTATACTTTAATACATATTATTGTGTAGTATATTCTAACAAGTTTACTGGGAGCTTAAATGATCAGAACATACATAATATCAACACAACTTTTATTTTCCAATATGATTTATTAAGTATTCAATTCTTAAAATGCTAATTACTCGAAGCTGCATTTTGGAAGTTATCTGGTTTTAGCAGTAAGCCGACGGTATGTGGTAATGTTAAACATTAAAATCTAATTTTTTTAAACCTTTTTGCATTAAAAACTAGTTTTATAATGGACGATAATATTATCGCTGCCTCAACATTATTTACAAGTTTATTAATAGTGGAAATTAGAATCAAATACAGAACTTTAATTTCTCTTCAGTCTCTTCAGTTGTAAGCACAGTGAATGCTGGCGATTGTTACTATTGTATACATAGAAGTGCATAAGCCCAGAATGATTAGCTTGATGAACTACTTACTATACCAGTGATGGGGATCTTCTGAATATTCTTAAGAGAGATGCTAACATAACTAAGGTTGGGTCTCAGCGATCGCATACACGAAACTGGGTAGGAAAATTGATAAATATGATAATAATGGCAAGATGGAATTCAACTATTATCTGTTGTATACCTATAATAAACCCCCCATACACTATGAGGCATGCATCGATAAGCAAACTACAACAATATTTTATTTTGAATATCTTAAACAATACATTTTCTACAGTAATCAAATAGTTTATATTTAATTATGATCTGTTAATTGCAGGAATCAAAAATGAAGTTACGGAAGACGTATGCCATGATAATACCAAAATAGAGGAGATATATATCAAGTCGGAACCTTTGGATACCAGTGATTTTGAAGATGAATTTGAGAGTGTATCTGTCACAAACACTGGTCAGTAATTACAGTTTAATTGATGCTTATGTTATTTGTTATCCTAGTTAACAGTTGAGCAGGTCTACAATTACTTTTCATTATGTATCTTCAGGTATATTTTGTGTATTCAATTTTGGGCAGACAAAGTGTGAGCTTCAAATTGCAGTTCATTGCGTGTGTTCATATCTCAAACAGTCAACAGTTGATATTTTAAAACGGGTCTATGTTGTTTAAAATGTGAAGTTCATTTATGTTTTTAGGGTTTTGTAGGTATGACCAAAAAACCCTTATACCGTCATTTTGTAGTCTATCTGGCTGTCTGTCTGTCTGTTCGGTAAAAATTGTAGCCAAACAGCTAAATCTATAGAGTTGAAATTTGGCATGCTTATTGCATGCTTTAAAAAACATATCCACCTAAAAATATAAACAAATATGAGCAAATCAAAATATATATATATATATATATATATATATATATATTTAAGATTCTGAGTTGCATATCAAATGAAAGCCCGTAGTAAGTGGATTAACGATCAAAATTTTATTTTTGCATAATAAATTGTTTTGATGCGATTTTTGACAAAATTGTGCAAAAAATTTTTTGTCCCACACCCTGTAGTCCAGATGGTTTAAACTAAAAATCTGAAAAAATTCTGAGTAATGTACATAGGTATGAACCGGAATAGTACAACAGGAATTTTTGATCAGATTATGTTTTCGGAAAATAACGCATTTTTTTCGTTTTTTGGTTGACGATGTACAAAAGTTATAGTTATGTAACACACTATACTAGAAGGCGTATCCTGGTCTAATGGTTAGCTTGCTCGCTTGCTACGCAGCAAACTAGGGTTCGTTCCCGGGCAGAGGAAACAATTTTATTTTTTGTTTTTTTTTCCATTTTTATTTTGTTTAAATTATTTTGTCAAAATTCTAGTTATATTTTGGCAAATAAATGTTTATTTAATTTGTAAGAGCGTAAATTTAATAACCAGCTGGAATTGTTGGAATTATATTTTTATTCTATTGGAATTACGTATACGGAGTGTCATGTATACGTAACCAGAGGGGCGGAGCATATGACTTAAAACAATCAATGGAAGCCATAGGCGCAATTTTCAAAATCTTAATGAACCTTGCTATACATAAAAAAAAAAAATATTGCACATATTTATAAACTTAAACGATGGTATAAGGTATTCGAATTCAAATTAACAAAAAAATATTTTAACATAAAATTTGTTTTTAAAGGTCTTGGATTAACAGACGATAAATTAGTTTAAAAATATCGTTCATTTTGCCGTGATTACTACAAAGCAAAATTTGTCCTACACACTCAGCATGCCGCCTTCACTTATTATATACCTGCGAAAGCCTGCAATGTGTGAATATTCATACTGCACATCATTTTTTTTTTTATATATAACGATATAACAGGTAGTTTTATATTATTTTAGCAAGGAGTCAAATTATTTATTTACTTCTACAATTTTAGTTTTCTGGCTATAAAATAAAATAATAATTATTAATCTATAAGATTTATTTGTAATTAATGAATTTATTTTGTTTAAATCTGGCAAAATTTACACTAAGTGAAGAAATGAGACGGAGTTATTTAACAAATAAAGACAAATAATATAATATTTGTTGTTATTTGTTTACAAATATCAAAAAAGTTAGGTTATATATATTACCAAAAGGAGATTGAAAACCTTTATTACCAAGTGAGTAAAGGGGCTAATTTGAATTATGATATAGAATTATAAACGAATTATATATTTTATTATTCGATTGAAATTTAAGTTTTTGAATTCCAAATATTCGTTTTTTTTTTTTCATTTTGATAAATTAAAGGCACGCCATTTTCTTCTCGGGTTCGAATTCCCCTACCTCTTTCGGATTTTTATCTTTCGAAATTGTGCAGTCAGTTCTTGGGTTGACTCAACCTAATGCATTGAATACCTGTTTATACAGGTATAACAAGAACGGCTGAAACAGCACACTGACCACGTGGCGTTCATATCAATCGCCGGCGGTCTAGAAACGGAGAACTTACCTTCTCTGCCCCTTATACGTCTATCTAAGCGTTAGGATCCTATTATTATTATGTGCAAATAGCCATCGTTGCTATGCGCCAATTTTTTTTAACTAACTAAACTATTATTATTATTATTTTATGTCTAAAAATTCTAACAATCTATTATCTATTACATGTTTCGAGTTATTTGAAATGTCCCTTTTATTATTATTATTATTATTTTATGGTTACATTTTAATGACTTCATTTTTGTTTCATTTATCAATGCAAGTTTGTTTGCAGCTAGAAGAACATCTTTCAGTGATCCAGAAGAGAGTGGGTCGTCATTGCCTAGTAACAAGTCTAAACAATCCACAAATAAAAGTACTATATATAACATGACATTTGAACGAGCTAGTTCCTTTCCTAAACATAAACAAGTACATTTAGGAGAGAAGCCATTCAAATGTGACCAGTGCGACAAGACGTTTTCAAAGTCATCACATCTCATTAGCCACAAACGAACACATTCTAGAGAGAAACCATTCAAATGTGAGCTGTGTGATAAGGCATTTTTAGTATCATCACATCTCATTAGTCACAATCGAATACATTCTGGAGAGAAGCCTTTCAAATGTGATCAGTGTGATAAAGCATTTACAAAGTCATCACATTTCATTAGTCACAAACGAGTACATTCCGGAGAAAAACCATACAAATGTGAACTGTGTGATAAAGCATTTTCAGTGTCATCAAATCTCATTAGTCACAAACGAATACATTCTGCAGAGAAACCATTTAAATGTGATCAGTGTGATAAAGCATTTTCGGTGTCATCAAATCTTATTAGCCACAAAAGAATACATTCCGGAGAGAAACCATTTAAATGTGATGAGTGTGATAAAGCATTTACAGTGTCATCAAATCTCGTTAGTCACAGACGAATACATTCTGGAGAAAAACCGTTCAAATGTGATCAATGTGATAAAGCATTTTCAGTGTCATCAAATCTCATTAGTCACAAACGGATACATTCTGCAGAGAAACCATTCAAATGTGATCTATGTCACAAAGCATTTTCAGTCTCATCAAATCTTATTAGTCACAAACGAATACATTTTACAGATAGACTATTTAGATCTGAATAGTCATAAATAATTTCACAAATTGTCACTCCATAAATTACGATTTTGGGATAATATTGAATGGAAATATCATATTGTTCGAAGTGTTCAGAATTAGTTACTATTTCAGAATGTCCAAAAATATATAGGATGTTCAGTTTATAAAATGTTTTCAAAATAACTCAAAACGAAGTGATATTTTTGTACTATTGCTTGTTATTAAAAATAATCGAACCTTGTTCATTTAACCACTTGTGAGCTATTTGGTTAGGACAACCTGTACGAGAGTTACCTTTTATGTTTTTACAAACGACCATTAGATGTCAATATTGAAATGTCATTACTATATTCGTAAAATTTGACATTTGTTATTATGAAATCAGTGGCAGCTTATAAATTGACCGAGTAGTTTGTTGACAGTGAACGTTAAGAAAAACAAGTTTGTGAAAAAAATGGATATTACTCGTGTAGGTGTTCGTTGGATGATTTTTTAAGATTTTAGTAAAGTCCTAACTCAAAAACAATACATAGATTCCCTTCGTTCAACTTTTGATAATGAAGCACTATCAGAAAAGACTGTTTACAATTGGTTTGCAGAATTTCGTCGTGGTCGGGCGTCCGTCAGTGATGAATCTCGTGAAGGTCGACCATAATCGGTAGTAATTCAAAAAACATCGATGCTGTGCGCAAAATGATTTAAGATCGGCATGTGACTTACCGTGAGGTAGAGGCATCCTTTGAAATATCGCAGACTGCAATACATTCGATTTTGCATGAGCATTTAGCTCTGAAAAAGATCTGTTCCCAATGGATTCCGCATAATTTGACCTAAGCTTAAAAAAAGGCTCGTGTCGATTGGTGTAAGGGAATGATAAGAAATTCAATCTGGGCATTGCAAAATCCGTATACAACATCGTTACAGGCGACGAAACTTGGATGTATTCATATGAACCGGAAACTAAGCAACAATTCACTGCTTGGGTCTTCCACGATGAACCGAAACCCACAAAAGTTGTCACGAAGCACTTCCAAGAAAATGATTACTTGTTTCTTCGGTTGTACAGGACATGTCGCAACCATTCCTTTAGAGGATCGGAGATCAGTAAATGCTGAATGATATAGAACAATTTGTTTGCCAGAAGTCATCGACAAAATCAGGAAAAACAACAAAAAATGTCGCATCATTCTTCATCATGAAAGGCAAGCTCCCACACAGCACGTCAAACAATTGATTATTTGAAGGAGAAAAACATCGAATTAATGTCTCATTGCCCGTATTCACCTGATTTATCCCGTAACGACTTTTTTCCCCAATGTCAAACAGAAAATGCGTGGACAGCAATTTTCATCACCTCAAGCAGCTGTTGACGCCTTCGAAAACCATATTTTTGAGATACCAACTTCAGAGTGGAAAAAATGTTTCGAGAATTGGTTTGAACGCATGCAAAAGTGTATAAATCTTATTATTATTATTATTATTAGTTTTGTAAAAATTTAAAAGGTAGCCCTCGTATTTGTGTACATTTTCTTGTCGGCAATATAGCAAAGGAGATTCATAAAATACTGTAAAATATATGTGTTCTATAATTTTAGTGTTACAGGTGCGTGAAAATACAAAGCTACTGCTCTAGGAAAGTACCAGAAATGACTGCCATGGGTCTGGGATCTTTAATTTATTGCCTTATAAGTAATTTTTAATGCTTTAATCTGCTGCAGAGCCCGTATTGTAATCCAATAGAACTGTTTGGAGACCACCAAAACGTGAAGATTTTTAATTACGAATAGATTATTAATTAATAATATTAGGATAGCCAACGGAGTGGTTGAGTTCGTTAAATCGTGCAGTTCAGACTGGTGAAAACAGCCAGAATTGTGAGATTGCTGGTTCGATTCTTCGTTGCTCGATTATTCGGGCGAGAATAATATGTTTACATTACTCCCATTTTTACAATCATTCTAAACTAATAATAATAATAATAATACGATTTCGCAAGTAAAACCAAGGAACTGTTATATCTCATGTCTATCACTGTCTATCACTCTTGGTCTTTACGGTTGAAATTGTGGCCAACAGGTTGTACAAATTGAAAGTTTTTGACCCGCAAAAAAAAAATTGGGATGTTAGCGCTCTATATCGCTCGAAAAATATTTACAAATACTGAAGTGCTTGGCCAAGCGTCAGTAGCGTATTCTACGGAACAAAACAATGAAAAAAGTTCTTACAGACATATTTTCGAAAATAGTTTCTTAAAAAATTACAGCGATTTTAGTTTTAAACTGTTAGGTAATACGATTCTTATTACTATTTATTATTACAGTGAGCTCATTAATTCCTGAGCGTTATGTAATACTTAGCAGAAACATTGAGTTATCAACCTTATTTTCAAGGACATGTACACATAGGTGTAAATTCGATTTTTATTACCTTATGCCAATTAATTATAAAATGAACACATGAATTATTTCTCTACACGCCAATGAGGTATCAACAAATATGAAGTTCGCAGCGGATTATCGTTGTTCCTCGGATAAGTTCAGGTCAACGAAGTAATCTGATTGGTTCTTTGTAAAATTGCGACTTTCAGCTGTGAATTGGAATACAGTTTTGATATTTTTATACTCATTTTTTGTTTGTTATGTAACACTCAGGAATTAATCTAATTGTATTATTCATTACTGAATAGACATGTAGTTTTTTTTTTTTTGTCAATGAATATAGAGCAATTTTTATACACATTGGCATATTTAATTTTGTAAATTTCGTTATGAGTTTGGCAGAAAATAATTATAAATACTTTTACATTTTAAAATTTACGTCATTGTGACGATTCTCTCGCTAGTGGATATTACTTTTCTGATATTTCGGATATTCTGCTTATTACTAATCAACGTACGTTTATTATCTCACTCTCGAGTGCTTGAATGCATCCATGATGCTTTTTGCTTTTGTCAAACATAAAGTTTGTTGTTTACATAATTTTAGATTTTGATCATTGTTTTAAAAATTAACGAAAATGAAATAATAATGAGTATCATTGACGTCATTATAATTCACATATAAATATTCGAAACTCCTGTGGCCAGCTACGTCACTAAAGGGTGGTATTTGAAAGTAGGCTGCTTTTAGTCTGTAATTATTTATCAATATAAAAAACTAAAGTAAATGTGTATGTATTAATATAGATAAAATAAAAGATTTTCAGTACTATCGTATGCATGTTATTTGGAATCCACTTTTTATCCGATAATCTTCGAAGGGGGGGGGGTATTTTTTTTTCTTAGTCAAAAACACTTTTTAAACACTTTTTCTTAGTTACAGTGGTTAAGTTGATTTTATCTTTTCAGAGATAACATTTAATTCTAGTTACCGTAGTTAAGTTATTATATACGTGAGATTTCAAAAGAGTGATTCAGTGGAAGAATATTTAGAAGATATTGAAGAAGTGAAAGATATAAATGAGTTTGTGTGTACAAATTTTGTCAGAATTTATATAGACAAGGAAAATCTCTATGATAATTACAGTGATAAAAATTTTCGTGAAAAATATCGATTTTCTAAACAGGAAGTTAAATTTATACACCTTTGTTGAAAATGAAATTAATCATGTGACATATAAGGGACGGCATATAGATTCAAAATAACAATTATTATCCGAATTAAGATATTTCGGTAAGGGACATTTCAGGATGATACTGCTGATCTTCATGGATTTAGTCAACCTACTATGTCACGTATCATACGCAAATTTTTAGTTGCGTTGGCTCTAAAAAAAGACGCTTTTATTAAATTTTCAGGAAGCATCGAGAAAAAGAAATGATAAATTTTTATAATATGACTGGGTGTCCATCTATTATTGGAGCAATAAATAGCACCCATATTAAAATTATGAAACCAAACAGATCAATCCTGGCATTATTTATAAATAGAAAATCTTTTCATTTTTTTATTTGTATGTGCAAGCCGAACACCAAGGCAGTCGTTCTTTCAGATAACCAGAATTCTATATAATCCGGAAGATAAAAAACTAAATTGTCCAAAAATTTTCGAAAATAATGCTTCTTTAGCTTTATATCAAAATTACCGTAATAAAAAGAATAAACAAAATTTTACTAATAGTAATATTTTAGTAGTAAGAAAACGATCTTTTTCCATTTATCTGAACGTTCTCTTTTATTTTGCTTTACATTATCTATATTCTTTAAGAAAATTAAGGAAAAACAATCACAAAATATATTTAAAACTATATTACGCTCTGAAACTCTGGCTATGAATTTCAAAATTTATTTATTTATTTATTTATTTAATACAAAAAATGACTTCCAACAGTCTGTGAAAGCCATAGACCAATGACAGAAGTCATAGCATAGTAAAATACAACAATGCAATGTGTATTTTAATTTAAAATAACAGTCAAGTTAAATTATTTTATTACCAACTCGCACAATTTTCAGCTGTCTTTATTTAAACCACAGTATAAACAGTGTTTAATTTAGATATTGTTTAAAAAAATAGTTACTATGTTTCTGAATAAACAAATAAATTAAACACTGTCTAAACTTTAAACAGTGTTTAATTTAGAGAGTGTTTACTATTTTGTCTCTGAATAGCCCTATTCAAGTTTACATGTAAACGCCCATCACTGTCTATTGGGTACAACAATGCCCGATGGCGGCCCTACGAGCGCTGTGAACAGCTGATTGAAACGAGTTATGTGAAAGTTGTCCATATTTGTTTACATGTTAAATCATCGATTTGCAATGAATAATAAACAGCTATCTTTGTTAAATTATTTTAATTTTTTAAGTGCAACACCTTCTTCTAGGTATGTAGTTGAAGGAGAAGAGTTGTTAAACGCCGGAAATCTATATTGTGCGGAATTTTGGACAAAAATGATGAGCATGTCGACATATGTGGGTTATGTTTACAAACAAGCAGTTTGAGAACACCTCCTCACGAAGTCACTGGGAAATTAAAATTTAGTAATGATGTAGAAGTTTTAAATATGTCCTGCACATGTAAAGCAGGAACTACATGCAAACACATTTCAGCTGTCCTATTATTTTGTGCCAGGTGGTTAACAAACCAAAATGAAAGAAGCTAAGATCAGGGCATTGATTGATTGTAATATTTGATTTTTCATTTTTTTTTGTGTGGTTTCTGTTGGTTTTTCTTTTTGTTCCAGACACAATATACTAAGTATGGAAATATTAACCAGCACAGATTTAAAATGCCTGTGGTCTACTTTTAAAAAACCTGTCTTACAACGGTATGAACCGCAACATCTGTTAAAAACTCCTTGCCTACATAAATTGATTAAAAACAAAAGCAGGCACTAAAGGTTCATTGAAAATGTATTAGAAAAGCTGCGTACAGAATTTGAGACCTCTTGCCCTAATTCTGCATTAAAATTACACGGGTAGATATTTAATTATGTTCGAGAAGGATTTTTATAATTTAGTGTTTGTTTTTTATTTAATTTGTTTAATAAATACTAGTTTGTTATTATCTCTTCCACAACACCAAATTTATTAACAGTTCACAAATTGTTTCTCATTTGGAAAATAGTGGAAGTAAATATTTTTGTTACTTCCTTTTCTAGAGTGACAGCCAAACACACACCAATTTGTGTTATAATAACTCATTATAACATAAAGTAATATAAAAAGGAATAATAATTGCTATCAATAGTTAATATAACAAACAAACTGCAACACTAACTTTTAAAAGCAATACAAACTACACGAGAAAACACATGTAAACAATAAACTTTTACTCGTTTCGCCTAGTTCAGTTTTAGTCCGCTTGGCGTCACTTCATAGCGCTGTTCAGCCCATTAATTCACCGTTTAGCGATTATTCCAGGTATTTACCACAGCCTAGGCTAATGTTAACCATTGTATAAAAATTAGCACGGACTGGTACATGCTGAAATTAATAATTCCAACTTCAATTAGTTCCTATAATTTTGATTATTTGGGAATTACAAAAAAACGTTGAAAGAGATTTAATTCGGGGATGAATATAAGTAATGAGAGAAGTTGTGTTTTGCATCCGGATGATACTAGAAACAGTGATATTATTGAAAGAAAAACTAATATTAAAACAGAATATGCAGTTTCTGAGAAAAATGAAGTGAAAACTGGAACAGAGCACACTGCTGAATGGGAGAGTGGTCAGTAATAAGCACATTTACAACTAATTTACACTTAATATTGTTACTCTTATTTAGTTGTAAGCAATTAATTTAATTTATATTTGATTAAGATGTGTTTATTGCAGGAATCAAAGATGAAGTTACAGACGACGTGTACCACGATAATACTAAAATAGAGGAGATTTACATCAAGTCTGAACCTGTGGAAACCAGTGAATTTGATGATTTGGAGAATACAGCTTTAACAAACACGGGTCAGTAGAGCTATGTTGATACAAGCGTTCAACACTGATTTTCGTGTTTTAATTTGCAACGAGTTTTAATTATAATATATTGGGCTCAACAGCGCTATGAAGTGACGCCAAGCGGGCATAAACTGAACTAGGCGAAACGAGTAATGTTTTATTGTTTACATCTGGTGTACATGTGTTTTCTCGTGTAGTTTGTATCGCTTTTAAACATTAGTGTTGCAGTTTGTTTTTGCTTTTGATAGCAATTATTATTCTTTTTTATATAACTTTATGTTATAATGAGTTATCATAACATAAATTGCTATGTGTTTGGCTATCACTCTAGAAAAGGAAGTAACAAAAACATTCACTTCCACTATTTTCCAAATGAGAAACAATTTGTGAAAATAATAAATAAGTTTGGTGTTGTGGAAGAGATAAATAGAGGTGGTGGTAATAAGAGGTGGTGATCTCAAACTGCTTGTTTGTAAACATAACCCACATATGTCGACATGCTCATCATTTTTGTCCAAAATTCCGCACAACATAAGATGTCCGGCGTTTAACAACTCTTCTCCTTCAACTACACACCTAGAAGAAGGTGTTGCACTTAAAAAATTAAAATAATTTAATAAGGATAGCTGTTTATTATCCATTGCAAATCGATGATTTAACATGTAAACAAATATGGATAACTTTCACATTACTCGTTTCAATCAGCTGTTCACAGCACTCGTAGCGCCGCCATCGGGCATTGTTGTACCCAATAGTGAGTTCGGATATTCGTATTTTTTACTCTATGTGCTCCTATGTCATTTGTGTATCCATGTGGTGACTCCAAACAGCGTTCGGCTTGATAGTGCATGGAGCTTTTATTGCGAGTCCCACCTCGGCGAGTTATACAATAGAGTGCAGGCATGTGCAGTTTACAGCAGGGTGTAAAATCACCGCGATTTGATGTTTTGAACTCCGAATTTACATAATTTATATATTTTGTTTTTTAACGTGAGTTTAGTGAAGAACTCTAGACTTTTAATATGTTGGGAGAACACTATGCATAGTTGGTACTCATGTGTTCTTTTGTCAACATGTCTATCTCCCATCGTTCCACCGAAACGGTAACTCTTATATTTACCCCAAGAGAGTTGTACTTCAGCGTTCTCCCTAACGGAGCTTAAGTCTACCAGGCCGAATTTCGTGCCTGCTCTTCGCGCTGGCTAAATTCATGCTCATTAACGAATTTTATTATTATTTTGTTTTTTCTTACCTGGACAAGTTTTTCAATGTTTGGTCGAGTAATGTTGATCCCTTGCTCAAATATCCCACACAAAAAAAGACATTAATTGTTTAACATGATATCAGCATAATGAAAAAATAATAATAATAATTTAACAGTTCAAAATTATTTAAATAAAATAAACAGAAACAAAAAAGATTTTTCAACATTGGCTGAAAACGTTTCTTTGCAGTAGTCTT
This sequence comes from Liopterus haemorrhoidalis, assembly GCA_963971575.1. Taxonomy (NCBI): domain Eukaryota; kingdom Metazoa; phylum Arthropoda; class Insecta; order Coleoptera; family Dytiscidae; genus Liopterus; species Liopterus haemorrhoidalis. The sequence continues at coordinate 49,136,338 of OZ020613.1, forward strand.
TGTAGATGCACTCTTTATCACAATATTTATCATCAGTTTTGCAAACTCACTTCACATATCAGTTTCTAATTCTGGATTGTCAAGAAGAAATGTATGAGATAGTTCAGATTTATTATCACTAAACATGCACTTAAATAATATCGAAAATATTATTTTATTTTTATAATGGAATAAAAGGTGATAATTATTGATTTGAATTATATTTTTAGAAATACAAAATTCAGTTATAATACATCAAAAAACAAAAATGTGTATATCTGTGTTTTAATTAGTTATTTCTTTTTGATAAATCAATTTTTATTTTCAGAAAGTGAAACGTCCAGTATTTCTGGTGGGGCTTGCGAGTTAAGAAGTGCCAACTTTAAACAAACCAGAACATCAAACCAGTGTAATATATGTAAGAAAAACTTTGCACGTGCTAATTATCTTGTTGAACACAAACGTATTCATTCTGAAGAGAAGTCATTCAAATGTGAGCTGTGCCATAAAGCATTTTCACAGTTAACATCCTTTATTAGACATAAACGAATACATTCTGGGGAGAAACCATTTAAATGTGGTCAGTGTGATAAAGCATTTACACAATCAACATGTCTCATTAGACACAAACGATTGCATTCTGGGGAGAAACCTTTAAAATGTGATCAGTGTGATAAAACATTTTCACAATCAGCACAACTTATAATTCACAAGCGAATCCATTCTGGCGAGAAACCCTTCAAATGTGAGCAGTGTAGCAAAGCATTTTCGGATCCATCAGCTCTAATTAGGCACAAACGAATACATTCAGGAGAGAAGCCATTTAAATGCGAGCAGTGTGATAAAGCATTTAGTCAAAAAGTCACCCTCATTGTACATAGACGAGTTCATTTTGGAGAGAAACCATTCAAATGTGATGAGTGTAATAAAGCATTTTCAGATGCATCATGTCTGATTAGTCACCAACGAATACATTCTGTAGAATGGCCACTTAAATGTGAGCATTGTAATAAAGCATTTTCAAAGTCATCAGATCTAATTAGACATAAACTGATTCATACTGGCGAGAAACCATTCAAATGTGATCAATGTGATGCGGCATTTTCAAGGTCATCTAATCTTATTCGGCACAAACTAACTCATTATGGAGAAAAATCATTTAAATGTAATCAGTAGAATAAAGCATTTGCGGAGAGCTCAAATTACATTACTTAGTCACTAATAAATACACTCTGCAAAAAAAAAAAAAAAAACATTTCGTAACTGTGTCGTGTCATTTCAGGCCAAGTAAAGTCTAGTTTAACGCAAACGAAAGCATTCAAATGTGACGAGTAGAGATGGTATCATAATAACGTTAAAAAGTTTATCAAGAGGGTATATATACCTGAAAGGACAACGCATATTTTCTTCTAGAAACTGTTGAACACATAAAAGTCTATTTTGTATGTAATTTGTATTAACTTTTAATAAAGTTATTTAATTTAAAACATTACGGTCTTCTTTTTTTTATTTATTGTTTTTATATAATGACAATGTAACTACGTTTTTTACCGACCGTTACATATAGAGAGCGAGGTATTGTAATCTGTTCGATTTTGACTTTTCGAGATTTTTACAAATAAGCATGAATTAGGTTTTTGGTAACACGAATAATCTGTTTTACCATGATGTCTGTTTGTAGACACGTCTAGAGCAAATTCGATTGAACGGATTTTTATGAAATTTAATTTTTAAGTTTTGAACGACAATATCACAATTTGTCGCTTGTATGTGCTTTACGAATTTCGCAACAAAAGTATTTAGAAAAAAAAAAAATGTATTAAATAAAAGTTGTTATACTAGTGCATTTGAATAACACTTCGCCGACCGGCATAGCGTAGTGATAACAAGTTGTTAAGGTCTCGGGTTCGATTTCCGCTCAGGCATAGAATTAAAAAAAAAAATACAACTGTCCTGGCTAACTGCCAAAAAAGCAAAGGCCAAATGAAAAAAAAGTTAGATTGCAATACAGAGAAAAAGGAGTAGTTGAGTATCCTTTCCTTTCTTAGCGATGTTGCCGGATGTAAAACGCACTGATCTGTGAAGACACGGTATTCTACACATGGTTATTCATTTTTGTTCCGTGATCACATGCATCTCCGATACTTTTTCATTTAGTTTCAATGAATTGATGAACAACAAATCAACATAAAATTGCACAAATTAATTTAGTTTCATTGACATATTTGGCACTTTACAACATTTGAGAATATCGCTCCCATTTCCTATAAGAGTAATAATGCATTCTAATGTTTGAACGTACTATAGCAGCGTCAAAGTGGCAAAATCGAAACTAACCAAATAGACAATAACAAGTTTTTGACATATGGACAATACGTTGTAATCTGACATTTAGAAAAAATTTATTAATATTTTTTATCTTGATTTATGTTTTCTTAATAAATATCACACTTATGCCAAACAGATACAAAATTTTAAAATCCAAACAAAAGTAACACGTGCGTCAGAACAATAACAGACTTGTATATTTGTCTAGTTCAACATAATTCCGCCAGATAGAGTCTCTCTTATGACCATTTGCCTATAGTTTCACACGAAACTAAAAAACAGATAATACTAAATAACTCAAACTTACTTCACTTTTTCAGATTTTACATTGTTGACAGGTTTACCAATTGTTTACATAAATTTACACGTAAACAATAAAGTTTACATGTAAAGGCCCATCACTGTCAACTCACCAATTAACGATTGTTAAAGGCATCTGCCACATTGTAGGCTTACATCAAGATTATTAAAGTATAAGGTTTTTTAGTAATTTGTAGTGGTGGGGTAAATAGGCTACGCGTCATCCGTATGCTCACGGGACGTCAGTCTTTGTTTATCGTATATGATATATACACGTGAAGTTTGATTTTTGGCTATAAATATAAAAATATCGTTTAATTTTTTGATTTTCTACTAGCTTTAATTTTTTTTTTTTTTCGAAAGTAATGTTTCTTCGATCTAAATAAATTTTCTTACATTCATTTTTGATGTGAAGAGAATAATAATTGAAATATTTCCATATTTTAGTTTTAGGGTCACCCCCGTATCTATCTTAATATTCATCAAACTGAAAAAATGCATAGAACAAATAAGATTTGTTTCCTTATAAACATTTTTTATTGTGTAGTTTTTTCTGTTAAGATAGTTCTGTTAATAAAGGAAATGTTTTAAGTTTTTTAGTACCAGTTATAACCCAGAAACACCCCCTAAGAAAGAAAATTTTGAGATGCATGCCTATATTTGAATCCTGGTTTTACTCTGTTGTACCAAATTTCGTTAAAATACGTCCAGCCGTTTTCAAAAACAGATTTAATCTTTAATTTTATTAATTGCTATATTATTATAGCAATTTTTATTTCTATTTGTATTAATATATATCAAAAATTATATTTGTATTCGATTTTATTGTTATTTATTAACTATAATACAAATACACATCACCTTAAATTTTATATAAATCAGTATAAAATTTCTTTAAGTTTTTATTTATAATTTATTTAGTAGAACTGTGTTGAAATAAATATCTATTATGAAAATAGCCAATAAAAATATTTAAAAACGTGCAACATCTATATTAATTCTGTATGCTAGTTTGGACTACGTATACGTGTGACGTATTCCCCCTCACGCTGCGATTGGTCAGAAGTTACGAGACAACCTTTACTTAAATAATCTTGGGCTAACATAAGGTCTGTTCGTTTGTCTGCTTTGATCATATTAGAGCAAGTCTAGCAACATTTTAGGCGTCCGTTTGTGTAAGAATAGTTGATATAATAGTGTTTGTTTGTCCAGAGCAACCTACGCTAGATAACATCGAGCAAGCTAAACTTCCTCGGTCTCAAGAAGTGGACCAGTTAGAATAGAGCAGGAAATATAACCTCTAAATAAAGAAGTGTTTTGACAAGTGTTATTATAACCATATAAAATACTTATCATTAAAGGTTTTTACCCAATATTCTAAATAATTATAACATTTTAGATGGATCTGGTTAGTGAACAAATAAAAAAATAATCAATAAATACAAAAAATGTACTGGTCTTCTTTTTAGATAATATTACCAACGAAATTGCAGTAGGAAATGTTTAGGTGGAGAACAACGTATTAACAAAAATAAACGACAATATTTTTTCTTTGGCAAATAGCCGTTCGTCTGTGAAAATCAGACAGCACATCTCAAATTTGCTCTTGCAGTCGCATGATCATGATATAACTGCTCGACTTAAGCAATCTAGATCACACAAACGAACATACCATTATATAAAATCTGCACGGTTTGGTACATACGAAAATTAATAATTTCAACTGAAATTAGCTCCAGTAATTTTGATTATTTGGGAATAAGAAAAAATTTTAAAAGGATTTTGTTTCGGGAATGAATTTAAATGATATGAGGAGTTGTGATTTGCATCCCGATGATGTCAGAAACAGTGATTATTATTAAAAGAGAAACTGATATTAAGACAGAATATGAAGATTCTGATGAAAATAAAGTGAAGACCGGAACAGAGCACACTGCTGAATGGAAGAGTGGTCAGTAATGAACACATTTACAACTAACTCTCACTTAATATTGTTAGTCTTATTTTGTTGTAAGCAAGTAATTTAATTTATATGTGTATATTGCAGAAGTGACAGATGAGGTGTACCACGATACTACTAAAATAGAGGAGATTTACATCAAGTCTGAACCTGTGGACACTAGTGAATTTGAAGATGATTTGGAGAATGCAGCTTTAAAAAACACTGGTCAGTAGCGTCAGTGTAATTCAACCATTCAAAGCTGATTTTTGCGTTTTAATATGCAATGAGTTTTGAATGTTATATACCAAATTATGAGTTTGGGTATTCGTATATTTTTACTCTATGTACACCTACGTCATTCGGGTATTCAAGTGGTGATTGCAAACAGCATTTGGGTATTCAGCATTTGGCTTAACGCTTAACAATACATGGAGCTGTTATTGCGAATAGTGTTAACACTATCAGTCACACCTCAGCGAGCTACAGAATAGAGTGCAGACATGTGCAGTTTAACTCAAGGTGTAAGATAACCACATTTTGAACCCTGAACATAACCTATATTTGTGAAATAGAGCACTCCAGAATGCTGTCAGTTTAAAATCCAATATGGCGGTTGGAGGGTAAACAAAAATTTTACTTATGTGTTAATATTGGAAAACCTAGAGTAAAAATAAAACCGTTTGGAAAAAAAAAAAAAAACATAAAATGCCATTATTTTGTGATGAAAGGGTATGTGCTAGTTGTGGTGGACGTGACCAAGTTAATTTTTGTTAATAACCGTCATGTTTTAAAGTACAAATTTAAAACTACACTACGTAACTTATTAGGAGTCGGACAACAATTATAAATGAACTTAGAAAGACAAATTTAACCGGAAATAAATGAAATAATAAAACAAATAAACAAATTTATTTAGGATCAAGAGGCTATAAACATATCTACAAAAATTCCACAAAATACACAACAAAAACAGAACATACAAACATATATACCAAAGATGGTTTGAATTTGTAGTCATTTAAGAAATATAGTCACAAGTCGTAAGAAAGACCACTTGCTAATAAAGCGTTAGTGAATATGTTTTACTGTCTAGTACATAAGGAAAGTCTTATCGCTTAATAGAAAACACTACACAAGCTCGTTGCTTGTCACCCACAGTCTTTATCACAAACTATGAACATATTTCTTTAATACAGCCATACATGATTTACAGCCTTCGTTATGAACATTTCACTAGCACAACAATAATTTTTCAAACCAAAGATTACTCGATTCGATTACTCATTGTTGTAACACATAATAAGTTTATGAAGAGGATCTTTTGTATGATAAATCCAGAATATCGATGTATTCATAGTACCACAAAATGTATTAAATAAATATTTACGTATATATCAGGACTACATTTCGAGAACCTACGATTCAGCATATTAGCTTTCACACAAACAGCAGAATTGCCTGTCGATGTCAGCTGTGTCGCTGAGTTCATCACTAATAAAGTGACCGACTTTTTAACACTCACTATTGAGGCACACACTTGGCACAGCATATTTTTTTCACGTTATATTAGGTTTTCCTCCTTGTCCGATATTTTGCTATAGAACATGAGAGCATGTCCTTTCATTTTCTCTTTGAAAAACTCAGTGTAGAAACTGTGGGTTAACACGAAATAGCTAATAATGTCCATGGCTGTAACTATATCTGGACTATATTAACGATCCTTTTCAGTTGAAGTGTAGGTCCACATTATTAATAATTGAAATTTTGTTCCAATACCATACATAAAATCTTTGTGTTCACTTTCCAATTTCTTCAAATAGCTACACTTGTTGATTTTGTTAACTAAAATTAATTAGTAAAATTATTTAAGAAAAATCATTTCAAGTAGTTGTATAAAAAATAACCTCGAAACAAAATTTCACAAAATTACTTTTATTAAGTGAAAGCATCCAAAATTTAATACAAAGCTACAAGTAGGCTTTTGTTTTTTATTAAAAGCAACTCGCATTTATAACAAAATCGCAATATATTTCAATAAAAATGATATATAAGTTTTTGAAAGTTTTACTCCACATAGTACACTTATGGCAAATCAAACTTTGTTTACCCTCCAAGCTGTTTAACTAACAGCTGGTTTAGCGATTAGCTGTTTTGGAGTGCCCTATAGCTTGTAATTTACATCAGCGTTTCTCAACCGGAGGGCCGCGGCCCCCTAGGGGGCGGTGGAAGCTCGTCGGGGGGCCGCGAAGTCATACAAGATCGAAGGATGAAATTATAATAGAAAAACTCTCAATATTGCAAGATATATTCATAAATATATGACATTTATATTTATTAAAATATACCTTTTAAACATAAATAAAATAAATTATACTTATTGTGACAACTAATTTAAACGGTTCGCGTTGGAGGTACTTCAAGTACTTTCAAAAAGGTACGACTTGAACGTGCAATATTTTTTGTTATGCTCCGAGCTACTGTTAACTAAAGGGTAAGGATGCGAAAATGTTCAAAATGGAAAGCAACTTTGAACACTTGTAAATAAAAATACTTGCAAGCCATTATAGGTAACCATAACAGATATTAAAAACATGTTTATATAAAAATTGTTTCTTTTCAAAAGCTTTATTCAAATGTACCCAACACGCCATACGTTCATATATAAAAAAATCGAAGTCGTCCTTGATATCCTGTACTTCCGGATTATTTCGGAAAAGTTAAATACTACCATCCAATTATTTGGGTAAACTCTGGTCACCAAATTTTTTTCTCAGCTTGCTCACACATCGTCTTTTCGAGAAACATCGTGTTTCCTCTATTTTGATAGACCTTGTGATTCCTCTCTCTCTCTCTCTCTATATATATATATATATGTGTGTGTGTAGGATCCCACATCAGAATGGAGGGTGGACTGTGAGAATGTTAAAAACAATAAACACAACATTAAAATTAGTAGTTTAATGAACAGTATTTAAATACACTTAACAAATCTTATAACTCCACTTAGCAAATCTTATAAATATTCATCTACAAAACTAAAGTAACAACTTATATCTTGTATCTCATTAATACGTGTATTATTCAAAACGTTTTGCGGCCATCTTGTACGCGTCTCTTATTTAACTAACACCGATATTCCAAAATGAAACGTCACCTCCACCTCTCGCCTATTTCGTGTACTAACATCGTTTTCAGTTTAATTTTAAAATTTCTTTTATATCTTTACTTGCTTCCTACAGTTCGGCCGTCCTGCTCAGCAATCCGACTCGGATTCGCTAGCACTAAGCTCACTCCACGCTTTTAAATATTCGGCGCAGGTCGTTGTTATTGCTGGTCCTTCGTGTGTACCAACTCTTTGTACATTATATCTTTCGTTGGATTTTATTTTAGTAATCTCATAAGGTCCAAGGAATTTTTTTCTAACCTTCAGACCACTTCCAAATTGAGTGCGTTTTATGGCTACCAGATCTCCAATTCTATATGTCTTTGGTTTTTTACGTCTCAAGTTGTAAGTTCGCCTGTTCTCCTCTTGTATTTTAATCAAATTCTCTTTACATTTCTTTCTTAATTCTTCCCTTTCTTCTTGAAATGTTTCGATTATTTCTTCTTCAATGTACTTCTGGATATTTGCGTTTTCCTTTGTTCTCATTTTTACTCCGGTTAATAGTTCAAAGGGCGTTGTTTTTATGCTTCTTTGGTAGGTGTTGTTCAGTGCTTTTTGAACTTTTTCCACATGTTTGTACCATTTCGTGGGGTCATCTAAGCTCAGCTTAGTTAAGAGTGGCGTTATTATTTTGTGGATGCGTTCCACTTGCCCATTTCCTCTAGGTACGCCTGTTGTTATCAAGTAATGCTTGATAGATTCTTCTTCACAGAATGCTTCGAATTCTTCGCCGGTGAAGGCAGTGCCTCGGTCGGTAATGACCTTGTCGGGGTTACCAAATATTGTCTGCACCTTCTGTAAACAAGATACAGTTTCATTCGCTTTGGTTGTTTTCGTCGGGAACAACCAGACGAATTTCGTGAAATCATCCACTATAGTGAGTATGTGGTTGTAATTTTTATTAGTCGAGGGTAGTAGACCAAGATGATCAAGATGTAATGTCTGTAATGGTCCTTCGCCTTTAAGTAGAGGATGAAGATATCCCTCCTTTTTACCTTCTTTCCTGTTAGACAGAATACAAGGTATGCAGCAATTTATGAATCGTGTAATCTTCTCTTTTAGTTTCGGGATGTAAAATTCGGTGATGATTAACTCTTCAGTCTTCTTAATTCCAAAATGACCATTGTCATGGGCCATTCTTATGATTTCATTTTGGATTGGTTTTGGTATATCCAACAAGTCTCGACCATGCTCCACTTTGTATAGAATATTGTTTCTTACTACGTAATTTTCGTATTCTTCTGTTTGGAGTATCTTCTTAATTGCTGTCAGTTGTTCATCTTTATCTTGCGCATTCTTCAGCTTAGCTATCAGTCCATCGTATATAAGGAATACATTTCAACTATATATATATATTTACATAATTTTTATATTTTGTCAGTTTCGAGTGTTTTGGGTTTGAAGCGTATACATTTTTATATTTGCTACAAAAATTTCCTAGATTGAGTAACACTAAAATAAAAGATGGAATTTTTTGTTAATTCCGAAATAAGGAAAATTATGCAGGGTAATTCTTTTTATTGCTATTATAATACACCAAGAAACCAACATGTTTATATCTGTTTTAATTAGTTCTTTTGCTTTTTGAATAATCAATTCTTATTTGCAGAAAGTGAAACGTCCAGTATTTCTGGTGGGGCTTCTGAGTTAAGAAGTACCAAGTTTAAACAAACCAAAACATCAAACCAGTGTAATATATGTAAGAAAAACTTTTCACGTGCTAATTATCTTGTTGAACACAAACGAATTCATTCTGAAGAGAAGTTATTCAAATGTGAGCTGTGCCATAAAGAATTTTCACTGTCTACATCCTTCATTAGACACAAACGACTACATTCGGGAAAGAAACCATATAAATGTGATCAGTGTGATAAAGCATTTACACAAACAACTTGTCTCGCTAGACACAAACGAATGCATTCTGGGGAGAAACCATTTCAATGTGAGCAGTGTAATAAATCATTTGGTCAAAAAGGGACACTCATTGCACACAAACGAGTTCATTCTGGAGAGAAACCATTCAAATGTGATGAGTGTAATAAAGCATTTTCAAATGCATCATATCTGATTAGTCACCAACGAATACATTCTGAAGAATGGCCTATTAAATGTGAGCATTGTAATAAAGCATTTTCAAAGTCATCAGATCTAATTAGACATAATCTGCATCATACTGGGGAGAAACCATTCAAATGTGATCAATGTAATGTAGCATATACAAGGTCCTCAAATCTTATTCGACACAAACTAACACATTCTGGAGAAAAACCATTCATATGTAATCAGTAGAATAAAGCATTTTCAGAGGCATCAAATCACATTAGTCACTAACAAATGCATTCTGCAGAAGAAAAAAAAAAGAATTTCATAAGTGGACACTGTAACGAGTCATTTCAGGCAAAGTAAAGTCTAGTAAACGCAAACGAAAGTATTCAAATATGATGAGTAATAAAGCTTAAGATGGTATCATAATAACAAGTTTATTAAAAGAGTATACATATATACCTGAAAGGACTAAGCATAGGGATATACAAGGTTTGTTTGAAACGCCACACCTCGAATAATTCCTTTATTTTAAGAGATACAAAAAATTCTTCAAATGAAAAGTTAAACTAGATAAAAGGGCCCACTTAAGGACTCTAATAAGAATTCCGCATCATTTCCGGTTTCAGCGGAAATTGTTTCAACTTTTTATCTAGCATAGGGAATCGGTACTTTAATTTTATTTTCTTGAAAGTACATTAAATCAGCTTTACAAGGATATCAAAATATCATACTTTAATTTTAACCATTTTAAAATGACGACCATTTATTTACAAAATAATAAATAACATAAAAATCGTAGAAACTAAATTATAAATACAACATTTTGTAACTAGGAAATAAAATAAAACAAAATATGACTTAAGTTTGTAATAAACTAAGGAAAATTTACAAATGTTCAGTATGACCTCCGTTGTTATCCACACATTTTCTCATTCATAATAAAAACTGTTCCATTACATTTATAATGGTATACTCTTGAATTTCCCTGATGGCGGTTCTTACCCTATGTTCTAAGTCTTCTGACCTTTACCTTCAGGATACCTTTCTTGGTAGAGTTGCTGGGCCCTAACTGAATTTATTTGATATTCCCCGAATTTCAGAACCATATCTGTCATTTTTTCATTTGAATAACGTACGTAAGCTATAATTACAAACGATTTGATTATATCACCTTTAATATCAATCTCGTACTAACAGGAAAGAGAAATTGCAGGTTTTATTTGGTTTTATTATCTAACATCATTTTCAAAGCTTGCTATGTTTAACTTTGTACGATTTATGTTATTTATTATTTTGTAAATAAATAGTCGCCATTTTGAAATGTTAAAATTAAAGTATGATATTTTGATATCTTTGTAAAGCTGATTTAATGTACTTTCAAGAAAAAAATAATAATAAATAAAGTACCGATTTCCTATGCTAGATAAAAAGTTGAAACAATTTCCGTTGAAACCGGAAGTGATGCAGAATTCTTATTATAGTCCTTAAGTGGGCCCATTTGTCCCACTTAAGGACTAGTGGGCCCATTTGTCTAGTTTAACTTTTCTTGTGAAGATTTTTTTGTGTCTCTTAAAATAAAGGAGTTATTCGAGGTGCGGCGTTTCAAACAAACACCCTGTATACCTGAAAGGACTAGGCATATGTAGTTCTAGGAACTGTTGAAAACTTTAAGAGTTTATTTTTTATGTATTTTTGTATTATCTGTTAATAAAGGTAATTCATTTAGAAGATTACGGACGTTTTTGTATTTATTTATGATTTTTATGTAATGGTAATATAACTACGTTTTTTACCGACCGTCGCATATAGAGGCGAGGTATTGTAATTATATAATTTTTGACTCTTCGAGATTTTTACAAATAAGCATGAAATAGGTTTTTGGTAACACGAATTAACTGTTTTTAGCATAATATCTGTCTGTAGACATGTGTAGAACAAATTCGGTTGAACGGATTTTTAAGAAATTTAATTTTTAAGTTTCTAACGTCAATATCACAATTTGATCAACTTTTGGTACAAATCCGTTTACCAGAATGCATAGTTTACTGTTGTCACTTGTATGTGTTTCATGAATTTCGCAACAGAAATATTCAGAAAAAATGTATTAAATAAAAGTTGATTTACGAGGGTCGTCTCAAAAGTAAGTTACACTATTTTTTTTAATCCGTGTGGTTGGCGGGAAAAGTCTGGGAGTCTCAGGGAATTTGCGTCTGGGTGTAGTGACAGCACTGTAAAATTTCTATGAGCGTGTGTCGATCGATCCGGCAGTCAGGCTCCAGCCACTATGGAGAGACCACTTGCTCTTACCACCGATTGCGAAGTTCGTGCTGTTATTTGTTTTTTGACGGCAAAAAATAAAAATGCTAGTGAAATTCATCGCGTGTTGTGTAGTATTTATGGTGAAGATGTTATGTCAAGGCCAATGGTTTCTCGTTGGCGCCAATCATTCATTGAAGGGAGAAACCATTACACGATGAAGAACGAAGCGGTTGCCCCTCCACTTCTCGCACCTCGACTGTTGTCGAGGATGTTCAAAAGGTCATTGACACTGTAGCATGTACATCAGTTGCATTATTATTTTTTGCCGTCAAAAAACGAATAACACCACGAACTTCGCAATCGGTGGTAGGAGCAAGTGGAGTCTCCGTAGTGGCTGGAGCCTGACTGCCGGATCGATCTACGCACGCCCATAGAACTTTTACAGTGCTGCCACTACACCCAGACGGAAATCCCTGAGACTCCCAGACATTTCCCGCCAACCACATGGATTAAAAAAATAGTGTAACTTACTTTTGAGACGACCCTCGTACAAGTTATAACTATCAATTTTTATTACGACATTTTGATACGACTCATAAATTTTTATAACTTTTTATATTTTTGAGTTGTTTATCTGCTATTTAAATATCTATTTTGACATACACGTAGTGACGTTTCCATAATCACGAGAAATTATAAATACGTTTCATTAAATTGTCAACGTTATTATCTTTTCAATCATAATTTGTGTTGAAAAGTAATTTGTTTAAGAACTTTGTGATGACGGTCGATTCTGTAGTGGCCACAGCTAGTATTTACAACTGTGGTTATAATCATCATCGGTGCGACAGCCCGAGACGAACCTTGGCCTTCTGTTTCCAGATTTTGTGATCATATCTTCAACCTGTATGCATTCAGGAGTAATATGGTCATTTTTTTTTTTTTTTTTTTTCTATCGCGCACATAAAATCTACAGTTTAAGCTTGTTGCGAACAGCTAAGCAACGCCTTTAATTTGTATATTTTTGTGAAAAAACAGGACTGAACCTATAGACGGGGGTTCAGTCCTGTTTTTTGTCCCTTGTTAGCAGTCAACGGCAGGAACAAATGCATTAGCGCTTGCGGCCATCGGCTTACGTAGTTATAATCACTACTGTTATTTCTTTGTAGGGGAGTCCAACTTTCTCCAGCTTATTTTCTTAGGCAGCTTCATTTTTAATCTATATTCTTTGGTTGTTCCGTATTTACTTCAGTCGTGAATTAGTGTTTAGGATCTTTTATATAGGACTTTGGAGTGATATTTCGGCAGTTATATATATAAAAAATGTATTTAACAACCCCAGAGCTGCAGAGATTATTTTATATATAATTTAAATCATGGTTGGCTAATTAATTTAAAATATAGTAATATATTTGAAAGTACTATACTCTATTTTTTTAAAGAACGAAGGAGATGGCGCTGCGAGCGCGGCCGGTTTCACACTACATCAAATTAAATTTTTCGGTAAATTCAAATTCAGATCTAATTAGACATAAACTCGTAAGTTATAATTATAAATAATAGCATATTAAGAATATGCTATTATTCTTAATTAAACATTATCTTAACATATACCTCCGTTTTACTTATTAGAAATAATAGGTATTAATATATTCACTGTAAACTTAGTTTGTACGCCTATGTTTACAAATTTGGGTTAAAATAAATAGAGACATATAGAATAAGTTGGGACAGACATCTATTTTTCTACAGTGTAAACTTTTCCATGTTCTTACCCAATTAAAAACAAGATCGAAATAGCTCCTATCTTGCCCACACTCCGTTCTTTAAAAAAAAATGAAGTATAGAGTATTTTACTTACTTTGAGGTCTTCTTATGTAGTTTGTTTTTGGATCCACGAGTTTTCGACCTCGAGAACATCTGTTGAAAAACCTGGGAGAAAAGCTAAATGCAATATTTTTTTTTAAGACTACACGTCATTGTTAAGTTTACGATCATATGGAGTATCCAAGTTCGTAATTTGCAGCTATAGTGCATTCAAAGGTGAGTTTGCAGTACAGGGCATATGGAGTAGTTCTTTTTCATACTCTCTAATGGGTTTACACAATGACACTATCCTTTTCTTGCTTGTCGACGTTGCCAGCTCTGAAACGCGCTGATCTCTGAAGACGCAGTATTCTACAAATGGTCATTTGTTTTTGTTGACTGTTATTTTGAGTTTTATAAGAGTTGATTTTTGTAAAACATACGAATTTTTCATATTATTATAATTGACACATTTGACACTTTTACAACATTTGGCAACACCGCTCCCATTTTCCATAAGAGCTATACTGCAAACTTACCTTCGAACGCACTATAAAACAATGCTAGAGGTAAACATGATAAAATTAACCAACTTTTTTTTTTGGTTCTTCTCAATGTGAAAAAATTGGAATGTATCCCTATGGTTTACGTGAATTCATTCGCGTGGTTCTTCTGCTGTGCTGTACTCCATTTTCGGATTTGCGGCGTCAGTTCTCATACGTTTTATGTAAGTCATGCACCTTTCCGCATTTGTGTCTGCCACATTTTTGGATTCATTAGGATTTCTGCTTGGCTTCTCGACGAGTATATTCAGAGATTGTGAAATATTTAAAAAATATCAACATTCTAATCAATTTCACTTCTAATATCTTAAATCGACAGATCATGACGTTAGCTTTCGTTTGAGATGAATTTCGACGTAGTAGTGCTTCACAATCCCGAGATATACTGATTTGAAGTTTGTGCGGTGCAGCGAAAAGTACCCAAAACACTGTCCCGCTTTTCGCAGCAAGAGAACTCAGTATCACTAACGAGTGTTTATTCCTTCAGCTATCAAAAGAAATTATTAGACCCAACTCGTAACGCTCCTCAACTTTCCGTATTGGCACCTCATACTGCTTTGAATTTAAAGACGTATTCAGGTAAAAAAGTAAAATTTAATTCGACTTTATTTTATACTTAAAAAAAATTATATAAAGTATATTATAACTTGCAGAGGATTTTTTTTGCCAGTGTGTTTATTAAAATTGCACCCGTTCGTGCTGATCAAGTGTATTCCCCGACGATGAGGTTAGAATTAGCGCCACAGTTAAAAATAGTATTATAACAGCAAAGTTAACATATATGCAGAGCCGTGCCAAACAATTTTGACGTCTGAGGCAAACCATACTAACGGCGCTCCGCATGGTCTGCTTTTATTTATTCTGTAGTATGCTCTCAAAAAAAAAAATTTTTTTTTTAAAAATAACGTTTCTTATTAATATAAGATGGCGTGGCAAAAAAAAAAAAAAACAATTTCTGTTTATTTGTCGAGATTCACGAAATAACGACAGAACATATGTTTACGTAATTTGGTATAATGACAGAGAAAAATCAGGAATCGAACATAGGCCGTGTTTAGGCCAGAAACACCTTTTGTCATGCCTGCGTAGGTAAACAAGCGCCTAGGGCAAGAATGGGTTTTGCGCCCCTTGGTGAGTAATCTTGATCACCATTAAAGTAATTTTATTGTGCTGTAGATATACATAAAATCTTACATTTATAAGCATAAAAAAATAAACATGAATTTCACTGTATATAAATACTATTACAAAGTTTTCATTGAAATTACACAAGATGCTTAGAGATGTTTTAATTTTTTTAGTATAATAATACATAGATGCATCTTAGGCAACCAACATCAAACATTTTTCAAAATTACCACTTCTGGTTGTTACGCAGCTCTTAAGTCTATGCGGCCATACGCCAATATAATTACAAAGGGTTTCTTGAAATGATGATGAAAATTAAAGAGGCTTTCAACCGCCAGAGCGACATTGTGTATGCTACAAGTTCACGAGAACCTTGTGAGAAAGCGCTGTATTATGCAGCTGTACTTGGGGACCGTGCACGTCTTGATGTGTTGTTATATGACAAACACCTACATTTCGGAATATTTCTTATCTCATTTTATGGTTTATTGTTCATCCAGACAGCCTTAGTTCTATGTAGCTCGACCATTTCATAATGTTCTATGCACGTCGGTTCTACGGATGGTGGTTCCACATACAGGAAAGAGCAGGGCTGTCGCTAGACGTTAGTGTTCAACCCGTCTCACATTTAATAAATTTCTCACCAATATGTATTTGTTTGTGTCTATGGAGGGCTGATGACCGTGAAAATGAATTATCACAATGATCACATTTGAAGGGTTTCTCTCCAGAGTGTATTCGTTTGTGAGTAATGAGATTTGATGACTCTGAAAATGCTTTATTACACTGATCACATTTGAAAGGTTTCTCTCCAGAATGTATTCGTTTGTGTTTAGTGAGGCTTGTTGACTTTGAAAATGCTTTATTACACTGACCACATTTATAGGGTCTCTCTCCAGAGTGTACTCGCTTGTGAATAATGAGATTTGATGCATCTGAACATGCTTTATCACACTGATCACATTTGTAGGGTCTCTCTCCAGAGTGTACTCGCTTGTGAATAATGAGATTTGATGCATCTGAACATGCTTTATCACATTGATTACATTTGAAAGGTCTCTCGCCAGAATGTATAATTTTGTGTCTAATAAGATGTGACATCACAGGAAATGCTTTATCACACTGATCACATTTAAAAGGTCTCTCACCAGTATGTATTTGTTTGTGTCTACAGAGGGCCGATGACTGTGAAAATGCTTTATCACATTGATCACATTTAAATGGTCTCTCTCCAGAATGTATACGTTTGTGTCTACTAAGATTTGATGCATCTGAAAATGCTTTAACACATTGATTACAGCTAAAAGGTTTCTCTCCAGAATGTATGCGTTTATGACAAATGAGATGTACTAATTGTGAATATGCTTTATCACACTGATCACATTTAAATGGTCTCTCTCCAGAATGTATTAGTTTGTGTTTAATGAGACTTGATGGCGCTGGAAATGTTTTATCACAATGATCACATTTGAATGGTCTTTCACAAGAATGTATACGTTTGTGCTTCCTTAGTTTTGATAAGTTTGAATATACTTTATCACACTGATCGCATATGAAGGGTTTCTCTTCAGAATGTATTGGTTTGTGTGGAATGAGATGTGCTGACATTGTTGTGGGTTGTTCACTCTTATTAATGTTCAAAGGGTTGAAATCGTAATCTGATTCACTGAAAGATGTTCCTCTACCTGCAAACAAACTTTCATTTATTAATAATGCAAAAATTCTGTTGCTCTAATAAAGTTTTCCTACGACTACTATGGAATTCATATTTAAATGGGTATAAAGGTTGAAGGAGAATATTGAAGCCATCAATACTTTGCCGTTGATGTCGTACTTTTTTCAGAAAATCCACAACAAATCTGGGAGTGTGAAATCAACAAGTGGGGGGAGTGTGACATGGACCAACCCCATGTTATTCAATAGACGAAGAGGACGATCACGCAAATAACTGTGAGTTCACAAATGAGGACGTTGCGTAAGGGGGGAGTGTGACAGTATGCGCCCTGCTGATGGATGATGTCGTAGAGTTTATATACAATTTTTTGTGTTTTATTTCTTTGCTCTAAAGTTATTATTGTTAAAACCATTAATAATGTTCGAATCCATAAATATATGAACAAAATTCATTTTGTTACACTATCACCATTGTATACCCCATTAATTACCACATTAATAACAATGTTATTAATAAAATTATATTTACTGACCGGTGTTTGTAAAAGCTGTACTCTCTAGTTCATCTCTTTCATATTTAATAGTGTCTGCAGGTTCAGACTTGATGTCAATCTCCTCGGTAATGATAGTGTTTGATTTGGTGTAAGAGCGATACCTATCGTCTGTAGCTCCATCTCTGGTTTCTGCAATAACGAACAGAATAAAATCAAAGAATAGTCATATAATGTAAACAGATTAAAATCATATAATGAAAAATATAGCCCTAGTGTATACCAACTCAGAACCTGTAACTTCTATAGACAACTGAAAGACTTTGTTTTGAGCCCACCATAAACATTAATTAATATAACATGAATAAAACTAGCTCTACAGACCAGTGTTTGCGACAGCTGCACTCTCTAATTCATCTCCTTCACATTCACTGGTGTCCACAGGTTCAGACTTTATGTAAATCTCTTCTATGTTGGTATTACTATGATAAATGTCGTCTGTAACTCGAATTGGGATTCCTGCAATAAACGCAGCACTATGATATATAAAAAATTACTAATTATAAAGATATATATTATAAAGCATTGCTGAAGTTCGTCTGAAATAAACTTAAATGGGATGATAAAATAGTGAAAACAGTATTAAGAGTGAGGTAGTTATAGCTGTGCTTATTAATAATCATTCCCACATTCAGGCGTACGCTCCATTTCAGGCCCTTCTTCATACTCTTCAGTACCTTCATATTCTGTTTGAACGTCACTCTTTGTTTTTATGAGTGAGTCCCACCTAAGATATAGTTTAATAATATGGGGCCATTCAGCTGCGGCTAATAGGATTTCCGCTGTTCAGAGAAAAGTGAGTTATTGCAGGTGTTCCTATTCGCGCTGAGTGTCGTGACCTTTTTGTGAAATTTAAAATAATGACCCTACTATCTTTATTTATATAAGAGTTCCTTATATTTATATAAAAGCATAGGAGCACGTATAGTACCTTTAGTGCGCAACACACGCATGACACGTGCTCTAAAAACAACATACGTTCTGATTTTATTCGTCTCAACAAATCTAGAAACGCTTCGAATTATTTCTCTATTCGTTTCTTCAACTTATTACCCATGAGCATTAGATCAGCGCCTTTCAATGTTTTCAAAAAGACCATAAAAAATATTTTAACTAGCAATCCAACACATATTTTCGAGGACTTTAACAATATTAGTTTCAAAATGTACAACTAGTTATAATGTTATGTATCATGTAACAATCTGACTGACTAAAAGCTGTATAATGTACAAGTTTACTTGGTCAATAAAGAATTATTATTAATAATAATTGTTTATTGACCACGCAAGACAAAAATGTACTGCCATGCATTGGGTCTCATTTTTTTAACACAAGAAAACAGGACACAATAAAATTTATGAGACTGCTTAAAGCAATGGAGTTTAACATACGGTCTGCGGGCCAAATCCAGCCCAAAACTACGTGTTAAACGTCCCGCACGTAAATTCTACTTGGCCTTTAAGAGATTTTCTAAGTTTCTACATCCTCTCGTCCTCAAGTGATTTTCTGAATTTTTTGAAATGAAGTATTTATGGGAAGCCGAAAAAGTATCAAAATTGGACCAAAGGAAGAATGACATATTTATGGAAAAGTTAAACATAGAGCCCATTCAAAATAAAATGAATAAGAAGTGAAAATTGATAAGGCATCTCATTATAACGAAGGACGCAAAACCAATCAAAAGAATTTGGAAAGCTCAAACAACTGGAAAATATGTGATGTAAGCCTTTATTAACTACTAAAAGTCAGAATATTGAATAGAAGTGAAGCTAAAAAGATAGTTAATGACAGATAAGAATAGCGCAACGAAATAGGAAAATATCAAAGAAGAATAACAGACACCCCCTTGGAGTATAAATCAGGATTTATAATTATATATATAAAAGTTACAACTAGTATGTTATACAAATGTGTTAGTCGACATATAGACAAATTTTTATATATTTCAGAGGTGAGCAAGCACTCGATGGCAAGATGTGATTTTCTTTTTCTTTTTTGTTTAGTCTAGGTTTACCAGAATAACCTTTTTTTATTGTTTAGTCATTCAGTTTTCCTTCTTTTGCTCATTGAGTTATTCAAAAATCCTTTCGTTTTTCGCTTGTTGGTGTTCCGATATGATTTTTGTTTGTTGCTCACGATGTAATGAAAAAGTTAAAATTATATTGTACTAATTCCAAGTTGGTTCACCCCTGATATATTTTCTTACCTGTTAATTTCACTTGAAATTATTACAATAATATAAATTTACACAATCAACATATACTGTAGTACAATCAAAATGGTACAATACCTGCGTAATCATCATTTCCTTCCATTTTTGATCTTACTGTGTTATTGTAGGTCTTTCTGATTTTTAACTCTTTCAATTATACAACTTTCTGCTTAATTCAAAGACAGAACTCAACTGTGATGTTTACTTATTTGACTATTTCGTATAAATTCGTAAAAACTGCAGCATTCTAAACATAGTCTCTATGATCATACAATATTGTGAAGATCTAAAAATAATTATTAACCTTGTTGAGAAACTGGTTTGATTTAACTAGAGGAGAAAAGTACTGTTGCAAAGTTATGACAATTTATGCTACCAAAAACAATTTTAACAATAGATTTGGAGGTTAAACTAGGGAATAGGTACCTCCAAATCTATTGTTAAAATTGTTTTTGATTGCATAAATAACAAATATAACAGAGGCAGAAATAACAAATAACTGTTATGAACACAATTCACATCCAAATTCTTTTTAAATATATTTTTTAATTTCCAAATACGCAAAATTACTCTGGGTAAAACGACCTGACAATTTAAATGCAGTATGTAACGATCCGTGCACATCACCTTAACCTACTACCCGAGCAGCAGTTCCCAACTCATTTCAATCGCGAAACTCTTACCATCTTAGTAAAAGAACTGTTGAAACTTCAGTGAAGTTTGCACGGAGCAAGTCCCCAAAATACCGTCCCGCTTTTCACAACAGAACTCAGAATGCTAACAAGTGTTTATTCCCTTTATATGGGTCTGATTTCAAAGACATATTCAGGTCAAAAAGTAAAATCTAATTTGATTTTTATTCGAACTTTATTTTATACTTAAAAAAATTATATAAAGTATATTATAACTTGCAGAGGATTTTTTTTTGCCAGTGTGCTTATTAAAATTGCATCCGTGCGTGCGGATCAGGAGTATTCCCCGACGACATGGTTAGAATTAACGCCACTGTTAAAAATAGTATTATAACAGCAAAATTAACATATATGCAGAGCGGTGCCAAACAATTTTGACGTCTGAGGCAAACCATACTTACGGTGCTCCCTATGGTATGCTTTTATTTGTTCTATAGTATGCTCTTAGAAAAATATTGTTTTAAAAAAGATAACGTGTCAGATTAATATAAAACATGAGCAAAAAAAAAAACAATATGTCAGTCTGTTCATTTGTCCGAGATTCACGAAATAACGACTGAACATATGTTTACATAAGTATGACGACAGCAAAAAACCAGGAATCAAACATAGGCTATATGGAATCTCAACATTTTTATTCTAAGAGGGTGTTTAGGCCAGAAAAACCCTGTGTCATGCCTGCATTGGTAAACAAACACCTAAGGTAAGAATGGGTTTTGCGCCCCTTGGTGAGTAGTCTTGATTTAAAGTTATTAAAACACCATTAAAGTTATTTTATTGAGATGTAGATATACATAAAATCTTTTATTTATAAGCATATAAAAAATAAACATGAATTTCACTGTATATACCTAGTCTTGTCATAAATACTATTATAAAGTTTTCAGTGAAATTCCACAAGATGTTTAGACATATTCTAATATCTTTTAGTATATAATATATAGATGCATCTTAAGCAACAAATACCAATCAGTTTTCAAAATCACCACTTCTGGCCGTTACACAGCACTTAAGTCTCTGCGGCTACACGCCAATATAATTACGAAGAGTTTCTTTAAATGATGTTGAAAACTGAAGAGTTTTTCAGCGACCATAGCGACATGGTGTATGCTACAAGTTCACAAGAACCTTGTGAGAAAGCGCTGACGATTCAGTCGGGCCATTACCCTGCTTCAGTTATGGATTGATGGCGTGGGAACTATGATGGTACCACTAACCAGAAAAGGGTAAAAATTTCGGTCGGTCTACTAGAAAACCGTGTTGAAGTCGATGGTTAAAGAACTGAAGAACTCCCTCTTCGGTGCAATACAATAAATAAGATATTGTATCTCCAGAGCTAAAGTTTCTACTAAATAATGTAAAAATTATGAATTTCACAGTCTGAGTTCGCTCCTTATATACTTAGCTATCGGCATACCATCTAATAAAACTTTACGATATGTAGCTGCACTTGAAGACCATGCACGTCTTGATATGTTGATATATGACGAACAACTGAATTCCGGAATATTTCTTATCTCCTTTTATGGTCTATTGTTCATCCAGACGGCTTAATTCTATGTAGGTGGACCGTTCCGTAACGTTCTTTGTACGTCGGTTCTATGAATGGTGGTTTTACGTACAAGTACGGAAGATGAGCGCTGTCGCTAGACGTTCAACCCGTCTCACATTTAATAAATTTCTCACCAATATGTATTTGTTTGTGTCTACGCAGGGCTGATGACTGTGAAAATGATTTATCACAATAATCACATTTGAAGGGTTTCTCTCCAGAGTGTACTCGTTTGTGAGTAATGAGATTTGATGACTCTGAAAATGCTTTATCACACTGATCACATTTGAAAGGTTTCTCTCCAGAATGTATTCGTTTGTGTTTAATAAGGCTTGATGACTTTGAAAATGCTTTATCACACTGATCACACTTGAAGGGTTTCTCTTCAGAATGTGTAGATTTGTTTCTACTGAGATGTGAAAATGCTTTATCAGTCTGATCACTTTTAAAGGACATCCCTTCAGAATGTATTCGTTTGTGAGTAATGAGATGTGATGATTGTGTAAAGGCTTTATTACACTGACCGCATTTGAAAGGTTTCTCTCCAGAATGTATAATTTTGTGTCTAATAAGATGTGATATCACTGGAAATGCTTTATCACATTGATCACATTTAAAAGGTCTCTCACCAGTATGTATTTGTTTGTGTCTACAGAGAGCTGCTAACTGTGAAAATGCTTTATCACAATGATTACATTTGAAGGGTTTCTCTCCAGAATGTACTCGCTTGTGAGTAATGAGATGTGATGAATCTGAAAATTCTTTATTGCACTGATCACAACTGAAAGGTTTCTCTCCAGAATGTATTCGTTTGTGTCTAATGAGACTTGATGACATTGAAAATGTTTTATCACACTGATCACATTTAAATGGTCTTTCTCCAGAATGTATTCGTTTGTGGCTACGGAGATATGATGCATAAGGAAATGCTTTATCACACTGATCACATTTGAAGGGTTTCTCTCTAAAATGTATTGGTTTGTGTCTAATGAGATGGGACGACTTTGTTTTGGCTTGTTCGCAGTTGTTAGTGGTCTCTTCACAACCTTCACCTGATCCAGTGGAAGATGATCCTCTAGCTGCAAAGAAACTTGCATTGATTAATGATGTAAAAATTCAGTTGAAATAAAGTTAATACTTATTATAAAATTTTCCTGCATTTTGCCATAGAGTGTGAAGAATTGTTCTCTCGGTGAGAAAAATTTAACATGTAAAAACATATTTACGCGATTTCTTACGTCCCTAATTATTTTAGAGCGAACTTGCAAGAGAAAAAAAGTTTTCAAAATTAAATTTTACAAATGATCAAGTTTCAACAAAAAATGGTCCAGAAATAAGAAATGAGTGCACGAATCTTTGAATATATAGTCCAGACATCGCACCATCCGACTACCATTTGTTCCGCTTTCTACAAAATTCCCTTAACGGGAAAAATTTCGCATTTGTGGACGATATCAAAATTCACATTTTCAGAATTCAGATTTTGTGAGAGCAAAGATGGAATTATGATATTGCCTAAGCATTGGGCCAAATTGAAAATAATGGACAGTTCATATGATAATAAAAGTTTTTTTTAGAATGTATATTTTATTGAATAAAAGGTGAAAAAAACAAAAACGAGCGGATTTATGTAACAACCAATACAGTTTGTTAGTCTATTTATTAATAACAGAGCGATTAATAAAATTAGACCTACTGACCGTTGTTTGTAAAAGCTGTATTTTCTAGGTCTACTTTTTCACATTTAATAGTGTCTGCATGTTCAGACTTGATGTCAATCTCCTCGGTAATGATTATGTTTGATTTGGCGTAATAGCGATACATTTCGTCTGTATCTCCATCTCTAGTTCCTGTAATAATCAGATCATAGTCATATAATGAGAAACATAGCCCTAGTGAATACCAACTCAGAAGCTGTCACATCTATAGACAACTAAATCACCTTGTTCTGGGCCCACCATAAACATTAATTAATAGCAGAGACATGAATAAAACTAGCTCTACTGACCAGTGTTTGCGACAGCTGCACTCTCCAATTCATCTCCTTCACATTCACTGGTGTCCACAGGTTCAGACTTTATGTAAATCTCCTCTATGTTGGGGTTATAATGATATACGTCGTCTGTAACTCTATCTCGCATTGCTGCAATAAACACATTGTTACATATAATTTAACTTTTATTTTGTCCAGCGACTAGCTTACACAGCCGAGATGGTCGTGTGGTTCACAAACTCCTATACAATTAATATAAATTTAAGAGCGCCAATTGGTCTATAAATACCTGTACTTAGGACCGACTAAGAGATCCTAATATATTTTCAAAATGATGTCCTAAGAACTACTATCAAGTATCATAAAGAAAACTACAACTAAAATTACAGTGATAAATGAGAAGTTATATTTATAATTATACAAGACTCGGGGAGGATATCAAAAGAATTAAATAATGTTTAAATTGATTACAGAAAGGTACAAAAATGGAATTCCAGACCCGTAACCTAGAATAATTTTTAATATAAAAGTGAACAACAATTTTAACAACGTATATGAAAAATCCAATAATCAAACTACTAAATTTCTTATCTGTTTCCATGCAAATTTCGTGTGTCTCATCCAAAGTCGGAAGTAGCCTCTTCTCTACCGTTCTGCAACAACTTAAAATCCCGCTACGCCGGAAGATTTACTGGCCAATCTTTGAAATAAGACTGGATACCAAAAACTGGATACAAACACTGGATACAAAGATTGAATACAAAGAGCCTTAGATGGAATGCGGCTCTTTAAGTGTGGAATATAAATTTTTAAAAACAGAAATAAAATCCAAATGAATTGTACGGACATACAGCACTATGCAGCTTAACTCTTCTACAATCCCACGATATGGTTACCAAATATAATTGATAGTAGTCAATCTCTAAATATATTTGGAGCCGAAGAGCTTTTTATACTGCTGACTTTTACTTTGCAAAATTTTTCACTAATGATAAACAAACGTTTTTCTGTTACTTGTATATTTTTAGTTACCAAGTGACCGATGGCCTGACGACGCATTTGAACAATGTGAAATCCTGTCGTACTTAATTAATTTGCAATTTAGACCGTAATAACATCACTGTGAAATACAAACAAATTCCTAATTATAAAGATATTCGTAATAAAACATTGCTGAAGTTATAAAAGCAAGAGAGTTATAGCTGTGCTCATTACTGACCATTCTCCCATTCAGGAGTATGCTCCATTCCAGTCTCTACTCTATATTCTTCAGTAGCTTGATATTCTGTTTTAATGTCGCACTCTGTTTTAATAATACTGCCATCTTATGTATCATTAGGCTGCAAGTTACAGCCAGTCTCATCATTCATATTATTTCCTGGAACAAAAGTGTACTGTCATGACTAGGGAACTCACTTTTTGAAACAAGATAGTCGGGATACTGAAATTTTATTGGCGACTAGTTAAAGCAGTGGTGTTCTACATACACCCCGCGGACCAGACTTGGGCCAATACTATTTTTGAAACGACATGCACTAATATTCTACCTTGTCTTTAAGTGATTTTCTGAATTTCTACCGCCCACTCTTGGTCGTTATCAAATAATTTTTTGAATTTCTACTCCCTTATGTTTTGAAGTGTTTTTTTACCGACCGCCAACATATATAAGGGAGGTATTGTGATCATACCGATTTTGACATTTCGAGATTTCGATGGATCTACACGAATTGAGGTTATTTCTAACGTTTTGGCTATTTTTAGCTCCTCTCTGAAAATTTCTGGGAGTCCAACTGGGCCCCACTATGGGAAAAGTTTGGAAATCACTGGATTAAAGATTAAATTAGGGAAAACTTAAACACTCATTCAAAAAAAAAAAACTCATGAGCATGGAGGACGCCCTGACTCATGAGTAAGAAGGACTGACCAATCAAAATAACTTACAACTGCATGAAAGAAACTAAAAGGTAAACCATAGAAAATGTGAGATGTAAGCCCTTATTAAAATAAAAATTATAGATTCCCAAACGCCTAGTAAAACGCATAGGGACAGAGAAGGTAAGTTCTCCGTTTCTAGACCGTCTGTCATGGATATGAAAGCCACGTGATCAGTGTGACGTTTCGGCTGGTTCTATTATCCATGGATAATCAGGTATTCATTTTAAGTATTAAATACTTGAGGCTGAGTTGATCCCAGAGCTGACTGTACAATATCTGAAAATAAACATCCGAAGGAAGTGGAAGTATTCGAACCTGGGTTCCTGTGCTGCTTAGGCAATCGTTTTACCACGGAGCCTTTATTCACTACTAAGAGTAAGAACACTGAATAGTAGAGAAGCTGAAAAGATAGCTAATGACTAAGACGAGTGAGGAAGAAATGGCACATAGAAAATAACGGAGAAGAAAACCTATTTTACAAATCCTTTGGGTATAAAACAGGATTTATGATTATATGAAGGGTGTATCAAAAACTCCTCAACCTTAACCTAAAAAACTTGATTGGTGAGCAAATTAGGAAAAAAATGTTGATGACCAAAGTTCGCCCAGAGAATCGAATGGTATTATCTAGATCAGTGTTTCTCAATATTTTTACACTCGTGGCACATTTTCGAAAGAAGAAAAGTTTCGCGGCACACCTACGTAGTTATAGAAGAAGACATTTTAAATATAGACGCCGCTGTGTTCAAGAAAAAAGGGATATGTCAGTTTCATATCGTCATAAAATGATCCTTCGTGTATTTTATTCTTATTAATGGTATTGTATGTATATTCGGACAATAATGTTAAAATGAAAACGACGCTATTTTTTTTTTTTTTTAAATTTCGCGGCACACTTGGAAAATATTACGGCACATTAATGTGCCGCGGCACACCCTTTGGGAAACACTGATCTAGATATATAATACCATGTAAGATTTGGTTAGAAGAAGCCAAACGAAGTGAGCTACCTATCTTTTAGTTTAATGAGAAAACCTAGTTTGAAGACACCCACTCTAATAATGCCACTTGTTTAGAATCACCGTACATTGAACAAATAACGTGTGTGTGACGCATTCACAGTCGGGTAGGTACCTGTTCTAGACTCTTACTATATAATATTAATAATATAATGTATTTATACCTAATTCTGCAGAAAATTGTCACTTATGACTTTTACCTTCAAATGGACGATAAGTTCCTACCATTTCCGGAAATAACACCAGCTTGGAATAAAGCTTACACGAATGTTGAAAAGTCGTAGTAATTTTTTTTTTTTTTTTGAAGTATGTTTGGGGCAGCCAGCTATAAATACTTGTTATAAATACATTTCACTTAATGTAAATCACTCTAAAACTATCCGGATAATACCATTAAATGCCATATGTAGCGATCCGTGAGAATCAACCTGCGTGTCAGAGTTGCCAATCTGCATGTAATTACACGAAATTCGTGTAATTTCAATAGCCATGAGTAATTTGTGGGTAATGAAATTCGGTGGGTAAAATGTGTGTAATTTGGTCAAAGTACAAATAATTCTCAATTTTTTTGTTCAGTTTTTTTTTTTAATTGTGTTGATACACTGGTATTGTCAACCAGTGATGGGCGCGTAGAATACATGATGTAGACTAATGTAGATTTTACGCGTAAACATGTCAAGTAGAATATGCTTTTGTTTACGTGTCGAATGTAGAATGTAAACTGTACATGCCGCAGTACGTTAAAATGTAATATTTGAAATAATAGAATGGTAATAGTTTAAATAGTTTACTTTAATGTTTATGTTTATTTCAATTTTATGTAATTCTAATTACATATATTCAGTGATGGGCGTTTACACGTAAACTTTAATTGTTTACGTTTACGTGTAAACTTATGTAAACAATTGGTAAACTTGTCAACAATGTAAACAATGTAAACTTTTTAAACTATCAAATAATGAGGTTAGTTTTAGTTATTTAATACGAATAATATAGGGTTAATGAACAAGTATATTCAGTTCAAAACAATAAATTTATTTAAAAAATGGTGGGAAGAAACCGAAGGAATAGTTCTGAAGAACTAGGTTTTGTTTTAATTAAAGAAAATGAAAGAAAATATAGGGCGTTATGCAAAATTTGCAATGAATCTTTTCGTTATTAAAAAATATAGGCTGATTTTCTTAAAGGGGAAATTTAATGTATTTTGTTATTAAAAAAAATAGATTGAATTTTTTAAAGAAACAAGTTTTTATTTTACATATTCATATTTACTAATTTGTATGTAACACCTGTATAATGATACTTTTTCATTTAAAATCGTTTCATTAAAATTTTATTATTTATAAAAATGTATTCAAAAAGAGGTTCTGTAATTCAAAACAAGTGCGCATGTCTAAATCATTGTTTACAATGTTTACAAGAGTTTTTGTATTTACTTTACATCATTGTTTACGCGTCAACAATGAGGTAACTTACATCATGTAACTTACGCGCCCATCACTGCATATATTGTTTCCAAAAATGTTATCTCACAAATCGTATGTTGTTATGGACAATATAAATTACTTGGTTTCTGTCTGTATGAACTACTAAAGTAAAATTAAAATTAAAAATTACTAGTTGTTTTAATCAGGAAGCTGTCAAAAATATTAAATTTGAGTTCTTTACTGGCTCTTCTGCTTAAAACTGACGGTATTTTATTTTTTTACACGTTACACAACCTCATTTTTCATTATTCTACGCCAGATTCTACGTGTCTACACAGTCTACACTTCTCTACGCTGTCTACGGTAAATTTACACGTAGACGTAAAAAATTCAAGTTTACGCGTAGACGCCCATCTCTGTTGTCAACTGATAATAACTGAAGCACCTCTAGTGAGATTTTGAGAAACTGAAAGGTGCAGGATAGTCGAGTTTGTTTACTGTTGTTTTCATAGCGCGTTTTTAAAAAATGTCTTTAAAATTGCAAGAAAAATTAAATGCAACGTGAATTGTTGTGTTTATCTTTGCAATGCAAAAGTAGGTCGTGATAGAGATCCAAGTTTTCATCGTGTTCCGAAATGTGGCAAAAAAGCCTTATTACCTTCAATTATAAACCTAGAGGTTACTTGGGCACTGAGAAAACGGAAAATTTCATTTAACGCAACCCTCATATTGACTAATAAATTAATTTCAATAAATATCACATGAAGATACCATTGAACCTGTCAAAAATATCCTATCTGCGTCAGCCATGATGTACAATGTAGTGGCGCCTCTATCGGTAGTGTCAGATGACAATACAAACTGGTGTATATGCTGTTCATTTTTGTAAAGACAAACCAAATCTAGTTATGTTGGTTACTTTTATAGTGTATTACTGACTTTAAATTTCATTTAAAAAATTATATTGCGCTGTAAATAAGACTTCATATTTATTGGTTATTATCTGTCTCATTTTGTAATACGAAACTAAGAGGGAAATTTCATTTTTTATGTTGTATATTTAAAATATCATCTTAGGGTGGTAATTCTGAAGTGGCACCAAAAGTGTTCAAAATATTTGCCTTGTCTATCACAATTTTGACATATCAATCGCAATTTTGACATGTCAATTTGTTATCTGACATATATAGTTTTTGAGTGAATATAACCTCGATATAATAAAACTTAACCAAATATTTAAAAACCAGATTTACAAGTTGACATGTTTCCATAAAAGTCTATTTACACCACAACAGTCACCAAAGTAACCAGATCTAGTTTCGTATTACAAAATGAGACAGATTATAGGAACTTTTCATTGTTTCGCTGTTCACTTTTGTAAGAACAAACTAAGAGGAAATTTTGATTTTATTAGTTACCTTTGAAACTGTATGTCATGTTGGTATTAAAAAATGGCAAAAAATGTCAATTTGTCATATTTAAAAATTATATTTTAATTATAATGATCATAACCAAAAAAATCTGAAGTCTGAATGACAGCGCAAGGAATTTTTTTAAATTACATTTAAAGTCAGTAATACGCTACAAAAATAACCAAAACAACTAGGATCAACAGCATATATCTGTTCACTTTTGTAAGGACAAACCAGATCTAGTTGTTTTGATTATTTTTATAATGTATTACTGATTTTAAATGTAAATTAAAAATATTCCTTACGCTGTAAAACCGACTTTAGATTTATTGGTTATGATCATAATTAAGAAAGTGACATTTTTTATAATTTTTTAATACCAACATGACATACAATTTCAAAGGTGCAAACTATTGAAATTTAAATTTCCTCTTAGTTTGTTTTTACAAAAGTGAACAGCATATACAATATTTTTCCAGTAGTTAAATTGTATTATTGCAAATTCAGTAGTAAATGATTTAAAAAATATTTCCGTGTAATTTCCGTGTAATCTCACATGGGCTCGTGGGTAATGTGGGTTATTTTACGTACGTCGGTGGATAATGTGCTCTTAAAGCAGTGGCAACACTGCTGCGTGTGCTTATAGATGTCTAAGCTGACGTAACTGGTCATTTGATTTCAAGTCATAGGGAATAACACGGATGTTTTCCTATTGATTACTCAAATTAACGTCTATCCCTCTAGCGGCAATAAAGAGAAAACTCCTAAAAAGTATACTGTCATTGTTTTGGTATAGTTCAGCATGTGTTTTTTTTTTTGTTTCTGTCCATTCTTATTCCGTTTTTACAACGAATAAAGTGATAAATTTAAGAAAAATAGATTAAATACGCCTTGTTGTGTGTATGTTTGTCATTTAGAGAAGAAAATCTTCCAATATTAGATGAATTTTGTTAAAAAAATTATAGTGTATGACAATGTCTCTTTATTAGTTCTGCTTACAATTTAATTTTAATCCCAACGAGAAAAATGCGTTTTAAGTTAATAAATGCACCATTTATACTTATGTTTAGCTACAAGTGCTCTATTTATCGAAGGGAATTTTTACTGTTCAGATGTTTCTAAACTCGTTTAATGTTGTGTAAATTATTGTTAATATAATTAAAACCCCTTGTTATGTCATGTGGGTGTTCCGTAACTGTGTTAATTTGCAAATATTTGACAGTTTTCTTGTGTAGAATGAATTACAAGTTCTCCTTCTATAAATTTCTTGAGAAATATGTAGTATTAAGTATTCAAATAAATGTTTTAAGGTCAAAGTATAACATTTTATTTTTTCTGTGAGCATATCCTTCACAAACAGCAAATAGACCAAAAATTGTTCATAAACCAATACTGTTTACATACGTTGACAGATGATTATCCTTTTTCGTGTCAAAAGTTCAGAAGGCAATAGTGGCGCAGTTTCCGTAATTATAGTCGCGAATGGGATCAGTACCCTAAAACAGTGTTTTTTAACCAAAAACGCACCGCGGACCACTAATAATGATTGTTGATTCATTTTTTGCAAGAAAATATTTAATGTGCTACTAAATACATTTATTTTATTTGTAGAATATCACAGAAAGTTTACATACAATAAACAAAATATAAATTATTTACATAAAAAATGTGCATAAATTTAAAAAAAAAAAACTGCAAAAAACAAAAAAAAAAACTGCAAAAAACACATATAAAAACTTTTGCGGACCACTAAAAATTTTCTGGGGACCACCTGTTGAGAAACATTGCCCTAGAGTACTAGCGCCCCGATAAAATTTTAAGTTTAAATTTATAAAATTTCAATTGAGTAAAACTAACCACAGTGTTATCAACGACACGGAAACGGAAGTAAAAAGATTATACTACTGGCCCAAATTATGCGAATCCATCCAAACGTATAATAATAAGTGTGCGATCTGTCAACAAACCAAATATGACAAAAACCCGTTGAAATTAAAATATAATGTGACATCCACGGCTAATAAATCTTTTCAGATATTACATACAGATTGCATTACCTTGGAAAGCACAAAATTCTTGACTGTAATAGATTAATTTTCTAAATACGAACAGGTGTACAAGTTAAACTCTTCTCAAGGAATTGAAATTGTTAATAACTTATTTCAAATTTTTCTGGCATCAAGTGACTTTGAAAATATTCCTTGCAACAGGGCTTGGAACCGAAATAAAAAATAAGACAAAAAACCAAGGTACTGGAAAAACATCTACACAAGTTTGTACACTATAATGATTTCGAAAGCCTGTAAAACGAATATGCTAGAAATGTTTTTATTAAAACCAAAAATAACAAAAATTATAAGGACACAATGTAACATTTTCTATCACAAAAGTTCCTAGCAGAAAATGTACCGCGTCCTTTTTCAAAGCATCTATAAATAGACACTTAAATATCATCTTGATATTATCGATACTTTATAACTCATGATAATCTAACGGTTTCTCTCCAGATTTCTTTTGTTTTTATCGAACCAGTTTTTTTCTTCGCTTTTATTCGCTTTAATGCACACCGCTCACATTTCAATGGTTTCTCACCAGAATGTATGTAATTGTCAGTACCATGAAAATATATGAGTATAAAAATGCTTTATTACACACATCACATCAGCATGGCCTCTATACAGAATGAATTCGTTTGTGACGAAAGAGATTTGATGGCTGTGAAAATTCCTTATCACACTGCTCACATTTGAAAAGTTTCTGTACAGAATGTACTTGTTTGTGTCCAATGAGATGTGCTGATTGTGAAAATGCTTTGTCACACAGATCACATTTGAACGGTTTCTCTCCAGAATGTATAATTTTGTGTCTAACGAGATGTGATGGCACTGTAAATGCTTTATCACACTGATCACATTTAAAAGGTTTCTCACCAGTATGTATTCGTTTGTGTCTACAGAGGGCTGATGACTGTGAAAATGATTTATCACAATAATCACATATGAAGGGTTTCTCTCCAGAGTGAATTCGTTTGTGAGTAATTAGATTTGATGACTCTGAAAATGCTTTATCACAGTGAACACATTTGAAGGGTTTCTCTCCAGAATGTATTCGTTTGTGTTTAATGAGGCTTGATGACTTTGAAAATGCTTTATTACACTGACCACATTTGAAGGGCTTTTCTTCAGAATATTTTGGTTTTTGTCTAATGCGATGTGAAAATGCTTTACCAGACAGATTACTTTTGATTGACTTCTCTCCAGAATGTGTCCGTTTGTGTGAAACGAGATGTGATGATTGTGTAAATGCTTTATTACACTGATCACATTTGAAAGGTTTCACACCAGAATGTATAATTTTATGTCTAACGAGATGTGATGGCACTGTAAATGCTTTATCACACTGATCACATTTAAAAGGTCTCTCACCAGTATGTATTTGTTTGTGTCTACAGAGGGCTGATGACTGTGAAAATGATTTATCACAATGATCACATTTGAAGGGTTTCTCTCCAGAATGTATTCGTTTGTGTCTAATGAGACTTGATGACACTGAAAACGTTTTATCACACTGATCACATTTAAATGGTCTTTCGCCAGAATGTATACGTTTGTGCCTACTGAGATTTGATGCATCAGAAAATGCTATATCACACTCATCACATTTGAAGGGTTTCTCTCCAAAATGTATTGGTTTGTGTCGAATGAGATGTGCTGACGCTAATGTGGGTTGTTCATATTTATTAATGTTCAAAGAGTCATAATCGTCATCTGATTCACTGGAAGATGTTCCTCTACCTGTAAACAAACTTGCATTGATTCGCTTACTCAAATAAAGTTTTGACTACTACTTTGTTTAGACTACTTTGGAATTTGTAAACACACTCAGTAATGCTTTCCGAAAGCTTGACTCGTCACAAATGGGTATAAAAGCTGAAGGAGAATATTGAAGTTATCTATACTTTGCCGATGACGTCGTACTTTTTTCAAAAACTCCACAACAAATCTAGCAAACTTAATTATGAAAGCCAAACAGTAAGGGCCGGTTTCTGAAAGTCTAGTTAACTATAACCAAATAGTTAGAAATAGTTAGTAACCGTAGCTACTTATGGGATTGTTATATTGTAACCGAGTTTAACCAAAAGATTAAGCTCGGCTAAGCTTTCAGAAATCGGCCCTAGGTCTCGCAATGAACTGCAAAAAACAGCCATACTAACGAATGGTTCCCTAGTAATCATTAAAATAGATAATAATAAAATTAATTGTGTAAGAGAAACTGTTTACCAAGGGCAATTCATTTCGTTCGCAAATCGACAAAAAATGAAATTGAGAAACTGCAGGATGGAAAAAATTCTGGGGACTGAAAAAATGCAAATATACCCATTACAATTAAAAGTAAAGTGATTAAGTTTTGCGTAGTTCCCGCCCTTATTTACGGATGACAAACTTGTTCCTTGTAAAAAAAAAAAAAAATGAAGAAAAACTGTCAGTTACTGAAAGACAAATGGAAAAATTCATACTCAGAGTAAAACTTCGAGACAAAATACCATATAGAGAAATCCGTAAAAAAAAAGTAGAGATGTTACAGACTGCTGCAGAAGGTTTAAATTGAGGTGGGCAGGTCACCTAGCACGCTTAAATGTCAACCGGTGGATGAAAAAACAACCTTTTCTATTTTGCAATCATATGAGTGTTATTATGAAACTGAATTGGGTGTTATGATTAGTTTAGTGTCATTATGACACTTAACATTTTATTTCATAAAATTGGCTACAATAATCTGCAAATTTTACAAAACATGATTAATATCTACCTTGAAAAATAAAAAATCAGTCCGGCCAACCGCTAATTTCGTATACCATCTTCCATAATCGAGGATGTTGTTTGATTATATAATGCAAATTTATTGTTTTAAAAGATATGAAAAAGCAAAATAGAAAAAAATTATATACACAATTCGTTACATGAGGCTTTGCCATAATTGTTGATTAGAAAATGCGCTTTCTAACATCGACGTGTGCGGCAAAATCATGCCTCATGAAACTTGTGTTAATATTCTATTATGGTCGCCAAGACATCTGACGAGAAAACGAGGAATGCAAAACAGAAGATAGACAGACGACATCGTTAAAACTGCCGGTGCTCTGTGGCTCAGGATCACTCAAGACAAGGATACAATGGAAGAACATGGAGGAGGTTAATAATTACTATTATTATAACTATGGAATTATCTTATTTCCATATTGTGAGTTGACAGGAAATTAACTTGTTACCATCGCATGGTACCATCATGCGTGCGCAGGCGTTGCGGGAATGAATAAATCTGCACCAATGCGCATGTGAGCGAGAATGAATAAATTCATACCAATGCGCATGTACAACGGTGCGAGCATTCTTATTCCCGTACTAGCTGCACGCGCTTTAATTGCTGTCTGCAATATTTTAGAATATTGTGCAACTAGCGCGGCATGCCATATATACCGCACGAAAATGAAGTTTGTAAAACGAACCGCATTTTACAATAAATAAATAATCAAGAAAATACAATATAAATATGGTTATCAGTCATTGCGCGCAGCCAGTACGGGAATGAAAATTCTCGGAAACTGCACATACACATTGGTGCGAATTTATTCTTTCCCGCACACTGCACTTGCGCATTTGGCGAATTTATCATTTCCGCATCGCCTGCGTGCGCTTGGGGATAACATGCGAAGTTAAACTAATGTCCTGTCAACTAACAGTATCGAAATGAGACAGTTCCATAGCAGCCTTAGGAAAAAATATTTTCTTGAATCAATTTTTTTATAGATTGAAACATTATAATCGCAGGAAAAGCATAAAGTGCAACATGCGCAGAATGCATATTCCGCACTCGAATGAATTGCTGAATGAGCCGCAGGCAAGTGAAACTTCATTCTCTTGCAAAATATATGGCATTCCGTGTTAGTTGCAAAACATATTATAATAGCTAATACAGAATTTTTTAGCATGTTGCTATACAATGCGATGGACGGACCCGTCGGTGATTGAGATTTAACAAGTAAAAAAATATATTTATGTGATTTCTTGCTTCCCTAATTAGTTATCTTAATTAAGCAGATTGGCATTTATAGTGTTTAAATCGTACAAAGCAAAGTTACAACAATTTAACTTATGCAGAAATTTATTATAAGGTAACATATGTCAAAAAGTGCGGCTAACATATGTCAAAAAGTGCGAATCTAATCGAGGGCTAAAGCCGCTTGTCGCGTTCGTAGGTGCGAATTCACCTAATGCAATATGCATAAGTGCTATAGCTGCTTGCCTCGTTCGTGGGTACGAATTCACCTAATGCAATGTGCATAAGTGCTGTAGTCGCTTGCCTCGTTAGTAAGTGCGAATTCACCTAATGCAATGAGCATAAATGCTGCAGCCGCTTGCCTCGTTTGTGTGTGCGAATTCACCTATTGCAAGAAGCAATAGCATGAAGCTTTAAGAGGGACTGTGACAGCGATGGATGTTGATGTAGACACTATATTTAAATTAATTTGATTTATATTTTTGTTCTCAAATAACAGAGTAATTAATAAAATGAAATATACTGACCAGTATTTGTAAAACCTGTACTCCCTAGTTCATCTTTTTCATATTTAATAGTGTCTGCAGGTTCAGACTTGATGATAATCTCCTCGGTAATGATTATGTTTGATTTGGCGTAATAGCGATACATGTCGTCTGTAGCTCCATCTTTACTTCCTGCAATAAACAGATCATAATCAAATCATAGGCATATAATGCAAACAGATTAAAATCATATAATGAAAAAAAGCCCTAGTGTATACCAACTCAGAAACTGTAACTTTTATAGACAACTGAAAGACTTGTTTTTGGCTCACAATAAACAAATAATAACAGAGGCATGAATAAATCTAACTCTACTGACCAGTGTTTGTGACAGTTGCACTGTCCAATTCATCTCCTTCACATTCACTGGTGTCCACAGGTTCAGATTTTATGTAAATCTGTTCTATATTGGTATTATTATGATATAAGTCATTTGTAATTCTATTTGGGATTCCTGCAATAAATGCATCACTGTGAAATATAAACAGATTACTAATTATAAAGATATATACTATAAAACATTGCTGAAATTGATAGTAGTAACAGTATTAAGAGTGAGGTAGTTATAGCCGTGCTCATTACTAACCATTCTCCCATTCAGCCGTGTGCTTTATTTCAGTCTCTTCTTCATATTCTTCAATGCC
The DNA here is from genome assembly GCA_963971575.1 of Liopterus haemorrhoidalis. NCBI lineage: Eukaryota > Metazoa > Arthropoda > Insecta > Coleoptera > Dytiscidae > Liopterus > Liopterus haemorrhoidalis. The sequence goes on from OZ020613.1 coordinate 49,173,565, forward strand.
TTTATATTCTATTTTAATGTCACTCTTTGTTTTAATAATAACGCTGTCTCTGGTATCATCATTCAAATCGCAGCCTGTCCCATTATTCATATTCTTTTCTGGAACAAAAATGTAGTCATGCATTGGGTTCCATTCTTTGAACACAAAAAACAGGACACAATAAAATTTAGTTAGCGACTGCTTAAAGCAATGGTGTTCAACATACGGTCTGCAGGCCAAATCCAGCCCAAAACTAATTTTTAAACGTCCCGTACGTAAATTCTACCTGGTCTTTAAGAGATTTTCTACATCCTCACGTCCTCAAGTGATTTTCTGAATTTCTTGAAATGATGTATTTATGGAAAGCTGAAGAAGTATCAAAATTGGACGAAAGAAAGAACGACATAATTATTGAAAAGTTAAACATAGAGCCCCATTTAAAATAAAATGAATGAGGGATAGGAAAATGGATAAGGCATCTCATTACAACGCATAACGCAAAACCAGTCAAAAGGATTTGGAAAGCTCGAACTACTGGAAAGAAATCAAAAGGTAGATAACAGAAAATATGAGATGTAAGCCTTCATTAACTACTGGCGTTCATCTCAGCTAAGAAAGTCATATTGGACAGATCGCTCAGAAATTATGCAGATCGGTATACTGCATAAGAAACTTAAAATCCAATGTGTCGCGAAATGTTCTATTAACTGCTTATTACGCGCTGTTCGAATCCCATATCACGTATGCGTTGCTGGCTTTATATACAAATTTTATAATATCTTCCCATAAAATATTAAGTGCATGCATCTCAGCTCTTTCCGAAATACTCTAAAATCGTTTTTCAAGAAAAATCCATTGTATTCCTGGTTAACGATTTTAAGAACTTATGGTAATGATATGTACACATATATTTTTATTTAAATTATAATATAATATTTTTTCAATTGTACTGATGTTGACGTGTGTATAAATGTAAATTTTAAATACAAATAAATATTATTATTATTACTAAAAGTAAGAATATTGAACAGAAGTGAAGCTGAGAAGATTAGCTAATGACAGAAAATAATGGCATAAAGAAATAAGAAAATAACAAAGAAGAATACCTGACACCTTCTTCGAATATAAAGCAGGATTTATAATTGTATAAACATAAAATTTACAACCAGCATGTTATACGAATGTGTTAGTCGACATAATAACAAATTTTTATATATTTCAGAGGTGAGCCAGCAGTCAAGCAAGATATGATTTTCTTTTCCTTTTTCTTTTTCGATTAGTCTATGTTTACCAGAATGACCTTTTTTATTGTTAAATCATTCAAATTCCCATATTTTGGTCATTGAGTTATTTGAACATCCTTTGTTTTTGCTTGTTGATGTTCCGATATGATTTTTGTTTCAATAGCTCATGATATAATGAAGACATTAAAAATAGATTGTACTATTTCTAAGTTGACTCAACCCTGATATATATTATTACCTATTTAATTTCACTTAAAAAACTGTAGTACAAGCAAAATGGTACAATACCTGCATAATTATCATTTCCTTCCATTTATGATTTTACTGTGTGTAAATGTAGGTCTTTTTGATTTTTAAATCTTTCAAATATACAACTCTCTGCTTAATTCAGAAACAGAACTCAACTGTGATGTTTACATATTTGACTATTTCGCATAAATTCGTAAAAAACTGTTGCATTTTAAACATAGTCTCCATGATTATATAATACTGTGAAGATCTGAAAATAATTATTATCCTTGTTCAGAAACCTGCTTGGTTTAACTAGATGAGAAGAGTACAATTGCAAAGTTATGAAAATGTATGCAATCAAAAACAATTTTACCAATAGATTTTTATATTTTTCTCCTTTTTGTGATAGGATTGTCACTGATTATTTCAAAAAAGTATGCATAACACTAAAATGTTGTTAAACATTTGTACTATAAATTTGTTATAAAAAAAATTGAACCTAGACTGAACTGATCTACTGGCATTATAAGTCAGTTGTTGAACTGAATCACCGTAATAGAAATTAATGAAATAGTTGCCAATTACTTTCAAATAAATCATTAATATTAAAACAAAATATGTTTTTACCATTCGCGGAAATAATTATACCAGCCTGGAATAACTGTTTCACAAATGTTGAAAAGTCGTTGTAAATGTTTTTTGTTTAAGGCAAATATAAGAAATAACTGTTATGAATACATTTCACATCCAAATTCCTTTCAAACATGTTTTTTAATTTCCAAATAAGTATGTAAAATTACTATGGGAATAACTAGCAGACATAATTAAATGCACTGTGTAGCGATCCGTGCGCATCACCCTAACCTACCTCCAGCGCAGTGGTTCCCAACTTATTTCAATCGCGGAACTCTTTCCACCTTAGTAAAAAATTGTATAAATGTGAGTTTTACTTTTATTTATTTTATTCTTTTACGGGAGAACGACGTCCCAGTTTTTTCTATTTATTTCTGTCCTATTTCTGTCAATTTTAAAACAATCCAATGGCTTATAAATTTAGCTATAAATATTTAATGTATAACCATATTTTCTTTGTAAAGTGAGTGACCGGTTAACGAACAGTTCGGGCTGTGAACAAACCGGACGATGAACACTTTCACGAAAGATTTTTGTGTTCGGACAACAAACACATATTCGCATAACGAACTAGAACGAATTCTAACGAACAGTGAAATGTGACCCCTTCTGAAAAAGAGGAAGACAAAAGAGGACCAATTACGACATCTGCCATTAAAGATCTTTTGAAGAAATCGGAGGATGTCAGAGCAACGGTCTTAGAATGGCACCCAAACCAAGCTGATATCAATAGGGTTGGGGATCTGTACAACGACAATGCTATTAATCACTTCCGGAAAATCCTGAAGAAGAGAGAAACGCAATCGACATTGGACATGTTCTTTAACGCTCCATAAACAAAAAAAAAGGAACTGATTAATATGCAAGGCTGTATGTAATATTTTTGTAATAAATAAACTTACTAGGAAATTATATATACAAATAGTCTTGGAACAGATTATGTTCGTTAACCGATCACCCACCGTATTTATACTTAATCTAAATGTACCATACAAAAAAATAATAAACTTATTATTTACGTTAGCAAAAATGTTTATAATAAAAGTATGGATACCTCATGTAATGAAATAATAAAGTTAGATTTCGTTCAACATAAGAAAAACACATCATATCATAAATTTTGTCATCAATTCTGTGCGAGAAAACAGCTGATCACACTGACATAAGAGATTTCTAGAAACAGATAAGGGTTTTAAACAATTATCATGGATATCAAATAATAATACACAATATCATGTCTTTTAAATACATTTTTATTCATTTTAGTACACGATATACCTTGAAACGTACGAGAAATAAATAATAATAACGGAAATAAACAAACAACCTTGCACAATACGCATAGTCAAAAACAAATCAAAATAAGTGACGCCACTGACATGTGTTAAACTAACTGTTGATAACGTAATGGACGAAATTTGTTTTCTGCATATGGGAGCCGCTAATATCCGTATATGTTGAAGTCTAATATACAATATATAATTTAAATAAAGTTTTTTTTATTTAAAACACTTTAACTAAAATTATTCATTTCAGTTAATTAAAGTATGGAAATAAAATAAATAATACAAAATAATATAAATATAAACTTTATTCATGATAAATATAAGATGACGTCACACTTGGTTAATTTAATTACCAATGTCATAATGTGATTTAACCAACATCAAACCATTACTCAGTTGTTACATTTAGCTACTACAAGTTGGTACCGTTTTTCCACGTTGCCACGTATTAATAGTACTGTTCAGTCGTATTTCTGTTTGACATATGAGAGGTTAAACTTTATTTTGCGTTTTATTTTACATTTCATTAAATATTATTATATTAAAAATGCCGAAAGCTCTTAGTAGCCGTGCTCAAAGGCTGTTTTTTTTCTTTTATTAATTATTTTGAAACAGAGGGATATAATGCTGGGTCTTTAATGGATTTGAAATGTGTGAGAGAGTTAAGTTTGTATATATTAAATTTTGTTTATATCTATGGTCTTTTCACTTGCATATTTTTCTAAAAGTAATTGTTAATTGCTGCTGCATTAGATGTCAGCATTTCTAAAGTAAATAAAATCGCTGCACAACAATCGAGAGGTGAAGATGTCAGTAGCCCGAAAAAGAAACGAACACGTTTTAAATGCCAATTTTCAACATTCTATGTTAAGCCATTTGGTTACAATTTCTACCGTACAGACACATGAGGGACGTTATAAGGGTTTTGTGGTGGTCATACCTACAAACTCTAAAAGAGAAATATCAAGAATTATTTACTGAAAAATCCAATATATTGATCTGATGATTATAAACAAATCAGATAAATGCACAATATGCTATAGGTATGCTATCAAGTAGATACGTGCCCTATTGCAATTTTAAAATATTTTATTTTACTGTACATATTTGAATTGTATTGTTTGTACATTTTAATATTTTCCATGTTGGGTGATATTTCTATAACGTACTTTTACCAAAATTTAAAAATTTTAAGTGTACCTACGTTGAAAAACATTGTACAAATGTTCATAAAAATATTGCCAAAATGATTATAAATTATAAATAATCGTACATATATAATTAGCTATTGTGTGTTAGTGATCTGGGTAACACTGTGACGTCATTTTTCCTAAGGGTGATTGGCTGACTGGGGACTCTTCAGGTCTCTTGATTGACAGGTATTTTGCAGATTTGTTCTCTAAGAATCTACGAATATAATTACATATAGAAATGTGTAGGATTTCGTAGGCATAAACAAGAAATTCTAGATACTCCAATATCCTTTGACTGATATCAACAATATTTTGCAGTTTTGTTCTCTAAGAAACTGCGAATAAAATAACATATAGAAATGTCTAGGGTTTCGTAGGCATAAACAAGAAACTGTAGACATTCCTATATCCTTTGGCTGATATCAACAATATTTTGCAGATTTAATCTATAAGAATATAATTACATACAGAAATATCTAGGATTTCGCAAGCAAAAAACAAGAAACTCTAAACACTCCTATATCCTACGATCGATATGAAAAATAATTTGCAGATTAATTTTTTAAAAATTTGCGGATAAAACAACTTCTAGAAACTTCAACAACAAGAAATTCTAGACAATCCTATATCCTTTGATCGATATAAACAATATTTTGCAGATTTATTTTCTAAGAATCTACAAATATAATTACATACATAAATGTCCAGGGTTTCCTAGACATAAACAAGAGACTCCTTAACCCTTTAACTGATATGAACAATATTTTGCAGATTTATTCTCTAAGAATCTACAAATATAATTATATATATAAAAGTCTAGGGTTTCGTAGGCATAAAAAAGAAAATTTAGACACTGTTATATCCTTTGACCGATATAAACAATATTTTGCAGATTTATTCTCTAAGCATCTACCAATATTTACCATACAGAAATGTCTAGGGTTTCGTAGGCATAAATAAACGTCTCAAATTATTTTTAGTTTTAACAATATAAATGTAATGTACTGAGTAAAAATGAAGCGTTTTAATCATAAAAAGTTTATGAATAACTTATATTAGCAAGTGTCAGTATGTAGTTTCGGTAACATTATGACGTCAATTTTTCCTAAGGTTCTCGTGATTGGCTAACTAGGGACACCCTGTATCTTGATTGACTGACAGGTGACACCCTCTCCCGTGATTGGCTAACTGGTGATATCCTGTCCCGTGATTAGCTGACCGGCGACGAAATTAACATACGTTAAAAAATAAAACCAAATACATATACAAACAATTGAAATTTTTATATCATAAATCCGTCATTGTTGACGGATAATAACCTAGTATTACAATAAATTTCATAATCATTGTTATTGTTTATAATAAGCAGTGATGGGCGCGTAAGTTACATGGTGTAAGTTACCTAGGGTGACCATTTTCTTGGAGACGGCAATGCGGGACGGAGCAAAGGAAAGGTCGTCACTTCCGAAATATAAGTGAAGAGCAAACAAAAAAAAGGTCCTCACCTCCCAAATATAAGTAAAAAGCAAAAATAAGGTCTTCAGCTCCCAAATATAAGTACAGAGCAAAATTAGGCCTTGGAGACACCAAATCAAAATGCGGGACGAATGGTCTACCTAAAGTTACCTCATTGTTGACGTGTAAACAATTGGTGTAAAGTAAACACAAAAACTCCTGTAAACAATGTTAACAACGTAAACAATGTAAACAATGATTTAGACATGCGCACTTATATTGAATTACAGAACCCCATTATCCACACATTTTTATAAATAATAGAATTTTAAAAGAAAAAGTAAGTATAATATGTGAAATTAGAACAAGCCAATATACATATTAATAAAAATCAATTATTATAAATAATATCATTATGTCGGGTCTATTCTGTATCTTTTGTGGTTAAAAAGATTAGGTTAAAAATGATGGTTAAAAAGTAACATTTAACCAGGCGTTAAAATTTTAACCTTGTTTCTTATTCTGTATCTCAGGTTATAACCCAAGCGTTAAGTTCTAACTTTTTAACTTTATGGTTAAAATTGTGTTGTGAAATTATCTACAAGAGAAGGTATTTCGCTTGTGTAAGTGTGGATTCAATGTATACATGTGTGATGGTTGAATCCTGAACCAACAACGATCAAATATAATAAATCTATATTGCGCAAATGTACAATATTTGCGCGTTTTTATTTTATTTTTTATACATAAATAATGCAAAATAATATGGGTGCAGAAAGTAAATAATATAATATTACCATAACATGCAATTGTATCAATATTTTTTATTTCTTTTCTTTCTTCTGTATTAATACAATGTTCCAATACTCGACGAAAGTAACCGCCGTTGAAATTTCCCGTTCCGAAAGTGTACGACATTAACCTTTTCAGGAAAATTGTTAGGTGTCGGAACGGGTTTACTGAAAATTTTGGTTACTTTTCTGTAACCAAACTAACCGTGGAATTATCGTGGTTAGTGTGGTTATTTCCTCGCCCTACAAACTTCAGATCTAATGTAAACTACAAAAGGCGGGAATTTCAGAACAATTTCAATAAGGCGAGAGTTAAGTGGAGGGAATTAATCGTTTCTTTGTAGTGCAAGTAGTAAATTATAATATTATTTTACTATAGTCTATAATTAAAACAGTAAGAATGACTGTAAGTAACTGATTTTTATTAATATTGATCGATGTCGTGGAAAATAATATCGGGAAAAATCATATATGTTCTTACATAATATGCCATTGTAAACAAGTACTAATAAAACAAATATTTTTATTAATAAGTTTGTAAGAGAATATCTGTAACCTATAGGGATTTGCAGCTAAGCACCCTACCATCTGGTGAGCGTTTCATGAACTTGTGTACATCAGATAACATTTCGTTTTGTGTATTGGTTTTGTATGAAGTTTGTTTTTAAAGTTTTATTATAAAGTACGTTTTATTGCTTTCAACCGAGTTGCGAAAGTTTAGCCAGAAGAAGGTGTGCAAAAAAACGATGAAGAATCGTTTGTCGTTTGAAGCGTTCAAGGTCGGAACTCTCATTTTGATAATTTACAATAACCATAAAATAATGATACAAAATGGATCAAAGAGCTGTCATATTATTTGCTATTAATAACTTCTATCGATTTAAAAAAGACGATGTAGAAAAATTAGATGGTAGTATTTTATATTATATAATTCAGAAGTATTGGTTATTTGAAGTCTGTTTAACGTGTAATAATTAATTAATAAAATAATTGAAGAAAAGATACATTCTTATTATTTATAATTAAAATTGTCTTTTAGCATATGTAATGATCATATTCCAAAAATTTAAAATTATGTAGAGTTGACTATTCCTCAGTTCTCAAATGCAACATTCAAATCACATTTTAGAATAAATGTCTTCACATTTGAAGCAATTTTGCAAATTCGTTGTTGTCAAAATCTTTCAAACAAACTTTTTAGATTAACCAAAACCATATTTTAGCGCGAAAATTATCTTCCCACCAACGCTACGACCTCACGAGCTCGTAGCAAAAGTGGGAAGAAGGTGGAAAAATATTTGCAATAAAACGGCGAATTGTGTTGCCACTGGTAGCAGTGGAAGGAATTTGTTAGCAATAAAACGTACTTATAATCATTGAAAAATGTATAATACATATTGTTGTGTGCCTATGTGCAATTCATTAAAAAGAAGAAACCCGGAAATATCGTTTCATTTGTTTCCACTAATATCAGACACCGTACGGTTCGAAACAAAATTGGGAAAGCAAGAGGTTAGAAATCGACGCGATGTTTAGATAAACAATTTAAAAATTGGAAAAAATGCCGCTTACTCACCAGACTTGGCCCCTTTAGATTACCACTTGTTCACATCGATGGGTCACGCACTTGCCGAGCAGCACTTTTGTTCATATGAAAATGTGAAAGAATGGCTAGATGAATGGTTTGCGGGGAAAGGGGAAGAGTTCTACTGGTGAGGTATTCACAAATTGCCTGAAATATGGGAAAAATGTATAACTTCTAATGGAGCATACTTTGAATAAATAAACTTTTACTATTCTTTTGAGTTTAATGTGATTTATTAAAAAAAATAAATCCGCATTTCATACTTGTAGACCTGGTAAAATAAACATAGTTAAATTTTTATAAGCACACAACGTTAGTAATCAAAGGTATTGTGTGCTCTGTACCACACGAAGATCATTCGGCAAATATCGTGCAATGCTGTTGTGCTGCACACTCGTCCCAAGTTTAGAGCGTACGGCAATCTCCGCAATAATGTTTTTCGCGGTAAAAATATAAGACATTAGTTTTTCTACTAAAGAAAATGAGTGAAAACAATCAAGATATCATTGTTTATGCCTGCAGAATTTGCCAAATTAATAGTACAGATGATAATTAATCCCTTTAAAGGAACTGGTTCTTAGCCTTTATAATAATGTTTTATTTAGTTGATGTAATAACATTATTTTATATTTTATTTATTTTAGTGGAAGATTGTGAGCGCAATGATGGTAGTCCAGAAAAACCATATTTTATGTCAAAACAACTTATGGCGGTCTTGGGCAAAAAGAACAAAGGACCAAAACGGAGTAAAAAAGACAAATAATAAACGAACAATAAAAATAATTTAAAAATTGTGTAATTTTACAGCTGTGCCAAAAATATATATTACTTAAGACTGAAGTAATTAAGTTGCTAAAGGTTTTATATTGTTATATGTAATTTTATTTTATTTGTTATTAAGCTATTTGCACATGTATTCTTATGAGTGATATGCATAAATATATTATACAGTATTACAATAAAATTATCTTTAATTCTATTAATACTTTATTACTGTACTGCTTGCAATAGTTTCAGTATTACGTAAAATAATGATATTCAGATCAATTCTGTAAAAAGTTACTATAGGGATTTGCAGCTAAGCACCCTACCATCTGGTGAACGTTTCATGAACTTGTGTACTACATATAACATTTCGTTTTGTGTATTGGTTTTGTATGAAGTTTGTTTTTAAAGTTTTATTATAATCATTGAAAAATGTATAATACATATTGTTGTGTGCCTATGAGCAATTCATTGAAAAGAAGAAACCCGGAAATATCGTTTCATTTGTTTCCACCAATATCGGACACCGTACGTTTCGAAACAAAATTGGGAAAGCAAGAGGTTAGGAATCGACGCGATGTTTAGATAAACAATTTAAAAATTGGAAAGAAAGTGAGCCCTTATATCAAAGTTTGCTCATTACATTTTAATGATAGTGACTACAAAAAATATTTTCAATTTTGTATTTATTATCGCATATCTTGAAAATTCCTGTTATTGTGTGTGGGTTTGTAATGCACAAGTTTGTAGGCATAATGCATAAATCTTTACGAACTCTCTGTTTTTTTTTCAGTGACTCCACACAATATTATATGCCCAGCATTGTAGATTTTTACCCCTTGGTAAACAACACGGGAATTATTATTTCCCCCAATATAGTTAAAATAATCGACAATGGAAAACCGCCATAACTTAAAACCAGATCACAAAATGTAGTATTTTAGATGTTTACAAGTAATGTCACTTCACAAAATCAGAAAATCCCAAACAATTATTTATTTTTTGTCGTTTTTTGATACACTTTTCGCTATTATTTACTAGTAAATGTCAAGTGGTATCTGATTTAGAATGGTTTAAAAAAATCTGCGTGGCGCTACGATCTTAAAATTTTTCCCCTATAACGTTCATAAAATGACAGTTCAGTTGTCTGTTTTATCAACTGTGAGGTGTGACTACCGTTCCGTAACCACAGAACATATAAGAAGAACGGACACTCCCAGCAAGAAAATTTAGTATACAGTGACTGTATAAAGACAGTGTGGCCATATGAACTGTAGCCGCCATGTTTATTCCAGATTTGTATTGGGTTATATGGCATAAATGTTAATATATCCTAATATATTATAATATTCAGGGTTGGACTGGGATTAAAATGTGTACCGGGAAATCTGGAGGAAGTCGGGCCACTATATATATATATATATATATATATATATATATATATATATATATATATATATATATCATTTTGATTTTCGGGCCACCGGGAAATTCCCGGTATCCCGCCGGGCCAATCCAACCCTGATAATATTTCTTAAATTTTTAATAGTTTTACGTATTTATGTTTATATATATGTGAATATCAATTTATTGTTAAGAAAAAACATGTATATGATTCAACATTTATTAAGATAAATATTAAAATTGCCTACCGATGAAGGTATTTTTTTTAAATGTTTGCAACATAAAAAGAAAACAAATGAAAAAAATTCTTAAAAAAGGACATGAAAGGAAATAAAAGAGATATGTTTTTATTATTTTATAATTTTATTTGAGGACCAATAAAAACTAAAACATTTTTTTTATAAAAACGGGAGTTACATTTTAATTTGAATATTTTAAATTTAAGAAAACAAGTTCAAACAGGACACTAGAATTAGAATAAAAAGATAGGGAAAAAATGATGATAAGGTTCTATAAAAATTAGAGAACCCAACATTTCTCTAATTTTTGGGAAAACGCATGTTTATTTATAAAAAAAAAAAGATATTTTCATATTAAAAAAGAATAAGCAGAACATGTTATATACCCTGAGTTCAAAAAGAAATTACATAAGAGTTGGCTATGGAAAAATAAAATAATGTATACTACAAACTTTATGTAACAATAAATAACTAATGACAACAGGAGTGATTTAATTAATTCAGACAGTAAATTAATTCTAAAGCTTTCTGTTGACATTACTATTATTTTCCATAGCCAACCCTTATGCAATTTCTTTTTGAACTCATGGTATAAATGATATATTAATAAAGAAAACTGATGTATATATTATCAATTATGCATTTATTCAACTAAAATTATGGTCAGGTGAAAAATAAAATGAAATCAGCATGGAATAACATTAAAATTAATGAAAGTAAATACTTCTTATAATTGTGAAACCATCCATTGATTTACTGGCATAATGTTTTTTTATGTTCATTTAGCCTTTTTTTCCCCAGCAATTTTAAACCTAAACATAACAAAACGTTTCATTATTTTGAATTTTAATTTGTGACAATTTAAAATATGTGCACAGTTTACATTATCTACATTACTCATTACTCATCACAAACACAACAATATTCACTATTAAACGTCTAAATATACGTATATTATTTGAAAATATCACTTAAATCTGTTGAAACACAAGATAAACACATGTAAACCATATATAATCTGTAACAAAGTTGGAAGAAATATGGCGGATTTCAGCTCGACCAATAGAAAATGAGACCATCGTATGGCCACACTGTCTTTATACAGTCACTGTAATTTAGTATACAGTCACTGTATAAAGACAGTGTGGCCATACGATGGTCTCATTTTCTATTGGCCGAGCTGAAGTCCGCCATGTTTCTTCCAACTTTGTTACAGATTACATATGGTTTACATGTGTTTAGCTTGTGTTTCAGCAGATTTAAGTGATATTTTCCAATAATATACGTATATTTATTAATAATATACGTACAGGTAGGACTCATTTTGCGCCGGTTTTATTTACGCCGGTCTCGAAATAACGCCGCTTGAACGCCAGAGTCGTGTGTCGACGTCGCCGCCGAATCTGCGGTCGAAGCGGGGATGTTCTGAGGTTTTACGCACGCGCAGTTAATAAAGTACATCATTGCTTAGTAATTTTTTGCCAGCACAGGGTTGCATTCAGCACATTGAGTTTATTGCAATTAGTATATAGAATATATTGTATAAATTTTTACGTCTGCCAAATTTAATTTTCCTTAACGTAAATTTAATTTGTTGTTTGTAAGTAATTATTTATTGTATTATATATAGTGTAGTATATATTAATATATAGTGTAATGTATTTTATAATTTTTAGGTGATTAATTTTTTTTTTAATTAGATACATTTTTCACAAACCATGTCTTCTAACAAGGAAAATAAACCACCTAAATTAAATGCTAAGAAAAAACGAAGTTCCATTACAAACCAAGAGAAAATGGAGCTGATTAAAAGAATGCTAGATGGAGAAACACGTTCAAAAGTTTGTAGGGACCTCAATTTACCTCCATCAACTGTTGCAACCATCATGAAGAATGCTTTAGAACGAATTTTGACAAATATAGACATCCTAACTGAAAAACTTTGTGAGCTCGATAATGATAGTTAACGCAGTATGCAAGTAAAGAGGAGTGTTGCAGCTTCTTTGGCACCGTATGCAGAGCTCCTCCGAGAAACAAAGAAAAAATTCACAGAAAAATAATTTTGTAAAATATATTTTTTTAATATAATTATCCTATTTTTTTTTTTTCTACATAATATTTTTCTTTATGTTAAATTATTATTAATTTTTTGTTGTTAGTTTTGTTAGTCGTAAGTTTGTTGTAAAATCATATTGTTGTATTGTATTTATATAGCACAAAAGAATAAATATTTATTTGCTTCATTTATGTCTAATTCATTTTAATAAAATTTATATAGGTCCGTCCCTGAAAACAAAGTTTTGAAATTCGTGGTATTCATACAAAACACTTGCAAATATATTTAAAATCGTTGAAATATCAAGACAAAAATACATCAATGACATGTAGATTTGAAGTCAATCCGTCTCTGGAATTTCACCTTTTGGACTCTTTTTGCGCCGATTTTTTTTACGCCGAAACGTAACACCGGCGTAAAACGAGACCTACCTGTATATTTATTGGATATATGCATAACTGTCAATATATACATCAGTTTTCTTTATTAATATATCTTTTATATAAAACATGTTCTGCTTTTTGTTCTGCATTTTTTTTTTTTTAAATGAAAATATTATTTTTAAATTGAGAATATTAATACATTAGTAACATTAGTAATTTGTTCCAATGTTATGTAAATGAATACTTTTAAAGTTGAGAAAAGTAAAATTGAGAGGTGATTATAAAAACGTGCGTTTTCCCAAAAATTATAGAACCCAACATCACTTTTTATAGAACCCTATCATTATTTTTTCCTGTATTTTTATTCTAATTCTAATGTCCTGTTTGAACTGTTTTTCTTAAATCTAAAATATTCCAATTAAAAAAATAAGTAGGTATATTTTTAATTTACGACTGTAAGCCCCGTTTTTATAAAAAAAAGTTTTCGTTTGTATAGGTCTTCAAATAAAATTATAAAATAATAAAAACTTATCTCTTTTATTTCCTTTCATGTCCTTTTTAAAAAAAAAAAATCATTTGTTTTCTTTTTATATTGCAAACATTTCAAAAAAATACCTTCATCGGTAGGTAATTTTAATATTTATCTAAATAAATGTTGAATCATATACATGTAATAAACCCTCATTGTAAAAATATTTTGCAGTTGGCAACATTGTGAGATTGTCAGCGAGACTGTGTAAGAGTCATGGCAATGGACGCTGTAAGATTAACTATTGTAGTAATTTATATTCTGACAAATAAATTACAGTGATTTTAATAAGTTTATTACATATTCAGAAGTGGGATAAGCATATCTATGTTCACGCGGAAGGCTATAATAACTGACAGTGAATGTTGAAAGTATTGTGAAAACGTGTTGCGCCATTGTGAGCCGCGAATATCACCTAAAATACTGTCGGTAACAATTTTAACGCATAGAGCGGTGATAAAGTGCTTCTTAGTTCGGGTATTGAACAGGTGGAAGACTTTGGAAAACCGTTGGTGTGGTTAAAAGTGTCAGCATTTGGAAGTTAGAGGCATATTCAGGCGGGAAAATGGAAGACAGCGTTCTCGACATATCAGCGGATAGCAGCACGCAGCCAGCTACGGTGGACGGAATCCAAACCACACGGTCGGTAAGCGGACAGCAGTTGTCAGCGGGATCTACAGTGGTGGCAGGTAGCGGAACTACAGTTCAGGTAGGAGATGGCGCTGTTGTGTCAACTCTGTTGGCGCAAATGCAACAAATGTTAAATATGATCCAGCGAGATAGAGAAACAATGGCCGCAGGATCAAATGTGATTACTCAGCATGCAAATTTGACTGATATTATTAGTAAATTCAACGGTGACGAATCGTATGTTGAAGCCAAGGATTGGTTAGAACAGTTGAAATCAGCTGCGGTTATGAATAACTGGGCCGGTTCGTACGTTGTAGAGGTAGCGCGGATTAATCTACGAGGTGGGGCTAAATCTTGGTACGCAGCGCGTAGGGAGCAAATTAAGACGTTCAAAGATTTCGAACTTGCTTTCCGTCGTACTTTTCTAACACCAGTGAGTCTTGCGGAAAAATGGAACACTATGCGTAAAAGAAAGCAACGCGACGACGAAACGCCTAATTCGTACGTTCACGAGAAATATTGGCTATGTAAAGCGTTGAATATGCCGTTTTCCGAAATAAAAGAACAGATAATCGTAGGGTTAACCAGCGCGGACAACGCGAATGGGTTATTAGTCAAGTCACATGCGGATGTCGACGAATTGGTCGACGACTTACTTGTCCTAGATCGTATTAATCGGGAGAAAACGAACGATAAAATGAATGTTATGCCTATACACTCAACAGTAAAGCCAAAGAACCGGGTAGGAACCAGGGAAACAGCGAAAAACGAACTTGCAAGAGACACGAGTCCGAAAGAAAATGTTTTATCAAACAAACAAAAGCGTTGTTTTAAATGCAGGGAAGCAGGGCACGCAGCGATTGCCTGTACCGTTCCGGTAAAGGATTTACCTTGCTTTAAATGTAAAGAAAAGGGTCATTATAAAAGGGACTGTCCTCAGAATAGGTCAGCGGTGATGCAGATCGAAGAAAACACTCAACGCGAGGGAATTGATAAGTTTTTGCGCGAAGTATTAGTAAATAAAATGCAGGTAACTGCGCAAATAGATCCCGGATCGTCGGTAAATACAATCACAGAATCTGCGGCGGCTAGATGCAATTTGATGGAGGAACCTAGCGAAAAGAAATTATATGGTTTCGGCGGCTCGAAGAGTACAGCGGTTACGGTACTTGGATTAGTACGAGCGCGGATAACGATAGATGACGTTAGCGCGGATACGGAACTTTATATGGTAGCGGACTCGACGCAGATCACAGACGTTTTGGTAGGACGTCCGTTTACAGAAAAACCAGATATAGCGTATGTCAAGCTGGACGACAAATTAGTATTTGGTTATCGCACAGATTTTCCATTTGTAGATATGAAAGTCGAGGAAAAATCGGCTCGAATCAACGTCGTAGCAAAAGAAGACTGTGAATTGTTGGCTGGAAAAGTTGATTTAATTAGCTGTGCCGTAGACGACAGAGAGCTAATTATGCCAATAGTCAACATTAGATTTCAGAATTGCACGATTAGGAACGACGAGGCGATTGGTTACTTGAAATCCGCTGAAATACTTAAGGTGGATGAGTCAAAATGTGAACCAGTCCGGCTGGAACAGCTAAAGGTAAATGCACAGAATGTAAGTGAAAATGATCAAGAACGACTTCTCACGCTGTGTAATGAATACAGAGATTGTTTTGCATTCAATCTGAAAGAGATAGGTTGTACTGATTTAGTCGAAATGGATATACTAGACAATGATGTACCAGTGCGCAGAAAACCCTATAAGTCCAGTATAGCAGAGCGCGAAACAATAAAAGAACTAGTAGCCGAGTGGAAGAAACACGGTATTGTATCTGAGACAAGGTCGCCTTACGCGTCTCCCTGTCTATTAGTTCGGAAAAAGTCTGGTGAACCGCGAGTAGTAGTGGATTACCGAGCACTTAACGCACAGACGGTTAAGATGAATTTCCCAATTCCAATTGTCGAAGAACAATTTGAAGGTCTGAGCGGTTGTAAATTATTTACCAGCTTAGATTTAGGCAATGCTTATTTGCAGGTGCCCCTAACTGAACGGGCAAAACAAAAGAGCGCGTTCATAACAAACGACACCACGGGACAATTTAACAGAATGATGTTCGGGCTAACGAATGCTCCGTATGAATTCAGCAGGTTAATGTCTCGTCTTAGGACCTTTAGGACGCGAAACCGCAATTTGGTACTTAGATGACGTGCTTGTTGCGGCCAAGAATTGGTCAGAGATGTTGGAGAAGCTCAGAAAAGTTTTCGAAGCCTTTAAAAAAGCGAAACTCACGCTTAAGATACAGAAATGTAAATTTGGAATGTCACAAGTAGACTATCTAGGATTTACACTTTCAGAAGCAGGTATCACACCAGGCGATTTTAAGATCGGTGCGATCAAAGAATTTCCACCACCGAAAAATGTACATGAAGCGCGGAGATTTTTAGGCTTAGCTAGCTATTTTAGACGCTTTATATCAAACTTTGCGGTACGTGCAAAGCCAATTACTGATTTAACCAGAAAAAATGAAAAATTCATTTGGAGTGGTAAGGCAAATTCTTCGTTTAATGATTTCAAGGAAGCTTTATGCTCAAAACCAGTGTTGAGGTTATTTAACACGGAAGCAGCACATACGGAAGTGCATACTGACGCAAGCAGCCTAGGGATCGGAGCAATATTGTTGCAAGCGGATGAAGATGGTGGTGCACTACAACCAGTTGTGTACCTATCCAAGAAAAACACGCCAGCCGAATCACAGTATTCTTCATGTAAATTAGAACTTATGGCGGTAGCTTATGCGTTGAATAAGTTACGCAATTACTTATTCGGACGACACTTTGTTTGCGTTACTGACTGTGAAGCTTTAGTTCACATGAACGCGAACAAGACGAGAAATTCGCAGATTGCTAGATGGCTACATTTGGTCCAGGATTTTGACATGATACTTCGGCACAGGGCAGGTACGAAAATGGCTCATGTTGATGCATTATCTCGAGCACCCGTCGGAGAAGAAGGTGACACATATCAGCAGCTATATGACAGACTAGACGTATTGATGGTCCTTTCCGAAGAAGATCAGATTATGGTTATGCAAAGGAGTGACCCGGAGCTACGACTGAAGATCAGTTTGTTGCAGAAGGATAGGCAATCCTTGACTGCTGATGAGATAGCAAATATTCAAGGGTACCGGTTGCATGACGGACGATTATTTAGGATCGGGACGTCTCAGAATAAAACGCGAGACCTTTACGTTGTTCCAAAATCTATGAGGAAGACTATGTGTGTGCGTTATCATGACAACGCTGGGCACTTTGGTCTGGAACGAACAGTGGGGGCTATGAGAAGCAGTTTCTGGTTCCCCAGAATGCGACGGTATAAGGGGCCTTACATTGTAATGCAAGTTCTCCCAAGCGATGCGTACCGGGTTAGTTCCATCGATGGGGTGGGGGAAAGACACTTTACCACGACCGCGCATATCAGTCAAATTAAGCGATATAGAAATCACATTGAATCAGAAGATTCCGACACAGATCCAGATGATACCCAAGATAGCGGCACCGACCAGCAGGCACCAGAACGGGATCCATCCAGCGATCCAGATAGTGTCAGTGCAAGTGCTAGTGACAAAATCGCGAGTGCAAAAACGCAAAGACGACCCAAGCGGAGTCATCAAGTACCGACGTACTTGAAAGACTATGAACACTAATGTAGACTATGAACACTAAGTTAAGTTATTTTCTTGTATGATTGTACAATGTTAATGAGGTCATTAACCCGGCAGAATGGCCGAGTGTAATAAACCCTCATTGTAAAAATATTTTGCAGTTGGCAACATTGTGAGATTGTCAGCGAGACTGTGTAAGAGTCATGGCAATGGACGCTGTAAGATTAACTATTGTAGTAATTTATATTCTGACAAATAAATTACAGTGATTTTAATAAGTTTATTACATACATTTTTTTTTCTTAACAATAAATTGATATTCACATACAGTCTGTTCCAAACGGTTAAGCGGAACTAGATTTTGCAATCTAGTTACTTTCATCGTTTAAATTGTGCCTTTCGGCCGTTTTGTTTAAGCTTTGTAAATCATACTTACAATAAACATTTTTTGGTTACGGTTAATATCATTTTAAAATGTCATTTTCTTTATATTTTGATTTTTTGTGTCATTCTTAATACAAATTTCCCATTTATTTATTTTTTTGTCATTAAAATATCTAAAAAAAAATATTTAATTTTGACATATGTCATTCGTTACCATGGTTTCATTGTTGGAATTTTAAATTTTGACATCCCAACGTGAAAAATGAAATAACCCAAGCCAAGTCCCTTCTCGTGACAACCTAAAAGAACTAAATTCCCATTTAGTTCTGCTTAACCGTTTGGAACAGACTGTATATATAAACATAAATACGTAAAACTATTAAAAAATATTTATTTATTTATTCTGGAAAGTTGTAAACGGGACATGCCCAACACAACAACTACTATATTATTATATATTACGATATATTAACATTTATTCCATATAACCCAATACAAATCTGGAATAAAAATGGAGGCTACAGTTCATATGGCCACACTGTCTTTATTCAGTCACTGTATTTAGTACGTCTAACAGCGCTCCTATGAACCGGCCAAATACTAAACAACTGAACCGCCAAATTTGAATTACACTATCAGTTTTAGGTTTATAATTATTGTATTAAATATATATTTTTTTGTGTATTGCAACATTTTGTTATTTATATTAACAAAAGTTTTACAATAAACAAAAAAATACATATATTTAAAAACCTGTAATAATATATAAGGAATCTAAATAAATAAATTTAAATAAAAGATCTAAACTATTTATTTTTGGAACACAAAATTACTGAGAAATAAAATAACTTACTTTTGGACCGTCAATATTTATTTTAGAATCACAACTTTTCACTGTTAGATATAAAGCTGTTTATCTAACAGTGAAACGTAGTGATTCGAAATTAAATACTGACTGTCCAAAAGTAGTTATTTTATTTCTCATATACTATTATCTAGACATTAACATAATTTACAAAAGAAAACACAAAAGACAATAACAAAATAAACAAAACTAATTAACTTCTAACTTTCTTGCCATACAATTTCACGTAATTGTCAACTACATTATTAGTTCTATAGTCAACATCTTTAATTTTTTTATTTACATTATTTACAAAATATTTTATGGATATATATACAATAGATTTCTTAAAATTACTATAAATTATCTCTTTATGGGTACAAAAATAGTTGCAAATACAAGGTGTCTCAAAAGAAATTTTATATTTAGTGGATCGATTAAAAAAAAAAGTAAGCCGTATATAGAAAAAATGTTTATTAATTATTAAAATACACTTTTTGGGGATTTATTTCTTAAAAATAATATCGTCTAAATGTAGACCCTCGCGTTCTCGGCACCCATTTAATCGAACAGTAAAATTACTTATGACGTCTCGGCAGGTGGACTCAGGGATGGCTGCCATTTCGTGACGGATATTTTCTTTCATATGCGCCAGTGAAGTCGGTTTATTGGCGTAAACTTTAGATTTAAGATAACCCCATAGGAAAAAGTCCATAGGGGTTAAATCTGGACTGCGTGGAGGCCAATTTATGTCACCTCTCCGGGAGATCAATTTGCCTGAGAAAATTTCACGAACACGTGGCAGAGACATATTGGACGTGTCTGAAGTTGCTCCGTCCTGTTGGAACCATGTTCTTTGGTTATAGCCAGGAAAGTTTTGCAGTTCAGGTACCAAGAAGTTATCTAACATCTCCACATAACGCTCTGAATTCACTGTAACTGCACGCCCCCTTTCGTCTTCAAAAAAGTAAGGGCCGATAATTCCTCGCGCCGACATCGCAGCCCATACGGTCACTTTAGGTGGATGTAGGGGTTTCTGATGTTTGCGTTTCGGATTCGTTGCACTCCAGTAGCGGAAGTTCTGCTTATTTACGTGGCCATTAAGATGAAAATGAGCTTCATCCGAAAAAAAATGTTGGTAAACGTTGAAAATCGCTCAATCACCTGATTTACGAAATTAAGCCTCTGACTGGCATCTTGGGGCT
The DNA here is from genome assembly GCA_963971575.1 of Liopterus haemorrhoidalis. NCBI lineage: Eukaryota > Metazoa > Arthropoda > Insecta > Coleoptera > Dytiscidae > Liopterus > Liopterus haemorrhoidalis. The sequence goes on from OZ020613.1 coordinate 49,194,069, forward strand.
TTAATTCTTACACCAATTGAATTTTGTAGGGGTGCACTTGCGCGCTTCCGAATTGAAAGGTTCGGGTCGTCACGAACAGACTGATTAACATTCTCCACGTTTTCTACCGTTCTTGATGACCTAGGTCGCCCGGATTTTGATTCATCCAGCGTTGTACCAGTCTCTTCAAACTTTTTAACCCAATGTCGAATGAGAGGAATGCTTGGCGCATCATTTAAGTGGCGAAAACCGCGAATACTGCAGAATTTTCTACGCGCTACAGTCGCCGAATCACCGTTTTTGTAAAACTCTCGCACGCATAACGCGCAGTCTGCTCCCGAGAAACGCTCCATAGCGACTGAATTCCCAAGAGCCAGGCTACCGATTGACATAACCCCCGCGCCCCTCGGATACGTTGCGTTCACGCAGTAAGCTAAATAAATATAAAATTTCTTTTGAGACACCTTGTATTAAAATCTATTAAATTGCAAAGTTGCTCAACAATTTTCTCATTATTTACATATTTCACGATATTGTTAAAAACTATTCCTTTACACCTTTCCACCTCATCAATCAACTCTTTTGACGGATACATCATTTTCCTTGAAGCACTGTAATCCTTTACAATTATAAGTGCATGTGAATCTGTACATATTTCGTCCAAAAAATATTTCCTGCAATTTTTGCAATTTCTATTTAAAAACTTCCTACAAATGAACCCCGCAGTGTACGAGATAGTATGGAAGCGAATGTTTTTCAAAAATTTATTGGGATCAAAGGACGTTGTGTTCGACAAAACAGAAGGAAGGGATGTATTGTTAGGATCGACTGGAATAATAATAGGAGTAAAAGGAATAACTGACTCAGAGGGAGCACTAAAGGACTGCCTCGGGCTTATGAGAAATCGGATACTGGTAAGGAATTTAGTCCCATCATCTTCACAGTTTGTTGCATTTAAATTGTGAAGCAAAACATTTATGATGCAGGTCTTATACGCGGAAACAAACTGTGAAGTTGTTGGGGAATTATTTTGCCCACACAAACCCCTTATGATCCCAAATAAAGTTTCTAAGGGGTCTTGATTTAATGTCCTAGTCGATAGGTGCTTAAAACCAAGACCCCTCATTCTCTTCCATAAAACTATAACATTGCGGATAGTCACCTGGAAATTTTTTTTTTTATGGCGGTGTTAGGACTTTTTTTCCATTTTTATAGAAAACCATGCTCTCTAAAACTTTTAGGGCATATTCTCAAAACTCGAAAGTTTCAGAACCGTCCCTTAAGGCATGGTTCATCGGTCTGGTTGTCCGTTTGGAGCTATTCAGACTATTAAATAGTGAGTCCATAAATTTGACCAATTCCGCTGTATCGCTTGCATCAATAACTTTACATTTCGTAGCAAAAGTTAAACCCGCAAACACAGACCTGCTGAAGATCTGCGTAGCGAATTTAACTTTCATTTTATCCTTCCCTTCTGGAAAAATGTGTTTGTTCGTTAGCTTTGGTGCAACTTTGCCTTCCTCCGTGCCTCCATCTAACTCATAAAACTGTTTTATATCTGTCCACTTCGCAATTTTATTTTCGAAGTGAATATCTTTAGTTAAAAAATTATTCCTCATACCTTTCAGTAGATGTGGGGCGTCAAACAGATGAATAATCTCTTTTCCCTTCACTTCGAAAATAAAATTACTGGACAGGCTCCGAAGTGCTGCTCTGTTGCTCGACCCCTGGTCAGAAACTGTTGCCAGAACCTCAAATTTAGTTTTTTGGTGAATATTGGCAATTACTTCTTTTATAATTTTTTTCAATTGATAAGTCTTCATGCCACTCTTAACAAAATAGTATGCAACGGGCTGCTTCCAATACTGATTAATTCCCCGTAGTAAAAATACCAGTACATGGTCGGCTACATTCGGGGTAGACCCTTCCCCTGTATTCTCTAGCCCTGTGATTTTGCCACTGCTATAGTCGAAATTTAAATTGGGCTGTATTGCCATCTCATCAATCATTAATACGCAGTACCTATTCAATTCATTAATCTCCAAGGAACAAGTGTTTAGATGATTGAATATGTTTTCGCATATGCCAACATCTAAACAAATATTTTTCAAACTACGTAATAATGTTCGACGTGAAGGCAATGCCAACAGCCTACATAAATATCTATATAGCCATGGGCTTGTTTTATATATCGTGATGCATAGAGCTTTCTCGTCAGGTATCCATCTTCTACCACCTTTTTTCAATCTATTGTTTAATTGGCTACCCAGTAATATTTCGGCTGCAGGTGTCAGCTTTAATTCCTTTATATACTGATTATGCAAAAAACTATTTTTATCACGCTTTTTTATGCACATTTTCAAATCAAATAACTTCCTACGTGCCTTATTAGCATTACTTTTTGTTATATGTGATAAATGTATGTTACTAGGCAACATGGATGTCAGTAGAAGTGTCATGTAGATTTAGCTTAAATAAAGAATACGCTCCTAAAGAATACGCTCGTATCTTAATATCTGTAGACGTAAACATAAGACATGGTGTCAGGTGGAAATCAATAAATAATAATTGTTAGTACACAAAGAATTTATCATTTGAAATCGTTATATATATATTGATAAATATGGCGGAATACCAAGAGAAGGTAAGAATGTTGGAGGAAGAGTTACAAAAACTAAAAGCTGGAATCAGTATCGCAAGCAGTAATACTCATATACCATTACCTAAACCAATAAATATTAAAGAAGGTGACATTTATGAAAATTTTAAATTTTTCAAAAGAAGTTGGGAAAATTATTGTACAGCTAGTGGACTGAGTATGAAAACTGAAAATGAAAAAATAGCAATTTTATTAACAGCTGTAGGTGAAGACATATTCAAAATGTATGAAAATTTTGATATTAGTAAAGAAGATAAGGCAAAATGTGATACCTTATTAGTAGCCATAGGAGATAATTTAATACCACAAATAAATAAACGTTACGAAAGGGCTAAATTCAATATGGCAAAGCAAGAAGATAGTGAAGAATATATCGATTATTTTGACAGGTTAAAGAAACTTATAAAAAACTGTCAGTATGGTGAGCTTGAAAAAGATTTATTATTAGACAAAATCATTTATTCAATTAATGATAATAAGCTAAGAGAGAAATTATGGTTGAATAGAAATATTAATTTAGAAGAAGCTATTGACATATGCAAAAGTAAAGAACTGTCAAACAAGCAACTGAAAAATTTAAATGAAAATGTTGAAGATAAGGACATAAAGAAAGTTAGATATAACAGTAAGAAAAGTGAAAATAAATTTAGTGCAAAATTAAATAGAAAATATGGAGAAACAAGTGGTAATCAAAGATATGACAAGTTTACAGAAGGTAATCAAAAATATGACAAGTTTACAGAAGGTAATCAAAGATATGACAGAGAAACACATTGTAAATATTGTGGATATAAACACAGTATAGATAAATGTCCCGCTAAAGGAAAAATTTGTAACAATTGTGGTCGTAAAAATCACTATGCAAAAGTTTGTTTATATAACAAAAGAAGTCAAAGAATCAAGTATATAGGTGGAGAGAATGGATGTGAAAGTGAAAATGAAAATATCTTAAAGATAAATAAAGAAGGACGGAGACAAATAAATGCAGAAATTTATTTTATTACAAGGAAAAATAAATTAGTAAAAGAAAAATGTCAATTGGACACAGGTGCAACTTGTAATATAATAGGTTTAAGAAATTTAAAAGATATTTTAGAAGAAAGTAATGTCTTTTTAGAAAAATCATATTCAAATTTAAAATGTTTCAGTGGTCAAATAATTAAACCTATTGGTAAGAAAATTTTGAAATGTTTACGTCATGATGAAGAATTTGAAGTTGAATTTGAAGTTATCTCTAATGATCATATACCATTATTGTCAGCACAAACTTGTGAAGAATTGAAACTAATAAAAATATGTAATAAAATAGAAACAAGCAAAAGAAAATCAGCACAAGCAATAATACAAGAATATGATGAGATTTTTAATGGATTGGGTTGTTTGGATGGTGAAATTTTCTTAGAAACTGATGAAAAGATTATTCCTAAAATACAACAGCCGCGAAGAATACCTGTTACATTAATTAATGATCTAAAGAAAAATTTAGAAGATATGGAAAAAACTGGTATTATCAAAAAGGAAGATAGTCATACAGATTGGGTGAGTAATATCTTAACTGGAAGATCACAACAAAAATTTAGAAAATTTAATGAAAAGACTAAGAGAAAGGAATTTAAAACTTAACAAAGAAAAAATGAAGTTATGTAAAAAAGAAGTAAAATTTTTTGGTCATATTCTGACAGACAAGGGCATCAAGACAGATGAATCTAAGATTCAAGCGATATTACATATGAAACAGCCCCAGAATAAACAAGAAATAATGAGATTTCTTGGAATGGTAACTTATATCAATAAATTTATACCACGACTGTCAGAAGTAGCAGAACCATTGAGAAATTTGACAAGAGATAATGTTGAATTTGTATGGACAGAAACACATACGAAAGCTTTAGAAAAATTAAAAAAGCTGATTACAAGAACGCCGATTTTGCAGTATTATAATCCCAAGAAACCTTTGAAAATACAAACTGATGCTTCAAGTACAGCAATTGGATGTACATTACTTCAAGACAATTTACCAGTAACTTATGCTTCAAAAACTTTAACAGCAACACAAAGGAAATATTGTCAGATTGAGAAAGAAGCATTAGCTATTTTATTTGCCTGCACAAGATTTGACCAATATATATGTGGCAAAAGAAATATTATTGTAGAGACAGATCACCGACCTTTAATAAATATTCTACAAAAACCAATACATAAGTCACCGAAACGCTTACAAAACATAATAATGAGTCTTCAAAGGTATGATATAAAACTATGCTATATAAAAGGACAGGAAATGCACATAGCCGATTTTCTATCACGATTAGAAACGAAATATGATAACGAAGATATTATAAATATTGACGTCTATAAAATTGAAAAAATAATAGATAGTATTGATCAGGCAGAAGATTTAAGAATTAGAAATATTACATTGGAAAAAATTAGAGATTCGACAAAAAAATGTCATCAAATGCAAAAGCTAAGGAATATTATACAAGAAAGTTGGCCAGATAAAATAGAAGACGTTCCAGAAGATTTAAAAATATATTGGAACATTAGAACTGAATTAAATACACAAAAAGGAATAATATATAAAGGAGAAAGAATACTAATTCCTAAAGAAATGAGAAAAGAAATAATTAGAAAACTACATTCAGCACATCAGGGAATCGAAAACACTACAAAACTGGCAAGAGATACCGTATATTGGCCGAATATATCGCAACATATTAAAGATACAGTGTCAAACTGTGAAGCCTGTAGTAAGTATAGAAGTGCTCAACAAAATCCTGAAATGATGTCACATCAAATCCCTAACAAACCCTGGGAAACAGTTAGCATGGATGTTTTCGAATTACACAATAAACATTATCTAATTACTGTTGATCACTACTCTGATTTTTTTGAAGTAGATAAAATGACAAATTTGACAGCAGAACACACAATTCAGTTATGCAAAAGAAATTTCAGTAGGTATGGAATCCCAAAAAGAGTAATTTCAGATAATGGTACGAATTTTATATCAGAAAAATTCAAACAATTTTCTATTGAGTGGGAATTTCATCATTATACTTCTAGTCCTATGCACCAACAGGGAAATGGAAAAGCAGAAGCTACTGTAAAAATTATAAAAAACATGATGAAAAAAGCACACGAGAAAAAAGAAGATATTTATCAAATGTTGCTCATACTTAGAAACACTCCAAACAAAATGAATCTGAGTTCTGCTCAGAGAATGTTTTCTCGAAGATTAAGATGCAATGTACCTATTAAAGAAAGTAAACTTAGAACAGAAATACAAAGAAACGTACCAGACAGAATTAGAAAGCAAAGAATCATTCAAGAAAAGTACTACAACAGAAAAACCAAAAGTATAAACGAACCTAATACTAATGACAACATATGGTTTAAGAAAAATAACAAAAATTACTGGAAACAAGGAAAAGTCAAGAAAAGATTTGACAAAAGATCATTCGAAGTAGAAGATGAAGATGGTACGTATAGAAGAAATATAGTACACATTCGATATAATAGACTAGAAGAACATCTAAAAGAACATGAAATAAATCCTGACGCAGATAAACCTGCAGAAAACGTTAATAGCGAAGAAAGACCAGAAGAAAGAAAGACATGCAGAAACGAGACAGTAAGACGATCTGCAAGAGAAAGAAAAACACCAACAAAATATAAAGACTTTATAATGAAGTGAAATTATTTATTTATTTGTGTCATTTATAACATTATCTTAAAGACAGAAAAAAGGGGATGTTATATGTGATAAATGTATGTTACTAGGCAACATGGATGTCAGTAGAAGTGTCATGTAGATTTAGCTTAAATAAAGAATACGCTCCTAAAGAATACGCTCGTATCTTAATATCTGTAGACGTAAACATAAGACACTTTTTAAATAGTTAATAGATTTTTTTTCAGTATTGATTTTATTAAATAAATACTTCTTGCGCGTAGTTAAGTCTACTTTGCGGTGCAGGCCAATAGACTCCAAAGTAATCTTCTCTGAAGCTCTACGTGCTCTATGGTGTTATTGGGTTCGCCTCGGTGTGTTGGGTAATGCAGATGTGCTTGCTGTAAACAATAATATAAATTATCAATAATTATTCAATTTTATTGGATATTACAAATTTCTATATAAAACAAGTTTTGTATAACTAAAATGAAAATTACTGGAAATACTGGCAAATTTCTCAATTACAGTTTATGACCAGGATTAAAACTAGCAAAGGAGCTTAAGTCTGTCAGGTAATAACAACTAATAACAATAACATAAATGGAATTTGGTAATTATAGTTTATGACTAAGATAATACCTAGAAAAGGAGCTTAAGTTTAAAACAATAACATATCTGGAATTGCTCAATTTAAGTTTATGACCGGGATTATACCTAACAAAGAAACTCGGGTCTCTACAGGTAATTACAAGAATTATCATTTAAAGTTTACAACCAGGATTAAATCTAAAGGGAATTAAGAATGCACAGGCCATAACTTGAATGTAATTTTTAAACAACTAAGTGACATCACCCAAACAATCCTTGTACTGCAGTTGCCCCTCAAAACTTAATAACAAGTATTTAATGTGATATAGGGGTATTTTAAATTATACACTTGTTATATTCCACAATACGTTTCAATCTCAACGTACGTCAGTAAATAAATTAATTTTATGGAATATATCAAGTGTATTATTATAATTATTATTAAAATATCAATATATCATATCTTTGGTTTAAAGCACAATTGTTGAATTGTCAAAAGTTTTCAACATTTTGAGTAAATTGATATTTAATTATATAGCAAAGACGCGTGAACCTCAAGCTAAATCTTTTCCTTGTGTATTCTTTCAATATTTAAAAAATCCCGAACATGAGTCAAAATACCAGACAGAAGTTAACATTCCTCCCGGACATTCCCTGACACACTAAAAAAGAGAACAGGTCCAGGAAAACTAGTACACAGGGTAACCCTAATATAGTGTATCGGGCTAATAAAAATAAAGTTTGTTTTTTGTTAAATAGTTAAAATAATGTTTTATTTATATGCTTAATAGTTTCGATTCAATCCAAATCATTCTAGCGCTGTACAATAAATGATTCGAACTGAATCGAAACTAGTAAGCATATAAATAAAAAATGATTTTAACTATTTGACAAAAAAAGAACTTTGTTTTTATTAGACTGATACCCTAACTAAAGTAAATACTTAACCAATCTATATAATACTGTGAAATAAAAAATTATACTATGTTATTAAGGTTGCAAAAAAAATCTTACCTTCAAAAATTGATGGTTCCGAAAAAGAAACACTCATCTCTGGTACAGAACTGATCTCTGGCACAGAACTGGTCTCTGGCACAGAACTGGTCTCTGGTATAGAACTGGTCTCTGGTACAGAACTGGTCTCTGGTACAGACCTGATCTCTGGTGCAGATATCGAAGTGCTTTCTGAGAAAATGCTTGGAACCATTCCTCACAGCAATTTCTTTCTCTCAGGAGTTTGAAATTGACTCGTATGAAAATGAGCACCACAAACAGGATAGTGTCGCAATGTAGTGTATGGTATATCCTCCAAATTTTTTAAAAAAGCAGACTGTAAATTTGGAATTACTTCCACCCATTTTCGCCAAAGATCTTCATTCATCGGAAAAGTAAAATATGGACCACTTCCATATGTACATCCCGGCACAATACATTTTTTTTTCCATGATCTTAAATAATAAATTCATAAATTAGTAGGTTATTCACTTCATAAATTAAACCATCAATTATTTTTTAAATCAAAACAGAGAGTTGTAATATATATAAATATAACTTACCAGTAAATGCGCTTCAAATACAGTAATATAAATGGAGATGTAATGATACCACTATATATTTATACTAGCTGAGTACCCGTGCTTCGCTACGGTTTATTGACGGTTTGCCATCATCGTGCAATTATAATAAGTCATAGTTCTTTATAGATCACATTGCTGACTCTCTCCTCAGGTGTAGATTCACCCCGTTAGAGGTTCATACTAATGACAAATAAAATTCGTAGTTTGTTTCCAAACATGTGCACAGGTAACTTTTATAAGCTAAAACCTAGTCGATATCTCATATGTCCTAAGAGATACTGAGGAATGCGTGAAAAAAAAAAACTCCTTTTCACCTCATATGGGTCGAAAAATCCTTTCTTAGTGCGTTCTTACGTTATATCGAGAAATGTACTCTTGGAATTTCTTATTTCTAATAAAAAATTCTTTAGGAATGAAATTTAAAAAACTGTTAGAACACTATCGAAAGATTTTAAAAAGTCACCTAAATGCCAGAAAGGAATGTTATAACTCAAGAAGCACAGGAGATATAAAGGGTTCGATGCTTACGTTATGGAAGGAATATGTTCCTGGAATTCCATGTATCTAATCAAAAATATACCTATTTACCACTTTACAGATAAAAAAAAAAAAAAAAAAAAACTTTTAAAACACTTTCTAAAGATTAGAATATATATATATATATATATATATATATATACCAAAAAGGAATGTTATAACTCAACAAACAAATAAGTTACGAAACATTTTATAAGTCGCCCTGATTTAATGTAGATTCGCCCCGTTAAGTGTTGATTGAAGCAAAATTCTAAGTTACATTTTTATACATGCGTACGGGTAACTATATTAAGTAAAAAGCAAGTGGTTATTTCATCAAGAGATATTAAGAAATCCGTTTTCACCCCCTAGGGGTCGAATTTCGAGAAATCTCTTCTTAGTGGTTGCTTACGTCACGGAAGAAATATAGTCCCCGAATTTCAATTGTCTACTAAAAAATACCAATGTACCAATGAAATTTAGGGAAATATAAAAAATGCAATTTAGGGTTGAAATATAAAAAAAACGGTCAAAATGAAATGATCTTGAAACTAATGATATTAAAATGACACCTAAATGCGAATAAGCACAACATAGTTATAGTACAACAAAGATACAAGCTACAAAGGGTTCTATAATTCACCCCAAATCTAGAATCGCCCCTTTAGGGATTGATAATTTGAGTAAAATCCTGAATTTAATTTTTAAACACATATACGGATAACATTGTAAGCAAAATCCAAATCAATATAATGAAGAATCCGAGGTAAAACATTTTATCACTTTTCATCCCCTAGGGGTCGAATTTCGAAAAATTCTATATAAGAGGGTGCTTGCGACATGGAGGGAATATATTTCCTGAATTTCATATCTCTATGTGAAGGGACGTTCTTTCAAATAAAAAATACCAATTTACCCCTTTAGGGATGAAATTTAAAAAACTTTCAAAACGCTTTCTAAATATTTTAAATAGAAAATTGTGTACCAAAATGGAATGTTATAACTCAGGAAATACAAAGGTTTCTATAATTCACCCCAAATGTAGATTTACCACTTTAGGGGTTGATTAGAGCAAAATCCTGAATTACTGTTTCAAAAATTTATATGACTAACCTTACATCACGGAAGGAATATACTTCCCGAATTTCATGTCTCTATAGCCAAGGGAAGTTCTATCGAATATAAATACCCAATTATACTCCCCCCCCCCCATTTACATTTAGAGGTGAAATTTTAAAAGACTGTCAAAACTGTCTCGAGATATTTAAAAAAGACACTGGTGTGCAAAAAATGAATGTTATAACCTAATAAACACAGGAAATACGACGGGTTATATAATTCACCCCGATTATAGATTTACCCCTTTAGGGGTTGATTAGGAAAGAATCCAGAAATAAAATTTTCGGCATTTGTATGGTTAATCATTATAAGTAAAAGCCAACTCGATATCTTATTGGTACTAAGAAATATTAAGGAATCCGTTATATCACATTTCAGCCCTTAGGGGTTGAATTTCGAAAAATACCGTCTTAGTGGGAACTTACGTCATACAGGGAATATACTTTACGAATGTCATGTATCTTGTCCAGAGGACGTTCAATCGAGTAAAAAATATCCATTTACCCCTTTAGGGTGAAATTTTAAAAACTGTCAATACCATTTCAAAATATTTTGAAGACACCTATATGCCAAAAGGAATTTTATAACTGAACACACACAGGGAATATGATGGGTTGTATAATTAACCCTGTTCGGAAATTCACCACTTTAAGGGTGATTAGAACAAAATCCTGAAATAGGTTTTTCAACATTTATATGGGTAATCTTTGTAAGAAAAACCAAGACGATATCTTATTGGTCCGCAGAGATATTTAAGAATCCTTGAAATTACATTTCACCCCTTAGGGGTTGAATTTCGGAAAATCCCGTCTTAGTGTATGCTTACCTCATGGAGGGAATATACTTTGCGGATATCATGTATCTATGCCCAAGGGATGTTCTATCAAATAAAAAATATCCTTTTACCTCTTTAGGGGTGAAATTTTGAAAACCTGTCAAAACCATTTCGGGATATTTTAAAAAGACATATATATGCCAAATAGGAATTTAATAACTCAACAAACACAGGAAATACGTCGGGTTCTATAATTCTCCCTGATTGTAGATTCGCCCTTTTAGGGGATGAATAGGACGAAATTCTGAAATAAGTTTTTCAACATTTATATGGATAATATTTAGAAGCAAAAATGAAGGCGATATATTATTGGACCTGTGAGATATTGAGGAATCCGTGAAAATACATTTTACTCCATTTCACTCCTTAGGGGTTGAATTTCCAAAAATCATTTCTTAGGGGGTTGCTAAGTCATAAAAGGGATATACTCCCCGAATTTTATGTTTCTCTGTCTAGACGACATTCTACCGATTATAAAATACCAAGTTACCCCTTTAGGGGGGAAATTTAAAAAAAAGGTCAATACACTTTTTAAATATTTTAAAAAGACACCTATATACCTAAAATAAATGTTATAACACAACAAACACAGAAGATGCTAAGGGTTCCATAATTCACCCTGATTGTATATTCACCCCTTTAGGGGTTGATTAGTACAAAATCCTGAAATGTTCCCCACATAAATGTTGAAAAACGGTTTTTCAACATTTATGTGGGTAGTCTTTGTAAGCAAAAGCAAGGCGATATATTCTTGACCTAAAATATACTGAGGAATCCGTGAAAACACATTTCACCCCTGAGAGGTCGAATTTCAAAAAATCATTTCTTAGGGGGTTCTTAAGTCATAAAAGGGATGTACTCCCCGAATTTTATGTTTCTTTGTCTAGACGAAATTCTATCGAATAAAAAATACCAATTTACCCCTTTAGGGGTGAAATTTAAAAAATCGGTCAAAACACTTTCTGAATATTTTAAAAAGACACCTATATGCCAAAAATGAATGTTATAACACAATAAACACAGAAGATGCGAAGGGTTCTATAATTCACCCTGATTGTAGATTCACCCCTTTAGGGGTCGATTAGAACAAAATCCTGAAATAAGTTTTTTAATATTTACATGAGTAATCATTGTGAGCAAAAACCAAGTCGATATCTTATTAGACCTAAGAGATATTAAGAAAACCGTGAAGCCACATTTTACCCCTTTTAACCCTCTTTTTACCCACTTAGAGGATGAGTTTCAAAAAATCCGTTCTTAGTGGGTGCTTACGTCATGGAGGGAATATACTCGCCAAATTTCATGATTGTAAGTTCAGTGGTTTGGGCTGGGCGTTGATTATGAGTAGGTAGCTTAGTTACGATTTTATATATATAGATTTAAAAAGACTAAATTACCACTGATACCAGAAAATAAAAACAAGATAGAATGCGTATTTTCCTAACGACGGTTAGAAAAATAATGGCAATTAGTCAGCGATTTAAAAACAACACAACACGAAGCTACTGGTCGTTCGAAGTCGGCTACGTTCGTAATATATCTATTTATTTTGCATTCTCTCGCCATCTCTGAACCGACCAAAAACTAAAACAGTGTCCAAGGTCGGTCCATAAGAGTGTCACCCGGGTGTCCGTAACTAAAACGCGTTTTCAGGTAACCACTGGGTAACCACAACTTACCACGACTTTACCGTAACCGCGACCGCGGTATTTAGGTGTGCAGTTACGGAACATTGTATAAGATACTTTTATTTTCAGGTTATGTTTATCTTATTTTTATTTTTAAACAAACAGAGAAATCAAAATTTATGAATGTATCACAATTTTAAAGTTTTAAATATTTACTTGCAATATATTGGGAAATCTTTTGGTTTTTCTCGGATTTTCAAACAATATTTGTAAAACGAGATATTCCGTACAAGTTTTAGACAAATGAAAATATTTTAAAATGTTTCTTCAGGTAAATTAAAAGGGTCACTCATATCAGGTAGTTGCCTTTGTTTAATTCGTACTGATCTCCTAAAAAGCATTTTTATATTTTTTTTATTCACCTATATTAATTTTTTACTTATTAACTTCTTGATGTTCAATTTGTTCTAGTAATACTTGGTTTAAAATAAACAGACTTGCTATGATTAATTCTAAAAATGCATTTTTTCTGGCTATTTGACGTTTACGGGTTAAAATTACAACTGGTTAAAAGTTAACGCCATGTATTTGGCTGGAGTAAGAATTCCGATTATAACCTACTGAATTAACCACATCGAGGTTAAAATTTAAACGTCATAGAGTTACAGAATAACAAATATTGTAAAGCGTGGTTAAAAATTGTAACTTCGACCTTGAGGTTAATTTTTAACTTTTTAAGATACAGAATAGACCTGTATAGGTGTTACAAATTAGTAAATATGAATATGAAAAATAAAAAACATTTTTTCTTTAAGAAAATTAGTCTATATTTTTAAATAACAAATTACATTAAATTTCACCTTTAAGAAATTTTTCTTTCCTTTTTTTTAATTAAAACAAAACCTATTTTTTCATAGCTATTCCTTCTGGTTCTTATTATTTTGAACTACTTATCCATTAAGTTCTCTATTATTGATATTAAATAACTAAAACTAACCTCATTATTTGACAGTTTACGTTGTTTACGTTGTTTAGATTGTTGACAAGTTTATCAATTGTTTACATAAATTTACACGTAAACGTAAACAATTTAAATTTACGTGTAAACGCCCATCACTGATAATAAGTTTTAAATATATAATATTTCTTTATAAAAATTATGTCTATAATTTGACCCCCAAGCAGTGATGGGCGCGTAAGTTACATGATGTAAGTTACCTCATTGTTGAGGCGTAAACTATTGATGTAAAGTAAACACAAAAACTCTAGTAAACAATGTAAACAACGTAAACAATGTAAAAAATGATTTAGACATGCGCACTTATTTTGAATTACAGAACCTCATTTTCAATACATTTTTATAAATAATAAAATTTTAATGAAACGATTTTAAATGAAAAAGTAAGTATATAAAATTAGGACAAGCCAATATACATATTAATAAAAATCGAAATTGCATCATTATACAGGTGTTACATAAAAATCAGTAAATATCAATATGAAAAATAAAAAACTGTTTTCTTTAAAAAATTCAGTCTAATTTTTTTAATAACAAAATACATTAAAATTCACCTTTAAAAAAATCAGCCTATATTTTTTAATAACGAAAAGATTCATTGCAAATTTTGCATAACGCCCTATATTTTCTTTCATTTTCTTTAATTAACACAAAACCTAGTTCTTCAGAACTATTCCTTCGGTATCTTCCCACCATTTTTCAAATAAATTTATTGTATTGAACTGAATATAACGGGTGTTTTTTTTAGAGGTATAGAACTTTAAATTGCAATAAAACAACGATGGATTATTCGATTGACATGAATTTTTTTTTATTCGAAAGATAATCTTGTGGCATTACATTAAATCATACCAACAAGACGGCGCAACATGTCACACAGCTCGTGCCACAATCGATTTATTGAAAGACACGTTTGGTGACCGCCTAATTTCACGTTTTGGACCTGTGAATTGGCCTCCAAGATCTTGTGATTTAACACCGCTGGACTACTTTCTGTGGGGCTATGTAAAGTCATTGGTCTATGCGGATAAGCCACAAACGCTTGACCATTTGGAAGACAACATTCGCCGTGTTATTGCCGATATACGGCCACAAATGTTGGAAAAAGTCATCGAAAATTGGACGTCCAGATTGGACTACATCCGAGCCAGCCGTGGCGGTCATATGCCAGAAATCATATTTAAAATGTAATGCCACAAGATTATCTTTCGAATAAAAAAAAATTCATGTCAATCGAATAATCCATCGTTGTTTTATTATAATTTAAAGTTCTATACCTCTAAAAAAAACACCCATTACTTGTTCATTAACTCTCTATTATTCGTATTAAATAACTAAATTAACCTCATTATTTGACAGGTTACCAAGTTTACATTGTTTACATTGTTGACAAGTTTACCAATTGTTTACATAAGTTTACACGTAAACGTAAGAAATTAAAGTTTACGTGTAAACGCCCATCACTGCCCCAAGCAAAAAATCTGTGTGCGCCACTGGACTAAACAAAATAATATTTCATTTTGTATTTTGGTCGATACCGTACGGATCGCTATATACCGCATTTAATGCTACAAATTATGCTTATTTGGATATGAAAAATCCTATTTAGAAAAAAATTGGATCTGAAATGTATTTATACCGAAAGGAACCGAAAAAGTTTGGGAACTACTGCTTTAGGCTTTACTTGCTCTCTGCTCTAGTACCCTTTTCACACTAGATCTTTAAGATCGGATGTTTAAGTGAATGGATCTTTAAACGCTAATGTGAAACCGTACGGCCTCGTCTAAACACGACCGATGTTTAAGACAGAGATCTGCGTCTTAAATTTCGCCCGCATTGCCAACTTAATTCCCATTATAAAAAAATACTCCTTGAATTTGTGCTTCTCTTCTTTTATCTATGTTCAGCTGTTATCATTTTATATATCGAGGTTATGAGAAGATTATTTGCGTTATTATTTAAATAAATATAAAAAATAAACTTCTCCTAACCTCGAAATACAAAATAATGACAGAATAAATTCAAACGATATGAAATTATGTTGGCAATACATACTAGCTTTACATTTAATGTGTTCTGTGCTTTACATGGAGATTTCTTCTTCAAATTAAACATCAAGTGTGAAAGCAAACCGATATTAAACATCGATGAAGTTTAAGTTCAATCGTCTTAAAGATCTAGTGTGAAAAGGGTATAGGCGGAAGGAAGAGGGAACCGTACGGATCGCTACATACTGCATTTAATGTTACCAGCTGGTTATATATCAAGTGTATTTATTTTTTATGCTTATTTGGATGTGAAAAATGATATTTAGAAGAAATTTGGATCTGAAATGTATTTAAAATAGGTATTTGTTGTATCTCAATCTCAAAAATTATAAGAAAATATTTACAACGACTTTTCAACATTTGTGAAACAATTATACCAGGCTGGATTATTTCCCGAAATCGTAACATAAATTTTGGGTTGAATGTTACTCTACGGTCCGCTCGATTTTCATTCAATTCTCTCCCCTCTCCTACTACTATCGTAAGTGTCATTCATGCTCAAGACACTAAATAATTCAAAGATTATCAGTGGATCTAAAACAATGGTTTCTGTTTTATAAATTTATACACAATGATACACAATTTTAATTGGGCTAATATGGGGGAATATAAAGTACTATGCACCTAAAAACAAGATTATTAGGTTAGTTTTAGTTAGTAAAAGTCTAAAACCGAGCGGAGCGAGTTACCCATCTTCTAGTTTAATGACAAAACACTATCTTAGGTTAGGTTAGGTTAGTAAGGGTTTGGTTAGAAGAAGCCGAGCGAAGCGAGCTACCCATCTTCTAGTTTAATGACAAAACACTATCTTAGGTTAGGTTATGTTAGTAAGGGTTTGGTTAGAAGAAGCCGAGCGAAGCGAGCTACCCATCATCTAGTTTAATGACAAAACAAACTCACACTAACATAACAATGCCACAGTAGCGTAGGTACTATTCCCTAGTTATACCAAGACCGGTCAGTACGTTTTAGGACCACTGGTAAAACACGTGAGCTGTCGTTTACTGCAAGTAGGTGGAGTGGATAGAGTTGGATGAAGTTAGAGCGGACCGTACAGTAACATTTTACCAAATTTTGTTCTAATTAATTATTTATTTAAAAGTAACTAGGAACTGTTTCCTTTATTGCCATTAGGATGATTTTGTTCAACAACTGTCTGCCATTATCAGAGGATCAATTCAGTCTTGATCTAACTTTTTTATAAAAAAAAAAAATAAATAAAATAGAAATGTTGAGTAACATTTTAGTGTTGTGTATTTTTGTTTTAAATGTTCAGTGACTATTCCATCAACCACGGAAAGAAATGTGCAAAAGTCTATTGAATGCATTATGTAATTTTGTAACTGTACTTTGCTTCTCTAGCTAAACCAAGCAAGTTTCTGAACAAAATTAATAATTATTTTCAGATCTTCACAGTATGCATGAAATGCTGCATATTTATTAATTATTTAAATTTTTGCGAAATAGTTAAATACATAAAAAAATACACATCACAAGTAATTTCTGTCTCTGGAATAAGCAGAGATTTGTGTATTTGATGTAATTCAAAATCAAAAGACACAGTCATGGAAATACTGGAAAATACCTACAATAACAGTTACACAATAAGAACAAAATTGGAAGGAAATGATGATTATGCAGGTATTGTACTATTTTGCTTGTACTACAGTATAAAAAATATAGGTTGACTGTGTAAACTCATATTATTCTAAAGTATCATTCACAGCTCATGTTTTAATAGATAGTACGTAATTCATAGTGCATAATGTTAATGGATAATGTTAGTGGCTAGTCACAACAATTTGGTACCATTCATAGCTCATGTTTTAATAGATAAATCGATCTAGCTGCCATCTACACGCAATAGAAATTACTAAACAATTTATAATAAAAACATCTTGTTATTAAATATATGTATTGTTTTTTTTTATTAATGTACTTCTAAAAAGAATCAAAATAATATTTATTAAGTTAATTATTAAATAAAATAACTATAATGTTTCTGAAGCTACTCACTCTAACCTAACTTTTTGATTTCACAAAAAAAGTTAACTTTTGTTTCCACTCTGTTTCCCAGAAGTGTTGGTCTAAAAATCTGAAAAAAATCTCAATAATGTACATTGATGGAAACCAAAATAGTTCAAAAGGAATTTTTGTCAGATTAATTTTTTTATTGTTGAAAAAATACATATTTTATTTTAAAAGATCATGTAGTATTTTAACGAAAAGCTATTAGTACATAGAATAACAAACGGTACATTATTTTCAAAATATTGTTCATTTTGACTTGATTACCGCAAAAAAATAATGTTTCACACATATAACTGCTTTAACTTGGGTACTAGATACCTGAAAAACACTAAAATATGTGAAAATTCACATCAATTTTTTATTAGATTGAACACATTTATTAATTAGTACATCATAAACTGCAGCCACAAGTCTTTTTAGAATTTCCTGTATAATATATTCGTCTATTTTGAAATGTATCACTGTATACCTGCGACCCTGAAATATGTAAAAATTCTCACTTCACATCTATTTTTCAATATTACTTTCAACATTTTTACTAATAATTATGTCACAAGCTGCATCCACAAGTCTTATTCGAATTTCAAGTATAATATATTCCTTCATTTTGACAGTTGTCAGTGTTTTAATGTTAATGTTAATGTCAGAAGTTTGAGATATACAAACTTTTAATATTATGCGTTAAATATTTTCTTACGCTTATCCACTAAATTGGAGCTATGAATGTTTATACGGATTTGTGTAGAACTAACATTCTTATGCGTTAACATTAACATTATGAATTACGTACTATCTATTAAAACATGAGCTGTGAATGATACTTAACAGTTTTAAAAGAAATTGAACAGGAAACAAAATATATCAGAGGTGGGCAGATTTAGAAATAGTAAGATCTATTTTTAACTTCTTCCCGTATAGTGAGCTACTAAAAAAAAATCATTTTGAAACACAAATGAACGAAAAACAAAGGAAGTCTGTGATAAAAATATAAATTTTGTCATGAATAGGTAACATCGCTGTTACCGTGTCAGTATTTAAAATTAAAAATATTACGCACATGCTGAGTTCAGGTCTTCGCCTGCGTGCAAAAATTCACTCCCACATCTTCTTGGGCCATTGATCATCTGGCATACGCTGAAGGTGCTCATACCATTAGAGTCATTTGTTCTCTATGGATTCTATAATGGTGTTTTCAACATTCATAGTTGCTCGTATCATTATGTGGTATCACAAACATGCTTAAGTTTGGAGATACCACAACTCCATCTCCACAACGCTCAATCAGGATTTATTTCTATTTGTCCGCTACCATGTTTCTGAACCATAGGTACGGATACTTTCGACAATAGTCTTGTAGATAACCGTATTTGTCTTTTTGGTTATATTGTCGTTCCACAATACCGGGTTTAGTTACCTTATTAAACGCTTTCCTTGCCTTATTTTATTATTGATATTATCTTCACTCTTCCCTCTATTAAATACGGTAACACCTAGGTATTTAAAGGACTGTCAGTTTCTGATGATTTCATCATCTATTTTGAGGTCTCTTCTCTAATAGGACGGCATTTCGATTTATACGTAGAATAACCTAAAATGTAATATTCCTTTTTATTTACAAATATACGATTTTCTATACAAATTTACGTTTATTTACACCATGACAACTTATTAATTGTGATTGATTTATTTATTTGTTTGTTTGTTTGTTTGTTTGTTTGTTTATTTATATTTATTTGGCATACCAACAGTGAAGTCACCAAAATCGTCTATTTAACACAGTTATATATCATATCATTATATTTATTTACTTATTACGAAATTAATATACATGTACAAATAAAATCACATATGTGAAGGAAAAGATTTGATATTCCTCAACGCCGAAAAACGACGTCTGCTATGACGAATGATACGTTCGTACTGACTGCTACTACTATATATATAATCATAAATCCAGATGTAAACCCATAGAGGGTCTTAGGATTTCTTCTGTGTTTTTTTTTTTTTACATCATTGTGCAATTTCTGTCTGTCTTTAGCTATCTTTTCAGCATCTCTTCTATTCATTGTTCCTACTTCTAGTAGTGAATAAGAGCTTTTATCTCATATTTTCTATGGTGAACCTCTTGGTTTCTTTCCTGCAGTGCTTGCTTTCCAAATACGTTTTGCTAGTATTACGTCCTTTATTCTAATCAGATGTCCAAACCATTTTCCTATCATCTCATTCATTTTATTTTAAATGAGCTCTATGTGCTTTGCCTCTGTAATGTGACTCGGTTACCCCTCAATAGGCAAACACCACCATAGTAGAGTTTCAGTCAAAAAAAAAATTATTTTTTTATACACATGCTCATGCGATCTACTTTTCCTTTTAATCTATCAGGCTGAACCCAATATTTGTATCCATGAAAAAAAAAAAAAAAAACACTGGCTGATGTACAATCTTATAAACAGTCCTTTTGGCTTTGCTTGATATTTCTGTGTTAAAAATGAAACTTTTACTTATTGTACAGAGTATGTTTGTAGCCGCTTGAACACGGTTATTTATTTCAGTGTCATATTTTTCTTTACAGTCTATTATAGCTGTCAGATATTTAAAACTCTCTACTTGCTGAATAGCTTTTATAATATTATATATTCTTATTCTTTACAGAAGGTGACTATTTCTTAGTGAAAGTACTGGTCAAATCGATTGTCAGTAATTACATTATTTGTTTAAATGTAGATAGCAAAAGGAAGTAATGAATTAAAAACCTAAAATGGGTAAATAAAATGCCTTGTGATACCTTGCTCACAAATAACATTTTCCCTCTCACAGAATGGCAGCGTGCGATTAATTTTTCGAGGTTTGGATGACAGTACATATTTGTTCCAGGAAAGAATATGAATGATAAGACAGGTTGTGACTTGCATCCTGGTGATTCCAAAGCCAGCGATAATATTAAAAAAGAGAATGAAATTAAAATAGAATACGCATTTACTGAAGAATATGAAGTAGAGGCTGGAATGAAGCATATGGCTGAATGGTCAGTAATGAGTACAGCTACAATTATCTCACTCTTAATACTGTTAGTCCTATTTTATTTTCTCATTTCTCGTTATTTCAGACGAACTTCAATAATGTTTTATTGTGAATATCTTGAAGAATACATTTTTTACATTGATACGTTTATTGCAGGAATCCGAGATGGAGTTACAGACGACATATATCATGATAATACCAACATAGAGGAGATTTACATCATCAAATCTGAACCTGTGGACACCAGTGAATGTGAAGGGGATGAATTGGAGAGTGCAGTTGTCGCAAACACTGGTAAGTAAAGCTAGTTCTAAGGCACCTACAGACGGAGTGGCAAGTGATGACCAATGTTTACATTTGTTTAGTTCCGCGTATCGTTTGTACAGACAACACATTACAAGTCACAACCAACGTAGGTTGGGTTTGGCGCTGGTCGACATTCCCTTCAGAGGCGATATTCAGAGGGTTTAACTAATATTGGTGCAGACTTGTATATACATCTAACTATCGTACAGACGATGGGCGCACACCCTCCATAGTACCAATTAAGAGTGTTGTTCTAAAAAGGATGGTTATTGATATATATTTTTTTTAATTAAGTCTATCTAAAGTAAAACATTATTTTCCATACTTTTAATCTAATTTAAAAGTAAAAAACAAGGTTGAGGCTGCGATGATACCCTTTTATGTACTATTAGACGCCATTTTACAAACATTGACCCATGTTCACTATTTTTCCATTTGGCCAAGGCTGGCGTTTAATCGACATATCGTCTATATGCTATGCATATAGAAATGTCCCCCAATGTTAAACGTTACGTCCCATATTGGTACCAGCGTTAGACACATCGCCTGTAGGTGCCTTTATTCACGCCTTTGTTATTAATAAATTTTTATGGTGATCTCAAAATAAAGGTCTAGTAGTCATTAATAAAAGTGGCGGAGTCTGAGTTGATATACTCTAGGACAGCGGTTCCCAATTTTATTTTAATGCGGATCCCTTCTAAACTTAATAATATCTTTGAAATTATTTTGCAATCTTCTAATATTAATGCGAGCACCGTTATTTTGTACGTTTGTCATTGCTGATAGTACTAGGCTAGAATAGTACAATATAATGAGTATTAGTATCAAAAAGATACAATACTTACTGAGTTATATAAAATATTTTCGGATGTTTCGGAAACAGCTCAACGATCTGTTTCCGTCTTCAACGATCACGAGAAGTGATAAACTATATCTGACCCCAACCATCCAACCAATAGCAACACACCTATAACCTGGTCCCACTCTTACAATACCCGATATAAAAACTCGAAGTAAATTGAAATGTTTATCACTTCTCGTGTTCGCTGAAGACCGAAAGAGGTCGTTGAGCAGTTTCTGAAACGTCCGAAAATATTTTATATAACTCATTAAGTATTATATCTTTTTGATACTAATACTCATTATATTGTACTATTCTAAACTAGTACTATCAGCAATGGCAAACGTCCAAAATAACGGTGTCCGCTTTCTAAACTTGTTACATATTTTTGGAACCCTTACTAATTTATATTAAATAATAAACCCATGTAAGTTGTTTAATGCTTTATTTATAAAACAAAAATCTAAAAATATAAACATAAATCAAATTATTAAAAAGAAAAACAATTACAAGGAAAATTACAGCAAAAGAATCATTTTTTAATACGATATATTGAGTTTCTTTTTATCCTGTATAACTTTCTTAAGACCTGGCTTAATCGTATATTCTTAACGTATATTCGGCACTGCGTTCCTGCGCGTTTGTAAAGCGCGTATTCTGAACAAATAAATAAAAACGCGTACATATTAAAAACTATATCAAATACTAATTTCAATATTTTTACTTTAAATTATGAGTTTGGAAATATATCTTTGTATAAAATTAGTGAATTTCACACGGCTAACCTAACCTAACCTCAATTTTTTTGGCGGAACCCTAGGGTTCCGCGGGGTTTGGCGGAACACCAATTGGGAATCGGTGCTCTAGGACAATTTTTTTCATTGTATGACTATGATCTGTTTATTGCAGGAATTAGAAATGCTACAAGCAACATGTATCGCTATTACGCCAAATCAAACATAATCATTACAGAGGAGATTGACATCAAGTCTGAACCTGCGGATACTATTAAATGTGAAAAAGATGAACTGGAGAGTACAGCGTTCACAAACGCCGGTCAGTAAGTAATTTCGCACCTACGAACGCGGCAAGCGGCTGTAGTATTTATGCACGTTGCATTTGGAGATTTTGCATCTACTAAGCAGCTGTAACTCTTATACCCATTTTATTAGGTAAATTCGCATCTAGAAACGTGGAAAACGGTTTTAGTGCTTGTATGCGATAGCTCCCGCACTTTTTGGCATAATAATAATAATAATTTATTTCTCCATAAAAAGAATACAAAAGAACATTCTGTAGAGAAAAAATTTATATATACAGTGATAGGTAGAAGTAGGAAATAATTTCACTCAGCTTTTTGGACAAGAAGCGTTTATTTTAACAAAACACAACGTTTCGCCAACAACATTGTTGGCTTCTTCAGGTGCTATAACAATAACATCATGATAGAAAACAATATTGTACAATTAATAACAAAATTTACCTATGTTAGTTAAACGTAGTCATAACAGACTGTACATCAATCATCTCCAAGGATGGTGAATTGCAGAATACATAGGCATTAATGTGTACTTGAAGAAAACAGACCATAGGAAAAAACAGGAGTAAATTTCAATTAAATATTGAAATATAGTGATCAAAAATTAGAAACTATTGTTTAAATTTTACAATGCAAAATGAGACAAAATAAACTATATAACTGTCCAATATTAACTTATACATAAATACAATGATATCAAGTTTTATCGATGCATCAATATGACAGGCTGCGACACTATCCCCCCTAACTACCTGGTACGCACAAATCGACAGAGTTGACAGTGTCCCACCCTGTACAACATAATGCAACAATAACCCCCGAAATCATGAAATTTTCACCACTACCAACTCAGTGGAAGGAACCAAAATGAATCAATTGAGTTTCGGAGCAATCATACAATTCAACGTACCAATCCCTCAAAACAATGGTACGTACAAAGTAATGAGATAAAGGTACCTCAAACGGTATATCAAGTCCAAACCCCAAAAAAACCCTTAAGGATCTCTACATCCAATTTTAAATACAATATGAATTGCAAAAATAATAAATTTTAAACCGGTACAGACACCGGAAAACCCTAACAGTAACAGTTGGAAACCCAGAAAGATATAGAGTATTAGATCTTAATACAGTCCGACGTACTCAATCCCCAAAATCGATGGTACGCACAAAGATCTTGTGGAGAGAGTACCCCAAACTGTATATTGGACCCAAAACTCTACTAATCTGGAGAAACCAAACCGAACTGCCTAACACATGTTAAATGATATTACTACGTTAAATTACTAAAATTTTGATTTTGTGGAGATGGGAGGAAGGAACCACAAGGTAAAATAGGATATTGTTCAAGTTAACTCGCCAAACTCTTCAAAATTCTGAAAAAACAGATTAGAATAAGTATAACCTCAAAATGGTACATGTGAACAGAGCACTCCAGAATGCTGTCACTTTAAAAACCAATATGGCGGCTGAGGGGTAAACAAAGATTTTGACATAAGTGTTTACGTGATATTTTGTGTGTGAATTATGTTCTGTGCGTGATATTCTGTGGTGTTTACATTGGAAAAAACAAAATGCCATCATTTTGTGGTGTAGTAGAATGTGGTAGTTGTGGCGGACGTGACCAAGTGAATTTTTATAGATTGCCAGCAGTTTTAAACTTAAAATTTAAAACTGAATTAAACGATTTGTCTGGAGTCAGACGACAAAAATACTTCTAAAATAGTTGCATAAAAAATAACCTCCAAACAAAACCACAAACTTACCTTTATTAAGTAAAAGCACCCAAAATTTAATACAAAACAACAAATAGGTTTATATTTTCTGTTAAAATTAACTCGATTTTGTTACAAAAAGGTAATATATTTGAATAAAAATGAAATATAACGGCTAAAAACTATGTACTATATCAGTTGTTACTGTTACGGCGAAACACAGAACACACGTGGCGAACCAAACTTTGCTTACCCTCCAGAGACTAACAGCTGATCAGCTGTTTTGGAGTGCTCTACTGAAATTAAATTCGAGTAATCAACAAAATAAATTACTCACCAAATAGGTACCCCATGTGGAAACAAAACAATTAAAGAATTGTACAAATAAACTCAAAAATATCACAGATGTAATAAGATATAAATGAGACCAATGTGGCTCAGACACTTCCAAATCCACAAATGGCGAAAAGTCAGATAGACCACAATGCAATCTGCAAAAATGCGGGAAACTCAAACTACAAACTCTCATAAACTGGAAAGAACCACTAGATGTGATTAATGATATTACTGTAACAAGCTGTTAAATTTTGAGTATCAGTTTTATAATTGACTGTAGGGATACAGTCCTACAGTCCCTATACAGTCCTACAGTTTTAATTTAACATGTGTTAGGCAGTTCGGTTTGGTTTCTCCAGATTAGTAGAGTTTTGGGTCCAATATACAGTTTGGGGTACTCTCTCCACAAGATCTTTGTGCGTACCATTGATTTTGGGGATTGAGTACGTCGGACTGTATTAAGATCTAATACTCTATATCTTTCTGGGTTTCCAACTGTTACTGTTAGGGTTTTCCGGTGTCTGTACCGGTTTAAAATTTATTATTTTTGCAATTCATATTGTATTTAAAATTGGATGTAGAGATCCTTAAGGGTTTTTTTGGGGTTTGGACTTGATATACCGTTTGAGGTACCTTTATCTCATTACTTTGTACGTACCATTGTTTTGAGGGATTGGTACGTTGAATTGTATGATTGCTCCGAAACTCAATTAATTCATTTTGGTTCCTTCCACTGAGTTGGTAGTGGTGAAAATTTCATGATTTCGGGGGTTATTGTTGCATTATGTTGTACAGGGTGGGACACTGTCAACTCTGTCGATTTGTGCGTACCAGGTAGTTAGGGGGGATAGTGTCGCAGCCTGTCATATTGATGCATCAATAAAACTTGATATCATTGTATTTATGTATAAGTTAATATTGGACAGTTATATAGTTTATTTTGTCTCATTTTGCATTGTAAAATTTAAACAATAGTTTCTAATTTTTGATCACTATATTTCAATATTTAATTGAAATTTACTCCTGTTTTTTCATATGGTCTGTTTTCTTCAAGTACACATTAATGCCTATGTATTCTGCAATTCACCATCCTTGGAGATGATTGATGTACAGTCTGTTATGACTACGTTTAACTAACATAGGTAAATTTTGTTATTAATTGTACAATATTGTTTTCTATCATGATGTTATTGTTATAGCACCTGAAGAAGCCAACAATGTTGTTGGCGAAACGTTGTGTTTTGTTAAAATAAACGCTTCTTGTCCAAAAAGCTGAGTGAAATTATTTCCTACTTCTACCTATATTCAAAATTGGACGTTAAATTACTTTCTAATATACAGTGATATAATAAATACAAATACAAATGTTTTTACATTTATCTTAAATATTTCTATAAAATGAAAAAATTATATATCATATATATCTTATTCATTTGATATTATATTAAAATATATATTAGTATATGGAAATAATTTGAAATAATATCAATTTTTTAATTTTTATTTTTTATATGTCAACATCAGCCAGGAATTCATTTATACTATAGTATGCTTTTGATATAAAGTATGTTTTGATAGTACTTAAAAAAATTTTATCGATACATTTTTTGTTGCAGTATTTAATTTATTATATAATTTAGCTCCCATATAGAAGACACTTTTTTCGAATGCTGATGTTGAATGTGTAGGTAATAAAATAATTTCCCTTGGTGCATTGTATTTTGATGTAACAAAATTAAATTTATTTTTATTTAAATGAACATATTTGAGAACCGAGTGTATGTAGATGCATGCATAAGTTAATAAGTTTTGAGCAATAAATATATTTTAACATGATTGCTTATACTTTAATTTAAACATAATTCTTATAGCTCTTTTTTGAGTAATAATTTTTTTTATTCCATTCACAGGCAAGGCCCCAAATTTCAATGCAATATTTTATTTTAGAATAAAAGTAGCTGAAATAAATAATTTTGAGTATATTACTATTGGTGAACTGAGCAAAATATCTCAGAGCATAACAAACTTTATTAAGAGTACGACTGAGTTCTTCTATGCGACATTTATAATTCAATTGTTCATCTATCTGAATACCCAAGCACTTCTGAAAGCGTGTTGTTTCAATATTATTGATTTAAGCTGAGACATTATCATGATTATAGTTTTCACTATGTTTTAGATTAAAATGAATAATTTTGGTTTTCTTATAATTCAGTTGTATACCATTAAATTCACACCATTGATTGATAACATTTATATTTGAGTTAGTTTTATTAATTATTTCGTGTTTGTTCCTACAAAAAATAGTCATATGTGTCATCTGCATAAACGATAAGATTTTTATCATTGCTACATAAATTATTAGAATAAATTAAATAAAGTAGCGGACCCAAAACCGAACCCTGTGGCACTGATATTTTTTTGAATTTCGGAATTGAAAAATAATCTTCCTTCATGAATTGAGAAGAAAATTCTGAAATTTTTACAATTTGCTTTCGGTTTTCTAGATATGATTTTAAAAGATAATGTCAACTTACACAAAATGACTGCAGTAGTTAAATTGTTGAAACTTTGCTTTATTGATTCACTATGGGCGCCTGTTTTATAGACTATTTATAGCTTTTGTTTAAAATTTATTTTATCTAAAATCTATAATTTTGGTGTCGAATCACTCGTGTTTATAATACTACGAAACTCGTTATGAAATTACTATCCAGTTTTTTGAGAATTAGGTTTCTCTTTGCTCATAATTTCTCGTAAACCACACTTTTGTCTCATTAATCAATGCAAGTTTATTTGCAGCTAGCGGGACATCTTCCAGTGAACCCGATAAGAGTTGTGATTTGTTGACCATTAATAAGTGTAAACAACCAGCAACAAAGTCATCACATCTCATTAGACACAAACCAAGACATTCTAGAGAGAAACCCTTCAAATGTGATCAGTGTGGTAAAGCATTCTCGGATAAATCAAATCTAAGTAAGCACAAACATGTACATTCTGGAGAGAGACCATTTAAATGTGATCAGTGTGATAAAGCATTTCCAGTCTTATCAAGTCTCGTTAGACACAAACGAGTACATTCTGGGAAGAAACCCTTTAAATGTGATCAGTGTGATAAAGCATTTTTAGAGTCATCACAGCTTACTAGACACAAAATTATACATTCTGGCGAGAAACCTTTCAAATGTGATCAGTGTGATAAAGCATTTTCAGATGTATCAACTCTAGTTAGTCACAAGCGAGTACACTCTGGAGAGAAACCATACAGTTGTGATCAGTGTGATAAAGCATTTACAGTCTCAAAAAGTCTCATTAAGCACAAACGATTACATAGTGGGGAGAAACCCTTCAAATGTGATGAGTGTGGCAAGGCATTTTCGAATTCATCAATTCTCAATACTCACAAACTTGTACATTCTGGAGAGAAACCATTTAAATGTGATGAGTGTGATAAATCATATACACAATCAGTACATCTCCTTTGTCATAAACGCATACATTCTGGAGAGAAGCCATACAGATGTGATCAATGTGGTAATGCATTTTCAGACGCATCAAATCTTACTAAGCACAAACGTGTACATTCTGGAGAGAGACCATTTAAATGTGATCAATGTGATAAAGCATTTTCCGTGTCATCAAGTCTCGTTGGACACAAACGAGTACATTCTGGAGAGAAACCCTTTAGATGTGATCAGTGTGCTAAAGAATTTACAGAGTCATCACAACTTAGTAGACACAAAATAATACATTCTGGCAAGAAACCTTTCAAATGTAATCAGTGTGATAAAGCATATTCAGATGCATCAAATCTAGCTAGTCACAAGCGAGTACACACTGGAGAGAGACCCTACAAATGTAATCAGTGTGATAAAGCGTTTTCAGTGCCGTCTAGTCTCATTATTCACAAACTAACACATTCTGGGAAGAAACCATTCAAATGTGATCAGTGTGATAAAACATTTTCAGTGTCAGGAAGTTTCATTAGTCACAAACGAACACATTCTGGAGAGAAAATACAACCGATTCAGGCGAGCTGTAAAAATTAGCACAATACAAAAATCTTTTGGATTAAGCGGTTAAAAATCTACAGAGATTCTAGAGCACAGCAGCGACGAAGAAAATGATATTTCGTAAGTTGTTAATTGTCTTGAATTTTGGACAATTTATCATGTTATGACGAAGAATGGAGATTGTGAGGACGCAATTGTCGAAGATAATATCAAAATTTGGAGGAACCCGACGACAGTGATGATGATCTACCTGTGCCCGTTACTTGCCGTGAAGCAAAACAATGTATTGATGGATTACAGCGATATTTTATGCAAGATGGATATGACGGGAGCCCATATCAGCATTAAATATTTAAAAAAACCACTTTGGAGGAAATTTTGCAGAATAAATAATTTAATTTAAGTTATAACATTATTTTTCTTTCAGAATTTATATTATTTTTTATTATGTAGTGCGCATATAATTTTTTAATATGTATGTATACGTATAATTTTGTGCAATTTATTAAATGACCTTAAATGAACTTTGGATAATTCGGCCAGCCGCTTAATCGGGACAAAATGTACTAGTACCGATTAGTGTTGTACATCGAAGGCAAACATCGCTGTTTAACATCGGCGCTGACTATCGATGTTGAAAAAACATCGATGTTTCCGATACATCGATGTTTTATTTATATTAAAAAAAGCTATGTATTTATATTATATAGGTTTTATTTATTAATGTAAAGATAAAATACGAAAAAAAGTAACATATAACACACAAAAAGCATTTATTTATTAGATTTTTAAATAGTAATATTCTTTTTTAATAGTAATTAATTTCACATTAAAATTATTATACCCAATATAATAATTCTAATTTGTACCTACTATTTTTACATTTCTAAAATGAAATATTGCATTTTATTATAATACTAATATAGTAATCTTAATGTTAATTTTATATTATTTAACATAACGTTATAGATACACATTTTTTTTTACTTTTTTAAGTTGAAATAAAGTTTGTTCCTTTGGTTTAGGCGGAACTAGACTTGCAATTCTAGTTACTTTAACCGATTGATCGAAGCTTTTGATAATTTTGTTCAAGAAAAGCCAACTTCAATATATAAAAAAATAGTTAATGACAATTTACAAAAATGTAAATTCCGGTTAGTTCCGCCTAATCGTTTGGAATAGACTGTACATATTACATTTTTTTCTAACACTAATATAGCAATCCTAATATTAATTTTACACTAACATTACAATATAATAATCCTAATAATAGTTTTATTAATAAATAAATTATAATTATATTTCCCAATACGGTAATTCGAGGGATTGGAGGAATAACAACTGGGAAAGTGTCAACAAGACTCAAACAAGTGTGTTGGCGTCGTTGGTCGTTCGCATTGTTTGCAAAAATTAGAAGTTTCTTCTAATTTTCTTTTTATTCTGCTAACTGCTAAGAAGAATAAGAACTAACACTATACTCTATATTTTGTGTACTTTTTAATAAAACAAAAATTGTTAAGATTCCCGCATCTCTAGTGGTAGTTTCTGAATTTCAAAGTTTAAACATCGACATCGGTAGTAGACATCGATGTTTTACCGATATTATCGCCATCTGAACATCGATGGTAAAAACATCGATGTTTTCGATACATCGATGTTTTTTCCCATCCCTAGTTCCGATTAAGCGGTATTCAAATGTGATCAGATAAAGCATTTTCAGTTTTAAAAAACCTCATTACTCACAAACGAGTACATTCCCTTAAAATGAAGAAACCCTTAAAATGTGATCAGTGTGATAAAGCATTTTCAGAGTCGGCAAGTCTTTTTACTCATAAAAGAGTATATTCTGAAAAGAAACCATACAGTTGTGATAAAGCATTTACAAACTCATCAAGTCTCATTAAGCACGAACGAGTACATTGTGGGGAGAAACCCTTCAAATGTGATGAGTGTGATAAAGCATTTTCGAGTTCATCATATCCCAATACTCACAAACGAGCACATTCTGGAATAACCCTTCAAATGTGAGCAACGCAATAAAAATATTAACTTTTATTCCCTATCATTTAAACACAGTCACACATTCTGGCAAGAAACCCATCAATTACCTTTGCTACTAACGCAATTGACCAGGAATATTCTAATTTTTTGAAAATTTCATGCCCAAACGGTATGCGTACCTAGAGACGTTAGGGTATATGTGCAACCACTACGCTAAGCCAGTTGGCAATGTTATCACTGAGATAGAACATTTTTACTCATCGTATCTTACCTCTCACAAATGACTACATTCTGGAGAAAAACCATTAAAATGTGATCAGTATGATGAAGCATTTTCACAATTATCACATTTCTTTAGTCACAAACACTGAATTGTATACTACCTGTAATACGTGTATCTTCCTATTTCGTCGGATGAATTAATCTGCTTTTATTCTTATGATAAGCAAAGTAAAATTCTTATTTATGAAAAATGTTTGTTTTGACGTCCGAGGGGAATTTATATCACAGCAATATACATCTCGTTAGTCAAATACATTGATAAAAAATCTGTGCAAAATTAACTACGCGACGATTAAAACTATAATATCCTACTCGAATAGGAAGGAACCAAATTATAGGAATACAATAAAATAGAATAATGATAATTTTATTTTTGAAAAATATACATTCGTTACATATTATTCACGCTGCAATTTTTTAAATCTAAAACACCACATAAAAAATACGTTGGATTAGATTTTATCTTTCCAAATCCATCAAATGAGCCATACAAAATAAAGTATCACTAAGTACTATTAACTTATCCATGGATGGAAACTACCTTTTATCCGAGTTTTCATTGAAGCACATTTTACTACTTACCTAATCCTGAAGCCTTTCTACCTTGCGGTGTAAGGCTATAGTCGAGTTACTTATTTTCTGGTGTTGTTCTTCCATACTTCTTTCCATCGTGTTCTGTCCTTTGTATATTTTCTTATCTCCTCCCACTTAGCCTCTCTTTGTTGCAGCTTCTTTTGTTTCATGGTGCCATGTTTTTCTCGGTTTTCCTAGTCTAACTTTCTTCACTGTTCTTGCTTCAAAAACTCTTTTTACTATTTTGTCTTCACTCATTCTGTGTATATGTCCCAGCAATCTTAGCTGCCCTTCTTCTACTATAGTCTCTACTAGTTTTGTGCCTAGTTTTTCTCTGAATACTTAATTTTTTATCCTGTCCAATTTTGTTTTACCTTCGATTTTCCTTCAAAATCTCATTTCGGATCTTCTTATTTTTGACCTGTGAGTCTCTGTAGTGGTCCAGGATTTTGAGGCGTATGTCAAAATTGGTACTGTCATTTTTTTAAGATCTCTACCTTGATGTTGGTTGGTATTTCTTTTTTAGTTAAGAACGATGCTTTGATGCTGTTGAACATTCTTACTGCTGCGCCTACTCTTTCCATAATTTCTTCATCCATTTTCCCTTTGCCAATTTTAACTGTGCCTAGGTATTTGAATTTTCCTACCTGTTCTATTATTTTGTCATCTATTTTTATTTTGTGTTGCATTTTTTGTCCTGCTTATTACTATTGTTTTTGTGTTTTGTGTGCTAATTTTCATATTTGTTTTCTTCAATTCTTTATTGTATTGGTTCAAGTTGTTTTGTAGGTTCGTCTTCATTCCTTGCTATTATAACCATGTCATCCGCATAACAAAGTGCTGCTACTTTCACATTTTCCAGTAGCCATAGAATATTCTTTAATATTTTGTCATACTTCTTTTATGGCGTCGTCTAGTAACAGTGAGAACAGTAGCGGACTGAGTACGCATCCTTGTCTGAGTCCGTTTTCAGTTATAAAAGATATCGATACCTCATTTCATGTTGACATAATTCTTGCTATCTTTATATAGACTTTTAATATTTCTGATGGTGTTTTCATTAGTGCCTTTGTTTTTAAGTGTCAACCAGACATCTTCTCTGTTCACTCAATCGAAAGCTTTCTCCAAGTCTATGAAGCATACGTGGATTTGGCTATTTGTTTTTAGTGCTTTCTCGCTTAATTGCCGCAACGTGAATATTGGTTCTTGCATCACTCTCTTTGACCTAAATCCATATTGATAGTCTTCCAGAGTTGCTTCCAGTTCGTTTCTGATTCTTCGCTCGAATACTCTGGCGTATAATTTTCCTACTGCGCTAAGCAGGGCTATTCCTTTGTAATTTGAGCATTCTCTACTGTCGCCTTTCTTATATAAAGCACATTTTATAAATCAATATATCCGTAGCTTAGCACAGTACAAAATACTGCCAAACAATATGGCTGCATTCAGCAGACTCGTCAGTGAGGTACCGGTTAGTAAATTTTTTCCTGAAAGCATACGTTGATCTACCGATGAGTTACTGTATTTACTCACCGTTTGCCATGTTATTAACCGGATTTCATTTACGGTTAGTTGCTCACCGGTGGATATATTGAGAGTTGTATATCTGTGGTGAGAAGGAAAACGGTGTTAAGTCAATTTTCTTAGTTACTGAGGAGACACATTTAAAGAACAAATTAAAATTACTGTAAAGGCTTACATTCAAATATATTTAATAATTGATTTAACATATTCAGAAATTATATTCTACCACAATCATTTAGTTTTAATAAAGGTATATTTGGAAGCGTTAAATTCCGCATTAAATTTTAATCAATTTCGCCTTCATCAAGCAACATATGTTCCATTTTTTATAACACTTTGATACAATTCTTTCCAAAAGGCACGGTTCAGTGTTAATTTCTGTTATTATCATTGGTTATTGTTTAGATATTGTAGGTTTTCAAAATACCTTTCGAGAGAGTTGTCAAAAAATATACATTCAGAAAAAATCACCAGTAAGTTTGTACCGGTAAGTGACCAATGAGTCTACTGACTGCGGCCTATATAATCAGCTCATCTCTCATTGCCTAAATCAAATCTGAAGTTCTGACTTAAAAAAAAACGTTTCGGATCGGTAATACCCGAATCATCTAAAACCTAATATCAATTCGCGACTATAGTGCGTTCGAAGGTGAGTTTGCAGTACAGGGCATATGGAGTAGTTCTTTTTCATACTCTCTAATGGGTTTACACAATGACACTATCCTTTTCTTGCTTGTCGACGTTGCCAGCTCTAAAACGCGCT
The DNA here is from genome assembly GCA_963971575.1 of Liopterus haemorrhoidalis. Lineage (NCBI taxonomy): Eukaryota > Metazoa > Arthropoda > Insecta > Coleoptera > Dytiscidae > Liopterus > Liopterus haemorrhoidalis. The sequence goes on from OZ020613.1 coordinate 49,228,160, forward strand.
GATCTGTGAAGACGCAGTATTCTACAAATGGCCATTTGTTTTTGTTGAGTGTTATTTTGAGTTTTATAAGAGTTGATTTTTGTAAATCATACGAGTTTTTCATATTATTATAATTGACACATTTGACACTTTTACAACATTTGACAACACCGCTCCCATTTTCCATAAGAGCTATACTGCAAACTCACCTTCGAACGCACTATATAATTACCGAAACGGCACCACTATCGCCTTCTGAAGTTTTGACACGAATAAGGATAGTCATCTGTCAACGTATCTATTGGCAACAACAGTATTGGTTTATAAACAATTTTTGGTCTAATTTACGTTTTCTTGCTGTATACAGCATATTTGAATTATAACCGAGTATTAAAAAAGTGTATAAATATATGTGAATCCATTTTATGATAAAATTTGCTGTTTATAAATGAAAATTTTCAGAGGTTATAATGTTGGTGCCGGCTTATTCTCACAGAAAAAATAAAATGTTATACTTTGAACTTAAAACATTTATTTGAATACTTAATATCTACACATTTCTCAAAAAAATTTATAGAAGGAGAACTTGTAATTTATTCTACACAATAAAACTGTCAAATATTTGCAAACTAACACAGTTACGGAACACCCACATGAAGTAACAAGGGGTTTTAATTATATTAACAATAATTTACACAACATTAAATGATTTTCTTGCACATGTGAGTCAGGGAAAATGAAAAATTCAACATTTAAAGCTTGTTTAAAATAATCAGAACAGTAGTAATTCTCTTCAATAGAAACAAAATTTTAGAATCACTAATAATCTTTCTTCTTCACTTGTAGCAAAACATAAGTATAAATGATGCATTTATTCACTTTTAACGCATTTTTCTCATTGGTATTAAAATTAAATTGCAAAGCTAATAAAGACACTTTGTCATACACTACAATTTTTCTAATAAAATTCATCTAATATTCGAAGATGTTTTTCCTGTGATTGACAACCATACACACAACAATGAGTATTTAATCTTTTTTTCTTAAATTTATTACTTTATTCGTTGTTAAAACAGAGTGAGAATGGACAGAAACAAAAAAACACATGGTGTTCTAACATAAACTATACATAAACAATGACAGTATACTTTTTCGAAGTGTTCGCTTTATTGCCGCTAGAGGGATACGCGTTAAGTTGAGTCACCAACAGGCTTCACTTTATTATATACAGCAGATAGAATTATGCGCCTTCCAGGTATTATACATTTCAGTGGTCATAAACGAATGTATTCTACAGATAGGCCATTCTGATGTGATGTAATAGTATTGTTATACTTATCAAATTTCCATACATACATACAATTGCATACAATGTGAGAAACCATTGAACTTGATCAGTGTTAAATGTAAGATTAAATGATTGCTGAATTACTAGGAAACAGAATTAAAAACCAATAGAAATTGTGCGAGGATCAGTCAGATTTAAACAGTTTTTTTCTTGCCTTATTGATCAAAAATAAAAATACAAAATGAATAAATTAATTTTCTACACTGTTTCCCCATACTGAAATACATTTTTGCCAGCGGTTTGGCGATTCCGTTTTCGTAAAAAGTAAAGTGACATGTTTGCAGACATTGCACACGAATTCCGCTATTTCCGCATCATCCTCGCTACCCTGCCCTCCCAATGCTCCCTTTAGTGATCCAAATAGATGATAATCGCATGGCGTTAAGTTTGGACTGTATGAAATAACGATCTGTGCACAGATTATATAACGGTGTTAGGTGTATGACCCCGCATTTATATGACTACATTTTCTGATTTTTTATATAAACTGATGAAACAGCTTTCCTTACTAAAACATTTTAATTTTTTAAGTGCAACACCTTCTAAGCGTGTAGTTGAAGGAGCGGAATTGTTAAACGCTGGACATGTTTTGTTATGCGGAATTTTGGGAAAAAAATTATGAACATGTGAACATATGTGGGTTATGTTTACAAACAAGCAGTCTGAAATCACCACCTCAAGAAGTCACTGAAATGTTTTATTAAGTTTTAAATATGTCCAGCAACTGTAAAGCAGGAGATTTATGCAAACATATTTCAGCTGTCTTTTTATTTTGTACTAGTTGGTTAATAAACCAAAATTAAAGAAGTCAAAGTCAGAGCATTGATTGATTTTTATTGGAATATTTTATTTATTTTTTTTTTGTTTTTTTTTTTTTTGTTCTAACATATTGTGTTTGGAAACATTAACTAGCATGATTTAAAATGCTTGTAGTCCACTTTAAAAAAATCCTGCCTTCCAACAGTACGAACCGCAACCTCTGTTAGAACTCCCTGCCTAAAAAATAAATTAAAAAGGAAAGCAGATACTTCTGTGAAGATGTATCAGAACATCTACGTACAAAATTTGAGACCACATGCCCTAATCTTGCGTTAAAGTTACACGGGTAGATATTTAATTATATTAAAGAAATATTTTTATAATTTAGTACTGAATTTTTTTAATAAATACTAGTTTGTTAAATATTAACAATATTAATGTAATCTGTACCTTTGAAATGCTTTGAGCACACCCTCACTCTTTTCCCCGTATTTATAGTATTTTCCCATGCTTGTTTTCCTATTTATCTCTTTCGCACACCATAATTATTTATTATTTTCATTTTAAGTGTTTTTCATTTGTAAAAATAGAAGTGAATATTCTATTACTTCTTTTACGAGAGTGACAACCAAAGACACAGCAGTTTGTTGTATGACAACTCATTATAACACAAAATAATATAAAAAGGAAAAACAGTTGCTATCAGAAGATAATGTTACAAACAAACTGCAACACTAAAATTTAAATGCGATACAAACAACACGAGGTAACCACATGTAAACAATAAACAGTTACTTGACTCGCGAGTTCAGATTTTGATCACTACACGTCACTTCATAGCGCTGTTGATTTTTCTACAGAATGTATTAGGGACTAATGCACACCGCTCACATTTCAATGGTTTCTCACCAGAATGTATGTAATTGTCAGTACCTTGAAAAGAAACTCTTGAGTATAAAAATGTTTTATTACATACATCACATCACGATGGTCTCTATCCAGAATGAATTCGTTTGTGACGAAGCAGATTTGATGGCAGTGAAAATATTTCATCACATTTGAAAAGTTTCTGTCCAAAATGTACTTGTTTGTGTCCAATCAGAAATGCTGATAGTGAAAATGCTTTATCACACAGATCACATTTGAACGGTTTCTCTCCAGAATGTAAAATTTTTTGTTTAACGAGGTATTATGACACTGTAAATAGTTTATCTCACTGATCACATTTAAAAGGTTTCTCACCAAAATGTATTCGTTTGTGTCTACAGAGGGCTGATGACTGTGAAAATGATTTATTACAATAATCACATATGAAGGGTTTCTCTCCAGAGTGTATTCGTTTGTGAGTAATTAGATTTGATGACTCTGAAAATGTTTTATCACACTGAACACATTTGAAAGGTTTCTCTCCAGAATGTATTCGTTTGTGTTTAATGAGGCATGATGACTTGGAAAATGCTTTATTACACTGACCACATTTGAATGGTTTCTCCCCAGAATGTGTTCGTTTGTGAATAATGAGACTAGACGACACTGAAAATGCTTTATCACACTGACTACATTTGTAGGGTCTCTCTCCAGAGTGTACTCGCTTGTGAGTAATTAGATGTGATGATTGTGCAAATGATTTATTACACTGATCACATTTGAAAGGTTTCTCGCCAGAATGTCCCATTTTGTGTCTAATAAGTTGTGATGACTCTGAAAATTCTTTATCACACTGATCACATCTAAAGGGTTTCTCCCCAGAATGTATTCGTTTGTGTCTACCGAGACTTGAGGACCCTGAAAATGTTTTATCACATTGATCACATTTAAATGATCTATCTACAGAATGTACACGTTTGTGCCTACTGAGATTTGATGCACCTGAAAATGCTTTACCACACTGAATACACCTAAATGGGTTCTCTCCAGAATGTATGCGTTTATGACAAAGGAGATGTACTAATTTTGTATATGCTTTATCACACTGATCACATTTTAATGATCTCTCTCCAGAATGTATTCGTTTGTGTCTAATGAGACTTGATGACACTAAAAATGCTTTATCACACTGATTACTTTTGAAGGGTTTCCCTCCAGAATGTATCGGTTTGTGTCGATTGAGATGTGCTGACGCTGTTGTGGGCTGTTCACACTTATTAATGTTCAAAGAGTCGCAATCCTCATCTGATTCACTGAAAGATGATCCTTTACCTGCAAACAAACTTGCATTGATTAATGATGCAAAAATTCAGTTGCTCAAATCAAGTTTTCGTACGACTACTATAAAATTTATATTTACATAGGTATAAAGATTGAAGGAGAATATTGAAGCCATCTATACTTTACCGATGACTACACTTTTTTCAGAAAATCAACAAATCTGATGAGTATTATACCAACTTAATTATGAAGGCCAAATAGTAAGTCTCACAATTAACTGCACAAGGACAGCCATACAACAAATGGTTCTCTAGTAATCATTAAAATAAATATTAATAAAATTAATTATGTAAGCGAAACTACTGTTTACCTAGGGCAATTCATTTCGTTCGCATATCGACAAAAAATGAAACTATAGGGTGGAAAAAATTCTAGGAACCGAAAAAAAGAATGAAGGCAAATTATCCATTACAATTAAAAATAAGGTGTTTAAGTCTCGCGTAATTCTCGCCCTTACTTATGGACGACAAACTTGGTCCTTGTCTCAAAAAATAAAGAAAAACTGTCAGTTACTAAGAGACAAATGGAAAAATTCATACTCAAAGTAAAACTCGAAGACAATATACCAAATAGTGAAATCAGTAAGAAAACTGGAGTTAGAGATGTTACCAGTGTTGCAAGACGTCCCGATTTTTGCGGGACGTGCCGCTTTATTAACAAAAATAGATTGTCCCGCGCGGGATAGCTAAATTCACGAATTATTCAAAAAGAAATAAAACGTTGAGGTAAGGTCAAAACAATACGATGGATGCGTGTGTACGTAATGCCGGCGTGCCATACGGGAATTTGCACGGAACTTTGTACATTGGTACTTGATGAAGTACCATAGATATGGACCTGATTTATGAAGAATTCAACTTGCTAAAACCATCTATTGACGTGATTGCGAAAAATTAGAAAGACTTAGCTGCACAAAAATGGCATCAGTTATTTAAGCTATTCCCGGAAAAACACTAAAAATATTTACAAATTAATTTCATCTATTATAAGCATACCAATATCTAATTTTGTCAAATTAATTTAAAATGGTCAGAAGCAAGAAACAGGTGTTCTATTGAGTTGATAAAATCGGAATTACTTGTTCAATTCAACATGCAATACTCATGTGCTGAATTTTATCAATATATTAAGAACCAGAAAGAAACTCTTTCTAAAGTAAAATCGTCAGCCAAATATAAATAGGCGAGTTTCTGAAAAAAATATTGTTCAGTATCAGTATTTAGATTAAAATGTACCATTTTGATTGCTTTAAGCTAAATAAACATTTAGAAATATTTAACTGTACATTTTATTAGGTTGTCCAGCTTTTTGCGCCTTAATCCCGATTTTTTTAAATTTATTTGGTAAAAATCCCGATTTGGTAAAATAATAATCTGGCAACGCTGGATGTTACAGACAGCTGAGAAGGTTTAAATTAAAGTGGGCATGTCACCTACCACGCCTAAATGACAACTGGTGGACGAAAACAACCGTTTCTATTTTGCAATCATATTAGAGTTATTATGGCACTGAATTGAGTGTTATAATGAGACACTTATATTCATTATGACACTTAATATTTAGCTTCATAAAATTGGTTAAATTGGTATAATAACCTGCAAATTTTACAAAACATAATTGATAGCTACCTTGAAAAATATAAAACTGACAAATCAGTCCGGCCAACAGCTCCATTCACATATCAACTTCTCAAATCGAAGATATTGTTTGATTATATAATGCAAGTTTATTATTTTAAAAGGTATGAAAAAGGAAATAGAAAAAATAGTATGCAAAACTCACTACATAAGGCTTTTGCCATACTTGTCGATTAGAAAATGTGTTTTCTAACTTCGACGTGTGCGGCAAAATCATGCCTTATGAAACTTGTGTTTTAATATACTATTACAATCGCCAAGATATCTGACGAGATCACGAGGAAGACAAAAGATAAAATGGAAAGACGACATCATTAAAACAGCCGGTGCTCTCTGGCCCATTTTATAGGATATTAACTTAATTTCGCATGTTACCATCATGCGTGCACAGGCGTTAAGGGAATTAATAAATCTGGACCAATGCGCATGTGCAGCAGTGCGAGTAATCACTGTCTGCAATATTTACATATTTTCTTGATACAATTTTTTAATTAATTGAAAAATGGTAATCACAGGAAAAGCAAAATGTGCAACATGCACAGAATGTATATTCCGCACTCGAATGAATTGCTGAATGAGCCGCAGGCAAGTGAAACTTCATTCTCTTGCAAAATATATGGCATTCCGCGTAGGTTGCGAAACATATTATAATAGCTAATACAGAATTTTCCAGCATGTTGCTATACAGTGTGATGGACGCATAGAGATTTATCAAGTAAAAATATATTTATGTGATTTCTTGTTTCCCTAATTAGTTATCTTAATTAAGCAGATTGGCATTTATAGTGTTTAAATCGTAGTTTACAAAGCAAAGGTACAACAATTTAATCTGTGCAGTCATTTTGTAAAAGTTTACATATGTCAAAAAGTGCGGCAGTCTAATACGAGGGCTAAAGCCGCTTGCCGCGTTCGTAAGTGCGATCACCTATTGCAAGGTGCGTAAGTGATAGACTTGAAATCGCTGTGCGCTAAAAATTGAAACAAAAATGGAAAAGCGTTAGAAAGCCTGACGAGACGAATGGCCCCATGTTGCCCACGACGACGAGGACGACCATACAAACAACTATCCCCAAACGAGGTCGTCGCATGAGGCTTAAAGGCGGAGTGTGACAGCGATGGATGTTGATGTAGACATTATATATAAAGTTGATTTGATTTATTTTTGTTCTCTAATAACAGAGTAATTATAAAATGAAATATACTGACTGGTGTTTGTAAAACCTCTACTCTCTAGTTCATTTTTTTCACATTTAATAGTGTCTGCAGGTTCAGACTTGATGTTAATCTCCTCGGTAATGATTATGTTTGATTTGGCGTAATAGCGATACATGTCGTCTATAGCTCCAGCTCTAGTTCCTGCAATAAACAGATCATAATCAAATCATAGTCATATAATGCAAACAGATCAAAAACACATAATGAAAAAAAAGCCCTAGTGTATACCAACTCAAAACTTCTATAGACAACTGGAAGACTTGTTTTCGGCTCACCATAAATATTAATTAATAGCAGAGGCATGAATAAAACTCTACTGACCAGTGTTTGCGACAGCTGCACTCTCTAATTTATCTCCTTCATATTCACCGGTGTCTACTGGTTCAGACTTTATGTCAATCTCTTCTATGTTGGTATTATTATGATATACGTCATCTGTAATTCTATTTGGGATTCCTGTAATAAACGCATCACTGTGAAATACAAACAAATTACTAATTACAAAGATATATACTATAAAACAATGAGGTTGATAGTAGTAACAGTATTAAGAGTGAGGTAGTTATAGCTGTGCTCATTACTAACCATTCCCCCATTCAGGCGTATGCTCCATTTCAGCCTCTTCTTCATATTCTTCAATGCCTTTATATTCTGTTTTAACGTCACTCTTTGTTTTAATAATAAAGCTGTCTCTGGTATCATCATTTAAATCGCAGCCTGTCTCATTATTCATATTCTGTCCTGGAACAAAAATGTACTGTCATGTATTGGGTCCCATTCTTTGAACACAAAAAGCAGAACACAATACTGCTTAAAGCAATGGTGTTCAACATACGGTCTGCAGGCCAAATCCATCCCAAAACTAATTTTTAAAAGTCCCGCACCTAAATTCTACCTGGTCTTTCTATCATATAGAAACATTTTCTATGTTTCTACATCGTCTCGTCTTCAAGTGATTTTTTGAATTTCTTGAAATAAAGTATTTATGGAGAGCTGAAGAAGTATCAAAATTGGACCAAACAAAGAACGACATAATTATGGAAAAGTTAAAATAAAATGTTATAGCATAAAATAAAAGAAGAAATTAAAGTGGATAAGGCACCTCATTAGAACGAAGGACGCAAAACCAGTCAAAAGGATTTGGAAAGCTCCAACTACTGAAAAGAAAGCAAAAGGTATTTATAGAAAATACGGTATGTAAGCCTTTATTAACTACGAAAAGTAAGAATATTGAATAGAAATGAAGCTGAAAAGATTAGCTAATGACAGAAAAGAATGGCGTAACGAAATAAGAAAATAACAAAGAAGAATACCTGACACCCCCTTGGGGTATAAAGCAGGATTTAAACATGTATAAATACAAAAGTTACAACCAGCATGTTATAAGAATGTGTTAGTCGACATATAAACAAATTTTTATATATTTCAGAGGTGAGCCAGCAGTCGATGGTAAGATGTGATTTTCTTTTTCTTTTTTGATTATTCTTTGTTTACCAGAATGACTTTTTTTTATTGTTAACTCATTCAGATTCCCATATTTTGTTTATTGAGTTATTCGATCATCCTTTGTTTTTCGCTTGTTGGTGTTCCGATATGATTTTTGTTTCAATAGCTCACGATGTAATGAAGAAGTTAAAAAAAGATCGCACTACTTCTAAATTGACTCAACCCTGATATATATTATTTAATTTCACTTGAAACTATTACAATAATATAAATTTACACAATCAACATAAACTGTAGTACAAGCAAAATGGTACAATACCTGCGTAATTATTATTTCCTTCCATTTATGATTTAATGTGTGTTATTGCAGGTCTTTTTGATTTTTAACTCTTTCAAATATACAAGTCTCTGCTTAATTCAGAGACAGAACTCAACTGTGATGTTTACTTATTTAACTATTTCGCATAAATTCGTAAAAAACTTCAGAATTCTAAACAGTCTCCATTATTATACAATTTCGTGAAGATCTGTAAATAATTATTATCCTTGTTCAAAAATTTGCTTGGTTTAACTAGAGGAGAATAGTACAGTTGCAAAGTTATGACAATTTATGCAATCAAAAACAGTTTTAACATAGACTTGCATATTTCTCTCCTTTTTAATGGGATTGTCACTGACTATTTCAATAAATATACATAACACTAAAATGTTGCTAAACATTTCTACTTTAAATTTGTTATGAAAAAATTGAACCTAGACTGAATTGATCTACCGGCATTGGAAGTCAGTTGTTGAACTGAATCACCGTAATAGAAATTAATGAAACAGTTGCTAATTACTTTCAAATAAATCATTAATATTAAAACAAAATATATGTTTTTACCATTTTCGGAAATAATACCATGCGTGTGAAGTTAGCCATGGATTTGCCAGCCACTAATCAGCACGGCACGGTATATTACAGCGGACCAAATCAAGTACAGCAGTTGGATAAACTGCTTGCTTTTTACAGATAATGTCAAGTTACTCTTAAAAATGCAACATAATTAAACATAATTAATATTATTTTTAATAAACGAATCTGTTTTACCATAATAAACATTTAAAAATATATATATATTTTTTTTAATTCAAAACCACTGGCCAGCAACACGTTTTTGGAAATATTACGGGAAATATAAAATGTGTCACTTTGAATTCTTTACCAATTATGTACATACAGAATAGAAATCGAACAAAAGTAAAATGAAAAATTTCCCGATATTCAGAGGCGTGCAATTAATTTTTTTCTTTCAAAACCACTGGCCAGCAACACGTTTTTGGAAATATTACGGGAAATATAAAATGTGTCACCTTGAATTCATTACCAATTATGTAGATATAGAATAGAAATCGAACAAAAGTAAAATAAAATTTCCCGATATTCAGAGGCGTGCAATTAATTTTTTTCTCTCAAAACCACTGGCCAGCAACACGTTTTTGGAAATATTACGGGAAATATAAAATGTGTCACCTTGAATTCATTACCAATTATGTAGATATAGAATAGAAATCGAACAAAAGTAAAATGAAAAATTTCCCGATATTCAGAGGCGTGCAATTAATTTTTTTCTCTCAAAACCACTGGCCAGCAACACGTTTTTGGAAATATTACGGGAAATATAAAATGTGTCACCTTGAATTCATTACCAATTATGTAGATATAGAATAGAAATCGAACAAAAGTAAAATGAAAAATTTCCCGATATTCAGAGGCGTGCAATTAATTTTTTTCTCTCAAAACCACTGGCCAGCAACACGTTTTTGGAAATATTACGGGAAATATAAAATGTGTCACCTTGAATTCTTTACCAATTATGTAGATACAGAATAGAAAACGAACAAAAGTCGAATGAAAAATTTCCCGATATTCAGAGGCGCGCAATTAATTTTTTTCTTTCAAAACCACTGGCCAGCAACACGTTTTTGGAAATATTACGGGAAATATAAAATGTGTCACCTTGAATTCATTACCAATTATGTAGATATAGAACAGAAATCGAACAAAAGTAAAATGAAAAATTTCCCGATATTCAGAGGCGCGCAATTAATTTTTTTCTTTCAAAACCACTGGCCAGCAACACGTTTTTGGAAATATTACGGGAAATATAAAATGTGTCACCTTGAATTCATTACCAATTATGTAGATATAGAATAGAAATCGAACAAAAGTAAAATGAAACATTTCCCGATATTCAGAGGCGTGCAATTAATATTTTTCTCTCAAAACCACTGGCCAGCAACACGTTTTTGGAAATTTTACGGGAAATATAAAATGTGTCACCTTGAATTCATTACCAATTATGTAGATACAGAATAGAAATCGAACAAAAGTAAAATGAAAAATTTCCCGATATTCAGAGGCGTGCAATTAATTTTTTTCTCTCAAAACCACTGGCCAGCAACACGTTTTTGGAAATTTTACGGGAAATATAAAATGTGTCACCTTGAATTCTGTACCAATTATGTAGATACAGAATAGAAAACGAACAAAAGTCGAATGAAAAATTTCCCGATATTCAGAGGCGCGCAATTAATTTTTTTCTTTCAAAACCACTGGCCAGCAACACGTTTTTGGAAATATTACGGGAAATATAAAATGTGTCACCTTGAATTCATTACCAATTATGTAGATATAGAATAGAAATCGAACAAAAGTAAAATGAAAAATTTCCCGATATTCAGAGGCGCGCAATTAATTTTTTTCTTTCAAAACCACTGGGCCAGCAACACGTTTTTGGAAATATTACGGGAAATATAAAATGTGTCACTTTGAATTCTTTACCAATTATGTACATACAGAATAGAAATCGAACAAAAGTAAAATGAAAAATTTCCCGATATTCAGAGGCGTGCAATTAATTTTTTTCTCTCAAAACCACTGGCCAGCAACACGTTTTTGGAAATATTACGGGAAATATAAAATGTGTCACCTTGAATTCTTTACCAATTATGTAGATACAGAATAGAAAACGAATAAAAGTCGAATGAAAAATTTCCCGATATTCAGAGGCGCGCAATTAATTTTTTTCTTTCCAAACCACTGGCCAGCAACACGTTTTTGGAAATATTACGGGAAATATAAAATGTGTCACCTTGAATTCATTACCAATTATGTAGATATAGAATAGAAATCGAACAAAAGTAAAATGAAAAATTTCCCGATATTCAGAGGCGCGCAATTAATTTTTTTCTCTCAAAACCACTGGCCAGGAACACGTTTTTCGAAATATTACGGGAAATATAAAATGTGTCACCTTGAATTCTTTACCAATTATGTAGATACAGAATAGAAAACGAATAAAAGTCGAATGAAAAATTTCCCGATATTCAGAGGCGCGCAATTAATTTTTTTCTCTCAAAACCACTGGCCAGGAACACGTTTTTCGAAATATTACGGGAAATATAAAATGTGTCACCTTGAATTCTTTACCAATTATGTAGATACAGAATAGAAAACGAATAAAAGTCGAATGAAAAATTTCCCGATATTCAGAGGCGCGCAATTAATTTTTTTCTCTCAAAACCACTGGCCAGCAACACGTTTTTGCAAATATTACGGGAAATATAAAATGTGTCACCTTGAATTTATTACCAATTATGTAGATATAGAATAGAAATCGAACAAAAGTAAAATGAAAAATTTCCCGATATTCAGAGGCGTGCAATTATTTTTTTCTCTCAAAACCACTGGTCAGCAACACGTTTTTGGAAATATTACGGGAAATATAAAATGTGTCACCTTGAATTCTTTACCAATTATGTACATACAGAATAGAAAACGAACAAAAGTCAAATGAAAAATTTCCCGATATTCAGAGGCGCGCAATTAATTTTTTTCTTTCAAAACCACTGGCCAGCAACACGTTTTTGGAAATATTACGGGAAATATAAAATGTGTCACCTTGAATACATTACCAATTATGTAGATATAGAATAGAAATCGAACAAAAGTAAAATGAAAAATTTCCCGATATTCAGAGGCGCGCAATTAATTTTTTTCTCTCAAAACCACTGGCCAGCAACACGTTTTTGAAATATTACGGGAAATATAAAATGTGTCACCTTGAATTCATTACCAATTATGTAGATATAGAATAGAAATCGAACAAAAGTAAAATTAAAAATTTCCCGATATTCAGAGGCGTGCAATTAATTTTTTTCTCTCAAAACCACTGGCCAGCAACACGTTTTTGGAAATTTTACGGGAAATATAAAATGTGTCACCTTGAATTCTTTACCAATTATGTAGATACAGAATAGAAAACGAACAAAAGTCGAATGAAAAATTTCCCGATTTTCAGAGTCGCGCAATTAAATTATTCCATCAAAACCAAGTTCTTTCCGAAATGGATCGTGTAACCTCGGTTTTTATCGATGAAGACAGTCGACGAAGCCATTTCAACCATTCTTTCGTAAATAGTACTAATCCGTGCCGAGCCGAGCCGTTGTTACTACATATTTACCATATTTAACCTGATTTAAACTAAACGATATAACTGACATTTACGTGCATGTAGTAACTATCCTTGCCTATTTTATGGCGGGTCATTTTTGTAACATTTCACTTATTATTAGTAAATGAAATGTTACAAATACGACCCGACCTGAAATAGGCACGGATAGGTACTACTGGCACGTAAATCGGTTAGTATGGTAGATATGTAGTAACAAGGGCTCGGCACGGATAAGTACTATATATGAAAGAACGGTAGAACTGGCTTCGTCGACCGTCTTCATCGATAAAAACCGAGGATAGACGATTCATTTCGGAAAAAACATGGTTTTGAGGGAAAAATTAATTGCGCGCCTCTGAATATCGGGAAATTTTTCATTCAACGTTTGTTCGATTTCTATTCTGTATGTACATAATTGGTAAAGAATTCAAGGTGACACATTTTATATTTCCCGTAATATTTCCAAAAACGTGTTGCTGGCCAGTGGTTTTGAGAGAAAAAAATTAATTGCGCGCCTCTGAATATCGGGAAATTTTTCATTTAACTTTTGTTTGATTTCTATGCTATATCTACATAATTGGTAAAGAATTCAAGGTGACACATTTTATATTTCCCGTAATATTTCCAAAAACGTGTTGCTGGCCAGTGGTTTTGAAAGAAAAAAATTAATTGCGCGCCTCTGAATATCGGGAAATTTTTCATTCGACTTTTGTTCGTTTTCTATTCTGTATCTACATAATTGGTAAAGAATTCAAGGTGACACATTTTATATTTCCCGTAAAATTTCCAAAAACGTGTTGCTGGCCAGTGGTTTTGAGAGAAAAATATTAATTGCACGCCTCTGAATATCGGGAAATGTTTCATTTTACTTTTGTTCGATTTCTATTCTGTATGTACATAATTGGTAAAGAATTCAAGGTGACACATTTTATATTTCCCGTAATATTTCCAAAAACGTGTTGCTGGCCAGTGGTTTTGAGAGAAAAAAATAATTGCACGCCTCTGAATATCGGGAAATTTTTCATTTTACTTTTGTTCGATTTTTATTCTATATCTACATAATTGGTAATGAATTCAAGGTGACACATTTTATATTTCCCGTAATATTTCAAAAACGTGTTGCTGGCCAGTGGTTTTGAGAGAAAAAAATTAATTGCGCGCCTCTGAATATCGGGAAATTTTTCATTTTACTTTTGTTCGATTTCTATTCTATATCTACATAATTGGTAATGAATTCAAGGTGACACATTTTATATTTCCCGTAATATTTCCAAAAACGTGTTGCTGGCCAGTGGTTTTGAAAGAAAAAAATTAATTGCGCGCCTCTGAATATCGGGAAATTTTTCATTCGACTTTTGTTCGTTTTCTATTCTGTATCTACATAATTGGTAATGAATTCAAGGTGACACATTTTATATTTCCCGTAATATTTCGAAAAACGTGTTCCTGGCCAGTGGTTTTGAGAGAAAAAAATTAATTGCGCGCCTCTGAATATCGGGAAATTTTTCATTTTACTTTTGTTCGATTTCTATTCTATATCTACATAATTGGTAATAAATTCAAGGTGACACATTTTATATTTCCCGTAATATTTGCAAAAACGTGTTGCTGGCCAGTGGTTTTGAGAGAAAAAAATTAATTGCGCGCCTCTGAATATCGGGAAATTTTTCATTCGACTTTTATTCGTTTTCTATTCTGTATCTACATAATTGGTAAAGAATTCAAGGTGACACATTTTATATTTCCCGTAATATTTCGAAAAACGTGTTCCTGGCCAGTGGTTTTGAGAGAAAAAAATTAATTGCGCGCCTCTGAATATCGGGAAATTTTTCATTCGACTTTTATTCGTTTTCTATTCTGTATCTACATAATTGGTAAAGAATTCAAGGTGACACATTTTATATTTCCCGTAATATTTCGAAAAACGTGTTCCTGGCCAGTGGTTTTGAGAGAAAAAAATTAATTGCGCGCCTCTGAATATCGGGAAATTTTTCATTCGACTTTTATTCGTTTTCTATTCTGTATCTACATAATTGGTAAAGAATTCAAGGTGACACATTTTATATTTCCCGTAATATTTCGAAAAACGTGTTCCTGGCCAGTGGTTTTGAGAGAAAAAAATTAATTGCGCGCCTCTGAATATCGGGAAATTTTTCATTTTACTTTTGTTCGATTTCTATTCTATATCTACATAATTGGTAATGAATTCAAGGTGACACATTTTATATTTCCCGTAATATTTTCAAAAACGTGTTGCTGGCCAGTGGTTTTGAGAGAAAAAAATTAATTGCGCGCCTCTGAATATCGGGAAATGTTTCATTTTACTTTTGTTCGATTTCTATTCTATATCTACATAATTGGTAATGAATTCAAGGTGACACATTTTATATTTCCCGTAATATTTCCAAAAACGTGTTGCTGGCCAGTGGTTTTGAAAGAAAAAAATTAATTGCGCGCCTCTGAATATCGGGAAATTTTTCATTCGACTTTTGTTCGTTTTCTATTCTGTATCTACATAATTGGTAAAGAATTCAAGGTGACACATTTTATATTTCCCGTAAAATTTCCAAAAACGTGTTGCTGGCCAGTGGTTTTGAGAGAAAAATATTAATTGCACGCCTCTGAATATCGGGAAATGTTTCATTTTACTTTTGTTCGATTTCTATTCTGTATGTACATAATTGGTAAAGAATTCAAGGTGACACATTTTATATTTCCCGTAATATTTCCAAAAACGTGTTGCTGGCCAGTGGTTTTGAGAGAAAAAAATAATTGCACGCCTCTGAATATCGGGAAATTTTTCATTTTACTTTTGTTCGATTTTTATTCTATATCTACATAATTGGTAATGAATTCAAGGTGACACATTTTATATTTCCCGTAATATTTCAAAAACGTGTTGCTGGCCAGTGGTTTTGAGAGAAAAAAATTAATTGCGCGCCTCTGAATATCGGGAAATTTTTCATTTTACTTTTGTTCGATTTCTATTCTATATCTACATAATTGGTAATGAATTCAAGGTGACACATTTTATATTTCCCGTAATATTTCCAAAAACGTGTTGCTGGCCAGTGGTTTTGAAAGAAAAAAATTAATTGCGCGCCTCTGAATATCGGGAAATTTTTCATTCGACTTTTGTTCGTTTTCTATTCTGTATCTACATAATTGGTAATGAATTCAAGGTGACACATTTTATATTTCCCGTAATATTTCGAAAAACGTGTTCCTGGCCAGTGGTTTTGAGAGAAAAAAATTAATTGCGCGCCTCTGAATATCGGGAAATTTTTCATTTTACTTTTGTTCGATTTCTATTCTATATCTACATAATTGGTAATAAATTCAAGGTGACACATTTTATATTTCCCGTAATATTTGCAAAAACGTGTTGCTGGCCAGTGGTTTTGAGAGAAAAAAATTAATTGCGCGCCTCTGAATATCGGGAAATTTTTCATTCGACTTTTATTCGTTTTCTATTCTGTATCTACATAATTGGTAAAGAATTCAAGGTGACACATTTTATATTTCCCGTAATATTTCGAAAAACGTGTTCCTGGCCAGTGGTTTTGAGAGAAAAAAATTAATTGCGCGCCTCTGAATATCGGGAAATTTTTCATTCGACTTTTATTCGTTTTCTATTCTGTATCTACATAATTGGTAAAGAATTCAAGGTGACACATTTTATATTTCCCGTAATATTTCGAAAAACGTGTTCCTGGCCAGTGGTTTTGAGAGAAAAAAATTAATTGCGCGCCTCTGAATATCGGGAAATTTTTCATTCGACTTTTATTCGTTTTCTATTCTGTATCTACATAATTGGTAAAGAATTCAAGGTGACACATTTTATATTTCCCGTAATATTTCGAAAAACGTGTTCCTGGCCAGTGGTTTTGAGAGAAAAAAATTAATTGCGCGCCTCTGAATATCGGGAAATTTTTCATTTTACTTTTGTTCGATTTCTATTCTATATCTACATAATTGGTAATGAATTCAAGGTGACACATTTTATATTTCCCGTAATATTTTCAAAAACGTGTTGCTGGCCAGTGGTTTTGAGAGAAAAAAATTAATTGCGCGCCTCTGAATATCGGGAAATGTTTCATTTTACTTTTGTTCGATTTCTATTCTATATCTACATAATTGGTAATGAATTCAAGGTGACACATTTTATATTTCCCGTAATATTTCCAAAAACGTGTTGCTGGCCAGTGGTTTTGAAAGAAAAAAATTAATTGCGCGCCTCTGAATATCGGGAAATTTTTCATTCGACTTTTATTCGTTTTCTATTCTGTATCTACATAATTGGTAAAGAATTCAAGGTGACACATTTTATATTTCCCGTAATATTTCCAAAAACGTGTTGCTGGCCAGTGGTTTTGAGAGAAAAAAAATAATTGCACGCCTCTGAATATCGGGAAATGTTTCATTTTACTTTTGTTCGATTTCTATTCTATATCTACATAATTGGTAATGAATTCAAGGTGACACATTTTATATTTCCCGTAATATTTCCAAAAACGTGTTGCTGGCCAGTGGTTTTGAAAGAAAAAAATTAATTGCGCGCCTCTGAATATCGGGAAATTTTTCATTCGACTTTTGTTCGTTTTCTATTCTGTATCTACATAATTGGTAATGAATTCAAGGTGACACATTTTATATTTCCCGTAATATTTCCAAAAACGTGTTGCTGGCCAGTGGTTTTGAAAGAAAAAAATTAATTGCGCGCCTCTGAATATCGGGAAATTTTTCATTCGACTTTTGTTCGTTTTCTATTCTGTATCTACATAATTGGTAATGAATTCAAGGTGACACATTTTATATTTCCCGTAATATTTCGAAAAACGTGTTCCTGGCCAGTGGTTTTGAGAGAAAAAAATTAATTGCGCGCCTCTGAATATCGGGAAATTTTTCATTTTACTTTTGTTCGATTTCTATTCTATATCTACATAATTGGTAATAAATTCAAGGTGACACATTTTATATTTCCCGTAATATTTGCAAAAACGTGTTGCTGGCCAGTGGTTTTGAGAGAAAAAAATTAATTGCGCGCCTCTGAATATCGGGAAATTTTTCATTCGACTTTTATTCGTTTTCTATTCTGTATCTACATAATTGGTAAAGAATTCAAGGTGACACATTTTATATTTCCCGTAATATTTCGAAAAACGTGTTCCTGGCCAGTGGTTTTGAGAGAAAAAAATTAATTGCGCGCCTCTGAATATCGGGAAATTTTTCATTCGACTTTTATTCGTTTTCTATTCTGTATCTACATAATTGGTAAAGAATTCAAGGTGACACATTTTATATTTCCCGTAATATTTCGAAAAACGTGTTCCTGGCCAGTGGTTTTGAGAGAAAAAAATTAATTGCGCGCCTCTGAATATCGGGAAATTTTTCATTCGACTTTTATTCGTTTTCTATTCTGTATCTACATAATTGGTAAAGAATTCAAGGTGACACATTTTATATTTCCCGTAATATTTCGAAAAACGTGTTCCTGGCCAGTGGTTTTGAGAGAAAAAAATTAATTGCGCGCCTCTGAATATCGGGAAATTTTTCATTTTACTTTTGTTCGATTTCTATTCTATATCTACATAATTGGTAATGAATTCAAGGTGACACATTTTATATTTCCCGTAATATTTTCAAAAACGTGTTGCTGGCCAGTGGTTTTGAGAGAAAAAAATTAATTGCGCGCCTCTGAATATCGGGAAATGTTTCATTTTACTTTTGTTCGATTTCTATTCTATATCTACATAATTGGTAATGAATTCAAGGTGACACATTTTATATTTCCCGTAATATTTCCAAAAACGTGTTGCTGGCCAGTGGTTTTGAGAGAAAAAAATAATTGCACGCCTCTGAATATCGGGAAATTTTTCATTTTACTTTTGTTCGATTTCTATTCTATATCTACATAATTGGTAATAAATTCAAGGTGACACATTTTATATTTCCCGTAATATTTGCAAAAACGTGTTGCTGGCCAGTGGTTTTGAGAGAAAAAAATTAATGCGCGCCTCTGAATATCGGGAAATTTTTCTATCGACTTTTATTCGTTTTCTATTCTGTATCTACATAATTTGTAAAGAATTCAAGGTGACACATTTTATATTTCCCGTAATATTTCGAAAAACGTGTTCCTGGCCAGTGGTTTTGAGAGAAAAAAATTAATTGCGCGCCTCTGAATATCGGGAAATTTTTCATTCGACTTTTATTCGTTTTCTATTCTGTATCTACATAATTGGTAAAGAATTCAAGGTGACACATTTTATATTTCCCGTAATATTTCGAAAAACGTGTTCCTGGCCAGTGGTTTTGAGAGAAAAAAATTAATTGCGCGCCTCTGAATATCGGGAAATTTTTCCTTCGACTTTTGTTCGATTTCTATTCTATATCTACATAATTGGTAAAAAATTCAAGGTGACACATTTTATATTTCCCGTAATATTGCTAATAACGTAATGCAGAGGCAAGTGGTTTTGAATTTAAAAAAAATATATATTTTTAAATGTTTATTATGGTAAAACAGATTCGTTTATTAAAAATAATATTAATTATGTTTAATTATGTGGCATTTTTAAGAGTAACTTGACATTATCTGTAAAAACCATGCAGTTTATCCAACAGCGGTACTTGATTTGGTCCGCTGTATTTACCGTGCCGTGCTGATTAGTGGCTGGCTGGATCCATGGCTAACTTGACATGGCTAATAATACCAGCGTAGAATAACTGTTTCACAAATGTTGAAATGTCGTTGTAAATGTTTTTAGTTTAAGGCAAATATAACAAATAACTGTTAAGAATACATTTCACATCCAAATTTCTTTCAAATATGTTTTTTTAATTTTCATATAGGCAAAATAACTCTGGGAGTAAATAGCAGACATATTTAAATGCACTATGTAGTGATCCGTGCGCATCACCCGAACCTACCATCTGAGCAGCGGTTCCCAACGTATTTAATTTCCAACTTAGTAAGAAATTGTGGAAATATGAATTTTACGTTTATTTATTTTCTACTTTTACGGGAGAACAACGTCACAGTTTTTTTCTATTTATTTCTTAAAAATTTTAAGCAATCCAATAGCTTTTAAATTTAGCTACAAATATTTAATATATCAGCATATTTTCTTTGTAATTATAAATAATCTAAATGTACCATACGAAAATAATAATTTTAATATACAATACATAATTAAAACAAATATATAATTTAATACAAATTATAATAATAATATCTATACAAAGAGGTTATTATCCACAAAAATAATGTCCGATTAGGTTCGAGAAATAATAAGTATTAATTAGAGTTTAAACATTATTTATTTATCACTAACATCTACACTAATTACTTGTCCAACTACTGGCCACATGTTGCTTATCCTCTTATTCTATATACTGAATAATTGCTGAAAATATATATTGGATATTGCAATATAGCATTTTACTAATTGCAACATACTATGGTATCAACCACCTGCATTGTCAGATATTATCACAGTACATGTCAATTTATCATTAATACAGTAATAAATAAATTAAATTAAATTAATCTGAATCATGTATCTTTCTTACATTTATTACATTGTACATCTTTCAATGGTGTTCATGAAGATTTAATGCTCAAAATGCATTTACATCATATTAGGATGGCCTCTCTCTAGAATGCATTCGTTTGTGTCTAAAGAGATGTGATGACTGTGCAAATGCTTCATGACACTGAGCACATTTAAATGGTTTCTCTCCAGAATGTACTCGTTTGTGAGTAATAAGATTTGATGACGTTGAAAATACTTTATCACATTGATCACATTTGAATGGTTTTTCCCCAGAATGAATTCGTTTGTGCTTAATGAGACTTGCTGCCACAGAAAATACTTTATCACACTCAGCACATTTGAATGGTTTCTCCCCAGAATGTACTCGTTGATGAGTAATGAGACTTGCTGACACTGAGAATGCTTTATCACACTGTTTACATTTGAAGGGTTTTTCTCCAGAATGTACTCGTTTGTGAGTAATAAGATTTGTTAACACTGAAAATGATTTATCACACTGATCACATTTAAATATTTTCTCTCCAGAATGTACTCGTTTGTGAGTAATGAGGTTACATGAAACTGAAAAGGCTTTATCACACTGATTACATTTGAAGGGTTTCTCTCCAGAATGTACTCGCTTGTGAGTAATGAGATGTGAAGGCTCTGAAAATTCTTTATTACACTGATCACATTTGAAAGGTTTCTCTCCAGAATGTATTCGTTTGTGTCTAATGAGACTTGATGACACTGAAAATGTTTTACCGCACTGATTACATTTAAATGGTCTCTCACCAGAATGTGCAAATATGTGTCTACTGAGTTTTGATGCGTTTGAATATGCTTTATCACACTGATCACATTTGAAGGATTTCTCTCCAGAATGTATTGTTTTGTGTTTCATTTGTTGTGATGAGCTTGTTGTAGGTTGTTTACACTTGTTCATGGACAAATACACCTCAGGTGGTTCACTGGTAGATGTTCCACTAGCTACAAACAAATTTGTATTGATTAATGAGACAAAAAATCAGTTGTTCAAATAAAGTTAATTAGAATTAAAATTGCAGCATTTAAAAATAAAAATTCCAGCATATGTCTGTGTCATGTATGTGTATGTGATTCCCGTCGAGTTCTTCGAAAATTAATTCTTCGAAAATTAATTCTTCGAAAACTAATTCTTCGAAAACTAATTCTTCGAAAACTAATTCTTCGAAAACTAATTCTTCGAAAACTAATTCTTCGAAAACTAATTCTTCGAAAACGAGTTCTTCGAATGGTCAATTCTTCGAATGACCAATTCTTTTATTAGAACTGTGCGAAGCATTAGAAGAAAGGAAAATAATCGGACAGCATTTCCAATATCAAGGAGTGACATTATATTTTCTATTGAATATACCAAAACAGAAAAAAACGAAATTTTTCTTCATGATTCCGGAGCTGAAGATAACCGAATATTAATTTTTTCCACTCAAGCAATTTTGAATATTTTACGCCATTCTAATAATTGGCATGGAGATGGTACTTTTAAAACCACCCTTGTTCGAAGAACTTTACACAATTCATGGGTTGGAAGACAATAGATCAATTCCATTGGTGTTTGCTCTACTCCTCAATAAACGACAAGAAATTTATGTTCACTTTAAAAAAAAAGTGAAAGATTTAGCTGGATAGTGCAATGATAAATAACGACTTGCTGAATCGTCTAACACTCCTTGGCATCCCGTTGAAACTAGTAAGGTAAGCAGAAATGATGCTCAAGGATTCAAAAGCAATAGTCATAATATAACTGAGTTTAACCGCAGAATTCAATATTAACAGCAGTGTATGGCAAGGAGTTGCTTTACCCGCACTGCTATTTATCCTCGTGTTGGAATCCACTACCCGAAAGATAAACATTGAAAACAGCTTAGGTTAGCTTACGCAATTCACCTATGCAACGTGCATAACTGCTACAATAATTTAAATTTCTTTGTGCTAAAAATCGACAGAGATATGGAAAAACTTTAAAACACCCGGGGAGATGAGCAGTCCCATGTTGCTAAAAAGACGACAAGGACGACCAAGCAAACAACACGACGATATCCCATATGGACTCAAGGGAAAATGTGACAGTACTCGCCGTAGTGACGGAAGTTAACGCATGTAGTTGTATTTTTTAATATTTTTGCTCTCAAGTTATGAATTGATAAAACCATTTATAGTGTTCAAAACCATAAATATATGAACACAATGCATTTTGTTACATTATAAATATTTATTAATAACAAAGAAAAATAAAATTAAACTCACTAACCGTTGTTTATGAAATTTGCACTCTGTAGTTCATCATTTTCACATTTAATGTTGTCTGCAGGTTCAATTTTGATATCAATCTCCGCGGTAAGAATTGTGTTTGATTTCGAGTAATAGCGGGCTGTAGTTCCTGCAATAAATAGATCATAATCATATAATAAAAAGCACAGCCTTCATGTATATAAACTTAGAAGATGTAATTTCTATAGACAACTACAAGACCTTGTTCTACGCTCATCATAAACATTAATAAACAAACAAAAATAAAACTAACTCTACTGACCAGTGTTTGTGACTGCGCTCTCCAATGCATCTCTTTCACATTCATTGACATCCACAGGTTCAGACTTGATGTAAATTTCCTCTATGTTGGGGTTATCATGATATATGTCATCTGTAACTCCATCTCGGATTCCTGCAATAAACGCATAATTGTGAAACATAAGGAAATTACTTAAGGTAAAAAATGTATTGTTTAAGATATTCATAATAAAACATTGCTGAAGACAATTTAAATTGAAATTAAAAAATTATGATTTAGAAAAATAAGTAACTGTTTTATTTTTTTACTTGTTATTTGAATGTTTTGTTAAAACTATATACTTTAGAAGAAGTGTGAAATATTAATATCAATTGTTTAGATTTACTTTTAAATACATTATATGTAATTATATTTAGCTAGTATTAATATTTGTTTATGTAGCAAAATAATGCTAAATAAAGTCTAATCAAATCTAATCTAGTACGTCTAAAATAAACTGAAATTAAACTGAAGATAGTTTTAGCTGTGCTCATTACTGACCATTTTCCCATTCAGGAGTATGCTTCAGTCCAGTCTCTACGTCATATTTTTCAGTAACTTCATATTCTCTTTTAATATCACTTTCTTTTTCAATAATATCGCTGTTTCTGATATAACCAGGATTCAAGTCACAACCTGTCCCACCAGTTGTATTCTTTCCTGAAAAATAAATAAATAAATAAATAAATAAATAAATACTGTCATACAACCATCTAGAAACCATTCGCACACTGCCATTTTGTGAGTGGAAAAATGTAACTTCCGAAAATCGCCGTCAGATGTCAGGGCGCTTAGGAAGTTTCCCCTATTATATGCTGTTCACTTTTGTAAAAACAAACTAAGAGGAAATTTTGATTCCATTAGTTTGCACCTTTGAAATTGTATGTCATGTTGGTATTAAAAAATGATAAAAAAATGTCAATTTGACTTATGTCATACTAAAAAATGATATCTTAATTATAATAAGCATAACCATCAAACCCTGAAGTCTGATTTACAACGCAAGGAAATAGTTTTAATGATATTTAAAGTCAGTAATATACTATAACGGTAACCAAAATAACCAGATCTAGTTCGTCATTACAAAAGTGAACAGCATATAACAAATGTTAATATACAGTGAGATCATTAATTCCTGGTCGTTATGTAATACTTAACAGAAAAATTTAGTTACCAAACTTATTTCCAAGGACATGTGCACAATAGTGTAGATTCGATTTTTATTACATTACATGAATTAATTATTAAATGAACACTGTTTTCCTCTAGGCGCCAATGAGTTAACAACAAATATGAAGTTCTCAATGGATTATCGTTGTTCCTCGGTTGAATTTGGGTCAACGAAGTAATCTGATTGGTTCTTTATAAAGTTGAGACTTTCAGCTGTGAATTGGAATACAATTTTGATATTTTTAAACTCATTGTTTACTGTTATGTAAAGCTCAAGAATTAATGATTTCACTGTATTTCGACCGTGTATTCTTTTTTTTTTTGTTAGTATATGTATTTCAGAGTGGCATTTTTCTGTTTATTGGGTCATTCAAATTCTTTGTTTTTTGCTATTTGGGTTATTCAAACTTTTTTTTGTGCTCATTGGTGTTTTGAAATGAAATTTTGGTTCCGTAGTTGATGCAGTGATGAAGTTAAAACTAGATCTTACTACTTCTACATATCCCGACTTCTGATCTATTTTGCTTCCTATTTAATTTCATTTAACACTGTTCCGATAATATGAGTTCACACAATCAATATAAATTATGTATACCATACTAAAATCAAAATGGTACAATACCTGCATAATCATCATTTCCTTCCATTTCTGTTAGTATTGTGTAACTGTTACAGTAGGTCCTTTCCAGTATTTCCATGGGATGTCATTTCGCTTATTTGAGACAGATCTCAGTTGCAGTGTATAATTTATAAATAATTAACTATTTCACAGAAATTTATAAAAAAACTAAAGCATTCTAAATATATTGCTCCTTGATTTTACACTACTGTGAAGATCTGAAAATAATTATTATCTTTGTTCAAAAACTATGCGTGTGAAGTTAGCAATTGATCGAGTCAGCAACTAATCGGCACGGAAAGGATATTACAGCGAACCAAATCAAGTAACACTGTTGAATAAAATCTTTGCTTTTTATAGAATTAAACAATGTCAAGTTCTGAACTTTTTACCATTCATGAAGAATAGGCACAGGAATCGAATGATGGCTAAACGAAAATTTTCTCAATCATCAGAGGCGCGCAATTAATTTTTTTCTCTCGAAACCACTTCTATCAACATAAAACTAACAATATCGATAGAATTAAACTATGTAGAGTTCTGAACTTTTTACTATCCATGAGGAATAGGTACAGGAATTGATTGATGGCAAAACGAAAATTTTCTCATGCGTCAGAGGCGCGCAATTAATTTTTTTCTCTCGTATAAAATGTTTCGCTTTGAATTTTTTACCAATTATGTAGATATAGCATAGAAATCGAACAAAAGTCGAATAAAAATTTTCCCGATATTCAGAGGCGCGCAATTAGTTTTTTTCCCTCAAAACCACGTTCTTTCCGAAACGGATTGTGTGACCTCGGTTTTTATCGATGAAGACAGTCAACGAAACTAGTTCCAACTGACATTTATGTGCCTGTAGTACCTACCCGTGCCTATTTCATGTTGGGTCGTATTTGTAACATTTCACTTACTAATTATATTGATTTTAATAATAAGTGAAATGTTACAAATATGACATGAAATAAGCAAGGATAGGTAATACAGGGACGTAAATGTCAATTATATCGTTTAGTTTAAATCACGTTAAATATGGTAGATATGCAGTAACAACGGCTCGGCACGGATGAGTACTATTTTAGGATTAACTGACTTTTACGTGCCTGTAGTATCTATCCGTGCCTATTTCATGTCAGGTCGTATTTGTAACATTTCACTTACTAATAATATTGATTCTAATAATAAGTGAAAAGTTACAAATATGACATGAAATAGGCAAGGATACGTAATACATGCATATAAATGTCAGTTGTATCGTTTAGTTTAAATCAGGAACGGTGGAACTTGCTTTGTCATTAATTGCGCGCCTCAGACTATTGAGAAAATTTTCGTTTAGCCATCATTCGATTCCTGTACCTATTCCTCATGGATGGTATAAAGTTCAGAACTCTAAATTGTTTAATTCTAGCGATATTGTCAGTTTTATGTTGTAGCGAGTGGTTTCGAGAGAAAAAAATTAATTGCGCACCTCTGACGCATGAGAAAATTTTCGTTTAGCCATCATTCGATTCCTGTACCTATTCCTCATGGATGGTAAAAAGTTCAGAACTCTAAATTGTTTAATTCTAGTGATATTGTTAGTTTTATGTTGATAGCGAGTGGTTTCGAGAGAACAAATTAATTGCGCGCCTCTGACGATTGAGAAAATTTTCGTTTAACCATCATTCGATTCCTGTACCTATTCCTCATGGATGGTAAAAAGTTCAGAACTCTAAATTGTTTAATTATAGCGATATTGTTAGTTTTATGTTGATAGCGAGTGGTTTCGAGAGAAAAAAATTAATTGCGCGTCTCTGACGCATGAGAAAATTTTCGTTTAGCCATCATTCAATTCCTGTACCTATTCCTCATGGATGGTAAAAAGTTCAGAACTCTAAATTGTTTAATTCTAGCGATATTGTTAGTTTTATGTTGATAGCGAGTGGTTTCGAGAGAAAAAAAATTAATTGCGCGCCTCTGACGCATGAGAAAATTTTCGTTTAGCCATCATTCGATTCCTGTACCTATTCCCCAGTGATGGTAAAAAGTTCAGAACTCTAAATTGTTTAATTCTAGTGATATTGTTAGTTTTATGTTGATAGCGAGTGGTTTCGAGAGAAAAAAATTCATTGCGCGCCTCTGACGATTGAGAAAATTTTCGTTTAACCATCATTCGATTCCTGTACCTATTCCCCATGGATGGTAAAAAGTTCAGAACTCTAAATTGTTTAATTATAGCGATATTGTTAGTTTTATGTTGATAGCGAGTGGTTTCGAGAGAAAAAAACTAATTGCGCGCCTCTGACGCATGAGAAAATTTTCGTTTAGCCATCATTCAATTCCTGTACCTATTCCTCATGGATGGTAAAAAGTTCAGAACTCTAAATTGTTTAATTCTAGCGATATTGTTAGTTTTATGTTAATAGCGAGTGGTTTCGAGAAAAAAATTAATTGCGCGCCTCTAACGAATGAGAAAATTTTCGTTTACCCATCATTCGATTCCTGTACCTATTCCTCATGGATGGTAAAAAGTTCAGAACTCTAAATTGTTTAATTCTAGCGATATTGTTAGTTTTATGTTGATAGCGAGTGGTTTCGAGAGAAAAAAATTAATTGCGCGCCTCTGACGCATGAGAAAATTTTCGTTTAGCCATCATTCGATTCCTGTACCTATTCCCCATGGATGGTAAAAAGTTCAGAACTCTAAATTGTTTAATTCTAGCGATATTGTTAGTTTTATGTTGATAGCGAGTGGTTTCGGGAAAAAAATTAATTGCGCGCCTCTGACGCATGAGAAAATTTTCGTTTAGCCATCATTCTATTACTGTACCTATTCCTCATGTATGGTAAAAAGTTCAGAACTCTAAATTGTTTAATTCTAGTGATATTGTTAGTTTTATGTTGATAGCGAGTGCTTTCGAGAGAACAAATTAATTGCGCGCCTCTGACGATTGAGAAAATTTTCGTTTAACCATCATTCGATTTCTGTACCTATTCTTCATGAATGGTAAAAAGTTCAGAACTTGACATTGTTTAATTCTATAAAAGGCAAAGATTTTATTCAACAGCGTTACTTGATTTGGTCCGCTGTAATATCCTGGCCGTGCCGATTAGTTGCTGGCTGGATCAATTGCTAACTTGACGGAGCTCCTGGAATAACTGTTCACAAATGTTGGAAAGTCTATGTAAATATTTTCTTATTATGTTTGAGACTGAGATACAACAAATACCTATTATAAATACATTTCAAAATAAGCATAAAAAATAAATACACTTGATATGACTAGCTGGTAGCATTAAATGCAGTATGTAGCGATCCGTACGGTTCCCTCTTCCTTCTGCCTAGAGCACAGAGCAAGTAAAATTTAATATCAGCAATAAATATTTCGCTCGATGAGATTTTTATAGTTTAATATATTTTCAACATATTGGCATAATTCTAATTGTTCTTTTTCAGAATAATTTTAAATTTATCAATATTCCACAAAAACTTGAAATTGATGTAATAAGAAGACAGAGTTTGGAATCGTTCCTCTACTGACGTAGTAATTACATCTAGAGGATGAAAAACAATCACCATCGTCACATTCATAATCAAATTGTTTTTTTTTATTTTACGCGGTCTTAGGTCCCTTTGTTTTGTGAATTTAGGTCTTATGTATTTTTGACAGTCACTTAAAATGGGATCAACACGTGAACTTTATAGTAGTCAAACTGTAAAAATAATATATATATATTTTTGAAAAATTAATAAAATATACTCAGTATGTCAACTAAAGACTTTTTATTATGCCTTAGTCAAATCCATTCTAAGTTATGGAACAATTGGATGGGGTGGGGCAAGAAACAAACAAAAAAAAAAAAAAATAGATATTCGCGACTGAAACTAACGTTGGCGGCGCTGCGTACAACAGTTAATGGTTGACGAGAAGCGTATGTGTCAGAAGTTTTTTCTTAATTATTATCTGTTCAAACAATATTTCGGTAAAAAAGCACAGTATTTAAGTCACTATATTTAAAAATACGTCTTAATTCACATAAACTGCAGCACAACACACTAAAAATATTATCCAAATATACGCTTCTGTTTAATTTAGCCAGTCACTACTAGATGTCTCACTGTTATTTGCAGTCGCGAATATTCCAAAAACTAATACTGAAGAGCCTTCATAATGAACCGATTTTGTTTTCTACCGAAAAACTATATAGCCTAAGTAACGTTATGACTTGCAAACAAATATATGCACTAACCGTGTTAAAACATTTAACAAAAATAAAAATTTGATTAATAAATTGAAACATAATTATAGCACAAGAAATAAAAATAAAATGGCAAATGCAAAAGTAAATAAGAGTATTTCCCAACATCATTATGTATACCATGCGCCAATAATCTATAACAACTTTACAACTTATTTGTTAGAAAAAAATATAAGTCAATAATAATAATTTCAATAAAAAAGCTAAACAATTGGTTCTATATACAGAGTGATCCAAAATGATTGAGGACAGTTTAAATTTCCCGGCATAGATTTGAGTGCATTTCACGATATTAGGTTGGCAGTTGTTAGTGATTTGCATAAAATCATAATGGGTGATCAAAGGGTGACTCGTTGACGTGTATTTATATTTCTCCAAGCTTTCTTTGAATAATAAACATAAATAAAACAGTTCTTTTCAGAGCTACAGTTTTGGATAGTTTTTTTGTGAGGTAAGTTTATTATTTAAATGTAATGAAGTTTATAATCTGTACGTATTATTTATATTTATAGGTTATACCAATATCATCATGGTTTTTTCAAATGAACAAATGCTTTTATTTTGAAAGCTTATTGTCGCAGTGATATTCGACAGGAAGATGGTTCTTGGAAGTATTCTTTACAACTTTGTCGAGAGCAGTACAATCAACAGTATCCAGAGCATAATGTCTCGTACAAAGTTTTCGCTGAACACAAGGAAAGGATTGTTGGTCGGTTTGAAGAGTGAAGTTGCATTTGTAAAGGAAAATCACCTGGACGACCACCTGTTTTAACCGATGAAGTGGTTGAGGATGTTCAAAATAGAATGGAAGCAAGTCCAAACAAATCTATTCGTAAACTATCGGCACAATCAGGTATGAAACTTACCCTGTAAACATCTCTCTTTTTTATTAAAAAGTGTAATCACTGTTGTAGGTTTATCATATGGTACAGCTAGAAGAGCTTTAATTCATAAGTTGGACCTGCATCCCTACAAGGTTACAGCTGTTCATCAATTATTACCGATAGATTACGAACAAAGACTGCAATATTGTAACTGGTTTAACGACACTATTAACGATGACAATATTTTAAATGTAACATTTATCACAGATGAGGCTTGGTTTCAACTTTCTGGCTATATCAACAGCCAGAATTGTAGAACCTGGGCATCGGAGAATCCTCATAATTTTGTAGAGAGCCCTTTACACCCACAAAAATTGGGGTTCTGGGTGGCGATTTCAAGGCGTAGAATAATTGGTCCTATATTTTTTCACGGTACAATTGATCGACAGAGGTACCGTGATAATATATTAGAACCTTTCATAAATGAAGTACATGACGATGAGCTGCAAAATGGTTATTTTCAGCAGGACGGTGCACCTCCTCATGTGGCTCGAGACATTGCAGTATCTAGAGGAATTTTTTGGTGAACGAGTGATTAGTAGGGGTGTTTGGCCATCACGTTCACCAGATTTGACCCCTCTGGACTTTTATCTTTTTGGATATTTAAAAAATAAAATATTTCAAACAAGGCTGCATACGCTAGAGGAATTACAAGCAGCAATACAAAGGGAAATAGAAAACATATCTGAGCAAACTTTGCAGCGAATATTTGATAATGTTAAAAGAAGAGTAAATTTATGTTTAGATGCCAATGGAAGACATTTTGAACATTTATTGTAACTTTTATTTATTTTTGAATGTACAAATGTAAGACTACTTACAATTTTTTTTAAGTTTGTATAAATTTGTGTAAATCATAAAATAAACATCTTTAAAAATTATGTTTATGTTTTCTTGTATTTATCCCTGAACTTGTAACTGCATTGTAAATTAAATTAAAAATAAATAATAAAAATAATTATTATTATTAAATATAGAGAATTTTTACCTACATATGTATACAAACTTATTTTTGAGACGCCGCTGTTTAAATGTAGGTATGTATTAGTGTTGCCAACATAACAATAATTTAACGTGCCGGGAAATTTAAACTGTCCTCAATCATTTTGGATCACTCTGTACAGACTTAACTAAAATATTTGCAATATATAATTAACAATTAAAACATTTAATAATTAAAACTTTACACATTTTTTCATACTTTTTTATAATTTTTCCACTCTTTTGTTTTCAAAATATAACAAATTTAACAAATATCGTCTCTCCACATTCTACAGTTTTCTAAAGATTATGTTATGTTAACTATATGTATACAAAAAGCCAAACAAAAATGTATATGTGTGCAGAAAAATTGATACTTTCCACACGCTGACTGATGGAAGTCAAAGTAGATTTCTTATCTGCTATGCCGACAGATCTTTATTTAATAACATCTACACAATATTATGTTTGTATATTTAATATCTTTGCGAAAATAAAGATTATTATTATTATTATTATTATGAAAAGCATATATAGAAATAGCATTAACCAATTAAGCCGTCACGTTATTCCGAGCCTATCATAAACATATACACACTAGCAGACCCCTTGCCAACAACGTTGGACAACTGATATCGAATAAAAATCAATGTAAGCAGGAATCAAGTATTAAATGTTGCGTATATTAACAAAACAAAAACGTTTCTTGATTATACCTAGCAAATCCTAAAAAGCTGCTTAATGCGTGTCGTTTAAAAATTAGTATCGGGCCAGGCCATATTCTGGACATCAATGGTATAGCTGTTTTTGATTATACCTAAGAAATCCTAAAAAGCCGCTCAATGCGTGTCGTTTAAAAATTTGTATCGGACAGGATACGGTCCGCGGGCATAACATCAATTGACACAAAATCCATTCATCAAGTCACCGTACAAACTGACTTGAGAGCTCCGGTAAGCCAGCTGCTTTGTCGAGGTAAGTCGTTCGTGACCGACCGCATGCCACAAGACCCGCTAGCACCCAGGAACTTAGCGTTACGTTAAGACAGAAATTTGGGCTTTTATATATATAATTGGGGATTCCCCGTAAGCTTAGATATACCGTATCATTGGGAGGGTAATAAAAGAACACTCTTTTTTTATTGTAAGGAAGGATTTTTTTTTGTTTATATTTGAGAAAGCATATTGTCTATATTTTCTAGGAGTTATGGCGCCTCTGGTGCCTCGGCGCCGTTGTGCATCGCGCAACCTTGCACTTATGTACGACGCGGGCCTGAAGCCAGATGTTATTCGTTCACAACCAAAAGGCCCCAAATAAAATTTATTGGAGGCGCACGAGATTATAAAATTGAACAAACAAGTAAAAACCCTTAATGAGATGACCGACCTGTCTACCTCCCCACTCATAGAATTATCATTACTGAATTCTTACCTGTAAATAGTATTTAATGTTTGTTAAAGAAAGAGGTTGTACGGGTTGCGGACAGCAATGCAAACCAATCAAATCAGCTGACAACTTTCGAATAAGATTAATTCTTCATCGGAGCTACAATAGGATAACAGTATAAGTGTATATAACAGTAGAATGTAGTGTAACAGTAATCAATTTATTACTAATAACAGTAATACATTTATTACTGTAACAGTAATAATTTTACACTACATTCTATTGATATATACACTTATACTATTATCCTATTGTAGCTCCGATGAAGAATAAATCTTATTCGAAACTTGTCAGCTGATTTTATTGGTTTTCATTGCTGTCCGCAACCCATACAACCTCCTTCTTTAATATTTATCAACGGACTCGACTATTCCACATTTAATGTTTGTATGTCATTTCATTGCTTTGAAAATAGTGAAAGCCGACACTAGTAAGCAGTTAATAAATAAAAATAGTGAAAATTTACAATCTTTTTTATTTCAACCATTACTACATAATTGTTTATATTGCACTATTAGAAAGGTATTTAAAATAACTACATTATGTAAATAACACTAAAATTTATACATACAAACCAAATAATACACTTACCCTATAAAAAAATCGAAATAAAGTAATATTTATCACCCACAGTTAAATGTTTTATCAAATCTTTACTCTTGTAGTTCTTTATTATTGAGAAAAGATAATTACTATCACAAAAAATTGCTATTTCTGCATTTCGAACAGGGTATATAAGCACATAAATTCACTGTAAAATTAGGGAAAATAATATAACAAAGCATAGGAAAACACCTTTGTTATGCCTGCATGTCGTGAAATGACATAACCAGTACGTCAGCTTAGACTGATTAACTTAAAGTACAAAAAGAAAGGGGAATCTGATTAACCCAACAAGCAGAAGAAGGGTAATTCTGAAAAGCATGGACAAAAAAAATTTAAATCACATGGTCTTGTGTTGGACGGTTTGGTTATATGTGTTATGTATTTCGTATAATCTAACTAATGTATAGATTGCTCTTATTCTATGTTTATATTGTTCTTAATTATAAACATACCTTTTTATAAATACTAGTATTCATCTAATGCGGAGCTGAGTTCTGTTTTGTAGATGAACCTATGTACTTCATATTTTTTAATTTTCTTATTAAATAATAATAATAATAATAATAATAATATATATATATATATATATATATATATCATAAATGTATTGTAAAATAGTTGCAGAGACGTTTCGATTGGGTATCCAAGCATCTTCAGTCTAATATTGAAGTCAATTTGAAAAAAATCGTGTCAAAAATTTCCACATTGATATGTATGGAATGGGCAGGAACTGTTAATCATAGTCTAGTCGAACAGTTCCTACACAGTCTCCTACAGTGTAGGACAGACAGTTCCTGTCCATTCCGTACATTTTAATATCAGAATATACTCGTTTGCGAGAGGTGAGATTCGATGAGTCTGAAAATGTCTCATCATGATCATCACATTTGAGGGGTTTTCTCCAGAATGTATTCATTCTTTAGCAATGAGAGCTGATGAATAAGAAAATTCTTTATCATACGACTCACATTTGAAGGGTTTCTCTCCAGAATGTATTCTTTTGTATCTAATGAGATTACAAATTATGACGTTGATAATACTTTGTAACATCACATTGAAGCGTTACTCCCCAGAATGGATCCGTTTGTGCATAAAGAGACTTACTGCTACTGAAAATTCTCTATGACACTGATCACATTTGAAAGGTTTCTCTCCAGAATGTACTCGTTTGTGATTAACGAGACTTGCTGACACTGAAAATGCTTTACCACACAGATCACATTTGAAGGGTTTCTCTCCAGTATGTACTCGTTTGTGAGTAGTGAGATTAGATGACACTGAAAATGCTTTATCACACTGATCACACTTGAAGGGTTTTTCTCCAGAATGTACTCGCTTGTGATAAATAAGATGGGATGACACTGCAAATTCTTTATTACACTGATCACACCTGTAAGGTTTCTCTCCAGAATGTATCATTTTGTGTCTATTAAAACTTGATGGCACTGCAAATGTTTTATCACACTGTTTACATTTATATGGTCTCTCTCCAGAATGTATACGTTTGTGTCTAGTAAGATTTGATGGATCTGAAAATGCTTTATCACACTGATCACATTTTAATGGCTTCTCTCCAGAATGTATGCGTTTGTGACAAAGGAGATGTGCTGACTGTGAATATGTTTTGTCACACTGATCACATTGGAAGGATTTCTTTCTAGAATATATTGATTTTTGTTGAATTAGATGTGATGACGTTGTTTTAGGTTGTTTACATTTCGTACTCAAAGACTCACAACTCTTTTCTAGTTCACAGGAAGATGTTCCTGTACCTGAAAACAAAATTGCATTGTTTATTTACTAATTTATTTAACAAAAAAAAAAAAAAAACGAATTTATGGGTAAGCCTCAAATAATACATGATACAATAAAAAAGAAAACAAAAATACAAGTAAAACATTTAAAAATAATACATGAATATAATACAGGATTAAAAATTTTCATAAGCGGCTGTCAATAAAGTTTTAAAACGGCTAAAAATTGAATCAAAGATGTCAACAGTATTGAGGTCGCTGCAACAAATAGAATTGTACAGGCGGCAGATTCTGTCAATAGTTACATCCCTGCCGTAGTTGGTGTTGTGTTGGGTCTATGTATCTTGGTTTCTAGTAGAGCGTGCAGGAACTCGTAGTAGAATATTTTCTAAGAGGTCTAGTGATGGTATCGCACCATTTAAAATTTTGTGGAGTAAACATAAGCCACTGATGTCACGCCTCTTTCTTAATGTGTCGATTCCTACTAATTGTCTTCTCTGGTCGCGAGATAACAAAGTGTAGTTGATTCCCACTTTGTGGAGAAATATTTCAATAAATTTGTCCTGTACATTCTCTAGGCGATAGCAGTGCGTGGACTGGTATGGGCTCCATACCACACTAGCATATTCAAGGTGGCTTCTAATTAGGGCAAAATAAAGCGTTTTGACAGCAGTGTAGTTAGTGAATTCCATGGTAGTCCTCTTAACGAAGCCTAACATCCTCGCTGCCTTTTTACACACAGAATCAATATGTTTTTCAAAGGAAAGGTTACTAGTGTAAATGATTCCCAGAACTCGCACTTAATCCACTTGTTTGAGTGGGTCTCCGTTAACCACATAACTGAACGATGAGGGGTTACGTTTTTTCGAAAAGCATATCGAAGAGCATTTATCTATATTCAGAAAGAGGCAATTACTTTTACACCATGCTACTACGACATCCAGATCATTTTGAGAGCTGTGAGAATATGCGGATGATTTGACTGCAGAATAAAGTTTCAAGTCATCAGCAAACAATAGATATCTGCTATGTAAGATTCCTACACCGATTTCGTTGATGAACAAGGTGAAAAGCACTGGTCCTAGGTGTGAGCCTTGTGGCACATCTGAAGTCACATTCATGACTCGGGATGTGCAGTTGTTAATTGTAACGTGCTGGGCTCGTCCCTGACAGGGGACGCTGGATTTCATATGCTCTCAGTTTGACTAAAAGGACGTCATGATTAATTCGGTCAAATGCGTTTCAGAAATCCATGTATACGGCGAAACAATATTTTAATTTAACAAAATTTCAGTTGTAGGAATAAAATTAGTACCTAATATAAAATTTTCCAGTATGTGGTTATTACGAATGTGTAATTTTCGAAGATTCGTGAGCCGACAAGATACATTAACTAATTCTCAAGAAACTAGATAGTAATTTCATCACTCATTTCAAAGTTTTGTAAATAAGCGTTATTTAACAAAAAAGTATGGATTTTAGATAAAATAAAATTTAAACAACAGCTATAAGCAGTCTAGCCGACACGCGCGATAATTAAAGATTAGTGTGTTCAATCCATCGGCTATATAGTACAAGATTATTAAAATATAAGATTGTCTGGTAACTTGTAGTGGTGTGGGTAAACAGAGAGGCTACGCGTCATCCGTATGCTAACGGAATGTCAGTCTTTGTTTATCGTATATGTTATATGCACGTGAAGTTTGATTTTTGGCTATAGATATAAAAATATCATTTAATTTTTTGATTTTCTACTTATTTTAATTTCTTTTTTCTACGTTCTAAATAAATTTTCTTACATTCATTTTTGATGTGAAGAGAATAATAAGTGAAATATATCAATATTTTAGTTTTAGGGTCCCCCCCCCCCGTATTTACTCTAATATTCATCAAATTGAAAAAATGCATAGAACAAATAAGATTTGTTTTCTTGTAAACAATTTTTATTGAATAGTTTTTTCTGTTAAAATAGTTCTATTTATAAAAGAAATATTTTAAGTTTTTTAGTACCAGTTTTAACCCAGAAACACGCATTAAGAAAGAAAATTTTGAAATACATGCTTATATTTGATCCTGGATCTACTCTGTTGTACCAAATTTCGATAAAATACGTCTAGCCGTTTTTAAAAACAGATATAATCAATTTTATTAATTACTATATTATTATAGCAATTTGTTTCTCTATTTTTATTTAAATATACCTAAAATTTGTACCTATTTGTATTCGATTTTATTGTTATTTATTAACTATAATACAAATACCCAGCACCTTAAATTTTATATAAATCAGTATAAAATTCCCTTAGGTTTTATTTATAATTTATTCATTAGAACTGTTTTGAAATAAATATCTATTATGAAAATAGTCAATAAAAATATTTAAAAACGTGCAACATCTATATTAATTTTGTATGCTACTTTGAACTGCGCTAGCATACGTGTGACGTATTCCCTCTCACGCTCTGATTGGTCAGAAGTTACGAGACAACATTAATAATCTTGGAAATAGTGGCCATTTGTCGAAATATTCTGACAACAATTATTTTTCTAATTTAACCTCCTTCGTATCTTATATAATAAAGAGCAATGTCTCAACAGTTCCCAAAAATACCCTGTACATTCACAAGTTATATATTGTAAAATCATACAGTGTTCGCATTCATGAATATATGTACTAAATATATTTTGTTAAACAATCAACATTTATTAATAACAGACTCATGAATAACACTAAATCTACTAACCGGTTTTTGTGAAAGCTGCTCTCTCTAGTCCATTTTTTTCACATTTAATAGCCTCTGCAGGTTCAGATTTGACGTTAATCTCCTCGGGAAGGATTACGTTTGATTTGGAGTAATCGTGATGCATGTCGTCTCTAGCTCCATGTCTAGTTCCTGCGATAAACGGTTCATAGTTATATAATTTGACTGTGTGCCGCATGATTTATTCATTAGCAAAATTAAAAAATATGGTTTCAATGAGAATAGTCAGCAACTAATACAATCTTACTTAGCAGATTTAATTATTTACATTTAAACGATGCTAGCAATTGGTTTGCGGCAAACATGTTGTCTCTAAACACAAACAAATGTGAAAGTATGGTTATTTTTTTAAGAAAGTATACATTTGAGAGTCCAGGCTTTATTAAATTTTTAGGGGTATATGTTGACAAGGAATTAAATTGGAAACACCATGTTGATTATGTGAGTGGTAAGCTATGTAGAACAATTTTCTTACTGAGAAATCTTGTGGACATAGTAACAAAAGATGTGCTCTTTACTCAGTTACTCAATCACATGTTTCTTATGCCCTCTTAGCATGGGGACACTCGTCCTCTTCCGATAGAATTTTTGCTTTGCAAAGACGCGCTGTGAGAATCATTGACAGCATTTCTTACAGAGCCGACTGTCAAAAATCATTTTTATCATTGCAAATTATGACTCAGACATCTCTCTACATTTTTGCTTGTTTAAATTTTTTTTTACAAAAATAAAAACGACTTCAAATCGTTTAATGAGATTCATAGTCATAATACTAGATACAAGAATGATATATATCCTAAATTCTGCCAGAAATATTCTATCAAAATCCAGAAATAGCACTACCTACTACGCTATTAAATTTTTTAATAAATTGCCAGTCAGTAAGACTTTTACCCCAAAATAAATTTGAAGCGTTTGTGAAGGATGTGTAAGTTCAAAATCCATTGTACACTGTGTCCAAATATTTTGATTTAAATTTTTAGAATTATCATAAGTTTTTTTTTGTATCTGATTTAAGTAATAATTGTATCTATGTGTAAACTCTTTTTGTGTAAATCTACACTATTTGCTTGGTTTTTCTTGACTGACGATGTAAACGATTTAATTATATTGTACTGTGGTCAATAAATAAATATAATAATGAAAAACATTTCTCTATTGTATATCAACTCAGATGTTGTCCCTTCTAGAGACAAGACGTTGTTTTGGGCTCATCACAGACATTAATTAATAACAGAGACATGAGTAAAACTAGCTCTACTGACCAACATTTTTGACATTCTCCAGTTCATCTTCTTCACATTCACTGGTGTCCACAGGTTCAGACTTGATGTAAATCTCCTCTATATTGGCGTTATCATGATAAGTGTCGTCTGTAACTCTATCTCGGATTCCTGCAATAAATATATCACTGTATAATATAAACAAATTACTTAATGTAAAATATGTATAGTTTAAGATATTTATAATAAAACATTGCTGTTCGTCTGATATAAACATAAATGAGTCAATAAAATATGAGTAACAGTATTAAGAGCGAGATATTTATATCTGTGTTCATCACTGACCATTTTCCAAATCGGGCGTGCGCTCCACTCCAGTCTGTACTTCATATTCTTCAGTAACTTCATATTTTATTTTAATGTCACCCTCTTTTTCAATAATATCGCTGTCTCTGGTAACATCAGGATGCAAGGCACAGCTTGTCCCAGTATTTATATTATTTTCTGAAACAAAAATGTAGTATCATGCAACCCTCGAGAAACCACCCATATGTTGCCATTTTGGGAGTGGAAATTTTTTATTTACAAGTAAACTATAGGAAACCTTTTTTTAATTCATGATTTCCTTTTCTCTCTACTTATAAACAAATAACCGACAGGCAAACTGATCATCACTTTCAGATTAAATACGAGTAAGACCAAGTCACTTTCTATCATGTGTTCAAAAAGAAATTACATAAGGAAAAATAAAATAATGTGTACTGCAAGCTTTAACTGTCAATTAATTAACTGTCATCACTGTTGTTGTCATAAGATTCTATTGAAAATTCAATTAAGCCACAAGTATAATGGTATAATAGAACACAAAAAATTGATGATTGAATAACATTTTCGAAATGGTGTTCGAGTGAACGGCGAATGGATTTACAGTGCGGTGTCATGTTTAGAGGAATTACGGGTACAATTTCCAGATATTGCTTTCCTTGAAGAATATTTCTACAGCGCACTTAGAAGATGTGTTGATTTATTCCAAGATATAGGGACCATTACTCATAGAGATAGAACTAGAAGGCCAAGAGTTCGTATTCAAAATGCAGTTGATGAGGTTCGTCAACGTATGAACGAGCAACCCACTACTGATGTAGTGGTTAGTGTACGTAGTGATCTACGTACACTGTCGCAAGAGACTGGTTTATCATTGGGAACATGCCATACTATTGTCAAAAAAGATTTAAAGCTATTCCCATACAAAATTCTTGCTTTACATGAGTTGCTGCCAGCAGATCACAATAGGCGAATTGTGTATTGCCACTGGTTCCAACAAAATTTAATTTATAATGATGATTTGCTAAATTAACGTTTTTTTTTCTGACGGGGCCTGGTTCACCCTTTCGGGGTATATTAATTCACAAAATATGAGGTTATGGAGTGCTCAAAATCCTCATAGTTTTCGTGAAATTCCCCTTCAACCGTTAAAAGTTGGTGTTTGGATTGCTGTGTCTCGAAGACGTATTATCAGACCCATATTTTTCCACGAAACTGTTACTGCTCAGAGATACCGGTATATTGTGCGTCAATTTATTAATCAGCTTCATGAGGATGAGCTCCAGCAAGGCTACTTCCAACAGGATGGCGCGACTGCCCACACCACTCAAGAGACCATAAATTACCTTCGTGAATTTTTTGACGATCGAATAATTAGTTTACGTTCAAATCCAGAATTTCCACCTAGATCACCAGACTTGACTGTTTTAGATTACTTTATATTCCCTTATCTGAAAAATAATGTATACAAGACTCCTATTAACAATATCGAGGAACAGCAAAACAGAATTACCGAACAGTGTGCCAATATAACTCCTCAAATTCTTATAAATGCTTTTAATAGTATGAAAAGACGAGCAAATTTGTGTCTGCAGGAAAACGTTGGTCATTTTGAACAGCTTCTTCAGTTTTTTATGTTTATTTTTCTGTACCTGTGAAATCAAAAAATATATTGTATATAATGTATAAATTTGTATTTATTGTATATAATGTATAAATTTGTATTTAGCTGGCTAATATGGTTGTATAGACTAACGGCCAATAAAACAATATAATTAAAAAAATAAAAAAATAATATCCAATTTTAATGATTACAAAGGCTGTGCCTAAACGTTAGTCAATTGTTATATAAAGCTTGCAATAGATATTATTTTCTTTTTCCACAGGTAACCCTTATATAATTTCTTTTTGAACTCATGGTATAAATCAGTGAATATGAAATTATATTATAAAAGCTATTAAGCAAGTAGCGAGTTCTAAATATGTGGAAGCTATTATAGACTGCAAAGAAGAATATGACACAAAAATAAATAAGCGGCTACAAACACCTTCTGTGCAATAAATAAAAGTTTCATTTCTAATGCAGAAATATCAAGGATAAACAAAATTGACCTTAGCTTCACTTGCTGGGTTATTCGGTTTCCATTTTGTTTGCTCTTCAAGTTATTCAGATTTCTTTTGCTTTTTGTTCATTGGTGTTTCGAAATAAACTTTTGTTTCAGTAGTTGACGAAGCGGTGAAGAAATTAAAAGTAGATCTTACTACTTCTAAGTTTACCCATCTCTGATCTATTTTGTTTCTTGTACAATTACATTTAAAACTGTTACAATAACATGAATTCAAATAATAAACATATATTTCTTATACTGTGATACAAGCAAAATGGCACAATACCTGCATAATCATCATGTCCTCCTATTTCTGCCTTTACTGTGTAACTCTTATTATAGGTATTTTCCATTGCCTCTATGGGTACTGTCTTTTCGATTTTGAACTCAATCAATTACTCAATTATCTGCTTATTTCAGAGGCAGAACTCAGTTGCGATATGTAATTTATATATAGTTACAATTTTGCATACATTCATAAAAAAACTACAGATTTCTAAACATATTGCTCCCTGATTGTACATACTGCGACGATCTGAAAATATTTATTATCCTTATTCAAACCTGCCTGGTTTACGAAGAGGAGAAAAGTACATTTGCAGAGTTATGTAAGCTGGGTTCGCGAAGCAAACACGGAGTGCTCTGAGTCACTCTATTTAACTCCAGAGCGTTCGAAAAAAGCTCTAAACGTGATTCCTCGAATGGACTAGGTACACTCCGAGCTTGCTTTCTGAACCCAGCTATAATGCATCAATAAAAAATTTAATAATAGACTTTTGCACATTTCTCTTCTTATTTGATGGGACCGTTATTAAACATTTGAAAAAAGTGTGCTCAACACTAAAATGTTACTCCTCACCTCTACTTTAAATTTGTTATAAAAAAATTCGACCAAGGTTAAACTTAACCACTGGTAATGGGAGTTAGTTATTGAACTAAATTACCATAACGGTAATTAAAGAAACAGTTGCTAATTATTCAAATAAAGCATTAATATTTAAACCAAGTACTTACCATTTACAGAAATAATACCAGCCAGAAATAACTGTTTCACAAATGATGAAAAGTCGTTGCAAATGTTTTTTTTTTTTTTTTAGTATGCTTGGAGTTAAAATATATCAAATACCTGTTATAAAAACATTTACATCCAAATATGAATTTTAGTGCCTAAATAAGTAAAATTACTCTTAGAATATCCAGCTGGTAGCAATAAATGTAGTATGTAGCGATCCGTACGAATTACCATATGTACTGCCTAGAGCAGAATATTAGTGTTTAAAATTACCGAACGGAAAAAGAGTAGTATGATTAGAGATGGGTCGTTCATGAATGAACCAGCTCACTGAGCCGACTCAGTACACTGACCGAAGTGACACGGTTCACCAAATTGAAATGAGCCGGCTCACGGCTCACTGTATAGTTTCAAGTTTCAAGGATACGAGTGGTCGGGCGATTGTGAGCAGTGACCGGAGTGATCCGGATCTGGATCGATGTCATGTTGAACTTCGCGAGAACTCGGCGTGTAATGTATTATCATAAACTGTATTATTTATTGTCATCAATTTGTAGGGCAGTTTATTTGAAACTAATAGGCTTAGTCTGTATTTTCTTACAACCATACTATATAAAAATATTGCCCAAATCCCAGATGTCCGATTTATAAGGGCAATAAACATCGCCATAAACTTAACACATCTGGTTTAAAATACAGTAGCTACATAAAGTGAATTGTTTGTTTCAAAAATGTTAGATAAGAACCGGGGCTAAGCGACGTTCTACCTACGAGCGAACGACCGACAACTGACCGGGTTAAGCGACGTTCTACCTACGAGCGAACGACCGACAACTGACCGGGTTAAGCGACGTTCTACCTACGAGCGAAGGACCGACAACTGACCCGGTCTAAGAAATAGCCGGGTCTAAGAAAGAGCCGGCTCTAAGCGACGTCTACCTACAAGCGAACGACCGACAACTGACCGGGTTAAGCGACGTTCTACCTAAGAGCGAACGACCGACAACTGACCCGGTCTAAGAAAGAGCTGGGTCTAGGAAAGAGCCGGCTCTAAGCGACGTCTACCTACAAGCGAACGACCGACAACTGACCTGCTCTAAGCGACGTTCTACCTACGAACTAACGACCGACCTGTGTCTCGAAAACATGTTTACTTAACCGGATCACTGAGCCGGGTCAATGAACCGGCTCAACAAACTGAACGGCCTCCACTGATCCGGTTCCGCAAACTGAGCCGAAATTCCCATCTCTAAGTATGATAGAACACAGAGTATTGGATGCCTTATTCGTATTGGGCTCAACAGCGCTATGAAGTGACACTAAGCGGACAGAATTTGAACTAATGGAACGAGTAACTGTTTATTGTTTACTAGTTGCTACCTCGTGTTGTTTGCATCGCGTTTGAACTTTAATGTTGCAGTTTGTTTGTAACATTAATTTTTGATAGCTACTATTACTATTATTATTATTTTTTATATTATTTTGTGTTATAATGAGTTGTCATAACACAAACTGATGTGTATTTGGTTGTCAGTCTAGGTAAAGAAGTGAGAGAAACATTCACTTCCATTTTTTCCAAATGAAAAACAATTTGTGAAAATAATAAATATATTTGGTGTTGCAGAAGAGATAAATAGGTAAAAAAGCATGGGAAACTGCTATAAATACAGGAAAAAGAGTGAGAGTGTGCTAAAAACATTTAAAAGTTACAGATTACATCAATATTGGTAACTTATTAATATTTAACAAACTAGTATTAATTAAAAATATTCAACAAATAAGAAATACTCAAATATAAAAATCCTTCTCGAGCATAAATAAATATCTACCCGTGTAACTTTAATACAGAATTAGGGCATACAGTATCAAATATTTTACGTAAATATTCTGATACAGCTTCACTGAAGTGTTTGCTTTCTTTTTTGATTAATTTTTTTAGGTAGCGAGTCTCTAACAAAGGTTACGGTTTACAGGTACAGGTTCTTGCAGTTTTAATTTTCCAGTGACTTTGTTTGGTGGTGATTTTAGACTGCTTGTTTGTAAACACATCCCACATATGTCGACATGCTCATCATTTTTTTCCGAAATTCCGTATAATATACCACGACCGGCATTTAACAACTCCTCTCCTTCAACTACACACTTAAAAGAAGGTGTTTTACTTAAAAAATTAAAATGAATTAGTAAGAATAGCTGTTAATTATTCATTGTACATCGAAGATTTAACATGTAAACAAATAAGGACAACTTTCACATTACTTGTTTCGATCAGCTGTTTCACAGCGATCACTACGCCGGCATCGGCCATTATTGAGTCCAATACTAACGCCAGCAAGGGAGAGATAAAAGTATACTGCTGTAAGGATAGCTACTATGGGCTTTATTAAACTTGACACAAATACTTTTCATTTAAATATTAAATCTAAAGTACAAAAACAAAATGGATGGTGGTGTACACAAAACACTCGCGCGGTAACTGTCACTCGATACCGCACTTAGTTCACGTCTCTGTCCCGTCTAAACATCTAACACAATCCA
This sequence comes from Liopterus haemorrhoidalis, assembly GCA_963971575.1. Classification (NCBI taxonomy): domain Eukaryota; kingdom Metazoa; phylum Arthropoda; class Insecta; order Coleoptera; family Dytiscidae; genus Liopterus; species Liopterus haemorrhoidalis. Next base: position 49,273,042 of record OZ020613.1, read on the forward strand.
CAAACATCTAATGGTTTATTCCGTTTATTATCACGTCTTTAGTCAATTGTCTTACTACTGTTCATTTCAATATCACCGCGTCTAACTCACGAAACACTGTAACGTCTAACTCCAATGTTCGTCTAACTAACTTTTCCGTCCAGATGTCTCCACCTACCTATGTTTTACCGTAAACATAACATTCAAGTCTCACGGGGCGTCGTACACGTCGCGAGCGGGTTATTTGATTTTCACGGGATCCTACACTGCGTAATATTATTTTGTAATATTCCGTTTATTTTAAGATAATAGGAATAGTTAGCAAATTAACTAAGAGTTATAAATTTGCGTCCACACTATGCCAATTGGCTTTACCAGTTGGCAGGGATGTCCACACTGTCAGTCTTAAGGTAGAGAGCATCATTCTGTTAACAAGCCTGTGCGGCATAACTTGTAAAATACTTTTTGTAAGCTGAAGTTGTATTTGTACTCCGCTTGGCACCGTTGGCATGTCCACACTATGGGAGTTGGCGAGGTTTTCTTTGATCTAGACCGCCATCAATCGATTTGCAACTGGTATGACGCACGACCTGTTGGCATAATCTAACGACACGTCCACACTTATGGGGCTTTAGCATTGTGTGCTTTCTTATAAATAATCTTCTGCAGGTATAAATAAAATTGGAGGGTAAAGGTAAATAGACATAACAGAGACTATCTAGCGGTATTGTTTTGAACTAATATAATTAACAATGAATCGACATTTTTCAAGATATTTTTATTATTAGTGAAAATAAAATACAAGAAAACACAAAACAAGACATAAAAATATAATTAAATTCCTTCTAGATGACAGATTACAATACGTAAAAAAGTTGTTGTTTTCTATTAGGTTAATTTCGATTTTGCAACTTTCTTCAATCTTCTTCATTAGGTGATTCATCTTGTTTTGATACTATTTGTATCATTCATTTCTCAGCATCGTGCGGAACTAGATTTTGGAGTCTAGGTTGTTTTAATGATGCAATGGGAATTTGAAACCAATGGTTTTAAACATAGTAAATCAGGCTTTATAAGACAATTTGGGTTAAAAATGTCAGTTTTATTAGAGCTCGATTTTTAAGTATTAAATGAAATATTGTCACACAGGTAATCCTAGGGCAAGGTTGCGACATCTAGACATTGTGACGCTCAGTTTGCTGATTAAAAACCTATTTTTCAGCGTCTGACGTATGTGGCCTGATTACGAAATGCATACGCCACATATTCGTCATGAGGAAATATTTATCATGACGAATGAATATTGGAACTGTGTTAACCTTCAGTACAAATAGATGGATATCGCACAGTATGGCGGCAGAAAAACGTAGCCAACTCCTTTACACGTACTAGTCCACACGGTGACGACCAAGACACCGACGCCAGATACTTGTACCGCTGGTGAGCCAAGCAAGTAGTCACCATGTGAGTGGGAGAAGACTTCTCCAGGCTCCTCGACTCCCTGATGGGTAGTTCTCGCCTCGGAGATAGGTCCAAGCCGATCCTGGCCAGCACGGGCTGGACCGAAGACTTCCCCAACTCCATGGGCAAATTCATACCATACTTTGTAATTTGGATTTATAATTAATAAATTTGTATTGTTAAAACCAGGAGTTGTCTTTCAATCAAGCCACCCACGTGACAATATTAACTTGGCGACTGTACCTATAATATAACAATATGACATAATTAAAATAAAAATTTGACATTTGAAACAAACTGACATATTTTGGGTAGATTAGTTAACATTAAGAAAGATCACTTAGAATTTGAGATGCAGGCAGGTAAGATTAAAAAAGAAATTACTGTCTAATTCAGCACGAAGCTAAAAAATTGATAATGTAACCTGATTTATTTTGAAACATACCACATCTACCGTATTTTTGTTGAAAAAGCTGCATCAATAACTTTCTCACACCTGGCAACACCGTTAGTGACTACTGAGTCTTGATGACTGTGAAACTGCTTTATCACATTTGAATGGCATCTCTCCAGAATGTACTCCTTTGTGGGAGAAGAGATTTGACGAGCCTGATAATATTTTATCACACTAATATTATTTCTCTCCAGAATGTGTTTGTTTATGTTTAATGAGAAGTGATGAATGTGACAATACTGTGTCACACTAATCACATTTGAACGTTTTCTTTACAGAATGTAGTATTTGTCTGTGTCTAATGAGAGCTGATAAATGTGAAAATCCTTTATTACACTGCTCACATTTAAAAGGTTTCTCTCCAGAATGTATAATTTTGTGTCTAACGAGATGAACTGACAATCTGAATGCTTTATCACACTGATCACATTTGAAAGGTTTCTCCCCAGAATGTATTCCTTTGTGAACAATGAGACTTCCTGACACTGAAAATGCTTTATCACACTGATCACATTTGAAGGGTTTCTCTCCAGAATGTGTTCGTTTGTGTCTAGTGAGTTGAGATGATTGTGAAAATGCTTTGTCACACTGTTCACAGTTAAATGGTTTCTCTCCAGAATGTATTCGTTTGTGAGTAATGAGACTTGATGACGCTGAAAAGGTTTTATCACACTCATCACATTTGAATGGTCTTTCTCCAGAATGAACACGTTTGTGTCTACTGAGTTTTGACGAGTCTGAATATACCTTATCACACTGATCGCATTTGAAGGATTTCTCTCCAGAATGTACTCTTTTGTGAGTAATGAGATTTGATGACACTGAAAATGCTTTATCACACTGATTACATTTGAATGGTTTCTCTCCAGAATGTACCCGCCTGTGAGCAATGAGGTTTGATGTATTTGTAAATGTTTTATCACACTGTTCACATTTGAAGGGTTTCTCCCCAGAATGTACTCGTTTGTGAGTAATGAGATTTGCTGACACTGAAAATGCTTTTTCACATTGATCACATTTGAAAGGTTTTACTCCAGAATGTATTCGTTTGTGTCTAGTGAGTTGTGATAACTGTAAAAATATTTTACCACACTGACCACATTTGAAGAATTTCTTTATATAAGGTATTCTTTTGTGTTTAATTAGATGTAATGACGTTGCAGGTTGTTTGCATTTGTTAATAGTCAAAGACTCACAATTCCCATCTGGATTACTCGAAGATATTTCTCTAGCTACAAGAAAAATTGCATTAATTAATGAGGTAAAAATTAACTGGTTGAAATAAAGTAACATCTAATATAAAATTTCCCAACTGGATGGATTTATAACGGGTGATCTATATTGATTGTCTTGGCCACTCCATCGCAACATTTTTCCAGCAGCTTACCAACTATAATAATAACACTACTCAACAAAAACAAAAACAAAATTTGTGCCAGAGTTTAGTCCGTCATTTATTTATTTGTCATGAATAAAAACAATAAAAAAATGTAAACACTTTCATCAAAGTTTGCTTTTGTAGTTTTTGAGATAATAACGATTCCTTAATTTTGACAGTAGTAGTAAACTATCTACGATGTTTTGTAGCGACAAAGCGGGGGTGGGAGGTATTTGGTACTGAAGTACCAAATACTCAAACCAGTTCATCTGAAAGTTCAAATGCAGTAATCGACGAAGAATTTATACCATCACAGGAACCATCAATACCTCATCTCATTATAGCAGAAAATTGCAATGATTTAATTAGAGATCTGAATCTACCCAAAAGTAAAGCAGAGATTTTGGGTTCTCGACTGAGACAGTGGAATTTGCTTAGTAAAAATGTCAAAATAACTGATCAAAGAAAGCGACATGATCTATTTTCTACTTTTTTTACTAACGAATATGGACTTTGCTTTTGTAATAACGTAAAGGGTTTATTTGAAGCAATTGGAATACCTTGCATTTTCAGCGAATGGCGTTTGTTTATTGATAGTTCCACAGAAAGCTTAAAAGCTGTTTTACTTCATAATGGTAATAAATTTCCATCTCTTCCGGTTGCTCATTCCGTACATCTCAAGCAAAATTACGACAGTGTTAAAATTCTACTAGAAGCCCTAAAGTACAAGGAATATAACTGGCAACTTACAGGAGATTTTAAAATAGTGGGATTCCTTATGGGATTGCAAGGTGGCTATACAAAATATCCATGCTACCTTTGTTTATGGGATAGCAGAGCTGATGCCACGCACTACAATCGACAAACATGGCTGGAAAGAACAGAATTTCAGGTGGGGAGGCAAAATGTTAAATGGGAGCCCATAGTTGAGCCTACAAATGTACTGATTCCACCACTATACATCAAGTTAGGGCTGATGAAACAATATGTGAAAGCGTTGGATGGAAAATCCGAAGCTTTCATATATTTGAGAAATTTTTTTTCCAAAGTTGTCAGAAGCTAAAGTTAAGGCTGGAATTTTTGTTGGACCACAGATTAAAAAAATTTTGGACAGCGAAGAATTTCTAAAACTTTAAAGCAGTAGTCTACGGTTTTCTGGGGAATAACAGAGCAGATAACTATCAAGATCTAGTTTCTAGTATGCTGGATAACTTTAAAGCCATGGGTTGCAGGATGTCTCTCAAAGGTCACATGCTGCACGCTCATTTAGATAAATTCGGAGGAGACCGTTTCCATCAAGAAGTTATGAAATTTGAACGTCGGTATCAAGTCCAATATAATGAAAATATGATGGGAGACTATATTTGGGGTTTATTCAGAGAAATTTCGTTTGAACATAATAAGAAACGTAAAAATCTTCATTTTTATAATTTTTTTTTTTTTAATCTAAATTTTAATAATTAAAGTTGAGTACAATATTATACAGCAATATTTGTTTCAATTTTGTATCATATGAGCAACCGAAGTCATACACTTTCTTAAAATTTTAAATGCCACTCTCCTAGCTGCAAAAGCAAACTTTTTTGGCAAAATATATTTTTTTCTCATTTTAGAATCACTAGACCTATAATAATCACACACTCAAATCCCAGGCACAAAATCTGTGTAGATTTGTGTAATTTATTCAATGGTAATTACAATATACAAATTGTTAAACCAGGTCAAAAAAAATGTACAATGATGTGTAAAAAATACAGTGATCAAATAAACAACAAAATCTACAGTGTAACCTAAACATTACATATATCTCTTATTGTCTCAAGAAACTCTTATATTAAACAAATTTTACATAGCCTCATTGACGGTATAGGGTGGTACAGCCAATAAATGATTTTTAATCAATTCCTTGAAACGAAGAGTGGGTAGGCCACGTACTTCTTCCTTAAGGGAATTACACATTTTAAGACCCATATAAATATGGTTAGAATGGGTTCGAAGTAAACGGCACTTAGGGAGAACTAAATTGTTCCAGTGTCGGGTTAAATGATCGTGAAGTTCTTGGTGAGAGTAGAATCTCCTTATGTTTGATTTTATATAGAGAAGACATTCTATCGTGTACACAGCTGATAAGGTAAGAATCCTTAATTTAAAAAATAGCGGTACACAGTGGTCCTTGTATTTGGCTGAAGCTAAAATTCAAATAGCTTTTTTTTGAAGTCTAAAAATAGGTAAAATATCGGGAGAGCTGCCCCAGAATATTATACCAAATTGAAGGATGGAATGAAAAAAAGCAAAATATGTAATTCTTAAGACGTTACAACTGACAGAATTTGCTAACTGTCTTAATAAAAACAAGGCCGAATATAATTGTTTTCTAGTGAATTCACTTTGAAACTTCCAGTTTAAATTTGGATCTAAAAATACTCCCAAAAAGTTCGGGTCTGGTAGCAAATATAATTGTTTGAGTTCTGTCCTCATTTAAACATAATTGGTTAGCGTTAAACCATACTTCTGCTTCAGTAAGTGCAGTTGAAATTTCTGTGTGAAGGTTGTTGATATCGGCATTGTGGCAAATCAGAGTGGTATCGTCCGCGAAAAGTACACAGTTGGCATGTTATATATTTCTTGGCAGATCGTTGTTATAAATGAGAAAAATTAACGATCCTAAGATACTTTCCTGTGGAACACCGTATTTAAAGACTTTGAGATCAGATACTTCGTTATTGTAGGACACACAGTGACTACGGTTGTAAAGATAGGAGGTAATGAGATCCCTCGCGATTCCTCTGATTCTGCATGTCTCTAATTTGCTTGCGATGATAAAGTGTTCAACACAATCAAAAGCTTTGCTTAGGTCGCACATCAATGCCGATGCATACTGACCATGTTCCCAGGCTTCGTAGATTGTATTCAGGACTTCTTCGATAGCTAGATTTATGGAAGATTTCGGACGAAAACCAAACTGCTTATTTGTAAGCACATCAACTATGGTGAACTAGACTAAACCTATAGACGTGCGTGGTACAAACATATTTAGATTTTGATATTTTATTTAAAAAATTATTCAATATACACATCTGATAACGAATTTGGGATTAATTTTTAATATAACTGTTGATAAATAGATATGCATAAAACTAATTATTGATACTAAACTAAACAGATGTTAAACAATAGGTTATAAAGAAATGGACGGTACGCCGCTCATGAAATCACATGTTACTTGCACATGCGCAGTGACATTTCACACAAAACTTAGTCGTGGATAACATTTTGAAAGGATTCCTGGAGTGACAAGGAAAATAAACAAAAATCCTATTAAATGCTTGGATTTATTATCCGGAATTCCCGCACTTTTACAAATATTTATGTTATTTTTAAACTTTACGAGGCATTCATTAGCTCTAAACTGAATATTATTCAATAGTGAAGGATCCAATTTATGAGATTTAGAAGAATGGCATCGAAAAAATGCAACATAAATTCTTGAAATCCATCTACTTCAAAGTTATGGGATCCTACCTATCCCCCCTTTCGATTTCTCTTATATATTCCTTCTATATATTTTTTCCACCAAATCTCTAAGAGTGCGTCGTGAGTTAAACTTAAAATGACCGTATTAGTCCGAATATATGACAATCCCGATTATAAGACGAGTCCCATTTTTTACCGAAAAAGATCCGAATATAAGACGACCTTTGTTTTTTAATGATATTTCGGGGGAGGGGGGAGAACTCGTCAATACGGTATATAAAAAAAAAAAAAAATACGTAGCATCAAATCTAATTGATGACCACTTTCTTTCCAACAATTAATTTTTCACATCCCATTTTTCTGTATCACGCTTTCATTACTCAGGCAAATAACAATCTATTCTTTAAATCCCCACTGAACAGGGTGTAGTCATACTATAACAAAAAAACAATTATTGAACTGTTCTAGTCATGTATAGTCGTGCATTGTATTTTCTTGTGTTTTATTATTTTTTATTTTTAAGTCTTAATATTGTTTATTGTTCCTGTCCAATTTTGGTTATGCTGTTGGGACAGATGTATTAAATAAATAAATAAATAAACTTATTCTGAAGAACTTGGATAGTGACTTCAATTCGACAAATTTTTCAATGATTTCTCAATCAAAACAAAAAATGCTAAATTAAGCTGTATATTAAGATAAATATGGCCAGTCCATTGGCAGTATATCGTGAATTTATTTTAGGAAGGAAAGCCTAGGGTTTTCATTTTCATTTTTACATTATTATTGGGGAAAATATGTAAGAGAGTATTTATTAAGCAAGAATTCAAAAGACGTGGTCAAAATAGAATAGTATTTAACCGCAGAATTCAATATTAACAGGTCTGTAGGATAAAGGGTTGCTTTATGCCGCATTACTATTTATCCTCGTTTTGGAATCCACCATCCGAAAGTTAAATATTGAAGGCAGTTTAGGTTTAAAAGATTACTCGCTATTGGGCTATGCAAATGATATTGTTACAGTTTCAAAGTTTCAAAGCACTGAATAATCTTTTTGTAGTTTACAGAGAGAATCAGAGTAAGTTTGGCTAGTAGTATATATAGAAAAGTCCCAGTGAGTTTCAGCAACTTGAGCTTGAATCAAAGAAAAAACATGCGAGCGAACGTTATCGTGTAGCAAAACAACTCTGTGATTGTAGGCCTAAACACTGATTTTCGATGGTAGGCCCTACGGCATGTATTAAGAAAACAACAAACATTTTGTGTGTTTAAAAAACGAATTACTAAACGTACTTCGCACATGTCGAGATTTTTCATGATAAAAATTTTTCATGATTTTCAACAAATACGGACTGAACGTATAAAGTGAAACACATTCTGTACAATCAACGCTACTTTGCAGCTGACTAGACCCGAAATGACTCTTTACAGGTGTTATATGCAAACGATCATGTCTCGACTAGTTTACAAATTAAAAAATTACTATAAACATTTATTATTAACCCAAGCTTGACCAAATGGGGTGTGTCACACCCCAGTATATTAATAGTGGAAATGATGTATCTATTGACAATATTTATGAATTAGTTAATATTTAACAATAATTTAATTTTTAATCGACAAAAAAATCAAAAACACCATTTACAAAAAAATTTGTCTAAATTATATTTGGCAACAACGCATTTCCAACGCATTTTTTCCCCACAAAAATACATAGACCAATCAGAGAGCTAGCTAAATTAGTATGTGTGAGAGTTGGTGTGAACGAGATGCAATGTTGTCAGTCAACACGAGACGAAACTTGAAGTATGATGCAATTTAGGATAGAAATTTGCGTGATTTTGACTTTTATTGAAAAAATTATTGAAAAAGCATTAAATAATTACTTTGAAAAAAATGTTTTTTTGTAATATTGTTCTATAGGCTTGACAGCATCTGACATAATATATGATATGATATAAATTTTACCTTATTTTAATTGATATTAAATGAGAAAAGCCTGGGTATATACTACACCCCACTTGGTTGGATGTGTATATTTTGGTCAACTACGGGTTAACAGAGTCATTAATAAAATTAGATCTATTAAGCGGTGTTTGTGAAAGTTGCACTCTGTAACTCACCTTTTTCACATTTAATGCTGTCTTCAGGTTCAGATTTGATGTCAATCTCCTCTGTAATGATTATGTTTGATTTGGCGTAATAGCGATACATCTCGCCTCTAGCACCATCTTTAATTCCTGCTATAAACAAATTATAGTTATATAATAAAAAAGCTTGCCCTTTCGTTAAACAACTACAAGACCTTGTTTTGGGTTAACCCTAAACATTCATTAATAGCAGAGGCATGAATAAAATATTTATACTGACCTGTGTTTGCGACAGCTGCACTATCCAATTCCTCTCCTTCACATTCACTGGTGTCCACAGGTTCATCCTTGATGTAAATCTCCTCTATCTTGGGATTATCATCATATATGTCGTCCGTAACTCTATCTTGGATTCCTGCAATAAACGCATCACTGTGAAATATAAGCACATTACTTTATCATTCACATTTTTATCAAAAATGACATTTTAATGCCAAGTGACTTAATACTATATGGGCTGTCGAGTGGAAAATAATTTGGAACTAAAGCTCTTGCCAGTTTCGATATATGTTGTTTTAAAACTGTATCAAGTCGATCAACGCACGGAGGTAAACAATCTTAAATCGTGTTTTCTGAGCTATTTATCATTTGTGACTTAATACAATTTACCTCTGAGGTGCTGATATTAATTATGATATTCACAATAAAACATTGCTCAAAAAAACAAGTTCGTCTAAATTTAGCTGAAATCGTGACAGTTAAATACGAATAAGTATTAAGAATGAGATACTTATCACTGTTCTCATTACTGACCGTTCTCCAATTCAGTCATGTGCTCCATTCCAGTCTCTACTTTATATTCTTCACTAACATCATATTCACATTTAATGGTACCCTCTGTTTTAATAATATTGCTGACTCTGGTATCATCAGGATGCAAGTCACAGCCTGTCCCATCATTCATATTCTTTCCTGGAATAAAAATGTACTCTGTTACGCAACCCGTGATAAACCCATGTACCCCCTTTTCATTCATCAGAAGATTTTTTTTTTTTAATTCATGGCTTTCTTTTCACGTTCAAGCAAATAATTTAACTACTAGCAATTAATTTAACAAGCACCATCAGATTAGATACGAGTAACTTTAATTCAATAACGCATAATTAATGACAACTAGTCACTTTATATATAACATGGAATAAGAAATAATTAATATTATCAAAGAAATTCAGCAAGTAAAGTGTTTTAAATAATAAAACGTGTACACCGACGAACTAACTGTGCAGTTAAATAGCATGAAAATTGGATGTCATGGGATCTTGTATTGTCAACCACATATGCCATGCTGATGGCATGGTGCTCATTTGCCCTTATTTAACAGGCTTAAAAAAACTAATGAAGATATGTGAGCATGGTCTACTATATAATGTGAAAAAAGACAGAATTTACATTTTTCAGCCAAAGTCTAAAAAGTACTCCGTACCAGATCTTCATTTATGTGGACAGATAGTGGTGTCTCGCGTGTCATCTGTCACGTATCTCGGCCACATAATATGTGATGATCTCTTAGTCACAGTGGCGGACTAAGTCTTCGCCGGGCTCTCAACAATGTTTTTTTGTAAAAACACAAAAAAAGGTCCTTATCTCCCAAATCCAAGTGAAGATCAAAAAAAAAAAGGTCTTTACCTCCCAAATCCAAGTGAAGAACAAAAAAAAAAAAAAGGACTTCAACTCGCAAATCCAAGTGAAGAGCAAAAAAAAAAAAAGGACTTCACCCCCCAAATCCAAGTGAAAAAAAAAAAAAAAAAAAGGTCCTCACCACCCCCAAATCTGGGCCCTTGCAAATTACGGGCCCAAGACAAATGTCTTTTTTGTCTAAGGCGATCCGTCACTGCTTAGTCAGTGCGGACCTTAGTAAACAGTGTAGAATGTTTTGTGCGCCTGCCAATATGTTAAACAGGCGCTTTTCTGGCTGCAGTGTTGTAGTACGTAACTGTCTCTTCAATGCTTATTGTGCTTGTGTATATGCATCACCCCTATGGGTGAATGCCACCGAATGTATTAGGCGCAGATTCAGAACGTGCTATAACAATGCATTTAGAATTTTAAACGGCCTTCCGAAGCACTGTAGCGCCAGTCAAATGTTTGTAGAGAATAGGATGACTGATAGTAGGGGTATGTTGCGTAAACTAATTTATTCCTTAGGCTGCGGTTACAGTAGAAGCGTGTTCGCCGGAAGTACAGTTCGGGCATATTAGCGCGTATTCGAGCGATTAGATAGGTGGTGTTTAGTTCTAGCAGTTATTTTAATGACAAAAAAATAAATAAACAGGATATCTGTATTAAGAATGCCACCAAAAATCCGAATATAAAGAAAATGACATTTTAAAATTATATTAACCTTAACCAAAAAATTGTAAGTATGAATTACAAACCTTAAACAAAACGGTCAAAAAGCACAATTTAAACGATGAAAGTAACTAGATTGCAAAATCAAGTTCCGCCTAAACGTTTGTAATAGCCTATATTGCTCCAATTTCTTAGTAATATAGAAAATATCAAGAATGTTTGCATAATAAAGCAGGTTAATTTTGTGACACAATTCACCTTTGATAAGAGTAATTTTATATATATATATATATATATATATATATATATATATATATATATATATATATATATATATATATATATATATGTTAGCATCTAGCCTTCCACGAAGCCCTGTTACGTCACCATAAAATGTTATCTAGATGCCATCCGTAATCGGGACCCACTAATGATGACGACTCATTAACGATAACGATGACGGCTCATTACACTAATTGGTTTTTATAAAACACAAATAGAATTTGATAGAGAGATCAGATGTTTTCTTACGTTGTAAGAGTGAATACCTAGAATAAAATAGTCTGTGAACAACTTGACTTTTATTTAAACAATAAATCCCTTATTTGTTTACATCAGAAGTGGGATCGAGTTGACGTTTCTGCATGTGAATGGGATTCATGCACGTCTTAATAATATTTTGTTATTTTATTGGGATCTTGCTTTGATGCATTTTTGCAGTGTTTTGTTTAAATTGTTAATTTGATGATTAAGTGACAAATAGTGATGTGATAAATAATTACCTGTGTGCGTTGTTTCGGATATTATTGAATTTAAGTTTTTGTGCTTGAAGAGTTACAAAAGTTAATCATGCAATTTTGTTCATGAAAAACTTATTTAATCAATTTGCGAAGGCGAACGTTCGAAAACGTTTCTGGTTGTGAATGGGAAAAATGGAACAAATGGGTATGAAAATATTGTTTGTCTAAGATAGTAGTTTGAAAGTGAAAAACGCAAGTGATACCTTTCAATTATTGCAAATAATAAGTGATTATGGTGGAACACATTGGTGGAACTTCCACCGTGGAAGGAAAACGAAACGTTTGAAAACGATTTCCGACGTTTTAGATGAAACACTTTTCAGGCTATAATTTTTCAAGTATTATTCGTGCTATCAAACTAGTTACGTCTGGTAAAGCTATTTCCTAATAGAATTTATACTTAGTGATTGACAACAGATTGAGGTGCAGTTAAGACGAAATAGCAAATGTATTGATGAAAATTATCAAAATTGACAAGCGTTGTTTTATTTAGGGACAAACAACTTACATGCAGGAAAATCTTTAGATACTGAATAAAATGGTTCCTGTAATGAAGAAGAAATACAAAAAAATTGTCAGAAGGGACGAGCGGTATTCTGTTTATGGACAAATTATATGAAGGTAATGGTTAGAACATGAGTAAAGTGGTAAGAGAAGTTTTATTAGTTTGATTATGTGGCACGTATTAGTCGATGCTTACTGAAAAGGTTAAACAACAAACGAGACGAACGATAAAAATTAGTCATGAGGAAAATTAGAAATCAATTAAAATTATTTAAAATTAAGAGTAATACGATTTGAGTTAAGAGATCAATTATTTGAAATTTGTATTAGAGTTTTAAAACTTGAGATATCCTATTTTGATATGTGAGTTTTGAGTTTAGAGATCTAAGTTCTGATGATTGAGTTTAAACTTTGATAAGAATTAGAAATTTGTATTCAGAATGACAAACGGCAGATCACTGATATTAGAAATGCGAAATACGAGAGTTACCTTTTATGATTTTACATGCGACCAATAGATGGCAAGATTGAATTGTGTCATTGCTATATTCGTAAAATTTGACATTTGTTATTGTGAAATCGGTAGCAGCTTATAAATTGACCGAGTAGTTTGTTGACAGTGATGCGTAGAAGTTGAAATGTTCTAGCGTGAATTTGGATAAAGTACGTTAGTCATAGTAAGGGCTGAACTACACTACAAGATGCAAATAAATTTTCTGATATCATTGCAAGGCTAAAATAAAGGATAAATGAAAGATGGTACGGAAATTTGGCACCAAATAATAAGAGAATAATGAGGTATGCTATTTCTAATTCGTTCTTGGTAATTTAGAAATTTTGCATAAAGACTTAACAAGGTAATTCAAAGAGTGTTATTATTATTGTGAGTATTCTAAAAAGAAAAGGTTTTGAAATTTCAGAGAACTAGCTTTTACAGAGTTACAAATTAAAAAATAATAATGTTTTAAATCTAATGAATGTTACATTTTTAGTTCTTCCAGGTTCAATAATACAGGAGTACCAAGTTGAGTCTGTAACTGATGTGGTGGTTGTGGATACACAGATAAATATAGGCAAGCGAAAGGTGTCGAAGGTGTCTCGTAAGGTGTCAAATATGTCTTGGCCGTAAGTCTGTACTAATGATACACATTTGATGAAAATGCCAATATAAACAGAGAGAGAGAGAGAGAATTTAAAATTAATGCACATTGCTTGCGCAGATCTTTTGATACAGTTATTGCAGGTATTAGTGCCAGGAGGTAAATTCATTAAATTTGTTCTTCATTCCTTGGAGAACTCCAACAAGGACTAAAATAGTGAGAACCGTAGCATTCTACTTAATTTTACTTGTTTTGACAATACGCTTGATAGCAGATAAAGTCGCAGTTTACCAGAACTAGAAAATGAAATCAAGCCCTTTTGCGCGATTTAACACCATTACGGAATCGACTTGATCGCGAAAGAGTTTAGAGAACAATGAGAGATAATCGTGGCTTTGAAAACGCTAACCGAAAAAGGCGAGATACTTTACGGTTTTCGTTGGGAGATTTTGTGCTGACACATAGGGATTCCAAATTGTACATCAGTAAAAACAGATTACGAGCTTTTGGGTCCCTACGAAGTACTTAAATGCTTAGATAAAGGTCGATACGAGTTGATGAAAGTTGTTACGAATTTCATCACTAAGGCAGCGAAGGGACTAGTAAGTCGGTGGCCTGAAAGTTGGGTGGTGAGCTGTGATATGAAATACCTCATCGAGATGTTCGAATCTGATGAGTCAGGTAACTTTCAATACTAAGTATTAGTTGATCAGTTGTATTTTGTCTTTTTAGGGTGGTTGGATTACCACTGGCAGATTAGTCAGTTTCTGGGATAATAAAGTAGAAACTGGTCTAATAGTTGATCTCTTACGGCCAGAGTTGTGCCGTTGGAGGAGATTTCTCAACATTAATCGTTTTATTTTTTAGAACAACAGCCCTCGACTTTTTACAGCATTCGAGTTCTGCAGACCATGTTCCTGGAAAAGACTAGGAGATGACAGGCGGCGCTTCGAGAGCGGAAGCTATCCGTTATGGAATTGGAGAAAAAGTATTAGTAGAAGACATACAATTGACCGGTAGCGGCAAGTTGGGGGCCAAGCTTCTAGGGCCTTATGAAGTTTTGAGTGTAAGGGCGAACGATCGCTATTTATGTAGCGCTTAAACCGCACGAAGGTAACTGATTATGTTGAGAATAACTAGAATGGTAAAAGACATTTTATTGCTTTCATAAAATGATAAGGCACTGAGTATGAAGCAGCGACAGTCACTGAGCTTGTTGAGTACCGCAAGACACACTGGTCGTTTTTGCTTTGTGAAGGCACCGAGTATAAAGAAGCGACAGTCACTGAGCTTGTTGGGTACTGTAGACAATCTGTAATGAAATAAATGGATAGTTGAGTTAATAATTGATAGCTTGTCGAGTACCGCAAGACACACTGGTCGTGTTGAGGGCAGTTGAACGATCAGGGACCGTCTCTGCTAGTTGAGAGCAGTTGAACGGTCAGGGATCGTCTCTGCCAGTTGAACGATAAGGGACCGTCTCTGCCAGTTGAGAGCAGTTGAACGGTCAGGTATCGTCTAGGTTAAGACCATGGTCTATATGTAGATTGAATGAGGGCCCTCGAATGTGGTGTGGATCTTAAATGGTCAATGGTGTGGATCTGAAATGGTCAATGGTGTGGATCTTAAATGATCAGGGATCTTAAATGGTCAGGGACCTTAAAAGGTCAATGATATTGGACCTTAAATCTTTTCTTTTTCCTTAAATCTTTTTGAAGATTGTTTCAGACTATTCTAAGGCCTACATGATCATCCCCTGATGTCATCTACCACATCATCATTTATCAGATATTCGTCTACAGAAAGGACGTGAGGACACGCCAGGAGTAGGACGGCCGTGTTAGCATCTAGCCTTCCACGAAGCCCTGTTACGTCACCATAAAATGTTATCTAGATGCCATCCGTAATCGGGACCCACTAATGATGACGACTCATTAACGATAACGATGACGGCTCATTACACTAATTGGTTTTTATAAAACACAAATAGAATTTGATAGAGAGATCAGATGTTTTCTTACGTTGTAAGAGTGAATACCTAGAATAAAATAGTCTGTGAACAACTTGACTTTTATTTAAACAATAAATCCCTTATTTGTTTACATATATATATATATTTTCATCATTACATTAATTAAAAAAATACGTCACTGTTATTCACGTATCACTAAGTCTTCTTTCAGGTACCACTAGTGATACGCGTACCACCGGTTGAGAATCACTGGTATAAACCATTCATATGTTATTTTGTTTTTTATTATGTTTAGAATGTGTAAAAAATAAATATTTCTCCTTATCGCTAACTTTTAATTCAGTCGCCACTTCATCCCATAAATTACGTGATTGATTACGGTTAAGGTAAGTTCTACATTTTTATCCCTTAACGATCTTCGATCAAAAATTAAAAATATTAATTTCTCAATATTCATTTTGTACACACAGACTGTACCACAGAGCAAGTAAAACAAGTGGACTCTACGGAGATTAGAACTGTACGTAGAAAGCATACTCGCGCGAAGAAAACAAACAAGTTTGAATTCAGATATTCGCGCGATTTATAACACACATATGTGTACTTCTACACCAGGGGTGGACAAACTTAATACTGGTATGATCGACATTAATTTTTCTTATTTACGCGCGATCGACTTCGAAAAATGGGTTAAATTAAAAACAAATAAAAATTTAATTAAGGGCTTTATTGATAATAATATATTAAATCAGTGATGGGCGCGTAGAATACATGATGTAGACTAATGTAGATTATACGCGTAAACATGTCAAGTAGAATATGCCTTTGTTTACGTGTCGAATGTAGAATGTAAACTGTACATGCGCAGTACGTTTAAATATAATATTGCAAATAATAGAATGGTGATAGTTTAAGTAGTTTACTTTAATGTTTATGTTTATTTCAATTTTATGTAGTTCTAATTACATATATTGTTTCCAAAAATGTTATCTCACAAATCGTATGTTGTTATGGACAATATAAATTACTTGGGATCTGTCTGCATGAACTACTAAAGTAAAATTAAAATTAAAAGTTAGTAGTTGTTTTAATCAGGAAGCTGTCAAAAATATTAAATTTGAGTTCTTTACTTCCTCTTCTGCTTAAAACTGACGGTATTTTATTTTTTTATACGTTACATAACCTCATTTTTCATTGTTCTACGCTAGATTCTACGTGTCTACACAGTCTACACTTCTCTACGCTGTCTACGGTAAATTTACACGTAGACGTAAAAAATTCAAGTTTACGCGTAGACGCCCATCTCTGTATTAAATACATTGTATTTACAATTTTGTGCAATGTACTTTATTGATAAATATTTTGGATTAATTTTTTTATGTAGATACGTGACATTCCATTTCATCAACAAGTCTTGTAAAGTTAGGTTTGTAATCACTGATGCATAATAGAATAGATGCAATTAAGTGGTCATCAGACAGAGAGCTCCTAAATTGCGATTTGATGTATTTCATTTGAGAAAACGCTGCTTCACATAGATAAGTGGAACCAAAAAATGCAAATATCTTCATTGCCACCGATCTCAATAATGGATATTTTTCTTCTGGTAATAAATTCCAAAAATAATTTTCATTTGCACGTGCTTTCAGAATTATATCTGCATTGTTAAAATTTCTAACTCTAGATCCGATGAATTCAATTGAAAAGTATGAGCTAGATTTGATGAAATATCCTCGTTATCGAATTCTCCAAAAGGAAATAAAATAAATTCAAAAATCGGTTGAAGATTATTGAGATTTGCAAATCATCTCTCAAATTCTTGATTAAAATTTTCCCGTTCAGAACAAAACATTTCAGTATTACAATCACCAGTAAGTTTAATATGTTTTTCTAAATATAATAATAAAATAAAATAATAAAATTAATAATAATAATAAAATTTCATTCTTACATGTGCATTCAAGTGTAACGGACGTGCAGTAGTGTGCAGTCTCTATCAGCTAGCTGAGTTCAGTGTTGTGTTTAAATTATTTAAGAATAAAATAAAATATGCCTCCAAAAGCATCAAAAATTACGAAGGAAGTAGAGGCTGCCGACAGTATTGGCATTAATACTTCCGACGTGGAAAAGTTAGTTAAGGATATTTTAAAATCGCCGGCAGTCCTTAACGAGTTTACTAAAACCCTGACCAACATGATCGTTAAGCAACTGGAGTTACAGCAGGAGGAGCTTAAAAATCAGGTACAAAATCTGGAAGTCAAACTTAAAGAAAAAGACGCACAACTAAGAGGGGTGCAAGAACGAGTCCAGGAGCTGGAGCAGTACTCCAGACGTAATTCCTTACGTATCTTCGGGATACCGGAGACCCCCAGGGAAGATACCGAAAACATCATCCTGGACACTCTGAACCTAAATCTTGGCATCACCCTTCATCATAACTCCATAGACAGGGTGCACCGGGCGGGTAAGGTTCGCGCGGGAAAAAACAGAGCTGTCCTTATCAAATTTACAAGCTATAGAGCATGCGCTAGTGTGTACAGTCTTAAAGCTAAATTAAAGGGCACAGGCATAGTGATAAGGGAGGACCTAACGCCGTACAATGTCAATTTATTAAATTTAGCCAGCCAAAAATATGGACATAAAAATACTTGGTCGCGAGATGGGAAAATTTTTTGCAAGTCAGAACATAGAATCTTCAGGATCTATTGTGCAAGTGACTTGCACTAATTTCCTAACTCGGTCATGCTCGCTATTCTGTTTCATTCTATATTTTATTTTTATTTTGTCTTATTTTTATTATTTTTATTATTATTCATATCTTGTTTTATTGTTATACTGAATTCAACAAAATCTCTCAAGCCAACTTATGTTCATGATGTTTTCATAAATTATTTCATTTTTATTATTGTTACGCTTATTTCATTACATCGCTTTTGGTTATTATTGATATTATTATTGTTGAATTCAATATAATAATTTTTAACTTTACTCTTATCGTATTTATTTGTATTTATTACCATTGTATGTACTTTTTTGTATTTTTTTTTATCTACACTGTTTATTCTTTTTTTATTTTTTTTTTATTTTAGATTTTATTTCATATTTTTATTTAATTTTATCTCGTGTTTTTTTTTTTTTTTTATTTATTTATTTATTCATTTATTTTTTATTTGTCTCTATTGGTTTTATTCATACATTTTGCCAGAGTCGTAACTGGGGTATGGCCAATGCACTTCTGCCATAGGCGCCTACGAGAAATGTTACTCGAATTTATAGGCTCTATACTTAACCAAAATAAAAAAAAAAGAATAATAAAAATACTATATAAATGACTTTCACATATTTAAATAATTTAATATTAGCTTATCTTTTGCATATATGTACCTATATTTAAAATACTATAAATATATGTATATTTTAAATTTTTTCTTAACATCCAAAATTTTCCAATTTCGACTTTATTATCAAAAGTCCCAAACCAATTTGCTAGGTGCACTAATTATTAATACTTTGGCCTGTCATTATTTATTATTTACCAATATAATAAGTTATCGGTTAAATAAATGTATTAAAAAAAAAAATTAAATGCGCCATTTTTTTTTTTTTTTTTTTACCTGGCCATTGACGCCTTAGGTCCTTGTTACGGCACTGCATTTTGTTATTTACTACTTCTAGTTTTACTTCCATTGAATTCAATAAATATGTGATTTTATTACGATTTTTTTTTCTTGATAATTATTAACTGTATTATTGAATTCAATATAATATGTTATATATTTTATTTCATTTTAACATATGAGCCTTCATCTGTTACAGATACAGAGCGATCTACAATTCTTGTCCGTTATTTTTAAAGGAACACTATTATTAAATGAATTATTAAATGAACACAACAGGTATTAAGTTAGGAACACATATTTTCTTTGTTTCTCGGGTGAGTTCGGGCAAACGAAGTAATCTGATTGGTTCTTTGTTAAATTGGGATTTTCAGCTGTGGATTAGAACACAGTTTTAATATTTTTTAAACTCATTGTTTACTGTTATGTAACTGACAAGAAATTATGATCGCACGGTATATACTTTAAGAAAATGTTTTTATTTATAGCTCTATTTATTTATACTATTGTATTTTGCTTTTTATTTAACTTTATTCTATTGTTATTCACCAAAAATTGTTTTCAAGTTGGACTTCCCACTTACAAATGTGTTTCAATGATTCTAGTCTCTGATGTAAATACTAGTTACTAGTTTATTTAATGTATTCTGCCTGGACTGCATGCAATGTACATAGTGGCACCTTCATTTTTATTTATTTTTTTATTTTATTTTTTTTGTTGTTTATTTATTTTTTTAAAGCAAATTACCTCTATTAGACTTGCTTTCTTCATTTCTATTTTTATTTCCATTCTGTTTTATAATAATTATTTTACAACATTAAATTCAGTTTTAACTTGTTTAATTCAATATTCAAATACTGTACTACAGCATCGATATTTTTCTCACGTAAATTAAATTCCTGGCTGCACACTGCACCGTGTTAATTTGATCACAGGTATTAAATTTTGTACCTTACTATTGAGTACTTTAAATCTTTTTTATTTTTTAGATATTGCATTGCTAAGCATTAGTCATATTGTTCAACTTTTGTCACTTGAATATTAGGTCGTTGAACACGGATTTCGATCTATTTAGCTTATATGTTTCACAAAATTGTTATGATGTTATAGCTGTTACAGAGACTTGGCTCAAACCTGACGTAACAGATGACTGCTTCAACATAACAGGCTATCAGATAATAAGGGCCGATAGAGAAGGCATCATGCGTGGTGGTGGAGTTGCTATTTATATCAGAAACAATTTACAAGTAAATATAATCTCGGATCTGCCTATCAGTAAGTATTTTGAGCAATTATGGATATCGCTTTGTATAAGTGGCAAAAAGATAGGTTTTGGAGTTGTATACAGGCCTCCCTATTATAACAACTTGCAACAGTTTTTTGATGATTTTGAAAGCACGATCACATTTGTCACCCCTTTAACAAATGCATTGATTTATACCGGTGATTTTAATATCGATTTTCTCAATACTAACGACTACACAGCTCAAAATTTTAAATCATTAATTAATACTTACAATTTAACTCAAATTATTACAGAACCTACCCGAATTACCTCTACGTCGGAAAGTTTAGTGGACTATATACTTGTTTCTGATACTAGTCTATGCAAAAGGTCGGGGGTAAAACACGGGTTCTCCGACCATCGATTGATATTTTGCGAATTAACGCTTAAACGGTCTAAAAAGGAGTCTAAAACTATCAAATTTCGTGACTTTAACAACTTTGATCATAACACTTTTGCCCAACATTTACTAAATCTAAACTGGTCCAACTTTTTCAATGCAACTAATATTAATGATAAAATACAACAATTTAATGAATATACATTACATGCTTTCGATATTTTTGCACCCTTTAAAGAAATTAGAACTAAACACAAAAAAACCCCTTGGTTTACTGGTGTGTTAAAACAAATTATAAAATGCAGAAATGATGCGTTTACCAAATTTCGTAGAATTCGAACCCAGCAAGCCTGGCAAGATTACAAATCCCTTAGAAATTTTGCAACCACCGCTATACGTAATGAAAAAAAGGCCTTCTTGCAACAAGAAATTATCAAGGCTGGGAATAATCACTGGAAAGCTTTTAAAAACCTGGGAATTACTAGTAATCCTCCAAATAATTTGCCTTTTCATCTCCAGAACGCTAACGCCATTAATAACCAGTTTATTAACAATGTACCCACTCCTGCAATACCGCAAGAAACTCTAGAAAAATATTCAAATAATAAATTCAACAATTCTTTTGTATTTTCTTTTAAACTGACGGACAGTAATATTATAGAAAAAATTATAAACTCACTAAAATCCAACTCATCCGGTGTCGACGGAATTAATGCTTTATTGTTAAAATTAATAGTTCCTTCTCTTTTACCTCAAATTACACATATTATTAATTACTGCTTAAGTGAGGGTGTTTTTCCCAACGTTTGGAAACAAGCCATTGTTATTCCTTTACCAAAAAATAAAAATCCATTAAATTACGGCGATTTGCGCCCAATTAGTATTTTGCCTACTTTGTCAAAAGTTCTTGAAAAAATTATCAATTTACAAATTATGGAATACCTAAACAATTACTCTTTATTGCCCAAAAGCCAATCAGGCTTCAGACCCAATCACAGCACATCAACCCTTTTATCTGTTACCGATGACATCATTAAAAACTGTGATAACAAGGAAATGACCATGTTCACTACCATAGATTACAGCAAAGCGTTCGACACTATTAACCATAAACTTCTCATTGCGAAATTAAAATACTTGGGTTTCGATAATTTGGCAATAATATTTTTTAAAAATTATTTCACCTCTAGAAGCCAACAGGTATTACTTAATAACTTAACATCAGACAGTTTAGCGATATTTAAAGGAATCCCACAAGGCGCGATATTAGGACCGATTTTATATTCTTTGTACACTTTTGATATCAGCTCGATATGTACTCATAGTCAAATACATCAATACGCGGATGATACTCAATTATACCTCTCGTTTTCACCAGAAAAATTTAATGAAGCCTTATCTTTCTTTCAAAATGAAATAAATGCACTATGTAAATATTCTTCCGATCATGGCCTTACAATTAATGAGTCAAAATCACACATCATGCTGTATGGTAACAAATACTTGAAAAGTAATTTAGTTCCGAATTTCAATATATATATATCAATCACTCCAAGTTGCAACTAACGAATTCATGTAAAAATTTAGGTATTATACTAGATACCGAACTAAAATTCAAAGAATATATAAGTTTGTTAATGAAGCGTGCATTTCTTGCACTAAAAAAACTATTTATGAACCGTTTCGTGCTAACCAAAAAACACAAACAAATACTATGTGACAGTCTCGTCCTATCGATCTTTAATTACTGTGACACGATTTACGGACCTTCCCTGTCGTATTTCGATTCGAGGCGAATTCAAAAAGTGCAAAATTACTGTGTACGTTTCATATTAGGACTAAAGAAAAGGGAACCTACTTCCCAACACCTGAAGAAGTTAGGATGGTTAAACATGTCTGAAAGAAGACACTTGCATTACGCATGTTTCATTCACAAAATATTAAGCACAAACGAACCTAGCTACTTAGTCGAAAAAATCATTAAAAGATCTCAAATTAACAGTAAAAATACTAGGAACTCTCACATGATACATATTCCCAAACACCGAACAACCTTATTCAAAAAATCATTTTCGTACAACGCTGCCACGATATACAACTCCATTCCGAAAAATCTTAAGTCTCTTAAAATTGCCCAATTCAAAAAGCGACTCCGCCAGCAAATGGTCCCAATGTGAGCTTAATGGATCGATCCGTGTTCAATTAGACTGCATATTGTACTATATTATAATTGTACTATTGTACTATAGTAAACTATGATATTATTTATTAACATAAAACACTGTATGTACTCAACTGTAAATAACTTTAAGGTTAGGTGGTAGAGCAGTGTAAACTGAACCTTGCCAATAAAGAGATTTATTATTATTATTATTATTATTATAAATATGGAAAATATTTAAAATTTTGTCTTTTTAATTGTGAAGAAAAAAGTTTTAATTTTGCTTTAAAAGCATTTACCGAACTGAAAAACTCAATATTTTTTCCTTTTCCTTGTAATTGTAAATTAAGCGAGTTTCAACGGCCCCCGTAAGAAATGCCAATTTACTACCCATACTGGATCTTTCAATTGTTCCTGTTTTTCTCCCAATGTGTCTAAAAATGCAATAATTTCAAGCAAAGGATTTAGAAATCTTTCCAAAAAGCTTCCTCGGCTGAGCCACCTAACATGACAAAAAAGAAGTAAATCTTCATATTCCGAGTCATTGTCTTCAAGTTGACTAAAGAATAGACGCCTCTTTAAACTTCGCCCTCTTATCGAATTAGCAATTTTCACTGCCACATCCATAATATCATTAACATCCAATATTTTTGCACATAAGGCATTATTATGAATTATGCAATGAAATGATATGAAATCAAGAAACTGTTCATTTTGTTTGCGGACTAAAAATCCATGTTTTCTACCAATCATTGAAAGTGCTCCGTCAGTAGACATGGCAACCAATTTATGCAAAGGCAAATTTGTTTTTTCAGCAAATGGCATAAAAGTTGCCATCATATCTGCACCTCGCGTTGTTCCCTTTATCATCTATCATTATTTTAAATTCATGTTTCATAGTCTGGTAAATTTTTAGTACACATTTTAAATTAAGGGATTTTAAATTAACCTAGGAAATTATTAAAAATGTCTGCGATCGACTGTCGAAATGTTCGCGATCGACCGTTTGCACACCCCTGTTCTACACGCTTGAATCAGTCGCCCGATGCGGTCGAGTACGAGCGTAGTTTCGGGCGATTGATAAGCTTCTACTGTAACCACACATGTGTATTTCTACACGCTTGAATCAGTCGAGCGAAAGCGGACGAGTACGCACGACTTAAAGTTCGCGCGAACACGCTTCCACTGTAACCGCAGCCTTACGCAGCAGACTGTTGGCTGTCGACCAACAAAATTGTTACAAACTGTGTAAATAACGATGCTGTGTTCAACCACTACTGGTGCAGACTACTGGTACTTAAATAAATCTCTTTTTTTTGTATTGGTATGAGACTGTCTAAACCAGTAGTTGAAACTCTATGTCTATATGTATTTATTATTTTGTTATATTGTATTACTTATGAATAATATTGTTATTTTGTGTATATGTATGTATATTTAATATCCATTTTTGTAGTTTTGGCCCAGTCGCTGGCAAATACATGAATAATAATAATAATAAAATAATAAATATTTGAGAGCCGCAATAGTTTTTTATGGTTCTCTTGCAAAGTAGAATATGACCCAGAAATAAATAATCAGGGTGCCAACACCTTCTATGCAATAAATAAAAGTTTCATTTCTAACACAGGTATATCAAAGAAAATGGCAAAATTATTGTTAATGACTGTATCAGACAGTGTTGTTTAGTCTATATAAGTCTTATGGATGATTTGTTTTTTTCTTCTTGTAGGTCATTTAAATTGCCTTTATTTTGTTCCTAGGGTGATTTGGATCTACTTTTGCCCCAGGGATTAGGTGGATTTCTTTTTCTTTTGCTCTTAGGTGTGAAATTAGGTTTTATTTCAGTAGCTCATGATGCTAATATATTATGTATCATGTTCAGTTTCAAGTAAAACTGTTACAAATTTTAGAAATACAACAAAGATTAATGAATTAACAATGCTGATGATATTAGGAATTATGGTACAATATGAGTTCACCCAATCAGTATATGTTACTTATACTGTAGTAAAAGTTAAATGGTACAATACCTGAGTAATCATCATGGCCTTTTATTTCTGTTTTTACTGTGCAACTGTTATTGATAGTCTTTTCCAGTACCTCCATTGGCTGTCTCTTCTGTTTTGAACTTCATCAAATAAACAATTCTCTGCTTATATCAGAGATAGAATTCAGTTGTGATGACACGAAACATAAATGACTTTATCTGTTTCACATAAATTCATAATAAACTGCAGTATTCTTAATATATTGCCCCAAAAATTCCTTACATTTACCCATTTATATGTCTATCAAATTTCGGATTTTTCTGTCTTAACCTTTTACTAACTAAACCTAACCTAATTACTTAGTTTTAAGGTATACTACTTTTAAGGTAACTACTTTATTTTTCCCCAACATTAGCCCAATTATATTAGTATATCATGGTGCAAGCACTTATTATAAAGTAAATGCACTGTGAGCTCTAGTGGATATTCATACTAGGAATTTAAGCCAATTTTCACATATTTTGAAAAATCCTTGTAAATGTTTGTAATGTTCGAGGCAAATCCAACAGATATTTGTTAGAAAATATGTTGCAGCTGCAAATTCTTAACAACAATTTTTTAATACCCAAAACAATGAACTAGTTTTTCTCTACAATGATCAATAGCTATAAATATTCAGTTTGTACCAGTCCGTTCTGGTATATACTCACCACGGACTAACAGAAGTGGTACGTAAATTTACTGTGTAGAAAAAATAATGTAAGCAGTATACTTACTTGATATCCATATTTTGCAAACATTAATGGTTGAATGAATTATATTACGAGTATAATAATAAATAATCTGCTCAACAAAAATATTGTGGTAAATGTTAGTTCAAGATTAGCTGTCTAGTCTTCTAAAATCAAAGTCCTAGGTATACGAACGTTCCACAGAAGTACAAAAGTAAAAATTACTAGTAAAAAAAGGAATAATATTAAGTTCTTTATTTTATTAAAAAAAAAAAAAAAGAATAATCAATTTATTTCGTAAGTCAACTTAATGTCAAGATGTATAAGCTTTTGCTAATACTATAAAATGTATTTGATCTTCAGGATCGGCTAATCATAGACACCTGTTCCAGTATTCTTCACATGTGTCACATACGTGATAGGGATCATACCAGGATAGTCACTATCTTGGTTAAACGTATAATTTTCTCTTTTTGGTCGTACTTTTCAAATTATATTTTTAGTTGAAAAATGTTTTAGAAAGACACATATTCTTTAAAAAATCCTACTATAGTATCTGTTTGGAACTCGGTTGTTTCTTCCATTTCTAGTTCGCCGTTGTTTATTTCTGACTCCAAATTCGGATCTGACCCAGCTAAAATTTCATCTTCCGTCACATCCTTCTCCGTTTCGAGTTCTTCATTAATATTTGAAAAATTTTCGTTAATGCTTTTCGTTTCGCCATATCAACGTCGATGACGTACCTTCAGCTCGTAGTTAACTGCTGAATGAATATGTTTACGTCTTGCCTTTTCATAGCTCGGCACTTCCCCTAGCCAATTTGGTCCTTCCCCGCCGTTTTCGCGTTAGACAGTGGTCATACATCGTTACAAAAGATAATTAGACCCAAATTTCAAGCCATTTTTCGTCGTAATATCCGATGTCGTTATAAGCGATAAGTCTCACGTATAAATATACAGTAGAACCTCGATTATCCGGACTAGGTCGGGGATGAAGGTAGTCCGGATAACGAAAAATCCGGATAATCGAAAAAAAAGTGAAGAGAAATAGGAAAGAAAAATTACGTACATTAAGCATGAATATTTTTTTATTGATATATATACTTCAGTAAACTGTGTAATTTTATCACTTTGTTTCTTTTATATCCGATATTGTGGTAGTGCCGACGCCATATTCATCAGACTAATCACGTCCTGAGTCACCTTATTTCAATGCACTGATGATATCTAATTTGTCTTTTAAAGATAGTACAATACGTTTTCTTTTCGATGACATATCGGTAATATTAAAAGAAAATATTTAAATCGCACGTCCAGACACGTCATTACGTGAAAACCGGTACACAGCGGCGTAACACCGCGAATTCGGAAAATAATATCCTAGTTTACAAGAATCCGGATAATCGAAAATTCGGATAATCGAGGTTCTACTGTATTTCTGGCTGGGAATTTCGTCGCAAAAACCGATATGTCGTTATATCAGATGTCGTTACAACGTCGAAACAACTCCCACGGTGACCCAAATCCGGATTGGGAATGGTGATAAATTTATAATTTCATGCTTTTTTTATTTTATTATTACTTTTTTAATTGGATGAGGTGATAAGAACGTATACAAATATACATGCCCTGACCAGGATTCAAACCCGGGAAACCCTTTAGTACGAGAGGCAAGATTGCTACCTCTGTGCTACCGAGGTCGGCAAAATGGTAATTTTGATGTGATTGTACAAAAAATATTGTTCTAGACACCCAGCATTCTGTTGATGTCTTACACTTTATAAATACCTACAAAACCTTGAAGTGTGTGAAAATTCACACTTCCCATAAATTTTTTAAAGCGCAGAACAATGGAACTGGTGTCTAAAAATCACCGATCCTTAGACTTAAACCCGTTATAATAGTCATACTATCCTAGTCAAAAAATATAATAAAAATATTTCCCCAATAAACTTTAAAAAATATATAATAACAGTAATTCATAGGTTTGTAAAATCAGTGAAAAAAAGTTTATTATTCTAGCTGTTATAAAATACAAAATACGAAGATGGCAGTAATGTGTACTATGTGTAACGCAATTTTTTCGAATCAGACAAATCTTAATAAGCACATGAGGAAGAAACATAATATAACAAAAAACACTCTGTCACACGAATTTAATGTTTACAATTCCAAATGTTTTGAGTGCCAATTATCATTTAGATTTACTAGTGAATTAAGATGTCATTTATCATCTGCACATAATTTTGAAAATGAAACTGAGACAATTATATTTAACGATTTTAAAGGTGAGTTGCTTAAAAATATTTAGAATAATTATTAGGGGTGTAACGGATATTCGGCCAGGTTGGCCGAATATCTGGTGTAGCTGGATAGTTGAAGAATATTATATGTAAAATTTATACTTACTAAATTAAATTTCTTACTATAATTCATGCAAGAGTTAGAATGCAATAAAGGGCAACAGGGTAAATCAAGTAGTACTTTTTCATACTCTCTAATAGGTTCCCCCAATAACACTATCCTTTTCTTTCTCGTCGACGTTGCTGGCTGTAAAACGTTGTTCTATGAAGATACTGTATTCTAAAAATGGTTGGATATTCATAATTGAACCGTGTTAACTGATTTTTATAAGATATATGAGTCTTCGATGCTTTTCCCATTTAGTTATATTGAATTAACAACAAAAAACATAAAATTAGACCCTTTTACAATATTTGACAACACCGCACACTTTTATCATAAGAGCAATACTACATTTTAATGTTTGAACGGACTTTCAACAGAATAGACCCTTACTAAAAAAATTTAATTTTAAAATTATTTTAACCAAATGCCTGAGTAAAAATTTACTGCAAAATTCAATGAGCCACCTACAGTACCTAGACAAAATATTATAACCACTTACGAATTTTTAAAAATACTGTTTTACTCAAAATCAATATAATAGTAATACACCAATTTTATTTTTATTTTGTAGATTATTATTTCAATTTATTTTAGTACATTTATAAAATGTTTTTTAATATTTTGTGTTGCCCTCCTTTGCTTTTATTACTGCCGCAAAACTTCGAGGCATACTCTCAATACATGCCCTATTACAATTGTCAATATCTGGAGAACCATGCCATACTTTTTTAATATCATCTATTAAAACTTGTTTATTAGTATTATTCAAATCATAAACAAGTCTTTTCAGGAGGTTCCAAACATTTCCGATAGGACTGATATCTGGCGAATTACCTGGCCAGGACAAAATCGGTACTTTTTGATCTTGCAAATCAGTCTCAGAATAAAAATACAGAGTTGAAGATGTTTAAAATAGCTTATCTTTTAATAAATACACGATATGTTAAAGAAATAAATAAAGTATCATATGATTATATGTCGGAATTTTTAATAAACAGTTGTTTTTGTAAGTGGTTATAATATTTTGTCTAGGTACTGTATGTGTAGCATTGGTACTACATGTTTATGTTTTGTGAGATTACAAGTAAATGATATCGGATAGTACCGATATCCAGCTTTTTGAAAAATCACTATCTCTAATAATTATTTCTAAACACAGTATTTTTCATTTATTACTTTATTGCAGATTTTGAAATATGGAGAACAGCACTATCCGTAGAAGATAACGTTGAATATATCAAAGTTAAAGGGAAAAAAGAACTTAAAAACGGCTGCACTCTATTGTATTATAATTGCAACCGCAGCATTAGGCCAACAGGTATTTATTATCTAACGTTTTAGAGAATTCTTAAACTCTTACTTACGAGGAATGTTTGATAAGATAATCACTTCGAAATAAAAGATTTATTTTTACCAAAATGTGACTTATTTTCCACAGTCGCGTTTTTGTTTGATGAATTGTGCTCAACGTTATTCTAACTTCTTTAATCCTTGCAAAAAAAGTACGATTCTCGAACTCCGCAAATAGGCGTGTGTTTTAGTGATGATCACTTCGTTCGATGCGAATCGTTTTCCAGTGAGTAGTTTGGTGCAATGTTAGAAAAGTAAAAAAAAAAAATTGCAGGGGGGCAAATCTTTTTTTTTTTTGAGAACAGGGTGTATGAAGGAACAGTTCATAGCGCAATTTGACCAACAGGACCGGTGCAATTGCGGACGACTGAGCTGATGCATTGTCATGGTAGAAAAGAACCTTTTTCTTCGTCAAATGGGGCCGCCTTTTCATCAACTCGTGTATTGGATCCAATAAACTGGCGTAATATTGTCCTCTGATCGTTTTTCCCTTTTTCCGATAGTCAATGAAGATTATGTCTTGCGAATCTCAGAAAATCATGGCTATGACCTTTCCGGTCAAGAGAACCCTTCTTGCTGCAAGCAGACGAAGCACCCCTCTTGCTGATAGCTTTTTCATGCAAAAGTTCGGGCAGGATATAATACAACGTTCGTCTGAGATGTTTACCATATTCTATCCATATCTCGCGTATTTTCATTCGACGATATCATTCATTTTACTAACCATCTCTTAGTTGTGACTTCATCCGGAGCCCATTCCGATAATTACGAACCATTCCATGCGACGGACTGTGTCCCCATAATACTTTTTTCTCTTTGCTTTAGTTTCTTTAATAGTTTTTCCATGCAAAAAGTAGTGCTTTATCAACACACGGATTTAAATTTTTTCCATTATAGCAAATAGACGCTTATCCGCTTCCGAACGCTGTTAAAATGTACAGATCTACTTGAAACTTTGTGTGTATGTGTACAAAGAATGAAAAATATCAGAAATAATATCAAACTTGCGATCAGAGCGCCATCTTTCATCAAAGTCACTGACATATCAAACACTCCTCGTATACTCTATTCGCGGAGATAATGCAGTAGATGTAAACTTTCGAACTATGTGAGTCTTGTTCTGATTGGACAACAAGACATTAGAGAGTTTATTAACGAAGCAGTTCACTGAGCCGGATCAGTACGCTGACCGAAGTGAGCCGGCTCATGAAATTTAAATGAACGGACTCATTGCATAGTTTCATGGTTTTAGTTGGACGTTTGCGGGGTTTTACGCTGTGACCAAAGTTACCCGGATCGGTGTTCATGTCGACGTGACCGTTCAGCTTCTCATGTATTATGCACATAGTAGTTCTTAATTCGAACTTGACTGAGTGATAGGGAATAATCGCGCACTCTACGTGTCATCGTATATAAAAAGACGGCACGTTATTAAAAAGTGGATAATAGGAAAATAAATTTTATAAATGAATAAAAATCTTAATCTTAAAAATGAAAAAAAAAGGGAGAGAGAAATGGAGCTTGTCAACAAGTCTTAAATTACGTCTTGAATCATAATTTGCAAGTACAGGCAGTTGGAGACGTACCCTGTGCATATTGTACTCAATCATGTTGAAGAATAGATACAGGAACCGACTGACGTTTTAAGCAGCTGTTTCTTGGAGACCCATTTACTGAGCCGGTTAACTGAGCCAACTCAGTAATCTGAACGATGTCCATTGAGCTGGTTCCGTGAACTGAGCTGAAATGTTACTCTAATTAAAATCTCTTTTAATGTAATTTCGTCCAAATGCAGCAAGAGTGACGCTGTTTATATCGACTGCACGATCTCCGCGAATAAAGTATAGTATGTTATGTAACGCATTAGTAAAATTTTAGGCAAGTCAGATATTTGGGAAAATAAAGAACGTAAGAGAGCCAAGAAAATTCAAGGTTCTAGTAAATTAAATTTTACCTGCACTAGTCAAATAAGAGTGGTCATAAATAGTGAGAAAAAACATACTGTAACATTTTATAAAAGCCACTATTATCATAAAAAGGAAGTGCAACATCTTCATATAAACAAAGCTGACAGAAGAAATATAGCTAATAAATTAAGGACTGGCCTCTCGGTTTCAAAGTAAGATAATTTGTTTCATTTTATAATAAAAAGTGAAGTTTTACTGTAGGGGCTTACATTTCATAGACTTCATGAAGCTACGTTACGTAATGCTTTCATTACGTAACAGGTTGACCTCATTACAAAACTGGTTCAAGCAGCAATGGCTGACCGTTGCTAGGCAACGTAATAAATAGGTTGGAAGCATATGTCAAATTATTGTTAGTTTGTAAAGGAAACTGGATTAAAATTAAATAATATGGTTAAAGTTGTCGAATTTTGCAAATATATTCTTTGATAGAGTTGGTCTTGTCATTCATATAATCTCATTCAGTTAATCAGCTGACGCAAGTATTGTAATTTTAACTAAATTTACGTTCCGTATGACACGTACATGATCGATGCTAGACAACGTAATAAATAGGCTGAAAGAAAATTATTGTTAGTTTTTAAGGGAACTGAATAAAAATTAAATAAATAAAACTCGTATGATTTGCGCTACTCGCCTGCGGATCGTGGCGGAACTTTCACACTCGTGTGAAATAAGTTCCATGTTCGATGCACAATATGATATTACAAATTTAAATACATATCTAAATTGTATCAAATTATTTAATAACATTTAAAATACTCAAATTTGATAGAAAAAACGTCCTGAAAGACCGTTTTAAGACACCAGGACTTGAACCTCAAAAATGGGACAAATTTTTCGGGATGCGTGAGAACTCTAGATATATTCAATGTACGTCTTATTATCTACAATCTGTAGGTGGATATGAAAAAATTAATAAATGCTTCATATTTATTATTTTGTAGGAATTTTATTTATTTTTTATATATATTTTTTGTGTTTGTTACTTCTGTAATAGCGGGAAAAATATACAATTAAATGCAGTAAAAATAGTCTGTGAAAAATTTAAATGTTCTGTATATTGATTTCAATTTTAAAAATGTTTTTAGGGTACTGGATCAATACAGAGAATCGGTAAATGAAGAGGAGATAAGAAGAAATAGCCTCATAACAAGAAAGGATATTAATAATATTAAAAAATCTTATGGGATAATTTCGGATGATAGAATACGCAGTGACAATGATGCTATCAGTATTTCAATGTTTGTGGAAGAACTGGCGAAAGAAAATAATCCAGTTATCTATTATAAGCCACAAGGCGCTAAAGACTCTATATTAAACGCAAACGATTTTTGTTTTATTCTAATGAATGAGTCTCAGGAATACATGTTGAAAAAATTTGGACCAGAAATTATAGCAATAGACTCTACACATGGTCTTAATAAGTATAATTTCGAAATAACAACAATTTTAGTCATTGATGAATTTGATAAATGCTTCCCAGCTGCAACTATGTTTACGAACAGAAAAGACACTTTCATATTTGAAGTGTTCTTTACTAAAGTGAAAAATAAATTAGGATCTTCAATAGTGCCTAAAACATTTATGTCCGACATAAAGCCAGTATTTATAAGTGCCTGGAAATCAGTTATGGGAAATCCGGAAAAACATCTTTTCTGTGCATGGAATGTAAACAAGGCTTGGCAACATAATTTATACAAAATTATAAATTTGGAGGCGCGAAAAGGAGCATATAAAACTGTTAAATTTTTGCAAAATTATGATTCAGAGATAAAATTTCCAATTTTGTTAGAAAAAGTAATTGTTAATTTTAAAGAGAATCCAGAAACAAAAGTGTGGGGGGATTATTTTTCAGAAAATTATGGACAAAATTACAAATCATGGGCTTCTTCTTACAGAAAAAATTGTCATATAAATAGAAATATGCATCTTGATTCAATGCATAAAATAATAAAATATTGTTACATAAAAGGTAATAAGGTTTCTAGTCTTGACAAAGCTCTACATGCTGTATTAAAATTTGTTAGGGATAAGGTTCTGGAAAGAATAATTAAAAAAACTAAAGGCAATAATAATAAACATATTTATGAAATTCGCAGGCGTCATTCCACGGCTATAACTAGTGGTGACAACATGGAAATTTCAAAGGAAGAAAATTCATTTAAAATTAGACATAAGGATCAGAATCAGTACTATGAGGTACAGAAATTGAAAAATAAAGTATGTTGCCCTTTAAAGTGTGTGGACTGTAATATTTGTGTTCACACATACGTATGTACATGTCCGGATTTTTACTTAAAACATACTATTTGCAAACACATACATTTAATTGTATCCAAACTTAAAATCGACTCTATGAATTCAGTACCAATAAAAAACAACCAGGAAAACGTAATGACTGAAATAGAATCTTTTAAACCCAATATTAAAAATACAGATGGGAAAAATATGGTGCAGTTACGAGAAAAAATTAACACTATGTTGACAGATATGTCACATAAAAGTGCCATAGAAACCAATGTAACTGCTTTACAAAACTGTTACGAATATTTAAAAAAGGCAAATGATTCTTTAAATATTGGTCCGACTCCAGCCAAACAACCAAAATTGGACAATGAACCTGTAAGTAAAGATATTGAAATGCATAATTTCTTTTCTACAAAAAATAAAAATTTTATTAAAAAACCAAATGCAATAGAAAATCAACCAATTAGCAATTTTTTAGTACAAGTGCTATTTATCAGTACAGATTCAAAAAATGATCACAGTTACTTATAAATAAAATGTTTATAGATTTTCTTTTGTTATATATTTAAATATTTCACTTTTATAGAATAAATGTATTATGATTTTAAATAAATTTATATTTTCGTAAATACGGTTATATTTCTTTAAAAAAAAAAGAACAAAAATAAGCAAATAAAAACAACATACATATAAGTACATGTATATTGTTTATGTATTTGGAACACAACAAGCCTTTATCTTTTGCTCTTAATTTATTAATTATAGCATATAATGTAAAAAGTTTGATATTTTATAATCACGACACAGTAAAAAAACATTATAATACGCGATGCTTTCTACGTGCAACTGTACAACTTTAACTGGAACTAATGGGCCAAGA
The DNA here is from genome assembly GCA_963971575.1 of Liopterus haemorrhoidalis. Taxonomy (NCBI): domain Eukaryota; kingdom Metazoa; phylum Arthropoda; class Insecta; order Coleoptera; family Dytiscidae; genus Liopterus; species Liopterus haemorrhoidalis. Next base: position 49,307,583 of record OZ020613.1, read on the forward strand.
TCTAGATGGCACGCTTTAATTTAATTCTACCGCATGAACTGGCCAGCCGTTCTTATCCGCCAACTCTTCGCGGAGGCCTACAAACTGTCTGAAAATGGAGCCAGTTTCTATTTAGCTCATCTGCCTTAATAAATACATATCGTGCTTTATCGCAACAAATGCGTGGCAATAGCAGCGTTCCATACTAAAACGCGTGTATGTTTATTTGTATTTATCGGTATTTTTAAAGAAAATAAAAGCTTTTCAATGATTTGCGGGCTTTTGCTTTCAATGATTCGGAGCGGGATTTGCTTTCAGTGATTTGGGGCGGGATTTTGCGGGCCGCATGCGACCCTCTTCCATCTTAAATTTGATAATTAACGGGTCGCAGGTAGTAACTGAGTAATCGTATCAAGTATAGATTCCAGAAATTTTTAATTCTCGTCTTTCCTAGTATGTACAACCAATTTAAATACAATTATTTAAAATTATTCACATATTTACTAACAACGAAACAGTCTCCTAAACATTTACGCCTACGAGTACAAAAGTTTACAGTCTGACAAAATATTTGATTTACTTTTGACATTAAGATGATTTTTTACTCTCATGCATTCCTTAAATGCAAGATATTGCAAGACTGTTCTACGTACTTTATTAGACTTATACAAGGTGTCTCAAAAGAAATTTTATATTTATTTAGCTTACTGCGTGAACGCAACGTATCCAAGGGGCGTGGGGGTTATGTCAATCGGTAGCCTGGCTCTTGGGAATTACGTCGCTATGGAGCGTTTCTCGGGAGCAGACCGCGCGTTATGCGTGCGAGAGTTTTACAAAAACGGTGATTCGGCGACTGTAGCGCGTAGAAAATTCTGCAGTATTCGAGGTTTTCGCCACTTAAATGATGCGCCAAGCATTCCTCTCATTCGACATTGGGTTAAAAAGTTTGAAGAGACTGGTACAACGCTAAATAAATCAAAATCCGGGCGACCTAGGTCATCAAGAACGGTAGAAAACGTGGAGAATGTTAATCAGTCTGTTCGTGACGACCCGAACCTATCAATTCGGAAGCGCGCAAGTGCTTTAAATGTGCATAGATCATCATTACATCGCATTATGCACAAAGAAATAAAGCTGCACCCCTACAAAATTCAATTGGTGCAAGAATTAAAGACCCAAGATGCCAGTCAGAGGCTTAATTTCGTAAATCAGGTGATTGAGCGATTTTCAACGTTTACCAACATTTTGTTTTCGGATGAAGCTCATTTTCATCTTAATGGCCACGTAAATAAGCAGAATTGCCGCTACTGGAGTGCAACGAATCCGAAACGCAAACATCAGAAACCCCTACATTCGCCTAAAGTGACCGTATGGGCTGCGATGTCGGCGCGAGTAATTATCGGCCCTTACTTTTTTGAAGACGAAAGGGGACGTGCAGTTACAGTGAATTCAGAGCGTTATGTGGAGATGTTAGACAACTTCTTGGTACCTGAACTGCAAAAATTTCCTGGCTATAACCAAAGAACATGGTTCCAACAGGACGGAGCAACTTCACACACGTCCAATATGTCTCTGCCACGTGTTCGTGAAATTTTCTCAGGCAAATTGATCTCCCGGAGAGGTGACATAAATTGGCCTCCACGCAGTCCAGATTTAAACCCTATGGACTTTTTCCTATGGGGTTATCTTAAATCTAAAGTTTACGCCAATAAACCGACTTCACTGGCGCATTTGAAAGAAAATATCCGTCACGAAATGGCAGCCATCCCTGAGTCCACCTGCCGAGACGTCATAAGTAATTTTACTGTTCGATTAAATGAGTGCCGAGAACGCGAGGGTCTACATTTAGACGATATTATTTTTAAGAAATAAATCCCCAAAAAGTGTATTTTAATAATTAATAAACATTTTTTCTATATACGGCTTACTTTTTTTTTAATCGATCCACTAAATATAAAATTTCTTTTGATACACCTTATACCATTTGAATCACTTACGACCCATAGCGTTTATGATTAGTAAGATATAACCACAGAACAATAGACTCAAGAAGCGACATATCCATGTTAGTTTCGAAAGTTTAGTTTTAAGATATCCCCCCATAACTCCCCAAATTTTCATCTTAGTGAAAAAATGCACAGAACAAATGAGATTTGTTTTCTTATTATGAACAATTTTTGCAAAAACACTAAATGATTGTATTAAAACTTCAATATTTCACTCAAAATTAACTAATACAGTTGTCAATTAACTGTCAAATAAAAAAAAAAAAAAAAAACGGAATTCAAACTCAAAGCACACTCAGAATTCAAAATTCAAGTGGCTGAATATTGAAACTGTGGCATCGTATGTATTCTGTGCGATATTAGTGCCATCTAATATCACATCGAGAAATTATTAACGCTGTCCAAGGTCATATATTCCTATAAAACTGGTGTGGATGGTGGCTCAAATTAACGCGTATCCCTCTAGCGGCAATAAAGCGAAAACTCCTAAAAAGTATACTGTCATCGTTTTCGTATAGTTCAGCATGTGTTTTTTTGTTTCTGTCCATTCTTACTACGTTTTTACAAAGAAAAAAAAGTGATACATTTAATTTAAAAAAAAAGATTAAATACTCCTTGTTGTGTGTATGGTTGTCATTCAGAGAAGAAAATCTTCCAATATTAGATGAATTTTGTTAAAAAAATTATAGTGTACGACAAAGTTTCTTTATTAGTTCTGCAATTTAATTTTAATCCCAACGAGAAAAATGTGTTTAAAGTTAATAAATGCACCATTTATACTTAAGTTTAGCTACAAGTGAAGAAGAAAATTAACTATTCTAAAATTTTGTTTGTATTTATCGAAGGGAATTTCTACTATACAGATGTTTCTAAACAAGCTTTTAACGTTGAATATTTCATTTTTCCTGTCCCACATGTGCAAGAAAATCGTTAAATGTTGTGTAAATTATTGTAAATATAATTAAGACCCCTTGTTATTTTATGTGGGTGTTCCGTAAGTGTATTAGTTTGCAAATATTTGACAATTTTCTTGTGTAGAATAAATTACCAGTTCTCTTTCTATAAAATTTCTTGAGAAGTGTGGATATTAAGTATTTAAATAAATGTTTTAAGTTAAAAATATAATATTTTATTTTCTCTGTGAGTACAACCTGACACCAACATTATAACCTCTGAAAATATTCATTTACAGACAGCAAATTTTATCACAAAATGGATTCACATATATTTGTACACTTTTCCAATACTCGGTTTTAATTCCAAAATACTGCATACAATAAAAAAACGTAAGTTTTGACCACAAATTGTTTTTAAACCAATACTGTTTAAATACGTTGGAAGATGACTATCCTTTTTCGTGTCAAAAGTTCAGAATAGCGCAGTATACTGATCACATTCAAATGCTTTCTCTCCAGAATATATTTGTTTGTGACTAACGCGATTTGCTGATTTTGAATATGTCTTATTACAATGTTTTATTATATGTCTTATTACAACCTCTTTTTCCTTTCGGATTTTTGCATTTGAGACAATTTTCTGGAGATTTTTTAATATTTTCGGTTAATGAACATAAGCGGATGACAGACAGTAGGGAGATCGCTGGCGAGATCCGTAGCAGCTTGGAAATATGTTGTTGTTGGAGAAGGTCTTGGGAAGGTTAACAACAGAGAACATTGATGTTATAGGTTATCCAATTCAGCATGTATTCGTTTGTGCATACTAAGATCTGATGAATTTGAAAATGATCTAGTACATTGATCACATCTGAATGGCTTCTCTCCAAAATGTATTTGTTTATGCTTAATCATAGTTGCTGAATGCGAAAATGCTTTATCACAACGATCACATTTAAATGGTTTATCTCCTGAATGTGTTCGTTTGTGATTAACCAGCTGATTAGACTGCGAAAATTCTTTATTACACTCTTCACATTTAAATGGCTTCTCTCCAGAATGTATTCGCTTATGATAAGTAAGAAATTCTGAACGTGAAAATGCTTCATTGCATAGATCACATATGAATGGTTTCTCCCCAGAATGTATTCTATAGTGTCTAACAAAATTATCTGAACGGGAAAATGCTTTATCACACTGATCACATTTGAATGGCTTAGCGCCAGTATGTGTTCGTTTGTGGTTAGTACGACCTCCTGTGGTTGAAAATGTTTTATTACACTGATCACATTTGAATGGTTTATCTCCTGAATGGGTTCGTTGGTGATTTTTAAGATTTGATGCCTGCGAAAATGATTTATTACATTGATCACATTTGAATGGTTTTTCTCCAGAATGCATTCGTTTGTGAAGAACTAGATACGTAGATTGCGAAAATGCTTTATAACACTCGTCACATTTATATGGTTTCTCTCCAGAATGTAATCGTTTGTGCTTAATGAGATCTGATGAACATGAAAATGCTTTATTACACCAATCACATTTGAATGGTTTCTCTCCAGAATGTTTTCGTTTGTGAATAACCAAAATTGAAGCCAGCGAAAATTCTTTATCACACTCTTCACATTTAAATGGCTTTTTTCCTGAATGCAATCGTTTGTGTGTAATAAGATGTGTTGAATTTGAATATGCTTTATTACACTGATCACATTTGAATGGTTTCTCTCCAGAATGTATTCTCTTGTGATTAATAAGATTTCTTGAACGTAAAAATGCTTTGTCACATTGATCACATTTGAATGGTCTCTCTCCAGAATGTATTCGTTTGTGATTAATCAGATTTGTAGGCTGCGTAAATGTTTTGTTACATTGATCACATTTGAATTTCTTCTCTCCTGAATGTATTCTCTTATGATTAACCAAACTTGTTGACTGCGAAAATGCTTTATTACACTGACCACATTTGAATGGTTTCTCTCCAGTGTGTATTCGTTTGTGAGTGATTAAGTATGAAGATTTTAAAAATGCTTTACTACATTGATCACATTTGAATTGCTTATCTCCGTAATGCATTCGCTTGTGAATGTTACGTGCTGCCGTACTTGAAAATGCTTTATTACAGTGCTCACATTTGAATGGCTTCTCTCCAGAATGTATTCGTTTATGTTCAGCAAGATAACCAGCTCGGGCAAAAGACTTTTCACATATATTACACTTGTTTTTTGTTCTGGTTTTTCTCAACTTTTTAACAGTCCTTCGCCCACAAATATTGTCTGAACAATTGGATACTGATTTACTGTCTGCAAACAAATATTAATTAATCAAACAGTTAATAATAAAATTGCATGTGAAGTGTGAATTTTCACACATTTCACGGTATCGCAGATCATAAGACCAGAATGATTAATTTGGCCGATGAAGTCAACAACATCCAGTGCAGTAGTAGACACTTTACGAGAATGTTTTTCACGTTTTGGGTTACCCCAGAAAATCGTAAGTGACAACGGTCCTCAGTTTGAATCAGAAATGTTTAACGAATTTTGTAAAATTAATGGAATTGCACAAATTACCTCAGCACCGTATTTTCCAGCAACAAATGGTGCCGCCGAAAATTCAGTTGGTACGGTAAAACTATTTTTAATTAAAGAATATAACGTAAATAAATTAAATAATATAAATACTTCTTTATGTAAATTTTTATTGCATTATCGTACCACTCCCTATTGTACAACAGGCGTATCTCCAGATCAATTGTTGTTTAATAGAAATATTAGAACTAGATTAGATTTAGTTAAATCAAAATATGAAATAGAAAAAATTGATAACTCAAAGGTTATAGAGAAGGTTAAATCTGTACAGTATAGTCAAAAACGATACTATAAAGGAAATCGTTCCTGTACATTTCGTACAGGACATAATATTTTTGCAAAAGATTACCGAAAAGGAAAACCTTTTTGGACTAGAGGTCTGATTTTAAAAATATTGGGTCCAAGATATTATTTAATTAAAATTTTTCTATATATACAAGGTGAGTGGGGAGGAATGGGCTGAACTTTAGGAATATATTGTACATGTAAAAATAAGTAAAAAAACTCGAAGATGAAGATACTCGAGATGCATTAATTCGACAAATTAGAAATACTGCAATCGATATTAAAGAAAGGCATGAAACAATCAGGGGAGCAACGGGCGCTCCTCGTAGGCGAAGTAGACTATGTTTACAAGTTAACAGTGATATTTTTGAAAACTTGTTAGTACACCGAAATTAAAACGATGTTCGATAGAAAGTGTTTTAATTACGTTAGAACGTGAGAATAAAAGACAATCGCATAACAACATTAGTTTTTTTTTTACTTATTTTTACATGTACAATACATTCCTGAAGTTCGGCCCATTCCTCCCCAGTCACCCTGTATAAATAAATAAATTATTGCAGTAAAATTGTTTTTCTTTGCAACCAGGCGCCATATACCGTCGCTACGTCATTGACTGGGAATGTTAGTATTGGGAGTTAACAGATTAAACAATAATATTAAATTATTGACTGACCTGTGACTTGTTCAGCACTCTTCTCATTCGCACTATCATCTCCGCATTCAGACTTGATATTAACCTCTTCGGTGATGATAATATCAGTGTTGTAGTTATACTGGGACATGTCGTCAGTGGATGATATGATGCGTGCCTTCCGTATATCGTTGCTCGCTGAAAGATGAATACTTATAGTTACTATTATCCTGTTTACATTTTCAATGAAAATTAGTTTATTTCAAGACTTGCGACCGAGAAATTTTTAATTTCAATTTAATCTAAAATAGATAAATATTAAATCAATAAATTATGATAAATACTAATTCTTCTGTAATAGTATTATATAGTGTGATTTAAATAGGTTGTTACTATATAAACCGAACCGCTTAAAATTTTGTGCCGCCTATAAGGCTATTCCAAACGTTTATGCGGAACTAACTGGAATCTTCATTTTGTTAAGTTGTCATGAGCTCTCTTTTTAAGGTTTGAAGCGGGCTTTTGCTAAACCAGTGGTTCCCAACCTTTTTGACTTGCGGAGCCCTTTAGAGAAACAATTTCTATGGCAGAGCTCCTTAGGCCTACCTTATTTCTTACAAATTAATGGTGTTTAGAAGTAATGTTACGGGGGAGGGGGTAGATTTTTTCATTATAAATTCACTTTTCTCTTTCACAGCTCAATTATTGATAGACAGATTTTTATAAAATGAAGCAAATTAAAATACACGCAGATTATTCCACCAACAATGCATCTTGCCGATCACATTCCAGCTAGAATCATAAACCGGCTAGAGTCAGAAATCACTCGGACATGCATTCAATTTTTTGTTCAGAATGAAATTCCTACTTTCTGTTTTTTATTTCTAATTATTTTGATTTTATGAAATATTTATTTATTTATTTCCTGGAACGGCTGCGGAGCCCCTGAGAAGTGCACTCGGAGCACAGGTTGGGAACCGAAGTGCTAAACAAAATTATCAAAGTGCATTTGGGCTTTGTAATAATTTTGATATTTTATTAATTTTACATAGAACTTCATACCAAATAACAAAACCACCCACTAATTTAAATTAATATAATTTAAAGGCCAGCATTTACTTTTGATTTTAATATTGGTATCTCTCAGTACATTCAAAGATATTCTATTCTAAAGATTTCTATGAGCGCATCAAATACTTCAATATAAAATATACGTCAATGTTACAATTAAAAGTACATCTCTGGCCAGGGTGAACAGATTTCAGTTTAGGTAAACCCTGAGATTGAAAAAAAAAAATCGGAAATACAGTATAATTTATTCAAGAATAATGAAAATTGATATCAAAAATAATTTATTCAATTTTGCTTTTATTTCCTAAAACATTAACAACGTCCATCGACCATCAATCGTCACCGTTTTACTGTCTGACACGTACTACCGGTTGACAGTTGATAGTCCTAGTGCAGCACTTGGCGATAAAGAACAGTCAAACAGTCAGCGATTGTTGAAGGCTTTATATATCCGGCCAAGCGGCTTAACCTTTGGTGTGATTGCAAATAGAAAGTTTTAAAATATGTATACGGAGGCAATGCGCGCGAGATTTTCAATGATTATATGAAACGTAGCTATGCTATTTTCATTAATATAAACCATTTACATTAATTTTAGATAAAATTAGCGTAATCTGGAGATTTTATAACAAAACCCGGAGCCCGAAGAAACGATGTTAAAACCCTGAGACTCCGGATGAAACCCTGAGACTTGGTTACCCTGCTCATAGCCCTACAGCCAGGAGCATTTTGCGCTCCAAAAAAATTAAGTACTTTAAGTAATTTTTTTCTTAAAATTTATCTAATTGTTCAACTGTATAATAAATACAAATTTCCCTTCAATATACAATTCTCACTCTATATAAGAATCAGTTAAACTAACTCTACCAACCAGTGTTTGCGGCAGCTTCATTCTCCAATTCATCTTCAAATTCATTTATGTCCATGGGTTCAACCTTTATGAAAATTTCCTCTATGGGGGCATTATCATGATATACGTCGTCTGTAACTTTATCTCGATTTTCTATAATAATACAATAAATAAATATAAACCTGGTTATAAATTGTTGAGTTAATGTGAAGTTTAGGATGAGGTAACACTAAAAAAATTATTGGCTCTGGTGCCGTATATATACACACTCAATTTACATTATTTTCATGATTTTTTTGTAGGGACATCTTTCTTAGATAATAATAAATTATATTAGGTACGGAAATCGTTAGTTTTCTTCACAGTTTTAATTATTTTTCACTTTTTAACTTGCAATTTTAGGTTAGATTTCTCCATATATCAACGCTTACCACAGCGCTAGGTTTAGCTAGGTTGCTGAATGCAACGGATGTGAAGCGAGCTATCTACCTACCTGTTAGTTTAATGACTAAACACTATCTTAGGTTAGGTTTGGTTAGTAATAGCTTAAATAAATTATATTAGGTACGGAAATTGTTAATTTTTTACACAGTTTTAATTATTTTTCACTTTTATAACTTGCAATTTTAGGTTAGATATTCGTAAAATGAACTTAAATTCGATATCTATCGCAGCGCTATCATTGGGTACTTTATAAACTAAATGCCAGCTGTGAACGAATTACACTGCTAAATCTCTGAGGGAAATTGACACTGATTTTCCTCAGAGATAATGAAGACAATAAATTGTCGAAACCGGTCTATTCAAATATATGAATAAGTAAATTTTTTTTTTATTGACCTAATATCCCAATAAGCGACTACATTATTTAATATATTTCAAGGTCGAAAAGAAATACCAGAAGATATTATAACTAAATATGTTACCTATTAGTTATACCCGCTGCTTCACACACATATATATATATATATATATATATATATATATATATATATATATATTTATAAAACACTTGTTACTTGGTTTGGTTAGAAGAAGCCGAGCGAAGCGAGCTACCCATCTTCTAGTTTAATGACAAAACGCTATCTTAGGCTAGGTTAGGCTAGTAAGGGTTTGGTTAGAAGAGCCGAGCGAAGCGAGCTACCCATCTTCTAGTTTAGTGACGAAACACTTTCTTAGGTTAGGTTAGGTTAGTAAGGGTTTGGTTAGAAGAAGCCGAGTGAAGCGAGCTACCCATCTTCTAGTTTAATGACAAAACACTATCTTAGGTTAGGTTAGGTTAGTAAGGGTTTGGTTAGAAGAAGCCGAGCGAAGCGAGCTACCCATCTTCTAGTTTAATGACAAAACACTATCTTAGGTTAGGTTAGGTTAGTAAGAGTTTGGTTAGAAGAAGCCGAGCGAAGCGAGCTACCTACTTTCTAGATTAATGACAAAAACACTATTTTAGGTTAGGGTAGGTAAGTAGAATGCAACTGGAGCGAGCGATCTACTTTTTAGTTTAATGACAAAACATTATTTTAGGTTAGGTTAGGAGCGTATTAGGCTAGTAGAACCAAGCGGAGCGAGCTACATATCTTTTAGTTTAATGACAAAACACTATCTTAGGTTAGGGTATGTTTAATAACAAAAACATTCTACGGAACAGTGTAGCACGTTCTATGCTGCCATCTTTTGACAAATAATGTAATTACAACAATGCATTTTACAAAACTTTTACCTTTGTAACTCAAGAAAATCGCGATAACCCGCAATTTTTTTTTCTGAAAAATACTACTTGAATGACCTACTTTCAGACACCGTTTGAAAAATTTGAAAATTCGTGTGTATATATACGACACCGGACCCGCTGAATAAAACTGATTGGCAATAAACGTCTAACGACAATAAATTGATTTGTGAAATAAAGAATTTTACCTCAAATATAAACCTATAATTTACTATTATAATAATAATGTTATAAACTATATAAAGTTTATTGATATAAAAATGTTTACATTAGAATATATTGAGGTACACGTTCATAAGGTTTATTTCACTACACATTCACACACAGATACTCTGCTTATTGTTCACTGACACTGACAACCACACGTCACCATGCACCGCCTTCTTATCCCTGCTTATCGTGCCGGTAGGTACTGCCTTTTTACGCGAATTTATATCATTCGGCCATCCTGGTTGTCGCCCGTCCTCGGCCGACGTAGTCGTCCAGGTATCTCGGTTTTTTACACACAGACTTAGACTTCTTCTTCTTCTTCTTTTTCGGCTTTTTACACACGGACTTCTTCTTCTTCTTTTTCTTCGGCTGCGGAAATTCACTTACGGCTCTTAGCTTCCTCGGGCCTGGTCGGATTCCTTCAGCTGACACGCGGAATCCAAGGAATTCCAATTCCTTGCGGCCAAACTCGCATTTGCTCGGCTTGAGCGTCAGCTTAGCTATTCTGAATGCCTCGAGCACTTTTCTCAGGCGTTCCAGCATTTCGTTCCAATTTGCAGCAGGTATCATCACATCGTCCATGTAACATAGCGCTATTTGGTTCCTCAGGTCGCCGAGAACTAAGTTCATCAACCTTGTGAACTCGAATGGTGCATTTACCAGACCAAACGTCATTCGCTCAAATTGGCCAGTTTCGTCCGGTGTAATGAATGCCGTCTTTTCCTTAGCTTCTTCGCTTAGCGGTATCTGCATATACCCGTGAGCTAAGTCCAACACAGTGAAGATGCGTGCACCCGCTAACTGTTCCAGCTGCTCATCTATGGACGGGATGGGCCATGTCTGCCTCTTGGTTTGGCTGTTCAGTCTCCTGTAGTCTACCACTAGCCTTGGTTCTCCGGTCTTTTTCCACACGACAAGTACAGGGCTCGCATATGGTGACCTCGTATCCTTGGCGATTCCAGATTGCTTCCACTCTCGAACTGTCTCAGCTATGATGCGCCGATCTTCGGGAGACGTCTTGTAAGGTTTCGTTCTTACCGGCTGACTACCTTCGACTTCAGTTATCTCCATCTCAACTAGATCGGTACAACCCAGTTCGTTGATATTTCTGGCGAAACAATCTTGATATTCGGTTAATAATTCCAATAGCTGCGCTCTTTCTGGTGACGTCACAGAGTCATCAATCTTTATTTCCTTCTCGATGGAATTTGGTCGTTCCTCCTCTGCACGCAGATAACTTGGAGCTTTCACGCATACTTCCTCAGCACGAGCCAAAACTTGTCCCTTGAGTACCTTTTTCGGGCAATCAGTAAAGTTACTCACCGGAACCTCAGCGTAACCATCTTTGGCTTCGAACATTGCTCCTAATCCTGTTCGACTTTCCACTGCGTAGTTCCCTGGTTCCTTGATTTCAACTCGTACGTAGTGTACTGCACGAGCTGGTATCGTTTCACCTTTTGTTGCTCGTAAAGTAACTCGACTCACCGGTTCTAAGTCCAGGTCCTTGAAAGGGTAACTTGATGCATTTCCGAACCTCAAAACATCACCACTTTTCACGTATGCGATGTGTGGTAACTCTGTCCACGATCGACCTACAATGACCTCCACAGGTTGAGCGTGATCTGGAACAACTAAGATTTCGATGTTGCACGCCAAGATATCATCGATACTCAGGTCCGCTGTGGCTTTACCGATCGTTGAAGCCGCTTCGTTGACTGTGTTCCCAAACCCAAATATCGGGTACGATACTTGCGTTACCTGCAGGCCAGCTTGCAATGCTACGGTCGCTCGAACGATACAACTTGAACTACCAGTATCTACGAGTCCTTTAAACGATCGACCGTTGATCAATACATCCTTTATGTATTTGCCAGCATCGTCTACTGATGTCGCTGTGACCATTGACCGCTTCTTTTCCTCTGTCTGCTTAGCGAGCGGACAATCTCGTTGGAAGTGCCCCTCTGACTTGCAACCTCGGCACACGATAGGTTTTTTTGGCTCTGGACAATCCCTTGATAAGTGGCCTAACTTATTACAATTGTAACACCTCCTATCGCGCGATGGTATGTTTTTCGCTGTTACCTTCTGACGTGTATCTTCGTTTCTCGTGACACCGTCACGTTTTTCCACCGAATTGTCTTTGGCGCGTTTTTCTGATGAGAATCGTTCCACACGGTTCTTCTCTACTCGTTCACAGAGTTGAATCGCGGCCAACAATTCATCCTCATCAGCGCAAATTCGTGCCACTAACTCTGCACACAGCGCTTTGGATCGGAGTCCTGTCAATATCTGCTCTTGCGACTCGGAGAAGTTGAGTCCCAAGTCCCTACACAAGCGTATTTTGGAGTACACGTACTCCGCCGTCGATTCGCCGGTTTTTTGCACTCGCGAGGTCATCCTTTCCCACCTCTCTGGTAGAGTACCGTCTCGGGCAAACGATTTTCGGAATTGAGCCTCAAATTCCTCCCACGTATTCAGGCTCTCAATACGTCCTAGATACCACTCTTTGGCGCCTTTTACCAAATGGAGTCGAGCAGTTTCCAGCTTGAAGGCCGCTGGCCACTGATGACTTACCGCTGTACGTAACAGTGACTCTAACCATGCCTTTGCAACGCTCGGTCCACCATCACCGGAAAAATCCTCTATCGACTTGGATAAATCGGGCATCACGCAGTAAGTCACTTCGGGCATTGTTGATGATGTCGGAGTTGCAAATTGTTGCGTGTTATTGTTACGCATCTGTTGTTGCATCATATTCATGGTCGCCATCATAGATTCCATCATACGCAGAATCGTGATATCGTTTGTTGATGCAATGCTTGACCCTGATGCTCCAGCGCCGCCATCTTGATGCTCGCTTTCCGTGTCGGCACCACTTCGTGAATTCTCACCCTGGCCACTTGTTGTATCGTCACTCATCATGCTCCTCGTTACTGGAGGTCCCATATTACAACTGCAAATGTTCTCTACGCGACGCGAACGCGTTTCACTTTCTTTAATCGTACGCAACGAACAGTTTTTTCTCTCACACAGAGAAACAACACGAGTTTTTAGCACTCAGCCACACACAGTTAGCTAAAATGCGTAAAATCAATCACTTGTTCAAGCTACGTTACACAAATGTTACTTTTTTCACACAGAACAAAGCACATGTTCGGCACTTGAATTACAATCCCGCTTCTGAGATGTTATAAACTATATAAAGTTTATTGATATAAAAATGTTTACATTAGAATATATTGAGGTACACGTTCATAAGGTTTATTTCACTACACATTCACACACAGATACTCTGCTTATTGTTCACTGACACTGACAACCACACGTCACCATGCACCGCCTTCTTATCCCTGCTTATCGTGCCGGTAGGTACTGCCTTTTTACGCGAATTTATATCAATAATATATATTTAAGAGAGTTAATAAACAAATATTGCTGAAATTCATATGAAATAAACTGTGACAACAAAATATGAATAGTAGTAAGTGTGAGTTAGTTGTAATGTATTCATTACTTACCATTCTCGCATCCACCCATGTGCACTGTTACAGTCGTCACTTCATGTTCATCAGTAACAGTATATTCTCTCTTAGTATGAATCCCTTTTTCCATATTATCACCGTTTCTCGTATCATTCATACTCATTCTTCAAACAAAAGCCTTTATTTTTTTTTTTTCTAATTTACAAATAAGACAAATTACTCGTGCTGTAAGAAGTTTACTTTATTAATTTCACTATGTAGCATCCCGTGTGAATTACTGACTAGTAAACTAAACGGCACGTCTAGAGCAGTGTTGCCAGACGTATAGGGGAAGTATTTTAAGATAGCAGCGCTATTGTAGCATACTTGGAACCTTCAATATAGACATTCGTTACATATAAACAACGTGAATTTTAATGTTTACTGGTGGTTTTTGTAATTTTGCTACAATATTAATACTTGTTTTTATGCAATTATATTTTTATGCAAACATTTTTTATAAAAAAAAGCGCGATAGAATGTCTATTTCTGTAGTTTCTAAAATCCCACCAGATGTCATATCGCTTAGCAATTTTTCCCTATAAAAATAATTTGTTTAAACATTACAGCAAAATTTCCCTATTGAGAACTATAGTGCGTTTAAAGGTGGGTTTGCAGTACAGGGCATATGGAGTAGTTCTTTTTCATACTCTTTAATGGGTTTACACAATGACACTATCCTTTTCTTGCTTGTCGACGTTGCCAGCTCTAAAACGCGCTGATCTGTGAAGACGTAGTATTCTACAAATGGCCATTTGTTTTTGTTGAGTGTATTTTGAGTTTTATAAGAGTTGATTTTTGTAAATCATACGAGTTTTTCATATTATTATAATTGACACATTTGACACTTTTACAACATTTGGCAACACCGCTCCCATTTGCCATAAGAGCTGTACCACAGTAGAATCAGTAAGCCGACTCGTGTCGGAATCTTTGATGTTGGCGTACCACATTTTCGTGACCTCGAGCTACTTCGTCCTAACAAAAATTGTAAAGAACGATACAGACTATTACGCGTATGGATACGGACGAATAAGCTTTATATGACAACTAACAAAAGAATTTTGCATTTTATGAGTCTAAAATGAATTTAAAAAATATTATACAAAAACTATTGAAAGTAGTATAATAATAAAGTAGGAAAATTACTTAAATATAAAATAATATTTAATATTTTTTAATTTATTCACTTCGCAAAACTGCGCGTCCTAACCAGGATTCACACATGCGCATGAAAAATCTGGTACAGAAAAACGGTCGAGTGAAACTACTGTCTATTGAGAACTGACACGCTCGGATACGCAGTCTGGTGGTCAAATATTGTACTACGCGACTGTAGTACTGTTTGAAATTATTACATATGTTCTGGTGTTGATTTTTTGTTAGAACGTCGATAAATACATTTTCATAAAATAAAAATGTACTGTGCTTAAATTAGCCTGTTCCCTGTTAGCATATTCACAGCTGAATACTAAACAATTCAGCCATTTTTCCATGAATTACAGCGCCGCCAACGGTAATGTCACTTCTCAATACTGTGGCTGTACTGCAAACTCACCTTTGAACGCACTATAACACGCTCGGATACGCAGTCTGGTGGTTAAATATTGTACTAGGCGCTCTGGTACTGTTTGAACTTATTACATATGTTATAGTGTTGAATTTTTGTTAGAATGTCGATGAGAAGTGGTGAAAAACTATAAAAGTTAAACAAATTGTAGTGTTTTTGGCTGTCATTGAAGACAGGACAAAGATAGGCATCTTAGTTTTTTTCTTTTCTTAAGAAAAATAGAGGGAAAGTTAATATTAAGTCCATATTGGAAAAGATTTGGTTATGGACATGAGGAAGGCATGGGAATATATTTTGAGTTAAAAAGTAACTGATACTGTGCGAGTTTGTTCATTACATTTGTCGCAGAAAAACAAAACTGTACTAATATACTTGCACCTGCAAGTTGCATATTTAACTTTTAGATGCTCTTGTCCAACTAATACTAATTTTATTTCATGAGGCAATGAACATAATGCACTTGTTTGCAAACAGAATCCATATATTGTAAATTCAGATGACCGACCCTCAGATGTACCACATAAAATTACGTGCCCGGCATTTAACACCTGCTCAACTACAAATTACACTTCAATAAATCTACTGAAATTAAACTTTAAATACTGTAATTTGATGCCCACCTTCTGTTATACACCCCGATACATTTGTAGCGCTTAAAAATTAAAAAAAAAACGCAAATATTTACTCGCATTTTCATAAAATAAAAATGTACTGTGCTTAAATTAACCTGTTCGCTATTAGCATATTGACAGCTGAGTACTACACACAACAGCCATATTGTCTTGGAGCACAGCGCCAATTTTGTTGTGTGCAAAACAATCAATTTTGTTGTGTGCCGCAATGTAAATCGTGAATAAGGAAGAATCCCTTTTAAACATTCCATAATTTACCTAAATCGAAAAAAAATATATAAATTGCAACGACGTTTGGAGGCAGAGAGAAAGTGCATCGTAGGTTTTTATGGACCCAAAAACTAAAAATGAGCAAAAATCCAAGCTCATGCATGCACATTTGTTCGTTGCATTTTATGAAAAGTGAGTTTTTACGTCCAAGAAAAGACTGAAAAAAAGCATTTACCTCACCGAAAATTTGCCTAAATCATCAGTTGATATATTAAAAGGCCCTTCTACTTTTTCACACAGAGATATTAATTTTTACTAATATATTGACTACATTTTTTGTTATTATATTGACAGACAGTCAAAAATAATTAAAAATACAATCAAAAACTAAAAATTTCTTTGAAAATTCTTTAGAATAGTATATTATTACATATCTTGTAAATCGTAGATTACCTTTAAAAAAAAAAAAAGCTCGGAAAACAGGAAAAATACAATCGTGTTCATTTTCGAGTGTTCCAGCTTTGCCGCATATGGCGCTGCGATCTTAAAAAGTTTCCCCAATAACAACTTTTTGACATATGGTCAATACGTTGTAATCTGACATTTAGAAAGGATTTATTAATATTTTTATACCTTGTTTGCTAAAGTAGAATAGTATTTGCCTAATATTTTTCAAAAAACTCGCAAATTTTAGGTTAAGTTTCCATTGTTGCATTACATGTAGAATATATGGTATATATTATATACGTAAATAAAATTTCATTATTTAAGGCACATCCCTGCTATTTATATTTCATATTAATAATTTTTATACCTGGTCGAAGTTTATTAATTAAAAACAGTAAAAATATAATAATATACTCGTATAAACAATTTTATTAACAAAGCATGTACAAAAATTAAATACAGTTAACATGCGTTACATACATACAGTCTGTTCCAAACGGTTAAGCGGAACTAAATGGGATTTTCGTTCTTTTAGGTTGTCACGAGAAGGGACCTTGTTGGGGTTATTTCATTTTTGACGTTGGAATGTCAAAATTTAAAATTCCAACAATGAAACCATAGAAACGAATGACATGTCAAAATTAAATTATTTTTTTTTTACAAATTTTAATGACAAAAAAAATAAATAAATGGGAAATTTGTATTAAGAATGCACAAAATATCAAAATATAAAGAAAATGACATTTTAAAATGATATTAACCTTAACCAAAAAATGTTATTGTAAGTATGATTTACAAAGCTTAAACAAAACGACCGAAAAGCACGATTTAAGCGATGAAAGTAACTAGATTGCAAAATCTAGTTCCGCTTAACCGTTTGGAACAGACTGTACCTACCTATGAAATAACACGTATTTTTTAAATTAATAAATTATATTTAAGTAGCAATTTGAATTGGTAGGGAAAACTGGCAAAAACCTAGCACTTGTTAACATAAGTAAAAAGTTGTTTGACAAAATATTTATTTTATAATATATGCCACATAAATCGTCGGCTTCTGATTCATAATTACTCTGAGTTTCACTTTCTTATGTGCATCCCCAAACGTACGTATTCATTTATAGTACAGTAAGAATAATATTTAGTGCATCTTTTGCGCGTGTCTAGTGAGAGATCTTGAGTCTGAAAATGCTTTATTACATTCCTCACATTTGAATGGCTTCTCTCCAGAATGTGTTCGTTTATGCCTAATGAGATGTCCTGAAATTGAAAATGCTTTGTCACATTGATTACATTTGAATGGTTTCTCGCCAGAATGTATACGTTTGTGTCTAATAAGATTTGATGAATCTGAAAATACTTTATCACACTGATTACATTTGAATGGTTTTTCTCTAGAATGCTTTCGTTTGTGTGTAATGAGATTTGATGATTTTGTAAAAGCTTTATTACACTGATCACATTTGAATGGTTTCTCTCCAGAATGGAGCCGTTTGTGTCTAATGAGATTTGATGACTGTGTAAATGTTTTATTACATTGATCACATTCGAATGGCTTCTCTCCAGAATGAACTAGTTTGTGATTCATCAGATTTATAGACTGGGAAAAGGCTTTATTACATTGTTCACATTTGAATTGCTTCTCTCCAGAATGAACTCGTTTGTGTATAGTGAGATTTGATGTCTGTGTAAATGCTTTATTACACTGATCACATTTAAATGGTCTCTCACCAGAATGCTTTCGTTTATGTCTAGTAAGAGTTGATAACTGTGTAAATGATCTATTACACTGATCACATTTGAATGATTCCTCATCAGAATGCTTTCGTTTGTGAGCAGTGAGGGATCTTTCACGTGAAAATGTTCTGGTACACTGTTCACAGCTGAACAGTTTCTGTACCGAATGTGCTCGATTATGTTCAAGATGAAAACTATCTGGTTTTAATGTTTCTGTGAGTATGATAAATTTGTTTGATGTTGGTTGTCTACACTTGTTGACGAATACTGACGAAACTTGACCTTCATCAGGATTACTGACAGATGTATCTGCTGCTGAAATCAAACTTGCATTGATTAAAGAGACAAAAAATAAGTAATTGAAATAAAGATAATTTCTTATATAAAAGAGTAAAGTTCATTCACAATAACTATGAAATCACGTCAAACTTGGTCAGTGTGACGTTTTGACCGGTCCTATTATCGATGTATAAACAGGTACTCATTGTAAGTATTAAATGCTTGAGACTGAATCGACCCCAGAGCTGCGTGCACAATATCGGAAGATAAAAATCCAAAGAAGGTGGGCAGAATTCGAATCAGCGTCTCTGTGTTTCGTAATAATAATAATAATAATCCTTAATTCAAGAAAGTTTACAAGTAAACAATTATTTAAAAATACAGTAAATGCAAGTTTTCATTTAGAAATTCTTTAACAGAATAGTAGGCTTGTTTGGCAAGGATTTTTTAAAAATGTATTTGAATTTCTTCGCGTTTATCTATCATGGGCGGGCATTTTATTGAAAATATTGCATCCAATATTCATTCTTATCGTAACTTCCAGTTAGACATAGTGACATAGTTAGATTTTCTGTGGATCGGATGTTGTGAATATGTAATTCTTTGCGCATACAAAGATTTCCATCAATTTTCTATATTTCCATGACTTCGTACTTTTCTCTTGTATTCAAAATTTTCAAAAAATGTATAAAATAATAACTCTTACGGATGTTTTTCCTTTATGTAATTTCCACGACAATTCTACTCCCGCACCCTGTATAGTAATTCAAGAATTACAATTAACACTGGAAACAGGGTTGCCACCTAAGGCCTTACTCTGACCAGAGCAAAAAAAAAATTGTGTTTTAAACAGAGATGTGTCGGATCACATAAAAGCCAGATCTGCGGATACAGATACGGATAGGGATTATTTGATTTCCGATCCGTGGATACGGATACGGATCTTCCATCTAAGTACAAAGACCTTGAAGCGATAGTTTGATATAGATCGCGCTGTTCCTATAGATCATTCAATTGTTAGAATGCAGTACAGGTGAAATGCAGTTGCGAAAACCACCAGCAATTTATGTGATTATATGACTTAACATCAGTCTAAACGCCAAAATAAAATTTACTCCACCCTGGGCATTTTTAGATGCAAGCTTGTATGAAAACTAATTCAATTTTTTCTATTAGATATTTGTTTAAATTCCGCCTTAGAAAAACGGATCCGGCCCCGAGTATGGATTTTTATTTTTTGCAGATCATCCGCGGATACCGATAGCAGGCACACCAGTAGTGTTAAATATAATCCATTGCTCGTCTGAGTAAGCCATGATATATATTTTTTTTTTGTTTGGTTGCACAAAATTTGACATTAAAAAATAATGACATTCTTCCAATCTTATTTGTATATTTATGTTCAATTAATATACTTGAACATATTATCAACTCATATTAAATAAAATCTATTAAATAGAAAAAACTCTATTTTTTGGATATTTTATTTCCACATGTCTAGTTCTTTTTCGTGGCTACCAACAAAACTTCCACCCTACCATAGCCTACTACGATAAAGAAACATCGTGAATGGATTTTAAGTAAATATTTATTATATATACAATATATGCTTCATAAAATAAAAAAAGAAAATCACAAAAGCGATGAAAGGGAGGCGTAGATATTCAGAAAATACTTGAAGTGTAGGAAAGGCAGAAAACGTGTAAAAAACCGTCAGTATTATATAAAAAAGTTGGATGTTTATATTTCGCGCGACCCGAAGAAATACGGATCGAACCTGGAACCCGGACACAAACCTGTAAAACCCGGAATCTCTAGGTCAGATCTGAAGAGGTGGCAACCCTAACTAGAAATAAAGTTCAAATACTTGTTATTCAAGTAAAACAAATTGAAATTAAAATATTCCAAAACATTTATTCGAACAATTATTTGGCGTTTTTCTAACTATCACAATTCACATTAGCTCCTTTACTACCAAGTAAATATTCAATGAAAACCAGTGAAATAAATTTAGTTTCTCGCCTAAACTGTTTTGGCATATGGCTGTTAAAGCCCATTCCAGTTAACTATAAAATAATGTCACACTTAATTATTATGATAACAGTATTGGAAAATTACAACTATCATAACAGTATTATATTACTGACTGACCTGTATCTTGTTCAGCTGCACTTTCTTCACAGTCACCCTTCTCTGCACATTCAGACTTGATGTCAATCTCCTCAGTGATGATAATATTAGTAGTGTAGTCATACTGGGATATGTCGTCAGTAGATGATATGTAACATGTCTTCCGAGCATCATGGCTTTCTGAAATATAAATACTCATTTACGATTATTATATTATACAACTTTGTTTAAAACGTAAATATCTTTTCAGCCCACTCGCAACACGGAAATTAATCAAAATAAGTTAATTCTAACATTCACTGAAAATGTGCTTTAAAAAAATTGTCTCACACCTCTGGGTTTAATCTAAAATACTGAAAAATTTGGAAGTAATGATCATTGATGTGAACCGGAATAGTATACAAATTTTTGATCAGATTAGATCATTTTTTTTTAAAACATTGCATTCTTCGTCTTTTTGAAACACTAGGTATTTTTTTAAGTTTATGACTAAATTATGGCTAGTAAAAATGTTATTGAACTTTTGCTAGGATAAAGATATATCGATAAAGATATTTTGAAATAAAAAAAATAAATAAATAAATAAATTAAAAGTGACAAATATCGAAATTTGAATCTGTGTTTACTAGTGTCTCATCGCTGAGCACTAAGGGGTACGTGAAGGTACTCCCAAAAAGATACGACCATTATAGGCCCATTTTTTCATCCACTTATAGTTCTGGATACGTAACAAGTAATTAAATTTAAAAGTTATACTTAAATTGGTATGCAGTTTCAGCATTATATATGTAGTTAGAAAACCAGAGAGACAGTCCACCTACTTATTCCAGACCGCGCCGTCAGGGTGGCATCACTTGTCACACAGGCGTGCACATCACGCATCAAGCAACCCGTAACAACACTCTGTTTGTTGGGTTGCGACAATTCTAGTTAGTTCCTTTGCCACCAGGGTGGCGTTATTTGTCATATGCGTACCCGCAATACCACGTTGTTTGTTT
Organism: Liopterus haemorrhoidalis; assembly: GCA_963971575.1. Lineage (NCBI taxonomy): Eukaryota > Metazoa > Arthropoda > Insecta > Coleoptera > Dytiscidae > Liopterus > Liopterus haemorrhoidalis. The sequence continues at coordinate 49,329,349 of OZ020613.1, forward strand.
AGTTTCAGCAATACTGGTTGGTTCCTCTATTTGTCGCCAGAGTAGCGCCACCTGTCACGCATGTGTGCGTTTAACATTTTAGGGAACCCACAGTACTGTCACAGAACCGGCACCTGATATCTACTCAACCCAGGCATGAATATTGCCATGAAAAATGTAAAACAGAGGATCAAATCTGGCAAACAGTCACCAGTGATCTACTTACCAGTGTTTGCGACAGTTGCATCCTCTTGTTTACCTCCTTTACTTTCACTGGTGTCTCCATTTTCTGACTTAATGTAAATCTTTTCTATGTTGATGTTACCACGATACATGACGTCAGTTGCTCCAGATATGGAACTGATACCTGAAATAAATACATTAAAATGAAATATAAAGGAAGTATACAGTGTAAAAATAAATATTACTTAATTATAAATATATGTTCACTAATCAAACTTCTCTAATTCGCCTGAAATAAATTGAACTGTGAGATAGGAATAATAATAAAGTTAGCTCTACTAACCAATATTTGAAGCAGCTGCATCACTTTTGTCTCCTTCACATTCAATGGTGTCTCCATTTTCAGACTTGATTTCAGTTTTTTCTATCTTGATACTATTATGATATACAGTGTCTTTTTCTCCATAACTGGTACCTAAAATAAATATGTTAGGGGTTTTTTGGATTTCCATCGAATAAATATAATGTCAATTGTGTATAATCTCTATTCTAGTTATAGCAACTAGTTTAGCTCAATTCAAGCATTATCAAAGCTACAAAAAAAAAAAAATTAAATCTGAAATTTTTTTTAATTCTGAGCTGGTGAAAAGCCATTTCACCAGCATCCCCTTGGATCTAGTCCAAGACAGCATACGTCCACCGATGGGAATATATTCGTCAAAACACAGACATGGTCATCGATAAATTCATTAGCGCTATCTCATTTTGCTACAATTCGTCAATATTTAAATTCAATGGTAATCACTATTAAGAAATTTCAGCCGCCCTAGCTGAAATGGTCATGTTTCGTTTAGAAATAGAGGTTTTACAGTCGCCGGACTATACACCCTACTTCTATTTCCGCTATGTTGATGACATAATCACTGCAGTCCCCTCAAATTGTATTGACGACATAATTTAAAATTTCAAAAAAGTCAATTCTAACATTCAATTCATACTAGAAAGGGAAAAATGAATGTATTAATGTCACCCTCATACGCGGTCGTAACAATCATATCCTCACCAACTGGTACCAAAAACCCACCGCATCAGGACGTTATCTTAATTATTTCTCCCATGTCCCGCAAAAATTCAAAATCAATGTGGCCAAAAATTTAGCCTACCGAGCTACCTTATTATCACACGAAAAATTTCACCATGACAATTTTAATTCCACTAACAAATCACTGAGAACGAATTCCTATCCTAAAAAACTCATAGAAAATATCATCAATACTTGCTCCACGGACATTCACACCTCAGAAAATACAAACAGACCACAGGACACAAATTATACTTAAATTACCGCCCCTCATATACCCAAACTGACAAGACAATTACAAAGAATACTGACACCTCTCAACATAAAAATAGCAAAAAAATACTAACAATCTAAGAAATACCATTTTTACCAATATCAAAGATAAAATTGACAAACTAAACAGAGTCTGTTTAGTCTGACAGACCCAACATTATATTCCAAATTACGTGTTCTGATACCCGGTTGCAAGAATTAGGATCAAATGGCGTGATATCCGATCAACGTTGATTTGCATCAAATCGTGTATCAAACTATTGCAAGAATACAAATTACCTCTTGATCGCAGAACAAATTGCGCATTAAATTGATACCCGAAAATTCAACGATCAAGCCAAATTCGTACCGCCATTTTATGTTAAATATTTTGACGTATGACATTGATCTCGTTTGGAAACATTTTTATTATCGTTTATCCTTTTTTTAAAATCATTTTTATACTGTAATATAAGCACACCAAATATGAAAACACTTGGACGCTGAGTAAACCACAAAATTTTACATAAAATAGAAGTACAGAGAAGAAAAAAGTGCATTCAATAAGTCGCTTTTCTCTCATTCGGTAAAATTTTCCCCCCGTTTAAAAGAAACTTGTTTTGCCATTTCTCTAAAAATACTGTCTAAAAAAGTATCTAAAAATGTCTATAAATATATGTATAAATAATGTGTAAGAAAATGTATAAAAAGTAAAATAATTTGTAAGAAAATGTATAATAAATAAAATAATATAAAGAGAAGAAAAGCTATTTAAGTATAAAATAATGGAAAAAACTAATTTAATTTTAATTAAGCAACTAACAGGCAATTCTAATCTAATACAAAATATGAAAAAATATAATATGTAAATTAAAATGTAATATTAATAACTAAAAGGAAAGTAACAATTTAAATTATTGTAGTGTAACAAAACTAATGATAGTAAATAAATAAACTAATATGTAAACTAATAAACTAATATTTAAACTAATAAACTTATTTTGAAACTAATAAACTAATATTTAAACTAATAACAAATATTTAAACTAATATTCAAACTAGTAACAAACTAATTATGTGTAATATGGCAAGTTTACGTCGCTAACAATTTGCCAGATGGAATAAAATTTTAGGTTAGAATAGTTCATTCACAATTACTTGCCCCAGTAAAAATTATGAAATGAACGATCAATTGATCTTGCAGTCAAACAATGGTGTTAAAATTTAATCTGGTATCAACGGTGATTTGAGAACAGTTGATCTGAGAATTGATCTCCAGTCTTGCAACCGGGCGTGAATGTTCCAAAAGATATACCGGGGAATCAAGACAATATTTGAAAAAAAAGAATATCTCAACAAATTACTAATATATATATATATATATATATATATATATATATATATATATATATATATATATATATAAACTTGCCCTCCCGAAACTCCCAGACCAGGCATTTCACAACCAGTTTGAGAAAACTGTCTAATTAGCTGTAGTTTGATAGCTTATTTATGAAAAACCTGCGTATAAAACAATCAGTACAGTAATTAATGATTTTACATCTACACGGACTTTTCAGCCCGACGTAATTTATTTTATTCATAACAGATGGCGCTTTTGTCAACAACCTGTGATGATGGTTTGAAAACATGCTAAGTCGGTTCGTGTCTTAATACGACGTATTTTATCCACAAATAAACCAATATTCGTTCCTAAACTTGCCGAGCCGGCAGCACTATTCAACTCCGCTTGCAGTCACTAAATTATAACAGTCTGGACATTAGATTTACCGCGATAAGTTTTACCGCCATTATTTGTGCCAATAATGCTTACTTTTGCTAGCGTTTATCTGTATACAGAAAAAGATAAAATGGATACGAGTAAAAAAAAATCTTTACTGCCTCATCGTAATAAGTATGTATACGTTAATACATTAGAAGGCAATAAATGTTTGTGACTGATTACGTCATTGTTTTTCTAGCCTATCCCAATTTCTTTGGTATTTTAAAGTTAACAAACAATTAGGTATACTTTCTACCAGATTGCTCTACTACGGAGCGTGACGTAACAGATTGATTTCAGAGTGATTGCAGAGCAATCTCAGATCAAATCTCTATTTACATATCGAAAACGCTATAAGTCTGAGAATTGACTATGAGTACGGGCCTTAATAACATTTTTCTTTGGCAAGAATTTAAATATATTCACAATAAACATTCTTTGGTATATATTTTGGTAAAATAACGTATTATAATATTTGGATGATGAATGAATTTGTTCCAACAAATTGGGTTCACTTAATAAGTAATTATAGAATTGTTTACAGTCCATTTTTAGGGTTTTGTAGGTATGACCAAAAAACCCTTATACCGTCATTTTGTCGTCTGTCAGTCTGTTCGGTAAAAATTGTGGTCAAACGGCTAAACCTAGAGAGTTGAAATTTGGCATGCTTTTACAACTCTTTGACCCGCACATAGGAAAAATACTAAAACATTTTAAAAACATATCCCACTAAAAATATATACAAATATGTGCTCATCGAAAAAAATATATTTTTTTTTAAATTCTGAGTAGGATATTAAATGAAAGCCCTTAGTACGTGGATTAAATATCAAAATTTTATTTTTGCAAAATAAATTATTTTGACGCTATTTTTGCCAAAATTATGCAAAAAAATTTTTGTCCCACACCTGTAGCCCAGATGGTTTAAATTAAAAATCTGAAAAAATTCTAAGTAATGTACATTGTTGTGAACCGGAATAGTACAACAGGAGTTTTTGATCAGATTATGTTTTCGGAAAATAACGCATTTTTTGTATTTTTAACTAAAATACGTTAAATATTTAATTCGCTATGTAACACAGTAGATAAGTAAGGGCTGATAGCGTAGTCGATTTCGTCGTTGGTTAGTAATTTGCAAACTAGAGTACGAATCCGGTCAGTTTTGATTTTTCTGTTTTTTTTTTTTTATTTTTATTTTGTTTAAATTATTTTGTCAAAATTCTAGTTCTATTTTGGTAAATATTGCATTTAATTTTGAAAAGCCTAGATTTAATAACCAGTGGGAGGTGTTCAAATTATAATTTAATCCTGTTTGAATGTATACGAAATCAGAGGACGGGGCTTATGATTTATGCAACCAATGGAAGCGGTAATGGCGCAATTTTCAAAATATAACCTAACCTAACCTAACGTAACCTAACCTTGCTATATAAAAAAAAAAATACTGCACATATTTAGAAACTTAAATAATGGTATTAGGCATGTCGAAAAAATATTTTGACATAAAATTAGTTTTGGCATCCCAAATAATCATCAATCAGTTACTAAATACCTGCAAACTCTGAAATGTGTGAAAATTCACACTTCACATCAATTTTTGAAATTTTTACTATTAAATTACTTTTTTTTAGGGGCCTACTTTTTTTGCGCTTCAGGCCCCCCTAACCCTAAATCCGGCCCTGAGTTTGTTTAACAGTACCAACATATATTATAACAAAAAAAAAAAAAATTACTGAAAATCATATATTTGATGAATTAATTGGAGGATTTCTAAGTGTTCGATATTTTTAAAGTTCTCATCCAAAACTGGAACAATTTTGTAATTCTCACACAAAAATCCCGACCGTTCAAATCAGCTTCATATTTAATTGTAAGGTCCATAACGTATTTGTTGAGAGCTGTGCCGTAACAAGGCCGGAGCAACAGGAGCAACAAGGGTACAGGCCCGGGGCCCAGATAGAGGGGGGTTGCAAAGGAAAATACTAATTCATCACTTGTATTTGAGTAAGGGCCTTGTTTTAGCTCATTAGGTAGTTGTACTATAAAAGTGAGGACTTTTTTCAGGTCATCATTTATAGGGGGGCCCAATTATAAAAGCTTGCCCAGGGCCCAAAAAAATCTAATTACGGCTATGGTTGAAAGTATCTTGATGGAGCGAAGTAATGTTTGAACCGCCGAGGAAATCGAAATCTTGTGACACCTGTCGAAGTTTTTCAAATCTACAAATTTGCTCAACAACTATGTCATTAGTCTGGACATATGTTAAACGAAATTATTCAGATTCATTTAAATAGGCATTTGAAGCTTCATAATCAAATTGTTTACGAATCTTACGCTTCCTTTTTTCTTTAAACACAGGTTTGATATCCACAAGTTTAGCCAGATCTGTTCTTTTTCATAAAAAGTTCCAAACTCTTCATTTCTAATTTCAACTATTGTATTTCAAAGAAAGTAAAAATCCTATTTGGTATATAAAGTTTTTTGCATCTGAATATGTTTCCTCATTTTTAGGGTTTTGTAGGTATGACCAAAAAACCCTTATACCGACATTTTGTCGTCTTTCTGTCTGTCTGTTCGGTAAAAATTGTGGCCAAACGGCTTAACCTAGAGAGGTAATTTAGTTCAGATTTAATATAAATAATCTTATTTTGTAAATTTATGTTTAACCTGAAACTAAACTTTGTTAAACGTTTGATTTTCATTTGTGCATGGCAACTGTTATTTTCAGATAAATATACAAAAATTATTGTGTGCTTTTTTTCAAACAAATTGGGATTTTTTTGGGATTGAAATTATTGAGTGTAAAATCTAACAGTTTGAGTTTTATGGCTATGTACAGTTGTAAATTCCCCTGTGGTTAAGCAAGGTCTTATGAGATAAGAGAACACCTGCTGTTTACTATATGATATAATTTAATCATTAATACATTGTTCCATTACTCGACAAAAGTAAGAGCGGTCGAAGTTTCCCGTTCTGAAAGTGTACGACATTAACCTTTTCAGGCATTATCTTTTATGGCAAACAAATGTTTTGGCCCTATTTCCAACAGATTTCCAAAGGGTCATTGGCTCTCTGCACTGATGACTAAATTGCCGCGCGTGTAATAGCGCTGGTGTGTATAGGCCATAAGGTCTGTCCGGTAAAAATTGTGGCCAAACGGCTAAACCTAGAGAGTTGAAATTTAGCATGCTTTTACAACTCTTTGACCCGCACATAGGAAAAATACTAAAACATTTCAAAAACATATCCCCCTAAAAATATATACAAATATGAGCTCATCGAAAAACAAAAATATTTTTTTTAAATTCTGAGTAGGGTATTAAATGAAAGCCCTTAGTACGTGGATTAACGATCAAAATTTTATTTTTGCAAAATAAATTATTTTGTCGCTATTTTTGCCAAAATTATGCAAAAAATGTTTTGTCCCACACCTGTAGCCCAGATGGTTTAAATTAAAAAATATTAAATAACACAACAGATACCCAGTAATATTTTCTATAAATATTCAGTTGGTTGATTGTAGCAATAAAGATTACCAGAGACTTGCACATAAACAATGCCTCTAATATTATCTAATTTTTAGTTATCACTTTTATTCAGATGGTACAGAATAACAGAAAATAAACTAAATCAAATAAATGTACTTATTTTTTTTACAGAGACCACATACCTACTCAGTATCATATATTTAGTTGCAAAAAAAAAACATTGTTTCAAGTAATTTTCCTAGAAAAATATTTCAAGTATAAAACATAAAATACTCAATACAATGTACTAAATACTGTATTTGAAATACAAAGCGTGTTTGAAATAGTATTTCACAAAAACTTTATTTGAAATATTCACAATTCGGGTATGTTAATGTCTGAAATGTAATTCAAGCATTTATTAGGTGTAATAAGCAAAAATTAATGTGAAGTGTGAAGTTTTGTATGTATGATCAAAAAACCCTTATACCGTCATTTTGTCGTCTGTCTGTTAGGTAAAAATTGTAGCCAAACTGCTAAACCTAGAGAGTTGAAATTTGGCACGCTTATACAACTCTTTGACCCGCACATAGGAAAAATACTAAAACATCCCCCTAAAAATATAAACAAATATGAGCTCATCGAAAAAAAAAATATTTTTTTAAAAGTCTGAGTAGGGTATTAGATGAAAGTCCTTAGTACGTGGATTAACGATCAAAATTTTATTTTTGCAAAAGAAATTATTTTGACGCTATTTTTGTCAAAATTGTGCAAAAAAATTTTTGTCCCATACCCTGTAGCCCAGATGGTTTAAATTAAAAATCTGGAAAAATTCTAAGTAATGTACATTGGTGTGAACCGGAATAGTACAACAGGAACTTTTGATCAGATTATCTTTTCGAAAAATAACGCATTTTTGTGTTTTTAACTAAAATACGTTAAATATTTAATTCGCTATGTAACACAGTAGATAAGTAAGGGCTGATAGCGTAGTAGATTTCGTCGTTGGTTAGTAATTTGCAAACTAGAGTCCGAATCCTGTCAATTTTAATTTTTCTATTTTCTTTTTTATTTTTATTTTGTTTAAACTATTTTGTCAAAATTCTAGTTATATTTTGGAAAATGTTGCATTTAATTTTTAAAAGGGTAAATTTAATAACCAGTGGGAAGTGTTGAAATTATAATTTAATCCTGTTTGAATGTATACGAAATCAGAGGGCGGGGCTTATGATTTCAGCAACCAATGGAAGCGGTAATGGCGCAATTTTCAAAATATAACCTAACTAAACCTAACCTAACCTTGCTATATAAAAAAAATACTGCACATATTTAGAAACTTAAATAATGGTATTAGGCATGTCGAAAAAATATTTTGACATAAAATTTGTTTTGGCATCCCAAATAATCATCAGTTTTTAAATACCATACATTGTATATAAATAAAGCTCAGAAAATATGATTAAGATATTCCAAATGTCCTATTGAATTAACAAAAAACAGGAATTAGAAAAATTATAAACAGAAATGTTTGCACGTACGAATTGATATGCACGTTTTCAAGTCAGAAACAGTTTTTGGAATGTCTGTCTGACCCTAGTGGTATGTATGGACGTGGCGGGTTGTAGGAATAACAAAATCTAAAAATTTCTGGAACAGGGTACCCGACACAATTACTGGATTTTTATTCGCTACCCATTAATTACTCACGACCCGATAATAACCCGCTATGCGCTAGTTACTTCTTACGTATCAGTTATCCTTGAATATTTATTCAAATAATAAATACATTGTACTTTTTTCTACAGCAGTGGGAATGGTATAACGTTTCGGAAATATCTAATTCTGGTCATATTATATATTGTTACATAAATTTTATATTGCGCGCTCTAAAAATCAAGGCCAACGCAATGTCAGTAATATAGTTGATCCTCAAAGTATTAAATAACACAACAGATACCCAGTAATATTTTCTATAAATATTCAGTTGGTTGATTGTAGCAATAAAGATTACCAGAGACTTGCACATAAACAATGCCTCTAATATTATCTAATCTTTAGTTATCACTTTTATTCAGATAGTACAGAATAACAGAAAATAAACTAAATCATATAAATGTACTTATTTTTTTTACAGAGACCACATACCTACTCAGTTTCACATATTTAGTTGCAAAAAAAAAAAAAACGTTGTTTCAAGTAATTTTCCTACAAAAATATTTCAAGTATAAAACACAAAATACTCAATACCATGTCCTTAATACTGTATTTGAAATACAAAGCGTGTTTGAAATAGTATTTCACAAAAACTTTATTTGAAATATTCACAATTCGGGTATGTTAATGTCTGAAATGTAATTCAAGCATTTATTGGGTGTAATAAGCAAAAATTGATGTGAAGTTTGAAGTTTTGTATGTATGATCAAAAAACCCTTATACCGTCATTTTGTCGTCTGTCTGTTAGGTAAAAATTGTAGCCAAACTGCTAAACCTAGAGAGTTGAAATTTGGCACGCTTATACAACTCTTTGACCCGCACATAGGAAAAATACTAAAACATCCCCCTAAAAATATAAACAAATATGAGCTCATCGAAAAAATAAAATATTTTTTTAAAAGTCTGAGTAGGGTATTAGATGAAAGTCCTTAGTACGTGGATTAACGATCAAAATTTTATTTTTGCAAAAGAAATTATTTTGACGCTATTTTTGCCAAAATTGTGCAAAAAAATTTTTGTCCCACACCCTGTAGCCCAGATGGTTTAAATTAAAAATCTGGAAAAATTCTAAGTAATGTACATTGGTGTGAACCGGAATAGTACAACAGGAACTTTTGATCAGATTATGTTTTCGAAAACTAACGCATTTTTGTGTTTTTAACTAAAATACGTTAAATATTTAATTCGCTATGTAACACAGTAGATAAGTAAGGGCTGATAGCGTAGTCGATTTCGTAGTTGGTTAGTAATTTGCAAACTAGAGTCCGAATCCTGTCAATTTTAATTTTTCTATTTTCTTTTTTATTTTTATTTTGTTTAAATTATTTTGTCAAAATTCTAGTTATATTTTGGAAAATGTTGCATTTAATTTTTAAAAGGGTAAATTTAATAACCAGTGGGAAGTGTTGAAATTATAATTTAATCCTGTTTGAATGTATACGAAATCAGAGGGCGGGGCTTATGATTTTAACCACCCATGGAAGTGGTAATGGCGCAATTTTCAAAATATAACCTAACTTAACCTAACCTAACCTAACCTTGCTATATAAAAAAAATACTGCACATATTTAGAAACTTAAATAATGGTATTAGGCATGTCGAAAAAATATTTTGACATAAAATTTGTTTTGGCATCCCAAATAATCATCATTCAGTTACTAATACCTGCAAAATCCTGAAATGTGTGAAAATTCACATTTCACATAAATTTTTTGAATTTTTACTATTAAATTACTTCCGAGTAAAATTTAAATATAATTTTGATAAAATTATGAAGTAATTATTATCTTGACTTCTATGAACTTTTACATCGCTCTCTTGTTAACCAAAATATAACACTAAATTAATTAATTTTGTTTAAAAAACTATCTATTGTATATAAGTAAAGCCCAGAAAATATGATTAAGATATTAAATATGTCGTAAGTTATTTAGTTTATGAAATATATAAGAAAGTTTACATAAGTGTGAACATTTGTACAGACCATGGCGCAGTTGTTAATCAAAATATGACTCTAAATTAATTTATTTTGTTTAAAAAACTATCTATTGTATATAAGTAAAGCCCAGAAAATATGATTAAGATATTAAATATGTCGTAAGTTATTTAGTTTATGAAATATATAAGAAAGTTTACATAAGTGTGAACATTTGTACAGACCATGGCGCAGTTGTTAATCAAAATATGACTCTAAATTAATTTATTTTGTTTAAAAAACTATCTATTGTATATAAGTAAAGCCCAGAAAATATGATTAAGATATTAAATATGTCGTAAGTTATTTAGTTTATGAAATATATAAGAAAGTTTACATAAGTGTGAACATTTGTACAGACCATGGCGCAGTTGTTAATCAAAATATGACTCTAAATTAATTTATTTTGTTTAAAAAACTATCTATTGTATATAAGTAAAGCCCAGAAAATATGATTAAGATATTAAATATGTCGTAAGTTATTTAGTTTATGAAATATATAAGAAAGTTTACATAAGTGTGAACATTTGTACAGACCATGGCGCAGTTGTTAATCAAAATATGACTCTAAATTAATTTATTTTGTTTAAAAAACTATCTATTGTATATAAGTAAAGCCCAGAAAATATGATTAAGATATTAAATATGTCGTAAGTTATTTAGTTTATGAAATATATAAGAAAGTTTACATAAGTGTGAACATTTGTACAGACCATGGCGCAGTTGTTAATCAAAATATGACTCTAAATTAATTTATTTTGTTTAAAAAACTATCTATTGTATATAAGTAAAGCCCAGAAAATATTATTAAGATATTAAATATGTCGTAAGTTATTTAGTTTATGAAATATATAAGAAAGTTTACATAAGTGTGAACATTTGTACAGACCATGGCGCAGTTGTTAATCAAAATATGACTCTAAATTAATTTATTTTGTTTAAAAAACTATCTATTGTATATAAGTAAAGCCCAGAAAATATGATTAAGATATTAAATATTTATATTTTGTATTTGAACGTCCGTCCAAGGTCAAACAACTTTTGTTATCTAATTTTAAATTCCAAAGTTCATGAGCGTTCTTTGTTATTTTTATTTCAAAACGATATAAAGGTACAATTATACAAAATGTATGTTTTTCTTACTTCTAATCGTGTAAAGAAAAACCTGCGCCCGGGGAAAAATGCAGAATTCCCCCCCCCCCCCCCGGTCTCCGTACAACAAAAGTTACAACAAAAGTTATTTATGTATATTGCTGACTAAAAAAATTCGCTGGAAATATAATCAATTAAAAATAAACAATAAAAATGTTGACACGATGCTTAAAGAAAAATATGATTTTAACACTGAGTACGATTTCGAGTAAAAAATATGTTATAACTTTATCTTCAGAGCGGCAAAATCATGGATGATTTTTCCAAATCTAATGATTGAATTACTTCAAATTTAATTGAAAGTAAACTTAAATTGGTAAGCCTGTCCTGAGCCTAGCCTGTCCTAGGGTTTTGTAGGTATGACCAAAAAACCCTTATACCGTCATTTTGTCGTCTGTCTGTTCGGTAAAAATTGTGGCCAAATGGCTTAACCTTGAGAGTTCAAATTTGGCATACTTATACAACTCTTTGATTCGAACATAGGAAAAGTACTAAAACATCTCAAAAACGTATCACCCTAAAAATATAAACAAATATGTGCTAAACGAAAAAAAAATTTTTTTTTTTAATTCTGTGTAGGGTATCAAATGAAAGCCCTTAGTACATGGATTAACGATCTAATGTTTATTTTTGCAAAATAAATTATTTTGATGCGATTTTTGCCAAAATTATGCAACAAAATTTTTTGTCCCACACCCTGAAGCCCAGATGGTTTAAACTAAAAATCTAAGTAATGTACATTGGTGTGAATCGGAATAGTAGAACAGGAATTTTTGATCAGATTATCTTTAAGGAAAATAACGCAATTTTTGGGTTTTTTTCTAGTTATATTTTGACAAATGTTGCATTTAATTTTTAAGAGCGTAAATTTAATATCCAGTTGAAATTACATTTTCTTCTATCTTGTCATGTATACGAAACCAGAGGGTCGGAGCCATATTTAAAACAACCAATGGAAGTATTTAACATATACAAGGTTGATATAAAAATGAAAATTTATATTTTAGTTCTAAAGAAAAATAGAAAATCTTAGAATATGTACTTTTAAGCGTTTGTTTTGGCGCCTCTAAGAGCGAACGCCCTGGGCCTGTGCCCCTCGCAACCCAGCCTTTTGTCAATGATGGCAGACAGAAAAAAAAATGTGTAGTAGTAAGTAAGCATATGTTGAAAAGTACAAACCGGCATGTTTACATTTGCATCCAAGGTCAAACACTATTATTTATACTTATACATTCCCAAATTCATGGGCGTTCATTACTAATTTTAATTTCAAAATGTTATAAAGTTATAATGACGCAAAACGTATTTTTTTTCTTACTTCTAATAACTACGAAATGGCGAAAACGTACTTCACATTTCTGCAATACACTAGTAACTTTTATAATAATTAATTATTATTAAATCAAATTCAATTATTCTAATTTTCATTTTGAAATTTATATACAAATGTCTGGGCCAGCGACAGGGGGACTACGGTTACAGCTGTACCGGACCCCAGACCTAAGGGGCTGGTCTTATGACCTAATGATCTGACAACCATAAAGAAAACAATTTACTCAGGATTCGAAATGTACCGCCAAACCGGAACTGTGTTCCAGTTTGTGAAATTTTGGAAAATATTTTTCAGATCCGTAATTTTCGTATATAGTTGTTTTATTGCTGAGTTGCACAATAATTATGAAAAGGCTAAAATATTGGCAGCGCTAAAGGGGTTTCAGGAGGGCCCGGGCCCCTCTAAAAATTGTTCTGCCTCCCGCCCTCCCCCAGATATGCCTGGAGAGAATAAAAAAATATATATAAAACTAAGTGCCGGTATCATTTTGGGAATATTTCGAATTGTGAAAGAGCGGGTCAAAAAGCCGCTTACGGCTTGCTTCACCTTTTCAAAATTTCTAACAATCATATTTTCATTAATGTTGCCCCCCACAAATATTTCTCGCCGCCACTGGGCTGAAACGTTCCGGTTCATGAAATAATAACCATTATAGATATCAGAGCCGGACTAAGGTATTTCTGCGCCCGAGGCAAAGTACCAGTCTTGCGCCGCTGTCCTTTACTAAATAAAAAAGGAAGATTGATCGTAGAGATGACCAAAAAAAGGAGGCGTGATTTTTGCGCCTCAACTCTTTCTTGCGCCTTTACCAACTCTGCGCCCATAGCGAGTGCCTCGCTCGCCACATTCTAGATCCGGTTCGGGTAGATATAGCAGAAACTTTATTTGTTAGTTTAAGATAACAAGGGCTGATAGACATTTTTATTTTTATTATTTAGGTATTTATTTTTTCTGGGTGCCGGTTACTTGAGAATTTCGGTTATATGAGTATCGGATAAAAGAGATTTTACTGTAATATCGTCAGGCGCGTAACTAAAAAAAATCTCATGGAGGAGGACATTTTAACGAACACCGCCCGTGTGCGTAGGACGCCCTAACATATGCACGCGGCGGCCCTTCATATGAGAAAATTTCCATAGGTGAAATTTTATGTGATAGTAGTAAGCAAATGTTGATCTCTCTATAACAACAAATATTTTTTAAGTATAAAACCGTCTTCTTTTATTATGTAGGTATTCTGTTCGTTTCCATTTCAAGTTTATAATATTTTATAATTAAATGAAAAAAATCTCAAACGCTGTGTAACGTAGGTGTCACGACTATTTATTCATATTTTCTCCAATTTTCTTAGGTAAATGGGTGTAAAGACGGTTAGCGAACCCCCCACTCCCGAAAAAACATCTTAAGTATTATTATAGATTGTACACATGTGGAAAAAGCCGGAAAAAATAAAGATATACATTTTATGAATTAGTTAGTTAAAATAACTGATTCATCAGCGAAAGCTTTTTGCTTCAAAGAAGGCTATTGCGCCTATCACAGCCCGTTTAGAGGGCCCGTGTTGGACATCTTTAACATTTTTGTTTAATTGCACTTCCTCATCCAACCAATTTCTCTTTTAATTAGGGGCGGGGGCAGACAGCGTGTATGCCGCGGGCCCAGATATACGTAAATACGGCCCTGATCTAGCCTAAAATAAAAAACAGAAAATAAAAGAACACATGTAGGTACGGACAGAAATATATTAGATAAAAAATCTGTTTCAAAGGGGAAACAGATATGTGGGCGATGATAGAAAGCTATAAAGGGGCCCCACAATCATCTTATATCACAGATAAATATAAATAAACACATTAAAAGATAAGTGCATTTTATAAGAGAAGCGGTTTATTGAACAATAATTTTTCAGAAATTTTGTAAATGCGTGACCCCCCCCCTCCCGAAAAAATCTCCTCTCCAAATCTCTTTGGTGGAATTATATCATAATTTATCTTAAACCACTTAAAATTGTTATTAACTATTTTAATTAAGTGGTAAATTAATTAATTTTTAGATAATTTTAACACAGTTTAATTTACCATTTTAGAAAATCAAATAAATTTCAACATGTTCCGTAAACAGAACAAATTGTTTACGCGTGATGGTTATACTTCCATTTAAACACAATTTTGTTTATATGCAGGATCTATACATATCGTGCCCTCTCTTAGCCAGTAGAATGAAAACTATCGCTACTTAAAAGATTTGGTTCGAAACTTGGGGGAAAAGGTTCGAAACTTGGGGGAAAAGGCTCGAAAGTGCATCCAAATATTCAACTGCATTTTGTCAGAAAATGAACAAAATTATTCATCCAAATTGTAAACCCTCGTATTAACAGGAGCCCTCTGAACAATTTTTATTTGAAGCATTTTTAAAAATAATTATTTGTTATGGAGATATCAGGCCATAAAAAATCGTTTTTCACAACCAGGTTGGGAAATGCGGAAGGGTGTTGAAGTTCCGTGACTTTTGACGTAAATGGCTCTGGAGTTCCGGGAAGACAAATATATATATATATATATATATATATATATATATATATATTAGGAAATTATTTGGGAAAAAGAAGTAAAGCGAAGGATAATGCAATTATTTTATAATTGATCCAATATTTCGTTTATTCTTCATAAACTTTATCAAGGATTTCTATAACAAAATGAACCGGTCATAAAAGCAAACACAAACTGTACATTTTCTTACCGAAATAGTTAAGCACGTCGCCAAGATGTAATATAAGTAAGTGAAGTTAGACCCATGGTGTCCAAAACAGTAAAAGAGTTGTTAAGAAACACTTGAATACATCAAAAATTGAAGAAAACAAGTTAAGATGTTAAGGCAGATTTGACGCCATATTAGTTACTGAGTCACATGACCCGATACGCAAGGCATTGTGGTAATGCCAGTAACAAGAAGAAAACTTCCTACTTCTAACCCCGGGAAAATATGAAATGTTTGACATCCCATGGATGTAAACAAGTAAAACTCCTACGAGGAGAAAAGTATAAAGTGTAAAAAGTACATTTAGAAAATAATTGAAAGGAAGGTGTAAAACAAGGATGGAGATAACCCACTAAATGTAAAAAATGGAAGAACCGCACCAAAAATTCACCTGACATTTTTAAATGTTAACAAAAACGAGTAAATGTCATGTAAGCTTTCCGTATCGGTTCTGGCATTCAATACATTATGGAAGTGGTTAATGTAACACATTTCATAAAAAAATCTTTTTGAATCGTTGGGAAATCTATCCAATACCTTAGGATTATCAAAATCCACAACATGATTAGTGGAAGCTACATGCGTAGCTAAGGTACATTTTTGAGGATTAACCCGGCAATCTGATTTATGTTGTGTGATCCTATTTCTAAGTTTTTGGATTGAACTTCCCACATATACCTGTTCACAAGAACAGTTTAACATGTAAATAGTGTTTTTAGTCGATAAGTGGTCAATCTTCTGTTTCAATTTTGTATTAATAACTGAAAGTTTCTTTAAGGGTTTATCGGCTATTACTAGGTTATCCAATCTAAGTACTCTTTTAATACTGTTAGACATATGACCCATGTAGGTTTGTTTACGATAATAAATTTTTCTTGCAAAACAAAGGGCTACCTATGGGTTCAGCCTTGAGTCCAATCTTATCACAATTCGTTATGGATACTCTACTTAAAAAGGTGACTGAAAAACTTGATTTTGAAATCCCTTTCATTAAAAAATATGTAGATGATCTACTTTTAGCAGTCCCGGAAGATAAGGTAGATGTTACATTAAACATATTTAACCAATACCACCCTTCTTTACAGTTCACTGTAGAAAAAGAAGATGTTCTTAAAAAAGGGGTTCCGTTTTTAGACACCTATGCATTTAGAGATCCTCAAAACGTACTTAGGTTCGATTGGTACACTAAAAAAACTTTTTCTGGCCGTTATCTTAATTTTCACTCTTTTCATCCTTTAAAATACAAAATTGCGTTGGTAAAAACCATGAAATATAGGGTTATTAAAATTTCGGACGAATCTCTAATACATAAAAACTTACTTAAACTTGCCAAAATTTTCATAGAAAACTCTTACCCTAAACATTTAATCTACAAACTTTTATTCAATATAAATACAGATGAACCCAGTTCACGTAATAGGAATCCTGAATTACATGGGTCCAGTACCTCTTCTATCGAACCTATTAAGTATAGGGCATTAACCTACATGGGTCATATGTCTAACAGTATTAAAAGAGTACTTAGATTGGATAACCTAGTAATAGCCGATAAACCCTTAAAGAAACTTTCAGTTATTAATACAAAATTGAAACAGAAGATTGACCACTTATCGACTAAAAACACTATTTACATGTTAAACTGTTCTTGTGAACAGGTATATGTGGGAAGTTCAATCCAAAAACTTAGAAATAGGATCACACAACATAAATCAGATTGCCGGGTTAATCCTCAAAAATGTACCTTAGCTACGCATGTAGCTTCCACTAATCATGTTGTGGATTTTGATAATCCTAAGGTATTGGATAGATTTCCCAACGATTCAAAAAGATTTTTTTATGAAATGTGTTACATTAACCACTTCCATAATGTATTGAATGCCAGAACCGATACGGAAAGCTTACATGACATTTACTCGTTTTTGTTAACATTTAAAAATGTCAGGTGAATTTTTGGTGCGGTTCTTCCATTTTTTACATTTAGTGGGTTATCTCCATCCTTGTTTTACACCTTCCTTTCAATTATTTTCTAAATGTACTTTTTACACTTTATACTTTTCTCCTCGTAGGAGTTTTACTTGTTTACATCCATGGGATGTCAAACATTTCATATTTTCCCGGGGTTAGAAGTAGGAAGTTTTCTTCTTGTTACTGGCATTACCACAATGCCTTGCGTATCGGGTCATGTGACTCAGTAACTAATATGGCGTCAAATCTGCCTTAACATCTTAACTTGTTTTCTTCAATTTTTGATGTATTCAAGTGTTTCTTAACAACTCTTTTACTGTTTTGGACACCATGGGTCTAACTTCACTTACTTATATTACATCTTGGCGACGTGCTTAACTATTTCGGTAAGAAAATGTACAGTTTGTGTTTGCTTTTATGACCGGTTCATTTTGTTATAGAAATCCTTGATAAAGTTTATGAAGAATAAACGAAATATTGGATCAATTATGAAATAATTGCATTATCCTTCGCTTTACTTCTTTTTCCCAAATAATTTCCTAAGATAGTGCCTCAACAGAAGATCAAAAAATTCTCCGTGCTATATATATATATATATATAAACAGGAACATTCAGGATTATGTTTACATTTTTTGGAAACTGGACATGACACTAATTTTTATACAACCGCACGCATTCTTGCGGAAGAATGCAACACTTACAAACGTGAATTTATTGAAAATTGTTTTATCTCTATTACCGACCAGAATTTAAACGTTCAGACTAATATTAACAAAACACATCGGACGTATTCAAAAGTTATGACTTGCCTCAACGACCGTTAACATACTCCATTTTATTTTTGACAAGGTTTTTGCCGCGTATTTTGACTCATATTAGATTTTTTATTTATTTATTATTTATATTTATTAATTTTTTACCACAATCAGGTACGTTTTTGTTTTTTATAATTTTATTTTTATTTTATCATCATTTGACCAATTTATATCTTCAAAATTATATTTTTCTACTTGTATTTTTTTTTTTTTTGTAGCTTTGATAATGCTCGAATTGAGCGAAACTAGTCGCTGTAACTAGAATAAAGATTATACACAAATGACATTATATTTATTTGGTGGAAATCAAAAAAAAAAAAAAAAAACCTACAACTCCTAAAATAAACATATTAAAATGAAACGAATTATATAATGTAAAAAATATAGCAGTATTATTTAATAATTTTTAAATTATCTGTGAAACTAATCAAACTTTGCTGAAGTTCGCCTGAAATAAATTGAACTATGAAAACAAAATATGAATAACGGTAATGTGTGAGTTAGTTGTAAATGTGCTCGTTACTAACCACTATCGCGTTCAACCGTATCCTCTATTTCAGCCGTCACATATTCTGTCTTAATGAGAATCTCCTTTTTAATAATATTGCTATCTTCGGTACCAGCAGGATGTATATTACGACCTATATCTTCATTCATACTAATTCCTGTAACAAAATAGTCATGGAAAAGAATTAAAACCAAAATAACTACTTTGTGTTGGTATTTTATATCTTAAAAATTGGTTGTTTTCTTGGTAGAATTTACAATAAAGACAGCATGATAAAATGAGTGTTCTTCAAATCAACATATCTTACTCCTTATATTAACGGCGTTTACACACAGACGCTTCCTCGTGCTATTAGGAGATGTGCACGTTTGACGCGAGAAAGTGTGTGCATATAAAAGCAGTAGGCGGTAAAAGAAAAGAGTGTGTCCAGTCATCTATATGATCCCTTAAGAATATTCTCTTGTGAATTTATAGATTAGCTAGTTTTAACCCTGCGGTTCCAAAAGGAGTACAAACAATTACCCATCCTATTACCATATTACATAACTATTAATGAATATTATTTTTCCACGACTATATAGATATACGTTAATTACAGGTGTGTCAGTGATTAGTAAATGTAGCACGTTCCCCACTCATTTTTATTACATACTGTTGACCTGTTACGTAATGAGCTCATTACGTAACACATAAAGCTCATTACATAACAGGTCCAAGCTGCAATGGCCGACCGTTGCTAGGCAACGTAATAAATAGGTTAAAAATATATGTCAAATTATTGTTAATTTGTAAAGGAAACCGGATTAAAATTAAATAATATAGTTAAAGTTGTCGAATTTTGAAAATATATTTTTTGATAGAGTTGGTCTTGGTCGGTCAGTTAATCAGCTGTCGCAAGTAATGTTATTTTGATTGAATTTCATTTCGTATGACACGTACATGACAGTTGCTAGGCAACGAAATAAATACGTTGAAAGCAACTGTCAAAGTATTGTTTTTTTTTAAAGGGAACTGAATAAAAATTAAATATGCAATAAAGTTATAGACGTGGAAAAAGCATAGTATGAAACTTGCATGAAATGTCATTCCATGCTTGTTGCATAATATACTATTTTATAAGAGTGCTTAATATGAATTAATTAAACAATCCCACCAATATTTTTTTCAATTTAAAGAACAGAGGGTTATTTTTACCGCCCGAACCAGTGCGTTGTCTACAGGAACTGTGAACAATGTGTTAAGCTGGGTCCAGATAAGCGAACTGATCTTGTAATGTACCACGTAATGTAATACGCAGTGTAACATTTTTGTCTAGTTTGTACAGGATAATAGGGGAACGCGCACATGCCGAACGGTTCGCAAAGTGCTCTACTTGATGAACTCTTTGTCGGTTTTTGTCGAGAACACATAAGAGTTGTCCTAATTTGGTTGGACGTGTTCGAGGTAGTCTTGACTGCTCGCAAGTATGGATGTTTCGCACAAAGTTTTCATAACCTAGAGTAGATAGTAAATGCAAGTTAATAAATTTCTTTAATTATTTTATGACATGTTAGCCACCAGGTTACAAGTTCACATGGTTCCATTTACACCTCAACAGTCAAAAAAGTAACCAAATCTACGCTCTTTGTTACTTTGGGGACTGTTGTGGAGTAAATAGACTTTTATGGAACTATGTGAATTTGTAAATCTGGCTTTTAAATTTTTGGTTGTTTCATTACATTGAGGTTATATTCACTCAAAAACTACATATGTCAGATATCAAATTGACATATCAAAATTGCGATTGATATGTCAAAATTGTGATTGACATATCAAATATTTTGAAAGGTGTCGTTTCAGAATTACCACCCTCAGATGATATAAATAAGCAACATAAAAAATTAAGAGTTTCCCTCTTAGTTACGTACTACAAAAAGATACATATTATACAATACCTGTGTAATCACCACTTCTCATTATATGATTGTCATTATAGGATTTTCTGATGTTTCATTTAGTAAAACACTTTTACTATTGAATTCTGTTAACCAATGCTTACTGTTGTAGCTGTCACAGTTTTTTGACAATTCTTCATAGATATGTTCAGTCCTTCTTTGAAATCTGCCAAATAAATAAGGAACTGTCCGCTAGTTTCAGAGCTAAACATTGCTCATGAAATTTGTAAAAGCAATCTACGCAGCATTCGTACATATTGCTTCCTGATTGTACAACACTGTGAAGATCTGAAAATAATTTTTATCATTGTACGCAGTTTTAGTTAGTTAGTTAAAATTTCTGGCGCACAGCAACAAAGGCTATATGCGCCTAACGCAGCCCATCTAAATGACTAGACTATATATTAAAAACAATAAATTAGACAATAAATAAATAAATAAATTCATTAAAAAATACGCATACTCAATAAAAGAAATCTTGCACTGACAAACACAAATAAATAATATAAAACTTCTGTTCGAAAAATTGAACAGACTCAGGGTGATGATACGAGGCTGTAAAGGGGCCAATTACCATCGAATATCACAGTCAATTACTAGAAACACATTAAAATAAGGTGCAAGACTTCACACATAAAACAATAAATTCGATTCTCTCAGGAAGAGTATCAGCCTGTCCATGAGTACCCTGTCGTCACCTAAAGCAACTGACAGGTCATAGCACAGGCCTCATTGTACGCAGTTTGATTTTGTTAGGGTACAGTTGGTAAGTTATATAGGTACTGTTGACGACTGCACTTTTCTATTCTATCTTACCGGGACTTTCTCTAAACAATTTTCTAAAAGAAAATTATGACTGTATGCATATAGGTACCTTTTCAAAATTTCCAAATTAGCATTATCTTGTTATAACTGCTTGACTAAATTAAATTTAATATATAACAGACCGTGCCGATCACACTACTGTCAATCTACGGCCGACAATTTTTGTATACAAATACAAAAAAAAAAAATAATAATAATAATAATAGAAAAAAACAATTAAAAGCAGTGATGGGCGTTTACACGTAAACTTTAATTGTTTACGTTTACGTGTAAACTTACGTAAACAATTGGTAAACTTGTCAACAATGTAAACAATGTAAACTTTGTAAACTGTCAAATAATGAGGTTAGTTTTAGTTATTTAATACGAATAATAGAGAGTTAATGAACAAGTATATTCAGTTCAAAACAATAAATTTATTTAAAAAAATGGTGGGAAGAAACCGAAGGAATAGTTCTGAAGAACTAGGTTTTGTTTTAATTAAAGAAAATGAAAGAAAATATAGGGCGTTATGCACAATTTACAATAAATCTTTTCGTAATTAAAAAATATAGGCTAAATTTCCTAAAGGTGATATTTAATGTATTTTGTTATTAAAAAAATTAGACTGAATTTTTTAAAGAAAAAAGTTTTTTATTTTTCATATTCATGTTTACTAATTTGTATGTAACACCTGTATAATGATGCAAATTCGATTTTTATTAATATGTATATTGGCTTGTCCTAATTTTATATACTTACTTTTTCATTTAAAATCGTTTTATTATTTATAAAAATGTATTGAAAATGAGGTTCTGTAATTCAAAACAAGTGCGCATGTCTAAATCATGGTTTACAAGAGTTTTTGTGTTTACTTTACATCAATTGTTTACGCGTCAACAATGAGGTAATTTACATCATGTAACTTACGCGCCCATCACTGGCAGGGCCAAGAAGGCTCATCCTGAACTATTGGACTTAACAATGGCCGTAGGCGGCGCTGTGATCGTTGCGAAACAGTCGACAGTCGATTGAAACGAATAATGTGAATGTTGTCCTCGTTTGTTTGCACTTACATGTTAAGTCTTCCATTTACAATGAATAATTAACAGCTATTCTTACTAAATCATTTTAATTTTTTAAGTGCAACACCTTCTTCTAAGTGTGTAGTTGATGGAGAGGAGTTGTTAAACACAAGTCGTGTTATATTATACGTAATTTCGGAAAAAATTGATGAGCATGCCGACATAAGTGGGTTATGTTTACAAACAAGCAGTTGAAAATCACCACCCCATAAAGTCACTGGAAAATGAAAACTGCAAGATAATCTGCACCTGTAAACCGCAACCTTTGTTAGAAATTCGCTGCCTAAAAAAATTAATCAAATACGAAAGCAAACACTTCAGTGAAGCTGTATTAGAATATCTACGTACAATATTTGAGACTGCATGCCCTAAACCTGTGTTAAAGTTACACGGGTAGATATTTATTTATGCTCGAGAAGGATTTTTATAATTGAGTATTACTTATTTGTTGAATATTTTTAATAAATGCTAGTGTGTTAAATATTAATAACATAACGATATTGATGTAATTTGTAGCTTTTAAATGCTTCGAGCACACTCTCACTCTTTTCCCCGTATTTATAGCATTTTTACCTATTTATCTCTTCCACAACACCAAATATATTTATTACTTTCACAAATTGTTTTTCATTTGGAAAAAATGGAAGAGAGTGTTCATATTCATATTATTTTATCCATTTTTTCCAAGACGGTAACTAGAATAAGCTTTTTGAACATTAACTTTTCTTAGAAATGCATTTGTTGTATATATAGCGTTATAAAAATAATTTTTATTCTGAAATTTTATTTGGGATCTGTTTTGGTGGTAAATATCAAATTATACTTACTTGTCTTGTGGTTGAAAACTGTTTTTTGGAAATATAAAAGTGTCTATGAAAATGGAAACTTACTTGAAATCACAATACATTTTTTCAATACAAATTTATTTATTTATTTATTTCAAAATTTGGCTACACAGCAGGCAAAATAGACCAATAATAGTGTAGTTCCTTATTTTCAAAAATTACATATAAATTGACAGTATTTATTAATAAATAGTATAAATTATTATTCTTAAATATTAAAAAAAAATTAAAAATCTTTTCAAATAATTTTTTAATAAAGTAATATTGACTGAAAATTATCGGGAAAATCCTGATTGCTAGCAAATTCATTTTTGTTCAAAACTAAACGGTTCAAAGGCGAATTATATGCAGAGTTTGTTCTGGCATATTGTACTAAAAACAAATTATTTTCTCGGGTCGCATAAGTAGAAACTCTTAGATAAAATTGATTAATAAGATCTGCACAGTCAAATATGTTGTTAATAACTTTGAATGCAAAACAGATATCAGTTATTATTAGTTTGTTTTCCAAAGATACAAGGCTAATATCAGTACAGTATTTGAACTTAATATGTTTGATGAATCTATCCTGTATTTTCTCAATGCGATTAATATAAAGATATTGAGATGACCAACATACAGAGCAAAATTCAAGCTGGCTCCTTACCATAGAACAGTATAAGGACAAAAGAGTCTTATATGATTTAAATTCCTTACAGGTTCTACAAATAAATCCTAACATTCCATAAGATTTTTTTTATAATTGCGTCCATATGTACGTTAAATATTAATTTCAAATATTAAATCTTCATTATTGATGAAATAATTAAAATCAATAAAAGCTCCGTTTCTTGTAAAAGAGATAGAAACACATTTCGAAACATTTATTTTTAATTTATTTAACTGTAAATATTCATTAATTCTATTAAGATCGGATTGTAAATTGATACAGTTCTGTAGGGTAGCAATTTTTTGATATATTTTTAGATCATCATGCCGAAATCTCTAATTTCCTTTTATACTGCACGACATTAAAAAAATTGATGTGAAGTGTGAATTTTCACACATTTCAGGGTTTTGCAGGTATTTAGTAAGTGAATGATGATTATTTGGGGTGCCAAAACAAATTTTATGACAAAATATTTTTTTATGAATTTTAATTCGAATGCCTATTACCATTATTTAAGTTTTTAAAGATGTGCAGTATTTTTTTTTTTATATATCAAGGTTCATTAAGATTTTGAAAATTGCGCCTATGGCTTCCATTGGTTGTTTTTAGTCATAGCTCCTCCCCTTTGATTTCGTGTACATTCAAATATATAATTAAATTATAATTTCAACAATTTCCACTGGTTATTAAATTTACGCTATTAAAAATTAAATGCAACAATTGCCAAAATATAATTAAAATTTTGAAAAAATAATTTAAACAATATAAACATGCAAAAAATAAATAAAAAATAATATTGTCTCCTCACGTAGGACTCGAACATGAGTCCGATTACGAATTCTTGGACAGAACGCAAGTATCTTAGCCACAGCACCAAGAAACACGTTACTGTTGAGCGTATTATATAACTATAAGTTGTCAACATTATTAGCAAAAAAACACAAAAAATGCTTTTTTTTCCAAAAACATAATCTGATCAAAAATTCCTGTTGAACTATTCCGGTTCACACCAATGTACATTACTTAGAATTTTTTCAGATTTTTAGTTTAAACCATCTGGGCTACAGGGTGTGGGACAAATTTTTTTTTGCACAATATTGGCAAAAATCGCTTCAAAATAATTTATTTTGGAAAAATAAAAATTTGATCGTTAATTCACGTACCAAGGGCTTTCATTTGATACCCTACTCAGAATTAAAAAAAAATATTTTTTTTTTCGATGAGCACATATTTGTTTATATTTTTAGGGGGATATGTTTTTTAGATGTTTTGGTATTTTTCCTATGTGCGGGTCAACGAGTTGTATAAGCATGCCAAATTTCAACTCTCTAGGTTTAGCCGTTCGGCTACAATTTTTACCGAACAGACAGACAGACAGACAGACAGACGACAAAATGACGGTATAAGGGTTTTTTGGTCATACCTACAAAACCCTAAAAAGAACACCTAGTATTTATGAATATATCGCAGTAATTTTATGGATACATATTTGTTTAGGTTAGGTTAGGTTAAGTAAGACAAGAAACGATCAGTTTTTAAACCATATCGATACACTGGTTTTTGTCTTAACAAGTTTTTGTTTTTAAAACATAATAGGCGACAATGGATTTTTGTAGCTACAGTGAGCATTCGATGTTCGCATAGTACATATCTAAGAGGTTCTTTGATCTGTTCATTATGCCTAGAGCGAGAAGACACGCAAGATTTCATCAACTTAGTGAATTTGAATTGGGGCGAATAGTGGGTCTGCGAGAAGCCGGTTTATCCTTTAGAGAAATTGCCACTAGGACGAATAGGAGTCTCCAGTCTGTGGTGGATTGTTGTCGGGTATGGTTCCAGGAAGACCGAACACGAAGAGCAGGATGTTTAGGACGTCGCTGAAAAATCCAAGAACGCGAAGATACACTTTTGGCTCCAAGGGACCGATTCACTTCTACAATGGTGATTGCAGACCAATGGTTTACAGAACATAGAAAGCCTATTGGGATACGAACCGTTTATCGCCGCAAAAAGACGTTTTGAACTGATTTCATACTGTCCTCTTCTTGTGTTACTCCACTCGTGCGCATCGAAATAACCGACTGGAGTGGTGCAGAGAAGGACTACAATGGAACCACGAATGGAATACGGTAGTCTTTAGCGACGAATCCAGATTCTGTTTGGGTATGCATGATAGCCGGGCAAGGGTGAGAAGGCGACGTGGTGAAAGACGTGATCCTCAATTTTATATGTAAAGGCCAGTGCACCGTTAGAGTTATGGTGTGAGGGGCTATTGCTTATGGCAGTAAGTCACATTTGATCTTCATCAGAGGCAACATGATCGCCCATCGTTACATTCAGGAACTAGTGGAAACTCATGTTCTACCCTACCTCAGGACCTTCCTCAATTCACTATTTCAACAAGACAATGCGCGACCACATGTAGCCAGAGTTGCGTTGGACTACTTTGAGTGTAATCAAATCAAATTGTTGCCTTGGTCACCCAGATCTCCCGATCTTTCACCCATTGAACACGTATGGGAAATTATGGGTAGAAGATTGCTAAATTTATCCCATCCCCCACAGACTCTAGAGGCACTTTGTCGTGAGATACAGGTAGGCTGGGATGATAGATCTCAGGAGAAAATCGATCACCTAATTAGGAGTATGCCCAGACGTGTTAATGAGTGCATAGCGCACCATGGAGGCTCAACCTATTATTAATTTTTCTCGGGATCTAACTGTCCGATTCTCTTCAAATTTTGTTCGTTAACTTACCTTGCCCTAATAAACATGTATACCAAAAATTATTGAAATAAACTAATTATTACTGGGTGTTCTTTTGTTAACGTCACGTAGTATATATGCCATAAAAGGAAATTACAGAATTGAAAGCAACTATTTATATCATTAATAAAGATATTAAATAAAAGAGGCCCAAGGTGACTCCCTTGTGGTACTCCTGAGGTGATATATTTTATTTAAGATTTATGACCATTCACAACAACATACTACGTTCTATAAGTTAAATATGATTGTAGCCACCGCAGCATATTACCACACACTCCAATTTTACTTAGTTTCACCAGTAATATTTCGTGGTCAATGGTGTCGAATGCTTTACTAAAGTCAGTATATACAGCATCAACTTGCACTTGAAGATTTAGAGATTTGAAGATAAAATCACAATATAAGGTTAAGTTTGTCTCTACAGATTTTCCCGAATAAAAACCATGTTGTTGTTGAATGATATCATTTTTAACAAAAGAAAACAAAACTTTGAAAACAATGCGTTCACATTTTTTTTTTTTTTCAAATACACATAATATGGATATCGTACATATATAATAAGCAAGTGTCTGTATGAAATCTGGGTAACATTGTGACGTCATATTTTCCTAAGGTTCTCGTGATTGGCTAACTGGGGACACCCTGTCTCTTGATTGACAGATATTTTGCAGATTTATTCTCTAAGAAACTGCGAATAAAATAGCATATAGAACTGTCTAGGGTTCGTAGGCATAAACAAGAAACTCTAGACACTCTTATATCCTATGAACATATGAAAAATATTTTGCAGATTTATTTTCAAAAAATCTGCGGATAAAATAACATATAGAAATGTCTAGGGTTTCGTAGGCATAAACAAGAAACTCTAGATACTCCTATATCCTTTGACTGATATTAACAATATTTTGCATATTTATTCTCTAAGAATCTACGAGTATAATTACATACAGAAATGTCTAGGGTTTTGTAGGCATAAACAAGAAACTCTAGACACTGTTATATCCTTTGACCGATATGAACAATATTTTGCAGATTTATTTTCTAAGAATCTACAAATATAATTATTTACATAAATTTCTAGGGTTTCGTAAGCATAAACAAGAAACTCTAGACAGTGCTATATCCTTTGACCGATATGAACAATATTTTGCAGATTTATTCTCTAAGAATCTACGAATATAATTACATACAGAAATGCCTAGGGTTTTGTAGGCATAAACAAGAAACTTTAGACACTGCTATATCCTTCGACCGATATGAACAATATTTTGCAGATTTTTTCTCTAAGAAACTGCGAATAAAATAGCATATAGAACTGTCTAGGGTTCGTAGGCATAAACAAAAAACTCTAGACACTCCTATATCCTATGAACGATATGAAAAATATTTTGCAGATACTTTTCAAAAAATCTGCGGATAAAATAACATATAGAACTGTCTAGGGTTCGTAGGCATAAACAATAAACTCTAGACACTCCTATATCCTATGAACGATATGAAAAATATTTTGCAGATTTGTTTTCAAAAAATCTGCGGATAAAATAACATATAGAACTGTCTAGGTTCGTAGGCATAAACAAGAAACTCTAGACACTCCTATATCCTATGAACGATATGACAAATATTTTGCAGATTTGTTTTCAAAAAATCTGCGGATAAAATAACATATAGAACTGTCTAGGATTCGTAGGCATAAACAAAAAACTCTAGACACTCCTATATCCTATGAACGATATGAAAAATATTTTGCAATTTATTTTCAAAAAATCTGCGGATAAAATATCATATAGAAATGTCTAGGGTATCGTAGGCATAAACAAGAAACTCTAGACACTGCTATATCCTTTGACTGATATGAACAATATTTGGCAGATTTATTTTCTGAGAATTTGACATAGATAATTAGCAAGTGTCTGTGTGTAGTGTCGGTAACATTGTGACGTAAATTTTTTCTAAGGTTCGTGATTGGCTAACTGGAGACACTCTGTCTCTTGATTGGCTGACAGGTGACACACTCTCCCGTGATTGGCTAACTCGTGATATCCTGTCCCGTGATTCGATACAAACAATTGACATTTTTATATTATAAATCAGTCATTGTTGACGGGTAATAACCTAGCAGGTCTATAATTTTCAACCGGGCTCTTATTACCTTTCTTAAAAATATGTTTTACAACTGCATTTTTCCAGGATGTTGGAAAAATACCTGTATTTAATGTAATTTATTAAATAAAAGTGAAAGCGGTAAACTAAGGGAAGAAGCACAATAACACATAACGTTATTAAAATAACGTTAGAAAATAACTTTTTATGAATCGTTATAGGTTATTATAACGTTATAAAAATATCGTTACGTTATTGTATTAGAAATTGTAGTTGAATTGTTATTATAACGTTATCGGGTACCGTTACGTTATCCATCCCTGATTTTGACACACGTCTTTAAGGCGCCTCCTTAAGACGTTGACGCCGCCTAAAACGAACATCTAAGAACCCGACTATCTTAGGCCTCCTCTCTACGCCACTGGTCAGACTCCCTTAAATCTAAAGTACAGTGGTTTATAATAATGAAATTTATTTTAAGTGTGCAAATTTAAAAACAACTCTTCACTACACTAATGTGAAATCTTAAATGTTAAATCTTTTTTTGACTGACTTAAAAAAAAGAAAAACTTATAAGTATAATACAGAGTAATGTCCATTTTTAATTTATACAGAGTCCATATAATCTTACAAAAATTCAGTTTTAACTTCAACGGAGCGGGCGAGCTCATTAAATCACACAGTTCTGACTGGTTAAAACAGTCTGAGTTGTGAAGTTGCTGGTTCAGTTCCCTGTTGGTGATTTTATTCAAGTTAGAATACGCGGGTTGCCTCTTATATTTCGGGAATTGCGCTAAACTAGTGCTGGCAACTGACGCTTCTATCGTAAAGTTTGACATTTTTGACGGTATACGTATTCAGAACATTTTGACGTACGAGCGCTAAAATGTGTTGTTTACAGTAACTTGAAAAAAGCGCATTAAATCGCAACAGTTTGGACTGGTGAATACTGAATTGTGCGGTTGGTAGTTCAATTCTCCGTCGGTGATATTATTCGGGCGAGAATAATATGTTTACATTACTCTCATTTCACAATCATTCACCCCTCATCCAGGTGTAGGAGCTCGCCCCCTGGCATCGGCGATTAGCCTCCTTGCAGAAATAGACGATGTAAAATAAATTAAATAAATAATAATAAATAATTATAATAATAATAACATTTTCGAGCGATTATTTTTTACAACTTTCGACGTGTATTAACCAACAACAGTGCATCAATGATATTAATTCAACTTTTGGCGATGAAACACCATCAAGGACTACTGTTTATCGATGGTTTGTCGACTTCAATCGTGGTCGTAGTTCGCTTAAGGACGAATTTCGTGAAGGTCGTCCAAAATTGGTTGTTGTTCCGGAAAACATTTATGCTGTGCGTAAACTGATACTGCAAGATCGTCATATGACTTATCATGAGATTGAGGTATCCTTGGGAATTAGTGGGACCAGCATACATTCACTATTGCATGAACATTTGGCAGTCAGATTTGTTCGCGTTGGATCCCACATAATTTGAAAATCGGAGTGGAAAATGCCTCAATCGGAGTGGAAAATGCCTCAATCGGAGTGGAAAAAGTACTTCGAAAATTGGTTCAAACGCATGCAAAAGTGTAATCTTGATGGAGAATATTTTTAAAAACAATAAAGCAACTTTTGTTGATAAATAATTGTTTTTGATCTCAAATCCCGAAATATAAAAGGCAACCCTCGTATTATAGGGAAATAAATTTAAGAACGTAGTGCCGCGGTGTTCAATTTTGGAACGTGGGTAGAGGGTACTTAATGTTATTGTTACATAGCTGTAAAATTATAGGAATAAATATGTTTTACAATATTTTGTGAACCTGTTATACTATTTTATCAACAAGTAAATTAATACAAATGTTTATAAAGCCATATTTTTGCATGACACGTCTCTAAAAAAATAAAAACTATATTTTGTGAATGTCGGAGGTTATGGCGATAACATTTTCGTAGTGGATTATTTAAAATATCGGCATTTCCAGATTAGAGCGATTCTAAGTGGTGAACTTTTAATGACTTACTTCAAAGTAGAAGTCGTTGGCATTAGTCATACTGTTTAAGTTTGTTTATGTCGATTTGTTTTTGCAAAGTCCAATAAAATGGATAGATTGTTGTGTACCTATGTGCAATTCTAGGAAAAACAGGGACCCTGAATTATCGTTCCTCAGATTTCCACCTACAATGTTAAATTAATAACAAAACTTGGAATCGAGGAAGTTATAAATTGTCGTAAAGCTTGGATTAGAAAAGAAAAATTTGGAATAAAGTGGGCCATTGGTTGAAAATTTGCTTACACTTCCTCTCTTTCATATACAACGCGTGAATTTTTAATTCCATATGTAAACTTGAAATAATCCACTATACATTTTTTATCACCATAACCTACAGCACAAAATATATTTTTAATATTTTTTAGAGACGTGTCATGCAAAAATTTGGCTTTATAAACATTTGTATTAATTTACTTTAAAACTTATTAAAATAGTAAAACAGGTTCACAAAATATTGTAAAACATTTATTCCTATAATTTCACTTTCATAGCTATGTAACAATAACATTGAGTACCCTCTACCCACGTTCCAAAATTGAACACCGCGGCGCTACGATCTTAAATTTAATTCCTTATTGCTTTTTTGTTTTACTATTTTCTGAAAGCTCGAAATATGAACTAATATCCAACAGTAATATCTCTAAAATGATAAATGATGGACTACCCTTGGGTTTTCATTTGTGTGCATTTGTGTCTAGTAGTATTTGTCATCAATAAAAATTATTTATTATTTACTACATTGATCACATTTGAATGGTGCCTCTCCAGAATGAATTTGCTTGTGAACAATAACAACTCCTGATCCTGCAAATGTTTTAGCACATTGTTTATCACATTTGAATGTTTTTTCGCCAGAAAGAACTCATTCGTGAATAACAAGTTTACTCTTTTCAGAAAATACTTTGTTACACTGATCATATTTGAATGGTTTTTCTCCAGAATGTTTTCGTTTGTGCTTAAAGAGACTTGATGGGTCTGAATATGCTTTACTACACTGATCACACTTGAAAGGTTTTTCGCCAGAATGAATTAGTTCATGAATAACCAATTTAATCTTTTGAATAAATGCCTTATCACATTGATCACATTTGAATGGTTTCTCTCCAGAATGTGTTTGTTTGTGCTTCATGAGATATGATGAGCTTGAAAATGCTTTATTACACTGATCACATATGAATGGTTTTTCGCCAGAATGAACTCGTTTATGAATAACCAGTTTAGACTCCAGAGTAAATGATTTGTTACACTGATCACAATTGGATAGTTTCTCTCCAGAATGTGTTCGTTTGTGCTGAATGAGAGTTGATGAGGCTGGATATGCTTTACTACACTGATCACATTTAAATGGTTTTTCGCCAGAATGAACTCGTTCATGAATAACCAGTTTAGACTTTTGAGTAAATGTTTTGTTACACTGATCACATTTGAAAGGTTTTTCGCCAGAATGAAGTAGTTTGTGAATAACAAGTTTACTCTTTTCATAAAATTCTTTGTTACACTGATCACATTTGAATGGTTTTTCGCCAGAATGAACTCGTTTGTGAACAACAAGTTTACTCTTTTCATAAAATCCTTTGTTACACTGATCACATTTGAATGGTTTCTCTCCAGAATGTGTTCGTTTGTGCTGAATGAGAATTGATGCCTTTGAAAATTCTTTATTACATTGATCACATTTTAATGGCTTTTCGACAGAATGAACTCGCCCATGAATAACAAGATTCTTCTTTCGATTAAATGCTTTGTTACAATGATTACATTTAAATGGTTTCTCTACAGAATGTGTTAGTTTGTGCCTAGTGAGAGTTGACGAGTGTGAATATGCTTTATTACACTGATCACATTTGAATAACTTCTGCTCGGAATGCTTGTGCTTATTTAGATGCGCAAGCCACAAAAATGTTTTATTACACTGCTCACATTTAAATTCCCTTTTTCCAGAATGGCACGCACGTTTGTGACCTTTAAGAAGCCCTGACCGACTATACGATTTATAACACTGATCACATTTAAATGCATTCTCTTTATTGCCATTTGATAACCGCGAACGTGCTTTATAAGATTGCTCACGCTTGAATGGTTTCTCTACAGCATGTGTTTGTTGGTGAATATTGTAATGTTCTAACTGTGAAAATGTTTTATTACACAGCTCACATTTGAAAGGTTTCGCTTCAGAATGAATTTGCGTATGCAAAAGTTTATGTAAAACAGGATAACTAGATCCCGATAAATTCTTCTTGGATATATTATTCTTGCTTGATGTTGACTTGGTTTGTTCAGACTTGTTAATAGACCCTTCCTCGCAACTCTTATCTGAACAATTGGAAGTTGTTTCAAAATCTGCAAACAAGTGTTGATTAATCAAATAGAAAGTAAATAATAAAAATAGAAGTGATATGTGAATTATTACACAACTCAGAGTTACTTAGGGTTTTGGTAACAGAGGGTTCAAATTCTGAATGTCTGGGACAACAATTTTTATACTTCAAAATAAACAATTTTCAAAATCATTTGTAAGTATTAATCTAAGTATTGAGAGCTCCATTTAAGAAAATTTGTAAAACATGATATCTTTTGAAAACACGAACTGATAACAAATTTCTTTTGCACTATTTTGTCTCACATAGTGTATCAGCCAAATGGTTAATGTTGATATAATGCTTTTAAGCAAAGACGTGGCCGGGTGGGCTGAGCAATGTTTTCAAATAAATAGTAACAACATTAACAAAATGTATAGAAGAAATTTAAATGACTGTTTTCTTTCTCAGATAGCTAATGAACTTATACATTGCAACTGGGCATATGAATCTGTTGATGTTGAGTTCATTTACTCTAATATGTATAGTAATATCAAAGATGTTTTAGATAAGATATGCCCTTTAAAGCTTGTCAATGTTAATCGTTGTTCATCACAATTATGGATCAATAATGATATTAAACACTACCGTCAAGAGCGCGATAAGGCGTACAAAAAGTTTAAACTGACTAGCAATCCAATATATTGGGATAATTACAAAAATTTTCGTTACAAAGTCATTTCCTTATCACGTAAAGCTAAAAAGAATTATTTTGTAAAATAAATAGTTTAAAGCATGATTCTAAAAATATGTGGGTCACATTAAAACAAATTGTTAACAATAAGAATGCGGTTGAAATAAACAACGACATTATTTTTGAAAATTTAAATGTGCCTGAGGAATCAACTGTAAATAAATTTAATATGTACTTCGTTAACAGTTTGCAAGAAATTGTCGATAGTATACCGTCTGTTACATCAGTGTGTTCGAACTATAATCTGCCAAGTATCGTAAGCACTCTAAAAAGTTTTGAAACCATTTCTACACAAAAACTTAAAAATATAACATTCAATTTTCAAAATAAATTTGCAGTGAATAATTGTATCGATGCCAAATTCTTAAAAGATAACTTTCATGTTATAGGTTATCCCTTACTGCATTCAATTAACACTTCAATAGAAACTGGCACTTTTCCCGACGCGTTAAAAAATGCTACCGTTGTCCCTATTCCAAAAATTTCTGGAACCAATAATGCTAGTAATTTTAGACCCATAAATATATTACCAATATGTGATAAATTAATTGAAATAGTTGTACATGAACAGATCGTAAATTATTTTAATAATAACAATTTATTTTTCGAACGACAATCTGGTTTCCGTTCTAAGCATTCCTGTAAATCAGCACTGTTAATTGTTTTAAATACATGGATATCAGATAAAGATATGGATAAAACAACGCTTCGCATATTTATTAATTTCAAGCGGGCTTTTGAAACTATCGATAGGGATATTTTACTTCAAAAGTTGCACTATTATGGTTTAAGTGGTACCGTGTGGAAATGGTTTCAAAATTTGTTTATCTGGAAATATTAACAACCCTTCTGGTGTGCCTCAAGGTAGCGTTCTAGGTCCGTTGTCATTTATAATTTATATTAATGATATACAATTTTGTACTAAATACTGCTCTATTAATTTATTTGCGGACGACACTTTAATATCATTGGCTGATTTTGATCAAGCTCGTATTGTGGAGAGGCTTAATGTGGATCTGGTTTCAATTCTTGATTGGCTAAATATCAATAAATTAAAATTAAATGTGCAAAAAACTAAATGTTTGGTTATTGGTTCGAAAAAAAATTACGATAAATATTTCACAAATAATTACGATTTATTACTGGACAAAGTCAAATTAGAATACACACGTGAAATAAAATACTTAGGCGCAATTGTTGATAGCGAGTTAGGGTTTAAAGAACATTCTAACATGTTAATAAAGAAAATTGCCAAAAAAATTGGGATTATGTCAAGGACAAAAATAAGTAAAAAAAAATGTATTTTAAAATTTAATCAACATAATAAAATAAATTATCTAATGTTATTTTGTTTAATAATTGTGCAAGGTGTAGATATCGTTTTTCAAATGTTCCATATAGCATTCGATCGATAGGTAAAATTACATTATTATGTTTTACTTGTCAAATTCATGGTGATGCATGATTACTTAAAAACTAATAAATTATAATTTTTCCCTCGTATCATAGAAAAAGAAATAAAAAAACTGAAAATATCAAAATCGATAGGGGAAACTTCCTAAGCGCCCTGCCATCTGGTGGCAATTTGCGAAAGATACGAAAGTGACATTGTTTTGTTTTGTTCAATGGAGAAATACATGTTTTTTTGTTGTTTGTGTTTTCTTTTTGTGAATCATGAAAAAAAAAACAATCAATTTTGTTGTGTGCCGCAATGTCAATCGTGAATAAAGAAGATACCTTCTTAGACATTCCATAATTTACCTAAATCGAAAAAAAAAAATATCAATTGAAACGACGTTTGGAGGCAGAGAGAAAGTGGATCGTAGGTTTTTATGGACCCAAAAACTAAAAATGGGCAAAAATTTCAGGCAGAAAAATATATGAATTGAAACGACGTTTGAAGTAGGTTTTTATAGACCCAAAAACTAAAATTGGACAAAAATCCAAGCCCATGCATGCACGTTTGCTCGTTGAATTTTATGGAAAGTGATTTTTTACATCCAAGAAAAAAAGCATTTATCCCACCCAAAATTTGCATCAGTTGATATATTAAAAGGCCCTTCTACTTTTTCAGGCAGTGATATTAATTTTTACTTATATATTTACCATATTTTTGTTGCTATTATATTGACAGACAAAAAGAATTAAAAATACAATGAAAAACTAAAAACTTCCTTGAAATTTCTTTAGAATAGTATATTATTGCATATCTCGTAAATCGTAGATTTCTTTTAAATAAAAAAAAAAGCTCGGAAAACAGGAAAAATACAACTGGTGTTCATTTTCACCATGTAAACAAATACACGACTAACAGTTTAATGTCACTTTCGAGTGTTCCAGCTTTGGCGCATATGGCGCCGCGATCTTAAAAAGTTTCGCCTATTGCAAAAGATTTCGGTATCATTAAAAGCAGGTAAAAATTCTATTTAGATTGATACCATTACGAAGCTTGTAAGTTACTATGGGGCAACAATCACAAAAAATGTAGATTTGAAAACTATTTTATGTTCAGGGGTAGAAGTTGTCACCCTGTACATATAATAACATAATAATGTTAAATTATTGACTGACCTATGTTTTGTCCAGTTGTACTCGTCTCAGAATCACAGACCTCCCCACGTTTTGGCGTTATGTCAATATCCTTAGTGATGACAATAGTATTAAATTTGGACATATAATGGGACATCTTAGCATTATATAATATGCAATATGTCGCCAAAGGATTGCGATTCTCTAAAATAAAATACTCATAGTTACTATTGCTCTGTCTATGTTTTCATTATAAATAATTTGTAGAGTAGATATGACTTAAATAAAGGACATAAGTAGACTGCACATAAAAAACTGCAAGACTGCAAATAAAATTTCAGGTCGCAATAAATAATAAAAACTCCGCCCTTAAATCTATTGAAGCAGGGGTCCAGAATCTATTGAACAAGGAAGCGTGCTTGGACTTGTCTTGTTTAACCTATATATAAACGATATTCCTAAAAGTAATAGCACCAGTCTCAGTCTTTTCGCTGATGACACTGCTCTGATCACCTCAGCTTGGCGTCTAAGTGTTGTAGTAAATAATTTGAATCAGATAGCCAATAAAATTTATAAGTATTTTTTGAAATGGAGGTTAAAATTAAATGAACTAAAGACAGAATTCATTATACTCACAAAACGCCGGCCCAATTTATCAAATATTGCTATTAAAATTAATAATATTGAAATTATCCCAACTAAACATGTTTAGTATCTGGTGTACTACTAGATGACAAATTAACATTTAGTAAACACATAAATGATAGATGTATGTCAGCTAAGAAAACCTTAAGACAACTTCACCCGATTTACAACCGAAGATCCAATTTAAATCAAAAGAACAAACTTATAATATATAAAACAATGATCAGTTTTAACCAGTTTTAACTTATGGATGTCCTGCTGCCTGGCACTTTGCTAGCAACTTCAACATAAAAAATTTACAAATTATTCAAAATTTCTGTCTAAGAATAATAGGCAGATATCTTAAGTACCATCTCATCAGTAGTATGCACTAAGATATAAAACTTGAATATATTCATGATCATATCGTATCGCATAACGTACGTGCGACCGCTACTCGATTTTAGTGCATCAATATGGTCACCCAAACTCCTCAAAGATATAAGACTGCTGGAGAGTGTGCAGAGACGTTTCACCAAGATCCCATCCACACTTCGTTCTTTATCTTATAAAGAAAGACTACACAAACTAGGACTACCGTCTCTTGAAGCTCGTCGTACCCGTGGTGACTTGATAACTATGTACCGCTTGGTTACCAACTGCTTCAACTGCGATATGACCCCATTAATTAATATGAATACTGACTCACGACTTCGTGGCCACAGGTACAAACTTAACCACGACAAATACAAAAAGAATGTGAGTGCTAATTTTTTGACCAACCGAGTGTTTGTATCTTGGAATTGTCTGCCCGCAGAAGTTGTCCAAGCTCCAAGTCTCAACGCTTTCAAGAACCGGCTGGATGAGTACATTAATTTGTTCCATTTAAGCTAACTTTTTGTTTTCATTTATTTCTGTATGGTCTTTTTTTTTTACTTAATCTTTATTTACTTTATTTATGTTGAGATGTATCATATATTTATGTATGTATATATTTATTTCTGTATGTTCTATACATATATTTGTTTTGTATCAATATGTATGAACACACAAGCCTCTGGCTTTGTTCAGTAAAATAATTAATAATAATAATAATAATAATATCAAAAAAAAAAAAACAAAAGATAAATATTTTCAAAGGATAGCTAATTATGAAAACCACCTAATAAAAAATGTAGGATCAGTTTATAAAACATTAAAATATTTTAAACATCCTGTTAAAGCGAACAAATAACTAATTATTTCTATTTTTTTCCTAAGTACTAAAGTGAGAGATTTTTTTAAAATTTTTCCTCTATTTTATAAAATAATTAAAATGTAAAAAATAGCATATTTAAAAACTATTAAAACCATGTAATTATAGAGGTTATACGTAAAAGTGGTACTCTAGTCAATAAGAAACATATTCTGTATTTTTTAAAATTATGATCAAAAAAAATTGTTATTATTATTATTTAAATAAAATTCCGGCCTCTTTAAAATATCGGGTAATCTGAAGTGTTTTTGAAGAGAAAAAAAATGCAAAAATTCATTAATAACAGAGGCATTAATACAATAAGTTCTACTGACCAGTGTTCTTGATAGTTGTATACTCCAGTTCATCGTCTTTATCTTTAATGATGTCTGCAAGTTTAGATATCTCCCCTGTGACGTTTTTGGTGGTTTTATTCTGACATCCATCACCTGTAGCTCCATCTCTGATTTCTGCAACAAACAGATCATAGTCGAATACAAAATAATTATCTACAGTAAAAACATATCACTATTTAAAATGTTGCTAAGTTCGTCTGAAGTAACAACATAGCAATATAACCGGTGTCCCATCATGTTTTGCTGTTTTTGCAGAGCGCTGGTTTGGCAACGTTGTATAGTAGCGCCACGACTCGGTATTCTCCAGTTAGAGGCAGGTTGCGGATTATTTAGTAAGAATGGGAGGTGGACGGGAGAATATTGCGCGCTCTTCATTGAGTAATTTGAAAACCCAAGAATCGTACGTAGCGGCATTCTGCCTTTTTTGCAATCGTTTCAATATTCACCGTGTGGCCGATGCTCCGAGCCCCAGTTTAGTTAAACAAGTTTAGAACAACAGGTTCTTTTGTAAACAAGACGCCATCAGGCCGCCGTCAGTCTGTAAACACACCTGAGAACGTCGCTGCTATTCGGGTTGGAAAAAGGAAACCAGAAAAAGTCATTTCAAAGCGGGGGGGACTTACAATGGTCCCCAAGGAGCCCTGACATGACTCCTCCCGATTTATTTTTGTGGGGTTATCTTAAGTTCAAAGTGTATGAGAGAGTACCACGCACTTTGAGAGCTTTAAAATAGCGAAATCAGGTCCAAATAAACGCTATTCCAGAGGAAATGCTAGCAGCTATTTTTGTAAATTTAAGGTCCAGACTTCGAGAATGCGTGGCACGTGATGGAAGACATCTTGACAACATTATTTTTAAGAAATAAAATACGAATTTATTGTTAACATTTTGGCACTATATAAATTATTTTTTATTCACAAATATTTTTTTTATTTAAGTTTAAAAACAGCAAAACATTATGGGACACCTATATAACAATAACATATTAATAAATGTGCAGAGAATTACTGGTATGCGAGCGAAAAAGGTTCAATGTCACGTGACTCAATTTCTTAACATCGTATAGGCAACCCATCCTACATAAGTCGGCAACACATTTGTGTTATTACAGTCTATTGGCGTAACATTTGGGGTAACTGGGGTCCAAAACATAATAAGGCAAAAACAGTTTCAAACAGATTTTAAAAATTATAATTGTCAAAAAGGCAAAACTATATATAATTATTAAAAAAAAAAATTGATGTGAAGTTTGATTTTTCACACATTTCAGGGTTTTGTATGTATTTAATAAGTTTAATAAGCCAACATAGTACTGGATATCTAGGAATATTGGTCTATAATCACATCAAAATCAACAGTTTTTTGATAATCACATTTATTCGTTATTTGAGAACTAAGAGCTTCAATTTATTTTTTTTTAACAAAATTTAAATAATTTGCCAAAAATCCCAGCGTTTTTGTCTACATTTGCTCTATATTCAAGCCTTCATTAGATTAATAAGAAATATATTGATGAATGGCTTAATTTTTTTCAATTTTAGAAACGTATTTCTCACTATTAACAGTGTGTTATTTAATTTATACGTATTTCATTACTATAAATGATATATTCCTCTTTGATACCTTAAAAACTAAAATCTAAAGTCATTCATTCAATAGATTGAATCACAGTGTGTAATAATATAATAAAATAACTGAACACTCCAACACTACACTCTGCAGTAGAGTGTATTGCGGTGTGGTGTGTGTAACTTGGTTCACAACAAATATTTTATTTTATTTTTTTATATTTTTAATTTCAAAATATTTTAAGATAAAAAAAAAATATATTTTTTTGTTTTGATATTGCAATTTTTGCGTCATGTTCTGTTAACCTATATTAATATAATTTGTTTTAAAATCATAGTTTACAAAATAAATAACTTTTTCACCTTTCGCCACTAGTTTTTAATATCTTTTACGATTTGTGAAACATTTTATAAAATTATATTCTCTAGAATGACTTGAAAGTAAAATAAAAATATTTACAAATGTTCAAACTGCCTTCCATTTTGATTTAAATACTTTCGCATCTTTATTCTTGAGCTATTTGTAGCTCGGAGCATAATTAAAAATCTATAAAAATTAATTTAAAACAATAATAAGTAACAATAACAAACAGTATGAAAGCTACTGTCAAATATATTTGACAGCAGCTCGGCACTGGCAACATTAGAAAACAATATTTTCTGAAAAATTAGCTGGTTACGACACTTCGCACCTTTTTCGCTCATAATGTTCTCATTACTAACCATTTTTCCATTCAGCAATGCTCTCTATTCCAGCCATCACTATAAAATCATCAGTAGCTTCATATTCTGTATTAAAATCAGTGTCATTTTTAATATCCCCATATCTGGAATCATCTACATGTGCATTACCACCTGGTTTATTATTAAAATTCATTTCTGAAACAAAATTATACTGTTATATCGACTGTCATATTCTAATACTTCTAATACATCCTACCCCATAAATTAATGAAAATGTGTTTGAACTGATGTTTGTAACGTATGGTTTATATTCCAAACGTTTAAGCGGAACTAGATTTTTAAATCTAGTAACATTTAATAACTGACTCGGGTGTTTGTCATTTTATTTAAGCAATTGTAAATCATTCTTATGTTTAATATTCAGGTTGACGCGTCATTTTAAAATGTAATTTCCATTACATTTTGATTTTTTGTATCATTCTTAATACAATTGCTGATTTCTTAAATTTTTTGTCATTCATAATATTACAGTTCATTTCTTTGACTTAAGCGGAACTAAACAGAAGTTATCATGAGCTCACTTACTATCGAATGAATCAGGTTTTTGTTAAATAAAATGATCAAACTACCGATTCAATCATTAAAACTACTAAATTTAAAAATCCAAGTTCTGCTTAAATGTTTGGAAGAGACTATATTTTTTATAATAAAAGTCACTCATCATTTTGAATTTTTACGTCTATTTAAATTATTTAGATCTAAGTTCGGAACTTAAGAAAAGGAAACTCCCATTTAGATCAACTTAAACGCTTGGAATAGACTAGTGTTGTTGTACTTGAGTTTTTCAACTAGGCAAGGGAT
Organism: Liopterus haemorrhoidalis; assembly: GCA_963971575.1. Classification (NCBI taxonomy): domain Eukaryota; kingdom Metazoa; phylum Arthropoda; class Insecta; order Coleoptera; family Dytiscidae; genus Liopterus; species Liopterus haemorrhoidalis. Next base: position 49,371,481 of record OZ020613.1, read on the forward strand.
GCGCCGGCAGTCACACTCTCTCAACCTGGCGCGACCATCGATCTTTCCGCGTGCGTGGTTCAGCGATTCGTAGAGCGCAGGCTGAAAATATGACACTTGGCGTTCCTTTCGTAGTGACCAAGTTGTTCTGAAAGGGACGATTACCCCAGTACAGTTGGTATATTTTGTAAATATATCTTTTGTGCTGCGCCGGCAACACTAGTCTACTTCTCACAAACTAAAAAACAAAACTCGTCACAAAGAGTAATGAGCAAATTAAATTAAACTAATAACTACATATCATTAATAACGTAAGCATCAATAAAACTAGATATACTGACCAGTGTTTCCAACATCTATTGTCTCTAGGTTATCTTCTCACTGACCGGTGTCTACTAGTTCAATAAAATCTTTTTGATCTTAAATCTTTTAGATCTTATATAAATCTATTTTGATATAAATCTTTTAGATCTTATTATCTATGGTGCTAATACGATACACATTTTTGCAACTGTGTCTGGTTCTTGAAATAAACGGTTCTTACACAAAATTGCGCGCTCACATATTTTGTTATAGTCGCTACGTATCAGTCCGTGCCGATTACAGCGTACCCACGCGTAAAAACGATTCGAAAAATTCTACAGATTTCAGTGCGGTGTGGAAGACAAAGCGCTTTCCAGTTAGATGCGAAACACTCCGAACTACTCTAAACTCTTCTACTCCGAACTATTCTGAAATTATTACACTTCGAACACCGTTTAGTCTCCTCAAAATGATTCGATTTTAACCGTTTACCCCCACTTCAATGGTCTATTAAAGGGGTTCTTAACCCCTTCACGCACAGCTCCGTGACATATACGGCAGTGATGGGCGCGTAGAATACATGATGTAGACTAATGTAGATTTTACGCGTAAACATGTCAAGTAGAATATGCCTTTGTTTACGTGTCGAATGTAGAATGTAAACTGTACATGCGCAGTACGTTTAAATGTAATATTTGAAATAATAGAATGGTAATAGTTTAAATTTACTTTAATATTTATGTTTATTTCAATTTTATGTAGTTCTAATTACATATATTGTTTCAAAAAATGTTATCTCACAAATCGTATGTTGTTATGGACAACATAAATTACTTGGTTTCTGTCTGTATGAACTACAAAAGTAAATTTAAAATTAAAAGTTAGCAGTTGTTTTAATCAGGAAGGATCAGGAAGCGGTCAAAAATATTAAATTTGAGTTCTTTACTTCTTCTTCTACTTAAAACTGGCGGTATTTTATTTTTTAAACGTTACATAACCTCATTTTTCATTATTCTACGCCAGATTCTACGTGTCTACACAGTCTACACTTCTCTACGCTGTCTACGGTAAATTTACACGTAGACGTAAAAAATTCAAGTTTACGCGTAGACGCCCATCTCTGATATACGGGCGGCGGTTACTTGCAGAAATGCACAACTCCGTGACATATACGGGCAGCGCGCTGTTATGTTTATTCAAATATAACAGCTCCATGTATGTCACGGGCAATGTTTTTTTATTCAATTATTTTAAGTCCGTTTATGTTCCGTACGATGTTATGTTACCGATCCCGACCCCCTTCCATCCCAGCGCAGCCGACACTTTGATGGTCAGGGGAAATGTTTATTTGCTTACAATCAACTGATAATTATTATACCTCGCCACAATTAGCCGATTTTCTTATATCGATCTATATGGAACGCTCCGATCAAATAGGAAAGATTTGCCACAGCAACTTTCAAAGAAAAAAATTAAAAGAGGATACTCGATAGCATTTCAAAGGCGAAAAGTGATGGTAATGAAAAGGCATGACAAAAAAGTAGTAAATTTGCTGTCGACAATACATAATCCGGAAAAAGTACCAACTACTAAAAAAGATAAAGAAGGAAATGTAATAAGGAAACCAAAATTAGTTGTGGATTACAATAATACGATGGGAGGAGTTGATCGCTTGGATCAACATCTACACGACTATCAGATCGTAAAAAAACGGCAGGAAGCGATCCAAAAGGCAGGAAGACCAAAACCACCCGGACCATTACGTCTAATAGAAAGACATTTTCCAGATTTTATTCCCCCCACTGAAAAAAAAGCTGTTCTATATAGAAATTGTGCAGTATGCTGCTCAAAACTAAATGAGAGAGGAAAGAAAATAAGAAAGGAAAAGAGATACTGGTGTCAGGAGTGCAATGTTGGACTATGTGCAGTGCCTTGTTTCAAATTATTTCATACCCAATTAAAATCTTAAAAAAACATTTAAATTTACGTTTTTTTTTTTTTTGCTTGAACTGTATTTTAATAAAATTAGGTTACAAAATTTTACAGATAAAAAATTGTTTTTTTTTACCCAAATATCAAAAAAAAAAAAAAATGTGCGTTAAGGGGTTAAACTTATGTAGTTCGAGAAAAAAATGTTCAAGAGGGGTCTTGAACATTTTTTTTGCGGACCCCATCCCAACAATGTATCGCTGGTTATTTTAATAAATGGTCTTCCGCATTTATAGAGATGAACATTTTTATTAGCATATAGAATAAAAAAACATATGATGAATAAAAATAATAGTAACAAGAATTAAAAAAGTTACAAATTATAATCCGTTAGACTCATACAAACATTTCCTGGTCAAAATAGAATTTATTGTGATATGTTTTCTGTAAATAATTTACAGTTGAATAAAAATAATTAAAATTTTACTAATTATTTTTTAGTTATGTCAATAACTAGTTAGATAACAACAAATACAAAAAGTCTTGACCTTGTAGGATTTTTATTAAATGAGTTATTTGAATAAAAGCGAAAAGTTAATGTTAATGTTAATGTTAATGATTTAAAGTTAATGTCAAAATTGTTCCGCGGACCGTCGGTAATGGCTACGCGGTTTGGACTCCAGTTTAAGAACCGCTGGTCTATTATATTGGACACAACAGCACTATGAAGTGGCACTAAGCGGACTGAATTTGAACTAGTGGAACGAGTAATTGTTTATTGAGAAGTGACATTACCGTTGGCGGTGCTGTAATACAAGGTAAATAAGGCTAAATTGTTTAGTATTCAGCTGTGAATATGCTAACAGGGAACAGGTTAATTTAAGCACAGTACATTTTTATTTTATGAAAATGTATCTATCGACGTTCTAACAAAAAATCAACACTAGAACATATGTAATAATTTCAAACAGTACTACAGTCGCGTAGTACAATGGGTGCGTTTTGTTATCTCAATTCTGGTTTCGGTTTAATCAGAATACGCGTTTTGTTGCGACTGTATTCTTATTCTATTCATTCTACTCATTCGATGACTCGAGGTTGAACGACTGGAATGAATAAGATTGGTGGGGATGAAAAGTAATATTTGAATGCAGTTGTTTTCATTTGGTTTTTAAATGTATTAAAATTAAATCTTGGTATTACTGCTTCAAAATAATTTTTACTTTTAGGTATTTTCTCATTTTATGCCCTAAAATAAATTATACCTACATGATTTTAATATAGTATTGTTAAATCTAAACTTTAAATGTATGTACAATTCAATTATTCGTTCTAAAACATTACGTTTTAGAATATTTGCTTCAAATATAAAGTTTTCTTATTCTGCTTTTATTATTTAGATTATCCATTTAGGTGAAATATGTTCCTTATTTGTTCTACAACCATATGACATAACCTCCATGCAAATGTCATTCCATGTTTACTTCACGCTCAAAATTGTCGTTTTCTTGCGAATCAATTCTAGTACTTCTAACTAACCACCAACAAAACGCACCCAATATTTGACCACCAGACTGCGTATCCGAGCGTGTCAGTTCTCAATTGTTTACTAGTGGCTACCTCGTATTATTTGTAATACGTTTTTAATGTAAAGTAAATAATAAGTGAGATATTTCAAGATTTTAGATTTAGGGTTTCCGCCGTAACTTTATCAAATATAGGGAAAAATTGCTAAGAGATATGACATCTGGCGGGATTTTAAACAACTACGGAAATAGACATTCTATCGCGGTTTTTACATTGAGTTATATGGGATCAAAATATGTTTTTGCATGTTACTAAAGTTTTGTTGCTATTATATTGTTATTTGGTTACGTTTTGTTAAGTTTTATGTTATTTTATATTATTTTAAAATCAGTTTTAAATTGTATTTACTGTGATCAAGTGATAATAAGTGAAAATAACCTTAAACTAAAGTGGAAGACAAGACTAAAATCATGTCGAAGTCGAACTATTATTGCTGTGTACCTGAGTGTAATTCGTGGATTAAAAGAAATCCATTTCAACCTAAAAAAAACCTAACCTAAATAACCTAAAAGGTCCATTTCAACCTAAAAATTTAGTAAAAACATGCCTAGAATTATTCTTATTTATTAATATTTGATGTTATAATATTTCACTGATTACCCTGTATAAAAACACGTATTTATTGTCAACTGATAATAACTGAAGCGCCTCTAGTGAGATTTTGAGAAACTGACGGTTGTAGGATAGTCGAGTTTGTTTGCTGTTGTTTTCATAGCAAGGTTTTAAAAAAATGTCTTTAAAATTGCAAGAAAAAATTAAATGCAACGTGAATTGTTGTGTTAATCTTTGCAATGCAAAAGTAGGTCGTGATAGAGACCTAAGTTTTCATCGTGTTCCGAAACGTGGCAAAAAAAACGTGTTTCTGAATTTACTTGGTGGTGCACGTGTAGTTATGGATAGAAGACAAGCATGTGAATATGTTCTTAGAAGTGGAAAGACAGGTAAAGACCATTTTAGAGTGTGTTCCCGTGTGTTTCAATAAATATCACATGCAGATACCATTGAACCTGTCAAAAATATCCTACCAAATTCAGACATGATGTAAAATGCAGTAGCGCCTCTATCGGTAGTGTCAGATGTCAATATTGTAGAAAAATTACAATTACCACAAGTTAACACTAAAATTCACGTTATTGCCCATATGATTATATGTAATGAATGTCTATTTTGGAAGTACCAAGTATGCCGCAACAGCGCTGCAATCTTAAAATATTTTTCCTATTTATCAAATCAATAAAGTGTGTAGAAGAAAAAATATTTGTTCTCTTATTATAAATATTTTTTTGTACAAGTAGATCGGAGACTCTACTTGTACCCCCATACATATAACATTATTTATTTTCAATAACCTTAACAGTATTTACAAAATGCGGCAGAAAAACGGTAGTAAAAAAATGCGGTATGTTATGAACCTGTTTTGCCGTTTTATCAACAAATTAGTGTACACAAATGAACTCATAAACAAAACAAAGAATAGAGTTATCTTTATTTTTTTATGGTAACATTTACTCGGTATGACTTACTTTAAATATTTAATAAATATTAAATATATGCAAGACTTCTAATTTAAGAGGATAATGTACCTAGGTTACGCGCAACGGAAATGTGCATTTGAAAGGGCCAAAGAATTTGAACCAAATGTTGTCGGATCAATTTGATTTTTTTTTTTTAATTTGAAGATAAAGATTGGCCCCGTTGGATTTCAGAGTTAAAATTTGGTTTTATTCTTAATTTTCAGTTTTATAATGTCCTAAACTTTGTCTAACTTCACATCACTGTTACTCCGTAAATCAATAACAATTGCAAATTCCATAGCTAAAATCCTCTAGATTGTACTTTTATCTTTAAAATGAGCCCTTGTTTATGAAAATTAATTAATATTTAGCACCAATTCTTTGACCCACACTGAAACACTATTTATATGAAATACTGGCATTTACAAGCATCGAGAGATGTATCCATCTGGTAGCGTGGTTTTAAACTAATCTAGTCATAGTAGAGGGAGTCTTAAGCTCCGCCTTAATTTTCTACACATATCTTTGTAGTTGGTGTTTAATTAGTAAGATATAAACTGTTACTATGCTTATTCAATAATTTTCTATTGTTTTATAAAAATTGGTAACTGAAGATCTTTGGAATAAAACAGTTTGTGTGTCAAATTTACGTGTTTTATTTTAGACTTTGCTCTTTCCGTGGTAGAATACAAATTCATATTGACCGGTTTTTTAAATTTCATCCCTAAAGGGTGATAAGGGGTGAAATGTGAGTTCAAAGATTCCTTAATATCTCTTAGGACCAATAAGATATCGACTTGGTTTTTGCTTACAAAGATAACCCGTACAAATACCGAAAAACTTATTTCAGAATTTTGTCCTAATCAACCCTTAAAGGGGTGAATCTACAATTGGGGCGAATTATACATCCCGTCGTATTTCCTGTGTTTGTCGGGTATTAACATTCCTTTTGGCAGGTGTCTTTTTAAGATATCTCGAAATAGTTTTAACTGTTTCTTTAAATTTCACCCCTAAAGGGTGAAAAGGGATGAAATGCGATTTCAAGGATTCCTAATATCTCTTAGGACCAATAAGATATCGACTTGGTTTTTGCTTACAAAGACTATCCATGCAAATTCCGAAAAACGTGTTTCAGGATTTTATCCTAATCAACCCCTAAAGGGGCGATCCTACAATCGGGGTGAATTATACATCCCGTCGTATTTCCTGAGTTTGTTTGGTTGCAACATTCCTTTTTGGCACATAGGTGTCTAAAATATCTCGAAATAATTTTGACAGTTTTTTAAAATTTCACCCCTTAAGGGTGAATATCTCGTATTTCCTGTGTTTGTCGAATTTTAACATTCCTTTTTGGCACATAGGTGTCTTTTTATGACATCTTGAAATAATTTTGACAGTTTTTTTAAATTTCACCCCTTAAGGGTGAAAAGAGGTGAAATGTGATTTCAAGATTCCATAATACCTCTTAGGACTAATAAGATATTGACTTGGTTTTTGCTTACAAAGACTAACTATGCAAATTCCGAAAAACGTGTTTCAGGGTTTTATCCTAATCAACCCCTAAAGGAATGTTTCTACAATCGGGGTGAATTATACATCATGTCGTATTTCCTGTGTTTATTTAGTTGCGACATTTCTTATTGGCACATAGATGTTTTTTTTAAATATCTCGAAATGGTTTCGACAGTTTTTTAATATTTCACCCCTAAAGGTTGAAAAGGGGTGAACTGTGATTTCAAGGATTCCTTAATATCTCTTAGGACCTATAAAATATCGACTTATTGTTTGCTTGCAAATATTATCCATACAAATGCTGAAAAACTTATTTCAGTAATTTGTCCTAATCAACCCCTAGAGGGGCGGATTTACAATCGGGGTGAATTATACATCCCGTCGTATTTCCTGTGTTCGTTTATTTGCAACTTTACTTTTTGGCACATAGGTGTCTTTTTAAAATAACTCTAAATAGTGTTGACAGGTTTTTAAAATTTCACCCCTAAAGGTTGAAAAGGGGTGAATTGTGGTTTGAAGGATTCCTTAATATCTCTTAGGACCTATAAGATATCGACTTGCATTTTGCTTACAAAGATTAGCCATACAAATACCGATAAACTTATTTCAGGATTTTGTCCTAATCAACCCCTAAAGGGGTGGATCTACAGTGGGGGCGAATTATACATCCCGTTGTATTTCCTGTGTTTGTTGAGTTAAACAATTACTTTTCGGCACATGTGTCTTTTCAAAATATCTCGAAATGTTATTGACAGTTTTTTAAAATTGCATACCTTAAGGGTGAAAAGGGGTGAAATGTGAATTCAGGGATTCCTTAATATCTCTTGGGACCAATGAGATGACTTGATTTTTGCTTACAAAGATTACTCTTACAATTGTCGAAAAACTTATTTCAGGATTTTGTCCTAATCAACCCCTAAAGGGGTGAATCTACAGTTGGGGCGAATTATACATCCAGTTGTATTTCTTGTGTTTATTGAGTTATAAATTTACTTTTTGGCACATATGTGTCTTTTTAAAATATCTAGAAATGGTATTGAAAGTTTTTTAAAATTGCATCCCTTAAGGCTGAAATGGGGTGAAATATGAATTCAGGCATTCCTTTATATCTTTTAGGACCAATGAGATATCGACTTGATTTTTGCTTACAAAGATTACTCTTACAATTGCCGAAAAACTTATTTCAGGATTTTGTCCTAATCAACCCCTAAAGGGGTGAATCAACAATTGGGGCGAATTATGCTTCCCGTTGTATTTCCTGTGTTTGTTGAGATATAAAATTACTTTTTGACACTTATGTGTATTTTTAAAATATCTCGAAATGTTATTGACAGTTTTTAAAATTGCATGCCTTAGGCTGAAAAGAGGTGAAATGTGAATTCAGACATTCCTTAATATCTCTTAGGACCCAGGGCCGCCCCTAGCATTTGCGGGGCCTGGGGCACAACTAGAATTGCGGGGCCCCAAAATTGGATTTGCGGGGCCCCATCTGTATATATATTGAAGAACGATATTTTCTTTAGTATTATTAACTATTAACAAAGTACACATACTTATATTCAATGAAAATATATTTTTTTTCCAACTATTTAGAAAACTTGGAATAATATTTTTAATGTATTTTATTACATGACGGTCGAAGCGCGGGGCCTGGGGCTGGTGCTCCCCTTGCCCCCGCCTAGGGGCGGCCCTGTTAGGACCAATGAGATATCGACTTGATTTTTGCTTACAAAGATTACTCTTACAATTGCCGAAAAACTTATTCCAGGATTTTGTCCTAATCAACCCCAAAAGGGTGAATCTACAATTGGGGCGAATTATACATCCCGTTGTATTTCCTGTGTTTGTTGAGATATAAAATTACTTGCTATTTACTTATAAGACTACCCATGCAATTGCCGAAAAACGTATATCAGAATTTTATCCTACTCCTATCAACCCCTAAAGGGCTGAATCTACAATTACTTTATATTTTACTAAATATTTTTTGAATTTCCTATTTATCTCCCCTACTATAATTTTAGGGGTGCTTAATAAATTTCTGACACGCCAAGGGGTACGTCAAGAAAAAATGTTGAGAACCACCGGTCTACAATAAGGGTCAGAGACGAAGCGGGGGGGGGGGGCATTGGGGAGAAACTTCTTCACACACATTATTATTAATGATTATTAACATAATTTTTTGATGATAAAAAAAAAACTATAATTTCTACAAAATTATCTGTAAAATCAGAATTGGTAATAAATATTGATCACTTTTCACATACAAGGGCTTATTTAAAAGTTAACATTTTTAATTTTTATTCATTTACTGAGTAACAGTGATGTGAAGTTAAAAAAAAGTTAAGCGCTGTAAAATTGAAAATTAAATCAAATTTTTTCTTTGATAACTTGAAATTAAAAAAAAAATCAAATTGATTCGAATATATTTAGTCTATATTTTATGATTCCGAAACATACAAGTTGAATTCAAAATATTAGTATTTTTCCCTCTCCCTGTAAACTACTTCGAGGTTCCCCCATCTCGAAGTAGCCTGTGTAGCCACGCCCTCAATGACGTAATAAGGCATCTGGCCACCGCACCCCGCGGAGAATGTGTGGCTTTTGAATTGGCTACATTATCCCCTTAAGTAATTCTCTCTAGCCGGCACGTTATGTAATTCACACGGATTACTACATTGTGATATTAATATTGCTTATATGAAACTTTTGTTTAAATAATGAATATGAGTGATACCAAAGTCAGTGATATTATTAAAAAAGAGATTATTAAGCAAGAAGTTACTGATGAATGTGAAGTGAAGACAAGATTAGAGCACACGGCTGAATGGTCAGTAATTAGCACATTTACAGTCAATTTCCACTTAATACTATTAATTCTTATTTTGTTGTTACAGTGTATTTGGGCAAGTTCCAGAATTTATCGATTGACTAATCAAGTACATCGAAAATCTATCAAACCGTAGCTCAATTCATCAATTAGATTAATCGACGCATTTGTGAACACCAACGTAAAATCTCATTAGAAATCAGTTCCATCAGATAAAAAGACTTATTAAATGATTGAAACAAGACCAACTTTGTCAAGAGGTATAGTTAGTTATGATCAAATCGTAGCTCAACCTACATTTTAAAATTAAATTTTTGCCGCCATTTTTCAATGTTGAACATGAAAATGAACTATCAAATGTTTCTGGAAATCATCACTGCAATATTTATTCACTAGTGCTATGTAATTGATACTTGGCAGTTTATCACAGTATGTCAGTAATTTTGCTCAGGCATTTTTTTTATATAGTTTGTCTCGGGCTTTAGTGGATTGACTTGACTTCTTAATGAGCAGGGTAACCCCAATGCCACGGGGGTTTTATTTTATAATGTGAAAGATCCGGATTAAATAAAATTTGAGAGATTTATCCCACTAATTTTTAAAACTCCTGCAAAACTTTCTCCAAAACTATTGTTTTGAATACCAATTTCATAATAATAATAATAATTATTATTATTCGTGTTTCAAAATTTACATTTTTACACACGTCTTTACAAAATGTTACATTAATACTTATTTCCAACAACTTACATTATTGAAATCATTCGTAAGGAATTCTTCAGAATTATAAAACGCATTTTCCTTAAAAAAATTTCTTTAAAAAGTTTTTAAATGAGTGGAGAGGAAAAACTGTAATATTTGCAGGTAGGATGTCTTAAAAATTTAGTGCAATAATAATTAACTGAATACCTTGCACTACCTACTCTAATGTATGCTGGTCTTATCAAGTGTTTTCCTCTCGTCTCGTATTTTTGAATTGGTTATTGTGTTTTGTAATTATCCTTGGTTTGATGCATGTTGTTTACATGGCAGTAGAATATATATAAGGACGGTAGTGTCATCAAACCTAGTTCAACAAAATATTGTCTACAATTTTGTCTGTAATTCAGACCACAAATCACTGAACAAACAACTCGCCGGAGTATTCGAAAAATTCTTTGTGTATGTGTGGAGTGTCCCCAAGCCAGCAAAGCATATGTGATGTGGGACTCAAACATGGCATGATAAGCAGGTACCAGAACATTTCTGGGTACCTTAGATTTTAGGTTTCTTTTGCAGTAGATTGCCTTGAATAATTTTTCCGCTGTGGTTTCTGCATAATTTTCCCAACTGGGATTTATACAAATGGTTATTCCTAGAAACTTAACAGGATCTTGACTAATATTTTCTGCTGTTGGTCTTAGGGAAAACAATAGGTGTTGGGTTTTAGATTCGTTTTTGCTTAATCTGTTCGCCAAAAACCAACCTTGCGCAGCATTTTTTTTAAGGTGTTATTGTATTTCATTTTTTGGTAGTTTTTGGACTGATTAAGCAGCGTGGTATCATCTGCATATAAAACAGACTTAGCATCTATAAAAGTTGGTAAATCATTAATATAAATCAGAAACAACAGCGGGGCTAATATTGAACCTTGCGGTATTTCGTCATCAGATTGAGTATAATTTTCCCAAACATATTGTTTCCGGTTTGTTACAAAGGAATTTAGCAGTTGGCAACTGTCTGGCCTATTGTTGTAGCAAGACATTTTCTTTATTAACAAATCATGTGGCACACAGTTAAAAGCCTATGAAATCCAAAATAGCTGCTTTTGTAGATTTGCCACCTCTAAAACCAAACTGATTCTTGCTTAGTAAATTATTATTTTCAAAATGTTCTGATAGCTGCTTTAGCAAAATTTTCTCAAAAATCTTTGAGAATATTGGGGTGAGGGATACAGGCCTATAATTATTTAACTTCCCCTTGCTTCCTTTTCCCTTATAAATTTGGATGACTTTATTTAATTTTAAGACTGATGGGAAAATATTAGATTTAATTGCACTATTGTATAATACGCAGAGTGGAGAAATAATTGTAAATTTTATTGTTTTTATTATGTAGGCACTAATATTGTAGGCACCCCTGCTTTTGTTATTTTTTAATGCCTCTATGGCGTCCGTGACCTGGTTGTGTGTCACCCCTTTTATATAAAATACAGGGTTTTTCATATTATTGGTTGCAGCTTCTACTATTGAAATGGGATTCGTATTACTGGCCGGTAGTCTATGATTTAGGTTTACTGAGATACTTGCAAAATAATTATTAATCACATTGCATGGTTTAGGACCTCCACGTGTGGCTTCAGGGGTATATGACTGTTTACCATAGCCCAAAGAGCTTGTTGTCAGAGCCATCTATGTACCGACAGTTTGCTTTTTTATTACTTGTCATAATACGTTTTCGGTAATTATTTCTAATAGCCTTATTTATAGGAGTGGAGTTTTGTATTGAATATTGATGGGCAAGATTGTGCTAATTTTCTCCAGATTTTTACTTCATCATTGAACCAAAAAAAAAAAAAAAAAATCATGGACTATAGTGTTAATGTACATGTTTATTTTTAGGGCTTTAAAATAGTTTCATAAATTAACACTTAGTGTTAAATAGTTATTAACAAATTCTTTAACAATGTCCCGGCATGGAGCCAGCTGGTGCTCCCATGCGAATTGTAGGCGGAATAGTAAAAGCAACAGTCATCTAAGTTTTTTTAGATTCCCAATAGATACTGAAAGGTAATAAACGAGATGTTTTTTAAATTATTATTTATTTAAATAAATTGCATTTGTTGCAGATGTACTGTATGGATCAAAAATATTGGCAGACCTGATCTTTTAACAAAACCTGATTATGCTGAATATTGTTACAGAAATTGCAGGCTTTGCGGAGTACACTTCAGGGAAGATATGTTTTCAAATAAAAAACACAATCGTTTACATATAGATGCTATACCTGAAGTTTGGGAAAGTATGAACATCTATTCATTAATTATTTTGTATTATTATTATTATTATGTAATTCCATACTGTTATTGAAATTGAGCAAATATCATTGAACAATGAACTAAGCTGATAGACAAATTACACATTTGGAATTTAAAAAAATTATGTGAAGTGTGAATCTTCACACATTTCTGGGTTTTGCAGGTATTTAGTAACTGAATGATGATTATATGGGATGCCAAAACAAATTTTATGTCAAAATATTTTTTTATGAATTTTAATTCGAATGCCTAATACCATTATTTATGTTTCTAAATATGTACAGTATTTTATTTATACAGCAAGGTTCAGTAAGATTTTTAAAATTGCGCCTATGGCTTCCATTGGTTGCTTATATCATAAGTCCCGCCCTCTGATTTCGTCAAACATAATTAAATTATAATTTCAACACTTCCCACTGGTTATTAAATTTACGCTTTTAAAAAATAAATGCAACATTTATCAAAATATAACTAGAATTTTGACAAAATAATTTAAACAAAATAGAAATGCAAAAAAAAAAACAGAAAAAAATAAAATTAACAGGATTCGAACTCTGCAACGTTCGCACTGCAATTTACAAAGTGCGTTACGAAACCATCTGAGCTACCAGAGTTTCTTATCTGAAGTGTTACATAGCGAATTAAATATTTAACATATTTTAGTTAAAAACACAAAAAATGCGTTATTTTCCGAAAACATAATCTGATCAAAAATTCCTGTTGTACTATTCCGGTTCACACCAATGTACATTACTTAGAATTTTTTCAGATTTTTAGTTTAAACCATCTGGGCTACAGGGTGTGGGACAAAAAATTTTTTGCACAATTTTGGCAAAAATCGCATCAAAATAATTTATTTTGCAAAAATAAAATTTTGATCGTTAATCCACGTACTAAGGGCTTTCATTTGATACCCTACTCAGAATTTTAAATAAATATATTTTTTTTTGATGAGCACATTTTTGTTTATATTTTTAGGGGGATATGTTTTTTAGATGTTTTAGTATTTTTCCTATGTGTGGGTCAAAGAGTTGTATAAGCATGCCAAATTTCAACTCTCTAGGTTTAGCCGTTTGGCTACAATTTTTACCGAACAGACAGACAGACAGACAGACAGACAGACAGACAGACAGACAGACAGACAGACAGACGACAAAATGACGGTATAAGGGTTTTTTGGTCATACCTACAAAACCCTAAAAAGGACCACTGCTGGCAGAACAGAAGTACATGGAACTACTTTGAAAGGAATAAAATCAAAATACTGAATTTTTTAAACCTCATATTATTTATTTAAAAACTTAGGGAGCTTTTATGGACAGGCTTCTTAAATGTATTATGGCTTGAATGAAAGACCTCGGTTCCAAGATGTCGGGAAATAAAAAATTATTTAAAAAACAATAACTTAAGTCTTACAGGGCTATTCAGAATTACAAAATATTAAACACCGTTTAAATTTTAGACTATGTTTAATTTATTTGTGTATTCAGAAACATAGTAATTATTTAGTACGCGGGTCATCTCAAAAGTAAGTTACACTATGTTTTTTTTAAATAAATAACAGTATTTTTTTTTTTTTAAGTATATTTCGAAACATGCATATTAAACTTATTTTTCTACATAATCGCCTTGTTTTTCAATACATTTTTGGTACCGTGGTAAACGTGTTTTCAATCCAGTGTCATACCATTCTGCCGCTATACTGGTTAGTCATCTTTGAACTTCTTGTTTCAAATTATCCTCGTTTGTTACACTAATTTCCACACCATACTCTGTCTTTTGAATTCGGGCGTCCAGTGATGGATCCATGTCTCGTCTCCGGTCAGTATTCGATCGAATAAACCGTCTCCCTCGTCGTCGATAAATTGCTGAAATTGCAATGCAGCGTCAACTCTCTGCTCTTTATGCTGTTCTGTAAGTAGGCGTGGAATCCACCTCGCATACACTTTCGATAAACACAGATCGTCAGAAATATCCTGTAAAGTGATGCACAGCTTATTTCGACATTCGGAGACAGTTGAGAAAGGATTTCATCAAGCGTTAGGCGCCGATCGATATGAATGACCCTTCGAACATCTTCGACTACAGTCTAGGTGCGGGAAGTGGAGGGGCGACCGCTTCGTTGTTCATCGTGTAATGTTGTTCTTCCTTCAATGACTGATTGGCGCCAACGAGAAGCCATTGGCCTTGACATAACGTCTTCACCATAAACACTACACAACTCGCGATGAATTTTAGTAGCAATTTTATTTTTTGCTGTCAAAAAACGAATAACACCACGAACTTCGCAATCGGTGGTAGGGGCAAGTGGAGTCTCTATAGTGCCTGGAGCCTGACTGCCGAATCGACTGCCTGCCGACGCACGCGAATTGAAATTTTACAGTGCTGCCACTACACCCAGACGCAAATTCCCTGAGACTCCCAGCCTTTTCCTGCCAACCACACGGATTAAAAAAATAGTGTAACTAACTTTTGAGACAACCCTCGTAACAATATCTAAACTAAACACTGTTTAAATAGAGACAACTGAAAATTGTGCGAATTGTGGTAATAAAACAATTGAACTAAACACATATTTTGAAATTCATAGCCGATTAGTTTTAGTGCACAATATTTTAAAAAAGTTGAGGATAGTATATTCCGTAATAAGGTTGGAATGAGAAAATTCGATGCGAGTGGAATATTCCGAGCGCGAGCCGCAGGCGAGCGTGAGGAAGCACAAGCATCGAATTTTCTCTTCCAACCGAGTCACAGACCCAACTTTCTCCACGACCACCAGAAAAAAATAAACAAATTTAACGAATAATTATTTGTCTGATGAATTATGTCCGTAGGTAATATAATTAATGAGTTAATAGGAATCGGACAAGTGGTAAATAAATAAAAGAAGTTTATTTAACTAAACTTACGTTTCGATTTTATTAAAAGTTGAAGAGCTGAAAAGATTTTTAAATATGAAATAGAAAAAAATTATTAGGTGTACAACTTTGCTTACGCCGTTTTCCTATAGATGGCTTTAGCAGTAAGTAGTGGTCGAAATAAATAGATCATAGACGTCATGTATTGCATGACGTCTATGGGCAACTTGGGCATCTGTCAACATAGCCCCATAAAAACATTAGTCGATTTGTGTCTGCATCATAAAGTTATTCTCGATTGAAAATGTCAGTTTACGAGCCAAATTCTCGTCATTTGCGGGAGGTTTTAATTTTCTGCTTCAATATGAAGAAATCTGCGGCTGAGGCTTATCAAATGCTTTCAAATACGTATGATGAGGCCGCTATTAGTGAAAGAACGTGTCGTGAGTGGTTTCAACGCTTCAAGAACGGTGATTTTCATGTCGAAGACCGGAATAGCATACCGATAATGCTCGACCCCATGTTGCGAAAGTGGTCAAGACATACCTGGAAACGTTGAAATGGGAAGTTTTACCCCACCCGCCGTATTCTCCAGACGTTGTTCCCTCTCACTATCACTTGTTTCGATCAATGGCACACGAGCTGGCTGACCAACACTTCCGGTCTTATGAAGAAGTAAAAAATTGAATCAATTCTTGGATCGCTTCAAAAGATGACTAGTTTTTTCAACGCGGGATTCGTATGCTGCCTGAAAGATGGGAGAAAGTAGTGGCTGGCGATACTTTGAATCATAAATGTATAACCAGTTTTTTACAATAAAGCCTCGAATTTCGAAAAAAAAAAAAAAACGGCTGAAGCAACGTTGTACACCTATGTACATAATTAATTATTTCACAAAAATACATTGAGAAAATACAGAAGAATGAATATAGATACTAAGTTTACATAATAATTGATTTCTTATAGATTACAGATAAATTATGGATGACAATCTAGTTAAATAGTAAAGTCAAATAATAAAATACAAGTTGAGTAAAAATTAAGTTAGTTAAATAAATAAATACATAAGTTAAAAATTACTATACCTTGTTAAAGTCACTGAATTTAGAAATATACTTTAAAATATAAAATATAATGTAGATTATAATGTACATAGTTTTTATTGTTTCATGGCTTCACCAGGTACACCCCATGGCATTACGGGATTTTTGACGGTTGATTAATACATCTAGATTGGGGCTATTGCCCCAACAAGCCTCTAGTGATTTTAAATTTTCCTAAATAAAATTATTGGTTTTAGGTGTTACAACTGTTGCTGCTTATAGCATTGTGGAGACGGTAATAATTGATGCTGAAGAAGATGTACATGGTAGCAGTGATAGCATACCATCACTTAACATTGATAACTTTGATGGGGATGCTGCACAAAGGCTATCATATTCATTAGATGTTTCATCTGGAAGCAAAGGTATTTTTTCTTCTTTTTATGGTTTTGTAGGTATGACCAAAAAACCCTTATACCGTCATTTTGTCGTCTCTTTGTCTGCCTGCCTGTCTGTCTGTCTGTCTCTCTGTCTGTCTGGCTCTCTGTCTGTCTGGCTCTCTGTCTGTCTGGCTGGCTGTCTGTTTGGTAAAAATTTTAGCCAACCGGCTAAACCTAGAGAGTTGAAATTTGGCATGCTTATACAACTCTTTGACCCGCACGTAGGAAAAATACTAAAACATGTAAAAAACATATCCCCCTAAAAATATAAACAAATATGTGCTCATCGAAAAAAAAAAATATTTTTTTGAAATTCCGTATAGGGTATCAATGCCCTTAGTACGTGAATTAACGATCAAGATTTTATTTTTGCAAACCCTTACTGTGTGGGCTGTGGCCCCGTCCTGCTGAAACCAGACGTCTTCCAGCTCCACCCCTTCCAATTCTGGCAAGAAAAAATCCTAGATCGTGGTCACGTAACGTACAAAAGTGACTGTAGCCGCTCGATCATTTTCTTCAAAAAAGTAAGGGCCGATGATCCCAATTCTTGAAATTGCACAACCTGTCGGAGTGCAGGGGTCTTTAATGAAACTCCCTGGGATTCATACTGCTCCAATAGCGTATATTCGACTTATTGACACATCAACTGAGGTGAAAATGTGCTTCGTCAGAGAAGAAAACGATACCGTCTCGAGGCAACGCAGCAAGCATGTTTTCACTAACGAGTTGTCTGGCTTCAAAATCACGTGGTTTCAATTCTTGGACGACAACCATCTTGTAGGGGTGCAGATGAAGACGTTCATTAACGATTCGTTGAATGGAACGTATCGAAATATCAAGGGCACCTGCCTGTTTCCGAATTGAACGCCTGGGAGATCGTTAGATTGCAGCTCGAACTCTCTCTTGTGATGGTTTCTGAGGTAGTGACGGTATTCTGAGGCCTCCTTCTTATCGTGAACACATTTCCGGTATCCTGGAATGCTTTAACCCACGCAAGATTTCGATCGGGAATACGGGCGCGGAGGGCGATATTAAAGACGGAAGGCACGCTGCACGCGGACGTTGAAGCGGGCGTTCCGAAAATAGGTCTTCACACAAAAAACACGTTGTTCAACAGACCACTCCATTATGGCGTGGAATGAAACCGCGTGGAAGTTAACTTCCCACCCCTTCTTTCGACCCCCCCCCCACCTTCAAACTTCTAGGACCGTTAAGAAGAGAGCAATGCCGTCTTCAAATCCATACGTCTACCGCGCGCCGCTCTATATCACCCATTAAAAAAGAAATAAGAAGACCGGAAACACCCTGTATTGGACTATGATTTGTTTATTTCAGAAATCAAAGATGAAGTTACATACGAGGTATACCATGATAATATGAACATAGAGGAGATTTATATAAAGAGTGAACCTGTGGACACCATTGAATATGAAGATGGACTGGAGAGTTCAGCAGTCACAAACACTGGTCAGTAGAGCTAGTTTAACTGATTCTTAAGTTAAATTTGAATATTTATAGTATTGCTTAGGTACAGAGCGTTCATAAATGATTGATATGCGTTTGAATTTCCCGCTCATTAGATGAATTTTATAGGTTGGTGGCGCATATGTTATGTTACTTAGTTAGTTAGTTAAAATTTTTGGCGCACAGCAATAAAGGCTATTTGCGCCTAACGCAGCCCATCTAAATGACTAGACTATATATTAAAAACAATAAATAAATAAATGAAATGATTAAAAATACGCATACTCAATAAAAGAAATCTTGCACTGACAAACACGAATAAATAATATAAAAGGTTCTGTTCGAAAATTTGAACAGACTCAGGGTGATGGTAAGAGGCTGTAAAGGAGCCAATTACCATCGAATATCACAGTCAATAACTAGAAACACATTAAAATAAGGTACAAGACTTCACACATAAAACAAGCATATGTTATGATTACAAACACTGTTTAGGGGAAATATTTTAAGATTGTAGCGCCATGCGGATATTTTTGTAACGATCTTAAACAGATACCACTTGACATTTACTAGTTAATAATAGCGAAAAGTGTATCAAAAAACGACAAAAAATAAATAATTGTGTGCGATTTTCTGATTTTGTTTTAAAATTTTATAATCAAGTAAGTATACACAGGTATTGTGAGGACATTTTTTTTTAAGTGACATTACTTGTAAACATCTTTTTTTTTTTTTAATTTTTGAACTTATGCTACTATGGTCATTATCCAGAAGATGCATTTTATTTTTGAAAAATCCATGCCATAACCGGGATTCGAACCCGAGCTCTCATGGTCTAGAAGTTTGTGCATCGCTACACTAACCACTACGCCATGGTGACCGGCTTGTAAATATCTTAAATACTACATTTTGTAATCTGGTTTTAAGTTATGGCGGCGCAGTTTTCCATTGTCGATTATTTTAATTATATTGGGGGAAATAATAATTCCCGTGTTGTTTACGAAGGGGAAGAAATCTACAATGCTGGGCATATAATATTGTGTGGGGTCACTGAAAAAAACAAAGAGTTCATAAAGATTTATGCATTATGCCTACAGACTTCTGCATTACAATCAAACCCACACACAATAACAGGAATCTTTAAGATATGCGATAATAAATACAAAATTGAAAATATTGTTTGTAGTCACTATCATTAAAATGTAATGAGGAAATTTTCATATAAGGGCTCACTTTTTTTTCTAATTTTTAAATTGGTTATCCAAACATCGCGTCGATTCCTAACCTCTTGCTTTCCCAATTTTCTTTGGATCCGTACGGTGACTGATATTGGTGGAAACAAATGAAACGATATTTCCGGGATTTTTTCTTTTCAATAAATTGCACATAGGCACATAACAATATGTAGTATCCATTTTTCAATGATTATAATAAAACTTTAAAAACAAACTTCATACAAAACCAATAGACAAAACGAAATGTTATCTGTCGTATACAAGTTCATGAAACGCTCACCAGATGGTAGGGTGCTCAGTTGCAAATCCCAATAGTAACAGTCTGGCCAATGAGCGTCTCATATGCTATTGGTTGAAGTAATAGGCGGCCTTTAAAAGTCCAAACAATTGTTGATTTACATGTTAGAGTTTGTTTTTATTTTTAGAAATAATAATACATAGCAACGCAATGCGTAGCTAGGCAATTTTGTGTTTTACATCGAGTTTTAGCTTACATCTAGTTTTAAGACTTATGCAACCGGGCCAGCGTTGCCAGATTACTGGGAGTAAATTATTGTGTTGCGGTACACAAACTGTAGTATTATCTGTCTCATTTTGTAATACGAAACTAGATCTGTTTACTTTGGTGACTATTGTGGTGTAAATAGACTTTCGTGGAACCATGCGAACTTATAAATCTGGCTTTTAAATTTTTAGTGAAGTTTCATTATGCTGAGGTTATATTCACTCAAAAACTACATGTCAGATACCAAATTGACATGTCAAAATTGTGATCGACATGTCTAATATTTTGAATTATATAAAAATATTTATTTCATTTTATTTCGCTTATTCATATTTTCTGTTCTGGTTGTATAAAATATATTTCAAATACTTGTCAATTTGTATTTTATACAATTTGTGTTAGTAGAATAGAATAGAATAGAACTTTATTATTCTTGCCCTAAGGCTTCGAATCTTACATAATATTTTACAATATTTAAAAAAATCTAGATATGTATGTTTTACATTTTGTTAACTAAAAATTACATTGTTTCCTTACACTTAAAAAAAAAAAAAAAATATATTATAAAAATAAATAAATACATACATATACATATACATAAACATACATGCATATATACATACATATACCTAGTAGGGACATAAATACTGTTACAAATATTTTATGAAATAAAATTAAAACTAAAATTAAGTTTTACACCAAATTTTAGTGACATTTGTACTTATACATAAGTTATCCATAATTGGTATAATTATTCAAAATGGCCACCTTTGGCTTTAATGCAGGCATTAAGTCGTACAGGCCAATCATCGATAGTTGCACGTACGACTTCCATGGGAAAATTGGCTACAGCTCGAGCTAAAACTGTTTCAGAGATTCAATATTTGGATATCGTTTGTGGCAAACCATGTCCTCTAAAACGGTCCATAGCTTTTAATCTAAAGGATTCAAATCTGGACTTGCAGCGGGCCAATCTTCTACGCCGATAAAATCAGGAACATTGTTTAAAAGCCACGTTTGGCTTGTCTTAGCCTTATGGCCTGGAACAGAATCCTGCTGGAAAGTCCATGACTGATCTTGAAAGAGAGTATGATTGAGGGGTTTCACAACATCTTCCAGGACCGTTTGTTAGTAGACTCTAGCTGAAGTTTTCACCTCTTTTTCATAAAAATTAAGTTCAGTTACTCCATCATAGGAAACGCCCGCCAAACCATCACTGAAGCTGGGTGGTGACCTTTTTCTATCCTTGGAACTACTTCCGCGGCTTCAGTAGATAACCCTGTCATTTTGTTTGTTGAATTTTTCCTGTATAGTACAAATTTTCTCGTCGGCAAAAAGGATTTTTTTTGTGTTTGTCGTCTGCGTACTTGATTAACAAGCGTTTCGATTTTTCGATCCTATTTTGTTTAAAAGACACAGTTAGTAACTATCCAGTGCGGCGTTTGAAGGCTCCAAGACCCAAGTCTTTTTTCAAAATGTGCGCCATTGATTTTCGCGAAATTTTCATTTCGCGGGACATAATTTTTTGTTTTCGCAACGGATTTCTTGCTATTCTGGCCTTAACAGCTTGTGGCGTGCGTACTGTTCTCGGGCGACCGGATCTTTTTCGGTCTTTAATGTTCATAGTTTCCTCAAACAATTTAATGCACCGATACACAAATATTCGACTAATGCTGAGTGGACGTAGCGTCTTAAAAATGTTTGATTGTTCCATCTTACATTTATAAGCGCAATAACTGCAATTCGGTTATCTTTGTATGACCATTCCATGGCAACACACAACACAAAATGAAATTCTTTCCACAGTAAAGTAATTTATAGGTTAACTCACGATTATCACCTGTTTAAATTTGGGTGCGTTCATTTGTATTATTTTTATTGGATACGTTCATTATTGTAACTGTATTTATGTCCCTACTAGGTATATACACATGCATACATATACACACATACACACACATATACCTATACATATATACATTCCATCTTCTTTCTTTTATCATTGAATCTTCATTCTTTTTAATATACTTCTCATTATTTCTTCTTCGGATCCCAGGTCATCTAATAATTCTGTCATACTTCTGCTCTCTTTTCCATTTTCGCATTCATAGAACAAATGCCACATTGTTTCTTCTTTTTCTTCACATATTCTGCATTTATTTCCTCAGCTCTTTTCCATATTTTATTTTCAGTGCTTTCAAATCTGGCAATTATTCTTATTCTTTCTGCTTTGAAGTTCAGTAGATATCTTGGCTTATCAAGAGTGACAATGTGATGGTACATTGGGAAGTAAGTAGAGTTTCTTATTCTGTTATGCTGTACTTCACTCTGTACATCTCTATCTCTATTTTCTATTTCGATGATCACATTTTCACCTCTTTCTCGCATCATCTCTATGTAGATCGTGGAATACCCATTTCTTTAATAATATTTTCTTCTATTTATCTTCTATATATCTAATTTGTGTTAGTAAGTTGACATATAATTTAATGTAAATTATGTATTGTCAAATATTTTGAATGGTGTCATTTCAGAATTACCACTCTAAGATGATACTTTAAATATACAACATAAAAAAATAATTTTTCCTCTTAGTTTCGTATTACAAAATGAGACAGATAATAGACTATTGTATATAAAAAATAGCTACAGTAAAAAAGTGGTGAATAAATATTTTTTTAAAATAAATAATAGTACATAAGAATAATAATAATTGATTAAGAAAGAATAATTACTTTTATATTAATTTGAAAATTATTCCAAATACTTATGAGCAACTAAACAATTATTACGTTTCTTTAAGTTTATTCAAAGACTGAAGTTGATAGGAATATTTTATGATTCAAGTTGATAGGAATAGTTTTTTTATAAATCATGACAGATTTCAAATTCACGTTGTGCCTAAGCATTTGGAATAGCTTATAAAACATTTTATTCATCAATATACATATATATGTTTGCTATTCGTTAATTCAAAGTTTTTTTAGTTGGTACAAAATTTTTACAATTGTTACTTTCTTTGATACATTCTTATGCTGGAATTCAACAAAGAATTAATTTTGTTCTACCCATTGCCATATTTTGCCAATTTTAGACAAATGAGATTTTTGATATATTTTTGTTTTCCAAAAAAATTTTTACATTAAGGTATTTTTATTTGTCTATTGTAGGAATCGTAAATGGACTTGTACACGACGTATATCATGATAACACCAACACAGAGAAGACTATTATCAAGTCTGAACCTACGGATGTCAGTGAATGTGAAGAAGATGAACTGGAGAAAGCAGACGTCTCAAACAGTGGTCAGTAGAGCTAATTTAATGCATAATGATTCAATGTTTTAAGTATTGTAACAAATACTTATTCACCAATCAGAGTGAGGGAATAATTTATACTGCAACTTATCTGAATTGGCGTCGGCCGGATAAGATATTCTGGTGTTAATTCCGATGTTTATGCTATCCGAACTTTATCCGAGTATTCTAAAATCGATATTTGACTTTATACCGGGAATTGCGTTATCCGAGGTTTATCCCTTGATTGTATAACAGACCCTAAGGCATTAAGGCTAAACTTGTAATCACTAAGTTAGTTCAAACTTATTCAAAACGTTTAAATGTTAACTATCTTTTAAATATTCAATACAACTTATTACTTACAGAGAACTATTCAATAAATAGAGTTCACCTCAGAGAGTATCTTTTATTTTAATAAAATATTAAGTACAACTTACATTCTTGACATCGTGAGTCGATGGACTAAAACTGAACTGATTGTTTCGGAATAACGTCTATAGAACAACTGATGATCCATGTATTTTAGGGAGTCCTTTTATACATGGTACATCGGAAGTTGTATGCGTTATAGATTTTCCAAATGGTTTCAATAAACGTCACTGAGGTTTTCTCGTATGGTTTCCGATTTCTTTGTTTGAAGAAACTTTAGATATCCGGTCTATGGTCATTACGCACACTCTAATGATGTCATACCTTGTTAGTTTAGTAAGTATTATTTTTAGAATCTATAATTTATAATTTCGGGGTTTGGCCCGTCCACCTAAAAATAGTCTATCTATTTTAGTTTAAATTGTTCCCGCTTATCTAATCTTATAAGGAGATTTAGATTTTTCCCATCTACGTGACAATATGTTGGTTTTAGGAATCAGAGATGGAGCTGCATACGACGTATATCATGATAACACCATCACAGAGAAGATTGATATCAAGTCTGAACATGCAGACACTAGTAAGCATGGAGGAGATGAATTGGATAATGTAGATGTCTCAAACACAGGTCAGTAGAGCTAATGTAATGCATAAGTCATCCTTCACTGTTTTAAATATTTTTACCGACCATTACATACAGAGTGGGAGGTATTGTAACCATACCAATTTTTGACTTTTCGAGATTTTTATAGATAAGTACAAATTAGATTTTTTATAACACGAATCAATTGATTTCAGCGTGATGTTGGTCTGTAGACACGTGTAGAGTGAAGTAATAACTAACAATATGAGACATTTTTTTATACGACTTAATAAACTTTTTTAACTTTTTATATTGTGCAAAGTATCTATTTTGACATATGTATCATGAAGATTTTCAAATCTAGTAACTTTTACCGTTTGATTGAAGTTTTTGATAATTTTGTACAGCAAAAGCCCACATCAATATATGAAAAGTTAGCTAGTGACAACTTAAAAAAATTATATTGCATTTAGTTCCGCTTAAATGTTATTAAATAGGCTATACGCAGATCTTCATCTTGCGAAAAATGATTACCATCTTTGAAAATCCAGGTTTCATATATAAATTTAGAGATTCCTTCCTCTTTTAAGTTCATGTATTTTTTTAAATATTTTATTCTTTTCAGAATGATTTGGGGAAGTTCCATTAGGCCATGTCTTACGTCTTCCTTTTTATATTTAAATCCAGTATTTCTTGAAATCTTCCATAAGGAAGTCCCCTTTTGTGTAATTTAATATTTCATTCTCGTTAATAAACATGCTCGCCTAAAAGCAAATGTATTTATTAGTGCAAATGTATTTAATATTGTGTCAATACGTAAAGATTTAATATATCTCATAAATAACATAACATACCCAACTGTTATAAAATTAGCTAATTCTACCAGAGATTCAGTACGTGTCCGTTTATTTTTCGAGCTGATTAATTTTTCAAATGCTGACGTCTAATGCTGGAGCAACTCACTACAATATTAATAAATAATTATTTTTCGAAAAATATTCAAGTGAAAAGATCACAGATATAAACATAATATAATACTTACAACTTTTACACATTTCAAATCTATTAAAGGCCCACCATTATCTCGCTCTTCTTTGGGCGCGGCTACTAAGAGCTTTCGGCATATTTATTATAATAATATTTGGTAAAATTCAAAATAAAACGTAAGCATAACCTCACTTCGAACCACAGAACATCACTATCGTTTTAACGTCAAACGAATGCAATAAATCCCGAGTGAAAGGTGCAACGTGATACCACTCTATAGTGCGTTCAAAGGTGAGTTTGCAGTACAGGGCATATGGAGTAGTTCTTTTTCATACTCTCTAATGGGTTTACACAATGACACTATCCTTTTCTTGCTTGTCGACGTTGCCAGCTCTAAAACGCGCTAATCTGTGAAGACGCTGTATTCTACAAATGGCCATTTGTTTTATTGAGTGTTATTTTGAGTTTTATAAGAGTTGATTTTTGTAAATCATACGAGTTTTTCATATTATTATAATTGACACATTTGACACTTTTACAACATTTGGCAACACCGCTCCCATTTTCCATAAGAGCTATACTGCAAACTCACCTTCGAACGCACTATAGAAAAATTATAAATGACAAATTTACAACTGAGTAGTGCTAAAAATTTGGGAACATTTCATTTTGAAATTGGTAATTAAATTAACCAAGTGTGACGTCATCTCATAGTTACGGTAAATGGACTTTAAGGCCCGATTTCTCAATATTGGTTTAAACTTACTGTTAGATAATCTATACCTTCCAGTTAAACTAACCATTAAACCCAAGAACATTTCTCAATACAAATAATTCTTTTGGTTCCGTAATCTTTGGATTATTCTTGGAGCATGCGCATATTACCTAAACGTATGTCTCGATTTGTTTATTTTTGTTGACAGCTGATCACAAGTTCAGAATTTGTAAACAATTTAACCTATAACCACCTTATATTTACAAATAGTAGAAACTAGTTTATCATGAAACCATGGGGGCAGATATATTTTTTGTGGAACGGTGAGATCTATACTGATACACTTAAATTTATTTCCCAATCATATACTTTATTTGTAGCGAAATAGCGGCTTTTATAATGTTGTCGGCAGTAATAAAGTTTATTATTATGGATTCGGTTTCAACATCTGGACTGCAAAAGTGTCATGTAGTGGGTATACTGGTGAAATACCCCAAGTATAATGGTAATAAACCCCCAAGCAGGAGTAAGCAGAATTTTCTTTCTTAATTGTACTGTCGAGTAGAGAAGTCTGTCTTAGAAAGGTTAATTGTTATTTTGTGTGTGCCTTATAAAAGTTTTAAAAATGAGTGAAGCAAAAAAACGAATAAACTTTACCAAAGATGAAGAGACCATATTGTTAGATTTGGTAAAAAAATATTCGAAAATTATTGAGTGCAAAAAGTCTGACGTGCAAATGTGGACTAATAAAAATAAAAAAAAAAAAAAATATATTATAAAAATAAATAAATACATACATATACATATACATAAACATACATGCATATATACATACATATACCTAGTAGGGACATAAATACTGTTACAAATATTTTATGAAATAAAATTAAAACTAAAATTAAGTTTTACACCAAATTTTAGTGACATTTGTACTTATACATAAGTTATCCATAATTGGTATAATTATTCAAAATGGCCACCTTTGGCTTTAATGCAGGCATTAAGTCGTACAGGCCAATCATCGATAGTTGCACGTACGACTTCCATGGGAAAATTGGCTACAGCTCGAGCTAAAACTGTTTCAGAGATTCAATATTTGGATATCGTTTGTGGCAAACCATGTCCTCTAAAACGGTCCATAGCTTTTAATCTAAAGGATTCAAATCTGGACTTGCAGCGGGCCAATCTTCTACGCCGATAAAATCAGGAACATTGTTTAAAAGCCACGTTTGGCTTGTCTTAGCCTTATGGCCTGGAACAGAATCCTGCTGGAAAGTCCATGACTGATCTTGAAAGAGAGTATGATTGAGGGGTTTCACAACATCTTCCAGGACCGTTTGTTAGTAGACTCTAGCTGAAGTTTTCACCTCTTTTTCATAAAAATGAAGTTCAGTTACTCCATCATAGGAAACGCCCGCCAAACCATCACTGAAGCTGGGTGGTGACCTTTTTCTATCCTTGGAACTACTTCCGCGGCTTCAGTAGATAACCCTGTCATTTTGTTTGTTGAATTTTTCCTGTATAGTAAAAATTTTCTCGTCGGCAAAAAGGATTTTTTTTGTGTTTGTCGTCTGCGTACTTGATTAACAAGCGTTTCGATTTTTCGATCCTATTTTGTTTAAAAGACACAGTTAGTAACTATCCAGTGCGGCGTTTGAAGGCTCCAAGACCCAAGTCTTTTTTCAAAATGTGCGCCATTGATTTTCGCGAAATTTTCATTTCGCGGGACATAATTTTTTGTTTTCGCAACGGATTTCTTGCTATTCTGGCCTTAACAGTTTCTACTATTTTTTGTGGAACGGTGAGATCTATACTGATACACTTAAATTTATTTCCCAATCATATACTTTATTTGTAGCGAAATAGCGGCTTTTATAATGTTGTCGGCAGTAATAAAGTTTATTATTATGGATTCGGTTTCAACATCTGGACTGCAAAAGTGTCATGTAGTGGGTATACTGGTGAAATACCCCAAGTATAATGGTAATAAACCCCCAAGCAGGAGTAAGCAGAATTTTCTTTCTTAATTGTACTGTCGAGTAGAGAAGTCTGTCTTAGAAAGGTTAATTGTTATTTTGTGTGTGCCTTATAAAAGTTTTAAAAATGAGTGAAGCAAAAAAACGAATAAACTTTACCAAAGATGAAGAGACCATATTGTTAGATTTGGTAAAAAAATATTCGAAAATTATTGAGTGCAAAAAGTCTGACGTGCAAATGTGGACTAATAAAAATAAATGTTGGATGGAAATTGAAAAGGAATTCAATTCCAGTAATCCTAATGTGCACAGAGATATGAAAACTCTGCGGACGAAGTATGAAAACCTAAAGAAAAATGCAAAGAAGCGGTTTGCTGATAACAAATGCAAAATAAAGCAAACAGGTATGTAATGTATTCTACGAAAATTTTCTTTATATCAATTTAGTCATTAAATAATATGAATAAATAACAACTGATGTACCATACAGGAGGCGGAGCTTACACACAAGATATCTTGTCGTCTACTGAAGAATCTATAAAAGAAATTCTGGGTACGCAGCTAAGTGGTTTGAAAAATATATATGACTGTGATGGAGCAGAAGATGGACCAAGTGGTAGTGGTAGTGTAGTTCTTCCAACAGACAGTAACGAAGAGGAAAAACTACCTACGGAACATTCATCCGAGATCGGAATTACGGAAATTCTATCTATGACAGTGCTTTCCGAAGAACCAATCGAGGCAGGGCTTACAGCAGATCCGATTGAGGTAAGGTTTCTCATGTATATATACATTATATATATGTTATTTTTGAAGATATTAAGAAATAATACAGAAAATATATATTTACAGAATGATTTACGAAACACAAATTGGGCTACATATTCTCCGCAACAATTGAGAACTCCGAAAAGTTTTAATTTAAATGCAAAAAAGAAAACAGATTTACATCAAGATTGGTCTTATTATGCCAAGACTAAAACTGAATTTATAAAATTACAAATTCAGTGGGCAGAAGAAGAACACAGCCTGAAATTGAAATTATTACAAGAAGAACATGACTTAAAACGGTATCATGCAGAAAAGGAGCATGAAGCTAAAATGAATTTAATGTGCAATAAAATTTAACATTTTTTCCCCATTTTTTATTGAAGTAATTTTTTATTTAGTAAGGTAATTTTTATTTATGGCCGGTTGCTAAAGTAAGAATTATCCCTAACTTGAGTTAAAATCATTTGTTTTTGTATGTTGTAAGATACGAAAACAAATGATTTTAACTTGAGTTAGAGAAAACTCTTACGTTAGCAGCCCGCCATTAGTGCAATTATTATTTAGTAATATTTTTATTATATATTAGTAGATACATTATGTTTTAAGTGCAATAATATACCAAATAGATTTATGTTTTTTATTTAGTCAGAATTTTTATGTAGTACATTTTTAATTATAAAATATTTAATTTATAGTTAATTTTATCATATAAAATATACCAAATAGATTTTTGTTTTTATTAGAATTTATATTAAAGTAAAGTAAAGATAAAAATAAAATAAATGTAACTATTCTGTATTTCAATTTTTTTATTTATATTTCTGTAATTATATGTTGGCAAAATGATTATTAATTATCCTATTTCTTACTCTATTTCTTTCATTTGGGGTTACTATTTCATCAATTATATTTGCAAAATTGACTGCTTCTTCAGCATGTTCATCTAAGGGGGGAGCTTCTTCTCTAAATTCACAAGCTATGTTGTGTAGAACTGCTGTAGCTACAATCACAGCTAAGGTTGTGTCTAACTTTAACCGTAGACCTAATGCGAGGACTGGAAATCTTCTTTTCCATACTCCATATTTTCGTTCCACTACATTCCGAGTACGAATCAAAGATTCATTAAAAAGATTTTCTGCACGATTCACAGGATTTTGCAATGGGGTCATCAAATAATGTGTAACACCGTATCCTGAGTCTCCAACTATTAAATTCTCGCCAAATTCATTATTTTCAAATCTTCTTCGAATATATGAATTTCGAAATATATTGGCATCATGTGCTGAACCAGGCCATCGTGCAACAATGTTAGTAATTTTTAAATTAGCATCTGATATGGTTTGCACATTAATAGAGAAAAATCCTTTTCTATTGCGGAACAATTCAGGCTCGGCTCCTCCTGGAGATTGAATTTTTATATGTGTGCAATCAATTGCACCGATGCACAAAGGAAATTTTGCAATGTTATAGAATTCAACTTTGGTTTTTGTCATTTCTTCATTGGTTCTCGGAAATTTTATAAATTGGGATCGAAGGGATGCTAAAACTTGACTAACATGTTTTATAATTTTGTTGCTTGTTGAATTATGAATTCCACAAAAATCACTAGCATTAATAATAAAAGATCCTCCAGCATAAAATCTTAAAGTTGTTAACAACTTAGTTGTAGGAGAAACTGAATGATTCCTTTCTGTGCTGTTTCTGATTCTTTCTTCAATTAAATTTAAAATAATGTTCACAACATTTTTGCTAAATCTGAAGCGTTTAAAAAAATCAACATCATTCCAATAATTGAATTGATTAATTCTCTCACGATATTGCCGTGGGCCTCGAACAATTGCAATCCTGTGCACAATTTCAATTTCCCGTTCTTCTTCTAATATTTCATTAATCTCATAAATTTCATGCATATCTTCTATTTCTGCCATAGTGTATTTGTATTGCTACTTATCTACAGAAAATTCTGGTTAGAAAAATAAAAATTGTTGTTCCAAGATTAATTTACCTGTTTTTGACAAAAAGTCGTTATTTTATTACTAATAAGCAACCAAACTACTTTTAAAACTAATTATTTAGTAATAAAAAAACTGATTTAATAATATAACCGGGACATAAATGGTACCTAAGGCGACGGTTAAGTTTATCTTAAGATTACCAGAGGTTCAGCTCTAACTGGAGATTGAGAAATACAATCATGTGATAATCTTTAGTTTAATCCTTACTTATAGTTTAAACTGATATTGAGAAATTGGCCCTAAGTATGAGTATTTATATTTCAGAGAGCCGCGATACCCAGAAGACATGTTGCACATCGTCTGTTGACGACATGTCCCAGTATAACTACAACACTGATATTATCATGACTGAAGAGATCGACATCAAGTCAGAATGTGAAGAGGAGGCTGAATATGAGGAGAGTGCGGCAAGACAAGTTACAGGTCAGTCAATAATTTAATATTATAGTCTTAGTTGTAAAGTTCCAGTACTGTACTTCCCAGTTTCAATTTAATGAGTACATTTAGGAATACAGTAACGATCGGTGTAGAAATACTCGGTGATGACAGGTATATCAGCACTTCTAAACATTTTCATAAATTAACAAAAAAATAAATTTAGAGCGCCGAGTAAGCTTAATAAATATTATATTTTTATATTTTTTATGGTACAATTGAATGACTTAGATATTACATACAGGTTACAAAGAAAATATGCTAATTGATACGTTAAATATTTATCTCTAAATTTATAAGCCTTTGGATCGCTTCATTGGTCAGGTGTACTATGGATTGGAGACCACCCGGGAAAGCACGTTGAGGACATTCTTCTACGATGTGTTTCATCGTCTGTACAGGCGCGCCACAGTCGCAGGAGGGATATTCGGCTAAGCCCCATTTATGGAGCATGTAATTGCATCTGCCGTGGCCGGTAACTAGTCTATTTAATCTCAGTAACCATTTGCCTGAACATTGTAATCCGAGATTAAAATTTTGTTGGGAGGAGAGAAATTGTCCCATTATTTAGACCATTCATCTTTAGCGTTATAAGTAGTTATAAAGATGGGATCATTCCAAATAGGATTTCGGGATTTAAGCCTGGGATTTGGAGGATTTAGTAGGTTTTCGTGTATTGGCAGTCTGTGGTTGCTTCCAAAATTTTGCCAGGTTGTGACGGCAGCTTTGTTTTTCCGAATAGGAGAAGGGCATATGCCCGACAGTACAGGTAACTATTCTGAGGGTGTGGAACGTGTAGCACCAGTGATCGTTCGCATTGCTGTATTCAGCTGGACGTCAATTTTGCTTGTGTGAGCACTGTTCTTCCAGACTGGGAAGTAGTACTTTGCTGCGGAATAGAGCAGTGCAACTGCAGTCGTTTAGAGGGTATGGGCATCGCAGCTCCATGACTAGTTTTAAGTTTTAGACCTACTTTTTCAATATGTTGTTTAAAGGTTAGTGAGCGATTTAGAGTAATTCCAAGGTAGCGTGAGGTGTGGTTGTGTTTGATTTTAGTGCCATTAAATAACACACATAGTTCTTCGTTTGCATATTTATTGCTCAGATGGAAGAGTGTTACTTCAGTTTTTTGTGGGTTAGGTTTTAAATGCCAAAGTTTGTGCTCCTTTTGCATGTGTGCACTGCACAGCAATTGCAAGATCATCGGCATACGCAAATTTTCGTCGTGTTGTAAGTGGCATATCGCTTATATATAAATTAAATAGAATTGGAGCCAGCACAGAACCTTGCGGAAGACCATTTTTTCAATGTTCTAAAGTTACTCTTTTCCCCGTTAAGATACACTTGAAACTGTTTATTTTTTAGCATGGCTTCAATTGGATTATCCATTTTACTATCCGGTAGTGTATTGTGCAGTTTCAAAATGAGACCGTCTGTCCACACGGTATCAAAAACAGAGGAGAGGTCAACAAATGCAACTGCAATTTTAATTTTCCGTTGGGATCCTGCTTCAATGTGAGTAGCAAGAGCAGCCACTTGATCACAGCAGTTACGATTTGCTCTAAAACCAGCTTGTTCGGGTGGAATGTGATCATCAATTATGTCTTAATAAATTAATATAATTTATCCAATAAATGATTTAATGCATATCGCTTCTCATAATATCTCAGATTACAACTAGGTAGGGCTATTCTAAGCCAGGTACAGAAATTCTTGTTGAACTATTCCGGTTCATGTCAATGTCTATTACTTGCAGTTTTCCAGATTTTTAGGTTTACACCTTTGGGTCACAGGGCGAGGGACAAAAGTATTTTAGCTTATTTTTGGCAAACATCGCCAGATAATTGTTTTTTAGACTTGGCATCCGTTCTATCGGTATATCCATAGGCTACACAAGAATGTATTGTGTTTTTACTCTTCGCACTATAAACACTTATTTGTAAATGTTGGAGTCTTAGCTTTTATCATTAACACTTGCTAATAAATAAATCTAAATAGTAAGAGTCCTATCTCGAAACGCAAATAACATTAGTCCTAGCTCTATTTCTACTATTGTTACAAAATTACGAGTCCTGTTTCACTTATTTGATAACAATACACTAAACTGATATTGAACACAGCTGTTCATATACAAAATGTGTAAAAAATGCACTTATAACACGAAAAAAACCCTCAAATTGAAGCATAGAAAATACACCATAAACTCAATGTTAGGGATATTCTAAAATGGCGCTTGACGTTATACACTGACGTCACGTAGCGACAAGGTCATGCGATACTTGTTATCTCCATATAAATTCCTTGAATTAGAATCATGGATAAATGCCAAGAGAATATATTGGGTTGTTCGTTTTTTTACTATTTATTCAATAAAATATATCAAAATTCACCTCGACAGATTTTTCGAGATCAAAGGTCGAACCTACTGGAAGGAAGACATTAAGAAATTGCCTGAACATTGGGCCCAAGTGATAAAAAATAATGGACAGTACATTTATAGCAAAAGCTTTTGTAATAAATAGTAAATTTTAAATCAATAGTAAAAAAACGAACGGACTATGTAACAACCCAATACAATTTTCTCTGTTTTTGACCTTCAACTAATTACTAAAAAAATCAACTGCTCCTTTCTTTGGTCATATACTCGGAAAGAACACATACCTTGCATATGCAAAAAAAAACTTTCTTTCCAATATTTAAATTATGCATAATTTATCAGTGATTTTTTTTGTAGTTACAGAAACATCTTCCAGTAATCCAGATGAGGGCCCAAATGCGTCATTGCTGCTTGACTTGCTTAACATGTATAAGCAAACCACAATTACATCAAACAAATGTAATATAAGTGAGCAGACATTTGAACAAGCATGTTCCCATCCTGAATATAAACGAGTACGTTCTGGACAGAAGATATTCAGATGTGATCAGTGTAACAAAACATTTTCACGTGCATTACATCTCATTAATCACCAACGAACACATTCTGGAGAGAAACCATTTAAATGTGATCAATGTGATAAAGCATTTGCAGAATTATCACAACTGAAAATTCATAAAAGAATACATTCTGGTGAAAAGCCATACAAATGTGATGAATGTGATAAAGCATTTTCACAATTAGCACATCTCCATTGTCACAAACGCATACATACTGGAGAAAAAGCATTCAAATGTGGTCAGTGTGATAAAGCATTTTCGCAAATAGGAAGTTTTATTAGACACAAAAGAATACATTCTGGGGAGAAACCATTCAAATGTGATCAGTGTGTTAAAGCATTTTCAGAGTCATCGTCACTCATAAAACACAAAAGAACACATACTGGAGAAAAACCATTCAAATGTGATCAGTGTGATAACGCATTTTCAGTGTTATCATCACTTAAAAGACACAAACTAATACATTAATATAAACTGGGAAGTAAACACTGAAAGGACAGTGACAATGTGATTAAATGACTGTGTTAATAAAATAACCGTTATTGTAAAAAACATGTTGTATATCATAAAAAACACTCACTATTAACATAAATAACTACACAAGTTTATTATGTTCAAATTGAAATACTTATATATTTTAGTAGACGAATTAACCTGGTAGACGTAAAGTCGGTATACTAAATGTCGTGGTATACGAAAAATCTGTATACGAATTGTCGTGGTAGACGAGAAGTCCGTATACCTAATCTCTGTATACGAGTATACGACATGTCGAAAGACGTAAAGTCTGTAAACGAGTTGTCGTGGAACCAATGAAATGTCACGGTTGGCGGATTAATTTGACTATAATATTGACATACTGCATTTATGCTTACTCTATACATCCGTCAACTTTAGGTCTCCCTTACCTTATGTCTTTCCAAGACTTGTGAGCGGATCAAGTCTGGACCTCCCCAGGTTCGCTGACTGGTTGCTTTGATTCTTAAGAAGTAGTTACTGGTTGTTGAATTAAAGTCAACATTTTAACTTACTTACTTTAATTACGATACGATTTAATATTTACATTATTTACACTAGACTTACAATTATACAATGACAGCTAAATCCAAAGAGACACACATTCACAACACTAAACACTCGAGAGACTCTTTTCCACATACACTAATTTGTCCACCCGGACAACACCCAACATTGTCTAAAACCATTTGTCTCTCACATGTCTCCGAATATTGTCTCTCCATTCTTTAACTGGGTATAGTATTTCCAAAATGAAATAGTCACTCTTCCTTTCTGATTCCAATAATGACTGATAGTATAACCATTATACTTGCTGAGTTTATGGTTCTGTTAAAAATAGTTGCCAGGTCCGTAAAAATTATTTAAAATAAACTTGTTTTCTTATATGCTATTTAGAATGAACTGTATATATTTACATGACATTCCTTCACATTTTTGTCAGGCTTAGGCTGGCTATATTTGAATTATAAATACAGGCATGTTTAAAAATTGTTTTAAAGTCTTTATAGTCCATATTAAATACTTCAAATTTGCACAAACAAAAATTCTTTTTTTGCAACAAAAATAAATCCTAGCAACTTCAAATAATTATGCATATGGCTAACTTTGTATGGATATTCTACTCCGTTTTGTTCCAACTTTTTTATTAAAAGATGCACAGTCGGCACTATATTTTTCGAATAAAAGTCGTATATTTTATTTATAATTTGCTTTAGACATAAAACTATCAATTTTCTTGAAAATTTGTAAATCGGGTCGTTTTCGCTGCTGATTTTTGCCACGAACA
Source organism: Liopterus haemorrhoidalis (assembly GCA_963971575.1). NCBI lineage: Eukaryota > Metazoa > Arthropoda > Insecta > Coleoptera > Dytiscidae > Liopterus > Liopterus haemorrhoidalis. Next base: position 49,407,587 of record OZ020613.1, read on the forward strand.
ATGATACGTTGAATTGTTCTTTATGGGACACCAGTTAATTTCGCAGTATATGTTTGTCATTACCTTCCGAAACTAACTTTTTATAAACGTTCAGTATCAGAACTTTGCAATCTTCTGACAAATGACATTTTTCTTTAATAGCCACGTCCACATTTTCGCATTTCACGTCAACGTCCACATTTTCGCGCTTCAAATAACTTTGCACAGATTCACTATTTTCGCTACAGAAATTAGCAATTTCTTCAAAATTAAATGGTCGCCAAATAACCATGTTGTTAATGTATGCACGCTATGAACGTTGAAATTTAACGAACAAAAAAGTATAACAACCCCTAAAATTTAGAAACAATAGTATTATAAATTTGGAAAATATCCTTAATGGTTTTTAAGAAACTTCAATTGATCTAGTGTTACATCTATTCGATTTAAATTTAAAATTCCCTTAACACATCTTATATTCTTTTACAGCTACGAGTCTTGGGATTACTGCCATAAACCCATTTCTGCATTGTTAAGCTTCTTAACAAGAGAGGCCATTTCACTTTGGAAATATTATACTACATTAACTAACATACGGACACTACAACTTAAATACGGAATTAGTCGGTTACATTTTTACTTGACCAACCGAACACGGTAAATGTCTCTAACTCATGATCGTGTTAACTGAACTCCCTGAAACACGTCTTAACATCTTCACTCTTTAAACTCAACTGTAAAACATCATTTCACACCCTCTTGGAACTGTCCATAATGTTATAACAAGATATTTCTTAAAATTCACAGTTGATGATAACTTAGATAAGTATCCCATTAGAAAATTAACCCAAAACTAATATTTATTTTAAAGACAAAGTTGTCATCTTTATAAGAATTAACAATTTCCTTTTCAAGTTAATTTTACAAAGGTCTCAAGTTACAATAATAAACATGTCTACCCTTATCTTAAACGCCTTTTCTAAGAGATAGATTAATTTTTATCATTTAACATTTTTAATATTTTACTCTAATTGAATGATTATAAATACTGAATTTATTTATAAAATTTTGTTTCTGAAACAATACCAAAATGACCCTTCCATTATATTATGTATTAAAATAAAATTACTATATATTTAAGCATCTTTCGGAATTTCACTGAAAACTTTGTTGCAGTGTTTATGGCAAGACTAGATATATTATTTTTCTCTAATAATTAACACTTATTCAAATCAAATTTTAAGCACAAAAGATAGTTTTTTTTCATATTGCTTCTTGATATTGATTAATTTAATTCTAGATAAGTAAATGGGCTGTTATGGGCACTAACAGCAATTTATACTGTGCGCTAAAATTTTTATTTAATGACGCCTAGTGATGGTGTAGTTATAGGGTGACCATTTTCTTAAGAAGGCAATTCGGGACGGAGCAAAAAAAGGTCGTCACTTCCCAAATATAAGTGAAGAGCAAAAAAAAGGTCTTCACCTCCCAAATCCAAGTGAAGAGCAAAAAAAAGGTCCTCACCTCCCGAATCCAAGTGAAGAGCAAAAAAAGGTCCCCACCTCCCAAATCTAAGTGAAGATCAAAACATAAGGTCCTCATTTCCTCAAATACAAGTTACAATGCGGGACAAAATGTTAGAATGCGGGACTTTTGCGGGACGCATCTTAATGTGGGACACTCAATCAAAATGCGGGACAGTCCCGCAAAAAGCGGGACGAATGGTCACCCTAGGTAACTACCAAAAGATTTACCAAAATGATTTACCTAACTAGGTAAATCAAAGCAAACAGAGCGAAATTATAATAACGACATGAAATGTCACGTAAAATTTTACTATAGACTACCAACATTATTTTTATGATCTAATTTCATTGTTATGTTATTAAATAGGTTTTGAGTTTTTTTTTTTTCTTGTATTGTTTTTATACCTTTTGTACTTTGTTATTACAGTAACGAATATTTGGAATTTCAAATCTATGAAATAAATAAATAGGTAAGTACTTATTCATTTATATACATTTATATTATATTGTCGGAGTCAGGAATCAAATACATTTATCTTAATCGAAGTACAGTTTCTATAAATATTGGGCTCAACAGCGCTATGACGTGATACCGAGCGGACAGGATTTGAACTAGTGGAACGAGTAACTGTTAGACTGGGCTGGCGGCCTTCTACCTTGCCCTGGACAGCTGATAGCCCTTGGAGTCACTTCACAGCACAGAGCAAGTAGAACACATCGAAAAAAACTTCACAGCCAATACGGAATTCATATTTCTCCAAATTTAGGTTTTTAGCGACCGACCGGAGAGCTGATCAGACGCTGGCATCCGCCAACTATATAACGCTGGAGTCTGGCCGTAATAAACGTTATAGTTACTGTACAACAACTGTTCTTGTAATTTTTACAGAATTGAGCCTAATATATTTTTTACTTACCTGGTTAGGCCAAGGTCACGAAAATTTGCTGCGTCAACATCAAACAAATCGACAATAAGTGAAATTACTATATATACAGTGGTAAAACTATAAAATTTATTCTACCTTTGTTTCAGAACTAATTTATTATTGATAAAATATGTGATTTTAACAAATATTTGAATAAATTCTCAAAAAACTCAAAAGTATTAAAAATAACACTTCACTCAATAAGTCTCCGGTGCTGACATATATATGGCAACACTATTGACAGACCCATATGATTTCTGAATAGTACCAACCTTTAAACGATACGTGTGAAAATTTCATGACATTCTGACAATTAGCTTAGAGGTTACAGTGGTTTTAGTACCTCCAGTTTTGTAATTTTCAAAAGAACGGATAAAAAAGAATTTCGTGTGTTGATTAAACATTGTTTTTTGATGGGAAAAAATACTGTGGAAGCCAAACAGTGGCTTGATAAGCGTTATAGAGACCAACATAAAATGCAAATCAACTATTACTGATTGGTATGCTGAATTTAAATTAATTAATTAATTTTAATTTTAGGAGCGTTGAATGCGTTGGCATGAATGTCATTCCAACGCTGATTAGGTCGGATTCCTAACAAAGAAATTGTTCTTCTTGTTAGAAGTTCACCAAAAGAATTTTATCAGCTACAAGTATTATTGTCAGAGATAATAAATAGTTTAGACATAATTATATTAACAGAAACTTGGGATATTAATAATATAGATCATTTTAATATTGAGACTATCAATATTAAAATGATCTACATATAAAGCTCTCAATTTGAGAGCTTCGCGGCTTACTACAATCATGCTAAATTTAATCAAAATGATAAGTACAAGCACATGGCCAAAAATTTTGAGTTTCTGCAATTTATAAATTCAATGCGCAAAGATAGGAGATAGGGAGGTCGCTGGGGGTAACTGTCGTAGCTAGAAGATATGTTGTTAGATGGGGGGGTCTAGACAAGGTTAAAAATAGAATCAGTAAATTTCAAAATGCTGGATGATTGTGTAAATGCTTTTTGCTTTATTACACTGATCACATACATTCATAACTATAAATAAATTTAAAAACATATATATATATATATATATATATTTATATGTATATATCAAGCCATTAAATAATGTCCTAGTTTTATTATTGCATGACCTAAATGTAATGTTTAGTGTATGGTGTGTGCCTACGGTGGTATAAAACTTTGTATGGTGTGGTATAAAAGCGCTTGTGAAGCTAGAAGGGGTATTTTGTAATACCAGCCAATTTCAGACTGATCATCTCTTTCACATACTGATCACATCTGAATGGTTACTCTCTGGAGTGTATTCGATTATGTTTAGTAAGAGTTGATAATTGTGCAAATGCTTTATCACACTGAGCACATTTGAATGGTTTCTCGCCAGAATGTATTCGTTTGTGAGTAATGAGGCCTGATACCTGCGTAAATGCTTTATCACATTGATCACATTCGAATGGTTTCTCTCCAGAATGTATTCGTTTATGACTAATGAGATTTGAAGATTTTGAGAATGATTTATCGCAATCATCACATTTGAATGGCTTCAATCCAGAATGTTTTCGTTTGTGTCTAATATATTCTGATGAATCTGCAAATGCCTTATCACACTGATCACATTTGAATAGCTTATCTTCAGAATGTATTCGCTTATGTCTAATGAGATCAGATGAATTTGTAAATGCTTTACTACATTTCTGACATCCAAATGGTTTCACTCCAGAATGTGTTCGTTTATGTTTGATGAGATTTGATGACTGTGTAAATGCTTTACCACATTGATCACATTTAAATGGTTTTTCTCCAGAATGTGTTCGTTTATGAGTAATAAGACTTGATAGTTGTAAAAATAATTTATCACACAGATCACATTCAAATGTTTTCTCTCCAAAATGTATTTGTTTGTGTCTTGTTAGATTTGACGAAGCGCAAAATGCTTTATCACATTCATTACATTTGAATGGTCTCTCATCAGAATGTATTCGAACGTGCCTAGTGAGATCAGATGATTTTGCAAATGCTTTATTACACTGATGACATTTGAATGGTTTCTCGCCAGTATGAACTCTTTTGTGTTTAACAAGACCATCATTTTGGTTAAAAACTTTATTACATTGTTCACATTTGAATACGTACTCTTCAGAATGTATTCGTTTGTGTCTAGTGAGTTGTGTTAAAACTGAAAATGCCTTATTACACTGTTCACATTTAAATGGTTTCTGGCCAGAATGTATTTGTTCATGAATAATGAATTGCGATCTCCTAGAAAATGTTTTGTTGCAATGTTTACATATAAATGGCTTCTGTCCAGACTTTAATTTTTTATATTCAGGATGGGAAGTTGTTCGTTTCTCAAATATATTAAATTTATTTGATATTGTTGTAGGTTGTTTAATCTTACTTATTGACACTGACACATCTAGCCTTTCTTCTGTATTACTGGAAGATTTTCTTTTAACTGCAAATTAATCAACATTAATTAGACATATATTAAATAATTGAAAAAGCGTCAAGTGGACTATAATAACAGAGTACTGAATGGCCTTAATAGTAATTTTATTGCGGGTGCTGAAGGTTAATAATCGACCGTACCGTCATATGTCGTCATATTGATTGCAAGGGCAGCCGCGGAAGAATTATTGTATATGTCATCAAAGAACTTGTTTCGTGCTGCAATATCAAAAGACTAAATTGTCTTAATGGTCACCAACCTACATAGAAGGCGGAATAAGAAGAAAAATAGATAAATTACAATACTTATAGAAAACTATTAGTCATTGTACTTCTTTACATATACTCAATAAATGAAAACTCGCTATATAAGAATTGGAAGATTACAACTAATACAGTAAGATTACATTAACTGACCTGTATCTTGTACAGCTGTACTCTCCTCATATTCACTGTCATCTCCATATTCAGACTTGATGTCAATCTCCTCAGTGATGACAATATTAGTATTGTAGTTATACTGGGACATGTTGTCAGTAGATGTTATGATACATGTCTTGTTTTCGCGGCTCTCTGAAATATAAATACTTATTGTTGTAATATATTTTTTCTGTCCAACAGTCAGATAAAAACTTTAAAGATTCACTATTTGTGACTTCCTGTTCAATTCTATGATAAAATAAACATTAAAAAACAAGATCTACTCACCAGTGTTCGTAGCAGCTACACTCTCCAGTTCATCTCTTTCACAATCACTGGTATCTGCAGGTTCAGACTTAATATAAATCTTCTCTATGTTGCTGTTATCATAATATGCGCCGTCTGCAATTCCATCAGTAGATGATATAATAAATGACTTCCGAGTTTCGTGGCCCTCTAAAATATAAATACTCATTGTTGTAATATATTTTTTCTGTCCAACAGTCAGATAAACACTTTAAAGATTCACTGTTTCTTACTACCTGTTCAATTCTATGATGAAAGATAATTTAAAAAACCAGATCTACTCACCAGTGTTTGCAGCAGTTACACTATCCAGTTCATCTCTTTCACATTCCCTGTTGTCTGCAGGTTCAGACTTGATGTAAATCTTCTCTATGTTGATGTTATCACGATATGCGCCGTCTGCAATTCCATCAGCAGATGATATAATAAATGATTTCCAAATTTCGCGGCTATCTAAAATATACACATCGCAATGTTATTATCATATGTGAGAGCTTCGCTGAATATGTTATTTAAGATTTTTACAAAACATACAATTCTGGAGAGTGAGACAATTATAAATGTGTTTATTACTGACCATTCTCAGATTCAAATGGGTTCTCTATTCCCATCGCCACTATATATTTATCAGCAACTTCTGTTTTAATGTCAACCTCTTTTTTAATAATATCACTGTCTCTGGTATCATCAGGATACATATCACAGCCTGTCCCATTATTCATATTTATTCCTGGAACGAAAATGTACAGTCGTATAAAAGATCTAGAACTACTCATTTTCTATAAATCACGGAATAAAATATAATCAATATCAGGTAAAACGTACCGTTCAATTCCGTTCTCTCCTATTTTATTCATCTAAAATAGGTCTTTAACCAAAATGAAAACCAGTTACAACCGGTTTTCCTACATATTATTAATTTTAGAATATAAAACTGTGTTTATAATACACATCATTCATTAAATAATTACATGTTAGAACCTCACAATGGAACAAAATTTTTTGGTGTAGCAATTGCTGACTCCCTAAGCTGCATAATGTAGGTCGATTCCATATGCAAAAAACTACATAAAACTTATTATTGTTCAAAACTGTTTAAGCTATTTATTTCACTACATAGCTTTAACAAATATATTATGCACTGGTTTACTCAAATTTGTACCCTACAATGTTGTAATTATTCAACAAAGAGCAAAATAGTATTCATTTTGCAGAAACAAATGCATAATGCGCTCAGCTAACGTACACAATTAATTCCAAATTTGCTACACGTTAAATTATTTTTAATTAATTAGACAGTTTATTTCCATATAATGAATATAATTAATATAATTACATTCATTCAGTACACGAATGTCTATTATTCATACGAAAAAGATATTTGCACAAACATACACTGACCACTTTATGCACAGGCAATATGTTCATGCTACAGGAGCAAATTACAAAATTAAATGATGAAAACGACACTGGAGAAACTTAGATACCGTGAGCACTGAAAATTCAAACAATGGCCGTAATCTTGAACTTTTTGACAAAAATATTAACAATTTATTTTTCACACATTATAACATAATGATGTTATAATGTGTTCTGTACGCAAATAAATTATCATTAGATTCAAACAAACGGTAAACGGATCGTTTACTGTTGTTTGTCAATCACAATTTGTTATGAAAACCTAGACATTTCTGTCGAAGGGTCCTAGTGATATCATGTATGTTCTTGCGGACAAAGAGCTGTAAAAAAATTGTATGTATTATATCTTCAGATTACTTACAATATTTTCAAATAAGCAAAATTATTCTTGCTATAACTACCTTGGTTGTATTATATTACATATTTAGCAGTCCGTGCTGATCTCAGAAAGTGCAATATATATTAGGGTTGTACATCGAAGGTAAAACATCGATGTTTAACATCGATGTTAACATCGGCGCCGTACTATCGATGTTGAAAAAACATCGATGTTTTATTAATATTAAAAAAAGCTATTTATTTATATTATATATTTTATTTAATAATGTAAAGATAAAATACGAAAAAAGTAACACATAATACACAAAAAGCATTTATTAGATTTTGAAATAGAAATATTCCTTTTTAATAGTAATTAATTTCACATTAATATTATTATACCCAATATAATAATCCTAATTTGTACCTACAGTCTATTCCAAACGATTAGGCGGAACTAACCGCAATTTTCATTTTTGTAATTTGTCATTAGATATTTTTTTATATATTGAAGTTGACTTTTCCTGAACAAAATGATCAAAAGCTTCAAGCAATCGGTAAAAGTAACTAGAATTGAAAATCTAGTTCCGCCTAAACCAAAGGAACAGACCTTACTATTTTTACATTTCTAAAATGAAATATTGGATTTTATTACAATACTAATATAGTAATCTTAATGTTAATTTTATATTATTTAACATAAAAATAACACTGTCATACACAATTATTTTTATACTTTTTTAAGTTGAAATAAAGTCTGTTCCTTTGGTTTAGGCGGAACTAGATTTTCAATTCTAGTTACTTTTACCGATTAATTGAAGCTTTTGATCATTTTGTTCAGAAAAAGCCAACTTCATTATATAAAAAAATAGCTAATGACAAGTTACAAAAATCCAGGGATTGGAGGAATAACAACTGGGAAAGTGTCAACAAGACTCAAAAAGAAAAAGTGTGTTGGCGCCATTGGTCGTTCGCATTGTTTGCAAAAATTAGAAGTTTCTTCTTATTTTTTCGTATTCTACTAACTGCTATGAAGAATAAAAACTAACACTATTAGTATTGTTATATCACAATAGATGGCGCTTATATTTTGTGTACTAATTTTAATAAAAATTAAATTTTTAAGTATCCAGCGCCTATAGCGGTAGTTTCTGAATTTCAAAGTTTAAACATCGACATCGGTAATAGACATCGATGTTTTATCGATACTATCGCCAGCTGGCCATCGATGGTAAAAACATCGATGTTTTCGATACATCGATGTTTTTTTCCCATCCCTAATATATATCACATCTGTACAGCTAACAGGTACATAATATTTATTTTATATGTATAGCTATCTTAAGCTGGCCGGTTACGCTGCAGCCAGAAAAATAGGAGAGGGCGTCGATTGTATTCGTATTGTATAATAATAATAATAATATTTATTTGTGTTCGGACATATATCCATACAAAAGAGTTTAATAATAATAATAATAATAATAATAATAATATATTTATTGACTAAATTACAATATCAAAGACTGTTTTTAGTCAGTCAAAATTACAAATATATGAAATTTACACAATGAGGACATAGATATAAACATAAATATAAAGTATAATAACATCAAATATGCAGAGATATAAGAAATATAGTCAATTGGATAAAATATTACTGTTGTTTAAAATATTCTAGGAACTCATTTATGGAATACATCAGGTTTTTTGTTCAAATATCTTTTATTACTTTTTTAAAGTTTGTAAAATTTTGAGTTTTGAGCTTGCTCGGTAATGTATTGTAAAACTTAATGCCATAATAATTTTCACTATTTTTAGATCTATCAAGACGTAAAAATTTTGGGTAAATGTTACCTTTATTTCTTATATTGTAACTATGATTTTCTTCATATGTAGATAGATCTGAATTTTTTTTGTGTACATAGAGTAGACTTTGAAAAATGTACAAAGAAGGCAAGGTCATAATATTAAAATTAACGAAATGTGAACGGCAATCAGCCCTATAGGAAATGCGTGCAATTATTCTCAATGCTCGGCGCTGTAGCCTAAAAACTCTATATGACAATGACGCATGTCCCCAGGCTAATATCCCATAAGACATGTGTGACTGAAACAACCCAAAATATGCCATCAGGAGAATAGGATTTGAAACCGAATTAGCCAGTTGTCTTAGCAAGTAAATTGATTAACACAAAGTACTACATAAATGATTAATGTGTTGCTCCCAAGTTAGTTTCGGATCTACGTAAACACCAAGAAATTTTACGCATGCTTCATTTTCATAAATGTGCTTTCTACAGCTGATGAGCATATTTTGAGTTTTGTCGTCATTCATAGAGAGTTTATTAGATATAAACCAGAGCTTATCTTCCTCGAAACAGTGACCAGTATCATTTAATAGCTGATCATAGTCTGATGACCTCAAAACAAAATTAGAGTCATCTGCATATAAAATAGATTTGGAAATTGTGGAAATTGATGCAGGCAGGTCATTGATGTATATAATAAACAAGAGAGGTCCTAGAATTGAACCCTGTGGAACTACATACAAAAGAGACAAATTTTCAGATAATTTATTATTAAATTTAACATATTGAATTCTATTTAAAAGATATGATTCTAAAAGGGAGCAACTTTCAGGTGTGAAACCATATAATGAGAGTTTTTCAAGTAATATAGTGGGACATACGCAATCAAAAGCTTTAGTTAAATCATAAAATGATGCCATACAGAATTCACCATTTTCTAAAGCAACAGAAACTTCGTTCAGAAAATGTAAAATTGCGTCTACTGTTGATTTGTTTGATCTAAAGCCAAATTGTGAAGGATTGAACAGATTTTTATCTTCAAAGTAAGCAGCTATTTGTAAAAATAGAGCTTTTTCTAGAACTTTAGACAGGGTAGGTAGAATAGAGATTGGACGGTAGTTATTAGGATCCTTTTCGTCTCCATTTTTGAAAAGGGGAATAACTGATGCTAGTTTTAAACAATCTGGAAAATAATTAGTTCATATGCAATGATTGATTGCCTTAGTGAGAGGTATTATGATTACATTTTTCATTTCCTTTAATAGGTTGGTAGTTAGGCCATAGGCATCCTTTGTGTTACTACTTTTTAATGAATTGATTATTTCTCTAACAACATTGTACGTAACAGTCTTGAAAGAAAACGTTCCGTTAGGAGGAAGAGACATTGACGACATGAAGGAAGATGGATTTGTGTTCGAAGCGGGTAGTTTGTTTATTAATTCACTGGCAATGGTGGTGAAATAAGTGTTTAAATTGTCCGGTGTTAAAGTATTATTTCTATTCTGACGGGTTTTAGATACTTTTCTATTATTATTAATTACTTGCCAACATGCTTTAGACACATTAGTGGAGTTAGCAACGTATTCAGAATTAGCCTTTATTTTAGCGTATTTTATTGTTTTGCGATATTTCGTCCTGAAGTTGTTTCTAATGGATCTATTGATAGGGTTAGGATTTTGTTGAAAGGCTGTTTCAAGATTTTGAAGTGTGGTACGCATATTCTTAATATTATTGTCGAACCATACATTAGAGCGTTTTCTATCAGGATTGTTGGAGTTTGCTTTTATAGTTTTTTGAGGGAAACATGAATTAAATTTGGCCAAAAATATTTCAAAAAATATATCAAAAGGCTTGCAATTAGTTGTACAGTTGTTGAGAACAGTCCAATCTGTTTCATCCAGTTTATTATAAAAAGAAATTTTCTTTTCTAAGGTAAAAGGTCTAATAGTTACATTGTCGGACTTATCACTTTTAACTGTGTTGCATGAACAGGAGAAAGAAAAACAAATGCCGTCTGAGTTTAGTTTGAGTTTAATTAACATTTTTTGTTTATATAATATAATAGTTGGAGACAGAGGTACACCATGTTTCATAATTTTTATTTAAAAGTAACATAAAATATATATAAATAAATATAGGAATAAATAAATAAATAGATAAATAAATACTTATAAACCAGTACATCGATTTACTCATATTTGCTGTCTCCCACTTTTTTTTCCTCGGCATTTGTTAGTTCGTATAATTTTTATATAAAAGTAGCATAAAAAATATATTAATAAATAAATAAATGCACAAATAAATAAATAGATAAATAAGTACTTATAAATTATTACAACAATTTTCTCAAATAAAAAACATGTATAACACATTAGCCTTATTTTGTACTAGATACTAGGTACTTATTTATTATTTGTATAATCCTCGGTATTTGTTCGTGCTTATAATTTTTATATAAAACTAACATAAAATATATATAAATAAATAAATAGATAAATAAGTACTTATAAATTATTACATCAATTTTATCACAAAAAAAAAGATGTATAGCACATTACCCTTATTCTGTGCTAAATTCTAGGTACTTATTTATACCGAATATAATACATAAATATCCGAATAAATACCGAGGATAATACATATATTATCCTAGGTATTTATTTGTACGTATATTAATTGGGGCCGACATCTCCAATCGCTTGTTCCTCCAGAATAAATTGCCTGATCTTCAGTGCACATATTACGTACAGGGCTACTTTCTCAACCTGTTCCACGTTACTAAAGGTTAGTATCTCCACCAGATCAGTTCTGTCCATTATTATATATTTCTGCAGGTAGGTATTTCTAGGCTTCATGAAGTGAGCACATCTGAATATAAAATGACTGGTTGAGTTGTTTTCGCCGGAGCTGCATACGGGACAGGGCTCAATGTCATTGAAATGGTGACTAAAGCCATTATGGTATAAGCTCAAACTTCTAGTGCGTCCTGTTCGTAGCTGACTTACCAGTTTCTTGAATTTAAAATGACAGTTGTACAACAAATAATTATTCCGATCAGAAAGTGCAATGTTTTTATATGAAGTGGAATAGGATGATAAAATTATCCTATTATTGTCATTTTCTTCTAAATAATTTTTGTAGCACTGCAGGTTTTCCAAATTATTTTCGGTATCAGTGATATTTTGTCTCTCCCATAACCAGTCAAAATGTATTTTACTCAGCATTTCTCTGTATTGCGTGACCCAATTAAGTCTAATATTGTTTCTTTCAGAGGAATCTAGTCGTTTTAGTTTATTTAAACACATTTGGTAGCTCTGGTAAATAGGAGAAGTTCAATTTTTGCACAACCTGTTTCTTTGCGTACTATGTAATTTGGGGTGTTTCTTGCCCAACCAAATATTGACTTATAAAAATAAACTTGCGATGTTTCTAACATATCGGGGTATCCTAAACCAAAGATTTCTGAACCGTATAGCAACACAGGTAGGGCTACAGCTGAGTAAATTTTTAATTTTGATTCCAATGAGAACATTTTTGCTAGAAATAAGCTAGAAATAAACAGTTGTATTCGTATAGTATGTATGTGTTACGGTGAATGACCGAATGGCGGACAATGTTAACAATGACCGGATAAAAAAAAAAAAACAAACTCCTTTAATCTTACTTGGAGCCTTTCGGCTTCTGCTGTCCTAGATTTTTACTAACTAAACCTAACCTGTCATTAGCCGGTCGATGTCAACACTGCCCGCATTCGGTCATTGACCGTAACATATATATATTTTTTAAAAAATCTTTATTCGTAAGTTTTAGAATAAGGAAATTAATAAAATATATTATTTTGGAACGTTTCGCGTTTTTATTATAGTTAACGCATCTTCAGCCTACAAAAATATGTTTGAATTACGCTATTTTTATCATAAAGAATAGATCATTTTAATCACGTGACCCGTAGCATTTCAAAATGTTAGAGTTAGGGATAATAAACAAGTTGTTTAACACGTGCGACATTGGCGTATAGTGTTTTATGTGAGTTGTATATAAACATTTAGTGAATCATATTGCTATATTGTATTAGTATATTGACTATATCAGAAATTGCAAAGTTGAACTGAAATGCAGCAATTTTTGTGAATTTATCGTTTTTATTTGTCACAAGTAGGTGCTAGCATTGATAGTATTTTACAGTTGGACTAAATAATAGACATCAGTGTATATTTTACAAAATTGAAAGGTGATGTTAGAGATAGATTCTATCAAGAAATTGAATACATAAATAATTTTGATCCGTATTTTTTGTGGGATAACAATTTTGAATTTAATTCGCAAGACATACCACCAGTCACAAATATGGACATTGTGGCATATTTAGTGTTAACGCTCAATTATGACATACTTTTTTATTGTATAAGATTTTACATAATATTCATAATAATAATAAATCAAAAGTCCCACCGAAGTAGACAGAACAACTTTATTAGTTAGAAAAAAGTTGGGAAAATTTCACATGTTTGTAATTTTACAGCTAAGAAGCGGGTTAAGAAGTGTATTAACTAGGGTTAAAACGATATACAAAAACATATAACTGGCTTTCTACTTATCAACCATTAGTAAGATTGCTCCCGAGTGCTCGTTATTGATTGACCGTAAATTGTACCATTATTATTTCAATATGTATAAAATTTTATTCCAGGAGCTGAATTTTGTGCGAAATGTCATATCTGCGCATGTGCAAGTAACATGTGTTTCCATGAGAGGTGTACCGTCCTTTTTCTTTCATAACCTATTGTTAAACATCTGTTTAGTTGAAGTCATTCTTGTGAACACGCTGTGCAAGGACCAGCCCAGCTGTTGAAGTCGCCAACACGAGATGTGAGTGTCGTCTACAGGGCTTCTCCACGTGTTCGCCTCGTGCGAATACCTGGGGTGGTTCGACCGATCCTAGAGAAGCCGGGGCAACAACGAGACTAACATCAGCTTCTAGACGGACAACACCAGCAACCATTTTACAAATTATACACATTCTGATGTAATTTAATCCTGTCTAACAAATTTTGTAGAAAAGATTCCGTTCTTGACTTCACCCCGTGACAATATTACTTAGTGCAGATAAAATAAGTAAAACCTCTATTTGATTAATAATGTTTATTTAGAAGTATTTAAAAATGGTCAAATACAGAAAAAGCTACTTTTCTGCCGGAATATTAACAGAAAAATTAATTAGAATAGAAATAATAAAAGAGAATGAGGTGTGTGAACCTAGTGTTCACACACCACATATTACATTTGTGGTGCACAATGGACTTCTCAAACATTTAAATAAGAGAATGTGTTAATAATCATGAAATTGTACTTTGAACAATTCAAACCCTAATCTGAAATAAATGCTATGCCACTGTATTGTCAAGTTTGCGCATGATGACGTAAGTAAACTGGATTTTAAGATTTTTAATTTCCTATTCACTTCTATAGCGGTTAGTTTATGGCCCCGATGATTCAGTTTCATTGTCACTATCCTTTTATTGCTTGATTCACAATTTGTTCTTGATGTCTTCGTTTGTGTTTAGCGAGATGTGGTGATTGTGAAAATGCTTTATCACACTGATCACATTTGAACGGCTTCTCTCCAGAATGTATGCGTTTGTGACAAAGGAGATGTGATGATTGTGAAAATGCTTTATCACACTGATCACATTTATATGGTTTTTCTCCAGAATGTATTCTTTTGTGAATTTTAAATCTAAATGGATCTAAAAAAACTTTATTACACTGATCACACTTAACTTGTTTCTCTCCAGAATGTATGAGTTTATGTCTAATGAGAGATGATGAATCGAAAAATGCTTTTTCACACTGATCACATTTAAATTGTTTCTCTTCGGAATGCATTCGTTTGTGTCGAACGAGAGATGATGGATCTGCAAATGCTTTATTGCACTCATCACATTTAATTGTTTTCTTCCTAGAATGTATTCGTGTGTGAGTAATGAGATGTGATGATTGTGAAAATGCTTTATCACACTGATCACATTTGAAAGGCTTCTCTCCAGAATGTGTGCGTTTATGATAAACGAGATGTGGTGATTGTGAATATGCTTTATCGCACTGATCACATTTGTATGGTTTTTCTCCAGAGTGTATTCTTTTGTGAATTTTCAATCTATATGAATCTAAATATGCTTTATTACACTGATCACATTTAAATAGTTTCTCTCCAGAATGTATGCGTTTATGTTTAATAAGAGTTGATGAATCTGAAAAGGCTTTACTACACACATCACATATAAATTGTTTCTCTCCAGAATGTATGCGTGTATGTCTAATAAAAGATGACGGATCTGAAAATGCTTTATTACACTCATCACATTTGAATAACTTTTCCCCAGTATGTATTCGTGTATGAGTAGTGAGATGTGATGATTGTGAAAATGTTTTATCACACTGTTCACATTTGAAAGGTTTCTCTCCAGAATGTGTTCTTTTATGTCTAACAACACTGGCTAAATATGAAAATGATTTATCACACTGATCACATTTAAATTGCTTCTCTACAGAATGTACTCGTTTATTTTCATGAAGGGAACAAGCTGGTTCAAATGTCTTCTTACGTTTATTACATTTTTTTGACGTGGCTGTGGCTTCTTTATACTTAGACGACACTGCCGCATCTAAGCCCTCATCTGAATCACTAGAAGATCCTCTAGCTGCAAATAAATTATCATTGATTAATTAAACAAAATTTAAGTAACTGAAAGAAAGTTACTTTGTTCTGCATAAGTATGTTTTGGTTCAGAGAATTCAGGCAAGAAACTAATTAGTGGACCCAGTGATTGGTAAAATATCGTCAAAAGAAAAGTTGATTTTTAGTTTTGATTTGATTTATTGTGATTTATTATTTAATTGATAACAAATTGTGGGTACATATTAAGATAAGTCAACTAACCACCGATATTCTCACCGCCCAATATTGGAGGAAAAAAACCAACCCCACCACTCGTTGACAGCTTCACCACCCTCGTGAACGACATGCCAACCGCAACTTCAACTATATTACCTTGTTTCTCCACTCCAATTGAATATTCTCTCCCAAACAACTATATTGTCCCAAACCTTCCTTAACCCAAATAATGAACAATTTCTAAATATAATAAAAGAAAAATGGCCCAATGTGTACCATTTTTACACCGATGCTTCCAACACACACTTAGGTGTTGGCTGCGCCTTTCTCGACCCAAACAAACAATACTACGAGAAATACAAGTTACCCAACGATATTCAGATATTCTCAGCACAAACAATCTATGCTTGAACTACAGTAAGTCGAATCTCCATTTTACTCAGCCTATCATCATCTTTTCCGCCAGTAAAAGCGCCTTTTGCAAATTGAAATGTCCCGGCTTCTCGGATAACAATTCCAACATTTTTTACGATATAATTGAAGATTTAAACTCACTAAGCGACAACGGAATAAGCGTTAAAATTATATGGTTAAAAGGACACTCTAACATCCACTATAATGAGGAGGTCGACAAACTGGCGAAAGTAGCAGCTCAAGATGACGAGTTCCTTATACATCCACTTATGAGCTCAGATATAAAAGCCTTAATCAACAGGATCATCACCAAAGAGGCGACTACCTTAGAACAACAACTGTAAAAGGAACCTGGTACAGGAAAATCCAGCCCAACCTACCCTCCAGCACCTGGTTTTCAACCACTACTAGGAAATATATAACAACAATATGCCGCTTAAGATTCAATCATTGCTTCACAATACACTACCTTTTCAAAATTAATATGGCTCCCCAACCAACATGTGACTCTAACGGCACTAGCAAGACGTCAACCATATTTTATTCAATTGCCCAAAATATGATAACTATCGTCACTCTTTTATTAATGAACTCCTTAACATGAAAATAACCCTACCTACCAATATTCAAGTACTCTTATTTATGCAGAAGGAAGAAATTCATAAAAACATTTTTACATTTATAACAGCAAGTAAAGTACACATATGAGACCAAATTAACATTTAAACACCTTGCCAATGATCTATAAATTAAAGCAAAAAAAAAAATAAAGACAAAATAAATTATTAGTTAAGAGTTAACTATGACCAGTGCAAACGGCTGTTTTGGATAAATTATAATAATGAATTAAGGGCTAACTGCAACTAACATAATATTAGCAATTGTATTCCAGTACATGTACTCAATAAACAGAAACTGGGAATTACAATGGATAAACTTATTGATACATAAACAATGGATAGACGTAAGTCTGGTTTATAATAGATATGTTATGGATACATAAGCATAAAAATTACACTATTCTCTTTGTTCTGTTTATTACAAACAGATGTTTTGAACCTATTGTTCAAGAACTATGCATTATTTTTTGGAGTTATAATAAACCAGGTTTAATAGTGAATACACTGGGAATACAATGAATAAACGTCCAATGAAGTTAACAACTGACAATAATATAACATTACTGACTGACCTGTATCTTGTCTAGCTGAGCTCTCTTCATATTTACGGTCATCTACACATTCAGGCTTGATGTCAATCTCCTCATTGATGATAATATTGGTGTTGTAGTTATACTGAGAAATGTCGTCAGCAGATGAGATGAAACATATCTTGAGAGTATCGTGGCTCTCTGAAATATGAATACTTATGTTAACTATTACACTGTGTGTTTCAATGTAAATAATTTTTCCATATTCGTGACAGGGAGTTTTTAAATTTAGTTTACGAGCCAACATAACGTAGGTTTATCTGTGTATATTTTACAGTTGAAACTTTTCTACAAAAGTTTTAATAAAAATCAAATATCAAAATTAATGGAGTGCATCATAACTTTTGGAAATTTTAGATTAACTTCAAATGTGTTATCGTAAGTTCCAATTCGTTTAACAATGCGTTCGTGTGTGCGTGTGCGTGTACAGACATATTTTTATTTTTATTAATAGCTATACAATCATCAGTTTTAAAAGTGAGTAGATATTAACGCTACATATAACCCCCAGGGATTGCAAGTTTCTTATACAAAACTAACAATATAAAATTTAATTAGGTAAAATCTATACATCAAATTTTGTACCGAATATTTATCTATCTATTAATAGTAGAAGATATTTTTAATTGTAGAAAAAAATGTTGTAAAAATGTTATCGTTCAATAACTTAATAATATATATCAGACAACAATGTTATGTATTTTTTTAAATATATTTGTTGGTTTCAAATATCTTTTATATTCCTAAAGTTTTATGTAGAAATGTATTTATTTATTTATTTATTCATTTCAAGCGTTACAAGCAATAAGCGTAAATAGCTCAATAATATACATATATAAAATACATACTTAAACAAAACAGTACAGAATTATCTAATTCTATACACTTTACGATACATTAACTAATTGAGTTACTCTATTTTTAAAAACATTAAACGATGAATTAAATATATCAACATTATTGCAATTGATAGAACTGAATAATTTAGATAACCTATTAGTAGAAGTATTACATCCGTAGTTGGTTGAATGTTGCTGTTCTTGTAATAAGTTGAGATTCATCGTTGTTCTAGCAGGAGCTTTCATATGGAAGCTTGAAAAGATGTCAGGTGAATTCGTCGGTATATCAGTGGCATGATATTCAGCGTAGCATATCGCTCTATCCTATTCATGTCACCATACGAAATGCCCAGAAAGGAGCATATTTGCTAAATATACTTTGAACTCGCTCTAGCCTTTCACAAAAAGTAATTTGCTGAGGGGACCATATAGTGTTGGCGTATTCATGATGATTTCTCACAAGCGAAAAATATTACAACTTGATAGTATGAATATTAGTAAAATCTTTGGTAGAAATATTCAAATAATACGTCAACATTTTTTCCGCATGATTGTTTATAGTTTAGAACATTCCTTATTACAATAAAATATTATACATGCTGATAATGGATTGCCAGTATGTACATATGTTCTTTACGAAAAATAAATCATAAATACCCGCAGCACCTTAGAACAACAACTGTAAAAGGAACCTGGTACAGGAAAATTCAGCCCAACCTACCCTCCAGCACCTGGTTTTCAACCACTAGTTGTCCTTGAGAACCGCAGCCGATGCAAGGTGACGGTAAAAATAGAATATCAAGTACAAAAACTATAAGTGGTTTGCACAATAGAACAAAATATCTAGAAATATATTTGTAGAATGAAGCTTAAGCTACATTTTTGGCGTCGTACGCAAATTTGCATCGATTGGTTTTTAATGTAATTAGTTTATTTACAATTAAACAACAGTATTTTTTACAGTTAAAAATATCCTATTAGATAAATAAAAAGGCACTGCAAATTTTGATGTCTAGATTTTTATTGTAGAAACAAGCGCATAATAATTTTAAAGTACGGTTATGAACGCTGTGCTTGATTATATTAAACCATGGAAATGACTCTACGGCCAAACCCATTATCATCAGTTAAACTAGCTCTACTGACCAGTGTTTCCAACTGCTGCACTCTTCGGTTTATCTTCAAATTCACTGGTGTCTACAAGTTCGGACTTGATATAAATCTTCTCTATGTTGGTATTATCATGGTGTATATCGTCTGCAACTTCATCTTTGATTTCTGCAATAAAAAAATCATTGTCAAAAATAAATTAATTGTTGACTGTACAAAATATATCATTAAGCAATCAATAATAGTTCAGCAACACGATATATTGGAGGCTATGGATAATCAAACGCAAGTTGATGCAATTTGCACTTCTGCAAAGCGTTCGATAAAATTGATCATTGTCTACTGTTAAAGAAACTGCACGAAATCGGTCTCCACGGTATCCTTCTCCAGTGGATTGCATCTTATATCAGAAATAGATCGCAGACAGTCTCTCTCGGCGGTACTTTATCTAAATTTTTCACATCAACCTCAAGTATCGCCCAAGGTTCGCACTTAGGTCCCCTATTATTTATAGCTTATATTAATGATATCTCAAACTGCGTTCAACATAGCGAATATCTACTATACGCAGATGACATGAAAATATTTAGACGCGTCAGTACCATGGAAGTCTGTCTACTACAATAAGCCGGTCTCAATCGTTTCACCGAGTATTGTACTGCAAACAAACTGTTTTTGAATTAAGATAAATGCAAACACATTACGTTTAGCTAAGAGAAAAAAGAAATTAAAATCAGTAGAAAAACAGAAAATTAAACGATATTTTTATATTTATAGACAAAATTCAAACTTCACGTGTCTATAGCATATACGATAAACAAAGGCTGACGTCCCGTTGTCATAAAGATGACGTGTAGTTTCGCTATTTACCCCCACCACTACAAGTTACGAGACAACATTTACTTTAATAATCTTGTTACTGACCAGTATTTACAACTGCTGCACTCTTCAATTCATCTTCAAATTCACTGATGTCTACAAATTCGGACTTGATATAAATCTCCCCTATGTTGGTTTTATCGTGGTATACATTGTCAATAAGTTCTTCTTTAATTCCTACAATACACAGAACATAATCAAATATAAATTAATTGCTTCATGTACAAATATATCATTTTCAATAATCAAACATTACTAAAATTCGCAAGAAATAAACCCTGATAACAAAATGTGAATTTACAGTAGGTATTAAGTGCGAGTTGGTTGTAAATGTGCTAATACTGACCATTCTCCCATTCGGCCTCGTGCTCTATTCCAGTCTTCGCTTCGTGTTCATCACTATCTTCTGCCTTAATAATCTCTTTTTTTATATCACTGACCGTCGGATCATTCATATTAATTCTTGAAATAAAACCCTTCAAAACTTTTTGCAGTAACCAGGTAGTTTAATTAATCTCATGATGTACCAATCCGTACGAATTAGACGTGTTGAATTCTAAACCAATGGTCTTCAAACTTTTTGTCTTACGTACTAGTAAACCAGAAAAATAAATAGAAGGGGTACGTTTAATTTTTGCGGGTTTCCCACTTGCCATTTAGATGGAATCAAAAATTGGAATAGTACGAGTAGTTTTCATTAGTTTCTAGAAATTTCCAAATTGTGCCTTTAGAAAAAAACAGTTGTGATTTAAAACATTTATGTCATTAAAGTCCTAATTTTTGTAATATAAAAAGATGTAAGAATTTCAAAAATTCAAACCGGACGCACCACACAGAGTATAATGTAATTTCGTGGACTCGACGGAATTTTGACTACAGTGTCTTATGTGATTATTCAATAAACAAATGTTACTAACCTTGGTTCTCGTGGATAGCTGTCTTCTGGGTACCCAGATGCCGAGGAAATTCTGGATGACGCCAACAGAACATTTGCAATTGAAATGCACAGCAGACACTTTGATATGTGATAAAACCACTAAATATATTTAATTACTGCGAGAGTTAATATGAATAGAGGTTAAGTACATACGACTAACGTGATACACACGTAATATGAATTGAAAGAATACGTCTTAATACAACGACGAACTAATCTCAACTCTATTATAAAAAACTGCAACGTTTCTAAACATAAGATAAATCGGAGTAACAAAGAGGGCTACTATACCGCGTTGATAGCTACGAGTCGTGATAGTAAATTACAACGTCTGCAGTTTAACTAAAACGAAAACAATGAATCTAAATAAAGATATTTTTAAATAAACTAACATTAAAAAAATATATATTAAGTTAAAAATTCAAAAAAAATTCAAAATAATGCAGATTAATGGCAAAGCAAAGATTCTAAAAGAATTTTTTAGAAGCAAAAATTGATCCTTGAGCTACCTATTAAATATATTACCCAGGACATCGCTGGCAGTGGTGTCACCCGGTGCGGTAATATATGATGTCATCTCTCCCTCAAAAAAATTAGCTTTCATATATTAATACATAAGATATTTGTAATAGTGTGTACCACAACTAAAAGAGAAAAAACTAAGTGGACAGTACCTACCGTTTCAAACGAATATTCAAATCTTCTTAAGTTACCTGTAGTCTAAAATATAGTCAGATATATAATAAAAATCACGTATATCTGGGATGATCACATATATAAATATAAAAAAATTGTATGTAATTATTTATTACCCATATTTCTCGTAATTAAATTAATTACTAATACGATTAATTACATTTAATTACATTTGAAAAATAATATGTCTTAAATTTAAATTTGTTTCCGTTGACATAATCACTATCCATTAAGTACTATAACAAATATCTTTTATTGCAGTTAGGCACACATATTATGTTTTACGTCTAGACAATGACACTATTAATAATTAAACAAAAACACCGAAACAGAAATAACTAATGAAGTAATTATGAAACGTTAACATAAACACACTAACGTATAAAACCAAAAAGCTTATACACAAACATGCTTAAATTTAAGGTTAGGAACTATTGTTGACAACTGACGAAGCCACCTTAACTAAGATCGCTTTTGACTTTGTCTGCTTATGTATTGGGAATAAAACTTAGTAAGAAACAGTGCTACGTCGTAGATCACGCCAAAGCATTTTATTCAACATCTCATCAACTCCTACTAAATCTTCTCGAATGCCTCAAAGTGCAACCTGATAACAATATATCAGGCATCTCACTAAACGCCTTGCAACTATCATGACAATTTCCTGGAGCTCCTAAGTGCAGTAAAGGACCTCTACGAAGCATCGCCATCTGATTTTATTCTGTTCTAAAGCCTTAATTTTCGATAAATAACTACAGGTCAACCACCTCTGCGCGCTACCTGAGAATTACATTCAAGTGCCTTTGGAGATGGTATTGTCAGGCTTCCTCAGTGTTTGTCTTATCCACTTCCATTTCCGGGTCATTATTTCTGTAGCAATTGGTCTTTGGTTCGCTAGACATCATATATCTGTACTTGAGATTGTATTTTGTTGAAGATTTTGCACAGACACTTATTTGTGAAAACCTGTAAGTGGGAGGTTATCTGGTTGGTAAACTTGCATGCTTCATATCCATACAGAAGTATGGAAAAACATTAGTACAGAAGGTACGTACCTCTCTAGAGATGGACTATAGCTGTGACTTCCGGGATTCCCTGAGTGAGCCAAAAGCGTGCCCGGCTTTCCGGATACGGTTTTCAAAGTCAGAAGAAGCTTCTCCTTGACCGCTAATTACAATGCCGAGGTAAATGTATTTATCCATTTCTTTAATAGAAAAATCTTCAACAATAAATAAAATCTGGTTGGGCATATTTAATCTCAGCTATTCTGTTTTATTGTAGTTAATAAGTAGGCCCAATTTCTCTACTTTTGTAGGCAAGAGCGACAGTTTTCGTGCATATTAGTGAAATATTACGCAACTACACAAACATCATCTGCGTAATCCTAATCTTTGCGCCTTGAGAAGAGAGCCTAGCGTATGCCAGGTGGGCAGGAGGCATAAAGTCATTAATATATTTTACATGTATGACCTGAAACTTTATGCATCCAACTAGTGCAATCTACAAAGCGCTCTGAACATTGTCCAAAATTATAGTAAGACGATCAGCATGAAATTTGGCTTAGTCACTAGTTAAATGTGGTCATTATATTGTCACAAAGGTAATCCTAGGTCAGGATTTCGACATCTAGACATTGTGACGCTCAGCTGTTTGATTAAAAAACATTTGTCAGCGTCTAGCATATGTAACCTGATTACAAAATGCATACGCCGCATTTTCGTAATAAGGAAATATTTGTCATGACGAATGAATATTGGGACTAGGTCGTTCAGTACAAATACATGGACGTCGCACGGCATCGAGCCAGAGGAACCTAGCCAACTCCTCTACACGTATTAGTCCACACGGTGACGACCGAGACACCGAAACCAAATATTCGTACAGTTGGTGAGCCAAGCAAGCAGTACCATGTGAGTGGGAGAAGGCTTCTCCAGGCTCCTCGACTCCTTGATGGGTAGCCCCCGCCTCGGAGATAGGTCCAAGCCGATCCTGGTCAACACAGGGTGGACCGAGGACTTCCCCAACTCCATGGACAGATTCATACAATTACATTGACAACAGTAAAACTTTGAAAATGTGATATATATTTAGTAAATTGTATTGTTGAAACCAGGAGTTGTCTTTTAATCAAATCACCCACGTGAGAATGTGGATAATTATATGGCAGCTATTGTTGAATAATTATCAACATTGTAATATGATATATAAAATAAAACAATTTAAAGGCAATAATTAACAAACACTCCTATAGCAGTTATCTAACACTATCTTTTTATTGTTGGCTTCACAGTTTGATCTTAATGTCTTCGTTTATGTTTAGTAAGATTTGATGATTCTGAAAATGCTCTATCACACTGATCACATTTAAATGCTTTCTCTCCAGAATGTATGCGTCTGTGCCTAATGAAAGATGATGGATCTGAAAATGCTTTATTACACTCTTCACATTTAAATAACTTCTCCCCAGAATGTATTCTTGTGTGAATAACGAGATGTGTTGATTGTGAAAATGCTTTATCACACTGCTCACATTTGAAAGGTTTCTCTCCAGAATGTGTTCTTTTATGCCTGATAAGACTTGCTAACTGCGAAAATGCTTTATCACACTGATCACAACTGAACGGTTTCTCTCCAGAATGTGTTCGTTTGTGACAAAGGAGATTTCCTATTTGTGTAAATGTTTTATTACACTGATCACAGTTAAAAGATTTGTCTTCAGAATGTATTCGTTGGTGTCTGACGAGAGATGATGGATCTGAAAATACTTTATTACATTCATCACATTTGACTGACTTCTTCCCAGAATGTATTCGTGTGTGAGTAATGAGATGTGGTGATTGTGAAAATGCTTTATCACACTGATCACATTTGAATGGCTTCTCTCCAGAATGTATGCGTTTGTGACAAAGAAGATGTGCTGATTGGGAATATGCTTTATCGCACTGATCACATTTGTATGGTTTTTCTCCAGAATGTATTCTTTTGTGAATTTTCAATCTATATGAATCTAAATATGCTTTACTACACTGATCGCATTTATATTCTTTTTCTCCAGTATGTATGCGTTTGTGTCTAATGAGAGAGAATGCATCTGAAAACGATCTATTACACTCATCACATTTGAATGACTTTGAATCCTTAGAATGTATTCGTTTGTGACTAATGAGATGTGCTGATTGTGTAAATGCTTTATCACACTGCTCACATTTGTATGGTTTCTCTCCAGAATGTATTCTTTTATGTCTATTAACACTTGTTAACTGGGAAAATGATTTATCACACTGATCACATTTATATGGTTTCTCTTCAGAATGTACTGGTTCATGAAGGGAAACATTTTGATCAAATGTCTTCTTACATTTATTATTTTTATTTGACGGGGCTTTATATTTGATAGGCGACACTGGCGCATCTAATTCTTCATCGGGATTACTGGAAGATGTTCCTCTAGCTGCAAATAAATTTGCATTGGTTAATAAGGCAAAATTTAAGTCATTGTTAAATATTTTTGCATATAAATGTTTTTTTTTCGAGTATTGGAGCAAAAAACTAAAAATAGTGGACTCATCCAGTGGTTAGTAGAATATCAACAAAAGGAGTTTTCTTATGACTTTTATCCATTATTCTAATTTAAGTGTTTAGATTTTCAATTACCGAGATTTATTATCACCCTAGAATAATCGACGTATTAAAATTTGGTATAAGACAGGAAACAAGAGTGTACGCTGACGTAGTTCAAAGGAACTTCATCTTGCTAATTCTTAACATTTTTAATATGCGACCAGATTGTTTGAGAAACTGCATTTACTCCCGCTTTACATACAACAACAAAAATTGCATAAACAAATTTACAAACGAATTTAACGAAGAACATGACCTTGAACTTAAGCAGTCACACCTCAGTTACTGCTCTGGCTAGCATGTTATAACACTATATATTAAGTGTGATATTACAGCCACTTATATGTCTTAGTTCGGCTAGAATTGTAGCCCTGTCTCACATATTGCGAAAATCGTTTTGAATTAAACATTTATTGGAAAATTATAATTATTTATTATAGTCTAACTACAACTATCATAACTATTAGCTATTGTATTCATGTACATGTACTTTATAATACAATGTTCTATTACTCGACAAAAGTAACCGTGGTTGAAGTTTCCCGTTCCGAAAGTGTGCGACATTAACCTTTTCAGGAAAATTGTTAGGTTTTGGAACGCGGTTACTGAAAATTTTGGTTACTTTTTTGTAACCAAACTAACCGTGAAAATATCGCTGTCAGTGTGGTTATTTCCTCCCACTATAAACTTTAAAGCTAATGTAAACTACAAAAGGCGGAAATTTCAGAACAATTACTATAAGGCGGGAGTTAAGTGGAGGGAATTAATAGTTTCTTTTTAATGCATATAGTAAATTATAATATTATTTTACTATAGTCTATAACAGACTTTCCCAAACTTTTTGAGCTGCAGAACACTTTTCACGACAAGAATTCGTCGTGGAGCACTATCGTTGCAATATATTTATATATATATTTTAGTTGGATCTTGATGTGTGATATGTTGTAGAATTAAATTTCTCAGTTGATCGATACAGGATAATTGTTTTATGCCGATCTTGAAAAGTTATCTTGTACGTACTATAACTGAGCAAAATGTGAAAATGCTTAGTTTGTTGAAAGCAATAATATGAATAAAAAATCAGCTGTGGCAAATACAAGAACGACCGCCATCACAAAGTACTTAAACAACAAAAAATCTAACAAAGAAATTATTTACCGTAACCATGGAAACATTACCTATACGTATGAGAAAATAGATACTTATGAAAATGTCGCAAAATATGAAAAAAAAAAAAAATATATTAAGTTGAATAAAAAAATATCTGAAATAAAAGTTGTTAGTTATTGCTTGTATAGTATCTTTTCTTAACTTTTTTTTTTTTTGAAATATTTCTCTGTTGCTAAATATCTGCAGAAATCTTAAAATCGATACGAAAAATCTTCCATTTCTAGATTTTTACCGAAAGTTAATTAACTGATACCATTGATGTGAAAATCTTAAAAATGAAGTTTCATAAAAATCCGTTAAGCCAAATTCGCTTTACAGGTGTCGAAGGTCCACCAGACAGACTTACATCAGACCGACAGACATAATGCTAAAAATAAACAACATTATGTAGGAAACTCAATTTGTGGACATTAATCGAAATTTAAAAATGTCAAAATCGGTATGATCACAATACCTCCCTTATATGTGCATGTATGTGGTCAGTAAAGGTCGGGTTATTGAGGTCAGTAAAAACATAACTAGAACTGGGGCAAAAAAAGCTTTTCAAAATACAAAATAGAAAATACCGATAAAAAAACTATTGAAATACTATTTTTATAATATTTGAACATACTTGTCGTCTACTGGACGATCTGAGATGGAGACTGTGGCAGCTTTTTTTAACGATCCGTACTCAAGCCAGCGATTCATCGAAAAATAATCGCAGCAAAAACAAGTAAATAACACTGCACTACTATGACTTACTGACTTACTGTCTTAATTATAAGAGATCTAAAGAATATAATTCATATTCCTATTGCATGAAACGTCACAACATCCATTATCTATTATTTGGCAATTTTAAGGAATTTGTACTGCATTTATATATGCCGCTTCTATAATATATCAGATCTGTAATAGAACAGTCACTCAGCTGAATATTTGTATTTCATATAAGTTAAAAATATTTCAATGACCAGTTGAACCATTGAGGTTCGAGCGCCTTTATTTAAATTTATTGGGGGCAATAAAATATTATTGTACTGGCTTTTGTTATCTTCAGTAGCGTATAATTTCTGAGTGAAACTTTTGTTTTGAAAAAAAAACAAACACTGTTTTCACATCTGATCACATTTATTTTATTTACTTTTCTGTCTAATCTGCTCGCGGAGCACTAGAAGACGTTTCGCGAAGCACCGAGTGCTCCGTGGAGCACAGTTTGGGATACTCTGTAAACGTCAATAAAATGATAGTTCAGTTTTCTGTTTTATCACCTGTGAGATGTGACTACCGTTCGGTAACAAAAACGTGTTTTCAGGTAAACACAACTTACCACGATTGCCCACGACTTTATCGTAGCCGCAACCGCAGTAGGTAGGTGTGCAGTTACGGAGCATACTATTAATAGAAGCTGGGAATAACAATGGATAAACTTATGGATACATAAATAATGGATAGACTTATAACGAATAAAGTGGGAATTACAATGCATAAATTTCTATTGTATAAGTTTATAACTTATACAATAATATTAAATTATTGACTGACCTGAATTTTGTCCAATTGCACTTTCCTTATATTCATTGGCATCTGCATATTCAGACTTGATGTCAATCTCCTCAGTTATAATAATATTGGTGTTGTAGTTATACTGGGACATGTCCCCAGTAGATGAGATAATATGTGCCGACCGAGTTTCATGACGCTCTGAAACATGAATACTCCTACTTACTATTACTCTGTTTATGTTTTTAATGCAAATAAGTTTTACTCACTGGCGACAGCTAATTTTTAAATATACTGTACGAGATCACATAATTAAATAATGACACTGAAACTTTACTTCAAATAGTGTATTTATATTAATACTCGATGTGCAAGGCAAACGTCATCAGCAGCAAGTAAACAAATATTTAACGGTTACATTGTTGTTTTAAAATGTCTAAAAACAAAAGTGATTTGTTTCCGAGTAAGTTTGATTCTGGTAGAAAACACCAAGTGCAAAATACCATACTGAAGCAGCTTCAATTCTATTCGTAATTCTTGTTGTATCAGACTCACCCGATTTATCACGGTACCCAAGAATATGAAAGCATAAACCCTCTCGAAAGTGTTGCCATTAATTTTAAATTTGGTCGTATTTTCATGACAGCGTCTACTAATAAAAAAATATAAGGGTTACCTTTTATGTTTTTACAAAAGATCACTAGATGGAAATATTGAAATGTGTCATTACTATATTCGTAAAATTTGACATGTTAATGTGAAATCAGTGGCAGCTTATAAATTGACCGAGTAGTTGACAGTGAGCGTTAAAAAAAAAGTTTGTGAAAAAATGAATATTACTCGTGAAGGTTTTCGTTGGATGATTTTATACTTTTAATACATAGATTCGCTTCGATCAACTTTTGGTGATGAGGCACAATCAGAAAAGAGTGTTAACAATTGGTTTACAGAATTTCGTTGTGGTCGTGCGTCCGTCAACGATTAAAAAAAAAAAAAAAACGATGCTGTGCGCAAAATGATTGATGAAGATCGGCGTGTGATTTACCGTGAGAATCAGGAAAAACAACCAAAAATGTTGTAACATTCTTCATCATGCAAATGCAAGCTCCCACACAGCACGTCAAACAATTAATAATATTTAATAATATTTAATAATAATAATAATAATAATAATATAATAATAATAATAATATAATAATAATAATAATATTTATTTATTGTCCACATACAATACATAATCATTAATGGACAGTCAATCACATAAATTACAATAACATGACAAATGATAATAGATATACAGAAGTTATAAATTAAGTTCAAAAAATTCCTTAAAATTATACATTGGGTTTTCAGTCAATAAGTTTTTAATTGTTTTTTTAAATTGTACTGAACTTAATTCTTTGGTAGAAACTGGTAACAAATTCATAAACTTTATGGAATAATAGTTAATACTATATCTTGATTTATTTATTCGTGTAAAATTGGGGTAAATATTTGATTTATTACGCGTATTGTAGTTATGAACATCTTCATAAGAAACAAAAGAATTTAGGTTTTGATGTGCATATACTAAACAGTGATAGATAAAAAGTGATGGTAGTGTCATGATTCTAAAATCTTTGAAGAGTAACCTACAATCGGTTCTATAAGATGCACTCCCCATCACTCTTATTGCACGCCTCTGTAGTCTAAAAACTCTTTCAGCAGAGGCAGAGTGTCCCCATGCTAAAAGAGCGTATGCTATGTGCGACTGAAATAACGCAAAATATGTAATTAATAAAACATCTCTTATAACTGATTTTTGTAGGTTTCTTAGAAGATAGATAGTTTTGCACAATTTCCCAAATATATGGGCAACGTGATGGTCCCATATTAAATGAGGATCTATATGGACTCCTAAAAATTTAATGAAATGCGGGTTATTATAGTTATGATTTTTTGTTGTCATGAGTAAATTTTGTGTTTTCTCCTCATTTAATGATAATTTATTTGATATAAACCAGTCTTTTGCTTTAGCTAAATTATCACTAGAAACATGTTGCATGTGTTCCAGGGACAATGATCTTGTTATAAGGGTCGTATCATCGGCATATAAAATAGATTTCGTCGCAATAGCAGAAGAGAAGTCATTGAAATAAATTAAAAATAGTAATGGACCTAAAATTGAACCCTGCGGTACTCCATACATAATATTGAGCGACTCTGACTTGGAATTATTTATACATACAAATTGTTTTCTGTTTGTTAGATACGATTCTATAAGTGAACAGCTACTGTGACTGAAACCGTACATAGCGAGTTTAGCCAGTAATATATCATGCGATACACAATCAAAAGCCTTGCTTAAATCCAAGAAAGTAGATAAGCAAAACTCTTTAGCTTCAAAACATCTGGATATTTCAAGAATAAATTCCAAAATAGCTTGTGTGGTGGATCTATTTTTCCTAAAACCAAACTGTGACTCACTAAAGAGATTATTGGATTCGAAATAAGACGTTATCTGATTAAAAAGAATTTTTTCAAACACTTTAGAGAAGACAGGGAGCAGTGATATAGGACGGTAATTATTCGGATCATTCAATTCGCCTTTTTTATGTAACGGAATAACTGATGCCAGTTTTAGAGAGTCGGGGAAAGAATTGGATAGTATACATGTATTTATTACTTTTATTAAGGGATATATTATAATATTTTTAACCTGTTTCACAACATTCATACTTAGACCGTATGCATCTTTACAGTTGCTATTTTTCAAGGATTTAATTATATCTCTTACAGTATTGAAGGAAACAGTTTCGAATGTGAAAGGCTCATTTGAAAGAATAAGATTAGGTTGAAAAAAAGATAAAGGAGAAATGTCAGTAGTGGGTAAAGAATTAATTATATTGCTTGCAATATCTACAAAAAAAGAATTCATTTTGTTTGCAGTAAGTGTTGAGGCGCAATTGGTCCGTGTATTTTTTAACCGGTTATTACTTATAATTTGCCAAGTTGCTTTCGGAATATTATTTGAATTTTTGATAAAATTAGAATTAGCCGTAAGTTTAGCATGTTTAATTGCCATTCTATATCTAGCTTTAAACGTATTTCTCTCTGTGTAGGATTGTTGATTGGGATTATTTAAGTATTGCTTTTGGAGGATGAGAAGTTTATCACGCATAATTTTTATGTCCTTGTTGAACCACGACACTAAATTTTTATTTATTGACGTAAGAGATGTTTTGTCCTTTTTTAGAGGAAAACTTGAAACAAAAGCCGTATGAAAAGATTGGAAAAACATATCAAATGAAAGACTTCCGTCATTAGAAGTGTATAAAAAGTTTCAGTCAATATTTTCTAAGGAATTGTAGAACACGTCTTGTCCTATTTTAGTAATGGGTCTATACGTTTTATTTAATAATGAGTTCTCGTCTATTAACTTAGGAAGAGAAATTGATAAATTAACGCCAGAGTGGTCTGATAAGGCACAAATAAGTTGACAAGTAGACACATTGTTAATATCGAGATTATGAAAAATATTATCCAACTGATTTTTCCCTCTAGTAGGAAAATTTACAGAAGGTACTAGATTATAGGTTTTCATAAAGTCCAGTAATTCATTTGTATTCTGTTCATCTAAATTAAATTTTACATTAAAATCGCCGCATATTATTACATTTTTGGAGAAATCAAGATGATTGAAGATTTCTTCCAAAGATTACAGTGCCCAACAAAATAATTTTCTTATCTTGGTGCCGGAAAAGTAAGAACTGATTTTGGATATTTTTGATGTGCTGATTCCAAAAATACCTGACTCTTTTTCGTAGCAGCTCTAGTTTTTGAGATACAGACTTCCTCTTTGGACAGCAAAGTGGATATACAAAATATCCTTGTTTTTTATGTCGTTGGGACAGCAGAGCTAAGGATCAGCACTGGGTTAGCAAAAATTGGGTGATTTCCATTAAGAAATGTCATAATTCAAGAAAAACAAAACGTTGTCAACGAACCTTTGGTTGCGAGAGAGAAAATTATATTTCTACCCTTGCATATCAAGTTTGGGCTTATGTAGCAATTTTTTAAGGCTTTAAATCGAGATGGACTTTGTGTAGGCTACTTGACACGTAAATTTCCTGGGATTAACTCTGAAAAACTGAAAGCCAGAATATTTGATGGTCCTCAGATAAGGCAACCTACTGATGATCCACAATCCAATCCAACCGCATTGAGACGAGATTGAATCTAATTCTAGGCGTTCATTTATTCAAGTAGTACAACATTTTCTTGGAAATCATAAGGCAGAGAATTAGTGGAAAATATGCTTTCCAACTTTAATATTCTCGGTTGTATTAGACCACTGACCAGAAAACCTAGGTGGTTTTAGTGAAGGACCGGGGGAAAGATTCAATCAGGACATAAAACTATGGAAGATAGATATCAAGGAAAATAAGATATCCACATGATGGCCTACTAATGTTGGAGTCTTCAGAAAGATTGTTCTGGTAAACTCCATGCTAGAAAGTCGCACAAAAGAACATTTTTAAGTGATAAGTGATGAATGTATATTTATCTACTTTGTGAAACAAATACCTTACTTTTGTGTTTGTAACTGGCAGTTGGAGCAAATAGTAACAATAATAACTTGCAAAATGCACAAGTTAAGAAATAAGATATTTCAGTGTAAAAGAGGTCAATATAGCGTATCTCAAAAACTAGATCTGATAGACCAAATCTGATGGTTATTTTGGATTCTGTGCCCAAAAATTACCTAGAGATAGTTAAAAACTCGCAGGCACCAGAATGTCTGTTGGGCTGTGTTATTTGAAGGAGAAAAACATCGAATTAATGTCTCATTGCCCGTATTCACCGGATTTATCCCCTAACGACTTTTTTTTTTGTTCCCCAATGTCAAACAAAAAATGCGTGGACAGCGATTTTCATCACCTCAAGAAGCTGTTGAAGCCTTCTAAAACCATATTTTTGAGATACCAACTTCAGAGTGGAAAAAATGTTTCGAGAATTGGTTGGAACGCATGCAAAAGTGTATAAATCTTAAAGGCAAATATTTTGAAAAGCAATAAAAGGTTGTTCTAAAAAAAAAATTATTTGATTCTTAGTTTTTGTGAAAACTTAAAAGGTAGCCCTCGTATCAATTAAACTAGCTCTACTGACCAGTGTTTGCGACAGATGCACTCTCCAGTTCATCTTCAAGTTCACTGATGTCTACAAATTCAGACTTGATATAAACCTCCCTTATGTTGGTATTATCGTGGTATACTTCATCTGTAACTTCATCTTTGATTCCTGCAATAAAGAGATCATAGTCGAATAAAAACTAATTGCTTACTGTAAAAAATATATAATTTTCACCAATCAAACGTTAGTGAAATTCGCAAGAAATAAACTGTGACAGCAAGACTTGAATTAACAATATTAAGTGCGAGTTGATTGTAAATGTCCTTATTACTGACCATTCTCCCATTCGGCCGTGTGCTCTATTCCAGTCTTAACTTTCTTAACTTTATAGTCATTACTAACTCCGGTCTTAATAATCTCTTTTTTAATAATATCACTCTATCTCGTATCATTCATATTCATTCAGTTATATGTAGCAAATTATACCAGCCA
Source organism: Liopterus haemorrhoidalis (assembly GCA_963971575.1). Lineage (NCBI taxonomy): Eukaryota > Metazoa > Arthropoda > Insecta > Coleoptera > Dytiscidae > Liopterus > Liopterus haemorrhoidalis. Next base: position 49,441,619 of record OZ020613.1, read on the forward strand.
GAAAAATGCAGAGTTTCAAATATTTACTTTTCTCGTTTGTTTGTTCCAAGAAATTGATATCTTACGGATATGCTTCCCGAAGTAAAAAGGTTAAAAAAAAACAGATACACACCATAAAAAATATTCATAAATAAAAAATTGATGTGAAGTGTGAATATTCACACATTTCAGGGTTTTGCAGGTATATAATAAGTGAAGGCGGTATGCTGAGTGTGTAGGACAAATTTTACTTTGTAGTAATCACGGCAAAATGAACGATATTGTTAAAATAATTTATCGTCTGTTAATCATATAATAAGACTGGTTATTAAATTTACGCTCTTAAAAATTAAATACAACATTTGTCAAAATATAACTAGAATTTTGACAAAATAATTTCAACATAATAAAAATGAAAAAAAAAAACAGAAAAAATAAAATTCACTCCGTACTCGAACTCGAAACCCTTCGTTCCAGCGCATTTTAGCTTACGACACCAGTGCTCTAACCCATTACGCTATCGCACGCCTTGCATATGAGTGTCTTACATTGGTATAAATTTTGTACTTTGTGAACCAAAAACCACAAAAAAATGCGTTATTTTCCGAAAACATAATCTGATCAAAAATTCCTGTTGTACTATTTCGGTTCACACCAATATACATTACTTAGAATTTTTTTAGATTTTTAGTTTAAACCATCTGGGCTACAGGGTGTGGGACAATTTTTTTTTTGCACAATTTTGGCAAAAATCGCATCAAAATAATTTATTTTGCAAAAATAAAAATTTGATCGTTAATCCACGTACTAAGGGCTTTCATTTGATAACCTACTCAAAATTTAAAAAAATTTGTTTATATTTTTAGGGAGGTATGTTTTTTAGATGTTTTAGTATTTTTCCTATGTGCGGGTCAAAGAGTTGTATAAGCATGCCAAATTTCAACTCTCTAGGTTTAGCCGTTTGGCTACAATTTTTACCGAACAGACAGACAGACAGACAGACAGACAGACAGACAGACAGACAGACAGACAGACAGACAGACAGACAGACAGACAGACAGACAGACATACAGACAGACAGACAGACAGACAGACGACAAAATGACGGTATAAGGGTTTTTTGATCATACCTACAAAACCCTAAAAATGAAAAAGAAATCTACAAAACAATAAAAAATCAATCAATACAACTCACTTTAAATAATAGAAATTGTAACAGATATTATTGTAAATTTTAGATGTTGATTAACACACAAGTTTTATACACACACCCAACTTGATAAAACAACAAAAAAATGTCACAATAAAATATTTATTTAAACAAACGGTGAATATTGGATATAATTTAGACAAATTTAGACACAATTTGGACACCGATACATTTAAATTGTACATTAAATCATATAATTTCTAGCACTCGATATTTGACATTTTTCTTATATTTACTCACTTGTTTCACTCACTTGTTTTTTCTACCTACTAGATGCATATATATCTAATTGTTATTATGACAATTCTGTCAGCCAGGGAAGGACTGTTACATGCTCCCCCTACAGTTCACATAAATCGCCCTCGAATGGGAACTGTGAAATGTTACTCAGTTTCTTTCCTGGGTCGTCCTCTCTTCCTCTTGGGGACAACCGGTTTCTCGGTAGTGGTATCTCCAATAAATGGCGCTATGTCGCTGGTGTTTACTCTAGCGACTGGTTCATCTGGTTGCAAATAGGATAACACCAATAATTCCCGCACGAAACTTATCTATCATCCTTTGGAACGTCGCGGGTGCATTCTTTAGCCCGAATGGCATGCCAACCCATCGAAATACTCCGAACGGCGTTACGAATGCAGTCTTGTCACGGTCACACTCCCGTACACGAATTTGCCAATAGCCACTCCGAAGGTCTATAGTGGACATATACATTGTGCTTTTTGCTGAATGTAACAAGTCATCAATACGCGGCATAGGATAACTATCACTCACGGTTACCGCATTTAGCTGTCTGTAGTCTATGCACACACGAGTGCTCCCGTCAGGTTTCGGAACTAGTACAACTGGGGCAGCCCATGGACTCTCACATTCTTCAATGACTCTCGCATCAAGCATCTTGTCGAGTTCAGTTCGAAGAATTTCCTTCTTTTGAGATGTCATCCGATAAGGAGGAACGGATATTGGAATCTGGTCCTTTGGCACAACTATGCAGTGTTCGGCATAGGGTGTTTGTTCTCCCCCTGGTTGAAAAATTGTCTCATTTGCAACTAACAACTGATCAAGTTGTACACGCTGAGATTCATTTAGTACAATGCCTTCTGTTGGGCGTAGTATAACTGCAGAGACAGAAGTACTGTTACCTTTATTGGCATTGCATTCGACAAATGGATGTTCTACCTCTGGATCATTTCTAAAACACCAGATTCTCTTGCCTACGTCTATGATAATACCTGCCTTGGCAATAAAGTTTGCTCCATGTAACGTACAGTTGTCACCTGCATCAGGTATCATGATCATCTCGGTTTCTATTCTCCGTTCTGCTAGAACAACACAAACCGTTGTCTTTAAGATCGTCTTGGTGACCGGATAACCATCTGCAAGAGTAAGCGTAAGTGTTTCTTCCTTGAAGTCATGTGAACTACGCAGCTTATCGTACAGGTTTCGTCCCATGATACTACGACTTGCTCCAGTATCAGCATAAGCAACGCCATTCATATTATTAATTTGAATCGACAGCAAGGGTCGTTGTGCTTCATCAGGTTTATCGATTTCGTAATGAAGTCCATAAAAATCAGCTGCAGAGCTGGATTCTGTGGTCTTTTTCGTTGGGGTACACTTTGGGCATTGTGATTTAATAACACCGGGCGTACGACATCCATAGCATGAAAGTTTAGGAGTTACTGTAGAAGCGACTGATTGCGTTTCTTTGGAACTCTGTTCTTCAAACTTTTTCTTCCTGCAAACAGATTCCTCATGTCCGAAAATTTTGCAGTAATTGCAGCGAGGACGGTTTCGTTTATCCGATTTGTTATTTTCGGCTTTCACTCTGTCGTCATGAGATTTAGATTTTGGGATCTCACGCTGCGCGTTCTCTGCATCCTTAGCACGTTGCAACAATATCTTGAAAGAGGTTATGTCACTATACAAAAGTCTTTTTCTGATTTTTCTGTTTAGGAGGCCGTAAACAATGTCCACCTGTGCACATTCCGGCAATGAGTAGGGTAACTGTGCCAGCAACGCACGAATGTTGCACACGAAAAGTTCTGTGCTTTCACTATCGCGTTGTTCACGAGAAAATATTTCGCGAAACACTAGAGGTGGTGGCAATTTACGTGAAAACGCATCACGAAAAGCAGTTATTGCACTGTCCCAGTCTCGAATACCATCTTTTACACCACGCCACCATGTTGCTGCAGTCCCGTTAGCAACATAGGGATTCCCCTAAGCGCATTCACATCACTTATAAAGGCGCACTCTTTATACGTGATGATGGCGTCTAGGAACGCATCTACATCAGATGATTTTGCACCGTCAAAACGTGTGGAACATTTTGAAAAGTTTCCCGTATTCTGCGGGGCTGGAGATTGCATTTGTTCGTCAGCAGATACTCGCGTTCTTTCTGCAATCCGCGATGTCAACTGCGTGATCAACATCTCCAACTGTCTGTTAGTGAGTGTAACGGCAGGTGCTGAATCTGCATCCTCTGAATGTCCAGTATCCTTTTTAGGTGCCATTGTATTTTGTTAGTTAGACGAACACCAAGTATTGCATCGACTCACAAAATTAATTGTCACTTAGTCCTGTTTCAACATCCACACTATTATTTAAATTATTTTTTAAAAACGTCGGCCCCACGTTGGGCGCCAATTGTAACAGATATTATTGTAAATTTTAGATGTTGATTAACACACAAGTTTTATACACACACCCAACTTGATAAAACAACAAAAAAAATGTCACAATAAAATATTTATTTAAACAAACGGTGAATATTGGATATAATTTAGACAAATTTAGACACAATTTGGACACAATTTGGACACCGATACATTTAAATTGTACATTAAATCATATAATTTCTAGCACTCGATATTTGACATTTTTCATATATTTACTCACTTGTTTCACTCACTTGTTTTTTCTACCTACTAGATGCATATATATCTAATTGTTATTATGACAATTCTGTCAGCCAGGGAAGGACTGTTACAAAATTATATAAAAAATAGAAATAGACAATGAAACAGTAAAGTTAACAAACCATAAAGAAATATTCACAAAAATAAAAAAGCACTCAGGAACAATGATATTACAAATACTCATTTAAAATACTTATAGCAAAAAAACAATAATTTATGTAACAGAAATAGTCGTTATATTTCTCAACGCCTGTTTCAATATACAGTGCGATCATTAATTCCTGAGCGTTACATAATGGTAAACAATGGGTTTTAAAATATCAAAACTGTATTATAATTCACAGTAAACTCACCCGATGAACATCGAAAATATGTTGCTAACTTAATGTTTGTTATAAACTCATTGGTGTGTAGAGAAAAACAGTGTTCATTTAAAAATTAATTTGTATAAGGTAATAATAATAATAATAATAATGTTTATTGACTAAATACTATTACATGGTAAAGTTACTAGTCAGTCATTTACATAAAAATATAAGTTATTTAAAACTAAAGTTCTCAAACTCATCAAAGCTATACATAGGATTTACAGTCAGAATAGCTTTGATTTTTTCGTGGAAATTTTTGGGTGGTGAGCTCTAATTTCCACAGGTATAAGGTTAAAAAATTTCCTCGATTTGTTAAGGCGTAAGAAGTTACTACGAATATTGTTTTTTAACCGAGTATTATGGTAGTGGGTTTTACTGCAGGTTGGGAAATTTTTTAGATTTTGGTGAATATGGAGTACGTAGTAAAAGATGAAAAGGGAAGGTAGAGACATTATATTGAGTTTTACAAAAATATCACGACAGTCGGCTTGAAAAGTAGCAGAAGCAATAATTCTTACAACCTTACGCTGTAGGGCAAAGATTCTTTTGGCAGTTGGTGAATGTCCCCAGATTAATAAACCATAGCTTAACTGGGAGTGGAAAAGGGAAAAGTAAGCTTTTGGAACCTCATCTATACTCACCAAGGTAATAAAAATAGTACTCCTATGTACTATTTTGGTACATATCCTTGGAAATAAGTTTGATAACTAAATGTTTCTGTCAAGTATTACATAACGTTCAGGAATTAATGATCGCACAACAAACATGTAAAGTTGTGAATATCATAGAATTTCTGAAACCAGGTAAAGTTTCATCAATCCCAACATTTACCGGCCAAATACTTTGTTATTCGGTCTTAGCAAAGTAGTTGAATTATTGTTGAAGAGTTATTGTTAAAAGAATTACAGAGCATGTACAAGATGCTAAATTAATAATATCAGAACAATTCGGCTTTCATAATATACACCAGTGTTTCTCAACCTTTTCTGGCCTGGGACCCCCCGAAATTATGTAAATATTGTCTGCGACCCCCCTATACTCTGGTGTGTCAAGATAATGGGAACACGATTTTTTTTTCGAAAAAGCGACGTGTGAGCAAGTTGGGAAAAATTTTGAACTGAAATGTATCCACAAAATTGAATGGTAGTATTGAAATTTTCCGGAAGACCCGGAAGTACAGGATATCAAGGACAATATCGAATTTTTAAATGGGAACGTATGTCATATTGGATGTCTTTGGATAGAGCTTTTCAACAACGTTTACTTAAACATTTAATATCTTTTACGGTTGACAAAAAACTGTGATATTTTTAAATGACGATTATATTCCCTATAACGACTTGAAAGTAAAGTATTTTTATTTACAAGTGTTCAAAGTGCCTTCCATTTTAATTTAAACACATTCGCATCCTTACTCTTGAGTTATCTGTAGCTCGGAGAGCAATTAAAAAAATATATAGTAAAAAATATTGCACTTTCAAGTCGTACCTACTTCACAGTACAACTTGAAAATACTTGAAGTACCTCCAACGCGAACCATTTTCAGAGAATCCCATCAACCGACACATACAATTTATTTTACCTTGATATAGTCTACTTATAATCTGTTTCTTTGGTTAAAGCGGAACCATATTTTCAAATCTAGTAATTTTTATCAATTGAATGAAACTTTTGATCATTTTGTTTAGTAAAAGCCCATTTACTCATTATAAAGTTAGCTAGTGACAACTTAAACGTTTGAAATAGCCTGTAGTTTAAATTAGTTGTCAAAATAAGTAAATTATGTATAATAATAATAATAATAATAATAATAATAATTTATTGACCATAATACAAAATAAAACATTGTTTTAGTCAGTCAAGCAATACAATACAAAGTACAAATACATGTTAATAAGGAACAAAAATAAGGTGCAGTACATAAATAAATTTAAAATTTAACATTCAAAAATTCGTCAGTCGAGTAAAATGGGTTTCTAATTAAAAATTCTTTTACAGTTTTCTTGAAATTCAGAAAACGCAGGACTTTATATTCCTCTGGCAGAATATTGAAAAATTTTATGCTGTAATAATTAGAGGCATTGCGTGATTTAGTTAAACGTAAAAAGTTTGGATATATATGGTCTTTATTCCTAGTAGCATACGAGTGCATTCTGTCACCAGATGGCCATATATTTCTATTTTTATATGCATACAATACACACTGATAAATATAGAGGGAAGGTAATGTCATTATTTCTAATTCTTTAAATGCATTCTTACAGTCAGCTCTATAGTTAATTTTTGCTAAAATTCGAATTGCACGTCGTTGAAGGGAAAAAATTCTATTAGCTGAAGCAGGTTGTCCCCAAGCTAGAAGAGCATAAGAAATATGTGACTGAAATAGGGCATAATATGATATTAACATTATTTCTTTTGAGACAGTATTGACCAGATTGCGAAAAAGAAATATAGTTTTGCAGATTTTTTTGGCAAGAATCTCTACGTGCTGATCCCACTTAAGTGCAGGGTCAACATAAACACCCAGAAAAGCAACAGAAGCAGGATTTGAAAAATTATGGTTTTTACAACTAATTAAGAGGTTTTGAGTTTTCGAATTATTGAGAGATAATTCGTTCGAAAGAAACCAGTCATTTGCTTTTTCAATGATTATATTATTTTCATTTATTAAATTTAATGATAGTGAGTTAGAAATTATGGTGGTATCATCTGCATATAAAATACAATCATTTTCAATGCAATTGGAGAAATCGTTTACGTAGATTAGAAATAGAAGTGGTCCTAAAATAGATCCTTGTGGAATACCTCGTTCAACATTCAGCGACTTCGAAGATTTATTATTAAAAATTACAAATTGTTTCCGATTGTTCAGATATGATTTGATAATTGAACAACTACATGGATCAAAGTTATATACTTTTAATTTTTCTATTAGTATGCTATGCGAGACACAGTCAATAGCTTTACATAGGTCTAAAAATGTTGAAAGACAAAATTCACCAGCTTCAAGACTTTCTGTAACTTTATTTATATATGATAAAATAGCATCAACAGTAGATCTGTGAGAACGAAAACCGAATTGAGATTTATTGAAAAGTAAATTTGATTCAAAATATGCCATTATTTGGTTAAAAAGTACCTTTTTAAAAATTTTGGAAAATATTGGCAATAAAGATATTGGACGATAATTGTTCAATAAAATAAATTGTATAAAAATAAATAGAATATTTATTTTACTTATGTTATGAAAGGTATATTTTTATGAATATAAATGTAAGTTATTTATAAATATGGATAAAATTTATATGTTGCAAGATTGGGTGCATTGTTATAATATTTTCATGTTTCTTGTATGACTTCACGATCCCTCGACGAAGTCTTTACGGCCCCCCGGTTGAGAAACGCTGATATACACTGTACATCTGATCATCGTGACTAACAGATCATATACTACTAGATGTTGATAAAGTGTCATTAAAAATTTGATAAGATTTTTATCCCAACCTCACAGCCTGAATTGTAACCGGCCTACCAGCAACTCTCCCGGAGTCCCGCCAGCCCAGTCCACCACTGTATTCATTCTTGAAACAAAAGTTTCTGTTCGTAAAGACATATCCAATAGTTTATTATTGTCAGCAGCAAGCACTGTGTGATATTAGCACACTCATACGAACACTGTGTTTGCGTCTAATGATATTAAGCCATTGGAAATGATTCTACGTACAGACTTATTAGTATTAGTTTAACTAGCTCTACTGACCAGTGTGTGTGAATGCTGCACCCTCCAATTCATCTTTAAATTCACTGGTATCTATAAGTTCGGACTTAATATAAATCTCCCCTGTGTTGGTGTTAGCATGGTATACATCGTCTGTAACTTCATCTTTAATTCCTGCAATAAACAGATCACTGTCAAATATAAATGAATTGGACACTATTCAAAAAAGGTAAATGTAACTTTTAGCTGCTAATAATACGCATACTGTTCTGCGTAGGGCCAGGGACAGTGATTCACCTTAAACGCGCTAACTTAGGTTATTGTTGATAACATTTTATTTATTTTTTTATAAAGCACCTAAAAATAAATTGTATTTTAAAATGAATTGAAACATGGAAATAGTGCAAACAGAGCAAAAGTGGAAACTCATTGCGTAGTATAAGCAGCTAAAAGTTACTTTTACCTCAAAAAATATCATTTTCACTGTTCAAAAATTATTAAAATTCGCAAGAAATAAACCGTGACAACAGAACGTGAATCAACAGTATTAAGTTAGGGTTGCTGTGAATATTCTTATTACAGACCATTCTCCCATTCAGCCGTGTGCTTTATTTCAGTCTTCACTTCATCTTCATCACTAACTTCTGTCTTAATAATTTCTTTTTTTATAATATCACTGTCCCTCATATCATTCATACTCATTCTTTAATAAACACTCTTCCAAACTTTTGCTATAACCAGATGGTTTTATTAAGCTCAAATTGTACCAAGCCGTGCGAATTACATTATATGGCATATACCAGAAAAATATATACATATACCTAAATAGATACATATATATATATACATATATACATAAATATATATGCATATGCCTAAACCAGAAAAATAAAGGGAAAGTACACCCAAAATGTTCATTTTTCATTTTTGCGGTTTTTCAGCAGTAATGGGCGCGTAAGTTACATGATGTAAGTTACCTCATTGTTGACGCTTAAACAATTGATGTAAAGTAAACACAAAAACTCTTGTAAACAATGTAAACAACGTAAACAATGTAAACAATGATTTAGACATGCACACTTATTTTGAATTACTGAACCCCATTATCAATATATATTTATAAATAATAGAATTTTAAAAGAAAAAGTAAGTATAATATATAAAATTAGAACAAGCCAATATACATCGAATATGTATCATTATATAAGTGTTACAAATTAGTAAATATGAATATGAAAAATAAAAAACATTTTTTCATTAAGAAAATCAGCCTATATTTTTTAATAACAATATACATTAAATTTCACCTCAAAGAAAATTTTCATTAATTAAAACAAAACCTATTATTTCATAGCAATTCGTTCGGTTTCTTATTATTTTGAACTACTTGTTCATTAAGTTATGTATTATTGGTATTAAATAACTAAAACTAACCTCATTATTAGACAGTTTACATTGTTTACATTGTTGACAAGTTTACCAATTGTTTACATAAATTTACACGTAAACGTAAACAATTAAAGTTTACGTGTAAACGCCCATCACAGTTTTTCGCCTACCAATCAATCAAATTTGTTTTTTTTTGTGCTTAGAAGACAACATTATTTAAATTATGAATAAGGTTCTCACTTTTAAATTTCAAGTGACGATCTAAAAAAAAGCTCTTCGCTTCTGAAATACAAATAATGACCTGACAAAAAAAGATCCTCGCTTTAAGGGGCGGGGCTGGGCCCCCGAACCACCCCCTGGATGCGCCACTGTACCCCCGTATCGACGCGCTACGCCCACGTGCGTCGTAAGTATGATACGTGGGGGTACATGATCCCCACTTTGGGGACCGCTGTCTAGATTAATATACAATAACCACACGGTCTACTACATACCGAAATTAATAAATAAAGCTTCTTACAAAAGCAGTATTTTTTAACAAAATTGGGATTTAGAAGAAATTTGAAGGAGTTTGTTTCAGAAATAAATATGAATGATACGAGATATAGTAATATTATTCAAAACGGGATTAATATTAAGATAGAATATAAAATTTCTGATGATCAGGAAGTGTCGGTTGAATGGGAAAATGGTCAGTGAGCACATTTACAACACTTATTTATATTTTGTTGTCACGGTTTATTTAATGAATATCAATTAGCAATTAATATTTATTCGACTATGATCTGTTTATTGTAGGAATGAAAGATGAAGTTAAAGACGACGTATATCACGATAATATCAACATAGAAGAGATTTACATAAAATCTGAACCTGTGGACACCAGTGAATGTAAAGATGAATTGGAAAGTACAGCTGTTGGAAACACTGGTCAGTGTAATTAGTTTAATTAATGCTTATTTTATCGGTGAATATTTAAGTGTTATCTTAGTTCAACTTTTAAACTAGTTAGCAATTATATTACCAAATGTTATTTTTTTTATGGTTCAAGTAAACTGAAAAAAAAAATTATAATTTAAACGTGATATAAACTTAGGGTTACCAGAATTTGCGATCATAAAATATGGACATTGTTATAAAAAAGAGAAAAACACGGGGAAAATGAATAAAAATGACCGAATAAGACCTTAAAATACGGACTGTCTGTACTAATTACCGACGTCTGGTAATCCTGTATAAACTATGAGTATTTATACTTTAGAGAGCTGTGATATTCGAAAGACTTGTTCCTTGTCTACTGACGACATGTCCCACTATAACAAGAACACTAATATTATCAGTGAGAAGATTTACGTCAAGTCCGAATGTGGAGATGACGAATATGTGGAGAATGCAGCTGGACAAGATACAGGTCAGTTAATAACTTATTATTATTATTTAAGTTGTAACCTTGAGTGTTCAATGACAAATGAATGAAGCAAAAACCACTTGCCTTGCAAGCACGAGTGAGAAAGAAATATACAACTAAGTTGGTTATTGATTCATTCATTTGTCATTGAACAGACTTCTAAAAACAAAACTGTACTTTAGTTTATTTACACATAATGCAACATTGCCACGTTTTTAAAATGAAAATGTGCCCCTTCTGGGAGTGTATCACTCAGCACATTTGTGTTCAGCTGGTATGATATAAAAAATATAATTGTATAACAATAAACATACGAGTATATTTAATGGAAGTCGAAATGTAAAAACAACTGGGCAACACTGTAAAATCAGGTCATCAAGGATGAAATTTGTAGTTAATAATAATTTAACAGCTTATTATTTGACATTGGCTTAATATTTTACCGTTCTGTTTTTTTTTTTTTTTTTTGTTGGAAAGTTCACGTATCTCGCCTGTTTAAAGAAATCATTGTATGCTCTAAAAAATATCAAAAACTTTTTTAAAAAATTAATTTTGTTGAAAATAGAACGGTTGGAAATTCGCACTATTATGAAGTATGAGTTCTTACGCGGATCAATGGCATCGCAGACCGCGCGAAACATTAATAGTGTATTTGGCTCTAGTGTTACTACGCAGCAGACAATATCAAATTGGTTCGCCAAATTTCGTACAGGTAACTTAAAAAAAAAACCTGGCTCATCGATCATAGCAGAAATATACTGCAACCTACTGGACGAAATGATGCAAAAACTTAAAGAAAGATGGCCTAGATTGGTCAACAGATCGACTCCTCTCTTATTCCATGATAACGCTAGACCACACACTGCACAAATGACTGTGGCAAAACTATAGGAATTGGAGTTGGAACTTCTTCATCTGCCACACCATACTCACTAGACCTAGCCTCCACTGACTACCACTTCTTCCGCAATTTGGACAACTTTTTAATAGGAAAACAGTTTAATTCCGACAATGCTGTAAAACTGGCCTTCCAGGAATTCATTGACTCTCGTCCGCCAGGGTTTTATACAACCGGCCTGAACAATCTGCCGCTTAAATGGCAAAAGTGTATAGACAATATGGGTGCATACTTTGATGAATAAAATAATTCCTTATATTTGTAAGTTATCAACCAACTTTGCCTTTTTTTCTACAAATTTCATCCTTGACGACCTAATATATTGCCTGTAACTATTAATCTGTAAAATACGCTACGTTCCGGTTATTTTTACCGTGACATGGGTACTGATTCTGTTCGGTTGCTTAACTTGATTATTTATTATTGCGTATCTACATTTTTAACGTAAATACACTTTACATACTAATTATTATTTATTTGTGTGCAACTAGTTTCGGGCCCAAAATTAAGATTAAAATAACGCTTAAACTTAAATAACACATTACCTCTCCGGGGCCCCAAAATCACAGTGCCCTAGTCCGAGGCACTTGGCCTAAACGTGCATATGACACTACTGTTTTTGTCGGCCTTTCCCTTCCACGACTCGCAGAATTAAGACATATAAAATACATACATACCTACAATACATACAATAAAAAATAAGATAGATAAGTAATAAACTTAGATAAGTGTTTTGTTTTAAACTTCTCTAGAAATAAGATAATTACCAAGTACACTTATAATTTAAATGGTTCAAACCTAAGTATTAAAACTAACATTCGAGATCTTGGTGTTATTTTTGACTCCAAATTACTCTTTAACGATCATGTAAACTACATTTTAAAGAAGTCTTTCAAACTTTTGGAATTCATAAGAAGAGTAACCAAGCCATTTCATACCAAAGAAACTTTAATTATATTGTTCACGTCATTCGTACGATCAAATTTAGAATATTGCTCAGTTATATGGAACCCAGCCTAAGCCACTAACATAAATTTATTGGAACAAATTCAAAAGAAATTCATTTCTATTATATGTTATTAGATGAATATAGTTAATTCATTCTATAACTATTTGTCATAACTATTTGTGTGCATTGAAGCTGTTAAATATGATTTCTTTTGAACAAATGAGATTGCATGCAGATATGATATTCTTGTATAAGATATTCAATAATTTAACTGACTCACAAAACTATATACATTACTTTTCATTCCTTGCTCCCATTAAAACAACAAGATCTATTACTCTATTTCATATTCCAAAATTTAACTCACTCAGCTATAAAAATTCTCCTATTATTAGATTAAAGTGAACTTACAATGATAATTTTCTATACTTTGACATTTTTAATATGTCCTTATATGCATTTAAAAGTAATCTTAAAGCCAGAATATCATAATCATCATCTTTTTTTTTTTCCTTTTCGTCAATTCACTTTATGTTAATTTTGTTGAAAAACAAATTTCAAAAAGGTGATTTAAATGCATGTGTTATAGTTATTTTATTTTGTAATTTATTAATTATTTTCTGTTATTCATTTCTATACAATTTGTAATTTATTTTCTAATTCGAGGAAGCCTGTTATTGGTTCTGTGACCTGTTGGTTTTCCTCAAAAAACTAAATAAATAATTGCCCTAACATCCAATCCCTAATAGTGAGGGCAGAGCCTATAAACGTACTGCGTATTGAGAGTTTTATGGCTTTTGGCTCAGATTACGATGGACAATTTATTGGTGGTACATTTCTACCGGTATAATTTTCGTAAACACTTTTTGTAAACATTTGTAGCGGTACATATGTTGAATTGCATAATAAAGTTGCATAAAATTGCATAGATTAAAGTCAACATACAATGATAATTTTCTATACTTAGACATTTTTAATATGCATTTAAAAGTAATCTTAAAGCCAAAATATCATAATCATCATATTTTTTTTTCTTTTCTCTTTTTGGTCCACGCACTTAATGTTAATTATGTTGAAAAACAAATTTCAAAATGTAATATCAATGCTTGTGTTATAGTTATTTTATTTTGTAATTTATTAATTGTTTTGTTATTCATTTCTGTACAATTTGTAATTTATTTTGTAATTCGAGGAAGCCTGTTATTGGTTCTGTGAACTGTTGGCTTCCCTCAAAAAACCAAACAAATAAATAAATAAATAAATAATTACTAATTATTTATTTGCTTGCAGCTAACGAATCTTCTTCCGGTAATGCAGATGATTATTGGGCAATTGTACCCGTTAACAAGTTAGTTAACAAATTCAAACAGATCGCTGCAATACAAACAATAGAAACATGTTTTAAATGTAACGTATGTGACAAAACATTTACACAAGCTCGAAATCTCGCTGCACATAAACTAGTACATATTGGTGAGAAGCGATTTAAATGTGATCAGTGTAATAAAGCATTCGCACGTTCATCTGATCTCACTTCACACAAACTAATACATTCAGGAGAGAAGACATATAAATGTGAAGAATGTAATAAAGCATTTTGTCATAAGAAATATCTTGTTAAACACAAACGAGTTCACATTGGAGATAAACCATTTAAATGTAATCATTGTGATAAAGCATTTTCACAATCATCACATCTCATTACACACAAACGAATACATTCCGGAGAAAAGCCATTCAAATGTAATCAGTGTGATAAAGCATATTCACAATCTTCACATCTCATTACACACAAACGAATACATTCTGGTGAGAAAATATACAGATGTGATTCATGTAATAAAGGATTTAGTCAAAAGGGTAATCTTGATCAACACAAACTACTTCATACCGGCGAGAAACCATTTCAGTGTGATCAGTGTAATAAGGCATTTTCACAATCATCGTATCTCACCACTCACAAACGAATACATTCTGGAGAAAAACCATATAAATGTGATCAGTGTAATAAAGCATTTACAAATTCATCAGCTCTTATTATACACAAACGTTCACATTCTGGTGAGAAGTCATACAAATGTAATATGTGTAACAAAATGTATGCACAATCCGCTTCTCTAACACTTCACAAACGAGCACATTCTGGAGAGAGACCATACAAATGTGATCAATGTAATAAAACATTTTCAGATCCATCAACTCTTGTTAAACACAAAAGAACACATTCGGGAGAGAAACCATTCAAATGCGATCAATGTTATAAAGCATTTTCACAATCATCAACTCTCATTAAACACAAACGAATACACTCTGGAGAGTAACCATTCAAATGTAATCCGTATTTTCTCCAATTTTCATTATCATATAATCTTGTTAGACACAAAATTATACATTCTGAAGAGAAACCCTTCAAATGTGATTAGTGTAATAGAGCCTTTTCAGAGTCGTCATATCTCATTACTCACAAAAAAATATATTTTGGAGATAGACCAACCAAACTTTAGACCATTAGACACAAAATGATGCATTCTGGAGAGAAACCTTTCAAATGTAATCGTGATAAAAAATTTAAACCAGCATCAAATCTCCTTTACAAACGAATACGTTGTGGAGATAAACCATTAAAATATGATCAGTATTATAATAGATTTTCATTCCCATCAGATCTAACTATACACAAAATTATACATTCTGGAGAGAGTCTACAAATGTGATTATTGTGATAAAGTATTTTCACAGTCATCAAGTCTCGGTAGTTACAAACGAATGCATCCTGGAGAGGCCATTCTCAAGTGGTGCATGTAATAAAGCATTTTTATACTCATCAAATCTTCATAGACACAATCAATTACATGCATTTTGGGGAGAAACCATTGAAATGTGAACAAATATAAATGTAAGAAAGCATTTTCAGAGTTAATAGTTCTCATTAGTAACTAATCGGCACATTCTGTAGAAAAACCCTTTCGAATATAAACACTGTAATAAAGCATTTAAAGCAAACAAAAGTGTGATTTGACATAAACAAAAGCAATCTGGTGATAAACCGTTCAATTGTGATGAGTAATAAAACTAAGATGGTTCAATAGAACATTTAAATATCTATTTATAGAAACTTGAATAATGACGCGGCATATTTATTGCCTAGAAAATATGACAGAGTGTCTGTATTATGCATATTTATTTTATATTTGGTTTTAATAAAAACATTTTCTTAAAAGATAACTGATATCTAATTTTCATAATATGAAAAAGTATCCAAGTTTTTTTACATCTCAACTGTATGATCATTAATGCTATTGGTGACTCAGATTAACGCATATCCCTCTAGTAGCAGTAAAGTGAAAACGAGATTAAAGGGTACTGTCTCTGTTTATACCGTGCGATCATAATTTCTTGTCAGTTACATAACAATAAACAATGAGTTTATAAATATCAAAACTGTATTCTAATCCACAGCTGAAAATCCCAATTTAACAAAGAACCAATCAGATTACTTCGTTCTGCCGAACTCACCCGAGAAACAACGAAAATATATGTTGCTAATTTAATACCTGTAGTCAACTCATTGGCGTGTAGAGAAAAATAGTGTTCATTTAATAATCAATTCGTATAAGGTAATAAAAATAGAATGTACGCCTATGTATACATGTCTTTGGAAATAAGTTTAATAACTAAATGTTTCTGTCAACTATTGCATAACGGACAAGATTTCTTGATCGCTCTGTATATGGTTCAGAATGTGACAAATTTAAGAAAAGAAGACAAAATATTTTTGTATATGTATGTCAATAAAAGGAAAAAATCTTCCAAAATTGGATGAATTTTTTAGAAAAATTATAGTATGCGGCCAAAGATTCCTGATCAGTTTTTAACTCTGAAATTGAATTTTAATTGTAACGAGAAAATGAGTTAAACAATTTAAAAATGTACCATTTATACTAATATTGAAGTGAAGAATAAGATTCTATACTAGTGTTTTTAAAATTTTGCTTCTATTTACTGCAAAAAATATCTGCTGTTAAGATGTTTTTAAACAATCTGTTAACGTTGGATTTTTCACATTTGCCTGCCTCACATGTGGAAGGAAAACGTTTAATGTTGACTAAATTATAGCTAATACAATTAAAACTCCTTGTTATTTCACGTGAATGTTGCGTTTAACGTCAGTGTTTTTGTTTGCAAATATTTATCAATTTTCTCGTGTGGAATAAATTATATTTCAATTATTTGCGGAAAAAGTTATTATTCTATAAATTTCTAGAGAATTGTATAGATTTTAAGTATTCAAATGGTTTAAGCAGGGCCGTAAATAGATTTTTTCGGGCCCTGGGCAAGATTGCCCCGCCCCCAAACAATATATAATACAAGAGATGTCCTAAAAAAAAGATCCTCATTTCTAAAATACAAGGGATGACCTAAAACAAAGGTCCTCACTTCTAAAATCCAAATGATGTCCTAAAAAAAAACCTCACTCAAATACAAATACAATTTTTATGCCAATATTTTCCTTTCTGGGCCCCTTTTCGATCTGGTCCCTGGGCATGTGCCCCAGCTTAGTTACGGCAATGGATTTAAGTATAATATTTTATTTTCTCTGTGAGTATAACCTAACACTACACTACCTTGAAATCTCACCTAGCACTAGCTTTACAACCTCTGAAAATATTCATTTACAAACAAAATTTTATCGTAAAATGGATTCACATGTATTTGTACAGTTTTTAGTACTCAATTTTAATTCAAATATAAAGTCCATTCGATATAAGTATTAGATGACACCATACTTGGTTAATTTAATTGGCAATGTCAAAATGTTATGTAACCAAATATTAAGTATTACTCAGTTGCTACATTTGGCTTATACAGGTTGGTATCTCCGACGTTGCCACTTCTTAAACAGTATTTTGTCGTTTTTGTTTGACATTCGAACTAGTGAGGTTATGCTTACGTTTTATTTGGAATTGTATCGAATATTATTATAATAAAAATACTGAAAGTCTTAGTAGCCGCGCCCAAAGGATTGTTTTGTCTTTTATTAATTATTTTGAAAGATAGCGAGATAATGGTGGGCCTTTAATAGATCTGAAATGTGTCAAAAATATGTAAGTATTACATTTTGTTTATATCTATGATTTTGTCACTTTTAACATTTTTCTAAAAATAATAATTTATTAACGTTTTAGTGAGTTGCTCCAGTATTTTCATTTAATTTTATTTAGATGTGTATAAATGATATTTAAGATTATTAAATTGAGGACAAATCGGTTGGAAAGAACTGCTCTGCATTATAATTCACATTAGCTCCTTTTCTCCATAGGAAATAAAGGTTTTCAATCTCTTTTTAGAAGTATTTGGATATAACCTAACTTTTTTGACAATTAATGAACTGACACCAACTTTTTCAACTGTAACGTCATCTCATAGTTACGTTGTACGAACTTTACTGTACAATTCATTAAAGCACTTTTTGGTAACAATAATTTGGTTAAATACCCTTTATTAATTTTAAATAGTGTAGTAATTTGCATTATCCATTAAAATACATAAAAATATGCAAAAAATGTGAAACAATTTTTAAAATTGCACTAGAATAAAGTGGGGGCAAGATATAAAAAAAAAAGATTATTTGGTATATCAATATTTAATGCTGTTCATGAAAATAATATGAATTTGCAGTATTAAAAGAACATATAATTAATATTAAAAATTAATAAAAAAGCATGCCCGTAGTCATGGGTCAGTAGTAATACTTCTAATATATCCATTGTAATTCCAGTAAGAGCCCCTGAATATACTTGCACTGCCCTGATTAATGATTTAGGTAATCATTTAATTTTTTAAGCAAAATGTGTTCTTAATTTTTATTTAAAAATTAGATTACATGATGTAACTATATTGAATAGAAGTAAAAAGTAATCCTGTCAACTTTTTTAAGATACACGTAAAATTAGTGTTTAGTTTTATTTAATTTTGTAGAATTCAGTGTTTTAATTTTTTAGTTTATGTATGATATTATTTTAATCCCATTTTCCTCCTAGTTTGAACAAAATTAGAACATAAACAAAACATAACACAGATATTACATGAATATAAGCTAATGTTTTGATCAGATGCAATATAGCGGCTGCCTGTTACCCGCCATATTCTTCTACAGTTACTTACCTGTTTCACTCGCCGCACTCTGTTACACTTACCTCGTTTCCTGTTATACGAACCCTGTTTACGTTCTCTCCATATCTCTATGATAAAAACAGAAATAAGGAGGATAACTAAAATTATATTCCACCTTATTGAAACATGCAGACCTAAAATATAAACAAAAGAAGCTGGAGAGAATTCTCTCCATAAGAAACACATCTACAGAGTAATCTTTTAAATAAAATGTCTTTATTAAAACCAAATATAACACAAATATTCATAATAAGAACATACTGTTACGTTTTTGAGGCAGTTCATAGCACAAAATAGATACTTAAACGTTATTTGGTTAATATCTTAGGCTTTATTACACATCATAATTTAATGGTTTTTCTCCAGGGGGTCTATTATGTAAGCTCTTTGCCATTTCTTTTTATAGTGTCCTGTCACAGGATCCTACAGTACAGAATGCTAATATATGACCTTGACAGTGTGCAGGTAACGGTGGACAAGTTACAGAATTGGTGACTCAAATTATGGCGTATCTCTCTCGCGGCAATAAAGCGATAACTTCTAAAAAGTATACTGTCATTGTTTACCTATAGTTTAGGATGTGTTTTTTGATTCTGTCCATTATTACTCTGTTTTTACAACGAATAATGGTTGTCATTTAGAGAAAGAGCATCTTCCAATATTAGAAGAATTTTATTAGAAAAATTATAGTGTACGACAAAGTTTCTTTATTAGTTCTGTAATTTAATTTTAATGCCAATGAGAAAAATGCGTTAATACCATAGTTAATAAATGCACCATTTATACTTATGAAGGCTACAAGTGAAGAAGAAAGATTATTAATAATTCTAGAATTTTGTTTCTATTTATTGAAGGGAATTTCTACCTTTCAGATGTGTTTAAACAAGCATTTAACGTTGAATTTTTCATTTTCCCCTGTCTCACATATTCAAGAAAATCGTTTAATGTTGACTAAACTATTGGGCGCGTTCAGCGCCTAAACCGTTGAGTCTAAACGTAAACGTACGTTGATTAAACAATTTGGTGATTGTCTGAACGATTACCGGTTAGTTTCAACGCGAGTGTTTAACAGTTTGAGTACATATCCTTAAAAAATATTTAGAGATGGATCCATTACTAATAGATAAAAACCATTTTAGACTGTCACGTCCTCAAGTGGCAGAATTAATCAATTTGTTAGCTCCAGTGCTATTTAACTTGTATCTTGTATAAATTTCCCGCTAAAAATTTAGGTTAGGTATACAGGTCAACATAACTAAACGTAAAATTTTTACGTTCAGATGTTTAGTCAACTGTTGACTGTCAACGGTAACGTTCAGAAGGTAACCGTAGTGAACGTACTAAACTGTTTAGGGCGCTGAACGCGCTAATTGTTAATATAATTTAAACTCCATGTTATTTCATGTGCGTGTTCTGTAAGTGTGCTAGTTTGCAAATATTTGACAATTTTCTTGTGTAGACAAAATTACCAGTTCTCTTTCTATAAATTTCTAGAGAAATGTGTAGATATTAAGTATTCAAATAAATGTTTTAAGTTCAAAGTATAATATTTAATTTTCTCTGTGACTATTACCTAGAACCAACAATATAACCTCTGAAAATATTCATTTACAAACAGCAAATTTTATCATAAAATGGATTCACCTATATTTGTACAATTTTTTAATACACGGTTATAATTCAAATATACTGTATACAACAAGAAAATGTAAATTTAACCAAAAATCGTTTATAAACCAATACTGTTTACATACATTGACAGATGACTATCCTTTTTCGTGTCAAAAATTCAGAAGGCGATAGTGGCGCCGTATCGGTAATTTTAGTCGCGAATAAATTCCCAGATTGCTTTTGTTGTGTCTAACTAGACCTGTCTCTGTTATAAATGCGTTATTACAGTGTGTCGAACGATTTTTCTATAAAATGGGTTAGTTACCCAGCAAACATTTTTATACGGGCCAGTACTGTTGAAGTACATACTCCCCGGCATTGAAAGCAATGGGCCAGTACCCCGGTGTCCCCGTGGCCGTTAGCTGGCCCATTGGCGTATCAATTACCGGCCCAGCAGCGGTAAAGTGCAAAATAATGTCATTAAATGCTGGTAAAGTACTTCGTATAGGAGGAGTGCGAAATACAAATGTGAAGTATATTATTAATACTAGCGTTGCACATACTTTTGGTGCCAGCAATTTACCAACAGTAAGCAATTTGCCGGCATTCGGCCGATGGTTGAATGTTTGCTGGGTAATGACTATTTGTAAGAAGTAAAGAAAATTTAGTTATACCGTATATTAGGCTTGAGAAATCTAAAACTGGTCCTTATTTGGCTGCAATATTCTACAACCATATACCTCAGTCGATAAGAATTCTCGACATTAAGAATTTCAAACTAAAATTGAAAAATATACTAATAAAAAATTGCTTATATTCTGTAGAAGATTTTTTTGATATAGATTTTACAGATCATGTCTGATTATATAGATATAATGTTTTTAGTTTTTTTAAATTAAGATGTTATAATTTGTATTATCTTTTTGTACTGTTGTATTGACTTGTGTAAACAATCCTTTGTAATTGTATTAGCACCAATAAAACATTATTATTATTATTGAACTGTTAACTCTATGTAAAATGTATTCGTTTATGACTAACGAGATTTGATGAATGTGAAAACACTTTATTACACTGATCACATTTAAAGGGTTTCTCTCCTGAATGTATTCGTTTGTGACTAATGAGATTTGATGAATTTGAAAATGCTTTATCACACTGAATACATTTGAAGGGTTTATCTCCAGAATGTATTCGTTTGTGTTTCAGGAGACTTGACGACACTAAAAATTTTTTATCACACAGGTCACATTTGTATCGTTTCTCTCCAGAATGTAATCGTTTGTGAGTAATAAGATTTGATGACCCTGCAAATGCTTTATCACACTGATCACACTTGAATGGTTTCTCTCCAGAATGCACTCGTTTGTGAGTAATGAGAAGGGATGACACTGAATATGATTTATCACACTGCTCACATTTAAATGGTTTCTCTCCAGAATGTGTTCGTTTGTGAGTAACAAGACTTGATGATTGTGAAAATGCTTTATCACACTGATCACATATATAGGGTTTCTCTCCAGTATGTAATCGTTTGTGATTAAAGAGATTTGATGATTTTGAAAATGCTTTATCACACTGTTCACATTTAAATGGTTTATCTCCAGAATGTATTCGTTTGTGAGTAACAAGGCTTGACGATTGTGTAAATGCTTTATCACACTGATCACATTTGTAGGGTTTCTCTCCAGTATGTAATCGTTTGTGATAAAGGAGAATTGATAATTTTGAAAATGCTTTATCACACTGGTCACATTTGAATGGTTTCTCTTCAGAATGAATCTTTTTATGTGTGATAAGAAGTGCCATCACTGAAAAAGATATATCACACTGCTCACATTTGAATGGGTATTCTCCAGAATCTCTTTTCCTGTGTTTAAGGAGATGTGATGATCTTGCTGTGGGTTGTTTATATTTGTTAATAGCCAACAACTCCAAACTTTCATCTGGTTCATCTAGCTCAGCTTTTTGACATTTAATGATGTCTGCAGGTTCAGACTTGATGTCAATCTCCTCTGTAATGATTATGTTTGATTTGGCATAATAGCGATAGTCGCCTGTAGTTCCATCTTTAGTTCCTGCAATAAACAGATAATAGTCATATAATGCAAAACATAGACCTAGTACAGTATTTTTCAACCTTTTTGGACCAAACGCCCAGTTTATCAGATCCGCTTCTTAATTCGCCCACCTTAATTTTTAACAGCTTAAAATAACATGATAATCCGTTAACCGATATTTGGTACTTAAAATACTTTTGATATTTCAAATATTTTGTTTTTCAAATACTTTTCATACTTGAAATACTTTCCATATTTCCAATACTTAAACAATTCACGTATCTTTCAGTATTTAAAGTACTTCTAGTATTTCCATTACATTTATAGTATTTGATATACTTTTAGTATATCAAATACATCAAAAGAATTTTAAATACATTACTTCAAATACTTTTTAAAAGTATTTGATGTTTCAAATACAGTGGATATTGTTTGTAACGACGTTGAAGGGACCAATGAAATTCGGTCGTTATAACCGTAGGTTGCTATATCCAAACACTATAAATACATATGTTGAAAAATATGTACATTTTATTTGTGTTAGAAAAAAGTACATTTACATGAGTGCAAAAAGCTTAAGCAACAAAAACAATATTCAAGTGATACAAAACATAAAAAAAAATCCAACATATTTTACAAACAACATAACACTTACATAATTTTACATACGTATGTATGTATGTATTCATATATAATTTTAACAAAAAAGTAAAAGTAATAATTCAAGATCTGTTTTAGCCTCTTTTAAATTTTAGTTAAACTTTTAATTCATTTTTTGATACCTCCGATATATTCTTGCGATTTTCACAATATAAGTCAGAAATTGACAGAATATTGCAGGATCAAAATACAACTTAGAATCTAACAATGGTTCAATTATGTGATTTAATTAATTGTAAAATGTTCTATACTGTATTGTAATTTGTTTTATTTTAAGTATCATATATTTGTGAATCTTATTAACGCAAACTTTTACGATTGTATGTATAAATTATCTACGTGGTGACATATTAGGAGTTATCTTAACTCTGTTTGTCACCCAAATAAATAAAATAAATAAAATAAATAAAATAAATAAAATAAATAAAATAAATAAAATAAATAAAATAAATAAAATAAATAAAATAAATAAAATAAATAAAATAAATAAAATAAATAAAATAAATAAAATAAATAAAATAAATAAAATAAATAAAATAAATAAAATAAATAAAATAAATAAAATAAATAAATAAATAAATACATAAATAAATAAACGTGAAAAAAAGTTGAAATGTTTGAACTGCTGAAAATGCAGTTTGAAACTCGGTTGTTTATTCCATTTCCACTTCCTTGTTATTTCTGACTCTAAATTTGGATCTGACCCAGCTATAATTTCATCTTCCGTCATATCCTCCCCCGTTTCGAGTTCTACATCAATATTTGAAAAATTTGCATTAATGGTTTTCGTTTCGCCATATCGACGTCGATGACGCACCTTCAACTCGTATTTAACAACTAAATGAATATGTTTATCTGTCGCATTTCGCCTTGCCTTTTCATAACTTGGCAATTCCCTTAGCCAATTCGGTACTTCCGCGACATTTTCGCGTTAGGCAGTAGTGATCCGTCGTTATAAAGATAATTTAACCCAAATTTCAAGCCATTTTTCGTCGTTATATTAATTTCTTCATAATATCCGATGTCGTTATAACCGGTAAGTCTCACGTATAAAAATATTGTTTCTAGCCGTGATATTTCGTCGCAAAAACCGATATGTCGTTATATCGTCGTTATAAACGATATCGACTGTCCTTTGATCGGTGTTTGGTATTTTAATACTTTTACTTCACTAGTACTTTACGAGTATTTGACACAACTCTGATATCAACTCAGAAACTGTCCCGTCTATAAACAACTACGAAACCTTGTTTTGCACTAACCCTATACGTAAATTAATAAAAGAGGCATAAAAAACTATCTCTACTTACCTATGTTTGCGACAGCTGCATTCTCCACTTCATCTCTTTCACAATCACTGGTATCCACAGGTTCAGACTTGATGTAAATCACCTCTATGTTGGTGTTATCATGATATGCGTCGTCTGTAACTCTATCTCGGATTCCTGCAATAAACCCATCACTTTGAAATATACACATGAGATTATTTTAAAGGTATGAACCAAAGAGCTCCCCGAAGAATAGAAAATAGCTGTGATATGCTCGATCCATAAGAAAGAAGATAAAGTGGATTGTGGAAATTATAGTGGGAACTCACTTCTATGCACATTATATAAGATTACTTCGAATATTGTTCTGTACTGTCTTATACTATAATCAGAATAGCTTATTGGTTACCGACTTCAGAATCGGAATTTTTATTTCCTTAAGTTATCACGAGTTCACTTTTTAACGATCGAAGTGTTAAGCAAAATGATAAAAAAGCCTCATATATGTATAAATTAACAAAATAGATATAGCTGTGTTCATTACTAACCATTCTTGCATTCAACTGTGTGCTCTATTACAGCAGGCACAATATATTCGTCGGTAACTTCATATTCTGTTTTAATGTCACTCTCTGTTTTAATAATATCACTATTTCTGGTATCAGGATGGTTATGACAGCCAGTCCCATCATTCATATTTATTCCTAGAACAAAACTGTGTGTCATGTAAAAAAATTACTCTCTATAAATTACGAAATAAGAAATAATTAATACTATAAAAGCTACAATTTGTACAGTGTAAGTACTTACTCATAAAAATTATTATATTTACAAATGTTTATATATTTTGGTTCAACTTAATTTAAAAATGTTACAAATTTTTAATATACAAAAAAGATAAAAGAATAAAAGCTCCGTCAAGTTAGCAATTGATCGAGCCAGCAACTAATCGGCACGGACAGGATATTACAGCGGACCAAATCAAGTAACGCTGTTCAATAAAATCGTTGTTTTTTATAGAATTAAACAATTTAGAGTTCTGAACTTTTTACCAACCATGAGGAATAGGTACAGGAATCGAACGATGGCTAAACGAAAATTTTCTCACGCGTCAGAGGCGCGCAATTAATTTTTTTCTCGAAACCACTCGTTATCAACATAAAACTAACAATATCGCTAGAATTAAACAAGTTGCAGTTCTGAACTTTTTACCAACCATGAGGAATAGGTACAGGAATCGAACGATGGCTAAACGAAAATTTTCTCACGCGTCAGAGGCGCGCAATTAATTTTTTTCTCTCAAAACCACTCGCTATCAACATAAAACTAACAATATCGTTAGAATTAAACAAGTTGCAGTTCTGAACTTTTTACCAACCATGAGGAATAGGTACAGGAATCGAACGATGGCTAAACGAAAATTTTCTCACGCGTCAGTGGCGCGCAATTAATTTTTTTCTCTCGAAACCACTCGTTATCAACATAAACTAACAATATCGCTAGAATTAAACAAGTTGCAGTTCTGAACTTTTTACCAACCATGAGGAATAGGTACAGGAATCGAACGATGGCTAAACGAAAATTTTCTCACGCGTCATAGGCGCGCAATTAATTTTTTTCTCTCGAAACCACTCGTTATCAACATAAAACTAACAATATCGCTAGAATTAAACAAGTTGCAGTTCTGAACTTTTTACCAACCATGAGGAATAGGTACAGGAATCGAACGATGGCTAAACGAAAATTTTCTCACGCGTCAGAGGCGCGCAATTAATTTTTTTCTCTCGAAACCACTCATTATCAACATAAAACTATCAATATCACTAGAATTAAACAAGTTGCAGTTCTGAACTTTTTACCAACCATGAGGAATAGGTACAGGAATCGAACGATGGCTAAACGAAAATTTTCTCACGTGTCAGAGGCGCGCAATTAATTTTTTTCTCTCGAAACCACTCGCTATCAACATAAAACTAACAATATCGCTAGAATTAAACAACTTGCAGTTCTGAACTTTTTACCAACCATGAGGAATAGGTACAGGAATCGAATGATGGCTAAACGAAAATTTTCTCACGCGTCAGAGGCGCACAATTAAGTTTTTTCTCTCGTATAAAATGTGTCGCCTTGAATTCTTTACCAAATATGTAGATATAGCATTGAAATCGAACAAAAGTCGAATAAAAAAATTCCCGATATTCAGAGGCGCGCAATTAGTTTTTTTCCCTCAAAACCACGTTATTTCCGAAACGGATCGTGTGCGCTCGGTTTTTATCGATGAAGACAGTCACCGAAGCTAGTTCAAACTGGCATTTATGTGCCTGTAGTACCTATCTGTGCCTATTTCATGTTGGGTCGTATTTGCAACATTTCACTTACTAATTATACTGATTCTAATAATAAGTGAAATGTTACAAATATGACATGAAATAAGCAAGAATAGGTAATACAGGGACGTAAATGTCAGTTATATCGTTTAGTTTAAATCAGGTTAAATATGGTAGATATGTAGTAACAACGGCTCGGCACGGATGAGTACTATTTTACGATTAACTGACATTTACGTGCCTGTACTATCTATCCGTGCCTATTCCATGTCAGGTCGTATTTCTAACATTTCACTTACTAATAATATTGATTCTAATAATAAGTGAAATGTTACAAATATGACATGAAATAAGCAGGAACAGGTAATACAGGGACGTAAATGTCAGTTATATCGTAAAATAGTACTCATCCGTGCCGAGCCGTTGTTACTACATATCTACCATATTTAACCTGATTTAAACTAAACGATATAACTGACATTTACGTCTCTGACGCGTGCGAAAATTTTCGTTTAGCCATCGTTCGATACCTGTACCTATTCCTCATGGTTGGTAAAAAGTTCAGAACAGCAAGTTGTTTAATTCTAGCGATATTGTTAGTTTTATGTAGATAACGAGTGGTTTCGAGAGAAAAAAATTAATTTTGCGCCTCTGACGCGTGAGAAAATTTTCGTTTAGCCATAGTTCGATTCCTGTACCTATTCCTCATGGTTGGTAAAAAGTTCAGAACTGCAACTTGTTTAATTCTAGCGATATTGTTAGTTTTATGTTGATAACGAGTGGTTTCGAGAGAAAAAAATTAATTGCGCGCCTCTGACGCGTGAGAAAATTTTTGTTTAGCCATCATTCGATTCCTGTACCTATTCCTCATGGTTGGTAAAAAGTTCAGAACTGCAACTTGTTTAATTCTAGCGATATTGTTAGTTTTATGTTGATAGCGAGTGGTTTCGAGAGAAAAAAATTAAATGCGCGCCTCTGACGCGTGAGAAAATTTTCGTTTAGCCATCGTTCGATTCCTGTACCTATTCTTCATGGTTGGTAAAAAGTTCAGAACTGCAACTTGTTTAATTCTAGCGATATTGTTAGTTTTATGTTGATAGCGAGTGGTTTCGAGAGAAAAAAATTAATTGCGCGCCTCTGACGCGTGAGAAAATTTTCGTTTAGCCATCATTCGATTCCTGTACCTATTCCTCATGGTTGGTAAAAAGTTCAGAACTGCAAGTTGTTTAATTCTAGCGATATTGTTAGTTTTATGTAGATAACGAGTGGTTTCGAGAGAAAAAAATTAATTTTGCGCCTCTGACGCGTGAGAAAATTTTCGTTTAGCCATCGTTCGATTCCTGTACCTATTCCTCATGGTTGGTAAAAAGTTCAGAACTACAAGTTGTTTAATTCTAGCGATATTGTTAGTTTTATTATGATAACGAGTGGTTTCGAGAGAAAAAAATTAAATGCGCGCCTCTGACGCGTGAGAAAATTTTCGTTTAGCCATCGTTCGATTCCTGTACCTATTCCTCATGGTTGGTAAAAAGTTCAGAACTGCAACTTGTTTAATTCTAGCGATATTGTTAGTTTTATGTTGATAACGAGTGGTTTCGAGAGAAAAAAATTAATTGCGCGCCTCTGACGCGTGAGAAAATTTTCGTTTAGCCATCATTCGATTCCTGTACCTATTCCTCATGGTTGGTAAAAAGTTCAGAACTGCAAGTTGTTTAATTCTAGCGATATTGTTAGTTTTATGTTGATAACGAGTGGTTTCGAGAGGAAAAAATTAATTGCGCGCCTCTGACGCGTGAGAAAATTTTCGTTTAGCCATCATTCGATTCCTGTACCTATTCCTCATGGTTGGTAAAAAGTTCAGAACTGCAACTTGTTTAATTCTAGCGATATTGTTAGTTTTATGTTGAAAACGAGTGGTTTCGAGAAAAAAATTAATTGCGCGCCTCTGACGCGTGACAAAATTTTTGTTTAGCCATCATTCGATTCCTGTACCTATTCCTCATGGTTGGTAAAAAGTTCAGAACTGCAACTTGTTTAATTCTAGCGATATTGTTAGTTTTATGTTGATAGCGAGTGGTTTCGAGAGAAAAAAATTAATTGCGCGCCTCTGACGCGTGAGAAAATTTTCGTTTAGCCATCATTCGATTCCTGTACCTATTCCTCATGGTTGGTAAAAAGTTCAGAACTGCAAGTTGTTTAATTCTAGCGATATTGTTAGTTTTATGTAGATAACGAGTGGTTTCGAGAGAAAAAAATTAATTTTGCGCCTCTGACGCGTGAGAAAATTTTCGTTTAGCCATCGTTCGATTCCTGTACCTATTCCTCATGGTTGGTAAAAAGTTCAGAACTACAAGTTGTTTAATTCTAGCGATATTGTTAGTTTTATTATGATAACGAGTGGTTTCGAGAGAAAAAAATTAAATGCGCGCCTCTGACGCGTGAGAAAATTTTCGTTTAGCCATCGTTCGATTCCTGTACCTATTCCTCATGGTTGGTAAAAAGTTCAGAACTGCAACTTGTTTAATTCTAGCGATATTGTTAGTTTTATGTTGATAACGAGTGGTTTCGAGAGAAAAAAATTAATTGCGCGCCTCTGACGCGTGAGAAAATTTTTGTTTAGCCATCATTCGATTCCTGTACCTATTCCTCATGGTTGGTAAAAAGTTCAGAACTGCAACTTGTTTAATTCTAGCGATATTGTTAGTTTTATGTTGATAGCGAGTGGTTTCGAGAGAAAAAAATTAATTGCGCGCCTCTGACGCGTGAGAAAATTTTCGTTTAGCCATCATTCGATTCCTGTACCTATTCCTCATGGTTGGTAAAAAGTTCAGAACTGCAAGTTGTTTAATTCTAGCGATATTGTTAGTTTTATGTTGATAATGAGTGGTTTCGAGAGGAAAAAATTAATTGCGCGCCTCTGACGCGTGAGAAAATTTTCGTTTAGCCATCATTCGATTCCTGTACCTATTCCTCATGGTTGGTAAAAAGTTCAGAACTGCAACTTGTTTAATTCTAGCGATATTGTTAGTTTTATGTTGAAAACGAGTGGTTTCGAGAAAAAAATTAATTGCGCGCCTCTGACGCGTGAGAAAATTTTCGTTTAGCCTTCGTTCGGTTCCTGTACCTATTCCTCATGGTTGGTAAAAAGTTCAGAACTCTAAATTGTTTAATTCTATAAAAAACAACGATTTTATTCAACAGCGTTACTTGATTTGGTCCGCTGTAATATCCTGTCCGTGCCGATTAGTTGCTGGCTCGATCAATTGCTAACTTCACACGCATAAGAATAAATGCTGATGAATGCATATATATATAAACAAGTATATGGCGCATGAACGCTGGCTAGATGTTCCATGATAGGAGGATGGAGCTATGTATTGCCGTACCCCTTCATGACAGATGAATAGTTTGCGCATGTCTAAATTACGACCTTGCTATTGGTCGAAAAAATTAAAGTTACGTAGCGGGAGTTAAGAGAAGGAGCTAGGCATGTGGACATGTAGTGTCATTCTTTCTGTTAGAAATATTATGCGAAGTTTTGTCTGTATTAAATTGTGAAAAGAGTTCGTATTTATAACGAAAATGCCAGCAAATTGTGTATTATGTTGTTGTCCACGAAAGAAATCTGTTTCTTTTCACAAGTAAGTATTAAATATTAATAAACTGCATGTTTGGGGGCCTACTAATACCCACGCGTATTATTATTTTTCAAATTAGATTACTTAATTTATATATATATATATATGCCAATATTGTGCAATTTTTTGCTAAACCTATTAATCAAGTGCAATCTAACCAATTTATACCTGAAAAAATTAAGAAAATGGAATATTTGGGCAAGTAAAATTACTGAAAAATTGCGTTACGTTCAGTATTGTAGGACCCTAAACTGCATGTGTATCTAAATATTTATAATTATGATATGAACTACATAACCTCTTCCATTGTCAGGTTCCCGAGAAATGCTGAGTTATGTCAGAAGTGGAAAATGATTTGACCTACGTGAAGAAGATGATGTGTCTAGAATCTACCTCTGTTTGAAAACATTTTTCTGCATACAGTTATATCCATCCTTAAGCTAATACTTATGGTGGACGTTTGTTTCTAAAACCCGATCCATATCCTACATTGCGTGTGCCATTTCCAATTTTGCAAGAGATTAAAGGTAAGTTTTTATTTAACACTATATTACTAATCTCTGGCTCTCTAGCAAATTATAGTGATCAGTCTGAGATCTAATGATGTAACTAAATAACGCAATATGATTGGACATTTTTTGAACTGAACTGTGCGAACGTAGATAACTATTGACACTTAGTGTCAAATTAATTATTTAGATGGTCTTAAATATTGTTTATACATTTTAATTACATGTGTAGAACAGGGGTTCTTAAACTTATGTTGTCCGAGGACCCCCTCTTGAACAACATTTTGATTAAATGGATTTTTTTTTTTTTAATTTTAAGGATTTTTATTAAATGAGTTATTTGAATAAAAGCGAAAAGTTGGGGGATGTAAAGTTAATGTCAAAATTGTTTTGCGGACCCTAGTTTAAGAACTGTTGGCGTAGAACACAGTAAAGTAACCGAGGGTTATGCCTTCAGTTAAAATAAATTCTCAATTATTTTTTTTAGTTGAACCCGTTGCGAGCAGTTCTGTTGCGAGTACTTCTATTGTGGGCACTCCTGTTGCACACACTTATGGAGACTGTATTTCAGACTATTTTTAAACTGACACTGTTCATGAACCTGTCTCTAGCAGTCCAGCTGACTGTGTTACTGGCAGTATTACAACTGAATCTGCAGGTAATATATTAATTTTAAGTAAATTTAAAAATTAAAGCAGGGTATACAATAATCAACTTATAATATATTTGTTTTTAAATATGACATGTTTTATAAATTAAATTATATTTTTAGTTGAGAGCAGCCTGATGCGTACATCTCCGAAACGAGGATTTTACGAGCCACGTTATGTTGGTGACCTAACAGATGTAAACTTTTCAACCCACAGAAAACGTAAAAGATCTTTGAAACTGGTTAAAGCAACAAATACTGGACACACAAAAAAATTGAAGATTTACGAACACAAGTTTTGGACGTTAAGAAAAGAGTTACCTCTCTTAAGGAGTTAGTGAAGGTGTTAAATATTTAATTTATTTTTAATTTATTTTTATTTATTTATTTAAAGAAGAAAAACTTAATTTCTGAAGAAGTTGGAGAAACGTTAATGCTGAAAAGAAACGTGTTAATGTTAAAAACCAATAATGGTTTTTGTTTTATTTATTTATTTTTTTTGCCTTGTTTTGTCTTTGTTTTACTCTTGAATTTTTGTGACTTGTAAAAGTGGTTTAGTTAAGTTATGTTAGCAAGGGCTGTGCGAAAGTTGCACACGGGTCCGCTAGTATTAAGTATTATTAACTTAGTTGTAATCCTGTATACTTATATAGTATGACACTGTAAGAATTTTATTACAATATATTTTATATAAAATTAATATTTATTGTTTTAATTATTGTCCTTTTTGATAAAAGTATTATGCACAAAAATTAGAAGAAAGTATCATGACTTGAACATTACAGTTAACAGAAAATAGAAGTTTATTGCCAATTACTAAAGAAACAGTTAATTTTTTATCTCAAGATATGCTGTGTTTCTGTATACTGCTTTAATTCGAGTTCGAAGCATAAATTAAAATATTTGACTCGTTCCTTAGCAATCAGCCATTAGAAAGTAAAAAGAAAATATAATGAATAAAATCAGGTATAACCAGCACAAAACCGACGGCCACCACAGAAAACTTAATAAAAAACTTTAACTAAAAGAAAAATTTTTCAAATAAAAATGGTTACTTTTATGTTGTGCAGCAACTTTATCCGAATACATTTTTTCGAAATATTCACAAAAAACTTGATACGAGTAAACTTCTACTTTCAGTTGACCGTTTTTAACCAAAAGTAGAACGATCCATTTCACAAAGATCCATTCAGCCAAATTTGCTGTACCCATGTCCACAGATTGACAGACAATGCTGAAAATAGTCGAAACATGACGTATGAACTTTAATTCGTGGACATCCATCAAAATTGGTATGAGAAATATCTCCCTTATATATGAGGTAGTCGGTAATACATTTCAGTCACATTACTATTTATTTTTAGTCAAAACTCATGTTGCTATTCGAAACACTTGGATCGTAACGAGTTACGAATCAAGTTTAATACAACATATGAAGATCACAAGTAACATATGAAGATGCTAATATAAAAACTCATTATGAGGGAGTTTACCACTAATTACCACTCTTAATGTTTACCACTTTGATTAAAATTTCACAACTCTAAATGTAATTTTAAAGTTAAGAAATGCGTTCCTTTTAAATAATCAGTCAATATTCACAGTAAATATTATATCAGCCATTTAAACGGGTACAGCTACGTCTTTTTTACCAAATAGTATAAACCAAATAATTAGGGTTTTTGTTTGATAACTTCTAACCTTATTTTTTTAAATGTAAATGTCATTTCATCTGATTTTATCCTGCTTTTTCAAAATAAATTGACACTACCCGACCATGCGCATTGTGTTTTACTGTCACCAAAAGAGACAGATATATGTATATCTTACTCTCTATGTTGGAACATCTTAAGTTACATTGAGAGATAGGCCAGGCGCCATATACTAGTTTATATATATATGGATGAATGAGCAGTATGACAAAATATGAATTCACCCAATGAACATATATTTTTTACTGTGAAACATGCAAAGTGGTTACGAATAAATTACCTGTATAGTGATAATTTTCTTCCTTTTCTGGTTTCACTGCATAACTGTTATTGCAGGACATTGACAATGCCTCCATGGTTTTTCTGTGTTCGTTTTTGAAATAGAAAATTGTCCACTAATTAAAGTCAGTATGTAACAAGCCGTGCAGATTACACTAGGCGTTCATATTTAATCAATAAATCAGCCTATGCTCCCACAGATCTCCAGCCAGCTTGTTTCACGATATTGAACGTTTACGAAGAACACTTCTCTTTATAAAACGATCATCTCTGGAAGCGGTTGCACGTTTTCTACCGGTTTTTGGTCTGTTTTCATAAGTATCAGTCTCTTGGAACCTTTTGATGGTAATTTGCACGGCTTTTCTGGAACACTCCTTTTTTTTTAAACTTTCACCTGCGATTCTCTTTGTGAATAGAGCAATACAGTTTGACACCTTTCTGCCACAATGAGTTCACGTTTTTTAGTCATAATATAATTAAAAATGTTCACTTGAACTCAATAAAACATGAAAAAGACATTGTTCACTTCAAACGCATGTGTAATAATGATCCAAGCCCTAGTTGTTTATTTTTATGTAAACAAAACGTAATAGATCTGAGCCTATATTTATTTCTATTTCAAGATTTATCATAACCCTGTTTACATTTTTGGTTATCTGATTAGACGTATGTGTTTTAGAATGTGTCAATGATATTTTAAAAACATTTTGTCAAATATATATATAAGTTACAATGTATATTAATTTAGACGTTATATTATAACTGCATGAATGCTCCATACATTTGTCCAAGGCTGTATTTGTTTATATTTTTCCCGAGATGTTATGGTTTAATTGTCAATAGTTTTCCTATATGTGGGTCAAAATGCTGTACAAGCATGCCAAATTTCAACATTCTAGATACGAACGGACAGACAGACACATGACTGAAGTTATAAGCTTTTTTTGGTCATAGTTACAAAAACCTCTCAATACAATTTAATTTCAATATTATTTATTATTCTATATCAGACAAGTCTAACTGGCCCGCTACTGAATAATGTTGCCCACCTCTGCTTCAGAATGTATTCGTTTGTGTTTAATGAGATGTGCTGATTGTGAAAATGCTTTATTACACTGCTCACACTTGAATGGTTTCTCGCCAGAATGTGTTCGGTTGTGTACAATAAGATGTGATAAACGTGTAAATGCACTATTACAGTGCTCACATTTGAATGGTTTTTCTCCAGTATGTATTCGTGTGTGAGCAATGAGACTTGATGAGTCTGAAAAAGCTTTATCACATTGCTCACATTTAAAAGGCTGCTCTCCAGTATGTATTCGTTTGTGTCTAATGAGATTTGCTGATCGTGAATATGCTTTATCACACTGCTCACATTTGAAAAGTTTCTGTCCAGAATGTACTTGTTTGTGTCCAATGAGATGTGCTGATTGTGAAAATGTTTTATCACACTGCTCACATTTGTATGGTTTTTCCCCGGAATGTATTCGTTTATGTCTAATGAGATTCGCTAAGTTTGAAAATGCTTTACTACATTGCTCACATTTGAAGGGTTTCACTCCAGAATGTATACGTGTGTGAGTAATGAGATTTGTCGCATCTGAAAATGCTTTATCACAGTGAACACATTTGAATGGTTTTTCCCCAGAATGTATTCGGCTGTGTATAATGAGATGTGAGGAACGTGTAAATGCTTTACTACACCAATCACATTTGTAAAGTTTCTTCTCTTTGGA
Source organism: Liopterus haemorrhoidalis (assembly GCA_963971575.1). NCBI lineage: Eukaryota > Metazoa > Arthropoda > Insecta > Coleoptera > Dytiscidae > Liopterus > Liopterus haemorrhoidalis. The sequence goes on from OZ020613.1 coordinate 49,477,079, forward strand.
ATTTATTCTTTTGTGCCTAACGAGATTGGATGATACTGAAAAAGCTTTATCACACTGCTCACATTTGAATGGTTTCTCTTTCGATAGTATTTTTTGGTGCCTGCATGTGAGATGTGATACACTTGTTGTTGTAGGTTCTTTACATTTGGTAATGGCCAAAGGCTCACAATTCTTATCTGAATTACTAGAAGATGTTCCACAAGCTGTAAACAAACTTGCATTAATTAATGAGAAAAAAAAATCATTTGTAGAAATAAAGTTAATTTCTGTAGAACAGTAACATAAAGACTTTACTTCAGAATGATTCCCAACAAGCTGAATTTTTGCACACACACCTTTATTTAGGCATTATAAATATCATGCATCCCCATCGATATTACTCAAATTGTTTTTTTTTTTTTTTTTTCGCGGATATAATACCCTTTCCGGTGAGAGAAAATAAGGTTAGAAGCTGCAAATTTCAAATTGACAGAATATCCAATATACATTTAGATCCATATCTTCTTTGAGCATATATTCTTTGACTTTTCTTTTTGTCAATTTTTTTCTATAAAAAATCATAGATTGCGAGGAATGTCATTAATATTATCAAAATTTAGGTTTTCAAGAGGATAGAACTTGGTATTGAAAGCGACAGAACGAATATCCTCTATAATAATTGCAGCAGCAGTTTCTAGAATACGAAGACATTGTTCTGCCAGATTCGATAATTATTTTCGTACCAAGCTCTACTTAAAATATTGGCTTGTATATCGCGAAAACAAATTATTGTCAATGTTTTTGATTTTGAAATTATAATATCTGTTTTCTGAAAGCTGTATATTCAGTATTGATAAACTATATTTATCCGCCATAGCTAGGCATATAATTAAAAATTCTTCTTTAATAACATTTCTGAATCACAACTATGAAACCAGAGCCAGAGCGAATGCAGTTTCACAAAAATACAGCAAAGTGAAATCAAAGTACTACTATAAACATTTTATTAATGTTATGTATAACAAATTATAGCAATATATAAATGCAAATAGTTTGAACTTGACTACATTAAACTATAAAATAATTGTAAAAAAATGGTTACAATCACCAATTAATATCGACGCGATACTATTTTAATATTTATTCATCTTCTTCTCTCAATTTTTATTATCAATTATAAAGTATATTAAATTCTAATTTATTAATATCTATTATATCTGTTATTAATATAATGAAGGCAATTTGTATGATTTTTTTTATATATTTAGATAATTGACTAAATAAAATATATTATTATTATTATATTTTGCCCGTGCCATTCAATTTATTTTGAGTGAACTATTTTGTCGTCAAGAACAAGATCTACAATTACTTCTTTCGACTCCCGTATGTAAACTGGCAATCTTCGTTATTATGAATATATAGGTGTTTTCTTGGGTTTTGGTCGATATGTAAAAGCAGACTTAGTTAAATATTTAAAATGATTTTATTATTTGCTTACTAGTTTCGGTTCTATCTGAACCATTCTTAAAGCCTAGAAATAAGTACAAGTTTACAAATAAACTGCATAAAATAAATAAATATAAAATTAATAATAAATATAAATATAAAATTAAATATTATAACACTTACTTGCAAAAAATATTTATAAAAATTCAGAATTAAAATGATTACAATAAAATTTGAAACATATTAAAAATTTTACATGTTAATTTAACGGATAAAATTTTAACTTAGTTGACGTGTAACTTAACGATGTCGCAACCTGTAGGAGATAAAAAAATTTATCCGTTAAATTAACATGTAAAAATTTTAATATATTTCAAATTTTATTGTAATCATTTTAATTCTGAATTTTTACAGATATTTTTTGCAAGTAAGTGTTATAATGTTTAATTTTATATTTATATTTATTATTAATTTTATATTTATTTATTTTGTGCAATTTATTATATTAAACCTGTACTTATTTCTAGGCTTTAAGAATGGTTCAGATAGAACCGAAACTAGTAAGCAAATAATAAAATCATTTTAAATATTTGAATAAATCTGCTTTTACATATAGACCGAAACCCAAGAAAACACCTATATATTTATCTACAAAATACGGTCAAGATTTTTTTTTTTTTATTCATTATGATATAATAAAATATGTCTTCTATTGCTAATATTATATTCTCATCCAATGGACGGCCTACTTTGATATCTTCTTTTTCCAGTGCACTAATCCAATTTTTACTAACATTAAGGTGACCAATTTTTTTACAATGAAAAGGAGGACACAAGGAAATATCGTATTTTTTTTTCCTTTTTATTCTTTGCAACAATAATACACTATAATATGATAAATATAAAATAAAAACTTTGTTGAAAAAACTTATAATGATTAATTATTATTTAAACGAGTACTTATCAATCGAATGAATATTTTTTATCAAAATATCATCTTCTAACAATATATTGGTAATATCTGAACAAGAAATATCCTTCATATTGAATTTTACGACAAGTGCTGCAGCTAGATAATCAACATTCAATCTAGATTTCTCACTTGTCCAAAAATCATTAGCCATTGAAAAAACTCTTTCAACTGCTGCATTAGTTCCAGGGCAGCACAAGGTAAATTGAATAAGAATAAATAAATTTTCACATGGAATGTGTTCATTTTTAAAATGGCTGAATATTTCTACCCATCTTTTATCAATTTCAACGTGTTGATTTTTCCATTGTATTACCGTATTTTTCGGACCATAAGACGCACCTTTTTACACAGAAAAATCGACTCACTTATGGTCCGAAGATACAGGTTCGTTTCAAAAGTGTACGATATTAGTGTGGAATCAATTCGGAGCGAATAAAACAGAATCAACCAAGAAAATATAATAGAAATGAATACAGAATTAGTAATTTCTGGGGGCCTTACAAGTCCACGACAACCCTTGGGTCGATTAATAAACCATTTAATAATTTTATGCGGGAAGAGTGGAACAAACGAATGATCGCGATATTACAGCAACGGATGAAACGGACGACAATTTCAAAAGTACCTGAGTAAAAAATTCATGGGAAGCTGTAAAAGAAAAGACGATTATAAAGTATTTTAAGAAATTCGATATAAGCAACGCATTCGATAGTATCGCAGACGACTTGGTTTTTGAAGAGATTGACTACAATAGTTCAGACGAAAATAATACGAACAATGACATTAACGAGACGAGTGATAGTACAAAGAGTGAAGATGAACAGAATGTTGCTGGTACAAATTATTGTAATAATAAATATTTTTTCTAAAAATTGTTTCATAAATTTGGGCTGCGTCTTATCGTCCGGTGCGTCTTATGGTCCGAAAAAAACGGTAATTTTTCAGAATTTAAATATACATTAAATTTTCTAATTTCTTCAAAGAGCCAATTGTCGTCTATTTTAATATCTGGCATTTTTTAAGATAAAAACTCAACACAAGATTCAATACCTGTCCAATTTACTTGCGATGAAGTAAAAAAACACAATTGAAAACAATTATTTACCAAGGTGCTTGTTTCAGACCATTCTTCGATGTATTGAAAACATGTTTGATAAAATTTCTGCACTTCTTTGATAAACTTTTCTGTTATGCCTGGATTTAATTCCTCCAAATAAACAAAGCCACTTGTGTGCGACACGCTCTCGCAAGATCTCCCGTTCGGAGCGTATGCGTCTCATAATCGCGTCTCGCCGCATTCTACCGTCACATATTATTATATTTAATATTAAAATGAGTTTTATTTATTTTATGAAGTGTACTGCTATATTTATGAACAGCGTAATGAGCATATTTTCACAAATACTATATATATTTTTTTAATGAATCGACAAAAATGATTTCTTTTTATCAAAATAATGAAGTTGTTCTTAAAATATAATATATCAGTAAAATTTTGGCTTTGTTATTACTTAAACCAACTATTTTTCGTATTTATTTTAATATTTTTACGCACATGACTGTACCTATTATATTCTATACCAAGCACGGCTTATAAGAGAAAAGATCAAAACAAAAATATTACTTTTAAAAAAGAACAAAAAAATTAAAAACACAAATATACTAATATTTATTAAAAATCAACACAAGTGAAGCGTCAGCTAATAAAAAAAAAAATATCCAACATTAATAAAAATGTAATAAACAATAAATAACCTTTAATACTGTCTTTTGTTTTTTAAATTTTTTGATTGAAACATGTGTAGGGCCCCTTGGTATTTTTAAGCCCTGGGCCCCCAAAAAGCTAGATCCGCCACTGACAAAACGATTGATCGTACGTGAACAATGTATATGAGCTTTTTTGTAGAGAATTATACAATATGTATAATAACCATAATTGTCATCCGCCGAATAAGAAGCGAGATATTCGCGAAAAACAATTTTTGTGACTTTACCTTGAATAACTTTTGTAATGATATCGATGGGAACTTTTTGCACGAATGGGAAGTTTGACGCACAAGCCGTAGCCGAGTGCAGAAATCCTATGAGTGAGGATTTATGCATAAGTTTCATTTTTTTACTGTCTACAATAATAAAAAAAATTATATAAATATACATTTTTCTACGGCTGTCTCTAATTAAAAAACTAACATAAAAAAACTACGACAAAACTAATAAATGAGATATTTGTAGTTAATATAACGAACTTTAATTGTTTTCAATGCACTCTTTGATTCCTCTTTGAATTTCATAGACACATCAGCAGTCCTTGGAAATGATTCTGTCGCCCCCATTAGCCGATAATTATGCTTATAGAAAGTGTGAAATAATGAAAGGCTTATGAGACTTTATTTAATAATTTTTCACATTTTTTAATAGTCACTATAAAACGCATTTTATGCACAAAAACAAATAAAATATAGTAAGGTTTTTAAACAGTCGTAGAAAAAAATATTTTTATTACAAATACTCAATACAAGGCAAACCTGTGGCCATAAGCGTTACTATAAACTGTAGGTGCACAGATTGAAAATACGGTCTGAAACCTGGAAATAGGAGGCATACGCTCATACCGGACTTACAAAAAAAAAACATACATATGGGCATACATAAAAAATAAAAATTAAAGTTTTGCTTAGACAAATTTAATTGTTCTAAATAATTTCATTACCAACAAAAATGTACTCAGTATTATTTTTTTTTTTTTCTTTTATCAAATAAACATATTGAAGTTAATAATTGTATTTAATATGAGATTTGGTTTCTGTTAATGATGTACAAAGATCCTCATGCAGGCACAACCCTTGAATTTCTAATTCCACCAATAAAGTTGGTCCATTCGGTGATTACCTGGCTTACCGCATCGGTCCGGCCCTGAGTGCTAATCGTTTTCTCTTTTGCAATAATTTCACTTTTTTACATATGCGATTTTATAAGTAAACGATTTGGTGAAAATACTAATTATATTTGAATGGTTACTCAGCAGAATGTGTTCGTTTGTGCTTAATGAGAGTTGATGATTGTGCAAATGCTTTATCACACTCATCACATTTGAATGGTTTCTCTCCAGAATGTGTTCGTTTGTGTTTAATAAGAGTTGATGAATCTGAAAATGCTTTAATACACTGATCACATTTAAATGGTCTCTCTCCAGAATGTGTTCGTTTGTGAAGAGTTAAAGAAGCGGATTGCGCATACGTTTTGTTACACATATTACATTTGTATAATTTTTCACCAGAATGTGAACGTTTGTGTAAAACAAGAGTTGATGAACTTGTAAATGCTTTATTACACTGATCACATTTATACGGTTTCTCTCCAGTATGTAATCGTTTGTGGGTAGTGAGATGTGACGAATTTGAATATGCTTTATGACACTGATTACATTTGAATGGTTTTTCTCCAGAATGTATTCGTTTATGAGCAATGAGGTTTGATGTTTGGGAAAATGCTTTATCACACTGATCACATTTGAATGGTTTTTCTCCAATATGAACTCGTTTGTGTTTAACAAGATATTTCTTTTGACAAAATGCTTTATTACATTCTTCACAATTGTATGTTTTCTCTCCAGAATGTATTAGTATGTGTGCAGTGAGATCTGATGAACGTGCAAATGCTTTATCACATTGCTCACATCTGAATCGCTTCTTGCCAACATGTACTAGTTTATGTGCAGCAAGATATCGAGATTGTGCAAATGTTTTCTGACATACATTACATTTATAACATGTCTTTATTGATTGCGTTGTATTAAACTGGTTGAACTTGTTAACGGACACTGGCACCCAAGTATCATCTAGATTACCGGAAGATGTTGCGCTAGCTGCAAAGAAATAAAAATAATTATTCTTTTAAATAATACATACATACTAATTATTTGTACCGTGATTCTTCTCAAGGCTGAAATATAATGCATACTATGTTCATAGTAGTTCAGTTATGAAATATTTATATTGTGTCAAAGTGTATAAACTGCTAAGTATATTTTATAAACGGACAACTCTGGTGTAACTGTTTGTTTACATTTTAATTACCATAACTGAAATTACATTTCCTATCTTGCTACCTTCGACGAATAAACTTCCTCCACTAGTGTAAACTTTTTCTTTTGGTCGTGGCTACGTAACATTTACACTCTTTCCGCTAAAAAAACCGCTATCTGCTATTACATATTTTAGTCCGTCAAACATGTAGCAATTCCGCTAGAACTAGCGTGAAAAAATGCTAAATATTCAAAACTGGTAGGACCAAAAGGGACCTTCCTGGGTGTCCTGAAAGGAATCCTTCAGGACCCCATAAATAATACTACATACTAATACAGTGGGTTTTAAACTTTTTCAGGTGACAGCACCCTTATGTAAATATGGAAAATTCACGGAACCCTATTCTATTCATCCCTATTATATCTGTATTACTCTTACGATGTTCGCGGCGCCTCCTTCATATACCTACGGCACCCTGGTTGAGAATGACGACAGTAATAATTAGTATGTATATTGTATGTATTATTAAGAAGAATAATTATTATTTATTTGTTTGCAGCTTGCGAAATATCTTCCGTGAATATAGATGAGAGTTGGGCGCCTGAGTCCGTTAACAAGTTCAAACAGATTAAGACAAAACAAACAATAAAATCATATTATAAATGTAATGTATGTGAGAAAAGATTAGCGAAATCTAAACATTTTGCTGGACATAAACCAATAAATATTGGCGAGAAGCGATTTAAATGTGAGCAGTGTGATATTCACACAAAAGTTCACATTCTGGTGAGAAATTATACAAATGTAATATCACTGCACACAAACTAATACATTATGACGAATTTAATAAAACATTTTGTCAAAAGAATTATCTCGTTCACACAAAGGAGTTCATATTAGAGATTAGTATTTGCACAATCATAATTGCTCACAAACGAATATATTCCGGAAAAATACCATTTAAACGTGATCAGTGTAATAAAGTATTTACTAGTTCATCATTTCTTGTTATACACAAATGTTCACATTCCGGTTTACAAAAATTATACAAATGTAATATGTGTAACATAAATCTCTCGCTTCTCGCACTCTTCACAAACGAACACATTCGAGTGAGAAGATACAAATATGATCAGTGTCATTAAATACAATGAAACCAATAAAATGTGGTCAGTATAATAAAGCATTTGCACAATCATCAACTCTCATTAAACACAAACAAATACACTCCGGAGTAACCATTCAAATGTGATCAGTATTTTTACTATATCGTTGACTTACTTCTAAAAACTTATATGTATTTTTTGCAAGAGATCCGAAAAACGATTTGCACTGAAAGTCGGATCGATGAGATAACAAGGTAATAACCGGATGGAGGCTTACCTAAACTTCTTTTGGTGGGATTCGAATTCAAAAGATGGCTGATTGCGTGATGGTCATACATCATCAACAGAAACCAAATATCAATACAATTCACCCACAAAATAATTATGTTTAATAAAAAATACTGAGTACAATCTTGTTGGTAATGAAACTATTTAAAACAATTAAATTTATTTTTGTTTTATTTATTGCACTCGTATTAGGTATTTACAATAAAAAAAATTATTTTATATTACGTTTTATAATTTATTTCCTATTTTTGAGGGATAAGCTTTTGCATATAGGCGAAAATTGTTTATAATCTGCAATATAGTACACAAAATGTAATGGTGGCGTAATGTATGTAGTTTTTTACTACCACTTCTGATAAACCTTGATTACTATATTTAACACAAATTTAATTATATTATAAACTTTCACTGTATGCAATACTACAGCTATCGCCAGTATAAAGCACTGTACTCTTATTTAACTATAGTAATACTAAATTATTGACTGACCTGTATCTTGTCCAGCTGCACTCTCGTCATGATCACCGTCATCTCCACATTCAGACTTGATGTCAATATTCTCAGTGATTACAATATCAGAGTTGTAGTTATACTGGGACATGTCGTCAGTGGATGATATACAACATGTCTTCTGGGTATCGCCTCTCTCTGAAATATAAATACTCAAAGTATACTATTACTATGTCTATGTTTGCAATATTTTTTTTTCCAGTGAACTTTCGAAAGGGAAAATATCTAATTTAATTTATTTTATAAAAAATTTACATTCCAAATGAATAATTTATGCAAAGATTTTTTTTTTTATTGTGGCATTATACAGACTGTAACAAGACACTGGGATTTTAGTAGGCTATATGAATCTTGAACAATATGAAAAAAGGTTTTTAGAAGATATATCACAAATTTTTAAAGTTCGTTATATTAAATTTTTCACATTTTTAAAGGGAACCCATTGTATATATTATACTAGAATATGATGTTACGTTATCCTAGAAAAGATGTGTCTTTTCAGTACACTTGATTATAATTTTATATGTAACATTGATTGCAATCCTGCAACAGTCTGTTCAGTTCTTATGCTGTATCATACACTCCATTTTTAATATCGCCCCACAGAAAAAAAAAAAAAAGGGAGGATAGGTTCTGCGATCTGGCCGATCTTTCCTATCCGAAAATTCAAAAATTCCTTGTTTAAATATTACACTGTTATGTAACGAATCACCATCCTGATAGAAAGTTAAATTTTGTCTAGTGGCTAATGACATTTCGTCAAAATATTCGGATATAAAGGTATGTTTTTTTTAGTTAAATCATGGTTTATTATAAAATATATTCATAATTTGCAGTCACGGTTGTATATACTTTTCTCAAGCACTCTACGTTTTCAAAAGACATGTTTTATTTTAATTAATATCTATAGAATTATATATATATATATATATATATATATATATCCATATATATATATATATATATACATATATATATATCCTAGAATTTAATTGGTCAAAATTTACTTAGCCTACTAAAACTACTATATATTTTATTTGAATTGCTATTTTATACTTCTGAAAACAACATAGAAAAATCGTAAACTTCTTATTTTTTACATCTTTTCTACAATCATCAATTTTCAGGATCATATTAAAAGTAATATTATGACTTCACGGTACACTCCTGGTAGAACATGCATATAGTTAGACTTACCATAACATTTTAAAATTTTGCTCAAAACAAATAATCTACGCTAAGTACTTATGATAGAAAAGGCTAAATAACAAAAAAAAAAAAAAAAATACGTAGTATTAATTTTTAATTATACTTAATTGAACATAAGTTATTATTAAAAGTTAGTAATATTAATTATTAGCGTGAAAGTTTTAAAAAAATACTTTGTTATTTTTAATTAGTTGCCTAATCGCCATTTTCCGAGGCTACACTTTTTGTACTTCATGAATATACGGCACTTTTTAACTTTTACCAAATATCCGAAACGAAATGACAAACGAGATGCCGGGACCATACCTTCAAACTGGGACAGTCCCGATCATACCGGGACGTATGGTAAGCCTACTGATAGTAATATAAAAAATTTAAAATAGAAACATGCTTGTTAATACCTATTAAACATTAAGGGAATACTTAAAACAGTGAATTATGATATTAAATTAGCTCTACTCACCAGTATTTAAGACAGCAGTATTCTCCAGTTCATCTGCTTCACATTCACTGGTGTCTCCTGGTTCGGACTTGATATCAATCTTCTCTGTGTGGGTATTATTATGATATACGTCGTCTGGAGCTCCATTTCTGATTCCTATAAACACGTCATTGTGAAATATAAACAAATGCCTCATTGTAAAAAATATGACTCCAAATTTTTTAGAAGAAAAGATCAAAAATCCTAGTTGTATTATTCTGATACACATCAATGTAATGAAAGATTGTCAATAAAAAAAGTGATCGCACTGCTTCCTAAATTGTACCACCCATATTTTCTGAGAAACTATTAAATGAAGCTGCGTACCATAGTGGTGATATACAGCAACTGTACATGCATGTGTATCAATTTCTATTAAATTCAAGTTGAATATATGTTTAAAGTATTATCTTTGAGATCTTATAAGGATTAAATGTAAGTCGTTTACGGTTAGTTAGTCGGATTTAATCTAAACGATCCATGTGTTTCATTACTCATTGTTGTTTCAATTATTTTCGACTATATTTGAATGTATTTATTTTTAGTAGCTCTTTAATTTCAGAACCCAGTCAAAGATTTTAAAAAATATTAATTTAATATGTATAAATATCAACGAATAATTTACAGTTATTGTGTACAGTTGATGTGTTTTTCAAAGCTTTACTATTTATCCTATATGCCAGTAAAAAACAATACATGCATGTAAACGTTAACTCTCTAGATTTATCTATTTGGTCACAATATCTCCTGCACAGACAGACAAACAGCGGTTTCCTAATTATACCCATATATCTAATACTCCCTATTGCTAATGCACGTAAGTGGAGGGATCACGTTGGAAGTGAGACAGCAAATGACTGCTTTTGTCTCGTTCTACCTACTCGGCATGTTGTGCGCAAGCGCTATGACTATGGTGTGGAAAGTTACGAGTATGGTGGGGAAAACCCCCTTTCCGCGATGTTTAAAATCCAGTTTTAAAATATTATTTTTCGTATGCTAAGTTCCCGGGCATGCGCATAAGACACGCAGTAGTTTGTGAGAGACATACGTATACAGCGGCGCAACTAGGGAGGGGGAGGGGGCTTCCCCAAGAAAGAGGGAAATACCAAATTTTTTAACACCATGGTCTTAGATACATATATGTTGAAAAATAGAGAGAAGACCTTTTTTAGGTCATCACTTGTATTTCAGAAGCGAGGACCTTTTTTTTTTAGGTCATCACTTGTATTTCATAAGCTAGGAGCTTTTTTTAAATCATCACTTTTTTATAAATGGGAAGAATAATTTAAATAATTTTGTCTTCTGGGACCCCCCTCCCAAAAAAAATCCTGGGTACGCCACTGGATGTATACGTCGGTAACGTAATGGTTAAGTCAGTCTCCGAACCCTACTAGCAATATAGGAGTATTAGATATATAGTTATACCTAACAAGCCCTAAAAATATTCAATAGTAACTTAAGAATGAGTTAAACTAGCTCTACTACCAGTGTTTATGACAACTGCACTCTCTAGTTCATCTTCAAACTCATTGGTGTCTGCAGGTTCAGACTTGATATAAATCTCCTCTATTTCGGTATTGTCATGATACACATCGTCTTTGAATTCATCTTTGATTCCTGCAATAAACAAGTTATAATTTATATATTAATTGCTGACTACAAATATATCATTTTCATTAATCAAATATTGATGGTGAAATTCGCATGAAATAAACCATGACAATAAATCATGATTTAATAAATCATTTTAATCACGTGAACTGCAACATTCAAAAATGGCCGTTGTAGGACACACCATTGACGTCATATAAATAGACTCAGCACGCTCTATGTCCTAGCATTGTTTGTTATGAAGCCAAGACCCTGCGGAGACGAAAGGGGTATTCACCCCGAGGAGTATAACAAGTTGCCTAATTTACATTTATTTTGTTCAGCTATCGATAGGAAAAACGCCGGCTTCATATAGTGTTTATGATTGTTTTGTAGTGTTATTTTTTCTATTTTACTATTTTACCTTTCCATCAACTTTTAATAATATTGCCATAAATTGCATTTAAAGAGTTGTGAACTGTATTTCAACTATTTAGTATTTTAAATACTAAAAAGTAATGTTTAATTAAAATATTACATATAGTTTTTCTTTAAAAAAAGTATTTGTATTCAGTACTTACAAATACATCAGAGAAGTATTTTACCCAGCACTGATTATAGATATACATCTTTATAATTTGTCAGATAAATTTTAATTTATCATGGAATAAATGATATAATATCTGCCCGTTAAATTTAGAAAGTGTCTGAAGCATTGCTATACAATATGATAGAGAAAAAAAGGTGTCTAGATAGACAAGGAATTAATTTATTTTTATATTAACAAAATTGTTCACTGTACATTTTAAATTCAGGGCCTACTAGACATTTTTTTTCTATCATATTGTATTTTAAATGTATGTAATTTAAAAACCTATATATTTGGCTAATTACCCAAGTATCAAAGACCATAAACGTGAAATAAAACAAAAACTACTAATTATCTTATTAATAAATTAAAGTTAATTTAATATTATTTATGAAATTTATTTTATTAAAATTTGCAATTTACTGTTTTAATAAAACATATTTTTACTTGCAATTCTAATCGGCAAAACAATGATGTTAGCAATGAGGTTTTATGGCGTATAGTTTATATGACGTCATTGGATGTTAGAAACACGCTCAACTCCTCGGGGCACCTTCCCGTTCCCCGCCTAAGAGGGTGTTGGCTTCACAACACATAATTGGGACACACTAACTCGTTATTGATACTAGTTAGATAGGCGTTTAATGTTAAAGGTGTTTTTTGTAAATTATTTATAAATATTTAGTGAATCTATTACTATATTGTGGTACAGTCTGTTCCAAACGGTTAGGCGGAACTAAATGGAAATTTCGTTCTTTTAGGTTGTCACGAGAAGGGACCTTGCTTGGGTTATTTCATTTTTCACGTTGGGATGTCAAAATTTAAAATTCCAACAATGAAACCATGGAAACGAATGACATATGTCAAAATTAAATATTTTGTTTACGTATTTTAATGACAAAAAAATAAATAAATGGGAAATTTGTATTAAGAATGACACAAAAAATGAAAATATAAAAAAAATGACATTTTAAAATGATATTAACCTTAACCAAAAATTTTTTATTGTAAGTATGATTTACAAAGCTTAAACAAAACGGCCGAAAGGCACGATTTAAACGATGAAAGTAACTAGATTGCAAAATCTAGATCCGCTTAACCGTTTGGGACAGACTGTATTATATTAATTATATTCAGTGTATAAATTCCAAAGAAAAGCTGAAATACAGCAATTTTTGTGAATTTGTCTTTTTTATTTATCACAAGTAGCAGATAATACATTCACCTTTATAATTAAATATTTATAACTAATATTTATAACTTAATTGTAACAAATAATCGTGCTATGATTGATATGAAAAATATTATTAATTTATTTAACATATTCAATAAAAAAAAGAAAAACTGCATTACTACTTCGAAATTGTGTTGTTTACAATGGTACTAAGTCTTTACCAATTCTGACATATATTTTTATTGTACACGATTTTAAATGATAACCATAATAATAATTACTCCCGTAGAGTTCTAAAAAGTATCTGTCCAAAATATGATCCAGAGCAGTAAAAGGGCTTAGGAGTGCTATAAAAGAGGAAAAACAAACAATTTTCCTCTTTTATATAAATTTGAAATTATGCATAATACATTAAAATGTATTCAAATAGAAAAAGAATTATATCTTCATTAGCCCAATGGATACCCCATCCATTGGGCCCTGGTCACACTAAAATTATGTATATTAAGTGCGAGTTGGTTATAAATGTGTTTATTACTGACCATTCTCCCATTCAGTCATGTGCTTTATTCCAGACTTCACTTCATATTCATCAGTAACTTCTGATTTAGTAATTTCTTTTTTAATAACATTACTGTCTCTCGTATCACTTATATTCATTATTGAAACAATACCCTTTGAATTTTTTCTTATTTTCAAATAAGCAAATTACCTTGCTACAAACCAGCTAGTTTTATTAATCTCAGAATATAACAATCCGTGCGGGTTATATTACGCCCTGTTTTCAGCATGTACTTTAATCATTGACAAGTGACATTACCGATGGCGGCGCTGTGCTCCAAGGCTATATGGCTGTTGTGTCTAGTACTCAGCTGTCAATATGCTAATAGCGAACAGGTTAATTTAAGCACAGTACATTTTTATTTTATAAAAATGCGACTAAATATTTGCGAAATTTTTTAATTTTTAAGCGCTACACATGTATCGAGGTGTATAACAGAAGGTGGGCATCAAATTACAGTATTAAAAGTTTAATTTCAGTAGATTTATTGAAGTGTAATTTCTAGTTAAGAAGGTGTTAAATGCCGGGGACGTAATTTTATGTGGTACATCTGAGTGTCAGTCATCTGAATTTACAATAAATAATATTTTCGATTGGACCACTCTGAAATTGCTCTGCGACTGAGAAAAAAAAACGTTATGTTCGATCCGACGTTTATTACAGAGCACGCCACAACAAGCCTCAACCGAACATGTGTTTTATTATTGTTATTATTAATTATTTACAAATACAATGATTCCCTTGTGTAGCAAAACCATTCCGCGAGACAGTAGTCCTAGACGCTAATTTTGGATGATACACCGCAGACACGTGTTAAGAAAACGCCGAACATTTTTTGCATTAAACGATCGAATTACAGAACATACTTCGTATGCGACAAGATTATTGATGAAATTATTCGTAACCAAAAGCATTAAAAACGCACAAAATAGACAAAATACTTCTAGCCTGCCAATGTCACAATGAAGCCGACTAAACATAAAAGGCTGCCACGGGGTGTCTATAAGAGAGTTATGCACAAACATTCTTTACCTTTTAAAAAACAGTTTAATATAAAGCACTATTTATCACCCACAATTAAATATTTTATCAAATCTATACTCTTGCAGTTATTTATTATTGAGAAAAAATTATTAGCATCACAAAAAAAGTTTAAAACAAATATCTATAAGCACATAAATTCACTGTAAAATTAGTAAAAGTAACATAATACAGCATAGGAAAATACTTTTGTTATTCCTCCAGGCCATGAACCACCGGATCAGCGACGTCAGCTTAGATGTCATCTATAGATCAGTCTAAGGAATCACAAAAGTGTATAAAAAGATAAATGTAAAAATACTATCACACTATCTAAAGCTGAAGGGTTTTCCCCCAGAATGTATTAATTTATGAGAAATGAGAGCTGATGTGTGTGAAAGTTCTTAACACTGCTCACATTTGAATGGCTTCTCTCAAGAATGTATTCGTTTGTGTCTACTGAGACTTGATGAACTTGAAAATAGTTTATCACACTTTTTACATACAAATGGCTTCTCTCCAGAATGTATTCGTTTGTGTCTAATCAGATGTGTTGATTGTGAAAATGCTTTACCACACTGATCACATTTGAATGGTTTCTCTCCAGAATGTATTCGTTTATGACTAATAAGATTTGACGGCCTTGAAAATGCTTTATTACATTCATCACATTGGAATGGCTTCTCTCCAGAATGTATTCGTTTGTGTCTATTGAGAGTTGATGAATGTAAAAATTCTTTATCACACTGATCACATTTGAAAGATTTGTCTGCTGAATGTACTCGTTTGTGAGTAATAAGATTTGATGTCACTGCAAATGCTTTATCACACTGATCACATTTGAAGGGTTTCTTTCCAGAATGTACGCGCTTGTGAGTAACAAGGCTTGCTGACACTGAAAATGCTTTATCACACTGATCGCATTTGAATGGTTTTTCTCCAGAATGTACTCGTTTGTGAGTAATGAGATTTGCTAACACTGCAAATGCTTTATCACACTGATTACATTTGAAAGGTTTCTCTCCAGAATGTACTCGCTTGTGACTAATCAGATTTCCTGACACTGCAAATGCTTTATCACACTGGTCACATTTGAATGGTTTCTCTCCAGAATGCGTTCGTTTGTGAGTAATGAGAGGTGATGACGCTGAATATGATTTATCACACAACTCACATTTAAATGGCTTCCATCCAGAATGTAGTCGCTTGTGATAAATGAGATTTGCTGACACTAAAAATGCTTTATCACACTGATCACATTTGAAGGGCTTTTCTCTCGACTTTATGGGTTGTTTATATTTGTTAATGGTCAAAGACAGACAATCAACTGGTTCGCTGGAAGATGTTCCTCTAGCTGCAAACAAACTTGTATTAATAAATGAGACAAAAATCCAGTTGTTCAAATAATGTTAATATCTAATATAAAAATTCTCTTAATGCGGCTTTATATGTATGTTTTATTTTCGATGATTCATGGAGCGATAAGAAACATTAACTATTTCCCAAGAACAAATGTGTTAATCAACAACAAAAATCTAATTTAAAGACTAATTTAAAAAAAATAATAATAATAAGATTAAATTTGATACAGAAGCTATAAATAATCTAAATAACACACCCGGTAATTGAAGAGTAGTTTGGCCTATCCATCTACTGGATATACAACTACTGAAACAGAAACATCTTCATCAGCGAACAACATAATCTCAAATTCGCAAAGTCGCCGCTGGTCTACTTGTCCTGTTATAGCACTATCCATTAAGTGTAGAATTATAGTCAATTATGCGCTTAGTGGAATTATAATTGAAATCAAGTCTAGCCATAGAGTGCTTGTGAGAAGTCGATGTGAATTAAATCATTTATTGAATAAATTACAATAGTTTATTATTACTATCGAAACAAATAAAACTAACAAAACAAATTTACTATCGAGCAAGGTGCGAGGTGAGCAAGTTTTGCTACCTGGGTAGCAGTAAAAGCAAGAATGGTGGGACACTAACCTACGTAGATTCTACCAATTTACAATAGGGGACAGTAATCAGCTGTTTATCAATTCGAAATTACGAATTTTCAACACAAATGTAAAGTCGGTTCTTCTGTATGGCTGCGAAGTCTGGTTATTACCAACAAAATCTCGACTAAAATTCAAGTTCCCGTCAATCGATGCTTGAGAAGTATTTTACGTGTCAGATGGTATGATATTTTGACCATCAACGAGCATTGACGCAAAACAAACCAGACGGATATGCAACTAGAAATAGAGAAATAGCGCTGGCTAGGCCACACTCTGTGCAAAGATGATGATATTTCCAGGATCGCACTAGAATGGAACCCACAAGGCATCAGGCGCATTGGTAGACCATCCATGACCTGGAGACGAACGGTTACCAAGATGTACGTCTCGGATGGTATAACCCCAAGAAAGCTTGGAGTGAGCTTAAGATCTTAGCTCGTATTCGAGTTAGATGGCGACAGTTTACTGAGGCCCTATGCTCCAGCTAGGAGTTAGATGAACTACTATAGAGAACTAACAAAATATTAGCCATTTTTCTGCTGTGCATGTACTAAGTAAACACAAACTGAGAATACCATTATTGGTAGCTTGCAACTATAGTCCGTTCAAACGTTAGAATGCTATATTGCTCTTATAGGAAATGAGAGCGGTGTTGCCAAATGTTGTAAAAATGTCAAATATGACAATGAACTCACAAAATTAAGCGTAATTTTATATTATTTTGTTGATAGTTTATTCATATTAAATAGAAAAAGTATCAGGGAAAAATGATTGACCATTCATACAGCGTTTTCAACGACCAGCGCGATTTCCAGCTGGCAACCTCGCCAAGGAAGAAAGAGTTAAGTTAATGGGAGAACCTATTAGAGAGCATGAAAAAGAACTACTCCGTTAGCCCTGTGCTGCATTCTAACCTTTGAACGGCTACAACGCAATAAAATTCAATTATACACTGACCTGTATCTTCTCCAGTTGCAATCTTCTCATATTCAGCGTCATCTACACATTCAATCTTAATGTCAATTTCCTCAGTGATGATAATATTAGTGTTGTAGCCATACTGGAACATGTTGTCAGTAGATGAAATGATACATGTCTTCCGATTATCGCGACTTTCTGAAATATAAATACATATAGTTAATATAGATATGTCTACGTTTTCAATGCAAATAATTTTTTACCCCACTCGAAACAAGAAAATTTTCTAATGAAACTTATATTGTATATGTACAGATGATCAATTGTTATGATTGATTTTTAATCAGAGTATGCAACTGTTACCCCGGATCATAGGAAAATAACATTAAAATCTACATTTTTCGCGATTGCTGGTCCCCATATTAACATGCAAGTTCCGTAATAGTATCAATCGAAATAGAATTTCTACCCGCTTCTAATAGTATCGAAAACTTTTGATATCGATGTTCGCAACAGCTCGCGCGAATTATTAGTATTTAAGTGGGGGATTCTTCATTCAACATTTTTGGTTGTACAGTAACAATCTAACGTTTGAACCGACCGTGTTTCGGGTTAATATCTGTTTTCAGTTCTACCTGCAGGCACGTCTGTCGCTCAGGTCATATTTACGAATGTACGTTACATATACATTAGTTTCGTGTCTTAGTATTTTAGTCGCTCGTTTCAGTCACCGCATCACCTGAGTGCTTAGTATCATGCTTCGATTCGTTTATTTTTGTTGTCGTAAACGCATTTTCCGCATACATTCAGCTTCGTGTCTATTTCGCGAATACAGTGTGGACTTATATCGAACGTGGCTGTGTGTCTAAACTCTCCATTCCAGATATTGTGTATTAGAAGACTACAGCTGTTCAAAGGGTCCTTTGCTACGGAACGTTTCAACTACAAGGTAACCCCATTAACCTGTACATATATCCAAACCCATCTCCAGCATTCTAGTATCACATAAGATTGCGTTCAATAAAGTCCATTCGCTTTATTTCGCGTTTTTCGTCTAGACCGCGAGTCCTGTCTTTTACTACGCAACGTGAGAAAATTCATAATAAATTTGATTTTAAACTAATCACGCACCACCCTGAATTTGACAAGTAAAACAAACGATGTAATTTGAGTTGTCGATTGAAATCTGTTTCAAACAGTAAAACGATTATTAGTTAAATTTTAAAATAATTTTATTATTACTGTAGCGGGTAAAACGAAACAAACACTTTTTATTTAATTTAATTCTACATATTAGTTATATTTCATAATATCAGAATAACCTATAATTTTTACATCAATCTAACACGGCGTCCTCATCTTGACTGATGTCTAATAAATTATACTTTGGCGCCATCTGTTCCTCACATTACTAATTTTTATTATAATAAATGTTTAAATAAGCCACAGTTCTATCATAAACAATAAATATCCCATTCTCTATAAAAATA
Organism: Liopterus haemorrhoidalis; assembly: GCA_963971575.1. Lineage (NCBI taxonomy): Eukaryota > Metazoa > Arthropoda > Insecta > Coleoptera > Dytiscidae > Liopterus > Liopterus haemorrhoidalis. The sequence goes on from OZ020613.1 coordinate 49,496,456, forward strand.
ATTACGTACATTGTCTAGTTGCCTATCTATTATAGAGTTGTATATTGTAATACTTTCATTCTTCAAAGAATTAATATTTGGGTGCTGGGTTTTATAAATGTTTGCTTTTAAGGTGACCCCACAAAAAAAAAAAAAAAAAAAATCACAAGGTATCAAATCAGGAGGTCTGGCAGATTTATTGTGCCACCTCGACCAACCCATTGATTTGGAAACGAGTGATCTAAATATTCGGTTACAAAACACTAACAAAACGCTTTAAACATTCACTTATTACATAACCATTAATAAAGATAGTTTTACTGACCAGTGTTAGAAACAGTTGTATTATCTAGTTTATATTCTACACATTCACTGGTGTTCACAAGTTCAGACTTGATGTCAATCTTTTCTTTGTGCGTATTATCATAATCGAGGACGTCTCTAACTCTATATTTTACACATTTACTGGTGTCCACAGGTTCAGACTTGATGAAAATTCTTTCGGTATTCATGTTATCATGATATAAGACATCTGCCACTTTATATTCTACATATTCACTGGTGTTCACAAGTTCAGACTTGATGTCAATCTTTTCTGTGTGCGTATTATCATAATCGAGGACGTCTCTAACTCTATATTTTACACATTTACTGGTGTCTACATGTTCAGACTTGATGAAAATTCTTTCGGTATTCATGTTATCATGATATAAGACATCTGCAACTTTATATTCTACACATTCACTGGTATCCACAGGTTCAGATTTGTTGTCAATCTTTTCTGTATTCATGTTGTCATGATATAAGATATCTTTAACTTTATATTCTACAGTTTTACTGATGTCCACACGTTCAGAGTTGATATCAATCTTTTCTGTATTCATGTTATCATGATATAAGACATCTGTAACTCCATCTGTGCTACCTGAAATAAACACATCATAGTGAAATATAAGCGAATAACTCACTGCAAAATATATATTTTTATTTGAGATGTTCACTAATTTAGCAAAAATTCACTTGAAATATACTGAACTATGACAATAAAATATGAATAAAAGTATTAAAAATGTGATAATTGTAAATAAGCTATTTACTGACCATTCTCCCATTTAGTCGTATGTTATGTTTGGAAACATTAACCAGCGCAGATTTAAAATGCTTGTGGTCTATTTTAAAAAAGCCTGCCTGCCAACAGTACAAACCGCAACCTTTGTTAGAAACTCCCTGCCTAAAAAATGAATTAGAAATGAAAGCAGACACTTCAGTGAAGCTGTATCAGAATATCTACGTACAAAATTTGAGACTGCATATGTTAAAGTTACACGAGTAGATATTTAATTATGCTCGCGAAGGATTTACATAATGTAATATTTATTTGTTGAATTTTTTTTAAATACTAGTCTGTTAAATATTAATAAGTTAACAATATTGATATAATCTGTAGCTTTAAAATGCTTTAAGCACACCCTGACTCTTTTTCCTGTATTTATAGCATTTTCTCATGATTTTTTCCTATTTATATCTTCCACAACACCAAATATATTTATTATTTTCACAAATTGGTTTTCATTTAAAAAAATGGAAGTGAATGTTTCTATCACTTCTTTTCCTAGAGTGACAACCAAATACACAGCAGTTTGTGTTATGACAACTCCTTATAACACAAAATAATATAAAAAAGAACAATTGAGAAGTGACATTACCGTTGGCGGCGCTGTAATCCAAGGCAATATGCCTGTCGTGTCTAGTATTCAGCTGTCAATATGCTAACAGTGAACAGGTTAATTTAAGCACAGTACATTTTTATTTTATTAAAATGCGAGTAAATATTTGCGAAATTTTAAAATTTTTACACGCTACACATGCATTGAGGTGTATAACAGAACTGCCCACGTTCTGTTACAGTATTTAAAGTTTTATTTCAGTAGATTTATTGAAGTGTAATTTGTAGTTGAGAAGGTGTTAAGTGCCGGGCATTTAATTTGATGTGGTACATCTGAGTGTCGGTCATCTGAATTTACAATATATGGATTATGTTTGTAAACAAGTGAATTATGTTCATTGCCTCATGAAATAAAATTAGTTTTAGTTGGACAGAAGCAACTAATATTATTAGCTATTATTATTAATATATTAGTGCAGTTTAGTTTTTCTGCGACAAATGTAATAAACAAACTCGCATAGTATCAGTTACTTTTTAACTCAAAATATATTCCCATGCCTTCCTCCTGTCCATAACCAAATCTTTTCCAATCTGAACTTAATATTAACTTTCCGTCCATTTTTCTCAAGAAAAGAAAAAACTAAGATGCTCATCTTTGTCCTGTCTTGAATGAGAGCCAAAAACACTACAATTTGTTCTACTTTTACAATTTTTCACAACTTCTATCGACATTCTAACAAAAAATCAACACTAGAACATAAGTAATAAGTTCAAACAGTACTACAGGCGCCTAGTACAATATTTGACCACCAGACTGCGCATCCGAGCGTGTCTGTTCTCAATAGTTGCTATCAAAAGTTAATGTTACAAACAAACTGCAACATTAAAGTTTAAACGCGATACAAACAACACGAGGTAACCACATGTAAAAAAAAAAACAGTTTAATCGTCTCACGTGTTCAGATTTTGTCCGCCTGGTGTCACTTCATAGCGCTGTAGGGCCCAATTCTCAGGGCGCTCTTATGCAGGATTACCCAAAACTGAATTGACCCACTGGTAATTTAGGTCAACCGTTAAACTAAGTTGACGTAATGAAAATTACATGGAATTTGAATTATTAATTGATAAGATGATCATTATTAAATGACTTTTTAAAGATGCTTATTAATCACAAATATACCATTAATAATAAAAATAAAGATGTTCTTACCATATCTGGATCAAGAATATAATATTAGTTTAGCCAGAAATATACATTATAGCCATTTTAATACAAAATCTGTAAAATACTCCTAACTATAATCAAGTGGTTGAATTAAATTATTAATGTACCAATCCGTGATAGTTACAGTAGGTACCCTTCTAGCAAAATTTCATTAACTATGAAAGACGTAAATATTTCTTTATTATTACACTTTAAAAATTTGAGTTCAATTTTCTCTGATATTATATGATGATATACAAGGCTGACGTGAAGCATGGGAAATCACCCAGTGTCACAATACAGAATGGTAAGTGAAGCACAATCAATACTCACTTCAAAAAGGACCTGCAAAAATGAAATACAGTCAACAAGAGTGTTAAGCGCTGGGGGAAGGAGCTCAGCTTGCGACCTCTAAAAAAAAAAAAAAACTAACTGATAAGCAAAAAAAAAATAATTCAAACTAGCCGATAAGCAAAAAAGGAATCCAAACTAGGTGATGAAAAGACGGCTATCAAAAAAAAAAAAAAAATGCTTTACTAAAACATCGTCTTAGGTTTATACGCAAGACGCGCGTCTGTTGAGTGGCTGTTACATAATTTATTAATTATATATCTGCTATAAACTCACCTCCATAGTAAAACATAAAAAAAAGTTAATCATTTAATCAAGAGGTAGTAAATGACGTAAGAATAATGCTCCACCTAATCGAAACACATGGACCAAAAATATAAACACGTAACAAAAGAAGCTCGAAAAAGATACGTTTCTTTCCTAGGCTGGTAGCAGTAGTGATAACACAGTACAACTGTAAAAAAATCCTGGTTACCATTTCGAATAATCCACAATCGTATAAAGGAATTGTTTTTATTAAAACTCATAAATATACATATGGGCAAACTGAAATGTTTTCTAGGCAGTTCCCAGCATAAAATGTGCCGTATCCTTTTTCAGATATCTATAAATAGACCTTTAAACGTGATAATATAAATAATTTTGATACTATCTTAGCTTTATTACTTATCACAATTGAACGGTTACTCTTCAGATTGCTTTCGGTTGTCGAACAAGACTTTTCCTTGCTTTAAATGATTTATTAGTGTTCACATTATAAAGGTCTTTTAACTCTGAAAATGCTAATTTATCACACTATTCATATTTTAATGGTTTCTCACCAAAATGTACCATAAAGTACCGTAAAGTCTCCCGTCTAATACGCAACCTATTTTTAAGAGTACAATTTCCGGAAAAATTGTTATGTATTACATAAATTTACTCGCATATAATACGCACCCTAGATATCCGTGGTAATTCAGTAAAAAATGGGCATATCATACGCGAGATTTTACAATAATTCTTTGGGTCTATTAGTGAGAATATTCGTATGTTTTACCCTTTTTGCTCCTTCATCGTTCAAGTATTCAAGTAAAGACTCCAAACAGCGTTCGGGTATTCAAATGGTAACTCCAAACAGTTTTCGCCTTGACAATGCGTGGAGCTTTTAGTGCGAATAGGGTTAACACTATAAGCCTCACCTCAGAGAGCTATGGAACAAATTACAGGCTTGCGAAGTTTATAGCGAGGTGTAAAATTACTGCGTGTTGACGTTTTAAACTCCGATATAACCTATATTTGGGAAAAAGTTTGTAATTGACATGAGTTTTATATATTGTTATTTTGAGTAGTTCGGATTTGAAGCATATACGCTTCCTGTTAACTTCTATTATTACTTCACACCTACACTGCACGTACTCTGCACCTACGCTGTACCAACGCTGCAGCGAACTCTGACAAATGTTTTATGACTTGTATTAGAACAGTCTCCCTCCAGAATGTACTCGTTTGTGAGAAATGAGATTTGATGAGTCTGAAAATGTTTTATCACATTGATCACATTTGAAGGGTTTCTCTTCAGAATGTATCCGTCTATGTTTAATAAGAGGTGATGAATGTGAAAATTCTTTATTACACTGCACACATTTGAAGGGTTTTTCTCCAGAATGTATTCGTTTGTGAGTGACTAGAGCTGATGAATGTGAAAATACTTTATCGCACTGCTCACATTTGAAAGGTTTCTCTCCAGAATGTACTCGTTTGTGAGTAATAAGATTCGATGACACTGAAAAAGATTTATCACACTGGTCACATTTGAAGGTTTTCTCGCCAGTATGTATTCGCCTGTGTCTACTGAGAGCTGATGAATGTGAAAATTCTTTATCACACAGCTCACATTTGAAGAGTTTCTTTCCAGAATGTACTCGTTTATGAGTAATGAGATTTGACGAAACTAAGAACGCTTTATCACACTGATCACATTTGAAGGTTTTTTCTCCAGAATGTATAATTTTGTGTCTAATGAGGTATGTTGACAATGTAAATGCTTTATCACACTGATCACATTTAAAGGGTTTCAGCCCTGAATGTATTCGTTTGTGAGTAATGAGATTTGATGACACTGAAAATGATTTATCACACTGATCACATTTGAAAGGCTTCTCCCCAGAATGTACTCGTTTGTGTTTACTGAGTTGTGATGACTCTGTAAATGCTTTATCACACTGATCACATTTGAAAGGTTTCTCTCCAGAATGTACTCGTTTATGAGTAACGAGACTTGCTGACATTGAAAATGCTTTATCACACTGATCACATTTGAAAAGCTTCTCTTTAGAATGTACTCGCTTGTGAGTAATGAGATTTGATGACTGTGAAAATGATTTATCACACTGACTACATTTGAACGGTTTCTCTCCAGAATGTACCCGCTTGTGAGTAATGAGATTTGATGCAACTGTAAATGCTTTATCACACTGATCACATTTGAAGGTTTTCTCTCTAGAATGTTTTGACTTATGTTTAATTAGATGTGATGACCTTTTAGGTTGTTTACACTTGTTCGTGCCCAAAGTCTCGTAATTCCCATCTGGTTCAATGGAAGATATGCCTCTAGCTACAAACAAATTTACATTGGTTAATGAGACAAAAATTCAGTTGTTGAAATAAAGTTAATATCTAATATAAAAATTTCCTGCGTGCAGCTATATATGTATGTAGGATTTTCAAGGATTCGTGGAGTCATTTATAAAATTAGATATACTGACCGATGTTTGTAAAAGCTGCACTCTCTAGTACGTCCTTTTCACATTTAATGATATCTGCAGGTTCAGACTTGATGTATATCTCCTCGGTAATGATTATGTTTGATTCGGGATAGCAACGATAAGTGGCGCCTGTAGTTCTATCTCTAGTTTCTACAATAAACAGATCATAGTCATATAATGAAAAACATAGGGCTGTTACTACTATACACAACTACAATACCTTATTTTCAGATTAATATACATACTAATTAAAAACAGAGACATGAATAAAACTAGCACTACTGACCAGCGTTTGAGGCAGCTGCATTCTTCAATTCATCTCCTTCACATTCACTGGTGTCTACTGGTTGAAACTTATTGTGGATCATATCTGTGTTACTATTGTCATAATATATTTCGTCTGTAACTCCTACAATAAAAACATTACAGTGAAATAAACAAATTATTTATTGTAAAAAATATATTGTTTAAGTTATTCAGAATACAATACTGCTAAAGTTTGTTTGAAATAAACTGAAATGTGACAATAAAAATGCATAGTAGTATTAAGAGTGATATAGTTATAGCTGTGCACATTACTGACCATTCTCCCAATTAGCTGTGTGCTTCATTCCAATCTCTACTTCATATTCTTCAGTAGCGTCATATTCTGCTTTAAGTTCACTTTTTGTTTTAATGATATTACCGTCTCTAGTATTATCAGCATGCAAGTCACAACCTGTCCCATTATTCATATTCATTCCTGGAACAAATATGTACTATCATGAAACCCTCGAAAAACGCACTTGCACGCTCATTTTGAGAGTGGAAAGTTTGCATTAGCAAGTATGTTATCTATTTTAAAGATTTTTTTTAATTCGTAATTTTCTTTTCTACCTACGTCTAAAAAAATATTTAATTTCTGGCAATCAATTTGACAAGTACTTTCAGATTAGATACGAATAATCTTATCTCGATAGCATAGAGGTACTAAGAATTAGTAACTTCTATAAATCCTGAAATAAGAAATAATTAATATTGTAAAGGAGGTAAACCTTGAATTAAAAACCAGCTGCGAAGAAAATTTTACGTACTCTGTCCAAAGTTCTCTCCACGTACTCGACACGAGAAACAAGAATGATATTCGTTCTGAATTTACCAGACTCAGGACATCCAGGTATAGAGCAAATTATCATTCAGTTAAATTCTACAATGTTCAACCATCCGCCACCAAGAGCCTTAACTTCGCAAGATTTCAAAAAGAAACTAAAAAATACCTAATTGCCAAAGCTTTCTACTCTACTGGGGAATACCTACGAAATGATTTTGGTAACTTTTCGTTCAAACTTCGAATTATGTTCAATAAATTTGTAATGTTCTTTGTTTATTTTCCTTTTTACAATTCTTAAAATTATATTTTTATATTATTGTACTGCATACTATTCAATTTGTAATTTGTGTAATACATTATGGATTTTTGTAAAACTACAAAATTTAATACAATAAAATATATATTATTTTTATTATTTCAGAAATAAAATTCCATGTTTAATTAGAGTAAAAATTAAAAATGATTAAATAATAAAAAATATTATAATTCTTGGAAAGGCACACTTAAGTGCATGATTTGTTTATTAATATAACTTGAAACTAATAGTATGGACACGGTAAATCGTAAATTCTATAATAGTTTATAAAAGTGTCAGATAATTATTTGTACCATATGTAAATAACAGTTAATCTCTGTCACTAAAAATAAACATTATAGTCTCGATTATTTTTCTAGCGAAATATTAGAATATAAATTATTATCAATAAATTGTCATACAGGTGCTGAGACACACCAGATGGCCAGTTTACCGGGTGTAACATGACAGTTTTTCTGTTATGTTCTGGTAGGTCTCGGGCAGTACAATTTAGACAGTCATGGGTTTTTACTTTTAAGTTCTTATATCATTATTGTAAGCAACATTCTTGCATCAGGCATGGAGGGACAATATTCAGCCAATATTATTATTAAAATGAGTAACAACATTAAGAATGATATAGTTATAGCTGAGCTCATCACTAACCATTGTGCCATTCATGTACGTATTTCATTTCAATCTCTTCTTCATATTCTTCAGTAACTTCATATTCTCTTTTAATGTCACTCTCTGTTTTAATAATATCACTCTTTCTGGTATCATCAGGATGCAAGTCATAGCCTAGCCCATAATTCATAGCCATTCCTGGAACAAAAATGTACAGTCATGCAACCCTAGAAAAACACACTCTCACGTTGCTATTTTGTAACTAGAAAAATATAATTTGCAAATAAGCTATCAGATGGTAATTTATTATTTTGTTTTTTTCTTTTCTATCTACATTTGAACAAATAACTTAATTACTGGCAAACCATTTTGCCAGCACTTTCAAATTTTAGTATTTATAACTTTACCTCGACTACGCAGAATTTCTAAAAACTAGTCACTTTCTATAAATCATGGAATAAAAAATAATTAATGTTAAAAAGTTATTCAACAAGTACAGCGTTAAGCAAATTCAACAAGTAGTCTTGCGAAATATGACTTGGCGGGTCACCATGGCGTAGTGGTTAGTGCACTGACTTTTAGGCCATGAGGGCTCAATGGAATTTTTCAATAAATAAAATGCATCTGGATAATGACCTCAGAAGCTAAGTCCAAAAATAAATTTAAAAAAAATATATATGACTTTTGGGTGCAAGCGGTTACAAACTTTTGCTGACAGTAAATTTTTTAAATAATCCTCTTGCTGATGCTACTAGTCATGACCGACCCTAGTAAGCGCGGGCCCCGACGCAGTGACAATCGGCGGGCAATCCTCCTAAATAAAATGAAAAGAAAGCTAAGTTTCATTCATAAATTACTCGTTGAGGAACCAATACTTCGTACGGTTTTTGAAAAATACAACGTTTCTTCATTCTAAACAACTTTTTCATACACACTTTTTTTTGTTAAGTAAATTATAAGTGAGATATTTCAAGTTTATATGTATGTATGTAGCGACACCATACTCTAGTTGCACACATATGCTCTACTCTGTACGACAAAGGAATCACGAGTCACAGAACAAAAAAAAAAAAAAACCTGATACCAAGCTACAAAACGGGACATCCAAAGGATCCGACATGCAAATAAGGCCATGCAAAAGATCCGACAAGCAAAAAACAAAAAGGAAATGGTTCCATGGACCATATAAATGCACGTCGCGGGTCGTAGTTTGTCTACGCCTGTTTTCAGTTGTCCTTAATCTACTGTTTCCCATGAAGTAAGTTAAATATATATATTTTTTTTATTTTTATCATGTGTATTTATTTTTTCTTCTTCTATTCGGTTGTACATCTTAATATTTTGTGTATTTTGGAACCTATAAGCTTTTGAGCTTCAATTTCCATCATTTAATAATAATATTAATAATAAACAACTTCTATGTAATAATCATTTAATTTCTAACAGAAATATCAAGGAAAAGCAAAATTAGTGCTTCACTAATACTTTAATCTGTACTGTGGACAGACTGGACCAATGGTTGTACTATATCTTCTTTTTAATTTTTTTCTTTTATGTTATATATTTCTTTGTAAGTCATGTAATTATTCTGTTCACTATCTGTTTGCTTTGTTTGTTACTACTTGTATATTATATGTATATTGTTTTTGGCCCAGATGCCGTAAAATAAATGGTAATAATAATAAAATGACTGAATACCAGCCAGTGTTTTTTAGACAAACAAAATGGATACAGTGCAACAGTTACTGTAGGTCTTTTCAAATGCATCCATTCGCTTTGTCTCTTCTATTTTGCACTCCACCAAATACAAAACTTTCTGCTAATTTCAGAGACAGAACTCCCTGATTATACAACACTGTGAACAGCAGAAAATAATTATTATCCTTGTTTAGAAACTGACCTGATTTAGCTAGAGGGGAAAAGTACAGTTGCAAAGTTGTATAATGTTATCAATATAAATTTGAACAAATGATACGCACACTGCTGTGTTTATTTGATGGGATTATCGCTAAACATTTCAAATAATATGTGCAACACTAAAATGTTACTCAGCTTCTTTACTTTATCGTTATTTAGAAGGGACATTACCGGTGGCGACGCTGTGTTCCAAAGCAATATGGTTGTTGGCTCTAGTACTCAGCTGTCAATAGGTTTTGTCCTGACTTGAATGACAGCTAAAAACACTACAATGTATTCTGCTCTTATAGTTTTCGCAACTTCTGTCGACATTCTAACAAAAATTCAACACATACGTAATAAGTTCAATCAGTACTAGAGGGCCTAGTACAATATTTGACCACCAGACAGCGTATTCGAGCGTGTCAGTTCTCAATAAAAAAAAAGACTAAGACTGAACTGATCCACTAGTAATGGGAGTCAGTTGAACTGAATCACCATAATCGAAATTAAATTGTCGCTAATTACTTTCAAACAGAGCATTAATGTTCAAATTAAATATAAGACAGATACAAAAAATGCCTGTTATAAATTCATTTCACAACCAAATTTCTTCCAAAAATGTTAAATTTCCAAATAAGTAAAATATCTCTTGGTACAATCAGGGAGATCCTACTCCCTGGATACAATCAACTAATAGGATTAAATGCAGTATGTAATGATCCGTGTGAATTATCCTAGGTAAGTTCACACCACAGAGTACAGTCACACTCATTAGAAATCAGCACGGACACCTAAATTTAATACAACCATTTTATTTATGAAAAGTAATTTTACTTATTAGGTGTTTTTCAGGAGTAGATATGAAAGATACTACAGAGAGTGATATTATTAAAAAAGAAATTGATATTGAGACTAAATATACAGCTATTGATGAACATGTGAACACTGGAATAGAGCAGACGGTTGAATATGTAAATGGTCTGTAATCAACAAATTTACAACTAACTAACATTTAATTCTTTCTGTTTGATTAGTAACATATTAAATGATATATTTTTACATTAGTCAATTAGCTAACATTTTGTTATCTTTTGCTTTTTGCAGGTATCAAAAATGAAGTTACCGAAAACGTACACCACAATAATACCAGCATAGAGGAGTTTTATATCAAGACTGAACCTGTGGAAACCAGTGAATTTGAAGATGAATTGGAGAATGCAGCTGTCGCAAACTCTGGTTAGTAGAGCTATTTTAACTAAAGCTTATATTATCATTGAATAGTTAAAGTGTTGATCATCAAACTGCATACATTGGATTAAAATGTGTAACACAGTCAAGTCTGTGCTACACGTCGCACAAATAGGAGACTCTCCTCCTCGATTGTCACAGTTTATTTTGGTGAATATCGGGAATGTTAGATTAATAAACATTTTAAATTATATACGTTTTACCGGAAGAAACTAGTTTATGTTTGATTATGATTTATTTATTGTAGGAATCAAAGATGCCACAGACGGCGTATACTATGATAATACCAACATAGAAGAAATTTATATCAAGTCAGAACTTGTGGACACCAGTGAATATGAAGATAAACTGAAGAGTGCAGCTGTAACAAACACAGGTCAGTAGCGTTACTTTAATTAATACTTATGTTAACAGTTAATGTTTAACATAATTAATTAGTTTAATGCTGAACTGGTCAATAATTTATTTGTATTATTGTTGTCCATTTCTTACCTTTGTGTGGAATTAGATAGTAATTTATTTTTTTAATGTTGGCTAATCTGCCCAAAATGTATCAATTTATGTTTCAAATGCCATATTTTTATTTTAATTGACATGTTATACTGTAACTAAAGTCCCTAGATAAAGATAGTAGCGTATAGTGCGTGTGGCTGAGCTTAAAGTGTTGAATTACAAAGGGTTTCTGCACGAAAACCCTCTGCTCCCTTCATCAGGGAAAACTTCAGACTAGCGATTTAAGGGTGTCTCTTCTTGCAAGCCATGTCCTGAATTAAGGACCACAATTTGTAGTCCAGGGGGCTGAGGTTAGAGCTGCTAAACGGCCAATCAGCAGGAGAAATGAAGCCGGTATATCTCCTTTAAACCACTACTGTGTAGTATTCAGCTTATGGGCCGGCGCTGAATCTTGCTGGAAGCTCCAGTGGTGACCAGCGAAGAGAGATTTGCTCAATTGTTTAACTATTGACTCCAGCACGGTTTCATGGTAGACTCTGGCTGTTGTTTTTACCCCTTTCCCGCAAAAAATAATCTCGGTGGTACCGTCATAGCTGAACAATAACTGAAGCAGGCTAATGGCTCTTCTGGATCTTCGACGCTTTCTCATGTGCTCTGTGAACTTATAACATACGTCATTCTGGCAGTTGAAAGACTCCTCCATATTAAAAATCTTTGCAACAATAGAAAGAATTTTCGTGTTCTCCATTGTGTTCTTACTTAAACTTTATCGTGTTTTTTTTTTACTTTTACCCCAGGGTGTTTCTTATTTAAAATACATCTATATATTATACGCTAGAAGAAAATTAAAATATCTTTAAGCATCTTCTGGAAATTCATTGAAAATTTTATGAAAGAATTTATGGTAAGACTAGGTATATTAACTTAAGTTACTTATTAATATATCACCTACTCCTTCAAATAAATTCAAAATACATGTTCGTTAGCTTGAATTGATTATATCACGTTCGCAATCACGCAACAATGTGTAAACAATACTGAAAAACTGTTTGGTTCAACAGCTAGATTTAGTTACTTTATTCGCTATCTTTATGTTTAAATCTAGGTTAACTAGTCTTATAAGAAAAACCTAGTAAGATGTGGACGTTAAATTAACGATGTATAATGTTTTAAGAAATTTATTAATGTTTTTCATAAATCATTGACTTGAATATTTTATGAATAGACTAATCTAGACGTTTTGAATAATCACATATTAGATACCTGCGAAATTATTAAATGTATGGTATAATTCAGTCGTCACATTTTCTATCGTTCGTTTAAATTTTTTAATTTTTGTTAAAACTAATAATCGAGACCTGTCAGCCTTTTTCTTCCTGGAAACAATGCATGCATGCCACTTTAATTACTTGTTTATTTGCAGTTAGCGGAACATCTTTCAGTAATCAAGATGAGAGTCGGCTACCAGTGTCTGTTAACAAGTTCAAACAGATTAATACAACACAAACAATAGAGATATGTTATAAGTGTGATGTATGTGAAATAACATTTCCACAAGTTCAAGATCTCGTTGCACATAAAACAGTACATATTCGTGAGAAGCCATTCAAATGTGAGCAGTGTAATAAAACATTTGATAACAAATGTAATTTTGTTAAGCACAAACGACTTCATAATAGCGAGAAACCATTCATATGTAAAGAATGTTATAAAACATTTGCACGTATATCACTTCTCACAATACACAAGCGAATACATTCCGGGGAAAAGCCATTTAAATGTGATCAGTGTGATAAAACATTTTCACGTTCAGGATTTCTTGGTTATCACAAACAAATTCATGCTGGAGAGAAGCCATTCAAATGCCAACTCTGTGATGAAGCATTTGCACGTAAATCATTTCTCACAATTCACAGGCAAATACATTATGGAGAAAAACCATTTAAATGTGATCAGTGTAATAAAGCATTTTCACGATCAAGATCTCTCGTTGATCACAAATTAATTCATTCAGGAGAGAAGCCATTCAAATGTGATCAGTGTGATAAAGCATTTACAAAGTCAACAACTCTAAATACGCACAAACAAATACACTCTGAAGAGAAACTATTCAAATGCGATCAATGTGATAAAGCATTTACATCTTCATCGCACCTTTGTAGACACAAACAAATACATTCTGGAGAGAAACCATTTAAATGTGATCAGTGTGATAGGGCTTTTACACAAAAGTCAAGTCTTCTAATTCACAAACAAATTCATTCTGGAGAAAAATTATTTAATTGTGATCAATGTGATAAAGCATTTTCAAACACAAGATATCTCCTTATACACAAACGAATACATTCTGAAGAGAAATCATTTAAATGTGAACATTGTAATAAAGCATTTTCAGTTTTATCGCAACTAGTTAGGCATGAACATACACATTCTACCGAGAAACCATTTAAATGTGAACAGTGTGATAAGACTTTTTCAGAATCATCAAATCTCACTAGTCACAAACGAATACATTCCGATGAGAAACCTTTCAAATGTGATCAGTGTGATAAAGCATTTAGACATTCATCAGTCCTTTATAAACATAAACGAATACATTCTGGCGAGAAGCCATATAAATGTAAGCAGTGTGATAAGGCTTTTTCACAATCGGCAACTCTTCTAAATCACAAACGAGTACATTCTAAAGAGAAACCATTCAAATGTGAACAGTGTAATAAAGCATTTTCAAACTCAACATCTCTCGTTAAACACAAACATACACATTCTGAAGAGAAACCATCTAAATGTGATAAGTAATACAATATTTTCAAAACATGTATAGGAATACCTCGAATAGTCCGGCTTCGATCATTCCGTATTCACTATAGTCCAGTTGAAAATTTCAAAAACAAATTTTTTTGTATGGAAAAAAATAAAAATATTTTTTTTTACAAAATTATTTATTTATACATACATGATCGTTTTTCCCCTTTATACTGTTAATCGCTTATTGTATGGTTTATTTTTATGCGATTTTAATTATCGGTTTTTGTATATATCTTATATTTCTCCACAAGACAACTTTGTTTTTAAAAAGATTAATTTTTAATATTACAAAGTATGTCTTTTTTCTAAGGAAGCTGAATCTAAACGGTTTTACAAAAATACAAAATGTGTGAATAATGTTACTTACAAAATTACCTACTCTAAGCATATTATCTAATTACTTAATACTAAGAATGGTTAGGGGTGTCATCTCATCGTTTAGTCAGCGAGAATCGCTACGGAAACTTATATTTAGTTCCTCGATTAGTCCGGTTTCAAACAGTCCGGGATATTGGCGGAACTGATTACCCGGACTAAGCGAGGTATTCCTGTATATCTTACTAGACATAAACGAATACATACGGTTGGAATATATGGTCATAAATGTAATTAGGTGTGTACAAATATAGAGCTACTTATGGGGCAATTCTTGTAATTCCTTTAAATATTCAATTCCTTTAACTATTAAACTTACAGAACTTAAGAAAATATGATTCCGGTCATGCGGACTGATTATTTAATGGCGAGACGATGTCACTGGAAGTTTTAATAATTTGCCGTTTCATACACATCGTAGCAGGCGATTATGCGCGCATGCGCATAATCTTTTATTCTTCATAATCAAATTTTCTTCAAGGTTATTATAGTCATAGTATTCTGCTAGGAGGCACGTAAAATTCGGTGACGTCGTCTCGCCATTAAATAATCACTCTGTACTTACGCATGACTGGAAGTAAAAGGCCTATTTGCTAACGTCATTACCAACTTATAACATAGGCAGTGCAACAAGATTTTAATGTAGGATAATTGTGTATTGTAATTTCTGTTTCATAGATACACATTATGAATTTTTATGGTTTTTGCATATAATTAGTATAGTAATAATGATGATAATTATTGACAACGAGAACCGTTAAAAAACTGATCCATATACACCCGTTTTCAATTGTAATCAATGATAGTTAACATATTTATTAAAAATTCGTAACCAACGAAACGACTTAAATGCACGTACATTGTTGTAAATATATCAAATCATTTTGTCTGAATCTCCAATAAACGTCATTGATAATGCACGTAACAAAGTAAAGTAAGAAATATGATTGACGATAATAGTAATCAATTTCCACAGAGCGATCAGGTTAATTTAAGCACAATACGTTTTCATTTTATTATAAAAAGCGCCAATATTTGCGACATTTTAATTTTTTAATCGCTACACATGTAACGAGGTGTATAACTGCTTTGTCTCGCGAAAATTTGGACTTAATATTAATTTTCTCTACATTTTTCGTAGGAAAAGTAAAAAAGAAGATGCATATTTTTGTCCTTTCTTGAATAACAGCCAAAAACACTACAATTTGTTCTGTTTTTATAGCTTTTTACAACTTTTGTCGACACTGTAAACAAAATCTACGCTAAAATATACGTAAAATACTGTACTGCAGTATTTAATACAATAATTTGGCCACCAATTAGCGTATTCGAGCGTGTCACTTCTTAATAGTTTTAATTCTAGAAATAGCATTCGCAACATTTTGTCCTATTTGTTTTTTTTTTTTGTTGTATATATTTTATCATTAAGACAATTGCTCAGCATTCTTCTCTACATTTCTTTTCGACACGTTACTAATATGTACAGTTGTTTTTTTGGATGTGATTCCTCTCTGGTTCCATGCTAAGTTAAGGTAGGTAAGTTAGAATTAGTATGCAGTATTTTTGATGTTACAGCAAATGTCATCTGGGAAGCAAATATTGTACAGATAATTACGATACTGAGACCTGTGTTTTCTGAATCAAATACTGAAATATGTTTGCATGAAGCTCCTGCTTTACAGGTGCAGGACATATTTAAAACTTCCCAGTGTCTTGGTGAAGCAGTATTTCAGACTGCTTGTTTTTAAACATAACCCACATATGTCGACATGCTCATTAATTTTTTCCAAAATTCCGCATAACATAACATGTCCAGCATTTAATAACTTTTCTCTTTCAACTATTCACTTAAAAGAAGGTGTTGCACTTAAAAATTTAAATGATATAGCAAGTATAGCTGTTCATTATTCATTGTAAATCGAAGAATTAACATGTAAACAAATGAGGACAACTCTCATATTACTCGTTTTGATCAGCTGTTTAACAGCAACGCAGCGCAGCCATCGGTCATTGTTGAGTCCAATGAAAGAACTTAAATTAGTTCAGGGAAATTACCGAAACGACGCCACGTAATGTAAGTAACCACAGACACTCTAATCGGCACGGTTTGATACATAGTGATTATAATTCAGTCATTTGGGAAAAAGACAAATTTTAGTAATAACTTATTTATAAAAATTGTTTAAAGTATTATGCAGTCTACAGTGTATTCGATAACGGATCTTTGTTGTATCTGTCTCAAATGTGGAAATCATTTACGACATTTCAATACTTGTGAAAATGTTAACTATTATTCCAGACTGGTATTATTATTTCCGGAAATGGTAAAAAAGTATTTATTTTAATATGTATGATATATTTAACCATGTCCAATTCTGATTTTAACTTTGTTGGGTTAATATAGTGAATAAAATTTGTACCTTTGGTTTAGGCGGAACTAGATTTTCAATTCTCGTTACTTTTACCGATTGATTGCTTTTGATTATTTTGTTCAGGAAAAGCCAACTTCAATATATAAAAAAATAGCTAATGACAACTTACAAAAATGAAAATTCCTGTTAATTCCGCCTAATCGTTTGGATTAGACTGTAGCTGATAGTTTAACTTTGTGAAACTCACTTATAGATAAGAGGTTGTTAAATAAAAACATTGTGTTGTGTTTCACAGAATCTTTTATTAATGGACTGACTGCAGTTTCGGCTCTCAAAATTCCTCGAAAATTCTCGAACCTGCGCCACTTCTTCCCCTTTATTGATTTAACTATTTTCTTATTTTTTAAATCTGGATTGATGCTGCCTCTTGCTATAACTATCAGTCATATTCGAGGTTTCTGACCCATCTAGAAGGGTAGTCTTCACGTACGTGTTGAAAACTTAATGTTTTTCTACTAAAAACATTATCATATCCATACTTTTCTTAAAGCAAGATACTTGAATGTAAAAGTCGGTATCCGCGAATCAAGGCGCAAATAATCCGTATGCGTATCTGCATCCGCTGATGCGGTGCTTTCTTTTGTGCTGTGGAACATCACTACTTTACACTCTGGATAGAACAGGCGCGTTTCTCAACAAACAAATTGTTTTCAGATCTCTACAGTGTTGCACAATCATGGAGCAATATGTGCAGAATGCTGCAGTAAAGTGGATGATTTTTATAAATTTCGTGAGCAATGCTTGCAAAATAGTCAGATATATATAAATCACACAAGACAACTGAGTTCTGTCCCTGAAACTAGCGACGAGTGGACGTGTAGTGATTTAATGAATTTGAAAGAAGAAAAAAAAGAATTCTTGGAGAGTTGTGATCAATCTGATAAGCAGTACAGCAATCGACCAGAAAGCGATAAGACTGACTGTGTAACATATGAGACATCGGAAAAGTACGATAACAATTCTCCAAGGAAAACCGGCAGAGAAGAAAATGGTTAGTACACAATCATTATATCTCTTTAAGCTAGATTTATATTTATACTACCGACCTGACTACGCGACCAGAAAAATATGGCTTGCATTGTCTGAATTAGAGATGGGAATTTCGGCTCAGTTTGCGGAACCGGGTCAGTGGAAGTCGTTCAGTTTGTTGAGCCGGCTCATTGATCTGGCTCAGTGATCTGTTTAAGTAAACATGTTCCCGAGACACAGGTCGGTTAGTTGTCGGTCGTTCGTTCAATACGGTTGTTGGTTTGCAATATGTAGGTAGAACGTCGCTCAGCCGGCTATAAAAGTGAATTATCTAACATTTTTGCCGGGTTAATAGTAAACAAACAATTAACTTTATGTAGCTACTGTATTTTAAACTAGATTTGTTAAGTTTATGGCAATGTTTATTGCCTTTATAAATCGGACATCTGGTATTTGGGCAATATTTTTAATATTTTTATATAGTATGGTTGTAAGAAAGTACAGACTAAGTCTATTAGTTTCAAATCCAGATCTGGATCACTCCGGTCACTGCTCACAATCGCCCGATCAATTGTATCCTTGAAACTTGAAACTATGCTGTGAGCCGTGAGCCGGCTCATTTCAGTTTGGTGAACCGTGTCACTGCGGTCAGCGTACTGAAACGATTCGTTCATGAACGACCCATCTCTAGTCTGAATGATGAAGTTGACGCATGACACTATAATACTCCTATTTTATCAAATGCATTACGTCCAATTCAAAACTCTTTCTTAGCGCAGGTGACGTGGGGTCATTTTATATCGCACTTTCAACGTCTGCGACATTTGTGACGTCATACTATAATGCTGTGTTTCCACTACTTAATTATGACGGAGCCTTATTTGTTTCAGGAATTGATATTAATGATGGAGCAAGCTGTGATATGCATCCTGATGACACCATAAATACCGATATTAAAAAAGAAATGGACATTAAAACAGAATACGAAGTTAGTGATGAACATATAGTGACAGCTGGATGGAGTAATGGTTAGTAACGATCATATTTACATTTAAAACTAACTCATAATTAGTACCGTTATTCTTATTTTACTGTCACTGTTCTGTTTACTTTAAAACCAATTTGATAAACAGACATATTGTTTTGTTTACGTTGTATTCAATTAGTTTAAATTTCACTATGTGATCATAGTGAAATTTGATCGGACCGATGTCCGATCCCATTACGTTTATAAAAAGATTTACCGCATGATTATTGGTGTATCTCACTGCCTTGAATTGCCAGGCGACTATCAAAAGTTATGTGAGTGGAGTGCAGCTACTGGTTTGTTATTTAACGCTGCAAAATTATGACTTACTCCCGAAAGAAAGATATAACATATGACTATACGATGAGTTGGCTGCCTTAGCTGCTTTCCAGGCTATGCGTTACTCTCACCGTGATTCAAACCCGTGCGCAACAAGCACTAACGCAATTTTAAAATTACCTGGAACGTAGGGTATGCGCTTTCGTCTTTTATAAACTTATCAAATATAAACTTCGAATATCTAAAGTTAGATTTCTTATAATGAACCAAAGCATTGTTATTGACAATGTAATGCTTTGTAAATTGTATACTTTGTACAACGTTCTGATATTGAACTGATTTTATAATGAAGTTTATTTCGGATTTTTCCTATTACAAGTGGAGCAAATAAATCATTTATATTGTAAACATATACACAGTAGTAAATATGAGTATTTATATTTCAGATAGTCAAGATCCTTTGGAGACAAATTGTACAGTAGCTACTGACATGTCTCAGTGTTACTCATATAACTATAACACTAATATTATCACTGAAGAAATTTACATCAAGTCCGATTTTGGCAATGACGGGGAATATGAGGAGAGCGTAACTAGACAAGTTACAGGTCAGTCAGTAATTTAATATTATTGTATTTACTCTGCCTCAGACTTGCATTAGTTGTAGCATTGCTTAAATTACAAACCTATAATGTAATTGTATTCGTTTTAAATAAAGTAACCAACACTCTTCACAACTTTATATATACGAGGGTGGATCAATAAGTAGGATAAGTTAGGAACGTAGACGCAAGTTTTTCACATTTTTTTTTAATTTTTTTATTTTTCAACGTAATCTCCTCTTATGTAGATACACTTTTCAAAATGTTTCTGCCATTTCTTTAACCCCTCCAAAAATACGATTTGTCAAATTCTTCAAAATACGCTTCTGTCTCGACGATAACCTCCTCGTTTGAGCTATTTTTTTTCCCCCGAGCCATGTTTTCATGTTGAGTAACAGAAAGAAATCGCAGGGAGCCAGATCGGGCGAGTATGGTGGATGCGGCAGCAATTCGTATCGCAGTTAATGCAATTTGGGCGCGACAATTCCGGATGAATGTGCTGGTGCGTTATCATGGTGGAACAGCACCTTTTTTTAGCGAAATGGGGCCGTGTCTCCTTCAATTTATTATGGAATTGGTCCAACAATTCACTGCAGTACTGTCCCGTGATCGTTCTTCCTTTCTGCAAAAAGTACATGAGGATTATTCCCTTCAAATCCCAAAAAATCGTGGCCATGACCTTACCGGCCGTTGGGACCGTCTTTGCCTTCTTCGGAGCAGATTCACCCCGAAAAATCTATAGTTTTGACTGTCGCTTGGTTTCTGACGTATAATAATGTATCCAGGTTTCATCAACGGTGACAACTCGACGCAAAAACTCCTGCGAATTTCGGTTAAGAGGTCCAAACGCTGCTTCGACATTGACAGCCGTATCCGCTTGTTGTCCACCGTGAGCAATCGCGGCACCCATCGGGCCGACACCTTTTTCATACTTAACTTATCATGTTAAGTTACGGCCTCTGCTACTTCGAGCACTTTAGTTCGGCGATCAGCAAGAATCATGTCGTGGACCTTTTTAACGATTCCTCGGTAACCACGTCTGCCAAGCGGCCTAGCCGATCTTCATCAAAAACAGATGTACGACCACGTTTAAATTCGTTGAACCAATATCTCACGGTTTTCATAGATGTTGAAGAGTCCCCATAGACAGCATCCAACTTCGCTTTTATTACTTCGCATGTTTTGCCATCCAAAAATAAAAAGCGAATTACGGATCGATATTGCTCCTTTTCCATTTTATCGAGAAACACGAAACACCTGTGATACAACTAGTTGCCAAATAAAAACTAACCTATGAATCAGTCTGAAACCTTAGTATGGTGTCGTTTGACAGATGGCAGAATACGATGGTAATGCCAATTTCCTTCAGCAACGCCACCTGTCTTCAAACACGGGTACTTATTGATCCACCCTCAAATATAAACTCATGAATTACAAAAGTTTGTTTTACAGATATTGAAACATCTTCCAGTAATTCAGATGGAAATTGTGAGTCAAAGCTTATAGACAAGTTCAAACAAACCAAATCAAAGCTGTATGAGTGTAATAAATGTGAGGCGACTTTTGCTCTAGCTGAATATCTTGCTGAACATAAACGACTCCATTCTGAAGAGAATCCATTCCAATGTGATCAGTGTGATAAAGCATTTTCAGGTTCATCAAGCCTTATTTGTCACAAACGTATACATTCTGGTGAAACGCCATTTAAATGTGACCAGTGTAATAAAACATTTAAACAATCAGGACAACTTATAAGACACAAACGAATACACTCTGGAGAAAAACCATTCATGTGTGAGCAATGTAATAAAGCATTTTCACAATCAGCAGATCTCATTAGACACAAACGAATACATTCTGGGGACAAACCATTTAAATGTGATCATTGTGGCAAAGCATTTTCCGTTTCATCAAATCTCAATAGTCACAAACGCGTACATTCTGGTGAAAAGCCATACAAATGTGATCAGTGTGACAAAGCATATTCAGGTTCAGCAAATCTCACTGCTCACAAACGAAGACATTCTGGAGAGAAACCCTTTAAATGTGATCAGTGTGATAAAGCATTTTCAGTGGCAGCAAATCTCATTACTCATAAGCGATTACATTCTGGAGAGAAACCCTTCAAATGTGAGCAATGTGATAAAGCATTTACATATCCACAAAAATTGGTTAAACACAAACAAATACATTCTAGAGAAGAGCCATTGAAATGTTAGCAGTGTAATTTTTATTGCAGATATCTTTCCAGCAGATCAACTGATCTGTTGTAAGTAAAATAATTTCAGATGCCACAATGTATGAGCCATATTTTGTGAAAATGCCAGGTTATTCACTTGTCAATAATAATGCTGTAGAAATCAATCAATAATAAAGCTGTAGGATTCAAAGTGTTGCGCTGCCGGTAATGTTTGGTGTATTTATTTTTATTTTTTCATATAAGTAATATATATGTAATCGATTACAATTAATACATTGTCATAGTGTAAATAAACGTAAAATTGTATTTTAAATCTTTTTTAACACTTTATGGTTAAGGAATATCACACTTTAGGTTATTCTATAGTTAAATAAAAAATACCATCCTATTGTGTGGTGATTTGCAAATATGATTTGCAACCATATTCTGTAAAAGATACAGAACTGTCTTTTTTTAGGATTCCAAAAATTTTATATTCTAGAAATAAGAGGTGTACCGAAGTTAACAAACTCTCACAAATTAGACGTGGCAAATGGTTACAAGCCATTAAAAGAGTAGGTTTTAATGAACTTCAGCAGAAATATGCTAGAGTTTATAGTAAGCATTTCTTATCCGGTAGGTATTTTTGTTTTTAATACAGGGGACGATCGAAAACCCTACCCGGCTAGTAACTAACCGTTCGAAAAGTTAGTGAGTCCATCAACGAACATTCCTTCGAAAATTAGCCAAGGTCGTCACCGACAATAACTTTTATTACTATGAAAAATGATCGTGAACTTTTACTCATCATGCGCATTAACCTGTAAGCTGTTGGCTACTTTTAAAAGAATTCACGGTTACAACGATGTTTATTATCTTTTTTTTTTATACAAAGGTTTTTAAAAATGGAAAATAAAATAGAATTACTAATTAAACTAAATGACACAAGTAATTGTTTGCTTTTATTATTAATTGGACGTCGAGTAGCATTATTATTTTGCAAAGCTGGGGCAATTTTGGTTATGACAGTTTCAAATGCTGCAGGAAATGACTTTGAAACTCTCGTGTGTTATAATTTGGGACAATGGATTCAAAATATTCTAAAATCCGTGTTGTTGTGGATTTTCTTTTTTTAAATATCGCTTAACAATATCCAGTAAATTAGATTCTTCATCATGTTCATCTTCTGATTCACTTTCATAAATATTTTTTAGGATTATAGTAGAATTTAAGTTAATTACATATATTATTTGCCGTAAATTGTTTGCCATTTTAATAAAATGATAGATACTGACAGTTAATAAAACTGTTTAAGTTATGTAAAACTTCTAGGGTTCAAAAACCTTCGATGCACACCGAACAACGATCGTGAACGTTACTCACTATAATTAGGGTTCCGGAACATACCCCTGTGGACCCTAAGTTCTCAATAGCTCAGTTTTAAAAAAATTCGATTCTCGATCAAATTTTTAGGGAAAATAAACTTAGGTGTCAACACGTTTCTACTTGGTTGTCAAATGCAACACTCGTAAGTTTTGGTTCTCGAACACCCATCTGAAACGGATTAAGTTCGAGAACTGAGGGTCCAACTAGTATTATTTAGTCATTGACGAGTTTTGATCCGATCCAGTTGATAAATCCAGCTTATTTTAAAAGCTTTTAATTGTTCATGTTCAATAATTAAAAATTACGGTTGGGTAATCAACAGGTAGCTCATCAATTTCAAATTTTAAATCTTCCTATTTTATTTAAAAGGTATCTATTTGGAAAATCTTTTTCAAGTATAGGTCTGCTATTGAGAACTGACACGCTCGGATACGCAGTCTGGTGGTCAAATATTGTACTACGCGACTGTAGTACTGTTTGAAATTATTACATATGTTCTGGTGTTGATTTTTTGTTAGAACGTCGATAAATACATTTTCATAAAATAAAAATGTACTGTGCTTAAATTAACCTGTTCCCTGTTAGCATATTGACAGCTGAATACTAGACAATTCAGCCATTTTTCCATGAATTACAGCGCCGCCAACGGTAATGTCACTTCTCAATATCACTATCATATGGTTATACTGTACACTATTAGAAAGGTATTTAAAATAACTAAATTATGTCAATATCAGTAAAATTTATGTATACAAAAAAGAATACACTTAGCCTATAAAAATAGTCGAATATAAACAACTGTTTATTACCCACAGTTAAATGTTTTATCAAATCTTTATTCATGTAGTTCTTTATTATTGAGAAAAGATTATTAGTATCATAAAAAAGTTTAAAACAAATATCTATAAGCACATAAATTCACTGCAAAATTAGGGAAAATAACAATACAGCATAGGAAAACACCTTTGTTATTCCTCCAGGCCATGAATCACCGGACCAGTGACGTCATCTTAGACTGATCTATTAGTAACGGAAATTACCGAAACGAAGCCACTTAATGCAGACACTCTAATCGGCACGGTTTGACTCATAATGATTATTATTTAATCATTTGGAAAAAAAGACTAATTTTAGGAATATTTAGCTTATTTATAAAAATTGTTTAAAGTAATATGCAGTCAACAATGTATTCTATTGCGGATCTTTGTTGTATCTGTCTCAAATGTGAAAATCATTTACGACAGTTAAATACTTGTGAAAATATCAACTATTATTCAAGACTGGTATCATTATTTCCGGAAATGGTAAAAAAATATTTATTTTAATATGCATAAAATATTTAATCATGTCTAATTCTGCTTTTAACTTATTTGGGTTAATATAGTGTATAGCTGATAGTTTAACTTGTGAAACTCATAGATAAGAGGTTGTTTAATAAAAACATTGTGTTGTGTTTCACAGAATCTTTTATTGATGGACTGACTGCAGTTCTCCTTTATTGATTTAATTATTTTCTTATTTTTTAAATCTTGATTGATGTTGCTTCATGCTTTAAGAATTGATGCTGCCTTTTGCTATAAATATCAATCATATTCGAGGTTTCTGAGCCATCCAGCAGGGTAGTCTTCTCGTACGAGTTGAAAATGATGTTTTTTTACTAAAAACACTAACCATATCCATACTTTTCATAAAGCAAGATACTTGAATGTAAACTCCGTATCCGCAGATCAAGGCGCAAATAATCCGTATGTGTATTTGCATCCGCCGATCTGGTGTTTTCTTATGTGCTGTGGCACATCACTACTTCACACTCTGGATAGAATAGGCAAGTTTCTCAACAAATTGTTTTCAGATCTCTACAGTGTTGCACAATCATGGAGCAATATGTGCAGAATGCTGCAGTAAGGTGGATGATTTTTATAAATTTCGTGAGCAATGCTTGCAAAATAGTCAGATATACATAAATCACACAAGACAACTGAGTTACGTCCCTGAAACTAGCGGTAAGTGGATGTGTAGTGATTTAATGAATTTGAAAGAAGAACAAAAAGAATTCTTGGAGAATTGTAATCAATCTGATAAGCAGCGCAGCAATCGACCAGAAAACGATAATACTCACTGTGTAACATATGAGACATCGGAAAAGTACGATAACAATTCTCCAAGGAAAACAGGCAGACAAGAAAATGGTTAGTATATCTCTTTAAGCTAAAGTTATATTTATACTACCGACCTGACTACCCGACCAAAAAAATATGGCTTGCATTGTCTGAATGATGAAGTTGACGCATGACACTATAATACTCCTATTTTATCAAATGGATTACTTTCAAACCAAAACTCTTTCTTACCGCAGGTGACGTGGGGTCATTTTATATCGCGCCTTAAACACCTGCGACATTTGTGACGTCATTCTAAAATGCTGTGTTTCCTCTCGTAATTAAAATTTTTTTTTTATTTATTTATTTTATTGCCGGTTCAACATGTTACACATGTTATGCACAGTATTGTTAATACATGATTTTATCTTAACTAACATAACATGAGGAGCACATATCTACCTGAATTTAATACAATTTATAAGTATTAAAATTAACATTTTTATGGCCGGTTGCTTAAAGTAAAAACCAACAACATTTATATATTCTCATGTAATTCTTTAATGGCCGGTTGCTAAAGTAAGAATTATCCCTAACTCAAGTTAAAATCATTTGTTTTTGTATGTTGCAACAAAACTCTCACGATATTAAAGAATTAACAGTTTTATGTGGGGTTGCTAACGTAAGAGTTTTCTCTAACTCAAGTTAAAATCATTTGTTTTTATATGTTACAACATACAAAAACAAATGATTTTAACTTCAGTTAGGGATAATTCTTACTTTAGCAACCGGCCATTAAAGAATTACATGAGAATATATAAATGTTGTTGGTTTTTAATTCGCATCATTAGTTGTCATTATCGCTATCTAAGTATATACTTAGATCCTGAGGGGTAATTGTCTTTTGAGCCTTGTATGCATTAAAACAATTTCCAAAATGGATATAACATTAAATTTGATTAAAAACATATTACACATATGTTGTACAACATATAAATAAAAGACAGAGCTGTTTGCACCCGACAATCAATACAGTTCTAAACTATCTCTGGATGCAAAATAATACTTAAGACGTTAGAATGATTCCTTAATTATCCTTGGATTGCATGTATTTGATCAGGTCAATGACACGATTTGAGTAATCAGCCCTTTTGGCCGATATTGTACTTCACTGCACCTTCACTATTAAAGTCTTTAATGGGTGGCACTGATACCTCACAATGAAGTTGTTCTTTTCTGATGAACCAAGGGGCATTAACAGCAATTCTTATGACCTTATTTTGGAACACTTGAATTTTGTTGAGGTTCGTGTCTGAAGTATTTCCCCATACATTGCAAACATAGGTTATGAGTGGTCTTAGAAGGGATTTATATAGTAATATGACACATTTTAGTTTTAATTTTGATTTTCTATTTAATATCGGATATAATTGCTGCAGTCGTGCATAGGCTAGTTGTAGTTTGTGGTTGGTGTGTGCACTCCATGTCAGTCGTGTGTCCGAATGAACACCTAGATATTTAATTGTTTTGTGAGTTGGGTTCCAGTCTATTATGTTATTGTTGTTAGTGATACGTTTGGGTTCTTTAATTCTTTTTAGGATGAATATTTTACATTCAGATTTTTCAGTATTTAATTTGATGTTCCATTTATTGAATCAGCGACAGATGGAATTGGCGGCGGCTTGTAGGTGGTCAATAGCACTTGTCAGGTCTGGATCTTGTGTGAGGATGGCGGTATCATCGGCGAACATGGCAATTGACGCTTCTGTTGACGGTATATCTCTGGCATAAATATTAAAGAGTGTTGGGCCTAGGATACTTCCTTGAGGAACGCCTGCTTTAATTTTTTTGCTTGAGGATATTTCGTTGTTTATTTTTATTGCAGAAGTTCTATCTTTCAGAAATGACTTCTTAATTTTGACGGAGCCTTATTTGTTTCAGGAATTGATAGTAATGATGGGGCAAGCTGTGATATGCATTCTGATGACACCCGAAATACCGATATTAAAAAAGAAATGGACATTAAGACAGAATACGAAGTTAGTGATGAACATATAGTAACGGCTGGATGGGGTAATGGTTAGTAACGATTAATGATCATATTTACATTTACAACTAAATCATAATTAGTACCGTTATTCTTATTTTACTGGCACTGTTCTGTTTACTTTATACATATTGTTTTGTTTCTGTTGTATTCAATTAGTTTAAATTTCACTATGTCCGACCCCATTACGTTTATAAAAAGATTTACGGCATGATTATTGGTGTATCTCACTGCTTTGAATTGCCAGGAGACTATCAATAATTATGTGAGTGGAGTGCAGCCACTGGTTTGTCAGTTAACGCTGCAAAATGCAAAATTATGACTTACTCCCGAAAGAAAAATGTTATAACATATAATTATAATTATACAATGGGTTGGCTGCATTAGCTGCTTTCCAAGCTATGCGTTAGTCTCACCGTGATTCAAACCCATGCGCAACAAGCACTAATTCAATTTTTAAATTACCTGGAACGTAGGTTCGAAACTTCTAATATCTAAAGTTAGATTTTTATAATGAACCAAAGCATTATTATTGAAAATGTCACTATATGTACTGTGCTTTTATATAATATGTTTGAATGTAAATGTTGTATGTATGTATTGTATGAGTATATGGACGCAATAAGGGACGGCTGGTCTGTGATGTCCAATAATAAAAAAATATATATTCCATTTTTCGACCGAACAAAATTTTATGAACGATAGATTATGCCAGTAACAAAAAAATATTTAAATCATGACAGAACCTGGCGCCATCTATGAACCCGCGTAGTGACTAACTTCATATGGAAACTCAGAAATATATAGTAGAACCTCGTTTCTTGAATGCACCTTTACGCTTACAAAATTTTCTCGAAGTTTTTTTTTTTGTAAAAATTTATCGTATCTCGTACAATTAAAAAAAAATTACTGTTACTCGAACAAAACTCGTTACTCGACTAGGGTTCCCAGATTGAGACGTCGAAAATCTGAACAGACAAAAAAAATACTCCTGTGTCCTTCTCCCCGCATCATCCAGCATCACTCATTAATGCAAAATTCTTATTTAATATATATTTTTTTGATATATAAACAGTAGTTATTACTGTGCTGTATGAATCTATTTTTGTTTATATTAATTATTAGTTATTAAAGGTTAAAACGACATTTACAACGAAAAAATTCTATATATTAGCTTCAAATTGTTTTGTGAAAAAAGAACAGATTAATCAAATTTTCATTATTTCTTAAGGGAAAAATTATTCGACCAACTCATTACTTGACCAGCCCTCAGGAACATATTTTGTTGGATTAACGTGATTTTATTCTATTCTATCACTTGAGTGAAGCAAAATGACGAGTTTGTTTGCTCCTGTCCAGCATTTATGAGGCTTATAGTTGCCTCGGTTTCTAATTATCCTTAACTCAAAATGATATGTTTTTTGTATGTTGTTTTGAGTCGAGTTTAGCAACCGGCCATAAAAAAGCTTTAATTGTCTAGATTTAAAAATACTAGTGGATAAAATAAATTACATTACACACTAATACTGAGTCGTTTAGATGGGCTGCGTTAAGCGCAAATAGCCTTTGTTGCTGTGCGCCAGAAATTTTAACTAACTAACACTAATACAGAAAAGTGTAATTTTAGACACTGTAATGCAAGTTTGTAAATTGCATACTTTGTACAATGTTCTGATATTGAACTGATTTTATAATGAAGTTTAGTCGAGAATTTTCCTATTACAAATAGAGGAAACAAAACATTTCAAATGTAAACATATACAGAGTTGTAAATATGAATATTTATATTTTAGAGAGTCAAGATCCTTTGGAGATAAATTGTACAGTAGCTACTGACGACATGTCTCAGTATAACTCGTATAACTACAGCACCAATATTATCATCCCTGAAGAGATTGACGTCAAGTCCGATTTTGGAAATTACGGTGAATATGAGGAGAGCGTAGCTAGACAAGTAACAGGTCAGTCAATAATTTAATATTATTGTACTTACTCTGCCTCAGACCTGCATTAGTTATAGCACTGCTTAAATTACAAACCTATAATATAATTGTATTTGTTTTAAATATAGTAACCAAGACTCTTCAGAACTTTATATATAAAGTAGCGGTCATAAAAATGTACTCTTAATAAATTTGTTTATTTCTTATATTTTATATAGGTTTTTATTCGGTATTATATATATATATATATATATATATATATATATATATATATATATATATATATATATATATATATATATATATATATATATATATATATATATATATTTGTTTTATATTTATTGTTACATGTCTTTAATCTTAATTTATTTATTTAGTATGATATTATTTTTTGAGAAAATACATTATTATAAAAATACAATAGTATACTGAGCGTTCCATGAAATATAAATTATTAATAAAAAATTGAATATTGATTCATTATTTAAAACGGAAAT
Source organism: Liopterus haemorrhoidalis (assembly GCA_963971575.1). NCBI lineage: Eukaryota > Metazoa > Arthropoda > Insecta > Coleoptera > Dytiscidae > Liopterus > Liopterus haemorrhoidalis. The sequence continues at coordinate 49,526,661 of OZ020613.1, forward strand.
CGAGTGTCGTTTAAAATAATTAAATTTAACATTTTCAATATTTTAGGGGGCCACCTTTATTTTTTATTACCATTTATACTCGTGTAGGCATTGAATCTACTAAATTTTCCAAAAAGTAAAATGTCATTTACAAGAAATGTTTTGAGTTCAGCTAAAGAAGAAGGCTTCTGTTTTGCTATTTTCGTTTTCATAATTGCCCAAAGATTTTCGATTGGGTTTAAATCGGGGTTATTGCAAGTGCCACTCCAAGGAATTAATGTCTTTATTTTCGAGAAAATTTTTTACTTGTTGTAGAAATAAATAAAAATAAAGGTTATTTAATTTAAATTATAATTTATAGGGACTAAGTTAATATTTAATAAAAATACTTACAGTTTTGGCACGATGGCAAGGCACAGAATCATCTTGAAAAATCAGGGATCCTGCTATTCTAATATGCATTTGTGAAAATGGCAAAATATTTTCTTCTAGAATGTCTATACATTTTTTTACTTTTATAGTGCCCCTAATAAACACCAATTTGCTTAAACCATAATATGGAAATGCTCCCCATATCATTTGTCCCGCTGAGTATTTGATTGTAGGCCTAATGCACTCGTCACTCAAACGTCGCTCAAAACGTAAATTAGGTCTACGCCGCACGTACGTTATCCCGTCCGAACCAAACAAACAAAATTTGCTTTCGTCCGAATATATTACTTTTCGCCAATCATTTTTATCCTAATTTTTTGTTCATTGAATCCGTGCCTATTTCATTTTTTTATTCAAAACTGGCTATTTTGCAGGTGTTCTTGCTTTTAAATTTTTTTCCCGCAACCTTCGACATAGGGTTTCAACACTAATTTTTATTTCGTTATTATTTTGAATTTCAGATTTAATATTTATGGTCGTTTTGAAACGATTCTTTAAAGAAATGCGTTTAATAATCTGATCTTCTCTGAATGTTGTCTTTCATCGTGGTCGTGTGCATTTTTTTACGAATTATTTGCTGTTGTAGCGTATTTGATGAAAAACTTTATCACAGTTGACTGACTATACTTTACTCTTCTCGCTATAGAACGCGTAGATAACTTTTCCTTGCGTAGAGTCACTATTTTACACTTTTCGTTTTCTGTTAATTATTTTCCATTTGCCATATTTTCACTTTTAAATTACTTTACCCTATTAATGTTGAAGAAAAAGTGAAATATTATATGTGATACGCTTATACATGTAGCCAAGCTAACACACCAATACACTTGTACAAACCTGTATAATCCTATTTTAGCGTGATAAACGATTATTTGAATATTTTAAAATGAGTACATTTCTGTGACCGCTATTGTATATAAACTCATGAATTACACAAGTTTGTTTTGCAGATATTGAAACATCTTCCAGTAATTCAAATGGGAATTGCGAGTCAAATCTTATTGACAATTTAAAACAAACCGAATCAAAGCTGTATGAGTGTAATAAATGTAAGGCGACTTTTGCTCTAGCTGAATATTTTGCTGAACATAAACGACTCCATTCTGAGGAGAATCCATTCCAATGTGATGAGTCTGATAAAGCATTTTCACAGATACCAAGTCTCATTAGTCACAAACGAATACATTTTGGAGGGAAACAATTCAAATGTGATCAGTGTGATAAATCATTTTCATTATCATCAAATCTTGTGGATCACAAACGAATACATTCTGGAGAGAAACCATACAAATGTGATCAGTGTGATAAAGCATTTTCAGTATCATCAAGCCTTATTTGTCACAAACGTATACATTCTGGTGAAACGCCATTTAAATGTGACCAGTGTGATAAAGCATTTAAACAATCAGGACAACTTATAAGGCACAAACGAATACACTCTGGAGAAAAACCATTCATATGTGAGCATTGTAATAAAGCATTTGCAGATTCACCAAATCTCATTAAACACAGACGAACACATTCTGGAGAAAAACCATACAAATGCGAACAGTGTAATAAGGCATTCACAGGGTCTACACATCTTACTGAACACAAATTAATACATTCTGGAGAGAAACCTTTCAAATGTAATCAGTGTGATAAAGCATTTGCAGTGTTAGCAAATTTCATTACTCACAAACGAGTACATTCTGGAGAGAAACCTTACAAATGTAATCAGTGTGACAAAGCATTTTCAGTGTCATCAAATCTTGTTGATCACAAACGAGTACATTCTGGAGAGAAACCTTTCAAATGTGACCAGTGTGATAAAACATTTTCAGTTAAATCAAGTCTAAATTCTCACAAAAGAACACATTCTGGAGAGAAGCCATTTAAATGTGATGATTGTGGTAAAGCATTTAAACAATCAGGACAACTTAGTAGGCACAAGCAAATACATTCTTGAGACAAACCATTCAAATGTGAGCAGTGTAATAAAGTATTTACAGATTCACCAAATCTTATCAGACACAGACGAACACATTTTAGAGAATAGTCATTTAAATGTCAGCAGTGTGTTTTCAATATGTTGACATATTTTTCTAGCACATTGATAATAAATGTTCCATGCCCCAAGCTTTGGCGGTTCATTAGGTTATCCGATCTGGCTACAAACGGCTTTTCTTATTGGGGTTACTTGAAATTCAAAGTTTTTAATGGAGATAATTTAAATATATTTTAATTAAAAGCTAAATATTGACATTTATCAAATGAATCAAATTATCATGTAATGAGCATGCGCGCATACTAGTAGTATTATAAGCGATTACTCTCTTTAATTTAAAGAAATTAATAAATAAAACCCAAACAAATAAAATCAAGGTGTTATATTACTAACCAGTGAATTGTGGTGAAAAGTTATAAATGTAAACATAATACAATGGTACTAACACAATCACAAAAACAGGATGTTAAAACTGTAATAGGTGAAGTTTATAACAACGAGTGATTCTCCAAATTAATGACAAAAATAACAAATGTCATTAGAGATGAATTCAAAACCCGGATAGATGAACAAGAAAAAGAAATAAATCATTTAAGTAAAAAATCTATAAATGAACAAAAAATAGACAATTTGGAACAATATGGCCGCCGTCGAAACTTGCGGATATTTGGTATAGAGGAGAAGAAAGGTGAAAATACAGAACAGATAGCAATACACCTATTTAACCATAAACTAAATATTAATATTTCACCCGAAAGCACAATAAAAAACGAGCTATTATTATTCAATAGTATTCAAAAATAAAAGAAGTCTAAAAAATACAAACATCTCTATAATGGAAGATCTCACTTCTCTTAGACAAGAACTGTACTGGGAATCATGCAAAAAAAATTGATAAGAAGAAATTATGGACAAGGGATGGAAACATCTTCACATACATAAACGAGAAAATCCAGATCATACGAAACCTTCAAGACATTGAAGATATTTTGCATGAACAAATAAAGAAGATGGCGCCCAAGAAGGAAATAAGAAACACGAATTTCAAAGTATAGAAGCGTTATATACTAAAATAATAATAATTACAAAAACGCCTCATAATATTAATATTAAAGAGAGTAAATTTGGTACTTACACGTAGTTGACATTTGCGAATTTACTTCAATTATTATTCACTTATACACTTACTATATACACTTTTCTGATTATATTCACTTTTCGTTGTAAATTTAAATTATTCCAATTAAATTTAAGGTTAAATTCACAATAGGTTAAAATCAGTAGTTTTACTAATTATAAGTTAGAAATACGAACACATTTAATATATTAAATGAATCGGATAAGGTGACATACTACACTGGACAGTCGACACAAACATTCAACACGCACACATACTTACATATAATACACCAGATAAAACACGACCATTTTAACATAATCCATCTAAATATTAGGAGTATAAACAAAAACTTTGATGAATTGATAGTATATTTAGAAACTTTAAATACTGTAAACATTGATATCATTATTTTAACTGAAACTTGGCAAAATGAAAATTTGTCAAATTTCTGTATACCTGACTATTTACTTTACTATAATGAAGCAAACTTAAACCAAAATGACGGAATAATTATTTACACAAAAAACAAATTAAATGTTACTAGTATATCAAGCGTAATATTATCCGAAACTACAATATCAAAATTTACCCTCGCCATTAATAAAATAAAATTTGAATTCAATGCTATCTACAAATCGCCTTCTGCGAATAATGAGTTATTTTTAAAAGAACTTGAAAATTACCGGCAGTTTCTTGACCATAACACTATAGAAATTATTATAGGAGACATAAATATTAATTTAATAAATACTGCTGATAATATAAGTGAAAATTATAGGGATATACTACCTCAATATCATTTTAATACAAGTATTACAGATCCTACCCGGGTAACTGAAACATCCGAAAGTTGCATAGATCATATAAATATTAGAATGCCCAACTTTCAAACAAATTATACATACTTATCTTCTGTATTGCAATCCACAATTACAGATCATTATGCGGTGACAGTCCAATACAATGTACATAATAAAAATAAAATATCTACAACACCAATTAAACGCACAATAATAAATTGCGAAACATTATTCAGCAAGTTACAAAATGAAACCTGGGACACTGTCTGTAATCACGAAAATCCTACAGTTGCCACAAATAATTTTATAAAACTTTATAAAAATTATATCAACGAATGTACTCTTATAAAAAATATTCCAAAAAAAATATGCAGATTGAAACCGTGGATTACACAGGGAATAATTATATCAATTAGACAAAGAGATGCACTAAAATTAAAATTAGTAAAACAAAAAAGAAATGACATTTTAAAGAAAAATTATAAAATTTATGGAAATAAGCTAAATAAAACCATAAAATTTGCAAAAAACAATTATTACAAAAATAAATTACTAAATCTGACGGATCAAAAACAGGTGTATAAAATTCTATCCGAAGCCGCAAATGAAAGCAATAAAAAGGTATCAGACATATCAAAAATAATTCAAGACAAAATAGAAATTACTAAAAACAAAGAAATTGCCGATACAATAAATAATCATTTCACGAATGTAGGTGAAAAATTAGCTAGTAAAATCCATAGTAGAGAAATGGTTCAATTAAAACCACCCAATAAAAAATCTATCTTTTTCTACCCCACCACTAATAATGAGATAATTGATCACATCAGCTCATTAAAAGTAAACAGTGCACCGGGTCCTGATAATATAAATGTCATAACTAGAAAAAATACACACTCATTTTTATTAAAACCTATAGTCCACATAATAAATTTAATATTTAAAACAGGTTATATACCGAATATTTCAAAAAATCAGTCACTACACCAGTACACATACCGTTTGTAAAACAGATGTTTTTAACTATCGCCCAATTAGTCAAATAAATATTTTTGCAAAAATCTTAGAGAAAGCAATAAAGTCACGTCTAATAAATTTCATCAACCAAAATAATATCATATCCAAACAACAGTATGATTTCCTCGAAGGCTCAAACGCTGAGAAGGCCACTTCAATTTTCACTGAACTCATATACAAGAACATGAATGACAGTAAAAAATGCCTTGCTATCTTCTTAGATCTAGCAAAGGCATTTAATACAGTGCCACATAATATACTATTAGACAAACTTGAAAATATTGGAATACGTGGCGTAGCTCTAGATATCTTTAAAAGTTATCTATCTGAAAGATACCAGGCGGTCAAATTAAATAAAGAATTAAGCAATTATAAACTCACTAAAACCGGCAACCACAAGGAACAATAATCTCTCCAATACTATTTCTAATATATTTCAATGACCAATACAATCTAGATATTAGTGGAACGATTATTTCTTACGCAGATGATACTGCTATCTTATTTTCAGGTGAAAATTGGTCAAATGTATATGAAAAGGCAACAGAAGGCCTAAATAAGACAAAACAATAGTTAGATTCAAATTTACTATCACTAAATATAGACAAAACTAAATACATAACATTTTTCTCCACAATAGCGGGACAACCGACAATTGCAACACCTTAAATGGAATATTCACCTTGAATATTTGAGGAAAAAGATCCGTATGCTTTTCCACAAATTATATATTATTCGTGACATCTTATCATTAAAACTGCTTAAACAAATATACAAATCACTAGCGGAATCGGTAATAAAGTACGGTATCATCGCATGGGGTAGCCTTTACACCAATCATTTATCTGCTATCCAAACTACTTAAAATAGGATTTTAAAAATAATCTTTAAAAAGGATAATCTATTTCCTACCGATAGATTATACAGAGAATTTAAACTACCCGATACAAGAATACTATATATTATGACAATACTCACCACAATATATAAAGAGCATAGAAACAAGAACTATAAAGATCATGAGTACCAAACTCGACAGAAATGTAATAAACAATTAAAAATACCTAAATTCAATAGCAAGGCAGGCAAAAAAAGTTCACCTTATATTGGTCCTAGATTATATAAGTACCTAGACAAAATATTATAACCACTTATGATTTTTTAAAAATTCATTGTTTTGCACAAAATCAACAAAATAGTAATACACCAATTTTATTTTTATTTTGTATTTTATTATTTCAAATTATTTAAGTACATTTATAAAATATTTTTTAATATTTTGTGTTGCCCCCCTTTGCTTTTATTACTGCCGCAATTCTTCGAGACATACTCTCAATTTCTGGAGAGACATACCATACTTTTTTAATATTATCTATTAAAACTTGTTTATTAGTATTATTTAAATCATAAATAAGTCTTTTCAGGAGGTTCCAAACATTTTCGATAGAATTGATATCCGGCGAATTACCTGGGCCAGGACAAAATCGGTACTTTTTGTTCTTGCAAATCAGTCTCAGAATAAAAATACAGAGTTGAATATGTTTAAAATAGCTTATCTTTTAATAAATACACGATATGTTAAAGAAATAAATAAAGTAGCATATGATTATATGTCGGCATTTTTAATAAACAGTTGTTTTTCTAAGTGGTTATAATATTTTGTCTAGGTACTGTAACTCTCTACCTATCAGTATTCGCGAAACTAAAAATATGAAAACTTTTAACAAAGAGATGAAAAAATTAGTTTTTGATAACCAAAAAATGTTAAAAGACTTGATTCTGTAACAGTGCCAAATGTTCATGAACTCAAACGTAGCGATGTTTGTACCAATAATGTTTGGAGGGACCACACACTTACATACGCACTCATACACCTCACTTATACATACACACACACCCTGTCACCTCTGAAAAATTCTATGTAAATCATGTTCTATCTATTTATATACTAAGATTGAAAATTAGTTTTAACAGAAATTATCTAAATTAGGATTGCGTTACATTTACTACAATTATAAAACAAATGCATACTAATATGATACAAGCTTTTCTGATAGATAAGTTTAGTTTATTAGTTTTCTGTAAATAATAAAATGTAATATTAAAAATGGGAAATAATATATGAAATATGAAATAACATCTTTATAACGAAACAATGTTTTGAATAAATTTTATGAATGCTTAACGTTTTGTTATAAATGGAGGGATTTTTGATTTTTTTTTTTTTCAATAAATTTTATTATAGTTATAAAAAGTGTGAAAATTCTCACTCTGGATCAATTACTAATTCTTTGGATATATATATATATATATATATATATATATATATATATATATATATATATATATATATATATATATATATATATATATATATATTTACACGCTATGTTCCGTTTTAAAATAAACTCTAATACATTATCGCCAAATCATAATTTTACCAAGGAAATGAAAATATTATGTTTCTCTTTAAAATAAATTCACGGCATGACCGTATTATGATCTTAATGGGGACGTTATTATATCTTCCTGCCATGTACCACACAAAAGGGCTCATTCAAGAGGTTGATTCAAGAGCTCATGTTGTTGGTCATTTCTAACGTCCAACCATTGTTGTGATGATCCTACATGCCTTCGTCTGCAGTTAGATTAATCTTGGATATTTTTTTTTTATATTGTCATGTCTGTGTCCTACGTATTATATTCATGTAAAAAGGTTTTTAATTAAATTTTATTGTATATACAGGTGTATTAAGATAGAGGGAACACGAATTTTCTCGAAAACACGATTTGTGAGCAAGTTGGAGAAAAATTAATGATCAAAATTTATCCAAAGAATCTAACGGTAGTATTGAAATTTTCCGGAACAAACCGGAAGTACAGGATTACAAGAACAACTTTGTTTTTTAAATAAGAATGTAAGTCATGTTTAGTATCTTTAGACAGAGCTTTTGAAAAGAACTACTTTTGTTTAAACATTTTTTTGAATTTGTTAAAGTGGGCAATGATGTGTGTAAAGTGTTCAAATTTCATCAATAAATTGATTAATTTATGCTATAATAATAATGATAATAATAATAATAAGGTTGCTGAAGTTTGAGATTAGTGGACGCTTGTCAAGATCTGACAAACCCCATAATAATAATAATAATAATAATAAGTTTATTGATTTAATTACATAGTATATCATGTTTTAGGTTAGTCATACAGAATTATAGTTACAAGTAATATCAGAATTGATACATAAGAAATTCCTCTGTGGAGTAAAATGCATTTTCAGCAAAGAATTTTTTTATTGTAGATTTAAAATTGTTGTAATGTAAATTATTTATGTTGCTTGGAAATTTATACTTGAATTTAATTCCGAAATAGATCTCACAATTTGTTGATTTACTCAGTCTTAAAAAATTCGGATATATGTTGGTATTATTCCTTGTTTGATAGTTATGAACTGTAAGTGGGAAGATTGCTTATTTGTTTTTTGTGCATGTGTAGCAGAGAGTTATAAATATATAATGAGGGTAGCGTCATAATATTAAGTATTTTAAATTGGTGTCGACAGTCTGTTCTGTAAGGAGTAGAAGTCAGAACTCTAATGGCTCGCCTTTGTAGAACGAATATTCTGTCTGCAGCTGGAAAATGTCTCTATGCTAAGAGTGCGTAGGAAATGTGAGAGTGGAATAATGCATAATACGCCACCATCAGAACATCCTTGGTTACAGACTGTACTAAGTTTCGGAATAGGAATATAATGCTATGTAAATATGCTTCTGTTCAAATGACAAGTTTCGATATGCCACGAACGTTCTATTCACTCCTAATAAGTGATAAATAAATTACTGTACTGCAACAGGATTACCAAAAAGAAAAGTGTTAGAGGAGCATGACAGAATTTCACAAAATATAACTTTGATAGATAAAATTATACTAACATTAATGAAATAAAAATAGAAGCTATACTTTTCCATGTTAGTTTTAATATTAAAAGTAAGCCCAGTTACTTGTAGACCCATTTTTCAAAAAGTAGTTGCAGTATTAAAACAATGTGTATACCTACCATCTAAAGATGAAACGTAGCGAAATGTACTAGTTTGCTTCCATGAATTTTCGAAGGCGCGAAGTGAACAAGAAGCATTTAAAAAAAGCAGCTCGTGTACATATCAAGCGAAATAATGTTCGAATTAAAACTTTTAATATTTTAAATGGCAAGGTAGCTTGGTCATTATCACCATCTTTTGATGTATTTGTGGTACTGTAAATTAATCTTCTTCTATAATTGACGATAAATGTTTTTAACAGGTTGACTGCCAAGAGGTCGTATACGACCGCCGGCTAGTATTTTCCCGTATGCCCGAGCGGTCGTATACGACCGCCGGCTAGTATTTCCCCGTATGCCCGAGCGGTCGTATACGACCGCTAGAATACTATGAATTATTTTCGTGAATATTATGCCAGCGGTCGTGCATAAAATTGGTTTAAGGGCGTTGAACGACCGCTGTGGCATACAAAAGTTCTAAGCAAATACGCATTTTCAAATATTTTAAATCAAAAGCTGAAATTCAAATTGTTTTATTACATAGGTTTAAGAATACATTAAATATAAATTGAACTTAGCACCTTGGACATTTTTAAGTAATGTAATGAATCTCTTGGACCACCTTGACAAAACATTAAAAAATTCAGAGGTCAATCCATTATGCATTTAATTTCATTTGTTATACAGGAAATATTCTAGGGTTTCAAATTTATTAGAACTGTGCATTGTTGAATTTTTCTTTGTTTTATTCAAAATTTAACTGATAATAGAAAAATTTAATACATTTAAATTTATAAATACTGTCATTTCCTGGAATATTGTTATACTTGGTACATAAACTTCTTTCAACTTAAAATAAGGGGTAGATTAGTTCAGAGATAGTTAGATAGATAGCTGCAGTTCGGTTCGCGACTAGCATGCGGTAACTCTGAATTCTTCAGGGATATTCTTGGTCAATTATCCGGCGATCTATAAGATTCATTCTAGCCTAACATTAAATTCTATTAAACTTTTCAAATATATTTAAATTGTACATTTTGTGTTAATAAACTCAAACTTAATTCTGAATCGATTTTTATTGAATGTGGTGTAAATCCTTATATCAAATCCAAGTGTAAATAACAATTGAGATCAACCACAAGATGGCCTATCCGTCGGTTGGTAAGTACCAAAATATATCATTGAATTCACTTATCATAATGTTGAACCCTGGATAACTCACGCCTCGCACCTGATTCCGAAATCTCATTTTAGTATGAAATCATCATAATTATATAGATTGAAAAGTAAGCATTTCGAGATGTTTATGTTACACCACTGGCTCGCTACAGTAATTTTCTATGGCAGTCAACCTGTTAATTAAGTAATTTATTTTTTGCTGTAAATAAGTATTTTGTTTGTATTAAATAAAATGATAGTCTTTATATAATAATAAATGTATATTCTACATTATTTTTACAAATTACATGGATCATTTTATCAAAATGTATTGTTTTAGAAATTTTTAATCAACTATCGGTAATTTTTTTTTAAATATCCAATATTATCCACCGAACCAAGGTTTTTTTACAGATCTGGCAATACTGTTTTTTTTTTTTCCAAAATATGGACAAACAGACAACACTGTATGTTAGTTTGAAATCAAGTGCAGTTCGTTGATATCGTTCCTGAAATTAAAAATGAACAAGACAGAAAAGTAGCAATCGATTGTTAAAATTTATTATGAAAATTAAGTAACATTTAAGTGGGCCAAAAAATAAGCACATTAAATAAAAGCAACTTAAACATATTAAAACAAAACTAGTCAAATATTAATAGTTTATAAGGAATATTACAAGAAAATAGTTATGTATTAACTATTATTTTTTACTTTTATCCGCTCTGCTAGTACAACTTCATATTCAACCTCTTCTTGATTATTGCAACTTTTGAAATTAATATTTATTTCATGTGTTGTAGCTGTAAGTTCACTTATTTGCAAATATAATTAATATTACGTTATTTTTCTCTAAAATTCCACACAAAATAATATGGCCGGCATTTATAACCTGTTCACCAAAAATAAATCGATTAAAACGGGATAAATCCTAAGAGATATAACATGTATATTTATTTACTTACCTGCAGTTATTACTCTAGAAGTAATTTCAGCACTCAGAAATCTAAAAATTCCGCTATTAGCTACCCTCATCCTTAAACTTTTGTGAGTATTACCTCTCTTCGCATGTTATACAAATGACAAATATCAAAAGTATCCTAGTCTTTATACATATTTTATATTATTGTAATATTTGATAATATATCTAAAACATACTGATAATTTAAAATTTTAGTGGCATAGATACAAATATCTTTGTTCAGTATATGAAAAGATCACATATAAAATTGTTTTTGACATCATTTTTAATAAATTTTATATAAATATTATGTAGATACTTTTTAAACCAGTAAAAATGGTAAATGTTCATTAACTTAATTACTTAATAATAAAATTACTTAAGAATTACAGTGGATTTGATTTAGCTGAGGAGAACTTCATAGGTTAAAAATCACCGATAGTGAAACAACGACGTTCACCGCAGTAAGTTTGTCTAAATACCAGTTCTGAAGTCTGAACAGTGATGTCGGTTACCGTTTATTCTAGTACATTCTATGCGCAGTAAGTATATCTAAGCGCAGGCTCTAAACCCGTGTTTCCCAACCTTTTTCTTTCTAAAATTCTGATGCCCCCAATGTAACATATTGAGAATAAACATTACCTATAGAGGCGCTGTTTTCACTTAAAAAATGGCGATTAGAATAGGATATTTTTGACATTTGCCATTTTATACACAACAATTCACATTGCAGTTAATTTTCTGTTGCGATTTTAAAGACATTTTATTAAACTTTTCTTCACTTTAACACATACAAACAATGCAATTAAACGAGCCACATCCAACAAAATCCTATTCCGTTAAGTTCCAAAATATTCCGCTAGGCGTCACTTCAGTAATTGTCAGTTCCCAATACATATTTTTCATATTCAAAAATTGAATTATTCCCTTAATGAAGCCTAATTACAACTTGTTTAGGACACAAGACTTAGGTTTTAGGAAGAAATCACTAGGAAATTGCCCACCTGAATAATCAAATTGCCTCCATGTGGGGTGTGGGACCCACGTTGGGAAACACTGCTGTAAACCGTGATCACGGTCACTGTATAAAATCACCGTGACTGAAAAAGAAAGGACACAGATCACGGCATTCCTTTCAAATCACTGTTTAGCTCATGTCTACTTTGGATGTCGTCTCCATCTGAATATATAGACAATAATCCTCACGGACTGCTAGTTACTGAACTAAAAAAACGAATTTTTTAAGCAGGAGTAAGTAATAATTCGGTTTATTCGAAATGTTGAAGAGTTTTGTTTAATGAATGAATATGAATGATATAAGAGACAGTGATATTTTTAATGAAAGGGTTGATATTAAGACAGAATATAAAGTTACTGATGAACATGAGGTGAAGACTGAGATAGAAGACATGACAAAAACAGAGAATGGTCAGTAATGAACATGTTTACAACATTAGCTTATTTCAATTAAAAATGCAATATGTATGGTCTTGCTTCTGATTGGTTTCGTGCGGAGCCAAGTACAATATGAATAAAATAGTACGTGACAAAATAAATTTTTTACATTATTTATTGAAACCAGCTCTGAAAATACATTGTGATATTGTTTTTAACCCCTTTTAACCGTTTTCGCTTTGGTTTAAAGGGAAAACCGAATCACCCCTCTAGAATGAAAATTATAAAATGCCTTATAATCTATGTTCAAATCCTGGATTTTATCATTATACCAAATTACATGAAACAATGGGCTTGGGTCACCGGTCCGAAAAAAAAAAAAAAGAAATTAAGTTGGGAACACTGAAATTTTGCCAACTGTAATGAGAAGTTACTAGTTACTAGAAGTTATCCCTATTACACGATAACAATGATGAAATTATTGATTTTATCATAAGTTTTGTTCCATAAAATTCCAATATAGTACTCTTATAACACATATGAACATCATTATATTTCCTACAGTAGTACTACTATATATTTTTAACGATTGCCTTCAAATAATAAATTTTAGTTCTACAGATTTTGCCTCTACAATGTTACCACTAGATAAAAGTGAAATGTTTTTCCACTTTTTTTTTGTAATATTGTCGTAATGCACGCAAAATAGCGCGCACTACAAATTAAAATCTGTTTTATAATTAAATACTTTAATTGAGCATATAAGTAAGAACATATTGATCCATGAAATACGTTTCTATTATTGTAAAGCGAATAATACTTAGAATTGGAGAGAAAACAAATATATAGATTATTAATATAGTTTAAGAAAAACATTAAACTGAAGGAGTTCAAAAGTGTTAGAGGCCAAGAATAAATACGCCAATAATAATTCGAAACAAATATCTCGAATATTAAAGACATTTAATTAAAAAAACGCCTTACATAATAACTGATATTTTTAAATCTGATATATCAGTAGAATATAATTTTACCTACGAAAACCTGGTCTACAAGATATGCATGGAAATTTAGAACATTTAACTCTTTAACTGATTTATTTTTATACATTTTTGCAATGAATTTGTAATCAGTGATTTTTAAACTCTGGTCCGCGGGTAAAGGCCTTTAAGTGATTAAATTTGTTTTATATTGGAACTAGAAACTGTACAACTGCGGATTGGATGTACCTGAATGATATTAATTATAAAAAGGAAATTAGGAAATATGTAAATCCATTATATTTAAAATAACATACATACAGCGACTTGAAAAAGAGGATAGTGAGACAACTATAGTCTCCATATAAATTATATTTAACCAGAACTGTTAAATAATGATTATTTTTGTAATCAATTATTTGTGGAAAACCATTACTCATATAACCGCAATCAGAAATTTGATTGAAATTACCTAAATAAACAGAATACAAAATTCTTGATACGATTAGAAATATTCAAAAAGTAATCAAATCTTTTCAAAACTATGTTGAAATTTGGAATTTTTCATATTCTCAAAATATTTAGGTCTACGGCCAACATCGCTCTTAATTTTCGCTTCCCTTGAAATAAAACATTCATAAATAATAATCAATACACTTTATTATTCTAAAAAAACATTAACTTTTTCTTACATTAATCTTCACAAAATATATAAATCTGACGAGAAAAAAAAAAAAATAACTGTAGTTGTAGCCCTAATTATTTTAATAATTATCATACAATTTGTTGATTTTTAAAAATTGTTGATGTGGTCATTTGCCAAAAGTAGAAACTAAGTGAAATCTTTTTCTGCACCTGTTATCCTACTATTCATTTTAACAACCAGTATGAAAGTATTTCAATATTTTAAGAACTGATATGCTCGTACCGGTTGAATATTGTCACTGCATAAATTTAAGTATTTATTACAATATATATAGTTTAACACATTGGTATGCGAATTTTTGTGACGGCATGTCATGACAATGTTTATTTAATAATTTAAAATAAAAATACGCCGTTAACCTGCCAAATTAAGGTAAGCTTAGAATTGCAATAAAGCGTTTACGAAAACTCTACCGGCAGATACCGGGAACATCAACTGCGTTCGAAAACAAGTTCGGTGAACGTGTATAAGCATGTAGCTGTTTACCGACCGATAGATTTACTGGGGAAGATTTACTATACCCCACTCAATATAACCTTATTCTAGCTAAACTATTCTAACATAACTAGTATTCTGGCTAAAGCCTAGCCTAACCTAACCTTTTTAAGGATTATTTAAGCCTTCTGTATAGAGGCAGCACATAAGGTTATGTTCAGTGGGGTATAGTAAAGATTGGCCGATGTACCATATCCACCGGTAGAGTTTTAAGTAAACGCCTAGTGATTTGGCCAAGATACACTTTAGGTATGCATATTTATATATAAAAAGAATGCTGTTTGGATAGCAGGATCACCAGACCTGTCTCTTTTTCACTAGTTTATTGCACTGTCATTTATTATTTAATTATTAAAATTAATTTAGTTAACTACAACTTTTATTATGTCTTTGCATTTGAATCCGGTCGCAGTAGCACTACAAATATTGTAAGTCGCAGCAAGAAAACCATTTTCACTGTGCCCAGCACGTATTTTCTCGTTCTGATATCCAGGCCTTATAGTGTTACATCGGACAGTGTTTCTTTGTTCCTCATTTTTTATTACATTTGACCATCTTATATCAAGATTCATTGTAAGCAACGGTTTTGAAAAACTTCGCAAAAATAATCTGGAATACAGAAAAATATTTAAAAAGTTTCCCTCAGTAGTCAAAACCAACATTTTTTAATAATAAATAGTTTAAATGTCATTTATAACATTATAATAGCTACTTACATTAATTATTTAAAATATGTACATATGTTTATTAAAGGTTAAACAATAAATGACATATGTATCAAAATTTACTAGTAGTTCTAAGTTTTAATAATAAGGTCTAAATTAATATTATATATGAATAAACCATATGTATTGATGTAATTTACTTTCTAATTAATGTTCTTTATTAAATTGTTTATAAAATACTTCAAAATGAATTAAATATTACATGAATAAGTTAAATTAATTTACGGATTTTAGAAATGTTATCCAATAAACACGGCTTCTACTTTTCACATATTTTTTTATTTTTTCGAAGTTGGGAACACTTCCCTTATCAGTTTTAGTACATTTGACACAGACTCGAAACAATGTCCAGCCGTTTTTGCGTGAATCTCGGACAGACAGAAAAAAATTAATAATTTTGCGGACATTTTCTCATAATCATCTGACACGTGTAGAAACCAAATGTCAAATATATGAGGTCAAAAAAAAAAATCAGATATAGCAGAATATGCGCATATTCGTTTCATATACGGCTTTTGTACCGGTTATGCCAGAGCTGCTGTGGAGGGATACCGTCGACGTTTTTCACACAGTAATCCTCTTCCAAATTGTCTTTCTATAGTTCGCTAAATGTATAATTTTTTCATTAGCCTGCTATAACTTTTTCATATTGTCGAATCGAACATCTATGTTGATATAAAATATTCAATTTAAAATTGATCGAGAAACACGATTTTTAAGGTTGGAATATTCTTCCTGAATCACCTGTATAGTGCCACGAAGCAAACAAAAACCCCGGTAAATATGTGAACTAATCTGAAAATTTTTAGGCGGGTTTCCGTCTGACCGATTAGGAATCACCTTAGGCAATGTGTATAGTCTGAAGCAGAACTGTTAAGTACTGATTTTACGCTTCATTTGTATAATTTGTGTTTCAGATAATTCAAGTTGATTTGAATTTATAACTCAAAATTGATCTGTATTTATAACTATTATTAATAGTTATATATAATAGGGTACACATATATAGAATTTCGCGGGAGTGTAATATGCCGTTGAGTGTACTTGAGATTGCATGCGCTCTATGCCACGCCTACCCAGGGACTTTGTTTGCTTCGACAGACTATATGTTTAATATGCATATTAAATACTATATTTTTTACAGTAGGTAGTATTAAAATTTTTATATTATAGAAATTAAAGATGAAGTTACAGACGCAATATACCACGAAAATACCAACATACAGGAGATTTATATCAAGTCTGAACCTGTGGACACCAGTGAATGTGGAGTTAAATTGGAGAGGGCTACTGTCGCAAAGATTGGTCAGTAGAGCTAGTTTAGTTGATGCTTATGTAATCATTGCTTGTTTAAAGTGTTTTCTTAGTTTATTGCTGTTTATTTCTGTTTATTGCTATAATTTATCTACGCGTATATATTTCATATATGTCAGGTGTCCTAATTTTGTAAAACTATATAGCAATGTTGCCAACTCGTGGAAAATTTCCCATAACGAGGGAAAAATAGGCACTATTTCTTGTGTTATGGGAAAAAGGGAAAAAAAGTAAAAAATCTAAGAATCGTGCGAAATTGCAGAATTTTCTCTGATATTAATAAAAATAATGATAATAGCAAATACAGGGGAAAAAAAACTACATGAAATTTCTGTGTCGTATAACTTTTGAACTTGTAATAGAGCCCTGTGTAGGTGTTTTCTTGTGGCAACATTGTTTATGCAATATTTTGGGACTTCCCTGTTTCTTTACATTTAATTGTAATATTTTCATTGAAAAATGACGTCAAAACAAAGAAAAGAAACGGGATGGGTGATGAAGTTCTCAATGCAGTTTTAGTTTTTAGGTCGAGTTTCCAGGCTAAAGATATTAACCGCACAAAATTTCGTGTGACACACCGACACTTAGAACTTCGCAAGACACACACTTTATATTATCTGTCTCATTTTGTAATACGTAACTAACAGGGAAAGTTCATTTTTTATGTTGTATATTGACAATACATTTATAATATTATCACAGTATTGGTTCGCACGGATACGCCAAAGTCTGTTTACACCACAACAGTCACCAAAGTAACCAGATCTAGTTTCGTATTACAAATTGAGACGGATTATACCAGTAAAGAATGTTTTGTACTTATTTTTTCGTTACCGTGTTGTTTTTTGCCTCTTCATTTTCAAAATAATTATGACAATTTTTTTTGCTATTCATTTTTGTTACGCTGTACTTAAAATTACATAATTTTACATTGTGGGAATTTTTGTCCGTTTGTGGGAAATTTTGTACCTTGCTGTATGAATTTTCTTCACAAAGTGTTGGCAACACTGGTATATAGTCAATTTATCGTACGAAAGTTGGGAACACATTGTGTGGTTACAGTACGTTAGCGTAATGTTGGATGTCTTTATTTGGGTTAAAAAGACAGTAAGACACCAACCAGATTGAAGCAGACTTTAAAAATTATAATTGTGCCAAAAATGTAGAACTTCATAAAATTATATTAATTATTGAAAATGTTGCTCATTATAAATGCATCTTATACTGGTACAGACGTGACTTAATCTAAAAATTTAATTCTTATAACATTGACTAAATTAATTATTTTTAATATTGTAATGGGCTTTATACAATATTTATTTTTATTATGGGGTTTTAATATATCTGAAAAGAGTTTAGGATAATATCATATTCTCTTATGGGTTCTCCCAAAAATGCTATCATTTCCTTTCTTGGCGACGTTGTCGGCTATAAAACGCGCTGATCTGTGAAGACGTGCTGACTGTGTTACCTGATTTTTGTACATAGTTGATTTTGGTGAATCATCTCTCACAAAATTCCGCATATTATTTTTGGTTCATTGGCATATTTGACACTTTGGCAACAACGATCCCATTTCACGTAAGTCATGCTGTATTTAACATTTGCACGGATTATAGTGTAGCGAGCCCGGTACGTTACTTTACAACGCACCATTTATTGTCCACTAGGTACCGAGCCTGTGATATTATATATAGTCTAATCTCAAACTGAAATGAGATTTCTGACTAAATGAGTTCGGGTAGTAGGCGTGAGTGTTATCCAGGGTTCATCATTACGATATGTGAATTAAATGATATGTATATGTACTTACTAACCGACTGATCAGGCATCTTGTTAATTAGTCTGGATTTAGCTGTTCACTTAAGTTCTTAAAGGTGACGGTTTAAACACGTTAAGTAAGACGGTTTAAAATTAATGAATTTGATTTATTAAAAGTAATATTTACAATGAGTTTAAAATATTAAAATATAGGTATTAAAAATATTAAAATATTAAAACAAATATAATCGGATAGACCACCAGAATGCCGACACAGTGCCTCTAAGAATTTAACAAATTAGATCTTTACGCTAACCGGATCGAATACTGTCTGATCTCGTCTTGACTCGCTCGGTAGCTCGCTTCGCTCGGCTTCTTCTAACAAAACCCTTACTAACCTAACCTATCCTAAAATAGTGCTTTGCCCTTAAACTAGAAGATGCCTAACTCGCTCCGCTCGGTTTTATACTTTTACTAACTAAACCTAATTACCTTGTTTTTAGGAGCATAGTACTATTTTATTTTCCCCCATACTAGCCCAATTAAAATGCGTATCATGCGTATCAAGAGACAGGAGTTTTTATAAAACATTTCTAGGCATTTCTAGGAAAAGGGTTTAAGCTTTCTTCAAGAAGATGCTAGTGTTCAAAGTTATTAAGCAATAACTGTGAACAAATGTCTCCTTGAACAATGAACCATTTAAGAATATATTTCTAAAGTGTACGTGCTGAAACGAAAGGTTTCTAATTTTATTTTATTATCTGAATTTTTAAAAAAAATGTACCCATTAAAAAAATCCCAAAAAATTCCTTTCAAAGAAATTCTCGCGACGGGTGGTTTGTAAAAGTTTGCCATTGTTCCAGCGGTCTAAACGATTTGTTACAATAGATATTTTGGTGAAACCCTAGAAATGAATAATCTTACAAGAACTGCTGATTTTGTATAATGTAAAACAAAATGCTCTTAATATTGAACTGATTTATTAAGTGATTTTATTTGGAAATTTTCCTATTACATGATATAAATAAACGTTTACACTGAAAACAATACATAGTAGTAAACATGAGCATTTATATTTCAGAGAGTACAGATCCTTTGGAGACAAAAGTCACAACAACTACTCTAGACACGCCTCAATATAACTACAACACTGAGGAGATTGACATTAAGTCAGAACATGGAGGTGAGGATGAATATAAGGAGATTGCAGCTGGAAAAGATACAGGTCAGTAGGTCATACTGTCATAGGTATACAGTGCTTCATACTGACGTTAGTTGTAGTACTGCATAAATTAAAAACATATAAAATAATTAAATTAAATGCAGCTAAAAATTATTAATAATAAATCATCACACTTCTAATCTTGCTGTAAGTGTGTAATTTTTTCAAAGTCATAACAATAAATAATTCTAGAGTCATGCCAGACACGCTCTCATTAAACAGACTGTATATTTATTTATTATTATCTCATTAATTAGAAAAGTTTGTTTTGTAGATATTGTAACATCATTCAGTAAATCAAATGAGGATTGCGAGTCAAAGACTATCGACAAGTGTATACAAACCACAACAAAGCCATATGGCTGTAACATATGTAAGAAGACTTTCGCTGAAACTAGTATTCTTGTTGAACATAAACGACTTCATTGTGATGAGAGACCATTCAAATGTGATCAGTGTGATAAAGCATTTTCACAGTTATCAAATCTCCTTGTTCACAAACGACTTCATTCCGGTGAGAAACCATATAAATGTGATCATTGTGATAAAACATTTTCACAGTTATCAAATCTACTTAGTCACAAACGAGTACATTCTGGAGAAAAACCCTTCAAATGTGATCAGTGTGATAAAGCATTTTCAGTGTCATCAAATCTTGTTGATCATAAACGAGTACATTCTGGAGAGAAACCATTCAAATGTGATCAGTGTGATAAAACATTTACAGTTTCATCAAGTCTCGTTACTCACAAACGGGTACATTCTGGAGAGAAACCATTCAAATGCGAGGATTGTAATAAAGCATTTTCACAATCTGCAGATCTCATTAGACACAAACGAATACATTCTGGAGACAAACCATTCAAATGTGATCAGTGTGATAAAGCATTTTCCGTTTCATCAAATCTCAATAGTCACAAACGCGTACATTCTGGTGAAAAGCCATACAAATGTGATCAGTGTGACAAAGCGTATTCAGGTTCAGCAAATCTCACTGCTCACAAACGAAGACATTCTGGAGAGAAACCCTTTAAATGTGACCAATGTGATAAAGCATTTTCACAGTTAGTCCATCTCGTTATTCATAAAAGAATACACTCTGGAAGGAGGCCATTCCAATGTGACCAGTGTGATAAAGCATTTAAACAATCAGGACAACTTATTAGGCACAAACGAACACATTCTGGAGAAAAACCATTTAAATGTGATCAGTGTAATAAGGCATTCGGTGTGTCTTCACAGCTCACCGAACACAAATTTGTGCATTCTGGAGAAAAACCATTCAAATGTGAGCAATGTTATAAAGCATTTTCACACTCATCAAATCTCATTAGACACAAAAGACTACATTCTGGAGAGAAACCATTCAAATGTGATCAGTGTGAAAAACAATTTTCATTGTCATCAAATCTCCTTGATCACAAACGAGTGCACTCGGGAGAGAAACCATTTAAATGTGACCAGTGTGGTAAAGCATTTTCAGTGGCAGCAAATCTCATTACTCATAAGCGATTACATTCTGGAGAGAAACCCTTCAAATGTGATCAGTGTGATAAAGCATTTTCACAGTTAGTTAATCTAGTTACTCACAAACGAAAACATTCTGGAGGGAAATCATTCAAATGTGACCAATGTGATAAAGCATTTACATATCCACAAAATTTGGTTAAACACAAACAAATACATTCTAGAGAAGAGCCATTGAAATGTTAGCAGTGTAATTCTTATTGTAGATATCAACTGATATGTTCATATGTACATAAAATAATTTCAGATGCCAGAATGTATAAAGCTATATTTTGTCAAAATGCCAGGTCATTAACTTGTCAATAATAATGCTGTAGAAATCAAATGGGGGCTTGAAAGTATGGCGCTGCCGGTAAAATTTAGTGTAATTATTATTTTTTTTTCATATAAGTAATATATAAGTAATCATTTTCAATTATTAAGTTGTCATGGTGTAAATAAACGTAAAATTGTATTTTAAATCTTTTTTAATACTTTATGGTTAAAGAATATCACACTTTAGGTTATTCTATACATAAATAAAAAAAAATTCATTGACGTGTTTTGATCCGATCCATTTGATAAATCCAGCTACTTTTAATAACTTAATTTTTCATGTGTGTAATAACTGTGGTAACACTAAATAATTAAAAATGTCGGTTGGGTAATAACAGGTATCAACTTTTAAATCTTCCTAGTTTATTGAAAAGGGGTCTACTTGAACAATCTTTTTCATGTATCGGTCTACATCACTATTATACACTATCACATAATTGTTTATAGAGTACACTGTAAGAAAGGTATTTAAAATAACTAAATTACGTAAATATTAGTAAAATTTATACATACAAAAAAGAAACCTATAAAAAACAGT
The DNA here is from genome assembly GCA_963971575.1 of Liopterus haemorrhoidalis. NCBI lineage: Eukaryota > Metazoa > Arthropoda > Insecta > Coleoptera > Dytiscidae > Liopterus > Liopterus haemorrhoidalis. The sequence continues at coordinate 49,549,127 of OZ020613.1, forward strand.
CGAATATAAACAAATATTTATCACCTACAGTTAAATGTTTCATCAAATCTTTATTCTTGTAGTTCTTTATTATTGAGAAAAGATAATTGCTATCACAAAAAAAGTTTTAAAAAAATATCTATACCTAAGCACATAAACTCGTTATTCGCACATAAAATTTGGGAAAATAACATAACAATGCATAGGAAAACACTTTTATTATTCCTCTAGGACATGAAATAACATGACCCGTGACGTAAGATTAAACTGATCTATTTCTAATACCCTTTTCACACCAAATGTTTAAGATACGATGTTAAACTCAAGCTGAGTTCAAGTACTAGTGTTAAAGGCGTGACGACGCTTTAACACAAACTATGTTTAAGGCAGAGATCTCCATGTTGAAGATAGTACGCATTGGCAACATAATTTCTAATATAAAAAAAATACTGTTTGAATTTGTGCTGTCAATATTTTATATTATCATAAACAAGAATAATGTATTATATCGAAGTTATAAGAAGTTAATACTTATTGTTATAATTAAATTAGTTATTTTAATCATGTATTTAATACAATACAGAGCTACAATAATTAATGTAAAATGTATTGACTTATATGTTAATATAGGTGTAATATATTTTTTATTGCAGAATAGAATCAAATATCCATATGTGTTTAATAATAATTTAAAATGTGCGTCAGCGCAGATAATTCAAAGCTAGTAATTTCCTGACGCCTAACTTAAGAATAAAATTACCGTAGCAGTTGGCAGTACCAGAGATTTAAACATCTAGTGTGAAAGCAAACTGATCTTAAATATCGGTGGACTTTCACTTATATTATATAATAAGTTCTAGTGTGAAAAGGGTATGTTTTTATTAAGTTTAATGTGTTTCAACACACTATTCTAGATTAGTTGACAATAATCTGCACGGACAGCTACTTTTTTGAAATAATAAAGCCAGTTTCTTACTGCCGGTTTGTAATTGGAATAAATATGGATGATATGGGAGAAAATGATATTATTAAGAAAAGGATTGATATTAAGACAAAATATAAAGATACTGAGGAACATGAGGTGAAGACAGAGATAGAGAACATGACTGAAACAGATAATGGTTAGTAGTGAACATGTTTACAAAGGTCATTTCAATTAAAAATTCAATATATAAAGAGATATGCTGATAAGATAGCTTCTGGCCTTACTTGCTGATTGGTTTAGCGCGGAGCCGAGTATAGAATGAATAAAGTTGTCAAATTGAAACCTGCTATGAAGATACCGAGCGATCATTATTTCTAGACCGTTACTACTTTATAACAGTAAATAATGAGTTTAAAAATATCAAAACTGCATTCTAATTCACAGCTGAAAATTCCAATTTAACAAAGAACCAATCAGATTACTTCGTTTGCCTGAACTCACCCGAGGAACAACGTAAATATGTGTTGCTAACTTAATATCTGTTATCAACTCATTGGCATGTAGAAAAATATAGTGTTTATTTAATAATCAATTCGTATAATGTAATAAAAATAGAATGTAAGCTTATGTGTACATGTCCTTGGAAATAAGTTTGATAAATAAATGTTTTTGTCAAGTATTGCATAACGGTCAAGATTTGATGATCGCTCTGTACAACATTTATGATATTTTTTAAAACCCCTTTTAACAAAAGTTCTTACTTTATTCATTTCATATACGCCTCTTGTACCGATAATGCCAGAGCTCTTCCAAATTGTCTTTCTGTAATTCTGTAAATGCATGTATTTGTCTTTAACATATATAACTTTATAATTTTGTCGAATTGAACCTACAGTAGTGGCCATAGAATTAACAACGATACATAAAAATTCGAGTTTTTAACTGAAAGTAATAACCAAATTCAAATAATTATTTCTTCTTTTGTAAACAAGTACAAACATGTTTATTTTACATGTTTTTAACATCAGAACACGTTAATACCTGTTTCTCAAAATAATAAAAATTTTATTGCATATTTCTTCGAATTTATTGTGGACAAATAAATAACAACGGAAGGGTTTAACACAATTTTATTTAGTTTGAGCTAAATATCTGATCTATTCGGACGATTTTAGTGTATTGTGCTTTACAATTTGTGTATTACGATTTAATTGTATTTATATTCATATTTCCACATGGGGAAAAGAAAAAGTTGTACCCCTGAGGTACGAAGAATTATTATTAATTTAATAAACGAAAACTGGTCATACAGTGCAATTGCACAACATTTTAAATGCTCTAAGAGGATGGTTTTTAATGCTGTTCAACATTTTAAGAAAAACCAAACAACTAATAATGTTCCAAGAAAAGAGAAATGTCGGAAGACGGATGCATTTACCGATAGACGAATAGTGCGCTTAGCAAAACAAGACCCAAAAAAAAACTGCTGTGGATATTCACAAAGAAGTTTTTGCAGAACAAGAAGCTAATGTATCCGTCCGAACAATACGTAGACGATTGGATGAAGCAAACTTGTTTGGCCGAGTCATACAGATGAAACCATTGGTTTAAAAAAAAAAAATAGACTACGCCGATTGGCAAGGGACATCGCATTTGCGCATTTGCGAGGGAACATCGACAATGGACAATCAATCAGTGGAAAATGTGCTGTTTACAGACGAAACGAAGGTTACTAGATTTGGATCGGACGGTAAAATGTATGTTCGAAGACCTCCTAACACATCATTCAAACCACAATACACCAGACAATCCGTCAAACACGGAGGTGGAAATATTATGGTGTGGGGGTGTTTTTCTTGGAGAGGAGTTGGACCACTTTACCGTGTAGATGGTATCATGGACCAGCATCAATACATCAGTATTTAGAAAATGTTCTAGAACCCTAGGCTGATGGATATTTACCAGTTAGTTGGAAGTTAGTACAAGATAACGGCCCGAAACACACCGCTAAATCGGTGAAACGGTGGCTGGACCAACAGGATTTTTCAGTTATTGATTGGCCATCATGTAGTCCAGACCTTAACCCTATAGAAAACCTTTGGGTGAGGTTAAAAAGAAAGTAGGACAAAAAAAAATTATAAAAATCTTGATCAATTATTCGAGGATATTGAAATTGCTTGGTATTCCATTCCAACTGATTACTGCCAGAAATTAATTACATCAATGGACCGAAGATGCAATGAAGTAATTAAAAAAAAAGGTTTCCCAACTAAATATTAATACAATTGTAACAATTTTTCCAAAATATAATCTTTTTTAAACAAATTAATTAGTGTTTTTAAATTATGCGTCCCCTCTTAAATAGCGGTCTTACAAAAAAAATTAGGGGTAAACTAGCCCTTTACAGGTAAGTTGATATTTTCTTTTATGTTGTATACTAACGTTAGTTCCGTAAAATAGATAAGAAGATATTACTTTATTTGTCTACACTAATCCATTTTATTACTATATTCTCAAATTAATGTATCGTTGTTGATTCTATGACCGCCACTGTATGTTGACATAAAGTTTTCTGTTTAAAATTGTTCGAGGAACACTTTTGGCTAATACTTCCTGTATCACTTATTCACTTATCACTTTAAGGATCACGTAAATAATATATTTTTATAGTAAGTAATAATTTAAATTTATATATTATAGAAATTAAAGATGAAGTTATAGACGAAATATACCAGGATAATACCAAAATAGAAGAGATTTACATCAAAACTGAACCTGTGGACACCAGTGAATGTGAAGTTAAATTGGAGAGTGCAATTGTCGCCAAGACAGGTCAGTAGAGCTAGTTTAATTGTTGCGTATGTTATTATTGCTTGTTTAAAGTGATTTCTTAGTTTACTGCTAATCTGTATCACGTGACCCAATTTCTTACAGCCATATAGGTATAGATAAATTGTTTTCAATCAAAATACTTCTTAAGTTGTTTCTTACAGTTTTGTTTATAAATCTTAAGTTTACATGTAGTGGTTTATTATAATCTTAGTGTTAATTTATCTTTGTAATTTGTAAATTTTTGGGAGAGGGAATGAACTTTATTTTTGTATAACCTTGACTTTGAATAATTTTGACTCGCGACTTGGCTGGATAGAAGACAGTTATCGAATTCTCATTTTCTTTTCACTTAATAAATAATAATAATACTCTAGACTTACAACTCTAGGTTTATTAGAATTTGCACCTATTTAAAGTATTTTCGTTTGTGTTGCCCAACCTACACTAAACTACACCACAACTACACGTATGGCGTTCGTTTGTGTTTGTGACACCTGTATGTAATGTGTTCGTTTGTATTTATGAACTTGTTCAGGGCTGGCAAAATCTACACTTGCTCAGGAGTGAGTGTAACTCCAGGCAACCTGTAAAAAGGCGGCAAACCTAATCTAACTTGACTATAATCTGTATTCGGTCTAGCGGAAATTTTTGATTTTAAATCTACCTATCTATCATATATCGATCATGAATCGAGTGATATATATATATATAGAAGGAAAGTTTTATAATACTGTCAACATTTATAGTACGATCATCGCCGTTGTCAACTAACAATAACATTTTGGAGATCAATTCAGCGTTTAAACTGTTCGTATTATCTTATTTACTATTGCTTTAGCACAAATTTGTTTTAAAAAGTGAGGCTATCAACTTGGTCTGGAAACGTGATTCGCCTGCCTGGAAAACCGTTCGTTTGTATTCCTGTTGCCAGCAGTTCGGAAGAAGTTTTTAGTTGCACTGTGACGTGAGCTGCTCTTGTCATGGACAAGTTTGGTACAACGCAAACGAACAAACCTTTAGTAACTGGAGTATAGACAGATAACCACATGACTGACGGTATATGGAAACTTTGTTCATACGTACGAAACACTAGAAATGAATAATCTTACAAGAACTGCTGATGTATAATGTAAAACAAAATGTAATATTGAACTGATTTATTAATGGATTTTATTAAATTTTCCTATTACAAGTGGGACTAAAGAATCATTTACACTGAAAACAATACAGAGTAGTAAATATGAGTATTTTCAGAGAGTCAAGATCCTTTGGAAACAACAAGCACAACAACTACTGTAGATACGTCTCCGTATAACTACAACACTAATATTATTATCACTGAGGAAATTGACATTAAATCAGAACATGGAGATGACGATGAACAAGATACAGGTCAGTCAATAATTTACTATTATTATATGAACATAGGAAAACGGTGCTTCATATTGACGTTAGTATTGCATAAATTAAAAACACGTAAAATAATTAAATTAAATGTAGATAAAAATTATTATTAATAAATCATAATAGTTTTAATACATAAAAAAAAATCCAACATATTTTGCAAACAACTTACCCTTACATAATTTTATATACATATTTAAATTTTAACAAAAAAATCTCATTCGTCATTCGTCAATCGTCATTTTGGTTTGCTTTTGTGATTTTTTGTTTTCTAAAAAGTATTTTTCAATAGTTTTTTCCAAATGTAGCAATGCCAAATCTGTTTTAAATTTTGATTAAAAGTGAAAAATACTGAATTGTTTCAACTACTGAAAATGCATCCTTTATATTATGTGTTTGGAACTCGGTAGTTTCTTCCATTTCCACTTTGTCGTTATTTATTTCCGACCCCAAATTCGGATTTGACCTAGGTAAAATTTCATCTTCCGTCATATCAACCTCCGTTTAGACTTCTTCATCAATGTTTGAAAAATTTACATTATTGTTTTTCATTTCGCCATATCTATGTCGATGACCTTCCTTCAACTCGTACTGTCGCGTTTCGCCTTGCCTTTTCATAATTCAGCAATTCCCCTAACCAAGTCGGTACATCACCGGCGTTTTCGTGTTTGGCAGTGGTTATCCGTCGTTATAAAAGATAATTTGACCCAAATTTAAAGCCATTTTTCGTCGTTATATTAATTTTGTCCTATTATCCGATGTCGTTATAATAAGCCTCACGTATAAAAAGTTATGCTTCTGGCCGGGACGCAAAAACCGATATTTCGTTATATCAGATGTTATAAAGGATATCTACTGAATTTATGTATTATTATTTCAGTTAATGGTGTAGGTCGTTACTTTGTGAAAATTCATATTAATAATAATACAATAACTATGTTTTTATTTCACTTTATTAACTTGCCAAAGAGATCCCATTGTTAAACCTTCTTTTTGTGAATAAAATATTCAAAATTTTCCGAAAACCTTCATTCACAGATGTTATTATACCTGCAGATTCTTTTAATCCTTTAAAACATAAATTATAAGCTTACAATAGTATGATTCACAGAGCCCTAGTTATCCCAATGTCGGAAAAGGATAAAATTCAAGAAATACATATGATAAAGACTATTGCAGCAAACAACGGATTTTTCTCAGATATAATTAACAAAATCATAAACAGAAAGTAGCATGAAGAAATTCAACCCAATAATTCTTTTCATGTTTTGCCGTATTATGGTCAAATATCAAAAAATTTAGGTAATAGTCTGAGAAAATATAACATTAACGTTGCATATAAACCCAATAAAAACTTTAGTAAAACCTTATTAAATGCCAAAGATAAATCAGATATTTATAATAATAGCGGAGTGTATAAACTAGATTGTTTAGAATGTGATAGTGCGTACATAGGCCAAGCAGGAAGTTGTTTTGCTACTAGATGTGAAGAGCATCTAAAATTATTTCATTCCGAAAAGAAGATTCCAATTTTAGCAAACATTTACTTGACACGGGACACATTTCTCCACAATTAACAGATATGAAAGTGCTACATATATGTTGGGAAGTGGTTGTAGAAAAACTGTCGTAGTAAATAAATATAGTTTAATTAATATATCTTTTATAAATACAGAATATACAAAATAATAATTATATGTCAAATATCAAATTATATTATCATAGCAACGACTTCCAGTTGAAAAGCAACCTAGCAACCGATACTATAAAATATTGATATATTTTTTTTTAACATTCCCACTTAATGAAAAATAAATTTGGTTTTCATTTTTCATTATTTAATATATCCCCATATTTTTAGTACAAAAACGCTGTTTCTCGGTTGTTACTGCTTTGGTTAGGCTGTCTGCAACCATTTCTTCACTTGAAATATGTTGAATTGATATAGTTTCATCTTCAACACAATCTCGAACATAATGATGACGAACGTCTATATGTTTGGTTCTGGCTCGATATCCGTCAGAATCCGCTAGTTTTATAGCACTATTATTGTCGCATTTAATTTTTAAAGCCGATTTGTTTACAGAATGGTTAAATTCATCTCCAAGCTGTTTCAACCAAATGGCTTCTTGAGTAGTAAATGCTAATGCCATATATTCCGCCTCGGTAGTGGATAAGGCTACTGTTGGTTGCCTTTTTGATGCCCATGATATGGCTCCACCTGACAATTTAAAAACATATCCGGTGCAGGATCGTCTTTTATCGACATCTGAGGCCCAGTCTGCATCACAGTATCCAGTGACTTGTTCAGATTTTGAATAATGTAGTTTGTACTCACTTGTTCCTTTTAAATAGCGACATATGCGCTTAACTGCTGTCCAATGTGCTTCACCATGATTGCTATTGAATCTACTGACATCATTTACAGCGAACGCTATGTCAGGACGAGTACATTGGGCTATATAAAGCAAACTGCCCACTGCTTCTTGGTATGGGACTTTACCCACCAAGTTATTTGTTTGTGCCATTTCAACTGATAACTTTTGATTTGGATCGCTTGGCGTGCTCACTGGCTTACAATCTGACATACCAAATCTTGTTAAAACTTCGTTTATGTACTTTGTTTGGTTCAATGATATCCCATCAGTTTCATAATTGATATTTAAACCAACAACATTTTGAGCAACACCCAAGTCCTTCATTTGAAATGCACTACACAGTTTTTGTTTTAAACTGTTGCGAGATTTTTCATCTTTCCAAAAAATCAGTAGATCATCTACATATATAGCAACAATTAATTTTGGATTTTCACTATAATATATGCATGGATCAACTTTAGATTTCTTTAAACCAAATGACTGTAGCATTTTTGAGAGTTTCAGGTTCCATTGTCTCCCGCTTTGTTTCAACCCATAAATTGCCTTGTTTAGTTTACATACTTTATTGCTACCGTCGTTGAAAACTTCGGGTTGTTCCATATATATTTCTTCTTTTAAATCACCTTGCAAAAAGGCTGTTACAGCATCCATCTGATCAATTTTTAATTTATTTTTCATGGCTAAAGCTATTAAATACCTTATTGACGTGTATCTTACTACAGGAGAATAGGTTTCTGTGTAGTCAATTCCGTATCTCTGCGAGCATCCCTTAGCAACTAACCTTGCCTTATATTTTATTGTTTGGCCGTCTTTATTTGTTTTTTCTTTGAAAATCCACTTGCATTTTACCGACTTTCTGTCTTTCGGTAAATCTACAATGTCCCAAGTATGATTTTCTTGTAAAGATTTTAGTTCCTTCTCAATAGCTGTTTTCCACTGGTTGGAATCATGACGTGAAAGTGCTTCTTCAATGTTTGAAGGATCCCCTTCTCCATGATTCGCTTCTGTAGTGTACAGAAAACCGTCATACCTCATTGGAGGTTTGGATACACGTGAAGATCTTCTTACTTCTGGTGGTACGGTGTCTGCTTCTTTTTCTTCATCTTGTGTTTCAGTTGCATTTCTAAAATCCTCGTAATTTGATGTTTTAGATTTTTCAATTTCATTATGTGAATCTTCATCTTTTCTGTTTTCCATTGAAGTTCCATCTTCTTCGTCTTCATTTTTTCCCACTGAAACTTGATCTTCTGCTTCTTCGTTAAATGTAGTGTATTCCCCAATTTCTGGTTCAGGTTCCATAAAGACTATGTCCCTACTAAGTACATATTTCTTTGTTATAGGATCTATACACCTATAACCTTTGGTGTCTTCACTATAACCCACGAAAATCAATTTCTTCGACTTTTTGTCTAATTTTAACCTTTTTTGTTTAGGGATGTGAACCATAATTTCAGACCCAAAAATTCTCATATGGTTTACATTAATCTTTCGTCCAGACCATATACCTTCTGGCGTTTCATCAATTAAGTTGCTACTTATTGATCTATTAATAATATACACAGCAGTATTGACTGCTTCGGCCCAGTAAGTTTTGTCCATTTTCGCATCAAACAGCATGCACTTGGCTCTTTCAACAATTGTGCGGTTAGCTCGTTCTGCGATGCCATTTTGCTGTGGGGTATAAACGTTGGATGTCTGATGAATGATCCCAAACTTCTTGCAAAATGTATCGAAATCATTGTTGCAGTATTCTTTGCCATTATCTGTTCGGAAGATTGTAATTTTTCTTCCTGTTTGGGTCTCCACCAGCTCCTTGAATCGCTTGAAAATATCAAGCACTTCCCCCTTGGACCTTAAGAAATATACAAAAAATTTACGTGTATAATCATCAATCAAGGTTAAGAAATACTTAGCTCCTCCAATCGATGTCGTCTCCATTGGACCGCATAAGTCAGAGTGGATTAGATCGAGCATACCATCCGTCTTCGATTTGGAATGTTTGAATGATGCTCGAGCTTGTTTACCCTCTAAGCAAACTTCACATTTTATTTTCTCCATCTCGCCTTGGATATCCATGCCATCGACTACTCCTTTTCCCATCCTTAGAAGGTCAGCATAATTGATATGCCCAAAACGACGATGCCATTTATGTAGAGTATTGCTAGCAGATGCTACCATGCAACTTGCTGATTTATCTTCAATTTTGTATACACCAGATTTACATTTTGTGTGGACTAATAGATGATTATTTTTATCATAAATGCTACATCCATTTTTATTGAATATTACAGTGTTATTCTTTTCGACAATTTTTGCGATTGATAATAAATTTACAGTTAGATCTGGAACTATCAGTACTTTTTCAACATCAATTTTACAATTTTTTATGCACAACAACGCGTCACCAACACCCGTTACATTTAGTTTTGAGTTATTAGCGACCGTAATGCTTTTAATGTTACAATTTTCTTTATTATTTATACAGAACGGCACGGACGTCATGTGGTGTGTTGCACCACTGTCTATATACCATTCATTGGATTTATATTTATTATCTTCTTGCGAAAAATATCCAGTTGTAAACGCGCCTTTACAATTAGCTTCGGTCTTTACCAAATTATTATTTTTAAATTTTTTATCACGGCATTCCGATGCCTTATGATTTTTCCTGCCACAATTGTAACATTTAATAACTTTTTTATTCCACGTGTTGTTGTTATTACTTTTATAATGCTTCTTATTTCCACCTAGGAAAGCAGTATTTGTTTTATTGCTGTACTCTGTTTCCAATAATTTTGACTTTATAGAATCTCCAGTAATTTTAATATTACTGCTTTCGATTCCCATGATTAATGGCTTAAAATCTTCTGTTAGACCAGCTAGTAGGATAGCACCAATCCATTCTTCGGTTATGCTAAACCCGACGCCTTTTAGTTTATTGGCTGTTCCTATGACCATGTTTACATAATCAGACATGCTGTCACAATTTTCCAATCTAACCGTGATTAATTTTCGTAGTAGTCCAATTTGTCTACTTAAGCCTTTATCATCGAATAAATTTTCGAGAGCATTCCATATTTCAGATGCAGTTTGTAGCGTTTGCACATGCACAAATAATGATTCATTTATTGACAAAACGATACGTGCTTTTGCCTTTTTCAACTTGTCTGCATCTACCACTGTACATGGTGTTTCGATACACTCATCCAGCCCGTGAAATTCTAACATGGTTTTCATGGCAAATTTCCATGTATGATAGTTTTCACTTCCTTTTAGCTTCTCAACCCAATTATTATCATTAGTTGTCATTTTTGCAACGAATGCCAGTGAACAACAAATGTATCACAACTTAAAAATGTTCTTACAACTTTTTTCTGATTTATAAACGCGACACACGCTTTTTTAAACTTTTATTTTCACTTACAGTTTTCTCTGCCGTTATCTGGGCCCATAACCTGTTGGGAAGTGGTTGTAGAAAAACTGTCGTAGTAATAAATAAATATAGTTTAATTAATATATCTTTTATAAATACAGAATATACAAAATAATAATTATATGTCAAATATCAAATTATATTATCATAGCAACGACTTCCAGTTGAAAAGCAACCTAGCAACCGATACTATAAAATATTGATATATTTTTTTTTTAACAATATATGTAATAAGGGTAAAAAACTGTCATTATTTGAAGCCATAGAAATTAATAAATTTAAATATAGTTATCCAGATAACATCTTAAATGAACAATTAGACTTAAATACCACGTCGCTCAATAAGTCTCCGGTCTAACTAAGAAAAACATTTTTTTTTTTTAGAAATTCGACTTTATTCATCAACATACTCTTCTCCAAGAGTGATACATTCATTCTAATGCTCCTAAAAATAAAAAAATTAAAATTAATTAATTAATTTAAATTCATCATATGGGTCTGTCAACAGTTTTGCCATATACAGCGTGTTTGTTTGAAACGGGGCACCCCGAAAATCTCCTTTATTTGTAAAGATACAAAAAATCTTCAGAACAAAAGTTAAACTAGACAAAAAGGCCCATCTAAAGGTTACTATAAGAATTCTGAGGCACTTCCGGTTTCACCGGAAATGATGTCAACTTTTGATCTAGCATAGGGAATCGATAATTTTATATTTTTTCCTAAAAGTACATTAAATAAGCTTTACAATGACACCAAAAACTCATATTTTTATGTTAACCATTTCAAAATGGCGACCATTTATTTACAAAATAATAATCAACATAAGTTTTACAAAGTTGAACGTAGCAAGCTTTGAAAACAATAAAAAAGAAACAAAATATCTCTAAAATAAACTGTTATAACTAGTTATTATATGAAATAAATGAAATAACTTAAATTTTAATTTTGCAATTAAATAATGTTTTATAAATAACAAGAGTTTAATAGTTTATTTTGCTTATTTTTGTTTGAAAAAAAAATTGTATTATTTGGTAGTAAGTCGTTAGAGATATTTTGTTTCTTTTTTTATTGTTTTCAAAGCTTGCTACGTTCAACTTTGTAAAACTTATGTTGATTATTATTTTGTAAATAAATGGTCGCCATTTGGAAATGGTTAACATAAAAATATGACTTTTTGGTGTCATTGTAAAGCTAATTTAATGTACTTTTAGGAAAAAATATAAAATTATCGATTCCTTATGCTAGATCAAAAGTTGAAATCATTTCCGGTGAAACCGGAAGTGCCTCAGAATTCTTATAGTTACCTTTAGATGGGCCTTTTTGTCTAGTTTAACTTTTGTTCTGAAGATTTTTTGTATCTTTACAAATAAAGGAGATTTTCGGGGTGCCCCGTTTCAAACAAACACCCTGTATATGTCAGACCGGAGACTTATTGAGTGAAGTGTTACCTTTCCCTTATTGGACTTAAAATTGTAATATATACCCTCACTGTAATTGTAATATATCCTAGTAGAGTATATATAACTAGATGTAAGTTTGTAATTATTACACTTAATAATATCCTAATAAGACGTAACAACTTTTGTCGTTAATTATGTAAGTTAACAAAAAGAAATAAAAACATAGTTATGGTATTATTATTATAATTTTTATTTCATTAATTAAAAAAGTTTGTTTTTCAGATATTGTAACATCATCCAGTAATTCGAATGAGGATTGTGAGTCAAAGACTATCGATAATTGTAACCAAACCCAAACAAAGCCATATAGGTGCAATATATGTAAGAAGACTTTTGCTGGAGCTAGTTTTCTTGTTGAACATAAACGACTTCATTGTGAAGAGAAACCATTCAAATGTGATCAGTGTGATAAAGCATTTTCGAAGTTATCAAATCTCCTTGTTCACAAACGACTTCATTCTGGTGAGAAACCATACGAATGTGATCATTGTGATAAAACATTTTCACAGTTATCAAATCTCCTTAGTCACAAACGGGTACATTCCAGAGAGAAACCCTTCAAATGTGATCAGTGTGACAAAGCATTTTCAGTGTCATCAAATCTTGTTGATCACAAACGAGTACATTCCGGAGAGAAACCGTTCAAATGTGATCAGTGTGATAAAACGTTTGCAGTTTCATCAAGTCTGGTTACTCACAAACGGGTACATTCTGGAGAGAAACCATTCAAATGCGATCATTGTGATAAAGCATTTTCACAATTAGCAGACCTCATTAGACACAAACGAATACATTCTGGGGAAAAACCATTCAAATGTGATCAGTGTGATAAATCATTTTCACACTCATCAAATCTCATTAGGCACAAAAGACTACATACTGGAGAGAAACCATTCAAATGTGATCACTGTGATGTAGCATTTTCACAGTTATCAAACCTCATTAGTCACAAACGAATACATTTTGAAGATAAACCATTCAAATGTGATCAGTGTAATAAGGCATTTTCAAATTCATCAAATCTCACAGCTCACAAACGAGTACATTCTGGAGAGAAACCATTTAAATGTGATCAATGTGATAAAGCATTTAAACAATCAGGACAACTTATAATCCACAAAAGGATACACTCTGGAGAGAAACCATTCAAATGTGATCAGTGTGATAAAGTATTTAAACAATCAGGACCGCTTACTAGGCACAGACGGATACATTCGGGAGAAAGGCCATTCAAATGTGATCAGTGTAATAAAACCTTCGGTGTATCTTCACAGCTTACTGAACACAAATTTGTGCACTCTGTAGAGAAACCATACAAATGTGATCAGTGTCATAGAGCATTTTCACACTTGTCAAATCTCATTAGGCACGAACGAGTACATTCCGGAGAAAAACCCTTCAAATGTGATCAGTGTGATAAAGCATTTTCAGTTTCATCAAATCTTGTCGTTCACAAACGAGTACATTCTGGAGAGAAAGCATTCAAATGTGATCAATGTAATAGGTCATTCGGAGTCTCTTCACAGCTTGCTGAGCATAGCTTAGTACATTCTGGAGAGAAACCATTCAAATGTGATCAGTGTGATAAAGTATTTTCACATTTATCACAATTCATTAGGCACAAACGAGTACATACTGGAGAGAAACCATTCAAGTGTGATCAATGTGATAAAGCATTTTCAGTGTCATCAAATCTCATTGCTCACAAACGAATACATTCTGGAGTGAAGCCATTTAAATGTGATCAATGTGATAAAGCATTTTCACAGTTAGTCCATCTTGTTACTCACAAACGAATACATTCTAGAGAAGAACCATTGAAATGTTAGCAGTGTAATTTTCGTTGATGAGGTACCTGTAGCGACAAGGGTCGTTTAGCTAATTTACTTAATTATTGAGGAGACACATTTAAAGAACAAGTCAATCTTAAAATCTGTAAATGCTCACATTCAAAACTATTTAATAGTAATAGTAATTCATATCGTAACATTGGATAAATTTTATTAGAAAAATTATAGTGTATGACAATCTTTCCTCATCAGTTTTTAGTTCTGCAATTTAATTTTAATACCAACAAAAAAAATGCGTTATAAAAATAATAAATGTACCATTTATACTTATGTTTTATTACAAGTGAAGAAGAAAGTTTATTAGTTTTTAAAATTTTACAATTTTATTCTATTGAAGGAAACTTCAGCTGTTCGTATAATTAAAACAAGTTATTTCATGTGGATATCCCAAAACTGTGTTTGTTTGTAATTATTTGACTGATTTCTTGTGTGGAATAAATTGTCATTTTTTTTTTTTTTATAAATAAAATTTCAAAAGATATGTATAGATTTTAAGTATTCAAATAAATGGTTTAAGTAAAGTTTAAGTATAATATTTTATTTTTTCTATTAGTATAATCTAGCACTAGCATTATAACCTTTTAAAATTTTTATTAACACACCGATAATTTTATCACAAAATGGATTCACATATATTTCGACTATTTTTTAATACTCAGTTAGAATTCAAATATACTGTTTACAGCAAGATGACATATATTTTTCCAAAAATTGATTATAAACCGATACGGTTTATAATAATAAATTATTCATTGGTAATTACAACATATAAATTGTTCAACCAGGTCAAAACAAAAGTACAATGATGAATAAAAAATACCAAACTTTAGGGGTAAAATAAAAAAGAAAAAAAAAACTGTCATAAGACTTTCTAAATATTTTTAAAATACCCCTATATGTTTACTAGAAAACCGTGTTGAAGTAGATAGTTCAAGAACTGAACAACTTCTTCGCTGATCAACACTGGAGCTTCCAATAAGATTCACCGTCAGACCATAAGTCGAAAACTAAGCAGAAGTGGCTTATAAACAATGTA
This sequence comes from Liopterus haemorrhoidalis, assembly GCA_963971575.1. Taxonomy (NCBI): domain Eukaryota; kingdom Metazoa; phylum Arthropoda; class Insecta; order Coleoptera; family Dytiscidae; genus Liopterus; species Liopterus haemorrhoidalis. The sequence goes on from OZ020613.1 coordinate 49,564,424, forward strand.
CTAACCTTCATTTCTTCTGCTGATTGACCGCCTAACAGTTTTGACCTTAATTCCTTGAACTATAAATTTTAGACCGTGTTTCCGTCCGGACATGGCTTGCAGAAGTCACCCTCAATCGCTAATCTGAAGCTCTCCCGAATGAAGGCAACGAAGATTTTTTTTTTTTTGTAAAATCCCTTCGTTATTATATTGACGATTGGCCGCCATGACTTAAGCGCTGTGTAACGGCCAGAAGTGGTCATTTTGAAAATTGATTGTTGTTCAAGATGCATCTATATATTATGTAATAAAAGAAAATTAAAATATCTTCAAGCATCTTCCGGAATTTCACTAAAAACTTTGTAACAGTATTTATGGTAACACTAAGTATAATAGGTCCAAAACTACACAATAAATTGCCAATAGTTTTAAGAGAACTAAATAAAACCGATTTTAAAACAACTATAAAAAGATAGCATTTGAGGTGTCATTACACAACATAGGATAATTCATAGACATAAGCAGTGTTGCCAGACGTAGCGAAAATCCGCTCCCCGTAGCAACTTTTTCAATAAATAGCGACGTAGCTGCGAAAACACAAAATGGTCCGAAATGTAGTGACTTTTTTGCATGTCCCATTTATTACGTTTGTGATTTTTAAATCTCAATCAAAAATGCAACACTCTAAAGTTGCCGGCTGAAATAAATGAACTAAATTTAAAATGTTAATAAATGAAATAGATTCAAATTGACCTTATTGAAGCTATTCGTCTGTGCCGATCATACATTTCGATGCGCATTAATAAAATAAAAAATAATTAATAAAATAAAAATATATAAGTATTAATAGCTCAATGTACGCTATATTACCATATTACGTCTCAATTATAAGCGATATACACACACGGCGCTTAAAATAAGTAAGTATTTGCCTACTTTTGTAAGGACACATCTTTAAATGTCATGAAATCTGTTACATTATAAAATATACTTTACAATATTTGGTTATATTATATTGTAATCTAAGGCTACGATCATTCTAATTTGATGTCAATTTTCAACATGATATAATCAACTGATTACTTTAATTTTTTTTTATAATACCAACATGACATACGATTTCAAAGGTGCAAATTATTGAAATCAAAATTTCCTCTTAGTTTGTTTTTAGGAAAGTGAAAACATTATATTCAATAAATATGTATAAAATATTAATTAAACTTTTCAATTTTTATAATCTGTTTATTACATATGCCTTCCCCCTCCTATATTTGCATCTCCCTTAAGTTTATTGACATATTTTTCAGTAGTAGCGACTTTTAACAGCCTATAGCGGAATTTCGTCAAGTTGGTAGCGCCATTCGCTTCTACTGTTATGGCAACACTGAATATAAGGTTTTCACGTTTATTCACTTCACAAAATTGATCTGGTGACGTCATAAAATTAGTCGGATAGCTCACTTTTTGTTAACATTTTCGTAAGCAATATGATTCTGAAGTTAGGTAGTGACGCCTGGTGACAGTGACGTTAAATGCAACTGTCAAATATCTGCCGTTGATTACAACTACTACCGCGTTTTGTTTTATAAATATGAGTTTATTACCAGTAATAGAATGTTATCACAAACGACACTTATTTCATTCATATTGTTAAGTTATGTTTTCAACACTTTCCAATTGGCTGTAAGATTCAATTTACCCGCACTAACCCCCACCACCACCAATCCTGCTAGTCATCGGATTGATTAGAAGTTAGAAATGTTTGGAGCGCTCTGGCAGATCAATTGGATGAACTAAAAATAAGCTATTATGTACGATCCGAATGACTTTACGAACGGATCGGGATCATTGGGATTAATCTAACCGACTAAACGTAAACGCCTATAAATTCGGATGCTGTTTTATAATTCATGCTTACGAAATACTTGTATTCTTAGAAGTAAAATTTTAAATGTTTTTTTTTTTTTTTTGCTACAATGCTACTTGACGGAAGATATGTACTCTATTAGTTGCACTTTTTCTGAAATAAAAAACCTATACCTATTGTGTTTTCACATATCAGCTCGTTTTACAGCCGGTAACGTAGCAAAAGAAAGAGATAGCGTTATTGGGAGAACCCATACTCCAATTACAATTAAAAGTTATAATGAATCAATAATATTATTATAAATTTTTGTTGGGTCGTTTTTTTTTTCAACTGTACCAAATAAAACAATTGTTTTGCATTGTAGTCCTCCTTATCTTAATATACAACACATTAATTCTTATTTCCTTCAATATAATTGATATATCCGTGGCAGCTATCTCATAAGTACTGCGGAACTGCAGCGCCCCTAAAGAAACGAGTAAAAATTGAAAATTACATGTTCATATATATTTTATTGTTTTTGTTTGAACACACTTTAAAAAATAAACTATCTAAACATTATATAAATACAATACAGTTAGAGCCTATATTTAGATAATTTAATAGTTAAAACTAGGAGTTTGTCATTCAACGGCATACTCTACCTATGTTGTGGCGTGAACTGCTTGAAAACGCAATGTCAGGCCACAACAGGAATAACAATGTTCGGCTCTTCTCGTCTAGATCCGTTGAAATACGCTTGCACTTATCGTTGCATGTAACAAGTGCAGTCGGCACCATGTTTTGAACAGTACTAGCATGTTATTTGCTATGCTTAAGAATTTTATTAAACAATCCTTTTTCTGTGGTATACAAATAAGTGATGAGTATTTTTGTGTACATATAACAAGGGTTATTTTTTAAGTAAGGTCCGATTATGTAAATTTCGCCATTTGTAATCGTAGTGTCTCTTTGTATGGTTGATACTGTTAGGTTAAAATGTTTAAGACAATTGAACGGTCCGCCGACTGTGAAATAGGTCTGTTATTAAGTTTTTGACAGGAAATAACGTGTCAGCAGCATGCATTCATCGCCAAATATGTGACGTGTACGGTCCCAATGCGATGAGTGACAGCTAAGTGCGGAAATGGGTGAGACCTACTGTCACCTGGAGTTTTGTTGCATGCCAATGCACCTCATTCTGCTGCTAAAACTCAAGAGTTAATCAGAACGTTTAAATGGGAGCAAATGGACCACGCACCGTACTACCCGGACTTTGCACCGAATGATTACCATCAGTTCCGCTACTTAGGTGTTTCTTGGCGGTCGGCAGTATGACACTGATGAAGAAATGACAATAGCAGTAGAAATTTGGTTGTATTCACAGGCGGCTGATGTCTATGACGTGGCATAAACAAACTACGAGCCCTGTCCACTTTCAGTTGGCCCAGCTATGAAATTTTTAGTTTCTTTAGAAATTATTAAATAATAAGTAAAAGTAAATGCTGCTTTGTACATTTTTTGACAATATAATCATATTAGAAGCAAAGGGGTCAAAATTTATTTATATATTTAATTTGTGCTTATAAAAATAATATTCGTAAAATAACGTATTTTTTGAGTTCATGTATTCTTGTACTGTATATAAAATAACTGGGGTTTTGCGGTAGCTCTATGCGTAGTAGGCGTTGGAAAACAAAGTTTGTTTATTGACTGTGATATATTAAGTGTGTTAAGTCTAAATAATTTTAAAACATGGGCAGAGGCAAAGCTATTGATGAAAAAATTCGGTTAATCATTGTGAACTTAGCAAAAACAGGAAAAACCAATTCCGAAATCGGAAAATTATTATGTTCGTCAAGATACAGTATTAGAAATATTGTAAAATTGTACAAAACAAGTGGTTCAGTTGCCCCAAAGCCCCAGTACGTGAAGAAAACTACACTGACGGACAATGACAAACGTGCATTAAAAAGAATTATTAAGGATAACAGACGTGCTAACTACCGTCAATTGAGTGTACTGTGGAGCGATGTTGTTTGAACACGTGTTTCAAGGTGTACATGTCATAAGGGAGCTAAAAAATTAGGATTTGGAACCTATAAGGTAATATTTTTTTAATCGGACTCTTAAATGTATATTTACAGAAATTTATAACACTTTTTTAGGCCAAGGAAAAACCATTGTTGCCGTCTAAGCAAAAGAAAAACAGGTTGAAATGGGTAAGAGAACATAAAATATGGAATTGTGAAAAGTGGAACAGCGTGCAATGGAGCGATGAGTCTAGGTTTGAAGTCTGTGTAGGGGACAACTGGAGCAAAGATGTTCGTCAGAAACATGAAGCATATCATCCCGATTGCTTGAAAAGGAAGGTGAAATTTTCAGCATCTGTCATGGTGTGGGGTTCAATGTCTGCAAGAGGTGTAGGAAAACCTCACTTTATCGATGGCATTGTTAACACAGCCAAGTATTTAAGTATTTTAGAGAAGTCTCTGTTGCCAACTATGGAACATGCATTACTCTCTGGAGAGGATTTTATTTTTCAACAAGATGGAGCCGCTTGCCATACGTCAAAAAAGTCTTTGAAATGGTTTCGTGATCATTCTATTCCACTTTTAGAGTGGGTTTCAAGTAGCCCAGACTTATCCCCCATCGAGACACTTTGACACGAAATGAAAAAACGATTGCGTATAACACCGGCTAGAACAATTCCAGAATTGAGACTAAAGCTTCAAGAAATATGGGATAATTTTACTCCTCGAGAATGCCAAGACCTTCTAGATACTATGCCTAGAAGAATTAATGCCGTTATAAAAATGAAAGGTGACGTTACCCAGTGGTAACTTCTGAAATAGGTTTCCAAGTTAATGGCTCTCCAATGAAAATATTATTTTTTTCTTATTAATTTACTTTAATAGTTGTAAATATTTATCCTAAATCTCTAAAATGTTTAATTGAAAATAAAATATTACCTAGATTTCATAAGCTATTCGCATTCTGTTGATTGAACACCAATAAGTAAAAATTTCGTAGCTGGGCCAACTGATAGTGGACAGAGCTCGTAGTAGAGCGCTATAAGTGTTTAAACAAAAATGGAAACTATGTAGAAAAAAAGCTTAAGGTGTAAGGAGTAAAATAAAAAAACGCTTTTGACAATATCTTTACTAGTTTGCTTTTTATTGAAAAACGGACCGTACTTAAAAAATAAGCCTCGTATCTTATTGTTTTAAATTAATATATGGTATATCTTCTTATTTATTTACAATACAGAAAAGATTTAATCATGAGCAGCGATGTTGAACATATTAAGAAAATTATATTTTCTCAATTATCGCTACATGATAAAGTTGAAATATAAAGTTAAGGCCTGTCTACTCCAGATATTACTACAACTCAGCAAGATTTTTTTTATTTATGCAGCACCTACACTTAAAAAAGACACCGCCCACAACTGTTATGTATTTTAAGAAACTATGTCTTAGAAACACTGTAAGAAAATTTTATCCGTAACCTAAAACTAAATTACAAAACAGTTTTTAATTTCTCTAAGACATAGCCTGCCAACAAATGGCTTTCAAAATATTTGTGTACATTTTCTTGTTGACAAAATAGCAAAACAGATTGTGAATGTTTTCCGGACCGAAAGAAGAGATGGATAGCCAAGACGCAGCTGTGGCTCGGCACTTCGTGAGGCCTGCAAATCATTTTTTTTTTTTTTTTTTTTTTTCTGTCCTGCGATATTTCAATACGTTAAAATGTATTGATAAATGGTTGTGAATCATAATAGTGCAGAGAGCATATAAATCATTTAAGTGCCATCTGTCGGAAAACATCAACTTATTTTTTCTCCGACAGGCGTTAAGAATGACGACAGGTACCCGGGTACCCGCTACTTGACCCGTTAAGATTGTACCCGGTTCCAAATTTGAATACTCGCTACTTGTTATCTACCCATTACCCGTTGACTAACGGGTAATTAGCAGGTAGTTAACGAGTATAAGATTACTAACGGGTAGCGGATAATAAGCGGGTAGTGGGTAACAGGTAATTAACGGGTAGCGGATAATTAACAGGTAATTGTATGAGGTATTTTGAGTAATTATTTATCTGTGACTATTTTGTTCTCGGTTACAGTAGTAGAAATTAAGTATGTGTATTCCATAATGCACCTGTGCTTATTTGTAGGCATGAACACCAAAAAACCTTTATAAAGTCACGCATGTGTCTGTCCATCTGTACGGTACAAATTGTAGCCAAACGGCTTAATATAGAAAGTTGAAATTTGGCATGCTTATATAACTCTTTGGCCCACATATAGGAAAAATATTAAGAGTTCAAAAACCACATCACGAAATAAATATAAACAAATTTGTATTTAATGAAAAAATTAATATTTTTTATAAGATTTTCGCTAAATATATGCCAAATAACTTTAGGCCCCCACCCTAAGTCCCAGAGGGGTTGATCTAAAAAACATTAAAAAACTCAATAATGTACATTGATAGAAACCGGAATAGTTCCAAGTTTTTCGAAAAATATCGATTTTTTTTGTGAAAAAAATTATTATTTTTTTAAAATTTATTGTGTGGTATCAAAAGAAAGCTCTTAGAAAGGAATTAAAAGGAAGACGTAGATTAAAGAACGAAAAGTTGTTTTTTAAAATGTTTCTTTTAACACGATTTTGGCCAAAAATCTGAAAAAATTATAGGTAATGTACATTGATCTGAGCCGGAAAGGTACGAGAGAAATTAATTATTTTTTTAATTTATGGCTAAATTATGACTTATTAATTAAATTTAGATTAAAAAAATTAAATGAAAGTTCTTAGTACTCAAAAAACGAATAAAAATGTTCAAAAAATGTTTATCAAAAAATTATTTTTAGAATGAATATAAATATATTGCTGAAAACAGAATGCTGGAATTCTGTTGGCTTCTTACACTTATTAAATACGTACGAAATCCCGAAAAAAATGTGTGAAAATTCACACTTCACATCAATTTTACTATACTAACTTTTCATTTTATATATTAAGGGGTAGCGGGTAGGTAATGGGTGACGGGTAATTAACTGGTAATGGGTAATTAACGGATAGCGGGTAATTAACGGGTAGTGGGTAATAGCCGGGTAATTGTTGCGGGTGCCCGGTTCCATAAATTTCTAATTATCATCATACCTAATAGGCGTTTATGCTTTTAGCATCTTAGACATTCAAATACATACTTTCACGCGCCTGTAATAACACGAAATTCAGATATTCATTAAGTGTAGGATAAAAAATATATTTATTCTTATAATTTTAGCTTAACAAGTGTTCAACAATATCAAAACTAATGTTCTAGGAAAGCTCAAGAAAAGTTAAAAAAATTGAGATTTTGGGATCTTAAATTTATTTTCCTATAAAATGATTGCCGATTTCCATCCAACGTAAAGATCACTCAAGTTTATTCTACATTTCAGGTCTAATTGCGAGCAACACTAACAAAGTCTAGCGGAGTAGACATTTTTCGCGTAGCATTGGATGACCTCTATTTGTATTTGAATACTACATATTTGGTCCTATCCACATTTTGTGAAAATGCTATTGTACTCCTGTACCCATCACTTGAAGACCATACAAATGCCTTATTATAATGTTCACATTTAAATGCCTCCTCTATAATAACATCACTGACGAGTTATGAGATTTGATGAAAATGCAAATGCTTTATTATTTAACACAATTTTTCGCTCCAGAGTGTATCCGTTTGTGTTTAATAAGACCTGATGAGCATGTAAATGACTTGTCACACTGTTCACATTTAAATGGTTTCTCTCCAGAATGTAATCGTTTGTGAGCAATAAGATTTGATGAATCTGAATATGCTCTATTACACAGATCACACTTAAATGGTTTCTCTCCAAAATGTATTCGTCTGTGTGTAATGAGATTTGAAGATATTGAAAAGGCCTTATTACACAGTTCACATTTAAATGGTTTCTCTCCAGAATGTATTCGTTTATGTTTAATAAGATCTGAATTTTCTGCAAATGCTTTATTACATTGATTACATTGAAATGGTTTCACTCCTGAATGTACTGCTTTGTGTCTAGCGACAAGTGATGCCTTTGAAAATGCTTTACCACAGTCATCACATTTATATGGTTTCTCTCCAGAATGTATTTGTTTGTGTTTTATAAGATATGCTTCTCCTGCAAATGCTTTACAACACTGATCACATTTAAATGGTTTCTCTACTAAATGCACTACTTTATGTCTAACGACAACTGATGCTTTCGAAAACGATTTACTGCACTGATCACATTTAAATGGTTTCTCGCCACTATGAACTCGTTTGTGTTCAACAAGCTGTGACGAAACTACAAATGATTTGTCACACTGATTACACATGAATGGCTTCGCTTCAGAATGCAATCGTTTGTGTCTAATGAGAGCTGAAGAAGCTGTGAATGTTTTGTTACACTGTTCACATTTTAATGAGTTTTCTCCGGACTGTACTTGTTTATGTTCATGACGGGGAATAGCTTGTATAGTTTTAGTTGCTGTTGTTTTGGTTTGTTGAAACTTACTGATGGATATTGACGCACAACGCTCCTCTGGATTACTGGAAGATGTCTCTCTAGCTGCAAACAAACTTTAATTAACAAATTATTATTATTATTATTTATTTAGTCCAAGAAGCAGAAGCCAAAGGCTTGTAGAGCTTCGATACAAGTACATTCATTCATACATCGGTGGTACAAACAAAAGTGGACATAAAATGTAACTAATATTAAATCAAACTTATACTTTTATAAAAAGTATTCTGAAGATGACTTTGTAGGTCGAAATAAGTATCAATACATTAAATAATTTTGAAAACAATAACCGAGTGTTTTTATTTTCACCTTTATTATAAAGAGATCGAAAACAAAATAATAGTAAAAAATATTATGCCCAAATAACTAATATCGTCAAACATAACTATATACTAATAAATTAATTATCTAAATTATTCTTAAAAATATTCACACTATTGGAACTGACAACAGAGCTAGACAGACTATTCCAAAGATCAAAAACGCGATTAGTCAAAAAACTTTCCCGCACTTTCTTCCGATATTTTTCGTGTTTAAGTTTAAGAATGTGACCACAATGTGAATTGATTAGTAACCTAAAATAAATAATTGATTATTAAATTAATTAAAATTTTTGACGATTCACATAAACTTATGTCTCAACCACAAAAGATGGTAGTCTAAATCATTTACCTTTTTATAACTAATACTAATACTTGGGACCCCCCAACTAACCTAAAAATTTTTGAAATAATATTTTAAATGTTCTTAATAATTTATTGTTTAATAATTAAGTTTATTGTAATTTTAAAAGCAAAAACTGGTAAAAATCATATTTTTTACAATTATAAACAATTATATTTTCAAATATTAAAAGGGTTATGCTGCATTCACAATGCCAAAATTATAAATTAAAATTAGTCCTTAGATTTAACGTAACTGTTTGTTATACGCAACGGTACGTTAGCGGCCACCTTCTTAATTAATACTTTTAAATTAAAATAAAGAGATTGAAAACTAAAAACTTTTATGCTGCATTCACAATGCAAAAAGTATAAATTAAAATTAATGTAAAATTAGTATTTAACGTTAAATTTGCCAAAAAGCTCGAAGTAAACTTATGCAAATGAGTTTGTGTAAATGCAGTGTAGCATGTAATTCTAGAGTTTTACCTGTTCTGGAGTATGTTGCTGTATTTTAAATATACTCTAAAAAGTAATAAAGTAAAATTTGTAAAGTAAAAAATCATTTATTAATTTTACCTTATCCTTAACTTTCTGTTAACTCAACAATTAATATTAACTAAAAAATAATTCAACCGTCTTTGATATGAATATATTTTGTTGGCACATTCATTCTTTTGTGACTGTTGTAATCGGAGTTTTATATACTGCATTTTTACCTAAACTTTTTTATCATTTCTTTTTAAGAATTATATTCATGTGTACTACATATAAAATATAATATATTGTGAAAGATATAATTTCTTTTAATACAGTTCATCTTTACATTTTACCAATTATGTTCTATGGATTACGCTTTACGATCATTGTGCAACAGGCAAAAATGTTATATAAGTGAATATGAAGCTGGAAAGAATGTTAAAAATTTCATTATTGGGAATGGCACCTCTATTTTTAGCACTGCTTATATGGACATTAAGTTCCCCCTTTACGACTGAGCTTTACAACTAATTAATCCGTAAAGTCTAGAACTACTTGTACATATAAGTGAACTGCACAAATTAAACAACTTTGGTCATTTCACAAATATCAACTATCAACTGATTGTGATATAATCGTACACAGCAATATGAACTGTTAAGCTCTCACACTGACTGGCCAACGAAAATTAAATACTTAATGATAACATAAGAATCAATAAAACTAGCTCTACTGACCAGTGTTTGCGATAGTCGCACTTTCCAATTCATCTTCAAATTCACTGGTGTCTACAGGTTCAGACTTGATATATATCTCCTCTATTTTGATGTTACCATGATATGTATCGTCTGAAACTTCATCTTTTATTCTTGCTGTAAAACAGATCATAGTCATATAAAGACTAATTGTAACAAAAATATGAATTAACAGCATTAAGTGCGAGTTGTAAATATCTTTGTTACTGACCATTCTTCCATTCAGCCGTGTGTTCTATTCCAGTCTTCACTTCATGTTCATCAGTATCTATATATTCTGTTTTAATATATATCTCCTTTTTAATAATATCACTGACTTTAGTATTATTTATATTCATCTTTGAGACGAAACCGTTTCAAATATTTTCTATTTCCAAATAAGCAAAATTACTACCACTCCGATTGCTTTAATAATTTCACTATGTAGCAGACCGTGTGGATTACCATACCTGTCGTCCAACGAGTCTCGCTACAGGACGAACCGTCAAAATTAAAGAGTGGGTTGCCTACGTTCCATTACATATGTTTAGGGATGGGAATTTATTTTTGAATATCGATATATGCGCGATTCGATATATCGTAAGTGTGATATCGATATATATCGAAGTAAAAATATCTTACGATGTAGTTGCGTTAGATTATATTTTGTAAAATTAACTTCATTAACTTTATATTGTAAAAACAAACTGTATCATAAATAATAACTACATTTTTATTCTAGCTCTGAGGAAGATTTAATAATAAATCGAAATGTTAGCAAAGTTAAAATATTGTTTTAATTTTAATTTCTGACCAGTCCGAATCCCATTACTTCCTCATCATATGTAATTTAATTTAAACTCTGAGGCATATCATAAACGAAAACAATAATTTTGCAATGAATAATTATTTATTTATACATATTTTAAACATATTACCACACAAGAAATTAAATTTCTCTAGTCTAGGATTTAAATTGAGGATATTTGGCTGCTGTCTTTGTTTGTTTTAAATGATCTTTATTTATATAGATTGGGAAGTTTCAGTGACTTAAAAATGTGTTTGGTTTTAGAAACGAGACATTTAGGCGTCCCGAGAGACTTTTTCGGGATACCGGATACGATCGTGAAAAAATGAGACAATCCCGTTTTTACGGGACGTTTGGTCACCCTAATATAGACATATCACATAGTAATAGTTACTCCCCAGAATGTATTCGCTTGTGTCCGATGAGATGTGTTAATTGTGAAAATGCTTTATCACACTGTCTACACCTGAATGGTTGCTCTCTATCATTTGTCCTCTTGTGTTTAATAAAATTTGATGACTTTGAGAATATTTTATTACGCTCATAACATAAGAATGTTACTTCTCCAAAATGTACTTTCTTCTGTCCAGTATGAATTTGTTTGTGTCTAGTGAGACTTGTTGACCTTGAATATTTCTTTTCACAAAGCTTACATTTGAATGGTTTTTCTCCAGAATGTTTTCGATTGTGAATAATGAGATGTTTTAATTGTGCAAATGCTTTAGCACACTGATTACACTTGAATGGTTGCTCTTCAAAATGTATTTGTTTGTGATAATTGAGACTTGATAACCTTGAAAATGCTTTACCACACTGATCACATTTAAATGGTCTCTCACCAGAATGTATTATTTTGTGTTGAATGAGAGTTGATGACCTTGTAAATGCTTTATCACACTGTTCACATTTGAATGGTTTCTCTCCAGAATGTATTTGTTTGTGTCGATTAAGAGTTGATGAGTCTAAAAATGCTTTATTACACTGCTCACATTTATATGGTCTCTCGCCAGAATGTATTCGTTTGTGGCTAATGAGAGTCGATGTCTTTAAAAATGCTTTATGACAATGATCACATTTGAATAGTTTCACCCTAGTATGTGTTTGTTTGTGATTAAAGAGTCCTGCTGATCCAGAAAACGCCCTGTCACACTGATTACATTTGAATAGTTTCTCTCCGGAATGTATTCGTTTGTGTTTAACCAGATTTGATGACTTAGCAAATGCTTTATTACACTGTTCATATTTGAATGGTTTCTCTCCAGAATGTATTCGTTTGTGTCTACTGAGACCTGATGATTGTGAATATACTTTATCACAGTGATCACATTTGAATTGTTTTTCTCTAGCATTTGTCCTCTTGTGTTTAATAAAATTTGATGGCTTTGTGAACGATTTATTACGCTCATAACGTATGAATGTTACTTTTCCAAAATTTACTTTTCTCTGTCTAATATGATGTAATGACGTTGTTATGGCCTGATTACATTTGTTAATGTCCAGGGATGCACAACTGACATCAGACTCACTGGAACATCTTCCACTAGCTGCAAACAGACTTACATTAATTAATGTGACATAGATTCAGTTATTGGCTTAAAGTTAATTTCTAATATAATCTCTTCCTGTATGTGGCTATTACCTAATTCACAACTTTATTATTATTAAAGATAGGGTATATCATTAAATTTGAAAATTGCTTGATATTTAATCAGTATAAACTTGTTTAATCATTTGTTTCATTGTTTTTATTATATATTTTTTAAATTCTTACTCTACGTAATGCATTTACTTATTTATTATTGACGGGAAAGTTCTGAGCGTTTTAATACATAAACTTCAATCCACAATAACTTTAGAAATATTTACTCGATTTAGTCAAAATATATACAAGAAGGATAAAAGTCGGTTTATTCCATCCGACCAAAAATTGGGTGGTCAGGATTCGACGAAGTTGACGAAAGCCGTTTTTGCCTGTGCCACCGGTGAATCTTTTACCGGTGAGAAAGTTGTCAAAGTGCTTGAAAAGATGGTAGTTGGTTGGCGAGAGGTCTGGAGAGTATGGTGGGTGAGGCAGAACTTCAACCTGCAATCCGTTCAGTTTTCGGATGGTGATTTGTGAAACGTGTGGACGGCCAGTGTCATACAATAAGATCGGATCTCTTCTGTTGACCAATGCCGGCTGCTGCTAGCATAATTTCCGGTACATTTCGTTGATTTACTCACAGTAGGACTCAGCTATAATGGTTTGGCCCAGTTGTAGAAAGTTGTAGCGGATGACACCGGCTGCCGACCACCATACCGCAACCATAGTCTTTTTCTGATGGGTTTTCGCCTTTGGGAAGTGTCTGGGAGGCTCGTCGATGTCCAACCACTGTCCCGAACGTCTCCGGTTATCATACAAGATCCACTTTTCGTCGCACGTCACAATTCGATCCAAAAACGGGTCGTTTTGGTTGCGCAGGAGCAAGACAGAACCTCAAAACGTGACAATTTCTGCCGATCTGCAAGTGACTGACGCCTAGTTCTCTCGCAATCCCCCGAACCGTTTGGGATGGGTCAGCTTCAACCAGGTTCTTCAAATCCTCGTCCTGGATTACTATAGGTCGACCACTACGGGTCTCATCTTCGAGACTAAAATCTCCGGCCTGGAATTTCTGGAACTAACGACGTACGGTGCTTTCTCCAACACTACTCGGGCCCCACACTAGGTTAATTTATCGATCTGTTTCCGCGGCGGATTGTCCTAATTTGAAATTAAAATAAAAAATCGTTCGAAATTGTTCCTTCGACATGTCGCAGTTTTTCCTGTAACAATGAGGGGAGAAAACAGGGTTAAGTAAAAATCGATAGTAACATCTTGTAGAACATAAAATTTGCTATAAAACAGTGTATAACAACACATTATTTGTTAAATATTTTATTCAGAAAAAATGCGTAAAAAATTAGCGCATTGCAAAACGCTCAGAACTTTCCTGACGACCTAATATTTAAGACTTTATCTTACAAATCACTGTTGTATGCCTAATTTATGTCTTTCAAATATTTTAAATACATACCAAGTCTCATTTAAATATTTCATAACTAATCGAATATCTCTCGTATATGATAGTCTTTTTTTCAGTTTATACTAATATAGACCAAGAAGCATCAAGCAACAATTAACATTTAATGTCATACCCTATCTTCAATAATAAAGTTGTGCGCTGGCTAATAACCAATGACGGCCATTTACTATAGGCACAGAATGCTCTATACCTTAACATTGAATATTATGAAGTCGAGATCCTGCGGAGATAGAAAGGCGTAATGCCCGAGTACTGTTTTTCTACGAAACTTTGCATAAAATTTACATTGTGTATTTAGAAATATTCCTACTCTAACTAAAGAACGTAAAGCTAAACTAGTTAAAACTGGTATGGTATATTAACAATTTAATTTTTGTTCTAGGACCAAAAATAAAATAAAGCTAGTTTTTTTCCGTTATTTAAAAAATTTCGAGTAGCATAATATACATTCCGTTCTCAATTACTGTTTTCCTTGGTCTCCCCTGTCCGTTCCTTTACTAGCCTTTAAAAGAACTAGAACTAGTATAAGTAGATTTGTGTTTTTAATCAATATTTTATATTTTAGAATAAATTATTTTGTTTTTGTAGCTGATGATATGAACAGCACAACAAAATAAGTGTCTCCAATCAACATATATTTATATATTAAAAAACAAATAAAGTTGTACAATACCTATATAATCACCACTTCTCACTGTATAACTATCATTGCAGTTCTTTTTCAATGTCTCATAATTTGAATTGATTTTACTATTGAGTTCTGTTAATGAGTTATTATTGTTGTAGCTCTTTTCTGTTTCATCACAATTCTTCAAGAACTTTGCAACGTTTTTGAAATTCGTCAAATCAATATACAAATCACTGTTAGTTTTAGGGTCAGAACTCAGTTTCGACGTGTAATTTATATATATTTTACTGCTTCGCAAAAATTCCTCACGAAAATTGTAGAAACTATCCACTTTACTACAGCATTCTGTACATATTACTCCCAGATCATACAACACTATGGAGATCTAAAAAAAAACTGATATCATTGTACGGAGAATTGGTTGATCTACCCGAAGTAGAGAGGTACAATTAATAAGTTGTATACTGTATTCTTTTAACTTAATTGTACATTTCTATTCTGGTTTCATGGGACTATTACCAAAAATTCAAAAAAATATTTACACTTAAATGTTATGGAACAGGTTTCTTTTGATTTTATATTTTGCAAAAGATGAGTTCAAAACTTAATTCACCCACTAGTAATGGCGGTCAATTGTTTAACTAAACCCTGTAACGGAAATAGCATCAAATTTGAATTATATTGAAAATCCTGTTCGGCGTTATTGCTAGTATTAAATATACTATTAATAATATGATTAATAATAATGGTATATATAAATAAATATAGATTTGTATTAAATAAATACATAAAATTAACAATGAAAATATGTTCTTACCATTTCCGGAAATAGCAATACCAGCTTGGAATAATAGTTAAAATTTTCAGAACTGTTGACGAGTCGTTGTAAATGATTATCCTGTTTGAGGCAGATACAACAAATCTCTGTTAAAAAATACATTGCAACTGTAGATTCCTTACAATTTACCAATTTTCAAATCAGTGAAGTATAAGTTGCCAACAGGTATTCAGTATGTACCAGTCCGTGCTGACAATCATGCTTTGGGCACTAGTGTTGCCAACTCTGTATAATGAAATAATCGTACGCTGTAGCGAAAATTATCGTATTTTCGTAAAAATTATCGTACAACCGTGGGACGGGATAGTAAAGTAATAAAATTTTAAAAACTTTAATTTTATTCACTTATCAATACATTTTTATTATAATTTATTGTTGAAAGGAAATACGTACACAAATAATCTACAGGCCATTCTCAACGTTTAGGCGGAACTAAATGGGAATTTCGTTCTTTTAGGTTGTCACGAAAAGATTCTTTGCTTGGCTTATATCATGTTTCACGTTTGGTATGTGAAAATTTAAAATTCCAACAGTGAAACCATGGAAACGAATGACATTTATTAAAAATTTGCATACATTTTTACATATTTTGAAGAGAAAAAAATAAATAAATGGGAAATTGTTTATCAAGAATGACAATGAAAAATTAAAATGCAATGAAAATGACATTTCATAATGACAATCAATTTAATCTAGAATTTGCAACGTGAGTATGATCTTAATGAAGCTTAAAAAAAATACCAAAAGTCCGAATTAATAGATTTCAAAACCAATACCCCCTAAACGTTTGGAATAGCCTATACTATATATTTCAAAATTAGAATTAAATTGTGAGGATAGGTACAATATTATTCAATAAGTAACATCAATAATGAAAAGTTGTAATTTATTTTATAATATAATTACTATAAATTAATTAAATTATTCCATCAAAAATCATATTTTTTTCATCAACGTTTTCAAATTTATACATGTTGCTATTTAGTTTCTCAAACATATCTTCTCGCGGTTTGAAATTTTGAGAAGAACCCTGTTTCTTCACATGTTGACTGGATAAAACAACACCGTTAACTGTGTCTGACTGTTGCAAACAGTATTGCCTACAGTATTGCCAACGTATAATGAAATAATCGTACGCTGTAGCGAAAATTATCGTATTTTCATAAAAATTATCGTACACCCGCGAGATGAGATTGTAAAGTAATAAAATTTTAAAAATTTCATTTTTATTCACTTATCAATACATATTTATTATAATTTATTATTGAAAGGAAATACGTACACAAATAATCTACAGGCGATTCTCAACGGTTAGGAGGAACTAAATGGGAATTTCGTCCTTTTAGGTTGTCACGAAAATAGATCTTGAATGGGTTATTTCATGTTTCACGTTTGGTATGTGAAAATTTAAAATTCCAACAGTGAAACCATAGAAACGAATGACATTTATTAAAAATTTGCATACATTTTTACATATTTAGAAGACAAAAATAAAAAATTTTAAAAAATGGGAAATTTGTATTAAGAATGACAAAAATTAAAATGCAATGAAAATGACATTTTATAATGACAATCAATTTAATCTAGAATGTGCAGTATGATTTACCAAGCTTAAAATATTACCAAAAGTCCGAATTAATAGATAAAAATTACTAGATTTCAAAACCCAGTACCGTTTGGAATAGCCTGTACTATATAATTCAAAATTAGAATTAAATTGTGAGGATAGGTACAATATTATTCAATAAGTAACATCAATAATGAAAAGTTGTGATTTTATATAGTATAATATATTTACTATAAATTAAATACTTCATTAAAAATCATCTTCTTAATTTTTCATCACGTTATTAAATTTATACATATTGCTATTTGGTTTCTCAAACATATTTTCCCGGTTTGAAAATTTGACAAGAACCATGTTTCTTCACATTCTGACTGGATAAAACAACGCCGTTCACTGTGTAAAATAATTAAAATAATTTTGCTAAATACTCTTTCACATTGCGCATTTGAATGTGGAAGACATAAGACATTTAATGCAAACAATGCAAGGTTTTGAAGGCTAGACAATTTCATTAGAATAGTTAAGATACTTGATCCAAAACTCATCTGAACTTTCTTGTCCAGTTAATTCAATTTTTGAATGAGGCATTGCTCTTCATTCGTCATTAATGTAGTAGGTACGCAAGCAGTGATCTTGGGAATCCCCGTTAAATGAAATGCAAAACATGTACGTAGTAAGATGCAACCTACGTACCTTACTTAGTAAGGTACAAAGTCTTTCCTAGGAACCTTATCAGTTGCGCTGCTTTTTAGAACTACTTTCCGTAGACGCAGAACAGGGCAAGTTAAGCATTTTCAAAAATCTTGAATTCCAGATAAAATATTATCGTACCAATTATCGTACAGTAGTCAAAATTATCGTATTTTACGTACGATAATGAAAACTGTATCGTACATCGTACAGAGAGTCAAATTATCGTATGTGTACGATAATTATCGTACGGTTGGCAACAGTGTTGGGCACTTAATTGTAGTAGGAGGCATTTTTAGAGTTTAGTTAAACTACATATAACCAGTGATGGCATCCTACCGATTCGCGCGAACCGTTTCTTAAAATTATTGAAACCTTAGGGAACCAGTTGTTAGAATTATTAAAAATAAATGAATTACTCTGACTTCAGTTTTGAATCGTGCGCCGTGCCCTACAGTGTTGCAAATGTAATATTTATTTTATAGCTTATTAATAATACGCTCTTAAAATTTTTTCCTTATATTTAATAAATGGAAGTAAGTGATTGGTTTTCACTCTTAAAAATACAGAATAGGTTCCTAGATATCACATGACTTTATAGAATCGCTTCCTGAAAATTTAGGATGCCATCACTGCATATAACTAGAGCGCTGCAGTCAATATGTCAGAAGTGCGCAGGCGCAAAAGATGGCATTTCATTGACTGAATGAAAACCTGTAGTTGTGATACAGTTTACAGTTTAAAATTTGAAATAAACGGCATTATTCGTTATAAGGAATTTTTGAAACTTTACCTAGTATTGTATATTTCTATAATTTATTCATTTTACTTTTACTTGTGTGTCAAACTAATTTATTGTTTGTTGGTTTTTCCAAGGTAAGTTCATTATTACTACCTCCGTTCCACAATAAGTGAGCTATTAAAAAAATTTAAGAACTTCAACAATGTAAACATTTTTAATGAATTATTCTGATACAACTACACATTAATTAAGTACAATTATGAACTGAACAAATTTACTAGTGGTTTAAAGTGAATTCTGCAATTTCAATAAAAATTGAAATAGCTCACTTATTGTGGAACGGAGGTAGTATTTTATTAAAATTTCGTACACGAAGCTTTTACGTTAGGTGTAGTATTTATATCACAGAAATTATTCCAAGTGAAAAAATAATATTGATAAATTAAATGATTGTTAACAAAACTAATGCTAAAGGTTATATTATCCTGTGGGTTATACGACCTTTGTCTTCTTCGATATTATCAGAAATGATCATAGAAATAATCAAGTTAAGTCATTAAATGAAGTTTGTATTTGATATTATAGCAGGCGACCTACTCATGTGGGCATTGACTCAATTTTCCAAAAGGTTTTGGGAAATGTATTTTCTCAAATATTTACAAGAAATGCTTTTGTTCACTATAGAAGATTTCATCTGCAGTTCAGACCTTAACTATTAGTTTCGACATAGTTATAATAAAATCATTCTATGGTAACAGCTTCTTATTGAATAGTAAAATATTTTTAAATTTACAGATTCGTGTAATATGGGAGTAATTACATGTTGTGTTCCAAAGTGTGCTAATAACACAAAGAATGCTTCTTTGCACTCATTCCCCAAGGAACCCGAATTATTTGAAAAATGGGCTCAGGTAATAATGAGGGAACATATTATCCAAAAATCAAGAGAGAAGAGTATAGAAAAAACAACAAAAATATTTAATAAAAATGAAAAAAATGAGAATAATAAAAGGTTTATTATATTTCTTGTCTTTTATTTCATTAACTTTTTATATAACTTATGTTTCAAAACACACATTTGCAATTGTTAGTCATAAAATTTTAAATATAGCTCAAGTTCTGTATAATAATTAATTGATATAGAACTTATTTAGCTACATTTAAAATTCTACGATTAACAAGTGCAAATGATTATTTTTTTATATAGCAATGAAATAAAAATATTCAAAAACCCCGCTACTCGAAACTACAGCGCCAGTAGAATATGTAGTGAAACTAACATATCGTGCGGTGGGGTACGGGGGAAAAATACCTCGAGGTAGCGAGAGTTGTCTATCTATAGTAGTATATGTAATCTATGCTGACAATAGAGAATGAAGGAATAGATTATTTTAATCACGTGACCCATAGAATTTCAAAATGTCTGAGGTAGGGCAAGCCATATTCTGCGGTATTCTGATATGAAATGTTAAGTCGTACACCGACGATTACGTCCGAAGATGAACGATGTTAGGAAAATGGTATTCTGATCTGGCGGCACGATTACATTCGTCGGTGCATGTTAACCTTTTTGGTGGTAAACTAAAAACCAGTAAAACAGTCGACGGAATTAAAAGAGAGTGCTGTTAAGTGTTACTTTGAACACATTTTTAATACTTTTTTAACCAAAATCATTACAAATGAATAATGAAGTTATTCCATTTATATTATAATTTAAAATATATTGAATTGCAAACAAATTTCCAATAAAAATAATAGAAAAAATATATTTATTAAGTAAAAAACTAATTTTGTTTTTAGTTCAAAGTACTATTTTAAATTTGTAGAATAAATTTTTAAAATTAATGCGGGCTATAAATAATTACGAATTTATATTTTAGTATAAAATATTTATTACATACAAAAAATGTTACATCTAAAAAATCCGAGAAAAATTCATCTTCATCGTACCTCCCCGGCTCAAGAGAACTGCGAAAAACAAAAATTCTGCAATCATTTTTATCAAGTTTCTTCCCTATTAAAAACAACCTGGCATTTATGGATTTCCTCATACTGCATTTCTGCTTCGTTAAATCTTACTGTATTTTGAACGAATCAATTTTTTTTCTTTTTTTTTTCTATAATATATATGTCATTTATACTATGTTTTAATTATATATATATATATATATATATATATATATATATATATATATATATATATATATATATATATATATATATATAAAAAAATAATAATAATAATAAAATACCTTGTTTCACTCTCTAAATATTAATGCACTCTTCCATCTCTTACAAATAAATTTCATATTGTTTGCTGTCTTGACAAAATGAGGATAATTCATATTATGACCATACCTGTGGTTGCTTTTGTTTAGCCTTCAAATTTGGTTTTTATGAAATAGTATTATATTTTAGATGTTTTTTGTTTCTCATTTTTATTTTTGATTAATATTTCAACTGTTTTTGAAAACACTAACCTAACAAAACGTAATTCTGACAGATATCGGAACATCCCCGGTCCAAGTGATTTTTAGAATTTTCGTGCTTCCCGAATCATATTTTCTTAATTTTTACCTCCCTCGTCCTTAAGTGATTTGTTTTGTACTGCTGCCCTTCCTTGAAGTGATTTTTCACTTCGAAATCGAAATTGTCCCCTTGCCTCCAGTTTATTTTTCGACCTCGAGCGATTTTTTTACTTTCTGTCTCTCCTCGGTTCAAGTGATTTTTAGAATGTTTGACTCGCGCCTGTTTTGTGTTCTATTTTTTTACCTCACTCGTCCTCTTCACACATCACATTTGAATATTTTCTCGCCCGTATAAACTCGTGTATGTCTAACGAAGGTTTACTTAGTTCTACCAGGTCTACAAGTATGAAATGCGGATTTTTTTTTTAAATAAAACACATTAAACTCATAAGAACAGTAAAAGTTTATTTATTCAAAGTATGCTCCATTAGAAGTTATACATTTTTCCCATCTTTCAGGCAATTTGTGAATACCTAGCCAGTAGAACTCTTCCCCTCTCCCCGCAAACCATTCACCTAGCCATTCTTTCACATTTTCATATGAACAAAAGTGCTGCTCGGCAAGTGCGTGACCCATCGATGCGAACAAATGGTAATCTGAAGGGTCCAGGTCTGGTGAGTAAGCGGCATGGGGTAGCACTTCCCACTTGAGTGCCTCCAATGTGTTGCAAACTGCTTTTGCCTTATGTGATGGAGCGTTATCGTCAAGTAAGATTACCTTGTGCTGTCTTCTTTCGTATTCTGGTCGTTTTATGAGCAGCGAATGGTTCAATTCGATCAGTTGTTGTTGGTAGCGTTGGGTATTAACTGTTTCACCAGGTTTTAACAATTTATAATAGACCACACCTTTTTGGTCCCACCAAGTACAGAGCATTGTTTTTTTGCCAAAGCGATTCGGTCTTGCAGTTGATGTGGATGGTGAGCCTGGGTTCACACATGATTATTTGCGTTTGGGATTTTCAAAATAAATCCATTTTTCATCGCCAGTAATGATACGATGCAAAAAAGACTTTCTTTTGTATCGTGCAAGCAAAATTTCACAAGTATTTTTGCGTTTTTCCATCTGCCTCTCATTCAATGCATGTGGAACCCATCTGCCGACTTTCTGGATCTTACCCATCTCTCGTAGACGATTGGAAACAGCTTGTTGACTAACGCCTAACTGCTCTGCTAGTTGTTTTTGTGATTGACTATCGTGTTCCTGTAGCAATGTTTCCAATTTTGTATCTTCATATTTTTTTGGAGGTTTTCCATGTTCTTTGTCTGTAAGATCAAAGTCACCATTTTTGAAACGCCGAAACCATCGTTCACACGTATCTTGCGATGGAGCATATTCACCATAAGCTTCTCGAAGCAGTCGGTATGATTCAGCAGGAGTTTTTTTTCAAATGAAAACAAAACAGTAGTACTGTCCGCGAATGCTCTTTATTTGGCACAAAATTTGACATTTTTAACACAGTAAAACAAAACTATATGATCACTTTTCAAATTATAACCTATACGCATTTGACACTTAATGATAACTTAACAAAACGCCATATGTGTTGAAACTTTGAACTATACACTATGTTTGCGCGGCAAGTTTGAAAAAAATCCGCATTTCATACTTGTAGACCTGGTATATGCTTTATTACATTAAATTGGCTTCTCTCCAGAATGTATTCGCTTGTGAATTGCAAGAGGCGTTAACCCATTAAATGATTTATTACACTGGTCACACTTGAATGGCGTCTTGAAAGAATGTAACAATTTGTGATTACTAAGATATTGTTTCCGTGAAAATAATTTATTACACAGTTCACATTTGAATGGTTTCTCACCAGAATGTATTTGTTTGTGTGTAGTGAGATGTAATAACCGGGTAAATGCTTTATTGCATTGCTCACATTTGAATTGTCTTTCTCCAGAATGTACTCTTTTGTGAATATTGAGATTTGCTGATTGTGAAAATGCTTTATCACACTGATCACATTTGAATGGTTTTTCTCCCGAATGTGTTCGTTTGTGTTTTATGAGACCGGATGACCGTGAAAATGCTTTATTGCACTGTTCACATTTGAATGGCTTCCTCTCGGATACATGTTTATGCTGAAAAAGGCAACTAGCTAATTCAACTGTTTTGCCACATGTACATTTATTTGGCGTTGTAGGTTTTTCAAACTTGTTAATTGACACTGACGCATCTGGATTACTGCAAGATGTTGTTCTAGCTGTAAAATTAAATAAAGTTAGGTTTCTATATACACTTTTTCAGCATTTGTCTTAATATGAACTATCTATTCACAACGTGTTTTGTTAGGGAAATGCATTTTTTTTATATAATTCTATTTGCAATAAATTGGGAACGTAATATATCGACCCACTTAATGTTAAGGTCTCAAACATTGATTTTAAACATGTCATCAAAATTGTAATGATCAAAAATACAAAAATCAACTATTTATATTTGGACAAAACACGTTCACTATGAACTGTTTTATGGTTTAAATTGACGTCTTTAACGTAATCTGACTTGAAAAGGTATTTATTAACAAAAATAGGTTAGTATTATTCAATTTTTTTAAATATGTAAATCACAACTTTAATTTTCCCAACAATCACATACAAACTCCTCTTGTGGATCTTCTACAGATGGAAGATCGTATATAGATCAATTCGTAGAATAAAACACAAAAAATTTAACGAAGCCAAAAACATATATTAGTGTGTGAGTAAAACGATTAATTAAAATAACTGCTAAGGAAAAACATCAAGGTCTTCTAATAGCCAGCTATCAGAAGACTACCTTTCGAAATTAAGACAAACAGCCAGAGCCGTAGTAACGGCCTGGCATCGGGGCACTTGCCAGGGGCGCGAGGCTTGATGAGGGCGTGTGGCCTGATGAGGGGCGCCATTGTGTGTATTTGATCATTAAAAGTAAGACCTTTTTTTTATTTGTTTGCTCTTTAGTTCTGTGAGGACCTTTTTTGCCCATCAGTTGTATTTGGGAGGTGTGAGGACCTTTTTTTGCTCACCAGTTGTACTTGGGAGGAGACGATCTTTGTTTTATTTATGCTCTTCAGTTGTATTTGGGAGGTGAGGACCTTCGGCACTTGTATTCTGTAAGTGGAGGTGAGGCGCTATCTTAAGTTAATTAAATTAATTTACTTTATTTGCCAAAGGCGCCAAAAACATTGCTACGGCCCTGCAAACAGCGACATCTATTGAAGATATATCGCACACTGATCTATTCCATCGCACAACATAAGAGTAATGTTGACTGCAAACATGTAGGGGCAATCAACGTAACGATGGTTGCAACAAATAGAAAAATATTAAATTATTCACTGACCTGTATCTTGTCTTGCTTCACGCTCCTCATATTTACTGTCATCTTCACATTCAGCCTTGATGGCTATCTCCTCAGTGATGATAATATTGGTGTTGTAGTTATACTGGGACATATCTTCAGTAGATGATATGATACATGTCTTCTGACAAGCACGGCTCTCTAAAATATAAATGCATACTTATAATTTCAATTACTCTTTCTGTGTTATTAATGTAAAATGAAAAAAATATTTCACAGTTGTAGCAGTACAAGGTACCTGACAATATTATAACGTTAATTATAAGATAACATTTTTTCTGATTAATATAGTGTATAATATAGATATCATTATAGGTAATTATTGCAATTTCACTCTTTCTTAGTAACTGCGATATTGAATTTTAAAACCCTTTTTAAAAACCATTAAGTTTTGTTAATTATACAACTTTCACATTTTAACTTATTTTTGATATGACTTTCTAAGTCAAATTTTTAGAAAGGGGTATTAAACATCTTTAGTAGGGTTAGTCAGAAGTCTTACAAGAGTAGAACAGAGCAATAGTCAATTTCAAGGCATCAAGTTAGTTATTTCAATTTATAAAATATACGTGTTCAACGACACAAGAATGCTAAGTGAGTAAACTTGTGTATTTATTTTTTTGTAACATAATATATTCCAATCTTTTAAATTATAAATACATATGTATTAGGTGTACCTGAAAGTTTTTTCGTTTTTATTATTAGTGCAGTATGCGAACTAGCCACGACTTATTCGCTGAATTAAGCAGAGATCTTTTGCGTTTTGATTAAACTCTGTAATCTTGAGTACCTAATTATTGTTTTCGTTTCATTTTAAACCCTTGCATTTTAAAATGGCGGAAGAAATTTCATCAAAACATTTTTTATGCTGTTTAATGTTGTAAGAGTACCGTAAAAAAAATCTGCGTGGTAACGTGGTTAATTATTGTGTGGTATCAAAAGAAAGCTCTCAAGACGTAGATTAAAGAACAAAAATTAGTTATGTTAAATTTCTTTATTTTAAGACGATTTTGACAAAAATGTGTTAAAAATTCTTTTGTTTCATATATCTGAAAAAAATCTAAGCAATGTACATAAATGTGAACCGGTATAATACAGGTTGCGTCAGCATAATTTGTTGATTTGAATTGGCCGCCAGGAAACAACGTTTGGCCGCTAGAGTGCGGATGGTTTCATTCGAATGGATGGGTCGGGAAGTTTTTCTCCCTTCCACTTGAGTACCGAGAATGCATTGGACAAAGGACAACAGCGTGCGTTTGCCGTAGAGGCTTATTTTTCTAACGTTTGCTCGATCGTTGCCACGCAGCAAGCAATCTGCGCGCACTTCAATATGGTCGCACGAGCTCGTGTTCCTGACCGGAAATCGATTGTTACGTGAGTAAACACATTCAGGGAAAATGGAAGTATGGAAAAGAGTAGATCAGGGGTAGAACGGCCCACGAGATCAGCCTAAAACATCGAGGCAGAAGGCAGTCTATTTTGCGAACTCCTCTGCGTTCTGCACGCAAGAATATAGCCAAATCTTGACGAAATGGATGTTGGGAATGCGTGTTTTCAGCAGGATGAAGCCACGGCACACACGGCGCGAACTGCAATGAGGGTTTTGCAGGAACACTTCCCCGGGCGCTTGATTTCTTTGAGGGGCGATCTTCAGTGGTCGGTGCGCTTACTCGATTTAGCCCCTTGCGACTTTCGTTTATGGGAGTATTTCAAATCCATCGTGTACACCGATCGTCCAAGGACCCTTGCTCGACTGAAGGACAATATTCACCAAGCAATAACCAGTTTATTCATCGCTATGCTGGAAAGAGTCGACCGACACTTCAGAATTCGGGTAAATCAGTGTATCGCCAATGATGGCCGAATACAATTTTTAAAACAGTGTAAGCTTAAAATGTTGTAGAATAATGACAAAAACTATATTATCTTGTTTTATTGATCCTTCAAATCAGCAAATTATTCTGCCGCATCCTGTACAACAGGAATTTTTGATCAGATTATATATTTGGAACATATCGCTTTTTTTGTATTACTGACAACATATATATGTATATATATATTTCATTAATGGCTAAATTGTGGCTAGTTTTCATTTATGGTTAAGGTAGTGTATGTCTTCCTTTAATTTCATTAGTGACAGGTGACAGTCTACAAAATATATATGATGATACACAATGCAAATAAATTGTCAACCAATTTTGTAGTTAAGAAAAAAAAAAAAAAAACATTCTTTAAACTTTCATACATAACTTCTATTAAACTAATTCTACTGACCAATGTTTCCAACAGTTTCATTTTTTAACTTATTTCCAAATACACTGGCATCCACAGGTTCAGACTTGATGTAAATCTCCTCAATGTTGATATTATCATGGCATAAGTCGTCTGTCACGTCATTTTTTCTCCCTGCAATAAACAGATCATCATGTATCTTTTGTTATTTGCTATTCAGTACTGAACATGGAGATTTGATCTCATACACTTGGGTAGTGTATGTTTTGTGTAATACACAAATTTATTTAGGACCAACAGATTAACGTAGGTTCCAAACCACTTTTATTTGTTTTTGGGAAAATTCTCTCGGGCAAATATCTCGATAGTAAGCCCTCTACTTTCCGAGAGAGAATGACTAGGAAACTATTTTTTAAAATGTTAGTAACACAGAACCAACAATGGTTTAACAAAACCTGGTACCTTATGCAGAGCTAGTTACACATTCACAGCCATTACACACTAGCCTACAGCCATTCCACAAACAGATAATAATAAAATATAAAATAATTCCCGGTTGGAATAAAGAAAAGGTGACTATAAAATTACAAATTCCTTTACAGAGAACAGCACATAACAACTTCACTAAATAATTCAAAGATTATCAGTGGATCTAAAACAATGGAACACATTTTTAATTGGGCTAATATGGGGGAAAATAAAGTACTATGCACCATACATGGGGGAAAATAAAGTACTATGATCATCAAATCTTGACCGTTATGCAATACTTGAGAGAAACATTTAGTTATCAAACTTATTTCCAAGGACATGTACACATAGGCGTACATTCCATTTTTATTACCTTATACGAATTGATTATTAAAAGAACAATATTTGTCTCTACACGCCAATGAGTCGATAGTTCGATAGTACAGATATTAAGTTAGCAACACATATTTTCGTTGTTCCTCGGGTGAGTTCGGGCAAACAAAGTAATCTGATTGATTCTTTGTTAAATTGGGACTTTCAGTTGTAAATTAGAATACAGTTTTGATATTTTTAAACTCATTGTTTACTGTTATATAACGGACAAGAAATAATGATTGCACGGTATTATGCCACCTGTTTAGAATCACTGTACATTGAACAAATCACAGATGTTTGATGCATGCGCAGTCGTGTAGTCACTTATTCTTTACTCCTACCGAATGACCTACTGTAAAAAAAATATAGTAGAAAAGTAGAAAGTGTGAGAGAGCAGATCTGCTCATTACTGACCATTCTCTAATTCAGCCGTCTCCTCTATTTCTGTCTTTTGGACAATTAAATGACTATATCTAGTGCCATAGGCATGTAAATCCCAACTTGTTCCACAATTCTTATCCATTCCTAAGTCCTATCACTTTTAATAATTTTGTCTAATTTCTCAAAAAGTAAAATTCCTCACGATAATCAGCTATTTTTTTAATTTCAGTAAGTAACAGTCCGTGTAGAGCAAAGAATACATGTAGATCAATGTACCGTGATCAGCGCGGACTACGGCCTGGTACAAACCAAATTTATATTATCACATCAGCACAGATTACTTTGATAGTACTAATCTGTGACATCAGTTAGAATTGCTTAACTGATTTAGAAATTAAAAATTTGTAAGGAATCTGCAGCTGTAATGTATTTTTTAACAGATATTTGTTGTATATGCCTTAAACATGAAGATTATTTACAACGACTTTTCAACAACTGTGAAAATTTAAACTATTATTCCAAGCTGATGTTATTATTTCCAGAAATGGTAAGAACATATTTATTTTCATTATTAATGGTATATTTTAAACTAGCAACAAGGCCGAGCAGTATTTTTAATGGCGTATTCGATTGGGTGCTCTACTATGCACTCAGGTCACTCAGCGAGCAAGTTTCGTATTCAATTAGCAGAGCAGTCACTCTAGGATTGATAAAATTGCGTATTTGATTGGAAAGGTCACTGCTCTGAAAGTGCTCGCAGAGCACTTTTTCTTGCTTTGGCTAAAGAGTCAGAGCAGCGACGAGCAACATGGCGCATAGCGATATTCAAAACTAGTATGTTTATTAGAATTAATTGAATCTTCATCAAGTAATGATGTATCTTTTTGTATAATAAATCAAATTTGGAAAATAAAATACAAAATAATTTTAAAAAAGTAAAATTTTGCTAATATAAGTATACAGAAAACAAATAAATTATTGCAATCCAAAAAAAAAAATAATAATAAAAATTATACATAAAGCATTATCCTGCTCAGTTTACGCAAGGAAATCACTGTATTTTGAAATAATTAATAATAAGAATAATAAAAACGTATTCGATTGGGAGTTGCTCTGGTGTGCGTACTAGTAAAACTCGGATCGAGCATGATGTCATTTGTTCACTTGCAGAACAGTTTCAGAGTGGTCCAATTGAATACACTATAAGTTTTTGTACATTGATATCAATTATTTTTAGAACTCCACTGTGTTGTATAATCAGGGAGCAATATGTGCACAGTGCTGCAATAACGTGGATGGTTTTTACAAATTTCGTGAGGAAAGTTTGCGAAACTATCAAATATATATAAATTTCACATCACAATCAAGTTCTGTCTCTAAAACTAGTGATTTGTGTATTAATTTAACGGATTTCAAAAACGAGCAGCAAGAGTCCTTTAGAAATTGTGATGAAACTAAGAAGAGCTACAATACTAATGTCTTATTAACAGAATGCAATAGTAAACGTGTTTTACCAAATGAGACATTCGAAAAGCACTTCAAGGACAGTCATATGTCGAATAGTGATTGCACAGGTATTGTACAACTTTATTTACTCCACAATACATATAAGAAATATATCTTGATCAGAGGCACAAACATTTTGTTGTGCCGTCCATACCGTCAGCTCTAACAACAAAACGACTCATTCTAAGTTATATTATGCTAAGGATATAAATAAAACAAATGCTTGTTACATTTATTAAATTTTAATTTATCTCCTCTGATACTATTATATTGGCAATTATGATATTTTTAAGAGTTCGTAACAAACTACTTGTATCGAGTGAGATAAATTAAAATTAGTTAAAGTTAGCGAGCACTGATAATTTTTCACTTTAAAACCAGATATTTCTGTTCAACATATTTGAAATACTGTTTAGGAACATAAATTTACTTATTCTAGTTCTAGTGGTTAGTACTAATTCTTTTATATGACGGTATATTTCTTGTTTCAGGAGTGAATATTAATAATAAAATACATGGTGACCTGCATCTCGATGGTTCCAAAGATGGTGATATTATTAAACAAGAAGTTGACATTAAGACAGAATTTGAAGTGACGGCTGAGCACATAGTGGAATGTAAAAATGGTCAGTAACAAGCACATTATTTACGATTATCTTACTGTTAATCAGGATTGGCATAAAAGCCACTTTTTCTGATAAAGACCAGGACAGTGGCTTTTACTGGTTTAAACTGGAAGAAACTGGATTAAGCCGTTCGAAATGAAAAACATTTAAAAATGCGCTTATTTTCTCTTCACAATACTAAAAAGGCGTTTTACAGCATATAGAAGACGCCAATAGAACCCTGGGAGACGTTTTTTATTTTCATGATTTGTAAAAAACAACGTTAAAATTTATTGCCTCAAGTTGGCTCGTGATGGCACTGCAACTCTGTCGGAACTCGTTCGTTTAACATGTTCAAACATGTATACAATGTTAAAAATCGCGGGTGAATTACATTTAATTCATTTTTAACCAGAACCTTAAAATCATCACAAAGAGGACCACCATCAGAATGTGGTCCTCTTTGCCCATGGAATCCATTGACAAAGATTTTGTTGAACTTATCACTCATTTATTAAACTGCTCAGCCTCATCGGCACCTATAGAAAGGCTTTTTTCAAATTTGAGCTATATCCAAGATAAAATAAGAAATCGGTTAGGAATCGAAACAGCCACTAAATTATTTAATTGTTACAGAATTTTAAATAAATTTTAAGATGAAACATGTGACAACGACTATGATGTATAAATAATTATTGTTCAATTTATTTTGTAATACTTAAATTTTTTATTTTTTGTTTTAATTAATTGTTTTTAAATCGAATATAGCCCTATTATTTTTATTTTGGGGTTTGTCAGGTCTTAACAAGCGTTCACTAATTGCAAACTTCAGCAACCTTTTGAGCCCCGTCATATTAGATATTAGTGGAGCTAAATACAAACGGCTGCATCCCAGACCCTGGCGATATGCAGACGCGGAAATTACGCCAGATCCAGTTATTATTATTATTATTATTATTATAACTCAGGGAAGTTCTGAGCGTTTTAATACATAAACTTCAAACCACAATAACTTTCGAAATATTTACTCGATTTAGTCAAAATAAGCGCCACTGGAATCAGCGCACTTTTGCCAACGCGATACAAGTCGATTTATTCCATCTGACCAAAAATTGGGCGCTCGGGATTCGACAAAGTCGACGAAGCCCGTTTTTGCCTGGTCTTGATTGGTGAACCTTCTACCGGTGAGAAAGTTGTCAAAGTGCTTGGAAAGATGGTAGTCGGTTGGTAAGTGGTCTGGGGAGTATGGTGGGTGAGGCAGAACTTCAACCTGCAATCCGTTCAGTTTTCGGATGGTGATTTGAGATACGTGTGGACGGGCATTGTCATGCAATAAGATCAGACCTCTTCTGTTGAACAATGCCGGCTGCTGCTGGCATAATTTCCGGTACATTTCGTCGATTTCCTCACAGTAGACTCTGTAGTAATGGTTTGGCTCAGTTGTAGAAAGTTGTAGTGGATGACACCGGCTGCCAACCACCATACTGTAACCATAGTCTTTTTCTGAAGGTCTTCGCCTTTGGGAAGTGTCTGGGAGGCTCGTCGGTGTCCAACCACTGTCCCGAACGTCTCCGGTTATCATACAGGATCCACTTTTCGTCGCACGTCACAATTCGATCAAAAAACGGGTCGTTTTGGTTGTGCAGGAGAAAGGCAGAAGAAACCTCAAAACGTGACAATTTCTGCCGATCGTTTAAATCGTGTTGCACCTACTTTTCGAGTTTTTTCACCTTTCCAATGCGTTTTAAACCATCTGCAACAGCAGTGTGACTGACGCCTAGTTCTCTCGCAATCCCTCGAACCGTTTGGGACGGGTCAGCTTCAACCAGGTTCTTCAAATCCTCGTCCTGGATTACTGTAAGATTACTACGGGTCTCATCTTCGAGGCTAAAATCTCCGGCCTGGAATTTCTGGAACCAACGACGTACGGTGCTTTCTCCAACACTACTCTAGCCCCACACTAGGTTAATTTGTCGAGCTGTTTCCGCGGCGTATTGTCCTAATTTCAAATTCAAATAAAAAATCGTTCGAAATTGCTCCTTCGACATGTCGCAGTTTTTCCTGTAACAATGCGAAGAAAAAAACAGGGTTAAGTAAAAATCGACAGTACCATCTTGTGGAACAGAAATTTTAACTTATTATTTGTTAAATATTTTATTCATAAAAAAATGCGTCAATAATTAGCGCGTTACAAAACGCTCAAAACTTTCCTGACGACCTAATAACATTAATCATTATAGAGCTATACGCAAATGGCGTATAATTTTTGTATTGTATCAACAAATTGCATATCCATTGTTACCAGTATAATGATATTTTGCTATATGTTCGTTTAAAATAATAATAATAATAAAAAAGAAACAGTTTGATTCTATTGTGTGAACACGAAAAAACTCACTCTATATATGTATAATTAATTTATAAAAATGATCAATACATCAAACATTCATGACTTACTTTTTTCTTCTTTTTTAATTTTAATTAAAATAATAATAAATACCACTGGTCAAAACTATATTTTGACCAGGCCGGATAAAACTAGATAACGCCAGCGGTATTAACCAGCGTGGTTTATTTCGATCAACCCTGCTGTTAATATTACTATTAATATTTTATTGTCACATTTCAATTTATTTTCGACGAATTTCAGCAAATATTAATGAACATTTTAAATGAAATAAATATTTCACAGTGAGTAATTCGTTTATATTTCAGTATGATATGTTTATTTCAGGGATCATAGATAGAGCTAATGATGACTTGTATCCCGATGATACGAACACAGAAAAGATTAGTATCAAACCTGAACCTGGGGACAGCAGTGATCATGAAGAAAATAAATTAAAGAGTGCAGCTGTCTCAAACGCTGGTCAGTAGAGCTAGATTAATTAATGCTAAGCATTTTTTATAATACAGGGTTAGTTTAAGAGAATGATATGCAATGTATGAGTCATCGTATTTATCATTATAAAATATCCTGAACCGAATGATTATATATTACTTTGGATTAAACAGATATTAAACACTATTTAAAAAGATATCGGTAACCATGAAATTCTGTTGTCTTTGTTCCATCGAGTTAATAATTTTAAATTAAATCATGAAATGTGTCAAATGATAAATTTTTATTAAGTACGTGTTGTCAAATTTATTTGTACACACATTTATGACATTTATATTTTTAATATTAAACATATAACTTGATATCAAGATCCTGTTATCAGCCGTCACCGGAACTAGTGCGAAAATTGTATATTACATACATAAGACCGCATTTGGAGTTTGCTGTGTCAGTTTGGTCTCCGTCTTTAAGAAGAGATATAAACTTAATGGAGAAGGTTCAACGGCGTGCTACAAAATTGTGTCCAGTGATTAGACATTTGTGCTATGATAACAGATTAGCAATTTTGAGATTAACATCTTTAGAACATCGCAGGCTGAGAGGTGACATCATTACATTTTTTAAAATAGTGCGTGGCGATTTTAAGTGCGATTTATCGCATCTTTTCAACCTCAATAGTGATAGCCGTCTGCGTGGACATATTTTTAAGTTAAAACATGAGGTTTTTAAGAAAAATGTGCGTTCTAATTTTTTAATAAACCGTATTTTTAAACTTTGGAACAATCTACCTGAATATGTTATATCTTCGACTAGTGTGAAGAATTTTAAGAACAATTTGGATTTATATTTAGCCATTGGACAATAAATTTGTAATTTTTTTTTTTTTTTTTTAGTCTAAGTTTACTATTTAGGTTTATTTTAACTTACTTTGTGTTTTTTTCTCTCTCTCTTTGTTTACTTTTTGTATATGTATTTTGTTTTTGCACATACTCATAATTGTACAGTATTTAGAGCTATACAAGTCTTATGACTTCTGCTCTTAGTTGTAATAATAATAATAATAATAATAATAATAATATTTTTTCAAAAAACTTCACTATCGGGAGTGGACTGGAAAAATTATTTAAATTGAAAACAATTATTAAATAATAGTAATTTTCAGAGCTGGGAATATTTCAAATAAAGTATTTGATACAGTATTTCAGTTACTTTCTGGTATTTGAAATATTGTATTTCAAATACTTTAAAAAAATGATTTTGGTATTTGGATTTACAAATACTTTCTCTGTGGTATTTGTATTTGATATTTGTTGTCTGAAAATGTCAGTATTTGAAATACTTTAAAAGTATTTCAAATAGTTCCTAGTATTTCAAATATTTCTATAGTATTTCAAATATTTTCTTAATATTTCAAATATTTCCTAATATTTCAAATATTTCCCTAGTATTTCAAATATTTCCTAGTGTTTCAAATATTTCCCTAATATTACAAATGTTTGTAGAATTTTAAATAATTTAAAGTATTTGAAATACATTGTTTCAAATATTTTTTAAAAGGATTTAATATTTCAAATACTTTAATCGGTATTTGGTATTTAGTATTTGTAATATTTTTACTGAGTATTTGCCACGGCTCTGATAATGTGAATATTTATATTTCAGAGAGCTGTAATACTCGAAAAACATGTATCATATCATCGACTGACGACATGTCCCAATACAACTACAACACCGATATTATCATCACTGAGGAGATTAACATCAAGTCTGAATGTGGAGATGACGGTGAATATGAGGAGAGTACAGCTGGGCCAGATACAGGTCAGTTTTTAACTTAATATTATTGAACTGTGTAAAACCAACTTAAGATATATAATACTAAAGGTATAAATAAAACAAATGCTTATTAAGTCTCACTAATTTTAATTGATCTCATTTGGTAGTAGATGTAAATTAGATACTTTTTGAAATATTTATTTGTATCTATATCTAGATATTTAAATTTAAGTATCTTGTGTTTCAGATACTTTGCTCGTTACTTTATTTTTATACCGTGATACCGAGCTGATATAATAGTTTAATTATAAATTGTCATTTTGAATATTTTATTTTTGCTATAAACAAAATACAGAAAACAATAGAGATTCTGATGTTTACAAATTAAATTTCTCGTTGCATACTCGTTTTTCGTAGCTTTTGAACGGCCGTAAAAATTGTAGATATTATATGCAACACTCAAGGAAAATGGGTCATTATTAATGAATACTAAGTTTATGAATAAATATTGTTGCTGTTTTGAGGACCAATTTACTAAAATCATACTAAAAATTATATCCACAAGTTGTTTGGGAGTGGACCGTGGTTTTGTGAGACCTTGGGCAAGGCAAATTAAGGCCCTTCAAAAGTATCCAGTGATTTAAAGTACACTTTGATAATTTTTTTGAGGCACATCATCACTTGAGCGGGCTCTAATTGGGCTAAAATTTGATTCATAGGAACGTCTCCTTATCAAGAACATAGCTGCGTATCTATAAAACTAACATTAGTCTTATTCGTTAGTACATGTATGACTAACATAATTCATACGTTATTTAGTACAAAACTATTCCGTAGAATAGTGTTTTACCTTAAATTCAGTGGGCTTTTTGTGACGTCACGGTCATTTTTGAACCAGCCTGTATAATACTGATTAACATGCACTGTTTGTTTGGTAAAAACATATGGTATTTTCATTTTTCAGTATTTTTTCAAAAGTATATTTCTAGCTATATGCAGATACAATTTTTTTTTTTTTTGCATGTATCTGTATCTTGATATTTTTTATAATTCTGTATCTGTATCTGTATCTAGATACATTTTTTCTTATCTATAGCTAGATATTTCTTTAAATGTAACTATTACAACACTGGTATCAAGTGAGATAAATTAAAATTAGTGAAACTTATCGAGTACACATAATTTTTCACCGTAAAATTTTAGTTATTTCAGTTCAACATATATGAAATATTGATTAGGAACATAAATTTACTTATTCTGCTTCTAGTGATTAGTTCTAGTTCTTTTATAAGACGGTACATTTCTTGTTTCAGGAGTGAATATTAATAATGAGATAGGCAGAGACCTGCATCCCGATGGTTCCAAAGATGGCGACATTATTAAAAAAGAAGTTGACATTAAGACAGAATATGAAGTTAATGATGAATATGTAGTGACGGCGGAATGTAAAAATGGTCAGTAACAAGCATATTTATGACTATCTCACTGTTAATATTATTATTCATATTTTATTGTCACATTTCAATTTATTTTAGACGAATTTCAGCAATGATTAATGAACATTTTAAATGAAATGAATATTTCACAGTGAGTAATTCGTTTATATCAGGTTTGGGAATAAGTTCGTGGCGTTTTTTTAGTAAAATTCAACTGGTTTTGTTATAGTGTGAAAATGAATTTATTTAAACCAAATACGGTCCATTATTATCGACAACATTTCGCCATTTTTCGGGTAGAGCCATGATGCCATCAGTGAAGAACTTCTGTGGTTTCTGGTTGAAAAACTGAATCAAGTGGCACAGGCTTCTTTTGAAACCAGCTTAATTCCATTGAGAGAATTCTGCAGAGATCGGAATAGGTGATAGTCAGAGGGTGCTATGTATGGACTATACGGCGGATGCAACAAAATTTCCCAACCAAGCTCTCGCAATTTTTGACGGGTCATCAAAGAAGTGTGTGGTCTTGCGTTGTCATGATGAAAGACAACACATTTCCTATTATTCAATACGGGCCGTTCTCTTTCAATTGCCTGGCGTAATCCCTCTAGTTGTCCACAGTAGAGTTGTGAATCAATCGTCTGACCAACTGGAAGTAGCTCATGGTGGACGATTCCCTTCCAGTCCCACCAAACACACAGCATCACCTTGTTCGGCGTCAATCCTCGCTTCGCGAACGCTTGTGACGTCTCACCATCCCTTTTTCACGACCTTTTTCGCTTCCGATTGTCGTACGTGATCCATTTTACATCACTGGTTATGACACGTTTCAGAAATGGCTCGATTTCATTGCGCTGAACTCATGAGGAACCCATATATCGATCTTCTTTTTGTAGCCAGCTTTCCGTAAATGGTTCAAAACAGTTTTGTGGTCAATGCCTAGCTCCGTACCAATATCGACACTGCTGATATGCGTATCTTGCTGGATTTTTACAAGAATTTCATCAGCTTTTTCACTGATTGGACGACCAGAGCGTGAGTCATCTTTCACATTAAAATTACCAGAACGAATCCGAGCAAACCATTTCCGCGCTGCAGATTTTGATAAAGTACCTTCACCGTACACAGCACAAATTTTTTCACAAGCCTGCGCAGCGTTCTTCCCTTTGTCGTAATAATATTGCAAAATATAGCGCAATTTTTCATTACTTTTCTCCATTTTCAAACGCAAACAACTTTTCAACCACTGCACAAATTTTGATGTTTAGACACTCAAAGTAACGATTGAACTGTCCTTTCCAACGGCGCTTAGTGGTGTCACTGCGATCTGTGTTTCCTGAGTTATTTGCAATTGGCGCCGTCTATCGGCAAAAACGCCACGAACTTTTTCCCAGACCTCATTTTTTGCTCATAAATTTAATAAGATAGGATCTATACTTCGTCGTCGTATGGCATGTGATATTTCAGTATGATGTATTTATTTCAGGGATCATAGATAGAACTAATCACGACTTATATCCCAATGATACGAACACAGAAAATATTAGTATCAAACCTGAACCTGTGGAAACCAGTGATTATGAAGAAAACAAATTAAAGAGCGCAGCTGTCTCAAACACTGGTCAGTAGAGCTAAATTAATTAATGCTAAGATAATAAGTGGATGTTTAAAGCGTTTTCTAAATGCAACTGCTGAGCTGGATGACAATCACTTTGCATTTTGATCTTCACATAGATATTGTGGATTATTAATAATCAATGTCATTTTCATTTTTTAAATCAACTAGCAGACCCCTTGCCAACGATGTTGGCAAACTGATATCGAATAAAAACCAATATAAGCAGGAATCAATTATTAAAATTTGCATGATTCGGCGTATATTAATAAAACAAAAACGTTTCTTGATTATACCTAAGAAATCCTAAAAAGCCGCTTAATGCGTGTCGTGTAAAAATTAATATCGGGCCGGATACAGCCCGCGAGCCATATGCTGAACATCATTGATATAGATGTTTCTGATTATACCTAAGAAATCCTAAAAAGCCGCTCAATGCGTATCGTTTAAAGTTTAAAAATTAGTATCGGGCCGGACACGGGCCGTTATATGTTGCCTAACATCAATTACCATACAAAACATGCCCTTGCCACAACGTTTTTCAATCAAGACACCGATATGTTCTCACTGCAGACTGCAGAGCTTTTGTCTCGGTAAGCGAGCTGCTTGTCGGAGTATGTCGTTCCACACTGCTCAGTCGTGACCGACCGAATGCCGCAAGACCCGCTAGCACCCAGGAACTTAGCGTTACTGCACGACAGACAGACACTTGGGCTTTTATATATATAATGTCCTGCAGTAAACTAAAAAAAGTGAAAACTTTACAAAGACGATTTAATGTGTTGGTTCACGTCACAATTAGCGTTATTTTAAAAAGTTGCATTTGTTTAACATAAACAATAATATGATGAATGAGTAATCGTATGTATCGCTACAAAATATCCTGATCCGAATAACCCTTATCTGTTATTTTGGATTGTAACATTCACTAATTAAAAATATATCAGTAGGCATGAAATTCTTTTGTGTTTGTTCCATCAAGTTGGATTTAGATTGAGTCATGAAAAGTGTCAAATGACAAATGGTTATTCAGTTATTCAGTACTTGTCAAATTTATTTGTACACCCATTTGACATTTATATTTTTATTAATAACATATTTTATTACTCCCTTCGTCCGAAAATATGGTATACATACTTTAAAAAATGTGAATTTAACGAAAGTAATATTATCTTGGTCTTTTTTTATTTTTTTCTAAATATGTGGTTGCTAGGCGACTAATAAACAAATGACTTGGAAATAGTTTTGCATATGTCGAGAGTAATTAAAAAAAAAAAAAAAAAAAATGCGTATTGTAGACATATTAAAGTGACACCCGCTGATCCAACAAAATGGCGAATTTTGATCAATATTGTGTTGAATTGCAAGGAAGAAGTTCCAAATCGACTTAAATCACAACCGCCAAATAGGCCAGATTTTAATGTATGGGATCTTGGCTTTTTCAATTCTATACTTTCCTTACAACATACAGCTTCACCGAATACAATCGACGAACTGATTGACAAAATGCATTTAATGCATTAAACATACAAACCCTTAATAATGTTTTTCTAACATTGCAAACTTGTCTAGAAGCAACCATGTTAGCAAAAGGAGGGAATTCCTTGCAAATTCCGCACATTAAGAAGGCAAATCTTCATCGTACGGGATGATTATAAACAACATTATCATGTTCTACACAAGCTGTGGAGACAGTCTCGTCCTTGTTAAATTAAAACTTTTTGTATTATTCTTTGTTTTTCTAGATATTTGTAACTATTTCATAAATAAAATTCTAATTAATTAAAATTGTAAATGTATAACCATATTTTCGGACAAGAAAAAAATCAAAATGTATACCATATTTTCGAACGGAGGAAATATAATACATTAAAATGTCTAAATCGATGTCAGGGAGAGAGAGAAAAAAATATATAAAATGTTATAAGGAATTGAAAGATACTTCATCCGATTATATCCACCTCCTAGGTAAATACTGGGGGTCTATTCTGTAAGCTTTTCGACAATTCTTTTTAGAGTATCCTACCGAAAGTTTCTACAAAACAGTATCGATAATAGTGAACTTGACAGTGTGAAAGTGACTGTCTACAAGTTATAGAATAGACCCCCCTATAGTTAGATCCTTAGGACTTAACCTGTCAGAAATTATAACCTCACATTGCAATTGACAACTTCGGGTATAGACGGATTGCTGATAGGTGACTGTTCGTTGCTACAAGTATCGATATACAATACTATATGCTTTCTCTGTTTATATCATTATAATTATTTGCATACCCATAGTAACGTACAGTGACGCAAGTTGACAACCAACCTTCCAAATTATTTTAATAAAAAACAAAGCATTAGAAAGAAACGGAATTATTCGAAGATATCTTTGCTAATTGGAGCACGAAAATAAATTCACAGCAGTACTCAAACAAACAAAATTATTAATTTTAAGGTAATAATTATAAATAAGGAAAAACTTATACTCATACGTAAATTTTGGATTATAATTTGTTGTTTATTTAAATTAAATTTTTATGTTTCCCCTAAGTACAAAGTAATAAAATATTAAGTAAAAATATATTTATTCATATAATATATTGCTACAAGTTGTATTTAAATGTTTATTTTTATTTCAAAAAAATTAGTCACTGTAATGCATGATATCGTCGTCATCTGAACTATCCCTGTCATTTCTTGTATTTATTATTATTGTATTAATATCATCAACAATCCTTTCCCTTTCCCAGAATTCATTTATTAAATTTTCGATTTTTTTAACAAATTTAGCCCAAGTTTCACATCTAATTTGATCACAAGCTACTACACTGCTACATTTTCAAAACTTCGTTATCACTATATCCGTTTTGACCAATATGTCTATCATAATAATTTTTTGTTATACCCCAAATTAGTTCAATGGAGTTAAACTGGCAGTGATAAGGAGGTAATCTTAGTACTTCATGACCATACGTTTGTGCCAATGTATCAATAAAATAAACTGGTTCAGATTTTAATTTCGTTCGTTTTCTCGTGATTTTGTTAGTGAGAAGTTCAGATTTATTACATTTTATAATTCTACGAATTGTTGATTCCGAAATCTTTAAGGCAGCTGCTACTCTTTGACGGACACAAGATAGAGAAATAAGTGGTACATTGTTCTCTTTTTCGGAATTAAAATATTCCAGCAGATTTAAAATTAAAGTTTGTGAATTTAATAATTGGCTGCAAGATCTATTAATTAATATTATTAACAGACACTGACAGCTAAGACAAATAACAAAAAACATTTTTAAAATCGCTGATAAATGGTAACTAGATTATTATATGATTGCAATTCTTGATGCATACATGTAACAGTCACCTATCAGCAATCCGACTATACCACAGTAACTAAGAACTCATGACCAACCGATATCTTTTTAATTTATGAATAATATATATCTTTACAAAATATAGTACATTATTTCAAATACTTTTTAAAAATATTTAATATTGCAAATACTTTAATCGGTATTTGGTATTTAGTATTTGTAATACTTTTACTGAGTATTTGCCACGGCTCTGGTAACTATGAGTATTTATATTTCAGAGAGCTACTATACTCGGAAAACATGTATCATATCATCGACTGACGACATGTCCCAGTACAACTACAACACCGATATTATCATCACTGAGGAGATTAACATCAAGTCTGAATGTGGTGAAGACGGTGAATATGAGGAGAGTGCAGCTGGACAAGATACAGGTCAGCCATTAATTTAATATTATTGTTTTAGTTGTAATCTACCAATAATGACATTCCCATTTTCCATTGAATGAGTAAAATATATTCATGATTTAATTGCGAGTTGCTAAAAATTTATGTCTGTTTGTGAGGTGGAGTATTTTATTAACAGATATAGCAGGGGTCCCAACAAAAATTCCCGGGGGAGGTGGCAAAATTTAAAACTAAGCCACTGCTAGCCACATACAAAATAAGTTTAACTTAGTTTTAGTCTCGTTAATCAATTCCAGTTTGCTTGCAGCTAGAGGACCATCTTCGAGTGAACCAGATGAGAATTGTGCATCGCTGTCCAATAACAAGTGTAAACAACCCATAACAACAAAGTTATCAAATCTCGTTAGAAACAAAAGGGCATATGCTGGAGAGAAAACATGTGATCAGTGTGATAGAACATTTTCAAGGGCATCAAATCTCATTAGGCACAAACTAAAACATTCTGGAGAAAAATCATTCAAATGTGAACATTGTGATAAAGCATTTTCATGTTCATCATATCTCATTAGACACACACGAATACATTCTGGAGAGAAACCATTCAAATGTGATCAGTGTGATAAAACATTTACACTTTCATCAACTTTTGCTACTCACAAACGGATACATTCTGGAGAGAAACCATTCAAATGTGATCAGTGTGATAAACTATTTTCGCAGGCAGAAAATCTCAGTACTCATAAACGAGTTCATTCTACAGAGAAACCATTCAAATGTGAACTTTGTAATAAAGCATATAAAATAAAGAGAAGTCTTGAAACTCACAGACGAGTTCATACTGAAGAGAAACCATTCAAATGTAGTCAGTGTAATGGATCATTTTCAGAATTATCACATCTCATTAGACACAAACAAATACATTCTGAAGAGAGACTGTTCAAATGTGATGAGTGTGATAAAGCATTTTCGAGTTCATCAAATCTCAATGGCCACAAACGAATACATTTTAAGGAGAGACCACACAAATGTGATCAGTGTAATAAAGCATTTTTTGGGTCCGCACATCTCATTGCGCACAAACGTATACATTCTGGCGAGAAACCATTCAAATGTGAAGAGTGTAATAAAGCATTTAGATTGAAGGAAAGTCTCGTTATGCATATACGGGTACATAGTGGTGAAAGGCCATACAAATGCGAGCGGTGTAATAAAGCTTTTCCTCGCTTTTCAAATCTCGCTAAACACAAACAAATACATTCTAGCGATTATAATGTTACTAGCAAGGGTAGTTGTAAAGGAAGAAGAAAACCCGCGAATTAGACAACATTTTTCATGTAAAATTCAAAATAAAATTTCTTTACCGGGACAAATTAGTGCAATTATTCTCCAACTAAATATCCTGTATTTCTGTAAAATTAAACGATTTCGAAATATTTTCCGAAGTAAAAGCTTTCTCCTATTTGATAAATACTATTCCCTCCGTCCGAAACTATAGTATACATTTTGATTTTTTTCTTGTCCGAAAATATTATATATATTTACAATTTTAATTACAAACTGTAATTTGAAGTTATTATTTATTTATTTATTCTATATTAACTATATTTCTGAAAAAGAAACTGAGAAATATGATTAAATACAGAAAGAATTAATAGCTAATGAGAATTTCTCTTCTGAAACAATTTTGTTTACTGAATCAATCAATACGGATGGACCACAAAACTCATACCATTAATTTTATGGAAACTGAATTCACTGAATAGATAGCATAGAAAGATTGCAAAAATAAAAAAATTAGCGAATTTTTTTTATGCATAACCAAAAACACCGGAAAGACAGGGTAAAAAAAAATAAGAA
The DNA here is from genome assembly GCA_963971575.1 of Liopterus haemorrhoidalis. Classification (NCBI taxonomy): domain Eukaryota; kingdom Metazoa; phylum Arthropoda; class Insecta; order Coleoptera; family Dytiscidae; genus Liopterus; species Liopterus haemorrhoidalis. The sequence continues at coordinate 49,607,726 of OZ020613.1, forward strand.
AAGCTTCCCTTTGTGTTGACTTTGACAGTGTGGAAACAAATAAAAATTGATAAAGAGGAATTGAAATAACAACAAGAAGAGAAAAAGGAAATTGGAAGAAATATACGTAATTTGAAAAAAGAAAAGTTGAATAAAATAAAAAAGAAAAAATTAGCACTAGAGAAAGAAATTGTTAAAAATACAGAAAAGGAAAGATATGGGAAAAACACAAAATAAAATCAAGGAGTGAAGCAGGAACACAATGCAAAAATTGAAATAGTATCTAATATTTTGTTAACAGTGGACCAGAAATTGCCTGTAAGTATTTTGTTTCGGTCCCTCTTCGGTTTTCTTATAATATTGTTAGGGTAATAAATATATGGACTTTCAACCACACGTATAATTATTTAATTTTAAATACTATTACAATGAATAGAACACCGATACAAAGGGTCACGCCGTATTCTTATCCCGTCGCCATGGAATAGGTCATTTGACTATGGTTCATCCTTTTCCGCCCCTGCTGGCGCGGGTCACAATACCGACCGACCGCCTGGTACCATCATGTCCATCATCACGCCGTTGCTCAGCGCGGCCGTTTGAAAATCTCCCTAACAATATATTATAGATAAAATGTTAATTTGGATAGTAGCATTTTAAAAAATACGTTCCAGAATCTTACTTGCTTATTCAACATACAATTAATATTGATTTTAAATGCTATACTTGCAAAAGAACTTATCATTTAAAATGTATTTCTAATGAATATTTTTTTAATCTTATATACAAATGTAATTTTTTACTGAAAATAATAAAATGTCATAAACAGCCATAGTATTTACATTTATTTTCCTATACAAGTAATTGCAATCATTTGTGCTAATATTGCACAAGCTATGCCAAAAACTAAATTATTGAACCTTTTTGGAAAAAATAAATTAAGTATATATGTAACATCTTATTCTAGGAAATACTCAATTAAATATAATCTAGAAGAATTATAGAATTCAGTAGATTTTTAAAAATAGTCGAAAAAAATAGTCGACGGGGAAAAGTCGCCAAATCTAGGGTATTTGAGAGGACTTTTAGCGACAAGAAATCTGCATTTGGGATTAGCGATATTTTGGAGTATTTTAAAGTCAACTGACCACAAATATGGAGAATTTTTGGATTTCACTTTTTCTGTTGTTTTTCTCTTCTTTTTATATACAATAAAGATCCATTAATCAGAACCTCCACTAATCCGGGTAGCCTTGTAATCCGGACAAAATTAAAAAATGTAAATTTTATATGTAAAATGACATTTTTTTTTTTCTACTACCGAATTTGACCTGTTCGTTACTTTTTATTAAAAATTTTAATTTTGTTAATAAATATTTGTGCAATTTTTAAATAACTGAAGAAGCAGGTGTACAATATTAACATATATGTACATACACATTATACGATAAATACTTATGAGTACATATTAACAAAACTAATTTAAAAATGACAATAAATTCAATAATTTAGTATATAATATTTATAATCTTATTAGAGAAGAGGGTTTGCTGTTTTTTCTTTATAGGGATTTTTTATTTTTGTACTAATTTATTCTGTATTTTTGTATCTACAGGGTATTTCAAACGATTACGCGGAACTAATTTTTTTATAATAATGATAACATTTATTATAATTCAATGGTACATACATAATAAAAGGTACAAAGTATAAGTGTTATAACAAATGTAACATTAATAAACAAAAATACATATTACCGTAATCAGATTTGTATGAATATATAAAGAAATATTACTAAGTTTCGGTGAAACTTGTCGTAATATTACAGTGAATAATTGATATTAAATATTATATATATATATATATAAATATGAATTAATATTATATACATGAATAAGTTAAATTAATTTATGGATTTTAGAAATGTTATCCAATAAACACGGCTTCTATTTTTCACATATTTTTTTATTATTTCGAAGTTGGGAACACACCTTCTTATCTTTAGCACATTTGACACAGACCCAAATTTTGCGAATTTTGAAAATAGCTTTTCATTAATGCTTTAGCTACTTTCTTAAAAGTCGAGTTGGCAACACTGACTGTTATGAGCACGGGCAGATACAAACCGAATCAATTTTACCACGTGCGCATCATTGTAGTGATAACCGCTTTTTTGATTTCGTTATTAAAAAATTGTCAAGAAACTACAGCTACAATGTATTTTTTAACCGATATTTGCTGTATCTGCCTCGTACATGATGATCATTTACAACGACTTTTCAACGATTGTGAAAATTCAAACTATTACTCCAGGTTGGTTTTATTATTTCCAGAAATGGTAAGAACATATTTATTTTCATTATTAATTATATATTTCAAACTAGCAACAACGCCGAACAGGTTTATCAAAAATCATCTAATTCAAATTCAACATAATTTCCGTTACAGGCAACATAAAATCAAAATAAAGATGGTCAGTAATTTATTTATTTAATTTCGGCCACACAACTGGCATAAGCCCAGTAAATAATATTTTAATAACAGGTTCCCAGCGCCTAGATGTACGGGAAGGTAAGTTTTCCGTTTTTAAACCTCAGGCTAAGATATTAATGCCACGTGATCAGTGTGACGTTTCAACCTGTATAAACAGGTACTCATTTTAAGTATTTAATACTTGAGGCTGAGTTAACCTAAGAGCTGCGCACAATATCAGAAGATAAAAATCTGAAGAAGGTGGAAGGATTCGAATTCGCGTTCTTATGTTCCGTCCGTAGACAACTGTATTACTACGAAGCTACGTTAACTCTACAGTTATATTTTGGTGTTATGCTTCTAACACTTTAGTTAATTTTAGTATACCTAGTCTTTCCATAAATACTTTTACAAGGTTTTCAATGAAATTGCAAAAAATGTTTAATTTTCTTGTAGTGCTTAATACTTGAATACATCTTAAACAAGAAACATCAATCAGTTTGTAAAATGACCACTTCTGGCCGTTACACAGGGCTGAAGTCTATGCGACCACTTGTCTATAGAATTACGAAAAGTTTCTTGAAAAGTATTTTAATATTGAGCAGGCTTTCAACTACCAGAGCGACATGGTGTATGCTACAAGGTCACGAGAAGCTTGTGAGAAAACGCCGACGATCCACAGGGGCCATTACCCTGCTTCAGTTATGGTTGGATGAGGCGGGAGTTATGATAGTACCAGCTTTTATTTCTCCTGCAGAATACCCGGGATTTTGGTCCGATCTTCAGGATATAGCTTGCAAGACACTGATGAAGATAGAAGTGGGTTTTTCTGTAGAAACCCTTCGTAATTCAATTGACGAGCCGTCGCAGAGACTTCGTCACAAGTGCTGTGTAACGGCCAGAAATAGTAATTTTGATAACTGATTAGTGTCCCTTTTTAGGATTTTGTAGGTATAACATCACTCATGTGTCTGTCTTTGTCTGTTTGCTGTACGGTAGAAATTGTAGCCAAACGGCTTAATATAGAAATTTGAAATTTGGCATGCTTATACAACTCTTTAACCCACATATAGCAAAAATACTGAGAGACGTTATGGACATACGTTCAACAGGAATTTTCGGAATCAGACAAGTTTTTCGAAAAATGTCGATTTTTTCGTATGTATGATGAAAAAATTGTTTAAAATCTATTGTGTGTTTTCAAAAGAAAGCTCTTAAGACATAGATTAAGGAACGATAGGGTTAAAAGGTGCGGGACACTGATTTTTTAGTACTTTTTTGGAAAAAATCGTATTAAAATAAAAAAGAAATAAAGAACTACTTCTCGTTACTTTATCTACGTCTTAAAAGCTTTCTTTTGATACCACACAATAAACTTTAAAAAAAAATTATTTTTTCGACGTCACAAAAAAATCAATATTTTGCGAAAAACCAATTTGATCAAAATTTCATGTTGAAGTATTCCGGTTCCCATCAATGTACATTATTGACATTTTTTCAGATTTTTAGTTCAACCCCTCTGGGAGATAGGATGGGGGACAAAAGTTTTTTGCCATTATATTGACAAAAACTCCATAAAAAAAAGATTTTTCAAAAATAAAAATTTGTGCATCCACGCATTAAAAGGTTTGATACCCCAGTTAAAATTCAAAAAAACTATTTATGTTTCCATTAAATACATATTTGTTTATATTTATCCCGCGCTGTATTTTTTTAACTCTCATATAGTTTTCCTATATGTGGGTCAAGTTGTACAAGTATGCCAAATTTCAACTTTCTATGTTCAGCTGTTTGACTACAATTTCTACCGTACAGACAGACACATGAGTGACGTTATAAGGGTTTTTTATTGGTCATACCTACAAAACCCTAAAAATGAGAACCTCTGTAAATTCACCATGAAAAAGTGCTTGAAGAAAGTGCACACAAAAATCACTTATGGCCGGTTGCTAAAGTGAAATTATCCCTAACTCAAGTTAAAATCATTTGTTTTTGTATGTTGTAACATACAAAAAAAAATTAATGTGAAGTGTGAATTTTCACACATTTCAGGGTTTTGCAGGTATTTAATAAGTGAATGATGATTATTTGGGTTGCCAAAACAAATTTTATATTAATATATTTTTCTTGTTAATTTTCATTCGAACGCCTAGTACCATTATTTAGGTTTCTAAATACGTGCAGTATTTATATATATATATATATATATATAGCAAGGTTCATTAAGAATTTTAAAAATTGTGCCTATGGCTTCCAATGGTTGTTATAAGCTCCGCTCCTCCGCCCCTGATTTCGTGTACATTGAAACAGAATTAAATTATAATTTAAACAATTTCCACTGGTTATTAAATTTACGCTTTTAAAAATTAAATGAAACATTTGCCAAAATATAACTAGAATTTTGAAAAAATAATTTAAACAATATAAAATTAAAAAAAAAAAAAACAAAAAATAATATTGTCTCTTCTTGCAGGGTTCGATCCCTTTCGGATCGAGTTAGTTGGGTGAAAAGCCAGCGTCATAACCACTAGACCAGCATTCACCTTCTAGTGTAGCATGTTACAAAGCTATATAACTTGCGTACATTATTAACCAAAAAAACACAAAAAATGCGTTTTTTTCCAAAAACAATCTGATCAAAAATTCCTGTTGTACTATTCAGGTCCACACCAATGTACATTACTTAGAATTTTTTCAGATTTTTAGTTTAAACCATCTGGGCTACCGGGTGTGGGACAAAAAAATGTTTGCACAATTTTGGCAAAAATCGCTTCAAAATAATTTATTTTGCAAAAATAAAAATTTGATCGTTAATCCTCGTATCAAGGGCTTTCATTTGATACCCTTTTCAGAATTATAAAAAAATATTTTTTTTTCGATGAGCTAATATTTGTTTATATTTTTAGGGGGATATGTTTTTTAGATGTTTTAGTATTTTTCCTATGTGCGGGTCAAAGAGTTGTATAAGTATGCCAAATTTCAACTCTCTAGGTTTAGCCGTTTAGCTACAATTTTTACCGAACTGACAGACAGACAAACAGACAGACGACAAAATGACGGTATAAAGGTTTTTTGGTCATACCTACAAAACCCTAACAAATGATTTTAACTTGAGTTAGAGAAAACTCTTACGTTAGCAACCCGCCATTAATATTTTAGTTTAGGAAGTTATGAGTAAAAATTAAAAACCAGAAAATTTACATTATCGTTCATATCTAGTAACCTACTTATTTGTGGGGGGGGGCAAAGACATCGTTAAAATGGTCCCTTAATACGGAAACTTTGGCCTAATTTAACTGACCTCGTATCTCTTAACGTTCTCGAAATCCCCAAGTTATTTGGGACGCCCTGTACAGCTTAGCAACTGTAAATTTTTAGCTTGGAAAGACCAGGAAAGCCTCCATATAATCATAACAATTATTTTCAGATCTCCATTCTGTTGCACGATCAGGGATCAATATGTGCAGATTGTTGCAGTAAAGTGGATGGTTTTTCCAAATTTCGTGAGGAGTGTTTGCGAAACAATCAAATATATATGAATTACACATCGAAACTGAGTTCTGCCTCTAAAACTAGTGGTGCGATGTGTATTAATTTGATGGATTTGAAAAACGAGCAGATAAAGTCCTTAAAAAATTGCGAAGATACTGAAAAAAGTTCCAACAGTAATAACTCATTAACAGCATGCCACAGTAAAAATGTTTTACGAAATGGGACATTAGACGAGTACTTCAGTGGCAGTTATATAGTGACAAGTGGTGATTGCACAGGTATTGTACAACTTTACTTGTTTTATAATATAATAGGTTTGTTCTTTTCGCTACCTTGCGTTTTACTACAAGACGCGGCTGTAATTGACGCGGCGTTAAATTTATTACAGCAAGACCCGGCTGTAAGAATTTAAGTTACTAAAAACGCAGATTCTGTTCGTTTCAGTAACAGTTGAATACATAACTTGAACAGTTGTTACTGGAAGGCTCTATTTGACTATAGTTAATCTTTTAAATTTAACATTAATCATTTCTTTATATGCGTGCACCCAAGGGGGCTCATAGCTCCCCCCCCCCCTTCCCTAAACATAAAAACGGTTTTCAGAGACACATTTTGCTTGTATTAGAACGTGACCCCCCAAGAAAAAAATTCGCTTCTGAGTCCCCTCACAAAAAATGTTGGCTTCTGACCCCTCAAATTTTTTGTTATATTCTAACCCCTTAATATGTCTGACTCAGTGGCTACACAAATTTCAGAGTTGAAGACGGAGTCAGTGGTAACAAAGATTCTGGAGTCGGTATCAGAGTCGATAACACTGTGCGACAAATAAAAACTTTTTTTTCTAACATGGATAAAATTAACTATTTTTGTATTATACTGACCCGCTGAAAACAAAAATTTTCCTAACACGTACAGTTTTTTTGTTATGGCCAGGTATCATAAATCAATAAATACACTGATTAGTTATTTATCAAATACGTTATTTCTTTTTAGTAAGTTTAGTCTGCAGTCTAATATTACGAAATGAAAAAAAATGAACTATTTCTGAACTATATTTTATCATATTTTAATTAACCACGAACAATAAAAATAAAAACAAACGTCAGATTTAGGATTTTCTCTTATGGCTTGACGAGTCCTCCCGTAGCATCAACCAGCAATAATCTCCCAACAATTTTGAATTCCATTTTCGATAGTAACGTTCCTCTAATCTTTTTATGTCCTGATAGAAAAGTTCTCCTTATTCGTCATCCACCATTCCAAGATTTGTAGGGAAATTCTTCATTTGTGATCAAAACCTCATCAAAAATTGGCAGTATTATACAAAAATAGTTAATTTTATCCATGTTAGATAAAAAAGTTTTTATTTGTCGCACAGTGTAATTTGACCGACACCACAGTCCTGTTAAAATCACATATTTACTTATTCAATTTCTCGTTCTTAATTCTAGTTCTATTATATGACATTATTATTCCAGGAGTGACTATGAATGATGAGACCGACTGCGCTGTGCCTTCCGATAATATCAAAGATGCTGATGTTATTGAAAAAGAGATTGGCATTAAAACAGAATGTAAAGTTGCTGATGAAAATGTAGTGACGGTTGGAATAGAGCACACAGCTGAATGGAAGAATGGTCAGTATCAAGATTATTTACAACTATATCACTCTTAATACTGTAATTTTTTGTCATATTACAGTTTATGTCCAGCATAATTTTGCAATGTTTGATTAGTCAAACATGTTCAATAATATGGGCAATGTTCATAATTTTTAACTAAATATTGCAATCAAGCGTTACTTGTTAAATTAAGAAAGTGTAATGCTAACGTTAGTAGTCAGTGTTGAATCCAGACATTTTTCTCCGGGGGGAGGGAACTACATGAGCACGGGGGGGGGAACTATATGAGCCAGGGGTGAAGTTAGTATAATGAATACAGATGTTTTTCTTCAGGGGGGGGGTACATAAACAAGAATTGGGACACGAAAAAGGATTTTTTAGAGAATAAAATTATAAATATGTAACATAGGTATGTATTATCTCTCAATCACAAACTATTAGGTTCGTAAAACTTACTAAACTGTTAGACAAACTTAAGTATCTAACTATTATATCTCATATAATGAAAAAAAAAAAAACAATAAATAACAAAATCACATTTAAGGTATACATATACATACATAGTAAATAAATCATTTAAATTAATCTACATCGTCTTTGCTTTTTCTTAGCATATGTGTCTATAATAATGTCTATTAAATTATCAGGTAACTTATCTGGCCCTTCAATTGAAATTTTCATAAGATCTTGTACAGTTTCTTGTCTCAGTCTATTCCTTAATTTGGTCAAAAAAGCGTTTAAAAAGAACTCAGAAAGGAACTCAAAAGTTCTGTTGAAGCACTTTTTTGTAAGTGCGCAAGCACTAGGTGATTCCGTTCCGATTCTGAACTCTGTTTAAACAAACCTTATGAATAGACCTAATATTTAAAGTATCTTTGTGATAAAATCCCCTGCCGGTCAACTTTCGCTGTTCAGACAGTATCGATAACTTTCTTTTGATACTAATATTTTAGTATTCGATACTTTTTGTTTCGATATTTTATTTCGTTCGATATTTTTGTAGTAGGTAATATTCTACTACAGAACTGTAACTATAACTGAAATTTTTCTCCGGGGGGTATTTTTGTCACCCGGGAGGGAAAACCCCCTGGGGATCCCCTTGGATTCAACACTGTTAGTAGTGTTCATAATCTCTAGAGATTATAGAGTATAGACTACGATCTTTTAACTAATAGTATAAGTATATGAAAACTAGTATAAACTGTCCTATCAGGAACATACCAAACACAGTAAATGTCCTATTATAAACAAAAATCTAAAAAAGTGACATTTTGGGTACATCTCATTGTAAAAAACTATCCGCGAACGTGTTAAGTAGTTACCTATATCTTGTTGATATGAACTTTTAGCAAAATAACGTAAATCAATACATATTTGGAGTTCAATTGAAATATTTCCACCTTTTGAAGATACAGGTTTTATATCGTCATTTGAGATTTTAATTAATATTTTAACTCTTTTGTAATTTTAATTCTTCAGTTATTGATTTTAATAATTTTTTCTTTTATTATAAAATTTTCTTAATAATTGATTTCGTAATTCACGCATTTCACGAATATCCCGCAAATCTCTTATATACCGTATGTCCTTTTTCGAATTGCAACATAGAGCTTTCCCATGTTAAATTTTCCATTGCATATTCTATCTCTACTATGAGTGTTAGACAAAAATAGACAAAAATTGTTTGAAAAAAGGCACACAATAGTTTTTGTATTTATATCTGAAAATAACAGTTGCTATGCCAATCAAACGTAAAAAAAATATTTAAATCCTTGTGATTTTTTCTTGTGACCCCTAATAATGGAAAATTATTTGAAAATTTAATTTAGATGTATTTTATTTTGTAAATTTATGTTTAACCTGAAAATAAACTGTTAGAAGTTTGATTTTCATTTGTGTATGGCAACTCTTATTTTCGAATATAAATACAAAAACTATGTGTGCCTTTTTTGAAACAAATTGGGATTTTATGATTCAAAATTAGGCAAAATGTGTTAGGACTAAAATACTGAACAATTTTTATTAATACAGTTTTTGTCTAAAGTTGGTTTTACACAGTTCAATTAATTGATCAACAAATTGATCAAGTTTTTTGTCAATTAATTGAAAAATTTATTGGTAACCTTAGAAACAAAAGCACCACTTTACACACATCAATTTATTTATCAATTTATTTAAAATTTTTACATTACCAACTGTAAAATATGTTGACATATTTATCAGAATGAAAATATTGAAAAAATCTTCACAAAGTTACGAGCTGTAAACAAAAACAAAAGAAATAACCTAGATGATGGTAAATTAGAACGTTCGAGGTTTTGTCAAATTTGAAAACGAAACACAAAATATATATTTGGAGGTTATGCTACAACTAAACAGATGGAAATATCTTAACAGATAAAAATATACCTAGAATTCCCTGAAAAATTGATGAAAAATAGAACTTGTTCTATTTTCAAAATAAATTGATCGATTTTTTTGTCAATTAATTGACGAAATTTGTACACTTTACACACATCAATTAATTGAATGTCAACTTTTTCAATTAATTGATCAATTAATTAAATCGTGTAAAACCCACTTAACACTCATAGTAGAGATAGAATATGCTATGGAAAATTTAACATGGGAAAGCTCTAAGTTGCAAGTTGAAAAAGGTCATATGATATATGATTAAAATCTGTCAGTATTATGAACACATCACTATTTTAATGTAATTTAATACAGCCTCTCCGCACTTCTAAATATGTACTACTAAATTACAATTTACTAGACTTTATTAAGCACTACTAACAATAATTCTGTATTATGAACATCAATTTTTAATAACGCTTATTATACATGTCTTAAGTAAAAGATTATGAACATAACTAGTGTTTCTTCTCGAGAAAAAGTTATAGTTCTCATTTTTACCGCACGCCAACAATATATAAGGGAGGTATTGTGATCATACCGATTTTGACATTTCGAGATTTCGATGGATCTCCACGAATTGAGGTCCCTACATAACGTTTTGCTTATTTTTAGCATGATGTCTGTCGGTCTGTCTGTCTGTCCGTTCGTCTGTCTGTGTACACGTGCAGAGCAAATTCGGCTAAAACTTTTGGTAAACATCGGTTGACTAGAAATGGGAGTTTACTCGTGTCGATTTTAAGATTTTTGCTAATATTCAACAACAGAAAAATATTTTGAAAATATTTATTTAACAAAAATTGCTATAAAAGAAATAACTAATTTTTTGATAAAACGAAAAAATTGAAAAATTTTTCGAAATTTTTTCTAAGTATCTATTTTTTCATACTTATATGTAATGTTTCGTGGTCATGATAAATAATATCTCTGTTAGAAAATATTAGGCCACGTTATTTCTACTCTGCTGCTAGCATGTATTTTATACAAATACTTTGTGATGGCGGTCGGTTCTGTGGTGGCCACAGATGATTTTTTATTTCTCGAGAAATGTAAAATTTTCTCGATGCCAAGTTAAACGCATTGTGCTTTTAAAAAACTATTTTAAAAATATATAATGTTTAGTGAGTCACTGATTATAATTTAATTTTGATAAAATTTGTCTTCTGTCTCCCGCAACGCAACTGTGGCAACAGATAAGAATTATTGTTACAATATTATTGTTATTTATTGTTACAATATATTATTTTAATTTAGTGTATTATTTATTATAATCAATTAATTTTTTTTTTTCAGTTTAAAACTGTCATGTAAGAGATTACCTACAAGTTAAATAAAATAATTATTACTATTATTATTAATTTCTTGAAAATGTCTCTATACATATGTATTTTCAATTAATATGCAATTACGTGCCGTTGTCATAATCATTTTTAAAGCCCCGTTATCCATTTGTTCTAATGATATTTAAATGAATACTTTAGTACTTTAAAGTAGACTATAATTTTAACATTTTATCCTCTACAATATTTTCAACATTAAAAAAAAAGATACATATTCTAATAATTATTTTTCTCGAGAAGTTCGAGAAAATAAGTCTATTTTATTCAATTCTCGAGAAATGAAAAATGTCAAGAAATCAGAAACACTAAACATGACCCTATATTTTTATAGTACGTATATTGATCACAATGGTGCGTTTTTTCCAGAAATCATAGATGGAGTTACAAATGTTACATCTTCTGATAATACCAGCATTTCCAACAAGTCTGAACCTATGAACACCAGTGAATATGAAGGAGAAGAACTGAATACCGCAGCTGTCGCAAAACCTGGTCAGTAAAACTATCTCACCGTTATTTACTTTGTTTATACGTATATCATAATGGTGTGTTTATTGCAGAAATCATAGATGAAATTACAAAGGATATATCTTCTGATAATACCATCACAGAGAAGACTTGCATCAAGTCTGAACTTATGAATACCAGTGAATATGAAAGAACTGAACTGGAGAGCGTAGCTGTCGCAAACACGGGTCAGTATAACTATCTCACTGTTATTTACTTTGTTTAAAATTTACAATGGTGCGTTTATTGCAGACGTCTTAGATGTCACCATAGAGGAGATTTGCGTCATGTGTGAACCTATGAACACCAGTGAATATGAAAGAGATGAACTGGACGGCGTAGCTATCCCAAACACAGGTCAGTAAATCTATCTCATTATCTGACTTATAATTATTATCAATCAACCCTAATGGTTCGTACTCAGCTCTCCGCTCGACGGATCCGTTCGTCCTACTAACCAATCAGAAACCTGCAAATAGTTCAATTCCTCCGGCACCCGTGAAAAGTCGGATCGTGTTCATCTTTGTCCGGCAAAACGGACGGTTTTCATTTTGTAATAGAGATGTGTCGTTCGCGAACGATTCGTTTATATTTTTTATAGGGGCTTTATGACACTAACTTTAATTATTTTCATCGGCATGTTGCATGAAAACGCGAAAAATCATATTTTTTTATTACAAGATCACGTGACCGTTTGAGCCCTTTGGGACCCTGCGAATCGCATGCCTATAATTTTTAAGACTTTAAATTTGTTTTAACTTTCTTTTGATAAAAGGGCAAGCATTATTAAATCAGAGAAAAACACAATTTTGTGTAAGTGGAAATGCAATTTTCCATATAACCGGAAAGCGTGAAGGTTTAGTACCCTCCTTTTTTTGTTGTCACAGGGTAAATATTCTCTCTTCCAAAAGGCATGCTGTATGAAATCAGAGACCATAAACTGTCATGAGGCCCCGGTCTAAAACATACTTAAAAAAATGTTTGATACCACTATAGTCTGAGCAAGTAGCGGCTCTGGCTCTTAACATCTGGAGGGGCCAGGAAATATTTGAGGAAAATCTGGGGTGGGGCAGGAAATATTTCAGGGGGTCATCATTTTTTATCGTTATTAATAGATAATTGTGTAAATATAAGTGACAACCCCTAAAAAAAAGGTCCTCACCTGAAAAAAACAAGAGATGAGCAAAAAAAAGGTCCTCATCTCTATAATACAAGTGATGGATAAAATATCAGTCATGAAGAAGAATTTTTCTTCGTGCAATTCTGTAAGCAACGTCGCCCGTACGCACGTGTTAATTATTATATCAACGCACCTACCTGCGTTACTTTCAGATACAACGACAGTCCTACATAAAATTACAGGTTCGCCCAGGATTGGTGGAGAGACCGGTTTAAATGAGAATGCGGGTTTTCTTTAGTAATAATATTGAAGATAATTATTATTGAAAATTACGCCCGTACAAAGTTATTATTAAAACAAAATTAAGGATTAAAAACTTGCAATTTGTCCATTTTACTGTCAACCTTTGTAGTCAACCGCGCATAAGAATGTACTTATCAGGATGGAACTTTATTGACAAACAACTGACACTTAATAAAACTCCCGAACTATCACTTATCCACATTCAGAGCAAAGATAATGAACTGATATTCAGAGCAACCAATTACCGAACTTTACCGAACTACTCTTTACGGTAGTTCAACACCGACTCCCTGACCCTTCAATGGTCCAAACAGCACTCTCTACTTCAATCGTCTGAGAAAATTTTCCATTAGCCGAAATCCCTTCTCCCCTCTCACTATTCTCTGAATGGGAAGCCAAGTCTTATAAACATCACTATAAAGTACATTCTTGTGCTCGATATATCACAATAGCTTGGATGGAGTCTTTCAAAAGTAAACGAATTTTATGTATCGTATTTTAATATGTACCCATAATTTGTGATCACTTACTAACTACCTACAAATCCTTAAATGTGTGAAAATTTGCACTTCACATCAATTATACTTAAAAGAGAAATTAACAATTAATTTGAAAATATTGGATGTCGTTTGTACTGCTCCAGTAATAGTAAATATGAGTATTTATATCTCAGAGATCCGCGATATGCAGAAGTCATGTATCATATCGTCTACGGACGACATGTCCCAGTACAATTACAACACCAATATTATCATCACCGAGGAGGTCAACATCAAGTCTGAATGTGGAGATGAGAGTGAATATGAGGAGAGTGCAGATGAAGAAAATACAGGTCAGTCAATAATTTAATAGTAGTATTATTTTGTTAGTTGTAGCTTTCAATACTAGTATTCCCAGTTTCTATTTAAAGTTCGATTATCCAGTCAAGGTCAAGTCCAGTCAAGGTCATATGACTGTCGTATGATGTGTTTCTCTCTCACTCACATTGGCTAAATAGTAAGAGAAATACAAATAAAGCATGTCAAATATTTTTTTGTTTATCTGTAAGGTATAACTACGATAAACGTATTTACATAATTCGAATATGACCTTACTTAATCCTGAAGCCTTTCTACCTTGAGGTATAAGGCTAAACTATGAACTGTACTTACAGTCGGACAGACCTCTAGTGGCCGGGCGGAGCTTATAGTGAGAGGGCACTATGAAAGACAGTGTCAGATACAGAGGACAGTCAGAGAAACAAGTTCACATTCTTACACGTGTACATTATATTTATCAGTTAGGTACGTCTACAAACACAAGTTCCTCCCATCACAGTCAAACAACAAAACTATAGAAACGCAGCTGCTTGATTTAAGTGATTACTGCATTTGACGTTCACTTTGTCGACTTGTTTATTGGCCAGAGCACCCCCGTCCGCGTCTTTTTCCAAACTCCAGCAATTTCAAGTAGATTGTAAATAATAAAGGCTTACATTGCTAAATATTTCTCGACTTTGACTATTAATAGCAAGTCCACCTGCTTTTTGTCTCCATGATTTTAAATATTTAATATATTTTGAATGTTGCGCTTATGTATTTGACTGTAAATCATGTGTAGGAAATAATGCAACTCGCCAAAGTTATAATCCACACTGCAAATTTCACGCGCCTGTTTCACGCCCGGCCACGAGAGATCTGTCCGGCTGTAGTAAACACATATGAGTAAAATTACTAATACACTCATTAAAATGGTCTAGGGCAGGGGTTCTTAAACGTATGTAGTCCGAGGACCCCCTCTTGAACAACATTTGATTTGCGGACCTCATCCCAGCCATTTTACGTCGTTCTTGAGACTTAATTTCCGGCTCAATAGCTCTTAGGCACTACGTTATAATAAATATTGGTAAAAATGTATTGCTGGTTATTTTAATAAATGGTCTTACGCATTTATAGAGATGAACATTTTTATTAGTATATAGAATAAAAAACAAAATGAATAAAATTAGTAGTAAAAAGAATTAAAAAAGTTACAAATTATAATATGTTAAACACATACAAACATTTCTTGATCCCGATTAAAATTAAATAATATAGTTAAAGTTATCGAATTTTGCAAATATATTATTTTGATAGTTGATCTTGGTAATTCAGTTAATCAGCTGAGGCATGTATTATTATTTTAACTGAATTTACATTCCGTATGAGCAGTATATGACCGTTGCTAGGGAATATAAGAAAACGAGTTGGCTGAAAGAAACTGTCAAATTATTGTTAGTTTTTAAAGGCAACTGAATAAAAATTAAATAGCTAATAAAGTTATTCACAGTACATTTGGTGAAACACATGATCACAACACACGCAGTAAAAATAATATCCGCGGTAAATTTTTGCGTCTATATAAATTCAGAAATTGCTCAAATTATTTTGCTGTTAAATTATATAATCTCTTGCCTGAGGTCACCTGTACACTAGCACTAGACAAAGTCAAATTTAAACTTACGAACATACTAACAAATTACATACTAAAAATTTCAGTAAATTATACTCGTTTTATGCGACGTATTGTCACTAAGGTTACCAACCGTCCAAGTTTGGCCTGGATTGTCTAGGAATTGAAGTTGCTGTCCAGAATCCAGGTTGAATGTCAAAATGTCCCGGAATTTCAGAGAAAGATTTTAAAAGATACTTTTTGATCGTACATACATCTTAACAATAATTTTTGTTTTGAGTTCCTGATTATTTATAACAGCGGTGGGCAAACTTTTTGGACCGTGGACCACATTGACCTTATAATAGAATGGCGCGGATCGCACAAAATATTTTGGTGCCTTCTCCATATGAGGGCCGCGGTTTTCCCACCGCTGATTTATAACAATATAATTTTCGATTTATTCCTATTAGATTTTAGATGTATTATTATTATTACTATGCATAAAAGAGGACCATCAGGCTCGTATAATAATTGAAAAAAATCATGAAAAACTGTGTTATTATTTTTTACATATTTTTTTGTACATAAAAAAATTTCCTCGGAATACTAGGTATGTTATGTTAAGTGGTTTTTCAGTGGAAAATATTGTGAAATTACATACATATTGTATACAATTATATACTTATACATATATTTCAGTTTTGAGCAATATGTCCAGGAATTGTCTCAGAAAAAGTTGGCAACCCTAATTGTCACACTTGTTACTTTGGAATACTCCTGGCTTCGCTCGTCGTACTCCAAACAACTCGTGTGACAATACATCGTCTTACAAAACTCGTATAATAATATTCTATTAAATTACACATGTCATATGCCATACTGCCATATGCAGGAATATTATATTAACTTTAATTTCAACAATTGAATTTTTATCTAATTAATCAATAGAAGTTTTTTTTTTTCAGTTGATGCAACATCTTCCAGTGAATCAGATGAGAGTAGTGATTCTTTGGTCATTAACGAGAATCAACAAGCCACAAGTTCTTCAAACCGCTCAAGCAAGCGTAGAAAAATACGTTCTGAGGTGAAACCATTCAAATGTAAGCAGTGTAAGAAAACATTTTCAGATTCATCAAATTTAATTACTCACAAACGAATACATTCTGGAGAACGTCCATTTAAATGTGATCAGTGTGATAAAACATTTACTGTGTCATCAAATCTCATTACACACAAACGAATACATTCCGGAGAAAAACCGTTTAAATGTGATCAGTGTGATAAAGCATTTGCAGACTCATCAAATCTCGTTACTCACAAACGAATACATTCTAAAGAGAGACCATTTAAATGTGATCAGTGTGATAGCACATTTACAACGTCATCAAATTTAATTTTTCATAAACGAAAACATTCCTCAGAAAAACTATTCAAATGTGAGCAGTGTAATGCAGAATTTTCACGTTCAGCGCATCTTATTAGACACAAACGCATACATTCTGGAGAGAAGCCATTCAAATGTGAGCAATGTAGTAAAATGTTTTCAGACTCATCACATCTCAAAAGACATGAACGAGTACATTCTGGACAAAAGGCATTCAAATGTGATCAGTGTAGTAAATCATTTCCAGAGTCATCAGCTCTCCTTGTACACAAACGAATACATTCTGGGGAGAAGCCATTCAAATGTGATCAGTGTGATAAAGCATTTGCACAGTTATCATCAGTTACTAGACACAAACGAATACAACATGCTGGAAAGAAATAATAAGAACAGTGTTTTAAAGCATTTTCACCTTCAGAACATCTTGTTAAACACAAACAAATATCAGGTCTGGGAAAAAGTTCGTGGCGTTTTTTTTTAGTCAAATTCAACTGGTTTTGTTATAGTGTGAAAATGAATTTATTTAAACCAAATATGCTCCATTATTATCGACAACGTTTCGCCATTTTTCGGGTAGTCATGATGCCATCGGTGAAGAACTTCTGTGCTTTCTGGTTGAAAAACTGAATCAAGTGGTTTTCATACACAGGCTTCTTTTGAAACCAGCTTAATTCCATTGAGATAATTCTGCAGAGATCGGAATAGATGATAGTCAGAGGGTGCTATGTCTGGACTATACGGTGGATGTAACAAAATTTCCCAACCAAACTCTCGCAATTTTTGACGGGTTATCAAAGAAGTGTGTGGTCTTGCGTTGTCATGATGAAAGACAACACCTTTCCTATTATTCAATTCGGGCCGTTCTCTTTCAATTGCCTGGCGTATCTCTCTAGTTGCCCACAGTAGAGTTGTGAATCAATCATCTGATCAACTGGAAGTAGCTCATGGTGGACGATTTCCTTCCAGTCCCACCACACACGCAGCAGCATCTTGTTCGGCGTCAATCCTCGCTTCGCGAACGCTTGTGATGGCTCACCATCCCTTGTCCACGATTTTTTACGCTGCTGATTGTCGTACGTGATCCATTTTTCATCACCGGTTAAGACACGTTTCAGAAATGGCTCGATTTCATTGCGTTTCAGCAGCGCATCGTAGATGTTAATTCGGTCTATCATGTTTTTCGCGCTCAACTCATGAGGAACCCATATATCGAGCTTCTTTTTGTAGCCAGCTTTCCGTAAATGGTTCAATCGGCAAAAACGCCACGAACTTTTTCCCACATCTGATATATCCTAGACAGTAGCATTACAAACATGAGCAGTGTGATAAGACAATTTCGCAATTAGCACACATCATTTGTCATAAACGAATACATTCTGCAAAAAAGCCTTTCAAATGGGATCAATGTGATAAAGCATTTTCAATTTTATCAAATCTTTTTAGTCAGGAATGGATTCTAGAAAAAGGCCATTCTAATGTGATCTTCGTGATAAATCATTTTTATACTCTTATAATCTCCATAGTCACATACATTCTGATGAGACCATACGAATGTGAACAGTGTAATACATGTAAGAAAGCATATTAAAAAAAAAAAAAAAAACTTCGAACACTGTAATAAAGCATTTAAAGCAAAGAAATGTTTGTTTCTACACAAATGAAAGTATTTTAGAGGGAAACCATTCAATTACGATGATTTATAAAGCCTAAGATGGGCCCAAAATAATGTTTAAATATATATTTATTAGGGATGTGCTGGATCATAAAATGGATTATTTAGTAGCATATCCGAGAATATGGATAAGGATAAAAATGTTCTGTCAATTTTTTTGTTAAAACTTGTTTTAAAATTATAGTTCACAAAATAAATACGACTTTTTTCATTTTAAGGTTAATTTAGATAATTTTTAAGCTGTTTTGGGAAAAGCTTTAGGAATTAGAATTAGATTATATTGAAACATTTGATACATATGCATATAATTCCAGTCAAACAAAGATAAAATAACAATATATAATATTAGTACAAAAATATTACAATACTTAATACAAATACAAAAACTAGAATACACCATCTAGATTATGGTTCAGATATTCTCGTATACTATAGAAAGCATTATCAAGGAGGTACGCTTTCAAGGTAGATCTGAATTTACGCACACTGTAGTTCCTTACTGCTAACGGCAATTTTAATAAATTGCCGTAACAATGTCTACATTGTTACAAAAACATGAGGATTTTTTTATACTTAAGACGGGGGTTTAAGTATATTATGGCGGATTCTAGTGTTATGTTCATGACCATTGCCACATATCGCCATCTCTCCAATGCTTTCTCTGATCAATGTGAGCGCTTCCAGTATGTACAGGCACTGGACAGTAAGGATGTTGCTGGATCTAAATAATGGTCTACATGAATCCCGCCAAGTACTATTCGTAATTATTCTAATGGCTTTTTTTTGTAGAATAAAAATCCTTTTCCAATTTCCCCATAATACGATGCCACATGATATTAGGCTATGACCGCGCGCTATTTAAACCTTTTTAGCCGCACTAAATTACACGGGATTCACCACTTTTTTTAACATAAACAAGGCGGTGTTTATTTTATATTCAAGAGTATTTATGTGTATCTTCCAGATTAACTGGGGATCCAAATAAAAACCTAGAAAATTTACATTATTGTTTGCATATTGTACAAGATTCTCTGATAAATTTCTGTCGAGACTAAAAACCATTTCATTGGTCCATAGAGAAAACCAATGAAATGGTTCAGGCTCAAATTGTTGGATGCAAACCAGTTCAAAGCCTGGTTTAGGGACGATTCCATAAGGTCTGGAATTCTCCTGTAGTCCACATTTTTATTTAAAAATGTACTGTCATCCGCAAACATAAAAGTATTGGAAGTAATGAAGTCGGGTAAAAATAGAATAAACAATAACAAGTTTACAAAATGCTATTACAGAAGTACAAACAGTGTTTACAACGATTTTTATTAGAAATAATTTTTTTTTTTTTCATTTTCAAAAATTATTGATACATTTTATAAAAATATTATTCAAAATAAATTATAGATGGTATATTCTTAACAAATCTTATATGGCACTAACATTCATTACAAAAAAAAGTAATAATCATATTTAAATTTTAGGGGGTGGAGATTATATATAAAAAATATCAATTTTGATACTTTGTCTCATTGAATTTCTAATAAAAGTTGTTGTAAATATTGTATTTATGTAATAAAATTTTGTATACTTATTATTGTTAAAGGTCGTCCATTACAAGAAAGATGCCGGGTATCATAAATTACATCATCAATTCTGCGCAAGAAAACAGCTGAACCCATTAACGTACATAAGGGTTTTAATCAATTGTTGTGCATACTAAACAAAATTATATATTTCAAATTACTTTTCCCAAAATGACTTAAAAATGATTTAAATCAACCTTAATATGAAAACACTCGTATTGAGAACTGACACGCTCGAATACGTAGTCTGGTGGTCAAATATTGTACTAGGCGCTCTAGTACTGTTTGAACTTATTACATATGTTCTAGTGTTGAATTTTTGTTAGAATGTCAATAGAAGTTGTAAAACTATAAAAGTAGAACAAATTGTAGTGTTTTTGGCTGTCATTCAAGACAGGACAAAGATAGGCATCTTAGTTTTTTCTTTTGTTAAGAAAAATGGAGGGAAAGTTAATATTAAGTCCAGATTGGGAAAAGATTTGGTTATGGACAGGAGGAAAGCATGGGAATATATTTTGAGTTAAAAAGTAACTGATACTATGCGAGTTTGTTCATTACATTTGTCGCAGAAAAACAAAACTGCACTAATATGCTTGCACCTTCAAGTTACATATTTAACTTTTAGCTTTTTCTGTCGAACTAAAACTATTTTATTTCATGAGATAATGAACATATGCACTTGTTTGCAAACAGAATCCATATATTTTAAAACCAGATGACTGACACTCAGATGTACCACATAAAATAACGTGCCCGGCATTTAACACCTGCTCAACTACAAATTACACTTTAATAAATCTACTGAAATTAAACTTTAAATACTGTAACTTGATGCCCACCTTCTGATATACACCTCGATACATGTGTAGCGCTTAAAAATTTAAAAATTTCGCAAATATTTACTCGCATTTTCATAAAATAAAAATGTACTGTGCTTAAATTAACCTGTTCGCTATTAGCATATTGACAGCTGAGTACTAGAGACGACAGCCATATTTTGATTTCCTTGGAGCACAACGCCGCCACCGGTAATGTCACTTCTCAATTTATTTTGTTAACTATAATTTTAAAACATATTTTATTAATAAAGGTTTACAGAACATTTTTATTCATAAGACATTACTATAAAAAAATATCCGTATTATATACGCAACAAAATCGACGGATAAGGATCCCGATCCCGATGTTTTTTCTCGAGGATATCCGCGGGTACGGATATCTAGCACATCTCTAACATTTATAGATACCTGAAAAAGGAAGCGGCACTCTTTGTCTTAGGAAATGCCTAGAAATTTTTATAGCATGTTATTATGTATTTATGTATTTTTGATATCAATAAAGATATTTTAATTAAAAGATTATGTAGATGGTTTTTATGTAATAAAAGAGTAACCACATTGTTTGCAGCTGTAGGTCTGGTCACAAATCGTCAGCCACGTATTGGATTGTCCACTCTTCAGTAATAAAAGAAAATTAGATTTTAATGTTAGAAGTGATAATGTTTGTATACTACATAACATTCAGACATTTTTTTTTTAATTGAAAATTATAAAATCATATTAACTTTAGAGTAATAAGAGATTTGTTTATTATGTGAGAAATAAGAAGACCACATTCCCACGACCACTGGACGAGACGAAATCTGAAGAGCCTCTACACGGCCCCCGTATAACCTTCTAGAGATCTACATACATATCTATAAGGGGTGCGTTCCAGAATCTTACTCTAGCGTATTGAGTATGCTAAATACTGTTCCAAAACTATAGAGTATACTCTACGGAGGATGCTCAATGTCGTTCATAAACTAACGGAGTTTCCCCTTGAGTAAACTTTGTGTACCCTGCTATTTTTGGAGGGTAAAAGGTATACTCCTAGTCGCGCGTGTGGGTAGAACGCAATTTATGTCTTTTAAATTTTTGTTTACAGTTAGATTCAACATTTAGATTTTTTTATGTTCCATCTTTTAATTATTATTTATATATTTTGTATAATTTATGGTCTATGTCAGATTAGAAGAATGTGTGTAAGAAGATAGGAGCTGTTTGTTCATGTTTCTGATTGGTTTATGGATGGTGGTCATCCCTATTACAATGTTAAAATATTGTTTTTAGTCCAAGTATATTTTTTCGTATATTTTGTTATTATTTACATATTTAGACTTTTATTTATATTGGCGTAGATTTTATGGAGATAATTCTCCATGTAGTTTGTTTTTACACAGTTACATTTTTTAGGTTATCTGGCCAGAAGACTAATATGAGCCCAGCTGATCGTGCCCAAAAAAGAAATTATTGATATAATTTTTAGACTTTCATGTATACATACATATATTTTTAATTTTTATTTACAATAAATATTTAAATAATAAACTTTAGCTCTAAAGATATATTGTTTGTTTTATTGATTTATTTAAATTCTTTTAGCCAAATTTATCTTTTTATATATAATACATAATTTTTAAAATTAATATTTTTTTAACGTAAGTGTATTATCTGCCTTGTTTATTTCAATATCTTATTAACCAATTAATTTTTTATATTAAAAAAAAAAAAAAAATCACTTGCTAACCCTGTTACTACGCCCAGGCCCTAGTTGTAACTAATTTAAATTTCCCGCTATACTGTATTTGTTCTGTGTAAATCGTACTCGGTTCGCAGTGCTATAGTCTGTCTCAATTTGTAATACGAAACTAGATCTGGTTACTTTGGTGACTGTTGTGGTGTAAACAGACTTTGGCGTATCCGTGTGAACCAATACTATGATAATATTACAAATGTATTGTCAATATACAACAAAAAATGAACTTTCCCTGTTAGTTCCGTATTACAAAATGAGACAGATAATATCTATTTTTTTCTAATTTGAAATAGAGTATAGAACCACATTTTCTACATATAACATTATTCTTGTTATGGCCGGTATTATAAAGCAAAATAGTTTGCTACTAAATTTTAGTTAAGAGTTTATGGCGACTACTTGATATTTGAGTTTTATGAACTGGACATTTTTGCCTAGCAACGGCACAGAAAAATTAGAAATTAATTAACTGTCAAATGTCAATTTATATTTTGGTTTTTTATATTTAGTGAAACATAAATTGTATAATATATATTATAAATAAACTTATATATACAAATATACGACATTTCACTAATAGTTAAACTAATTTAACCCATAGATTTCGGTATTATAAAATTTGTTTTAAAAAAGTTATTAACTAAATCTACAAACTTAATTAAAGTCTGTTCCAAACGGTTAGGCGGAACTAGATTTTGCAAACTAGTTACTTTCATCGTTAAATCGTGCTTTTCGGCCGTTTTGTTTAAGCTTTGTAAATCATACTTACAATAAACATTTTTTGATTAAGGTTAATATCATTTTAAAATGTCATTTTCTTTATATTTTGGTTTTTTGTGTCATTCTTAATACAAATTTTCCATTTATTTATTTCCTTGTCATTAAAATATGTAAAAAAAATAATTTAATTTTGACATATGTCATTCATATGTTTCCATGGTTTCATTGTTGGAATTTTCAATTTTGACATTCCAACGTGAAAAATTAAATAACCCAAGCAAGGTCCCTTCTCGTGACAACGTAAAAGAACAAAATTCCCATTTAGTTCCGCCTAACCGTTTGGAACAGACTGTAGTTGATAGATTTTCTGGGTACTAAATTATAGTTGGCTACTATATTTGTATTACATTTAAATAGTTAACATTTTGTTTACATTGAAATAACTTGTTTTTACTATTTATACTAAAATATATATTTGATAATTAATAACTGCAAAGTAAGTAATAATATTGTACATAAAAAAAATACATATGAATAGATTTATATAAATAAACAACACAAAATTTATAGGTTAGGTCATCAGTATCATTTGTCAGTAGTGTATCATTACCATCCGTAAACAGTAATTCTGACAGTAATAATGATGAAAATTCAAGAATACGTCATCCTAGAGAATTTCTTGAAAGAAGACACCCCTTTAATTATTACAATGATGAATAATTTAAACACAGATTTTGGTTTTCAAAATATACTGTTTTGTTTATTTTTGAATTAATTGATAATTAAATAAAGTCCTTAACTTATATTACATTATATCTATTAATTGTTTTTTTTTTTCAATTTCTGTATAATTTTTGCCTCTATCCCATTTTTTTTTTTCCATTTGAAATACTTTTTAACTTCTACGAATTCTTTTTCACTGTCAAAATTATAGGTTATAAACGTTAAAGCTACAACAGAAAAACCGCGAAATATAGTATAGGCATCTACCGGCCAGTTGTATACTAACGTTCGGTCGGTAAATCTTGAGACTAAATTATTTTAGTTGCGAACTAGTTGATTAGTTGGCTGTTCTGATTTATAATACCGAAATTAAATAACTTGTTATATTAGTTATCAACTAAATTTAGTTTACAACTATTTCGTTGGGTCTTAAGTTATGTTTTTATAATACCGGCCATTAGTCTTTTTAAATAATGGTCTCTGTTATTTAATATAAATAAGACGTCATCATCATCATCATCATCGTAAGAATCTTCATCGTACTGTAAAAAATCAGCTCTGGAATATATGCAAATAGAACATGTTTTTTAAATGAAATTATAATTACTTACTTCAGTGGTAGTTAATAAAAATTGTTTTGCAATATTCCATGCCAATGCTCAAAATTTTCTTTTCTTGTTTCTTGTCATTATTCTTTCTTGCTCTATCCTTGCCATTATCAAAAATTAATATCCCGAAACAAATAAAAAATTAACCTTAAATTTAAATTAGACGTGTACTGATGTATACTCCAATAACGTTCCAAAACCTTAGGAAATGTTAGTCACGTGACCATACTCTTGAAACTCTGTACTCTGGTTTTGGAACGCACCCAAGATATTCCTACAGATGCCAGAGTTAAGGAACTTTTTACAAGGCTTAGGGATAATATGACGACATTATACACAGTAAAACACATGTTTGTTATCTATAAAATACTATTTATTTGGCCTAAGTTGCTGAGACTATTGGCCAGACAGTTAAATTTTTTACATAAAATCATATAATAAAATATACATATCCTTACAAATTACATTCACATTCTTATATTAGTTTTTTTATAAAAGTCTCCAAATAAGGTCGAAACGTTAAATGGGAATTGAATTCTCATGTTGAGAAGCTTTTGTAGAAAAATGTTTTTAGATCGGTTATAAAGTGGACAGGAAAAAATTAAGTAATTGGGATCGCCAAGAACTTTCCTTAAACATTATTTCATAAATACAAGGATCTGTCAAATTTCGTCTAAACCCTAATTTTTTCAAACATTCATCCAAGTATGCATTCCAACATTTTCCACTTACTTAAGACCATAAAGTGATTTATTCAACTTACAGTATAAGTGTTCTTGTCCTTGTCTTATGTACCCTTCTGGTTGCTCCATGTAGATCGTTTCTTTTAGATGCCCATGCAGATATGCGTTCTTGACATCATGCTGGTCGAAAAACCATCCATTTTCTACTCCAATAGCTGTAAGTAATCTTACAGTTTCGAAACTTGAAACAGGTGAATAAACTTCATCGTAGTCCACTCCTTTTCTTTGACTGTATCCCTTCGCTACTAGTCGTGCTTTGTATTTTACTACTTCACCTTCTGCATTTGTTTTCCTACGTAATACCCATTTGCATTTTATAGGAATCATGTCTTTCGGTAGCTCAGTAAATTCCCATACATTATGTTTCTTAAGGGACTCCATTTCATCTTCCATAGCTTCTAACCATTTTCCTGCAGTTTCACTCTTGATAGCGTCCTGAAATGTTGCTGGATCTTCCTTTTCTGTCATAACTGCACTAACCGATTGTGCTTGACTAGAAGTACCTGCCTGCTCTTTTTCTCTTTTAGCCGCACTTCTTAGTCGCATAGGGTGAGAAGGCTGTGGGATATTGTTATTTCTGTAGACAATATCTTCATCTTCTGGAGGCAAATAACTTTCATTTTCAAATCTTACCACAGGTGTGTCATCTCGACTGTTTATGGATGCTTTCTTCAAGTTTTCTTTGAAGATACAATCCCGTGACTCAACGACTTGATGTTGTTCTGGTAGCCACACTCTCCAGCCATGACCATGCAAAGCATAACCTACTGTCTTACCTTTATATGCTCTTTCGGTAAGCTTTGATGTCCTCTTCTCCTTTGGTATGTGAACAAACACTTCACATCCAATCTCTCTTAAATGAGACAGACTTGGTTTTTTATGAAACCATAGTTCATACGGGGATATCTTCTCATTGTGACAACTGGTTACACGGTTTCTAATATATGCCGCCGTAAGCGTTAATTCTACCCAAGCTGCTTTAGGTAAGCCACTACTACTTAGTGTACTTCTTACCAGATCAAGCAAAGTCCTGTTCATTCTCTCTGCAACTCCATTTTGTTGTGGAGTGTACACCATAGTACGTTCACGGACAATTCCATTCACAGAGCAAAATGTATCCCAATTCTTGGAGCAAAATTCTAAACCGTTATCAGTTCGAATTCGTTTTAATGAATTTTGTGTTTGTTTCTCAACCATATTCATAAAATCTTTAAATTTTTCCAATGTTTCTCCTTTATTCTTCAAGAAATAAACTTTCGTGTATCTTGTCGCCTCGTCAACTATATTGAAAATATACCTGTTTCCAGCAAAACTTGGAACATCCAGAGGCCCCATTAAGTCGCAATGTACAAGTGCTAAAGGTGTCATATCCTTAACTGCTCCACTTGATTGCTTTTTAAATGGTTGTCGTGCTGACTTGCCTTTTAGACAATCGTCACACACGCTAGCTTCTTCTTTTCTACAGTTTAGTCCTCTCACCACTTGCGTATTGGCCATCTTAAGAATTCTCATCTTATTCACATGCATCAAACGCTTGTGCCATAAGTCCAAAGATTCTTCCTTGCCTTCCGCGCTTTGTGTCGTGAGCAAACTTCCCTCTGTTTGAGCTGGTGTGGTTCTTATGAAAAATAATCGACCCTGTTTCTCGGCTGTACTGATTAAATTTCCAGTTCTGTCATAAATACGACATCCATTATAATCAAAAATGATCTTCTTACCGTTTTCCGTCATTTGCAGAACAGATAATATGCCATGTTTTATTCCGGGTACGTATATAGTGTCTTTCGCAGAAAATCCTATTTTAGTTCCTACATTATTGAGAACCTTTGCATGAACTGTACCTCGTCCTATTGCAGGCGTTGTTGATCCATCAGCAGTTGTTATCTTATCTACAATATTACTGTCCAACGTAGAAAAATAATTCTTATTTGGCGTCATGTGATGCGTCGCACCAGAATCTATGATCCAAATATCAGAAGATTTTTCCAATGAAGCTTTAAATATTGATAAATAATCAGAAAAACCATTACTACTATCAACGGCGTCGTTAGTGTCGAGATAGTTATCGCTTTCATCAATTGCATTGCTTACATGTTTCTTAAAAGTATCTGACTTTATATGACTTTTATTCCTGCATTCATTCGCAAAGTGACCTTTTCTTTTACATTTAAAACACTTGACATTATCTTTATTTAATTTCTTTTTGTCATTTTCCTTTCTAACATCCCTGGTATAATTTTTCTCATATGCCTTGTTTCTGGCTTTAATAAACATAGACCCCAAATTTGTATCTTGTGAAGATCCATTTCGTCTTTCAGATTCGGCCAATAATCTCCATTTCACATTAGCGCACGTGAAATCCACTTCAGGTAGGTTACAAATCGCTGAAACTACCGTATCCCAGTCCTCCGATAATCCACATAAAATAGTCATAGCTAAATCGCTATCTACTATCGTGTCACCAGTATTCACCAGTTCACTAACTGTACGGTTTATTTTCCCCAAATATGAATCCATATTAGCATGCGAATTTAATTTCTCTGAATATAATTGCCGTCTCAACTGAATTATACGAAATTTACTGTCCTTTGGTGCATACAATTTCTGAAGCTCATCCCATACTTCTTTGGGTGTGTTTAATTGCTGAACGTGTTGTTGCTGATCGTCATCAATTGCCAAACAAATCTTAGCTAGAGCCCTACCTTGCCTTGAGTTGAACTTTCTTATATTTTCAATTTCATCAGCAGCGGGTCTATCTTCACCTGGCTCCACAGTTGACCACAAATCGCATTCCATCAAGACAAGCTTCATTTGGTAGCTCCAGGTAGAATAATTCATACCTGTTAATTTCTTGATGGCAGTCGACTTCATGTCAATTGAACATCCAGCCATTTCAATTAAGATATAAATCAAATATAAATATCCTTGGGTGCCTGTACTCACAATGTGTCTAGGGAGTCTGGGCTTACAAAGTGCTAGCGGTTCCTGGGGTGCCTGAACTCACAGATTGCCAGTAGTCTCTTGGGTGCCTGGGCCCATAACCATTGTTAAATATAATTGATTGAAGACAAAAACACAGTAAAAACACATATTTACATTTATATATTAACAGCTTTTATTTATTTTTAAATATATGACACTGACATTTTACATATATACATGCAGTTGCTAAGCACGCTGATTTATATGTATAACAGTATAATATTCTAACAATAGTTTTGTAATATAGATTGCGAAATATTATTATTACACTCTTCTCATTTAAATAGCTCTTCATCTAAATTTTTTCACTTGTTATAAATAAAAGCTATTGAACGTGAAAATACTGCACTGATCACATTTAAATCGCTTCTACCCAGCATGTTTTCTCTTGTGCTTATTAAGATTTTCCGAACGTGTAAATGCTTTATCACACTGATCACATTTGTATGGTTTCTCTCCAAAATGTGTTCGTTTGTGATTAATCATATTTGACAACTGCGAAAATGCTTTATTACACAAATCACATTTGAATCGTTTCTCTCCAGAATGTATTCGTTTATGATTAATCAGATTTGATAACTGCGAAAATGCTTTATCACACTGATCACATTTGAATGGTTTCTCTCCAGAATGTATTCGTTTGTGAATAATCAAATATGTCAACTTCGAAAATTCTTTATTACACTCTTCACATTTAAATGGTTTATCAGAATGTAATTTTTTGTGTCTAATGAAATCTGATGAATTTGAATAGGCTTTATTACACTGTTCACATTTGAATAATTTGTCTCCCGAATGAATTCGTTTATGTCTTTTGAGACCTGATGATTCTGAAAATGCTTTATCACACTCATCACATTTGAAATGTTTTTCTCCTGAATGCATTTTCTTGTGACTAATAAGACCTTTTGAACGTAAAAATGCTCTGTTACACTGATCACATTTGAATGGTTTCACTCCGGAATGTATTCTTTTGTGTTTAACCAGATTTGATGAGTGCGAAAATACCTTACTACACTCATCACATTTGAATGGTTTCTCTCCAGAATGTAATCGTTTGTGTTTAGTCAGATCTGATGATTGCAAAAATGTTTTATTACATTGGTCACATTTTAATGGATTGTCTACGTCATGTCTTCGCTTGTGATTATTACGAGCTGCAGTACTTGAAAATGCTTTATTACAGTGCTGACATTTGAATGGCTTCTCTCCGGAATGTATTCGTTTATTATGTTCAATAAGATAATAAGCTCGAGAGAATGTCTTTTCACATATATTACACTTGTTAGTTGTTTCAATTTGTTTAAAATTGTTAATAGTCCTTGGCTCACAAATATCATCTGAACTATTGCAGAATGTGTCACTATCTGGAAACAAATATTAATTGATGAAACAAAAAGACAATAATAAAATCTGTTCTCTTCTCATGTACTCAGTAAATCGAAACTGGGAATAACAGTATTGAGAACTTACAACCTTAAAAATAATATTAAATTATTGACTGACCTGTATCTTGTCGAACTGCATTCTCCTCATATTCACCGTCAGTTCCACGTTCAGGCTTGATGTCGATCTCTTCGGTGATAATAATGTTAGTTTTATAGTTATACTGAGACATGTCGTCAGTAGATGATAAGATACATGTCTTTCGTCTATCGTTGCTATCTGAAATATGAATACTCATAGTAACTATTATTCTGTCTTCGTTTGCAGTGTAAATTAGTTTTTTTTTGCGATCAATTCTAAAATAAATCATATTACATTCTATTTTCATATTGTACATAGTTAAAACAATTATATTACTTAATTATTTCATTATGCTATTTTTGTAAAACCTTAATCAAATAAAAGCCTTTCAAATAAAGTGATAGGTATTTTTCTACTTCTTACTATAAAATATGTTAATAATTAGGTGTATATACCATCACGTATATAAGTTCGTAAATATTATAAAACTAACAGACCCCTTGTCAACGACGTTGGCAAACTGATATCGAATTAAAATCAATAAAAGCAGGAATCAATTATTAAAATTTGCATGAATCTGCGTATATTAACAAAGCAAAAACGTTTCTTGATTATACCTAGGAAATCCCAAAAAGATGTTTAATGCGTGTCGTTTAAAAATTAGTATCAGGCTGGATACGGCCCGCGGGCCATATGCTGGACATCAATGGTATAGCTGTTGTTTCTGATTATACCTAGGAAATCCTAAAAAGCCACTAAATGCGTGTCGTTTAAAGTTTAAAAATCAATTCAACATACAAAACATACCCTTCACACAACATTCTTTCGTCAAGCCACCGTATTTACTGACTGCATAGCGTTACGATAAGACACACAGACAGACAAGAATTTGGGCTTTTATATATATATATAAT
Organism: Liopterus haemorrhoidalis; assembly: GCA_963971575.1. NCBI lineage: Eukaryota > Metazoa > Arthropoda > Insecta > Coleoptera > Dytiscidae > Liopterus > Liopterus haemorrhoidalis. The sequence continues at coordinate 49,638,752 of OZ020613.1, forward strand.
GTTGTGCTTATCTGCGGAATGGGCAACTTCATGCCAACTGACAATCGTACATACCTCTAAGCAATACAATAACACGATTTCAAATAGTGCCTTGTAATTAGGGAGGTAATGTTTGCGTATGACCTTGTCTCCTCGCCAAACATGTGCGGCCATATTGTTTTGGCTAATGTCAACCACTGATTATGGTATATGCTGGTGCCATCTATATGCTGAATGACATATGGTGGGGAAAAGCATTTAAAAGCAGATGAAAGGATATGAGAGCGGATGGTCTTTCCTAAAAGCCTCAACCAGCTAGAAAGATCCGCGTTCAGGGATTGAACTTTATGTTATTATACCTATGTGTCACCTCAGCAATGAGGTATGTATGTTCTCTTTATTTTCTTTAATTGGGCCTGTGAAATAACAAATTATAAGTTATATTTACGAAATTGACGTCAGAACGAATCTCCAGACTATTCTTCGAACATCATGTTTTTTAATTAAATTTCACATACCACAATTAGATTTAAACTTATAACTGTTGCTTCATTTCAAGCAACCCCAACATTTTCCTGTCCGGGCTGAACTCATAATTTCCAGGCTCAATTAGGAAGCTGTAAGCTCGTTGGCTTACAGCTTAGTTGGAGCCCAAAAATAAAGTGCCCAACGCTCGGGGGTCGTACATCTACGCCAATGTAGTGTCAAGGTTGCGCATAGAGTGGTTTTCCAAACCACTCTAATGTTTGAATTTAAACCACCCGGTACATGAAGATACATAAAGCAAATTAATTGTCGACCAGATCAGCAATTAAACTAAGAAAACACTATAAACAATCATTTATAACATAAGCATCAGTAAAACTAGCTCTACTAACCAGCGTTAGTGCCAGCTGTACTACCCAACTCATCTTGATATTCACTGGTGTCTACAGGTTCAGACTTGATGTAAATCTCTTCTATCTTGGTATTATCGTGGTATATGTCATCTCTAACTTCATCTTTAATTCCTAAAATAAATAAATATAGACTTGTATACAGACTTGAATAAATATAAATATAAATAAAAACTTGATCTTCAGCATGATTTTTAAATAATAAATTTAATATTTCCTTAACAACTGTATAACAATATGACATAACAATACAAATAAAAATTTGATATTTAAAACATAAATTGCTTAATATTTAATATGCAATCATGTAACATTCAAGAAAAAAAGTAGAAAAAGAAATAACTATCTAGTTCCGTACGAAGCTAAGAAATGGATCAAGCTGGGTCCTCATTAGCGAACCGATCATATATTAATTTATCGCGTAAGGTAATGCTTACATGAAATCTATGTGTCGCGAAGGTATTGCAATCTTCTTGTGAATAGTTTGAAGGCGCCTACAGACGGTGTGCCAGCATTTGCCAACGCTAGTTCTGACGCTAACCGTAACATGTAGCACTGGCAGACACTTACAGACGACGTGTCGATGAAGCATCAGTGCTGGCCAAGTTCAAAAATAGCGAACATGGATGTAAAATGACGTCTGACAGTGAAAGTGAGGTTATGGTTGCAGCTTCGACCTTGCTTTTGATATTTAAATTAGATTAAAAGTATGAAAAACACTTTTTACTTCAAGTAAACTTCATAATTAAGTAAAAATGGTTATAATCTTCCTTTTGAGCACAACACTCTCGACTGATGTGATGACAAGTGTGCGCGTCGTTTGTATGGTGCTTACATGCATGTACAAGTCTGCACCAATGTTGGTCAAACTCTTTTGATTTGTGATAAGAATACCGCCTCGGAAGCGAACATCGGCCAGCGCCAAGCCCAGCCTACCTTGGCTGTGACTTATTGCCCATACACACGATCCGTGGAACTAGACAAGTATAAACATTGGCAGTTACTTGCCACGCTGTCTGTAGCCGCCTTGACAGTGCAGCATGATACGAACATAAATAAAATTTTTAAATATGTTAGGTGGTATTCTAACAGAGATGGGCGTCTACGCGTAAACTTGAATTTTTTACGTCTACGTGTAAATTTACCGTAGACAGTGTAGAGAAGTGTAGACTATGTATACACGTAGAATAATGAAACATGAGATTATGTACCTAACGTTTAAAAAATAAAATACCGCCAGTTTTAAGTAGAAGTAAAGAACTCAAATTTAATATTTTTGACAGCTTCCTAATTCTTCCCGATTAAAACAACTGCTAACTTTTAATTTTAATTTTACTTTAGTAGTTCATACAGACAGAAACCAAGTAATTTATATTGTCAATAACAACATACGATTTGTGAGATAACATTTTTGGAAACAACATATGTAATTAGAACTACATACAAATGAAATAAACATAAACATTAAAGTAAATTTAAACTATTACCATTCTATTATTTCAAATATTACATTTAAACGTACTGTGCATGTACAGTTTACATTCTACATTCGCACGTAAACGAAGGCATATTCTACTTGACATGTTTACGCGTAAAATCTACATTAGGCTGCATCATGTATTCTACGCGCCCATCACTGTATTCTAAATACGCAATAGAACATTTTATTAATCAATCTAGTTTTATTAGATTCTTGTTAAAACTTGTATGCCTAATGTATACAACACACAAACAATCTTGAAGAAATTAAACTGTTGGTGAAGCATGTCAAAATAGTTTAAAAATAATACTTGTAACAAGGTTGGAATGAGAAAATTCGATGCGAGAGGAACATTCCGCGAGCCGCAGGCGAGCGTGAGGAATCACGAGCAACGAATTTTCTCTTCCAACCGAGTTACAGACCGTACTTCCTCCACGACCACCAGAAAAAAAACAAAAATTTAACAAATAATTATTTTAACAAATAATTTATATTACATGACAAATTAATAAATTAATTAAACAATTTTAAACATAATTTTTATATTACATATAATTTACACTTTTGGTTACATTTATAGCGAAAGCTCTATAAATATAACTAATTATTTTATATATTAATAGTTATATTTATAGTGTTTTCACAGTTGTTAAAATTAAATATGGGAGTTTTTTCAATGTTTTCTGATTGTGTTTCAATTCGTTCTGATTCATATTCATATTCATATTCATTTATTGACCATATTACAAAAAAATTTGTTTACAGTCAGTCATTTACAACAAATTGGAATACATATTTAACACAAATATAATATAGAGAATCATAATACAGAATACAGAATAATTGAGATGCATAATTAAAAATAAAGAAAATAATATAGCCAATGATAAAGATATTGATATTAAATCGGCCTGATGTAACGGTATAATTAGTTGAGTTGAAAGAGGAAGATTATGTCGTTGGTTGCTGGATGTGACTGGATGTCGGTTACATCCAGTAACCGACGACATAATTTTGTTCTCTATGTTTAATCGATTTTGTAAAGAATTATCAATGTAACCTTCAGCTACTTCACTACTACGCCACCCACCGTGTCTTTTAAGAGTTTGTAGATCGGCACCTGCATCTGCTAAAAGAGTGGCCGATGTACGGCGAAAGCAATGACCAGTATAATTTTCTGGGGTTTCTAAGTTTAAAAATAATGCAATCTGCTTAGGCATATTACCCAATTTGTTTTGCCCGATTGCCTGTCGGGTACATTTCCTTTTTTGGAAATTTAGAAAAAAATGATCTGACGGAACACCTTGTGGTCTTAAAGACATATATTCTTTAACAATATTATAAAAATCTCCCGTTATAGTAAATTCTCTTGGTTTGTTTGTTTTTGTGTCGGGAATTCTAATTAAAAATGTAGTACCCAAATCTTTTATATCATTTATTTTTAGGTTATATAATTCATTTTTCTGCATGCTCCCATAATTCCAATTATAAATGCAGTCTAAAAAAAAAAAATACGTAATTAAATTTCAATTAATAGATATTTTTATGAAAATTTTTACCTTTGTTGCCAAGTATATTTGATCTGGAGAATTTTGTAAAAAGTTTTAAATTTTTTAGCTACATATGTGTCGGATTTGCGTTTTAAAAACGAGTTTTTTATAATTTGAAATGTCAATTTCATGTTTAATATTTATTGTTGATTTCAGTATCGAATATATTTTCCAAAGGGTAGATGATTTGAATTTTGTTGAAAGTTCATAAAAGTAACTTAAAATTACATTTTCCGAAAATGATACAGTGTTTTTTTCTCTTCTCCAGTCAATAAAATATGAATAATATTTTTCGTGTACACTTTTTGATTTATTTGGTAGAAGATTAGTGTTAAGAGGGAAAAGAAGAGGGTGTCCATATTTTCATTCGAATCATAGTCGCTCATTTCTATACTTACACTATAAAAACACAATAAAGTAAATTAACATTAAAATTACTTTTTAGTTTACTTACATGTAGTTCGGTTTACTTTATATTATACCACGATTTTAGTAAGTTAAATTGTTTTTTTTTAAATAAGGGATGCAATAGTCTTCCTACGCGCAAAGATACTGCCTGCACTACTTTTCAGCGCGGAGTAATGCATACCAGTAGTGAACAATAACATATGACAACAAACATGGAATATTTATTCCATAACAAGTGATGGAATGAAATACACGCAAAATGCATAAGATAAGTGCTTTAGAATAACATTCCAACTCTTCTGTTAGAATATTAACTTTCTCCACGGCCACTATAGAATTTATCAAATCTAAAACCAATTTTGACTACAGAAAGTTAATATTCTAACACAAGAGTTGGAATGTTATTCTAAAGCACTTACCTTCTTATGCATTTTGCGTGTATTTCATTCAATCACTTGTTATGGAATAACTATTCCATGCTTGTTGTCTTTTGTTTTTGTAAGGTTACATTAAGATATATGCAACGTTTACATTAAATAAATGCAACATAACTTCCTAACCTAAAATAGTAGCCGATGTGCGCCAAATTAAATTAAAATTAAACAAACAATAAATAAAAAAAAAATTTGTTTAATTAATTGATTAATTTGTTATGTAATATAAATTATTTGTTAAGATAAAATGTTTGTTAAAATAATTATTTGTTAATTTTTTTTTTTTTTTCTCTCTGGTGGTCGTGGAGAAAGTAGGGTCTGTTACTCGGTTGGAAGAGAAAATTCGAAGCTCGTGGTTCCTCACGCTCGCCTGCGGCTCGCGCTCGGAATGTTCCACTCGCATCGAATTTTCTCATTCCAACCTTGTTACAGAATATACTATTCTGAAGTCAAAATTGGTTTTAGAATTGGCAAATTCTATTTGGTGGTCGTGGAGAAAATATTTACTAACATTTACTACCTACTCTAATTTATGTAAAATTTGTGTCAAACGTCCATGCTTGCGAACGTCAAAACTACCTTAAACATGTCCAAACAAATTCGGCGGATTCCTTTGTGATCGCAACAAAAATCGACAGACATAGAACGGACGACAGTGAGCGCTTGGTGAACCGCACGGCTTGTACGCGTATTACCGTCCAAACTAGACAAAAAAAAAAAAGGTTACACGGCGTGTTACCTTACGCGATACATTAGAAAATCGTTGCGCTAATGTGAATCCAGCTTATTAGTTGTAAATATAATCGTTACTAACCATTTTCCCATTCTGTCGAGTGCTCTATTCCAGTATTCACCTCATGTTCATCAGTAATATTATATTCTGTCTTAATATCAATCTCTTCTTTAATAATATAATTGTCTTTTGTATTATCCATATTCATTCCTCAAACAAATCCCTTCAAGTTATTTTTCTAATTTCCAAAAAAATACAAATTGTTCCTGCTGTAAGAAGTTTGCTTTATTAATTTTACAATATAACAGTCCGTGCGGATTACTTTCTAATATAATCCGTAAAACCGCCTAAATTAGTGGATTTGTATTTTTATTGAGAACTGACACGCTTGGATACGCAGTCTGGTGGTCAAATATTGTACTACGCGACTGTAGTACTGTTTGAAATTATTACATATTTTCTAGTGTTGATTTTTTATTAGAATGTCGATAGATACATTTGCATAAAATAAAAATGTACTGTGCTTTAATTAACCTGTTCCCAGTTAGCATATTCACAGGTGAATACTAGACAATTCAGCCATATTGCCTTGAAAAACAGCGCCGCCAACGGTAATGTCACTTCTCAATAAAACTTTTTTGTAGTATGATTAAATCAGTGTTCTCCCCGAAAAATTTGTATTTTTGTTTATAAGTTTTTAAAGTGCCTTACATCTTGATTTACACACTTTCACATTCTTACTCGAGCTATCTTTAGCTCTGAGCAAAATACAAATAAAAATAAATACAATTAAATATTTAACATAAGCTTTGAATCTTCACACGGAATAGGTTCAATCAAGTTCAGTCAAGTTGATTATAGAATAAATAATCATGTCTCATATTGGTTTTAAAAAGGTAGATTTACAAATACTCTCGTTGAAGAAGGTTTTGTTAAACAGGGTACACCTGTAAGAGATGAACACAATGACGGACATAAAAATGGATATTTATTGTTTAGTAGTAGATTTACAAAATATGTCGTTAAAGCGAAAATTCATTAACCGACATACGCCGATAAAAAGTAACCTTGATTGGTTCTTACATAAAAGAGAAATAGACTGACGGACATACTGCATACGGCATATTGGTTGTTTAATAGCAGATTTACAAAATAGTTCGTTAAGCGAGGTATGACCGTATAAAGTATTCTACCATGGAAATAACATTATAATAACCATGTATACAAAATTTCATCGAAACCCGATTAGTAATTTTTCAGTTTTGCTTGGACAGAGAGACACAGACAAACAGAGAGACAGCCACAGAATTCTAAAAATAGTCTAAACTAAGCATATTAAAGCTACCAAATCCAAAATGTTAAGACATTTTTTTATGTATAAACAGAGTCTTCAACTTTATATATATAGATTATAATTTTACATAAACATATAGTGGTAAATACTACAGACTCAAAACTGAGTGTCTTCTAAATTGCAGAAATTCAATTAGGCAGTAGAAATAATGTTCTAGAAGATACTTAAGAGGTTGAAAGAAAACATTGTTTTTTGTTTCACTAACTTTTATTTTAACTGACTGCAGTTTCGGCTCACACCATTTTCAAAGTTGCAATTAGTACAAATTACATTTTACACTAATATATACAAGAAGAAATATGTATGTACAGGTAACAGAAGCAATAAAAGATTATATATGTAAGACAAAATTATGTTTACAAGTTTAGTGTTAATCCTATGAGCGGCGAGTTGTGTAGGTCGGTAATTTCATTAAGAAAATTGGTTTCGGACATCTGTTTATTAATTTTATGGGCTTCTAGTAAATTTAGATTAAGGCCTTTCCTGTTGTTATGCAGGTTTTCCTGGTGTTATTTTTGGTTCAAATGTGGTTGTATGATTTTCATTTATGAGATGTTCTGCGAATGTTGAATTCGTATTTTGTTTGGTGAATGACTTCTTATGTCCCGATATTCTGGTTTTGAAGGATCTTCTATTCAGATTTGAAGGACCGGTATTCTAGAAGATAGGTTTCAATTTCTTATTTAAATGTATTATATTTAGTTAATTGTTCTAAGATTTTTGGGAACTTATTAGATATAGTTATTGCCATATATTATGCCTCATATGCTCAAAGCCTTCATATAGTATATATTTAAATCGTTTATTTTTAAATGTTTGGTTTAAATAGTTCACAAATTTTATAAAAGAAATTTATGCAAATGTCGCTTATACATCTGACGTACATTTCTTGTGTTCGTTTTTGCTGTCTAAGATGTTGTTTTTATAAATACTTAATTATACTTCTGGAATGTATGTGCACCCACAGCCGTATGTATTCGTTTATAGTCTAGTTAAAGCCATACTTAGTGAAAACGTCGCCTATGTCTACTGAGAGCTGTTGAGTCTGAAAATGTTTTATTACATTGATCACATGTGAATGGCTTCTTTCCAGAATGTGTCCATTTGTGTCTAACGAGATGCCCTGAAGCAGAAAATGCTCTGTTACACTGCTCACATTTGAATGGTTTCTCGCCAGAATGCTTCCGTTTGTGTCTGTTTAGATTTGATGAATCTGAAAATACTTGATCACACTGATCACATTTGAACGGTTTCTTTCCAGAATGTATTCGTTTGTGTATAATAAGACTTGATGATTGTGTAAATGCTTTATTACACCAATCACATTTAAATGGTTTCTCACCAGAATGATTTCGTTTATGTCTTTTGAGACTTGACGATTTTGTAAATGTTTTACTACACTGATCACAATTAAATGACTCTTCTCCAGAATGTATTCGTTTGTGGTTAATCAAATTTGATGGCTGCGAAAATGCTTTATTACATTGATTACATTTGAATGGTTTTACTCCAGAATGTATTCGTTTGTGGTTAATCAAATTTCTAGACTGCGAAAATTCTTTATTACACTCTCCACATTTGAATGGTGTCTCCCCAGAATGTATTCGTCTGTGATTAATTAGTTTTGATGGCTGTGTAAATGCCTTATCACACTGATCACATTTGAACGGTTTCTCTCCAGAATGAACCCGTTTGTGTATAACAAGATTTGATGGTTTTGTAAAAGCTTTATCACATTGGTCACATTTGAATGGATTCTCTCCAGAATGTATTTGTTTGTGATTGATGAGACTTAATGAATCTAAAAATGTTTTATTACATTGACCACATTTAAATGGATTTTCTCCAGAATGTGTTCGTTTGTGATTAATGAGCTTTGATGATTCTGAAAATGCTTTATCACACATATCACATTTGAATGGTCTCTCACCAGAATGCTTTCGTTTGTGTCTAACGAGATTTGACGACTGTGTAAATGCTTTATTACACTGATCACACTTGAATGGCTTCTCTCCAGAATGAATTCTTTTGTGTATGTTGAGATAAGATGAGTGTGTAAATGCTTTATTACATCGATCACATTCAAATAGTTTCTCACCAGAATGCGTTCGTTTGTGTCTAGTGAGACTTGATAACTGTGTAAATGCTCTATTACACTGAGCACAACTAAATGGCTTCCCGGTAGAATGCATCAGTTTGTTTATAATAAGATTTGATGAATCTAAAAATGCTTTATTACATTGATCACATTTGGACGATCCCTCAGCAGAATGTTTTGGTGTGTGATCAGTGAGAGAAGTCAACAGAGTCTGTCCAGAAGGTGCTAGCTTATGTTCAAGATGGAAACTAGCTCGGTTTAATGTCTCTTTATCCATGGCAAATTTATTTGATGTTGTTTGTCTACACTTCTTAATGCATACCGAGGCATCTGGACTTTCATCAGGATTACTGGAAGATGTTTTTCTAGCTGCAAATAAACTTGTATTGATTAATGAGGCAAAAAATACATAAATGAAATAAAGCTAATTTCTTATTCAAAAGAGTAGTAGTGGCTCCGTGGTAAGTTGGTTGGCTACGATGCACAAAGACACGAATTCTAATACCCCCTCCTTCGGAATTTTCATCATGACATTATACAGTCAATTCTGCGGGCGATTCAGTCCCTGTATTTAATTCTTAAATTAAGTTACCTAGTTATACAGGGAAGACAGAACGTCAACTGACCACGTAGCTTTTATATCTATGGCCGGTGGTCTAGAAGCGAAGAACTTACATTCTCTGCCCTTACAGCCACCTAGGCATTAGGAACCTATTAATATTATTATAAACTATTTCGGTAATTGAATATATCCGTATGTTGTTTTTGGGGATTCATTGTGTGCAAAATACAACAATAATAAATTCTGGAGGATCCTGAGAGTAATTTTATCAGTTTTGAAGCTCAAATTTTCTTTCACTGTTGCGCAGAATATGTTACCTGGCTGATAATTATTAAACATACCGCACAAGCAAAGAGAGTACTGATTACTGGATTTTTCTAGATCTAATGAAATAAAGTTAGTTTCTCATATATACTATTTCTGTACGTGTATATGTGAGCTTTTTTCGGGAAAAGTCAGTCAAGGAAGTCATTTTGATAGTTAAGATACAGTAAAGCGTTTTTGAAGATAAAAACTTAGAACAACCATGGTAACTCTTGCTTATAATTGCAAAAATGATCTGTCTTAAAGCAAAGACTTACTAAATATAGTATACCCGTGTTTCTTAACCTTTATTAATAAGGTAATAGTAAAATATTTTGAATATCAACCCTGATAATAGGTTAAGGTAAACAAAAACACTGATGAAGATAACATGATAATATCGAATATAAGTACATATTAAAAAAAAAAAAAATCTTTACAAATAATTGATAAGAAATATTTTTAAAAAATCGCCTACTGACTGTACTCCTAAATGACGTTTTTCCGCTGGCATAATGCGAGCGTACGAGTGGTTTCTTCGAGGGATATCTATTAAAGGTAAAATTACAATGAGTCACTTTATTTAACTACAACAAGGATTTACTACAGTCTATTATTAACTGTATCCTGTGAATGTACTTAGTAAATGGACACTAGGAATAACAATATTACAAGCTTATACCTAACAGGACAGAATTAAATTATTGACTAACCTGTATTTTGTCCAAATGCACTATCTTCATATTTACCGCCAACTCCACATTCAGAATATTCCATCTCTGAAATACGAATATTACTCATAGTTACTATCATTAGTCAGGAACATTTTCAAATATAACAACCTAAAAAACAAATAAACTTGCGGTGTGTAAAATAAAATATAAAATAGAAATAATCCATACATATATTTGTATGCACATATGATTACTACCTGTGGCACCCGCTCCTAGCCTAAGTAAATTAGGGTGGCCAGACAGTCCCACAAATGGTCTTCGCGGCGGCGACTACGAAGGACCACCAGCAGAAGGCTGGAATATAGAATGAAAACACGAGATGTGACACGGAGACGGGTGTGCACTGAGTTGAGCACCTGGAGAAGACACGGACGACCTAGAAGAAAGGGAAGGGAATATAAACTCTTCTGCTCCTAGAGGCTGCTCTAGGAGACTAACTCAAAGGAAATGGTAGCCTTAGCTGGGGTGTAGACGGGTAAAATCCTAGGCCCACAAGTAATGGCTATGGAGGATCCAAACCTAGAAAACGCCCCTGATGTCTCCTAATGAATCCTAGCCAAGTGACAAACAATGCGTAGACATTGCTCATCGTGTTGAGGTGTATCACAAAAAAAAAATCAGTACCACAAAAATATAATATTATATAAAAAACTGATAATTTATAATAAAAATTAATATTAAATACAAAAACACAGAATACTAAATTAAATTCAAATAAAACAGCACACGTGATCAAGAGACCAGCATGTGCGAACCAAAATCAACAAGTTACGGCGCTGATGAGATAACTTGCATAATAGAAATATATGATATAAAAAATTATTGATAAACAATGAATTTGAACGGATGTAAAATTGAAATAGACTTACAATAGATGTTTTCCGTCATAAATACATAGAATATTTATTCCCAACTTTACATCTGTGGCACTGGTGTCCCAAAAAAAAAAAACAGGTTCCTGGGTCCTCGGATGGTTTCTTCAACAGGTGTTGATGCCCAAAACAATAAATGATAACACCAAGAGAGGGTGATATATCACTAACTCGCGATAGAGAAGCGTGAATTTATTAGAAACTGTTGAATAATTAAATCGACAGGCGATGCACTCACTCATCAGGTCAGCATATGAGTGATTTAAGTGAAAAATAATGTTGCAACCGGCAAGTGGCGGCTCTCAACATTTTATAAAAACACAAAAAGTTTTTGTGGTTTAAATTAAATTAAATAAATTTAATTTAATAATAATAAGGGATTTACGGGCGCCACTATCATTTGATGAATAAAAATAAATCTTCAATCGATGACTGTGACGCCCCTTAATAAATTATACATAGGGCGGGCCAATCCCAGCCCTTTTTGGTACTGCTCTACTCACCAGTGTTTGCGACAGCTGCAGCGTTTTGTTCGTCTCCGACACATTCACTGGTGTCTTCATTTTCAGATTTGATGTCAGTCTGCTCTGTCTTGATGTTAACATGATATACATCTAGTGCTCCATATCTGATACCTGAAATAAACGCTTTCAAATTAAACATAAACATATTATATACTGTTAAAATATACTACTATTATTTATGGCGGGTTGCTAACGTAAGAGTTTTCTCTAACTCAAGTTAAAATCATTTGTTTTTGTATGCTACAACATATAAAAACAAATGATTTTAACTCGAGTTAGAGAAAACTCTTACTTTAGCAACCGGCCATTAATAAATTATATGTTTACTAATCAAAATTTGCTTAAATTCGCCTGAAATAAATTGAACTATGACAAAAAAATATGAATAATAATAATAAAGCTAGTTCTACTCAAGACTAATATATTCTAGAGGTTGTCTCATAGTGCAGCTTATAGAGAGCGCGGGTAGGTATGCGCCGAGGGTAAGCTATGACGTCAGAGCCAGTCCTTGTACTGCAATAAACGTGTTGTTAGTATTGTAATAGTTCATTTTTTTCTTCAGTTTTGAGTATTTTCGAAAACTTTTAATAATATTTGAGGATTTATTGTATTGTTCAACTAATTTTAACGAAATCCAGGGAAGTTTTATTGGAAATATTAACAAAATCAGATAGAGAATAGTATTTATTTAACTGTCTAACGTAAACGGTTATCTCAGTGATGTGATACAACAAAGATTATTTATAAGGATTAAATATTTAAATTTAAAACAAAGAGAAGCAAAGGAAAATAAAAAGAGTAAGTGCGAAACAGAAAAAGATCGTTCAAAAACTTCTAAAAAAATGAAAAAACTTGTATAAATTTCTTTATAGCATATAGGAATAATTTTTATCCAATCTTTTGTTTATATATTTAATGTACCTGATTAATAATTATATTTTTCAAAAAAATTCTGAATATTACAATTATTTTTATTTTTACTGTATTGTATGTTTCATTTTGTGATACGTAACTAACAGGGAAAGTTCATTTTTGATGTTGTATATTTACAATACATTTATAATATTATCATAGTATTTGGGTACTATTCTACTTTAGAAATAAGTAATATTCCCTTAATTTCTACTGTGATTAGAGTTTTATTATATAAATTTAGTTTAAATTTAATTTAATATTATTTATTTTCACTTTTTTCTGTTGTAGTTATTTATTATGCATTGTACCGATATTTAAAAATAATTTAATTCAGGTGGACAATGAACTAGCCCTCTGCACCACCATATTATAAACGTATGCACAATGATACACAATTTTAATTAGGCTAATATGGGGGGAAAATTAAGTACTGTGCACCTAAAAACAAGGTAATTAGGTTAGGTTTAATTAGTAAAAATCTAGGACAACAGAAGCCAAAAAACACAAAGTAACCTTAAAGGAGTTCGTGTGAAAAAAAATAATATATATATAAAGAATATATACACTTTACAAAATATAACAACAACAAGATAAAGGTATAACTACTGAATTACATCCTACACCGCACAAACGTTTTTTACACAAACTTTTTTAAGCTTACTTTGAGCTTTTCGGCTTCTGCTGTCCTAGACTTTTACTAACTAAACCTAACCTAATCACCCAGTTTTTAGGTGCACTAAATTATGTTACCCCTTTTTTAATCTTTAATCGGCTGTGAATGTAATATTATTATTTATTCTTATTATAAAATACCGGAATATTAATTTAATTAATTTTATTTAACTGAAAGTTAAGCATTATTATACAAATAATTTTAATTCTATAATGATTTTATTTTAAATTTACTTGTTTTAATTTTAATATAGTTGGCAACATTGTCTAGTGGGTTTGCTAAAGTAGAATAGTGCCAGTATTTGTTCACATGGATACATCAAAGTATGTACACACCACAAGTCACTAAAATCATCAGATCTAGTTATGTATTACAAAATGAAACACAACATATTAAATTATATGTATATATAAGTTATAGCCTGTTTCTTCGGTTTTAAGCGGAACTAGATTTTGAATTCTAGTAACTGTTAACGTTTAATTGAAGCCTTTGATCATCTTGTTTAGCAAAACCCAACTTCAAACATTAAAAAATTAGCTTGTGATAACTTAAAAAAAAATCCATTTGTTCCGCTTAAAGGTTTGGAATAGCTTATACTTAAATACATTTTGTTGTTGCGGTATTTTTCATAAAATATAAAATAATTTTCATTATGTTATCTTGTTTCTATTTGCCCACCTATCCATGTATCATTTAATTAACTAATTACAGCCTTAGGTAACTATTCACTTTTAAATTTAATTAGCAAAATAAAAATATTTGTAAATATTAAAAAATACATAAAAAATAGCATACATTAAATTATATTTTCAATAATGGTATTAAATTATTAAATGAACTGCTTCTGGAAATTAAAAATAATTCTTACTTAAATCAATTTAAATCTAAATGCAAATTACGATTTAATTTTAGGTTTTTCTTTTACAGTTACTTTTAAGGGAACAATCTTTCAATGTATATTTATGTAATTGGTAATCCTAAAACATTGTAAAATATTATTATTGTTTAAAATAATATTGTTTTTCTTAATTACGTGTTTTTTTTACTATAAATGTGAGGTGAAACGCTTATAATGTGTATTACGATATACTCCTAGGACTGGCTCTGACGTCACGGGTCACATGACGTTGCGTAGGTCATGTCCATATGAGACAACCTCTAGAATCTATTAGCCTTGGGTTCTACTGACCATTGTTTGCGACAGCTGCATCATCTTGTTCGCCTCCTTCACATTCACTGATGTCCCCATTTTCAGACTTGATGCCAACCTTCTCAGTTTTGATGTCGTCAAGATACACGACGTCTGCTGCTCCATATCTTAAACCTAAAACAAACACATAAAATCAAACATCAACGAATTACATATTGTAAACAAATATATTATTTATGTCGGGTTGCTAACGTAAGAGTTTTCTCTAACCCAAGTTAAAATCATTTGTTTTTATATGCTACAACATACAAAAACAAATGATTTTAACTTGAGTTAGGGATAATTCTTACTTTAGCAACCGGTCATTAATAAATTACTAATATACTAATTAAACATTGCTCAATGTTCGCCTGAAATAAATTGAACTATGACAACAAAATATGAATAAAGTTATCTTTACTGACCAGTGTTTGCGACAACTGCATCATATTGTTCGCTTCCTTCACATTTACTGGTGTCTTCATTTTCAGACTTAATGTAAATGTTTTCTGTCTTGATGTTGTCATGATATACGACATCTGCTGCTTCATATCTGATACCTATAATAAACACATTAAAATGGAACATATACGAATTACGTACTGTAAGATATATATTATTTAATAAATTATATGAGGGGTCGAAATGCAAAATCCACCATGTCCACTTTAAATAAAAGAGTTATCCACGATATTCTGCTCTCTATTGTGGACAGAATAAGGTAGCAAAAAGTATGAATGCAAATTCCAGTTAGTATAGGGTATAAAAACGCTATCCAAAACATGGTTGTGAGTGCAAAAACCGCTATGTGTACAAAAATTTGTTTTCAAAATCCGCCATGTTCAAATTGACCAATATCGAACATTCTGTCTGGAGGTTACGCCCATGTTTGTGTAAGCGTTGAATATTCATTATAGGGGAAACTTCCTAAGCGCCCTGACATCTGGTGGCAATTTGTGAAAGATACGAAAGCCACATTGTTTTGTTTTGTTCAATGGAGAAATACGTGTTTTTTTGTTGTTTGTGTTTTATTTTTGTGTATCTGGGAAAAAAAAACAATCAATTTTGTTGTGTGCCGCAATGTAAATCGTGAATAATGAAGAATCCTTCTTAAACATTCCATAATTTACCTAAATCGAAAAAAATATCAATTGAAACGACGTTTGGAGGCAGAGAGAAAGTGGATCATAGGTTTTTATGGACTCAAAAACTAAAAATGGGCAAAAATCCAAGCCCATGCAGGCATGTTTGCCCGTTGCATTTTATGGAAAGTGATTTTTTACGTCCAAACAAAGACTGAAAAAAAGCATTTATCGCACCCAAAATTTGCCTAAATCATCAGTTGGTATATTAAAAGGCCCTTCTACTTTTTCAAGCAGAGATATTAATTTTTACTAATATATTTACCATATTTTAGTTGTTATTATATTGACAGACAGTCAAAAAGAATTAAAAATACAATGAAAAACTAAAAATATCCTTGAAATTTCTTTAGAATAGTATATTATTACATATCTTGTAAATCGTAGATTACCTTTAAATTAAAAAAAAGCTCGGAAAACAGGAAAAATACAACTCGTGTTCATTTTCACCATGTAAACAAATACACGAATAACAGTTTAATGTGGCTTTCGAGTGTTCCAGCTTTGCCGCATACGGCGCTGCGATCTTAAAAAGTTTCCCTTATAGTTGTATTAGTAATAGTAACAATGGATGATATTGGTGTATTAAATAACAAAACGACTCCAGAATGCAGTCGTAAAAGAATAGTGCAACAACAAAAGCTTCTTTTTTCTGGATTGAAACCATCATTTTGTTCAAAACCCGCCAAGTCCAAACTTAAAGACGTTTTTATATGTAATCCTGCCACCAATATTTCTGATACCCTCTAATTGGCAGATAATTATAATACTAAGACAATTAAAAAGAATTGTTTGTAAAAATATATCTGTATGCAATATTCTACAAGTTTTTCGTCTCTCCTGCAATATGACATAGAGTGGACATGGCAAGTTTTGCATTTAGACCCCTCATATGTTCACTAACAAATCTTTGCTAAATAAAGAAATAAATTGAGCTATGAAATCAAAATATGAATAATAAAAAAGTTAGCTCAACTGACCGTTTGAGACAGATGCGTCCTCTTTTTCGTCTTCTTCACATTCACTGGTGTCTCTATTTTCAAACTTGATATCAATCTTTCCTGTCTTGATGTAATCATGATACAGGACATCTGATGCCTCATATCTGATACCTAAAATAAACACATTAAAATGAAATATATTAAAACGAATTACATACTATAAAAAAATATATAAATTATTTATTATACTAATCAAACTTTTTTCAATTTTGTCAATAAAATATATAAGAGTTAGTTGTTTAGTTGTAAGTGTGCTCGTTACTGACCATTATCCCATTCAACTGTATTCTCCATTTCAGCCGTCATTTGATCTGTCTTAATGTCAATCCTCTGTCTCCGCTATCATCGGGATGTATACCACGGTCTATATCATCATTCATCCTGATTCCTGAAAGAATAAATATATTGTCATGGAAAAGAACTACAACTAGAATAATTTGTTTGTGTTTCTAATCAGTACTTTATATCTTAGAACGAGTTATTTTTTTGTTAGAACTTAGAATATAGACGGCGACCAACATATTGTTACAGGCACAAGAAACATAGTTTTATTTTTACTTATATACTCTTACTCCATCCCAAATGTTCGTAGAGTAATAATTCTTTTTGACAGGCCCTTACCAGTGATGTACCTATTAAACACAAATTTAAACCTAGTGTAAGCCCAAGTGGAAGTAGCACGTAAGAACACAACTTTTAAGTTAAATGATCCAAACATCTTTTGATGCAAGTCATAAGCAAAGTTAGTGCAGAAAAGTGGCGAAGGTGCGTTGAAGATGTAATTAATGAAAAAGATAGAATGTGAAAACTTGATGGAATAATGGAAGATATGATAGAACCTTTTATTATATCTGTAGGACAAGATGACACCTCTTCCGAATGTGATGACGACGAGGACTAATTTGTAAATTTGTAATATATTGTACAGGGACGTGAGAAACAAGTACATTATTAATCTATATTACGCCGTATCTCATTTTAACTGCATTTATAATTACATGCATAATTTATGTAATTTTAATATCTGAAAAGCTATACATAATACCCATAATAAGTGATTGTAATTTTTTATACGAACATTTGATTATTATTTCGAAATTATAATAGTATTTCAACAAAACATAGTAAAAACCCAAGCTTATGCTGCTGACCATACTTTTCTTAAGGATTATCTATAATTTTTATGAGAATTCTATTGTGTTGAACCCAAGTACCTGATCCTATTCAGCAGTTTTGAGTATTTAGGAGTTATATTAGAGAGCAAAGTGGGATACGAAGAAGAAATCAACAGTAGAATTAAAGATTCAGCAAATGTATTCCAGGCCCTGAATAAAATCATAATAAATAAGAAAGAAATAAGTAACAACACAAAACTCCTAGTATACAAAATGATTTACCTACCTACATTAACGTATGGCTGCGAGTTCTGGGTACTTTCCGATCGGTTCCAGAGCAAAGTTCAAGCTGCAGAAATGAAATTTTTAAGATGAGTTAAGGGTGTCACTAAAATTGACAGAATAAGAAGTGAAACAATACGAGAAGAGCTACAGATAGAAGCAGTAGAAAAAACAATAGACAGACAGAAATTAAGATGGTATGGAAACATCACAAGAATGAAGCAAGAAATACTGACAAAAAATATATTGTTAGCCAGAACTTCAGGAAGCAGAGCAAGAGGAAGACTTCATAAAACATGGAACCAAACAGTGTCAAAAATCCTAGATAAAAAAGGACTGACATGGAAAGAAGCAGAAAATAAGGCTCACAATAAGATCAGTGGCGCAACTTCATAAAAGAATTACACTGAGAAGAACAACCTCTACACCGAATGGTAGAAGAGGTTTCTGACTATATATATACTATCTGATATTCGGGGACAGACTATAGTTACTATATATAATTCTGAAGTGTATTAAAATTGAAATTATGCCAAAACCATTGAACCGATTTGATAAGTGATGCCTTGAATGAAAGAGTTTGGGTTCAAAAATAAAATTATTAGAAAAATAAAACAACTGAAAGTGATTAATAATTTTAAATAAAATTGTGTAGAGCGCGGTCGGAAGAAAGGGCCCGGCAAGTAGACAGCAGTGAGAAGAACAATAGTAGTGGAGAGACATGGATATTACCTCTGCTTTTACTAAGAACCTAGTATCTATAGAGGTAATATTGTATGCTTATTACACGTCCTGTAGTATAGGAACTGACTTGAAGAGAACTTCTTGCACAGAAGACAACACGAGACTACCTAATGAATAAAAAGGGCAGGGAGCACTGTGTTCGGAGAGAGTACTCTTAATCGACCTAATGTTATAATGTCGTAATCTGTCAAAAACAGATCGTAGTCGACTTGTTAACTGTTGTATGTCATGTATACTGCCTTTAATAAATATTTGAACAATTCTTCACAACTGAACATTTCAGTTATAACTAACGGGATTTTTTCTAAACAATTCTTTAAAAGTAAATTATAACTAAATCTATACATCTATATACTTTAAATTTTTTTATATTTACAAATCAGCATTCACTCTTATTAAATACGAGAGTCTCGCGACAGTACGAACCTTCAAAATATGTTCAGCTGGTTGCCTACATTAATCGCGCATGTTCGTATGTCAGTATGTGCAGTGTGTTCTGTGGTCAGTAATATCTTGCCTGTGATATGGTATGTGTGTGTAAAACGTAAACAAAATGAATAGCACCGAGACTACTAAAGATACTTGTTTATATTGTCATAAAACATTTTCTAATAAATCTTCCTTGAAAAGGCACATTGCAAATGTGCACGGTATTTTTAGTGAAACAAATTTAAAAAAGAACATTCGAATTAAATGTCCTAACTGTGATGTACAATTTATAAATTACGCAATATTGAGGCATCATATCCAACAAGTTCATAAAACTAAATTAGAATGCCTCAATTTGAAATTTGATTCCCTTCAGGGTAAGTTTCTATTAACTGTAAAGTAAAGAAGAGCGTGTTTGTAACCTAGTGTGAATTTCAGATTTTGAAAACTGGAAAGAAGGATACGAAAAAAAAACTTTTTCATATTATGTGTTAGACTGTGCCCCAAAGATTTTAAAAAAACATGAAATTCGATACTATTATTGCCATCGTTCTTATGTACATATATAAGTCTAAAAGCACAAATGTGAGAAATTTAAAAGGTATTGGCTCAAATAAAATCGGTTCAACATGCCCTTCAACAATAACATTAGTTAAAAATGAAAATGGCACCTGTGATGCTGAATTTTGGAACGATCACCTTGGGCATGCACAAGAAATTGGACGTTTGTTTATTACAAAAGAAGAAAGAGCACAAATAGCAGGTAAGTTTAATTTGAGAAAATATGTTTCAAAGAAATTTAATATACTATAACTAGATAAATAGTTAAATAAAGCCGCTATCTTAAATAAATAAATGAAACATGATTTTATATATTAAACATAAATATGTATAATCCAAAAAATTCTTCTAAAATTTTTATATTTACAGGTAAACTTAGAGAAGGAGTCACCGTTCAACGTATTTTGGATGATATAAGAGATACAGTAGATAAGAATGAAGGCTTCACACGGAAACACTTGATCGAAAAAAAGGATATTTATAACATCAGTAGAGATTTTAATATTGCCTATTCCACAAAATTGCACAAAGATGATGCTACTAGTGTTAAACTGTGGGTAGAATCCATGCTAGAATTAAAAGAAAGCTGTCCTGTAATTTTTTTCAAGGAACAAGGTAAAGATCATGTAGAGAATGGTGAATTATTTGAAAAAAGTGATTTCATGCTAGTCATCATGACTTTATTTCAAAAACGTCAATTGATGTCTTTTGGAAAGGATAAAATATGTATAGATGGTACCCATGGTACCAATAATTATAATTTTAACTTATTTACGTTATTAACGATAGATGAATATGCCTTATGCTTTTCAAACCGAAGTGATGAAGTAACTCTTAAAATATTTTTTGAGAAAATCAAATCTCATGTCGGAATTGTTAAAACAAAAGTATTTATGTCTGATGATGCTTCAGCTTTTTATAATTCATGGAAACTGGTAATGTCAGATGTACCACATCAATTACTTTGTACATGGCATGTAGACCGTAATTGGCGCAAAAATTTAAATAAAATATCTGGGGGTCAAGAAAAAAAGATGATTGCTTATAAAACTTTACGAGTTCTTTTACAAACAACTGATGAAGAATCATTTAAAATTAGCTCAAACCAAGTTATTCAAGACCTTTACGCAGACCCTGATACGACTAAATTTGCAGAATATTTCGATAAATATTATATGTCACGAACTGATCTTTGGGCATATTGTTATAGAAAACGGTTAGGAATTAATACAAATATGTATTTAGAATCACTTCATAAGATCCTTAAACATTTTTATTTGGAAGGAAAAAAAGTAAAAAGACTTGACAAAACCATAGATGCTCTCATGAAGATTTCACGAGATAGTTTATTTCAAAGACTCATTAAAATTAGTAAGAAACATTCTACAGAAAAATTGAAAAAAGTTCAACTAAGCCATATTTCCAGTCAGTCAAACTGTTCGGAAATGATTGAAGAAATAGA
Organism: Liopterus haemorrhoidalis; assembly: GCA_963971575.1. NCBI lineage: Eukaryota > Metazoa > Arthropoda > Insecta > Coleoptera > Dytiscidae > Liopterus > Liopterus haemorrhoidalis. The sequence goes on from OZ020613.1 coordinate 49,660,192, forward strand.
AGAAAATATCAAGTGGTTAGTGAACTCTCAGAAGAATCAAAAAGAAAAATATTTAGTCACTAAAACACTTGAAATGTGCAATGAATGTGTAATTAAATGTTCTTATTGTAAAATATGTGTTCATGATTTTAAATGCTCTTGTATTGACAATGTAATAAAATTTAATATTTGCAAGCACATTCATGCATGCGCAAGATTACATTCTGAAGCTCATGACATAACTAGTATAAACAATAATGATAGTAATATTCAGAACAATAATTTAATAGACTTGTTAGATAATACTCAAAACTTTGTTGTACCTGACTTTTTAAAACAACTCAGTAATAAAGCTAATGTGATAATAGGCATTAGTGAGCAAGCTGAATTGCAATTAAGTACAAAGGAACAAGATAATATATTAGCAAAAATGGATAGTATAATTTCACTCCTTAATAAAAATAAACAATTCTGTGCTGTTGAAGAGAATTTAAATATCAATAAAAAAATTGAACAACAAGCTCGATTTTACTCCACAAAAAAAAGAACACTCAAAAGCATACAATAAAAAAACCATCTACTATTGAAGAGAATGAAATACGAAAAGCTTTAAGTAGTAGATCATATACCTGTGTTAATATACATACTGAATTCGATCATACATATGTAAAACATTAAATATGTTTACATCTATTATTTTTAATGGGAATTATTTTTCATTGATTTCTTATAAAAAATTCATTTCTTTGTGTATTGAGTCCAAGGTGTATTTTTCATTAAATAGTTTATTTTTGTATGATTGTTCTAATACAGAGCAAAGTATTCTAAATATTTCATTATCAAAGATATGTTTTTGTCAGAATTTCTATGAAGAAACTTATCAAATTATTGGTCCACATCGCATGTTTAAACAAAATATGCACTTATCATCCACGATATTTCCTCATCTGGGCTGGCAATGATATTTTTTTGTTAAGTTAGTTATTAAAAAAATTACATCAACTAAATTAAGTATATAGCCAGTGTCGCCGAATGAATATTTCTTATAGAATATTACATACATGTTATTTTGAAATAAAAATTATTAGAATTATTTTATTTTTTATGAATTATGTTTATTTTATTTTCACATCTCTGGTTATATTTTGTGGCTACCAACAAAAATATCACCCTAACATTGCCTACCCAAGTGAGGAAACATCGTGAATGTATTATAGAAATAAGTACCTCTATGGAACACCAAATAAAAAAAATAAATAAAAAAATCGAGAGCGAAAACTGAACATGTAACTTACAGTTATGTTAATATATAGGTAATATTAATGTTCACATCTTAAATTTTAAAGTTTTTTTAAGCTACAAGAGACTGCAATAAAATATATACTTCGCCCTAATCTTAATGTTTTGTTTGTATGTGATTTTTTTATATTGTATTTAATAGTGTGTTGATTATTTTTTATACTCGATCTTTGTTGATTTTTTTTAAATAAATAAATAAATATTTGCAATTACTACTTAGGACTTCTTCTACCCATCCCCAGAGTTGTTATATTTTATGTTATATTTTACATGAAAGTATACAGCTGATAAATACAATAATTATTGCCTCGTGATGATGGAACAATTTAATTCGAATATGTTTTGTTTTATATTTTGCTTATTAAAACACCGTTCACATTTGAAATGTACGTTTTAAGCGATGATTTATTTGACAATATCTTATAACAGTTTATACAAATACTTTTGTCTGTTTTAAATTCAATCGCTCTAGCTTTATTCATTTTGTTTACAATCTATAGGTTAGAATACATGGTATTTGTCACTGATATTTCAGAATATACGTGGTGGAACATAGGCAACCCGCTAACTTAGTTTTGAAGGTTCGTCCTGTCGCGAGACTCTCGTTATTAAATCTAGTTATATTTACCTGGTTAAATTAAATATGTAGCGGCCCGTGTCGATTACACTATTGCGTTTATGGATCAATCTTATACAAGGTTACAGACCAACGAGTAAAGATTATATAGGAAGCAATAAGAATATCTCATTCCTACTGTAGCTCAATCTTTAAACAAAATCTGGGAACCTGTTTGACGTCATTAAAGATATTTACGTGTGAAGTTAACAAAGGATTAAGCCAGCAACTAATCAGCACGGATAACAATATTACAGCTGACTAAATCAAGTAGAGTTGTTGAATATTTGTAAAAAGCAAATACATATTTTATTCAAGTTTATAAACTCTTTCGCGCTACTTGATTTGGTCCGCTACATTATTGCTATCCGTGCCGATTAGTTGCTGACTCGATCCATTGCTAACTTGGAGGTGTTAAAAGCGTCTGCTCGTTACACGTGGTGAATGCAGGCGTCTTTTGGTTATTCAGTTGTTTTGTGCATTTTTTTTTTTACTCATTGTTTGACGCTTTTCATATATTTGAGTTTTATCACTTGATTGACATTGATCAGTGTTTTCAATATGTACAATGGTGAACTGTGCAGCGTGTTCCTGTACAAAAACTAAGAAAACTGGCAAGATGAAAATTACTTTTCATCGGTAAGTACTTTTTATCCTTTAAGTAATTAATTATTGAAAGAAAAAACATAGTTCTAGTGCTTATGTTTGAAAAAAGGAAATGATTCAATAGAGCACACCATAACAGCTTACGGTTGTAATAAAAAATAGATGACTACAAAGCTACAAATTTCTTTAGAGGGCAGCACATAACTTCACTAAATAATTCAAGCATTATCAGTGGCTCTAAAACAATTATTTCTGGTCTATAAAAGCATGCACAATAATACACATTTTTAATTGGGCTAATATGGGGAAAATAACGTACTATGTACCTAAAAACAAGGTAATTAGGTTAGGTTTAGTTAGTAAAAGTCTAGAATCGAGCGCAGCGAGCTACCTATCTTCTAGTTTAATGGCAAAACACTATCTTAGGTTAGATTATGTTAGTAAGAATTTGGTTAGAAGAAGCCGAGCGAAGTGAGCTACCCAATGAAGTAGTATAACATAGAGACTGAACGAGGACTAGTTGTTATGAAGCCAACACCTTTTTAGGCGAGGAAACGGGGGCTGTCCCTAGGAATTGTATAGTTTGCTTACATCAATGTTTTGTCAATAAGAATTGAAAGTAGAAATATATTTTTTTAATACTGTAAACTGCAAATTTTAATAAAATAAATTTCATAATCAGTATTAAATTAACCTGAATTTATTAGTATATATTTAAGATAATTAGCAAGTTTCTAAATTACATACATTTAAAATATAATATGATCGAAAAAAAAGTTTAGTTGGCCCTGAATTTAAAATGTGTATCTAGACACCTTTTTTTCTCGATCATATTGTAAAGCAATGCCTCAGACACTTTCTAAACTTAAATCGGGCACACAACTAAATTAATTTTTTTTTTTTGCCATGATTCACAAAAATAAAACAATCACAAAATAAAACACGTATTTCTCCATTGAACAAAACAAAACAATGTCATTCTCGTATCTTCCGAAAATCGTCACCAGATGTCAGGTCGCTTAGAAAGTTTCTCCTAGTATTTTAAAGTGACAGCATCCTGAAGTTCTCTATAATTCAATTTTTGTTTGAGATTATTACGATAATTCAGAGGCGCTGCAATATATATATTTGTTACAGTTTTCCTGCCAACATATACCAGCAAATGGAGTGGATAAAATTTGTTGATAAACCAAATTGGAAATTGCCGCAGAACGCATTCTTATGTTCTCAACATTTTCACGAAAATTGTTTCGATAAAATATCATCAAAAGTTCAATTAAAGCAGGGCGCACTACCAACCATTAAAGAGGTAAATTTTGTTTGTTTTTTTTTCACGTTTATGGCTTTTTCTACTTAGCCAATTTTGTTAAAGCATATAATTGTTGTGTACTCCATTTAACTGAATACATTTATCCCAACCATAAACTAATTTTTTTAAGCCGTCCTCTAAGAACTTTCAAGTATCAGAGCTATTGAGTTTCTGTTCTGGTCCCAACAGCCTTGGCACCCAGCGCGGCGAAACCTTGCTAACGCCCAAACAATCATGCATGATGTCATGATGTCGTGTACCTATCCCTAGGCGCACACTAATTTGACGAATAGTCATTTGCCTGACCTCTTTCAGTAGGTCTTCGACAGCAGTAATGTTTCTTTCATTTACCGACGTGCTTGGGCGTCCACTGCGTCGATCGTCTTCTAGTGATGTTCTACCGGTTTTAAAACGATCAATCCACCGATAAACAGTACTTTTGGATTCTGCAGACACACCAAATACTCCTTGCAGACGCTGAATAATTTCTGATGTTTTCACACCTTCTTTCCACAAAAAGAAAATTATTGCTCTTTGAGATTTTGCTGCGTCTTCCATGGTTACAAAAACAGTGCTATGAGAACGCGTCTATATCAGTCGAACACCTAAATCAGAATAACATTGCCTATAAGTTCTGCGTAATTTAATTATAGCACAAATCCCAGAATTTAGGAAACATCCCTCAAATATACGAAATTAAGTGGACAGTACCTACCTTTTCTAACAAATAGTCATATCCGCTAAAGTTTCTTACAAAACCATTTTCAATTTAGATTTTGTATTTTAAAATTAATAAACAAAGCTTTGTTTTCGAAATAATATTTATTAAAAAATAGTACACAACTACTTATCTTTTAAGAGTGGACAAAATTTGGATTTGTACATTATTCTCGCTACTGTTTATAAACGTAAATTTGAACTAAGATATATGTATGGATATAAGAAGATCAATTGTTCACATGATAAATAAATATGTGCTATATTAATATTATTTTTTCAGGTACATTATATTAAAACCAAGATTTCATATCAGGAAAAAATATCTCTCTTGAAATCTTGTAAAGTTAATTCTGATAAAGAAGTATCTGGGGACGAAAGTATACCGAGAGAAGAAATATCTGGAGAAGAAAGTATACCAATAGAAGAAGTATCTGGAGAAAAGTATAAAGTAATACAAGAAGAATTACCTGGAGAACACAATGTACCGTCAGAAGAAGAATTTTTTGGAGAAAGAAGTATAATGGCAGAAGAAGAATTGTATGAAGAAAAATGTATACCAACATATGCAGAAGTATTTGAAGAAAAAATTATAACGATAAAAGAAGAATTTTCTGAAGTTAATAATATACCGTCAGAAGAATTTTTTGGAGAAAAAAGTATACTGACAAAAGTAGAATTATATGAAGAAAAAAGTATACCAACAGATGAAGAAGTATATGGAGAAAGAATTATAATGATAAAAGAAGAATTTTGTGGAGAAAATAGTGTACCGACAAAAGAGGAATTATATGAAGAAAAAAGGATACCAACAGATGAAGTACCTGGAGAAGATATTATAGGGATAAAAGAAGAATTTTCTGAAGAAAATAGTGTACCGTCAGAAGAAGAATGTTTTGGAGAAAAGAATATACGGATAGAAGAAGAATTACATGAAGAAAAAATTATACCAACAGATGCAGAAGTATCTGGAGAAAAAAGTATACTAACAGATGAAGAAGTAATGGCACCTATAAGTCCTGACCTGATGCAATCAAGTTCCTTAATCAACACTCCTTGCGAGCAAGCTTTAAAGAGAAAAATAAGCATGTTAGAAAAAGATAATAAACAAGTTAAGTTAAAAGTTAGGAATTTGCAGAAGAGTTTATGGTATAGCAAAAAGAGAATCATTGACTTAGAAACAGCACTCAAAGAGTTAAAAAAAATATAAAAATATGCAATGAACGTGAAACAATTTTGAAAGAATTTGAGGATAATAAAAAATTAGTAACACGTTCGATGAAAAAAAGGGGAGAAAAATCAACAAATAAAAAATCTCTCTAGAAATTCGGATTTTTTTTTCTGAAAGCATATAGTTGCATCAGAACCCAATTTTATAACTATCTTCCTTACATAACAATATAAGCAAAAGGTTATTTTTTTAAAAATAAAATCATTTAAATTGTTAAAAACAAAAGCATTAGAGAAGAAAAAAAAAGTGTTCTCTTGTAATAGATAAAATGGCTATACGGCAACATGTAGGAACTTTTCGGTCAAGGAATTATCTTTTCAAGTGTATTCGAAAGTAAATCTGTACTAATTTGCTTGCACTGGGCTATGATATTGAGACTGAGCTTAGACTTAGACCTTAACTGACAAAGAGGACTGGACTTAAAATGACTTTAATTTTGTTTTATGAGATATATAGTATAGAGCAGGGTTTCTCAAACTTTTTGATACGGTACCGCCTTTGGCACTTAAAAATTTCAAAGGACCTACCCCCCCCCCCCCAAAGAATGGGTATGTATAGAAAAACATCCCGATGGGAGGGGGGGTCATTTAAATTTAGAAGGAGTTAATTTCTTTTATTTAATTGCATTGAAACGCTCATAATTTTGATAAATAGCTGATTTATTTTTAGCATCAATAAAAATTAATAACTTATCTTTGGTACATCTTTGAATAAATTATTCTATGTATATGTTTCGACAACTTAACTTTTACAGAGTGGTGCTGTTTAAAATGTACCCCATAAAATTTGAATAAAATAATTGTTCTTGAGTTTTATAAATACCATAAATACTTTATTTACCTACTTATGAAACAATGTAGGTAAATATTTTTTCATTTTTTATTTTAAACATCTAATATTAATTAATTTATTTTTCATGAATTTTATTGGTTATTTTTAAGTAAAGAGCGGAGTCAACTCGGGTGAATTTCCTAATATTTGCAAAGCGCAGCTATGCCTAAACACCCGAATCAGTATGAATCAGTACGTAGCACAGAACAGTACCGTATTTATAATAGTTGTACCATTATACTGTGTTTTGTTTATTTTGTTGAATATAAATTTTCTATCGTTTTTCCCAAGTAAGTATATTTTGATTTAATATCTGTTCTTAAAATACATATATTGAAAATCGTGGAAAAATTGTAATAAAATCGATGTTTTAATAGTTAGAAATCTTGGAGATGGTTATTTAACGGTTTTGACTACTTTTCCGTGATCGTCGGTGAATCAGAAATAATTTTATTTATTTATTTTTTTGTCAGGGCCTAATGAAGAGTTCAATTCAAAAAGAAAATTCGTCATTTCTGATGATTCTGACAGTGATTCTGTGGACCAGCTTTCTGATAGCGACACGGACTCAATTTATGAAGATATTGAAGACATATATTGAGTATCATAATGTTTATTAAGGAAAACGAAAACAGCATCCTAAAACATTGTGAAGTACATAATCACAACATGAGAGGGAAGAATCTATTTTCTATACCGAGGTATAAATAGCTCGACGGGAAATCTGCCACTAATTAAGGGTATAGATCTCTATAATAATCTGCCTGTAGCGCTTAAAAAGTTAAATATTTATCAATTTAGAAAAAAATTGAAAAACATTTTAATAGAGGGAGCATTTTATAACATAATGGAGCTCAAAACATTCAAAATTTTGTAAAATTTTTGTAAAACTTTTGTAAAATTTTTGTAAATGTAACTTTTATTGTAACTCTTATTACAATTAACTTCAATAAAGAATTATTATTATCAGATGCAGAAGATTATATATACTTTGATGATGATGATGATTATAAAAATAATGATGAAGATGAATATTTAAGTGCAGCTGACAATGACAAATCAGAAATTTATGTATCACCTAGTGGTATAGAATGGAAGTGAACCCCCTCCTTTGACATATACACACAACGTTGTCACATCGACTTGTGAATTGCAAGGAAACTCTATCCATGCAGACACAAAAAATTATTTTTTTAATTTATTTGTCACTGAAACCATGATAGATCAAATCAAAAATTGTACAAATGCCTTCCTAAAAGATTCAGGCGGCACACACAGAAATTTCGACAGGTGAAATCTACGCTTTTTTGGTGTTTTGTTAGCGGCAGGAAAAAACCGTGGAAGAAAGCAACATTTGAGTGAATTTTGGTGCCAAAATAAACTGTTTCAACAATTTTATTATATGGCTTCAATATCCCGTGATAGATTTAGATTAATATTTTCTAAAATGCGGTTTGATGATCGTAAAACACGTGCTCAAAGAATCGCACAAACTGGTTACCGAGATGAAGCGATCAAGGCAATATTTGATCAGTTCGTCCAAGGATGCAAAATTAATTATTCTCCAGATTCTGATATAACTGTCGATGAGCGATTGGCAGTTTTTAAGGGACGATGTCCCTTCAGAGTATATATGAAGTCAATACCGGGAAAATACGGCATAAAACTTTGAGCTGCTGCCGACCGTACTGGGTATATTTCAAATAGCCAATTATACACAGGGAAAATAGATAACAAACGAGAGGTTAATCAAGGCCTCACTGGAATCCAGTGAGAGCCAATGTTTCCCTTATCAGTCTCCGTTATTGTAGTGACTGATGAGAGTTTGGTGGGAGCGACCAGTTTCTGGTCGCTTCCCGTCTGTGGAGAAGTTTGTAGAGACTTCTCCTTAGGTGGTGTGTGTTCTCCTTTTGATTGGGGGGATATATTCAGTCCCGATCCCCCAGGTTGTGGGGTCTGAATTTTGGTTTCGGGGACCGATTCCAATACCATTTCATTGCTTGGCGCAACTTCACTAGACGCAACGATCGATGGTGTCGTAAGTGTCGGACGGGACACTGTTTCCGTCTGAGTTTGAACACTTGTCATTCTCTTTGCTGCTACTTGCGCGAAGGATTTCACGAATGTAGTTGGCGCACTCTCCTTATACTTCTTCTTGGCCTCGAAATATGGTATCCTGTCAAGCGTCTTGATGACCTGAACTGCTTTCTCTTCTAAGTACGTTGGGCCGTGGCCTGAAGTTGATGCGTGTGCACCTTTACAATTCACGCAGAAGGCCGCGTTTGGGCAGGACTCAACGTCATGCTGATCCTGTCCGCAGTGTGCACATATGGACTGCCTGCCACAACCACTAGAAGTATGACCGTATCGCTGGCACTTATAGCATCGCATCGGGTTGGGATAGTACGTTGAGCTGAACGTTACACACGTTGTACCCCACCCTTACCGATCCTGGACACCTAGTACCATCGAAGGATACTACCATTGATATTGATGGCTTACCATTACGAGGTTTGAGTTTCCTGCATTCAGTGACACTTTGCGGTGCCATTTCCCGCACGAACTCCTCCTCCGTAACGTAAGCCAGGTCGCGGTCTGTAACAACGCCTTTTGTAGTATTAAGGGCTTTGTGAGGTTGCACTGAAATACGATGTGCACCAAACACCTCGCATTTCCTTAGCGTCAACGAAGCCTCTGTCTCAGCCTCAATTAAGAGCGTACCGTCCGACATCTTACGTACTGTCTTTATTCCATTAGGGCATATCGTTCTCATCGTTCGGGCAACTAAGAAAGGTGACATCTCCTTAAAAGATCCGCCTTCCTCTTCAACCTTCACGGCGAGAAATCTTGGAACGAGCGCACAGTACTCAACCTTCTTGGCAGAAGGCCTTACACATGCCTCATCGGATGACTGAGCATCACGACGAGATCTCTTGTTTGATTTTTTACGGAGTTTACTCTCACTTTTGGCGGAATTTAAAGAATTTGTATCCCTCCGGGTAGTCGCCATACCCGTATAAAAAGTTTCATCACCCTGCCATGCCCACCTACCAGAGAGGCTCATTGCGCCAGGCATGTCAGAATGATATAGCATCGGGAGAAGTAGTCACGGGCTACTCTACCCGCTCGAGAACCAAGAGTAGCCAACTCTGGAAGCTTGCGAGCTGCAGCCGCTCCCACAGACCCCCGACTACTTGTCTAGTGGCACAGCATTACACCGGCATCCACGATACAGTAGTGGAGCCACTCTATCCATGAACTGCGACACCAGCCGATTGACTGAGCTGACCAGACTCAGCCTCCCGTTTTGCCGAATCAGGTCAAACAAGGCGTGTTGGGATCTTACTGTCCGCGGGTGGCAGACTCTCTCAACCTACGAGGATCCTCTTCTCCGACGTTACGGGTCTCCACACACGGCAAACACGTGGGTAGGAATTTAAATGGGAGATAAAAGAGAAAACAGATTAGCCTATTCCCACAATTGGCTTTTCTGAACTGTCTCCTCCCAAATGAAGCGTGATTCAGGGTACGTGGGATCATCAGGCCCGAAAGCTCGACAAATGGCCATTAAGAACTTCCCCTGCGGGATTATAAATTTAATGTGATGGGTGAGCCTGCTTATTTTGGCATAATAAATTAAACCTGGGTTTAATATCGGTCAGTGCAGGTCTCATAGCGATTTCCATGTTGCTAAGACGAGAGCGCTGCTTTGTTTTAATGTTGGTCATTACTGATAATGCCATTTCTCATAAATAAATGGTTGCAAATGGTAAGAGAACTGCCATTGCTAATTCAACGAGTAGTGGATATTGTGTTTTCACACAAAGCCAAAAAGAATTCAATGTTTGCTTACTAAACTCGGTTTTAAGTTTCGTATCACAACTAAATTCGGCAAATTCTTCTAGCACTTAATGGGAGATGTACCACTTGTTCCTTTTCTACAAGGAATGATTTTTGCATCCAGATAAACTGTTCAGTATTTAAATCTCATAAAAAATATTTTTTAAATTGTCCTTCCATACGTGACAAATGATCAATTATGATTTTCTTAATTAAAATATTACCCAAATTATTTTCAGTGATAAAATCATATGTACTTGAAAACATTACGAACGTGCCATTTTCCACACTTGATTTCCATAAGTTTATCTTCTTCATAAACGCATGGATTTTATCATACAAAATTAAAATGTTCGTGTTCTCAACTTGCAGGGACATATTCAGATCATTTAGTTTGTCAAATATGTCTGACAAATAACACAATTTGCAAACCCAAGTTTCATTGTGGAAGAGATTAGAAAAATCGGAGTTTGTTTCTGGTAAAAATATCATTATCTCATCTTTCAACCCTATTAGTCGTTTTAAGGCTGGGCTCTTTGACAACCACCTTAGTTCTGTATGAAAATAAACGACTATTAAGTAAGTGCACGACATTTTATGGAATTTATAATACTTATGGCATCATTTAAGACCACATTAAGATCTGGTGATATTTTTTTGCTACTAATGCTTCTCGATGAATAATAAAATGGGTAAAAATGATATGTCCATTTGTAATTAATTTAACTTTGAAAAAAAAAAAAATTAATCTGTCATCAATTTTTCTGCGAATAGGTTCTACATTGTAAAGTTATTAAGTTAAAATCTTACAAATACTAAAGGTGCTTAGGTTATTAAAACTTTTAATAGACTGGCATTTTTTACGCTCCTACATATCACAATAAGATTTAAACTCTGTATCCTTTAGTTTAATAAAACCAAGTTATAAATTATACTTATAACTGTTGCTTTATTTTAAACAACCCACACATTTCCCTGTCTGGGGCGAACTCATATTTTTCAGGTTCCATTAAGAAGCCCTAGGCGAACGCAGCATAAGTAGACCCTGAAAGATAAGTGCCCAATACTCAGAGGCCTTACAGTGGAATTGAAAAGAATTATTCAATATTAGATACCAAAAAAATGCTGTAGCGGTCCACTGGTACGAATCTTTTGTATCATACCATTTATATAAAAGATATAGAGCCATGATGTAAAGTAAACATATCGAAATGCTTACTGTTGTAAGTTTTATAATTATGATGGTTTAACGTCTAATCCAGCCTCCGATGTGGCATAATCTACATAATTGTCAGCCTTCGTGCTAGACAAAAGGGGGCCATTAGACCGGAAGCCAGTGTCCGAAGACAATTTTGTATCAGAAGCCAAATAAAAATGGTGAATATAAGAATTTCAATCTCAAACTGAAGTGAGATTCCTAACTAAGGAGTTCGGGTACCAGGCGTGAGTTTTATCCAGGGTTTAACATTATGATATGTGAATTAAATTATATATTTTGGTACTTACCAACCGACGGATCGGGCATCTCGTAGTCAGTCTGGATCTTAATTGTGCACTTAAGTATTTAAGAGGTGAATGGTTACACACGTTGGATAAGAGAATACGATTTTTAGTATTTAGTTTAAAATGTTAGTACAATATAAGATTTACAATTAGTTTAAATGTTAAGTATGAATTTATGAAAATAATAATATGAAACAAAGCGAATCGGGTAGTCCACCAGAATGACGACACACTACCTCTAAGCATTCAACAACTTAGATGTTTAAGTTAACCGGACCGAATACGTTCTGACCTCCTCTTCAGAGAGATAAGAGTTTATATAAGAAGTCCAGTCGCATTTCTAGGAAAAAGGGTTTAAGCATTATTTAAGAAGATGCTAGTGTTCAAATTTATTAAGCAATAACTCTGAACAAATGTCTCCTTGAACAATGAAACATTTAAAAATATATTTCTAAAGATACGTGCTGTAACGTAAGGTTTCTAATTTTTGTTTTAAAATATTCTGATACATTACGGGCACCGGGAACCGAAAAAGTTTAGGAACCACTGAGTTAGATGATAAAATAAAACGAGATAAATTTAACTAAGTGTTAGAGAGGATGTATAAGTTTCGTAAGGGAAAATGTGTCGTACAATTTAAGAGTTTTGTTAACCTAAAGCATTTTATGTTTCATTTTTGATTAACTTTTTAGTTAAATAAATATGTTATTATAATTATTAACAAATTTCTGTCTCATCTTTATAAAGTTATTATTAGACATGTTGCATGTTATTTTGATAGTATGTACAACCAATTTAAATACAATTATTTAAAATTATTCACAAAATGTTTATTTTTTGCTTTCATGTGTTCGTTCAGTGCAAGATGTTCTACCTTGTCTGTACTTTCCTACTATTTTAAACACCTTCCACTCATCTGTTCGTTATGTTTAGATCACGACATTAAGATATAACGACTGTGCAAATTCTTTATTACAATGATCACAATTAAATAGTTTCTCTCCAGATTATATTCGCTTGTTATAAAAACTAACTGCTGAAAGTGAAAATGCTCCATTGCAATGATCATATTTGAATGGTTTCTACTCAGAATATGTTTGTCTGTGTCTACTAAGATTTTCTGGATGGGAAAATCCTTTATTACACTGATAACATTTGAATAGTTTCACTCCAGAGTGAAACTCCAGATATTTGATGACTGCGAAAATGATTTACTACACTGGTAGGTTACGAGAAGCTGCCGTACTGGAAAATACTTTATTACAATGCTCACATTTGAATGGTTTCTCTCCAGAATGTACTTGTTTGTGCACAATGAAATCTGATGAATTTGTGTATGTTTTATTACAATGTTCACATTTAAATGATTTCTCTCCAGAATGTATTCGTTTATGAACAGAGAGATATGATGATTGAGTAAACGCTTTATTACACAGATCACATTTAAACGGTCTCTCTCCAGAATGTATTCGCTTGTGAGAAATAACATTTTCTGCACGTGAAAATGCTTCACTGCACTGATCACAATGGTATGGTTTCTCCCCAGAATGTGTTCTTTCGTGTCTAATAAGATTTTCTTTACGTGAAAATACGTTACTACATAGATTACATTTGTATGGCTTAGCTCCGGAATGAATACGCTTGTGATTATTACGAGCTGCTGTTGTTGGAAATACTTTATTACATTGATCACATTGGAATGGTTTCTCTCCCGAATGTAACCGTTTGTGATTAAGCATATTTGATAACTGCGCAAATGCTTTGTTACACTGATCACATTTAAATGGTTTCTCTCCAGAATGTGTACGTTTGTGATTAATCAGACTTATAGACTGCGAAAAAGCTTTATTACACTGATCACACTTGAATTGCTTCACTCCAGAATGTAATCGTTTGTGATTACTAAGATACGATGAAGTTACAAATGCTTTATTACACTGTTCACATTTATATGGTTTCTCTCCAGAATGTATTCGTTTGTGTTTACTCAGACCTGACGACTGCGAAAATACTTTCATACATTGATCACATTCGAATTGCTTATCATTGTTATGTATTCGCATGTGGTTATGATGAGCTGCCGTGCTTGAAAATACTTTATTACAGTGCTGACATTTGAATGGCTTCTCTCCGGAATGTATTCGTTTATTATGTTCAGCAAGATAACTAGCTCGTGCAAATGTCTTTTCACATATATTACACTTTGTTGCTGTTTTGGTTTCTTTCAACTTGTTAATTGTCCTTGACTCACAAATCTCTTCCGAAACACTGGAGAATGTGTCACTCTCTGCAAAAACATATTAGATAATTTAACAAAATTATAATAATGATATTAAGTGTGACTTTTCACACCATTCAGGATGTTGAACTGGGACAAAATTTCTGGGTACAATCGCGTCAAAATAAACATCATTGAGTTGACTTCAGCTGTATTGGCTTACTATGTAATGACTTCAATGTGCATTACTAAAATTGTTTTTTTTTTTTTCTTAAGTTTTTTAGATCAATGAGTTACAGAATGTGATTCAAATAATTTTGTCAAGATTGCGTTAAACTGAAAATCATCTTACGAGGGTTGTCCGTAAAATAAGGTCTCCATCTTTTTTTTTCACAAAGTAAAATACCGTTATTTGCAATGAGTTATACATTGTTGGAAAGCCTGGACTTTCTACTATTATTTTACATAATCTCCGTTATGATCGATGCAGTTTTGCATGCGGTGTAGCATTTTTCGTATACCCGTGTCATAGAACACTCCCACCGCGGCGTGCAGGTAGCGTACGACCTCTTCTTTCAACTCCTCGTTGGTCCTGAAATTCGTCCCACCCAGGTGTGACTGCAACGCAGGAAAGAGATGATAATCAGGACAACGCTTGTCCCCACAACGCCCGTGCAACAACCGACCTCATCAGCCAATTTGGATGGGATAACGTCACACACTCCTCTACAGCCCGGATCTAGCACCAAGTGATGATCGGGGAAGAGTTGAATTTGACTCACACTACCGTTCATCAGATTTTAACCAATGAATTGGGGATGAGAAAAATGCGCCATGTCACACAGCAATTTCAATAAACGAGTTTATGGCCAGTAAAAACATTCCTGTGACTCCTCAGCCTTGTTATTCGCCTGACTTGAGTCCTTGTGACTTTTTTCTCTTCCAAAGATTGAAATATCACCTCAAGGGACGTTATTTTGGGGCACTCGAAAACATTCAAACGTCCGTAACCGACCAGCTGAAGGCTATTCCAGTATCCGAGTTCCAGCACTGCTATGAGGATTGGAAGAACCGTTTCCAGCGGTGTGGCTTCCCAAGGCAGTTATTTTGAGGGAGACAATATTAAATTGTAATTTTATTCGAATAAAAAAAAATTTAAAAATCAGTCCAGTTACTTAATTTACACACCTCTTAATGCTGATATAAATGACGGAATACGGAGCCGCAAATTAACCTGGCAACGGTCAATAGAGGAGAAGGGAAAAACATATGGGAAAATCTATAACCAGATTAAAGGATTAGCGCCAAACCGTACCTGATGGAAAATCATCATTGAGGCCCTTTGCTCCATGTAGGAGTTATAATACCCAATATTTATATAAGTAATACAATAATGTTAAATTATTGACTGACCTGTAACTTGTCCAGCTGCACTCTCTTCATACTCATCCTCATCTCTACATTCCGACTTGATATAAATCTCCTCAGTGATAATAATTTTGGTGTTGTAGTTATATTGGGACATGTCGTCAGTAGATGATATGATACATGTCTTCTCAGTATCACAACTCTCTGAAATATAAATAATCATAGGTACTAAACTCCATTCACAATAAATATGAGATGACGTCACGGTTTTTACTTAATGTTGGTAACTTTTTTACACGTTGTCACGTTTAGAATGTACTATTCAGTCATTTTAAAGTCAGGCTTGACATTTAAATGAGGTTAAACTTTATTTTACATTAAATAAAATATTATTGTTATAAAAATGCCGAGTACTCTTAGTAGCAGCACTCAAAAGATGGTTTTGTCTCTTATTAATAATTTTAAAAGAGAGCGAGATAATGCTGGACCTTTAATGGATTTGAAATGTGTGGAGATGTAAGTAAATATTAAATATTGTTTATATATATGGTCTTTTCATTTGAATATTTTTCTACAAATAATTGTTAATTAACTTTTTAGAGAGTTGCTGCTGCATTAGATGTCAGCATTTCTAAAGTGAATAAAATCGCTGCACAACAATCGAGAGGTAAATCTGTCAGTAGCCCGAAAAAGAAACGAACACGTAATAAATCTGTTGTAGAACTAAACAATTTTACAACAGTTGGGATACATATGTCAAAATGCCAAATTTCAACATTCTATGTTAAGCCGTTTGGCTACAATTTCTACCGTACAGACAGGCACATGAGTAACGTTATAAGGGTTTTTTGGTGGTCATACCTACAAAACCCTAAAAAAGAATTATCAAGAATTATTTACTGCAGAATCCAATATATTCCTTTGATGATTTTACACAAGTCAAAATATATGGACAATATGTTGTAGGTATGGTATGAAGTAAATACGTGCCCTATTGCAATTTTAAAATGTTTTATTTTTATTGTATTTGAACTGTTTGTATATTTAAGAATTTTCCATGTTGGGTGATATTTCTATAACGTACTTTTATCTTATTCTGTATATTGTGTTTGTATATTTTAAAAGATTTTGTAATTTGTAATGTGTCTGACCAAAAACAATATTTCATTTTGTATCTTGGTAGATAAATAAATAATATATTATTTTAATAAAATATATTCTATTTACATTTGTTAAGTTCATTATTTTAACACCAGGCGAAAATTTAAAGTAAATTGCATAAAAAGGATGAAAAGAACACGACACATTTCTAAAAACAATTATTTCTGATGATTCTTATACACTGAAATTTTCATTTTATTTTGTACTACATTACATTATAAAACATACAATTTTTTGAAACAATTACTAAGTGTTTTTATTTTTACCTTGGTCAAAATGTTTCAACGCGTGCCAGCTAATTCAATTAATTTTATTAACATTACTTAATATCAAATACCATGATTCACCCTGTTAAGATCATTGATTCGTATTAATATGGTATACCAATGAAACTGATAATAATTATAACTTTTGCCAGTAAAAAAAATATCATAACAAATGTATTGAGTACTAAAATAGTAGTATCAAAAGAAAAGTATTGAAACTTTGCTAGTATCGATAGTATTGGTTCATCCCTAACAAGTAATATCTATAAAATCATCTATATAAAATATTCGCTAAGATTCATAATGCAAAGTAAAAATCGACCAGTCCAGCAGTTAAACTAAAAAAAAAAAAACATTAAAAAGCAATGATAATATAGGCATCAATTTAACTAACTCTACTGACCAGTGTTTGCGATAGATGTACTCTGCAATTCTTCTTCAAAATCACTGGTGCCGACATGTTCAGACTTGATGTAAATCTCCTTTATGTTGGTATTATCGTGGTATATGTCATCTTGAATTTCATTTTTAATTCCTAAAATAAATAAATAATTATAAATTTATTACTTGGTCTTATTACTTTATTACTTGGAGAAATATTTTATTTACTATGTTCACTAAACAAATATTGCTGACATTAACCTGAAATAGACTGCTACATCAAAATATAAATAACAGTATTTAGAGCCGGAACAAAGGCAAATTCAGTCAGTTGTCTATAGTGCGTTCAATGGTGAGTTTGCAGTATAGGGCATATGGAGTACTTCTTTTTCATACTCTCTAATGGGTTTACACAATGACGCTATCCTTTTCTTGCTTGTCGACGTTGCCAGCTGTAAAACGCGCTGATCTGTGAAGACGCAGTATTCTACAAATGGCCAATTGTTTTTGTTGAGTATTATTTTGAGTTTTACAAGAGTTGATTTTTGTAAATCATACGAGTTTTTCATATTATTATAATTGACACATTTAACACTTTTACAACATTTGGCAACACCGCTCCCATTTGCCATAAGAGCTATACTGCAAACTCACCTTTGAACGCACTATAGATACACTTGAAGTTACATAAATCATAATAAATATTTTTGGTACCTCTAGAGGGAGGCCCTCTCCCTCTAAATGAAGTAAATCTGGTTCTGAGAGCATTAAATATTAGTTAGGTATAAATGTGCCAATTACTTACTATTCTCCCATTTAGCTGTGTGCTCAATTCCAGTCGTCCCTTCATGTTCATCAATAACTTTACATTCTTTCTTAATATCAATTTCTTTTTTAATAATATCACTGTCTTTTGTATCGTTCATATTCATTCCTGAAATAAAACGTTTCAAATTTCCTTGTAACTCCTAGTATGCCAACCTGGCTTTATTAAATTCAGTACGCAACAGCCCGTGCGGATTACTGTATGCAGTGTTACCATCTGCCTGCAAGGAAATTTCCCTCTGGATATCGCAACAAATGATATGCGAAAAAACAAATATTATTTTCAAAAATAATTATCCTTAGGTAAAATGAATACTACAAAAATTCATATTAATAAATAGTTGCATGTAATCAACTGTTAAAGTATATGATAAAACAATGTTATAATCCGTCTCAATTTGTAATACGAAACTAGATCTGGTTACTTTGGTGACTGTTGTGGTGTAGATAGACTTTGTCGTATCCGTGTGAACCAATACTATGATAATATTATAAATGTATTGTCAATATACAACATAAAAAATTAACTTTCCCTGTTAGTTACGTATTACAAAATGAGACAGATAATACTAGAATTTTGCATTGCAGTCCTAATATACTTTATTCAGAATGAAGAGATAGTAATCGTGCACAGTTCGCGTGATAATTTCATTGATCTCTCGTCGTTAACTTCATGCCAGTAGGGTAGCGACTGCAAACTTGCACCAGATTTTATTACTACTTCTGCATTTTGAACAGGGTATAATTCATATTGCATGTATCGGGTCCAATTAATTTTTATTTTCTTGCATTTTATATCTGTTTCAATAGAGAATATTTTTTAGTTTATTAGCTTATTATGCTAAATTAAAATATTCAATAAAATCTTTAGTTTGGCTTAGCTGAACCACATCCTATTGAGAAGTGACAATACCGTTGGCGGCGCTGTTTTTCAAGGCAATAGGGCTGAATTGTCTAGTATTCAGCTGTCAATATGCTAACAGCGAACAGGTTAATTTAAGCACAGTACGTTTTTATTTTATGAAAATGTATCTATCGACATTCTAACAAAAAATCAACACTAGAAAATATGTAATAATTTCAAACAGTACTACAATCGCGTAGTACAATATTTGACCACCAGACTGCGTATCCGAGCATGTCAGTTCTCAATTAATGTCCATCTGTTTAAGATTTAAAATTTCTTCTTCATTAAATAATTGTGGCAGTTGTCTCCACTCAAAATGCATGCCTTTATATCTAAAGAGCTTGTATATTTTTTCAGAGAAATTATACAAAGGAATAATATCTCTGTCTTTTTGATGTAGGGCAATTTGTGGATCAGGAAACTGAATAGCCTAAAATAAATTATTTATATATAACCTATTTCTTTGGTTTTAGCGGAATTTGAAAAATTTAGCATTGTTTTCAATTTTAGAGCAAAAAATATATATTTTTGATAAATATATACTAATATATACAGTCCAGATACTTTATATAATAGAATAATGTTTTTCTAAACATATAAATAAGGATTCAAAGATATATTTATAGGTTACGTTTTTAAATAATGTGAAAATCGAAATAACTTTAGTATTTATTTAATTAAAACAAAGTAATCATTAATATTATGTTTTAGAATGCATAATGGTGTATTGTATTGCTCCAAATTGTAACCATTACATCCACATTCGTAATTGCAAATTATAAACAATAACTAATAAAATAAGAACAATAACGTGTTCCTTCCAACCATTTAGGTATGGCACACACACTTATTGCTATGGTACTTGCCATAATAACTATTATTAACGTAAATTTTTCAATATTAACCTGCAAAATAATATTTTTCTGCAAAAATAATGACATACTAAATTAAAATGTATAAAATAAGAATTTTAATAAATAAATATTGACTTGTAGTTTTGAAGTGAAGCATTTTCTTACTTTGAAAACTTAATTTATACTTCCAAAATACAATTTAAATAAAAAACATGCTGAATTCAAATTAAAGGAAACCAACCGCGAAGCGGCAGCATTGGATCCCATTTTGTGACGTAGTTACTAATATGGTCTATTTTAAACTAGAAAGCATGAAGAAACCCAGTATTGAATATTTTTAATTTCATTTTCATTACTGAACAGAGAATAAAATGTCGTTTCTGTTTCCGTGCTTTAAAAAAGTAATATGGTTCTTTTGCTTTCAAGTTCGGTTTGTTCACATCCTTAATAAAAATTTAATTAAAGAATCGGAAAAAGTTATCAACTCTCGACTCTTCGATTCAATTTTTGGCAAATTATAACGAAAGCTTCATTCTACAAATATATTTCTAGCTTATTTTAATCTGTTGGGAAAATTACTTATTTCCACTGAATTTAAATTACACTATTATTTACGTGACTTACGTTTTTGATCATGTGTGCCACAATTTTTTTAAATTACAGATTACAGAAGACGCATGTGCTACTAGTATAAAAATCTGAAAAACATACAAAATTTTAGAAGTAAACAAACGATATTATAAAATAATGGATTTTAATTTTAATAGTACATAGCAACCATTTATATACAATTATTTACAATAAAGTCTCCCAAAGAAGTGAAAATTCTTTATTACACTGATGACATTTAAATTGTTTCTCTCCTGAATGTATTTGTTTGTGAAAAATGAGATTTACTGCTTTTGAAAATGCCTTATTACACTGTTCACATTTAAATGGTTTCTCTTAAGAATTTATTCGTTTGTGTATAATGTGACCTGATGAATTTAAATAAGGTTTATTACAATGTCCACTTTGAATGGTTTCTCCCTAGAGTGATTTCGTTTATGTCTTTTGAGATTTCATGATTCTGAAAAAGCTTTATCACATTTAAATTAATTCTACTTCCGAATGTAATCGTTTGTGCCTACTAAGATATGATGAAGTTGAAAATGCTTTATCACACTGATCACAATTGAACGGTTTATTTCCGCAATGTAATCGTTTATGTTTACCCAGACTTGATGACTGCGAAAATACTTTATTACACTGATCACATTTGAATGGTTTCTCTCCAGAATGCATTCTTTTATGCCTTTTGAGATTTGATGATTCTGAAAATGCTTTATCACACTCATCACATTTGAATGGTTTCTCTCCAGAATGCATTCGTTTGTGTTTAATCAGATCTGATGCCTGTAAAAATGCTTTATTGCACTGATCACATTTGAATTGTTCATCTCCGTAATGCATTCGCTTGTGAATGTTGTAAGCTGATGTACTGGAAAATGCTTTATGACACTGTCCACATTTGAATGGCTTCTCTCCAGAATGTATTCGTTTATGTTCAGCAAGATAACTAGTTCGTGCAAATTTCTTATTACATATATTACACTTGTTTGTTCTTGTTTTGGTTCCTTTTAACTTTTTAATAGTCCTTGACTCACAAATCTCATTTGAACAACTGGAGAATGTTCTACTGTCTGCAAATAAATATTAATTAATCCAACAAAAATATATAATAAATTGCGAAGTGTGACTTTTCACAAAATACAGGATGTATATTACAAAATTTCTGGCTACAATCGCGTCAAAATAAACATCATTTAGTCGACCTTTTATATAATAGTATGTACCGTAAATATAAGAGAGTAACCAGATGTGTAATTAAGATTAGTAATGATTTTTATTGGTAGTTGATTATTTAAGGGACACTTGATTCAAATGACAGTTCTGATTAAAACCATAACCTCAATTTTCTGTAGTGTGCTGCACATTACAAATGTATATCGACCCGTCCTACTCAATATTTTCATTTTTTAAATTATGTAAGTTAAATATAAGAATATAGTGTTATATATATATATATATATATATATATATATATATATATATATATATGTAAGTCTTGAAAATAGCAAGTCTTACTATATATAGATTGGGAAATGTAATATGTTTTTATTTCCAGTTTATTGTTTTTACAAAAATATCAGTAATCATAATTCATATATTTTTTAGTAACCAAGTAACTTCAAACTTCATTGAAGCTACTTGATAACTGCTACAGGTACTCCCCCTCCTAAATTATTGTATGAACTCAATATGAGAAGAAAATGTAACACGCTTAAATTTTGCTCGTGTTGAGACAAACGCTGAGGTTATCATGTAATTTTCGTCTACATACGCCGGTTTTAAACGATCAATCGAAACAGTGTCAATTGTATCAGATAATTGCACCTTAAAATATTTTTTATGACGTTCTATAACCTTAAATGGGCCATCGTAAGGTCTCTCTAATGGTTTCTTAATTTTATCATTTCTAATAAAAACGTACTTACAAGTGTAAATATCACGCGGAACGAAAGCTTTTCTACTGGAAAATCTATGCGGTATTGCATGAATGTTATTCATGCAAGTTTTTAACTTCCGTAAATATTCTGGTAAATTTAAATCATATATTTCAGAAAAATTTTGCGTGGTAAAGAATTGACCAGGTAATTTTAATGTTGTACCATAAACTAATTCTGCAGGACTACACTCTACATCACTTTTTAAGGTAGACTATTTTGAGCTTTTAGCGAAGCTTTGAGCTGTCGGTGGAATCTTTCTACAATCCCATTAGACGAAGGGTGATAAGCTGTGGTTCGAATGGAGGTACTCCCTATCATTTGCATTAAAAGTTGAAAAAGACGAGAGTTAAATTGTTTTCCTCTATCCGTAGTTATTGTTGATGGAACGCCGAAACGAGATATCCAACCTTCAACAAGAGTTTGAACTACACATTCAGAACTAGTATTAGATAAAGGAAATGCTTCCGGCCATCTTGTAAAACGATCTATGCAGGTTAAAATATTGGAAAATGGTCCACAAGTGTTAACTTTAATTATATCTATATGAATGCAGTCAAATCTTTTATCAGGTAGTGGTATACCTTCGACCTGTGACAAAGTATGTCGAGTTATCTTAGATTTTTGACAATTTATACAATTTTTACACCAGTTTGCAATATCTGTATTCATGTTAAACCAAACAAAACGTTTTCTTATTAAATCTTTAGTACCTCTAACACCTGGATGAGATAGCGAATGAATGGAATCAAAAACTTGTCTTCGAAAATTATTCGGAACATATGGTCGCGGTATAGAAGTGGAAATGTCACAAATCAAGTAGACATCTTTATTAATTTTAATTGATTTGAAAACTAATGACGTATCATTATTATTTGAAAGCAATTGTTTAAGCTCCGAATCCTTTAACTGTTCAGCAGCCATTCTCTTAAAACATAAATATTTATCTTCTTTTAAATGAGTTGAATTTATTTGAATTCGAGAAAGCATATCTGCTGTAAAATTATTCTTTCCTTCTATATGTCGAACATCCGAAGTAAACTGCACAATAAAATCTAAATGACGCATCTCACGGGGTGAATATTTTTCAGATCTACTATTTATAGCAAAAATTAATGGTTTGTGATCGGTCAGAACAAAAAATTGTCGCCCTTCCAAAAAATAACGAAAATGTTTAATCGACTCATAAATAGCTAAAAGTTCTCGACCAAATGTGCTATAACTACATTCGGTTTGTGATAGTTTTTTAGAGAAAAATGCTAGCGGGCACCAGGAGCCATTAATAAATTGTTGCAAACAACTTCCTAAGCCAATATTCGAAGCATCTACAGTAATTCTTGTTTCTGCGTTAGTACGTGGATGAATAAGCAATATTTTCTTAGCTAATAAATCTTTAACAACCTGAAAAACCTTTAATTCTTGCTTCTGCCATTAAACTACATCTGATTGACTCGTTGTTAATAAAGAATATAAAGGTTGCAGCAAAGAACTACAATTAGGAATAAACCTATGATAAAAATTGATCATTCCTAAAAATTTTTGGAGATTCTTTGTAGTTGTGGGTAATGGCAAATTTTTAATAATACTAACTCTCTCCGCTGACGGAGATATCCCGTCTTTGGAGACGTCATGTCCTAGGAAAGTCAAATTTTTAACTCCAAAAATACATTTATCAAGATTAATTAAAATATTATAATTTTGCAAACGTTCAAACAAAATATGAAGATGTCTGATATGCTCTTGCTCATTACTACTTGCAACCAATATGTCGTCTATGTAAGCAAAACTAAATGGTAAACCTCTAATAATATCATTCATAAGACGTTGAAATGTTTGCGCGGCATTTCGCAAACCAAATGGCATTTTGACATATTCAAAAAGACCAAAAGGTGTAGTAATAGCTGTTTTAGGAATAGAATCTTCATCTAAAGGAATTTGATGATAGGCCTTAACTAAATCAATTTTAGAAAATATAGTTTTATTTTCAAGGTTAGCCGTAAAATCCTGAATATGTGGAATTGGGTACCTATCTGGTATTGTAACATTATTAAGCAATCTATAATCACCACAAGCTCGCCATTCTCCCTGTTTTTTAGGTACCATGTGTAACGGTGATGCCCAAGGACTAGACGAAGGTCTAACAACACCCATCTTCAAAAGCTTATCAAATTCCTTTTTAGCTACTTCTAACCGATCAGGAGCCAACCTGCGGGGTCGTGCATAAACTGGAGGACCGGTTGTAAGGATATAGTGTTTAATATTACTATTAATCACGTGATTCGCGAACATTGGTTGTAAAAGTTTAGGATACTTTGTAACAATTGCTTTATAATCTATTGTATTTAAAGTGTTTACATACGGTAACATACTAGAACTTAATGTGTCAACTTCAGATAAAGGAACTATTTGTTTACTTTTGATGTGTACAACTAAATTGAAATATCGCAAAAAATCTGCTCCAATAATACAATGATTAGTTTTAGCAACAATAAAACGCCAAGTATAGTTCTTACGATGACCCAAGTTTAATATCAAGGAACGCTTACCGTAAGTATTAATGAAACTGTTATTGACAGCTTTTAACCGTGTATATACATCTTTGTTATTAAGATCAACCAAACGCGGTTTAACAATGCTAACCTCAGCGCCAGTATCTACTAAAAATTTTTGATTTGAATTTCTATCTGAAACATAAAAAAGGTCAGGTTGGTGACGTTCAAAAGTCCCTCTGACATTAGTCACCATTAATGTCGGGGTATGGAGTTTCCCTGCTAAGTACAAGGAGGTGAACACTTCAGAGCTTTCTCACGAAAATTATAATGATACCAACATAATTTACGTGGTGAAGGTGAACGTGAATGTCTATTCAAATGAGATTTGTAATCTCTTGAACCAAAAAATGATCTCCTCACTTTATCTTTTGCCATTAAATTATCCAATTTCTCTTTAATTATTTTCAAATCTTCTTTTACTTCATCAATTTCATGTTGAGAACTGGTCGAGACAGCTGCAACTGTATTATCTGTCACATTGACATCCATTATGTCATCAGCAATTTTAGCTAAATTTTCCAAATTTTCCTCTTGAGATGCGGCTAAAATTGTCTGAATTTGGATAGGGAGACGCTGTAGAAATATTTCTTTTAAAATAGATTCATCCATTACTTTATTACCCAATAATTGCTTCATATTCCTCAATAATTTTGATGGTTTACCGTTGTCAAAAATTTCCTTACTTAATAGTTGATTAATTTTTTTCCTTCCAGAAATTGATAACCGCTGAATTAATTCTGACTTTAAAACATCATATTGAAATTGTTGTGGGGGTGTCACAATTAAATCTCTTACTTCATTAGCTATATCTGCACTCAAGCTTGATATTACATAATTAAATTTAGATTTTTGGGAAAAAACTCTCGCATTAGAAAAAATTGCTTCAATTTGTGCAAACCAAAGCTCAACATCCGCCCAAAACGGTGTCACCAATTGTAAGTCTTGAAAATAGCAAGTCTTACTATATATAGATTGGGAAATGTAATATGTTTTTATTTCCAGTTTATTGTTTTTACAAAAATATCAGTAATCATAATTCATATATTTTTTAGTAACCAAGTAACTTCAAACTTCATTGAAGCTACTTGATAACTGCTACATATATATATATATATATATATATATATATATATATATATATATATATATAACACGATAAAACTGTAAAAAACACGGTAAAAATTTTGTGATATATATATCACAAAACTGTACGTTATGCTACCAAAATTATATCATAGTTTTGTGAGATATGAATTTTTTCATGGAAAGATAACACGATATTCTTATATTTAACTTACATAATTTAAAAAATGAAAATATTGAGTAGGACGGGTCGATATACATTTGTAATATATATTACATAAATAATATTGTGTGTTCTAATATTTAACTTACAAAAGTCAAAATATTAAAATATTTAGTTACGATGATCTTCGTAGGATGGGTCGATATGTAATATGTATCAACAATAGTTACTAAACGAGATTCTTTTACCTGATATACCGTCGGTTTAAAGCAATGATCATGAATTTATCATGAATTATTTGAAGACAGGACAGTTTCGCGCCATACTTTTGTATGACGCGAAGTAGTGGGGCGGAGTAAGAAATCGAGAAAAACCAAAATTCTATCTTGGCTGGTTTGGTTAGTAATCAATAGTTTGTCAAACTTCAATAACCGCGTTCCGTAAACATTTTTTGTTCAACAATTTAGTATATTCGGAACGAAAAATCCCATTCTTGGTTGAAATCTGGTATTTACGGTACATAATATAAGTTAGCAATAGCATCTAAAACCCTACTTCAAATTATATATAAAAAAACCATAAAATTCAAAAATTTTCGAAAACATATGATTAACAATTTCTTCTGTTGAATAAAATGGATTCTTGGCCGTATTTTGTAGATAAATAGAATTGGTGCTTTATTGGGTTTCGGTCGATATAAAAAAGCACAGTTTTTCAAATATTTATAATTATTTTATTACTGTCTGCTGACTAGTTTCCGTTACATACAGAACCGTAATCAAAGCCTAAAAATTTGTAACAGGTTTAATACAATATAGTGCACAAATTAGATATTGTTGAACATTTTTACACTTACTTGCAAATCATTATGTAAAAATCAAAATAAAAAAATATATATACACTATAATTTAACTCAAATTGATTGGTATTCACGGAAACTTGTTACGGTGGATCGAATCCTACATAACAAATAGGTCTCAAGCTGTTGCCTTAAACAATTATACATCTAATTTTGTTAAAATTACCTCAGGTGTCCCTCACGGTTCGCACTTAGGGCCCGTATTGTTTATAATATTTATAAACGATATCTCTAGGTGCTTTAATAAATCTAAATTTCTTCTTTTTGCAGATGATCTAAAAATTTTTAAAAACATTACATGTATTCAAGACTCCTTGGATCTGAATTACGATTTACAAAATTTTTATTGTTATTGTGTTCAAAATGGCCTTTTTTTAAATTTAAATAAATGCACTTTCATATCTTTCACAAGGAAACATCACCCCATTAAATTTAATTATGACATTAATGGCACGTCCCTCTCCCAGTCTCACGTAGTAAAAGATTTAGGTGTCTATTACGATAGTAAACTTAAATTTGATACACACATTGACAAAATTACGAAAGCAGCTTTTAAAACTCTGTGATTTGTGATGAGATCCTGTAAAGAATTTACGCAACCTGAAAGTTTGTTATGTTTATACAAATCGCTTGTCTGTAGTCGTCTCGAATACGCAAGCATTATCTGGAATCCGCAGTATTTCATTTATATTAACCGTATAGAATCAGTTCAAAGAAGATTTATGAAATACTTAAATTTTAAATTCCATAAAAATAACATGCAAACCAATTATAGTTTAAATTTACACAGATTTGACCTAATGACTTTATCCAATCGTAGAATTAAAATTGATATGAATAACATTTTTAAAATAGTAAATAACATGATTGACT
The DNA here is from genome assembly GCA_963971575.1 of Liopterus haemorrhoidalis. Classification (NCBI taxonomy): domain Eukaryota; kingdom Metazoa; phylum Arthropoda; class Insecta; order Coleoptera; family Dytiscidae; genus Liopterus; species Liopterus haemorrhoidalis. Next base: position 49,688,179 of record OZ020613.1, read on the forward strand.
GCCCCTCTTTGTTGGAACTGTTGAACTTCAATATTCCACAAAGAAATACTCGCCAAAATATTACTTTTTATTCAAGGTTTAGATTATCCAATTCTGGTATGAATTCCCCCCTTAACAGGATTATGATTCTCTACAATCTTTTCTTTAACACTTCTGATTTATTTTTTATGACATTCGCGCAATTTAAGAAGGAAATTATTAGTAAACTTGAGGATGTTTCGCTGTAACATTTTTGATGTTAGATTCTCATAATTTATTGTATTCTTTTCTCTTTTCTTTTGTAGTTAATGTATGATTTATTTTGTTAATTTAGTGTGGTATTTATACACTTAAATATATACATATGTATTTTTTTTTATTTTGTAGAATGTATGTGGAGACTTGTAGGAGAATATTCTCCGTTTAGTCACCCGAATAAAATAAATAAATAAATAAATAAATAAATAAATTTAAACATATTAATATTGCTGGAAATTAATTTAACGGAAAAAAATATTCTTTTCTCTTACAAGTTGTGACATTGTTAAGTTACAAGTCAACTAAGCTAAAAAAGATTCTTTAAATAATAAAAGTACCATATTTAAATATACAAGTACAAGATTATAATAAATTTTGCTTCTATGTCAATTTTAGCATTAATATTGAGATTTATATATATATAATCATTTCTCATAATAAACGTTTCGTTAGATTTTGTTCAATATTTAGAATTGTTGGAATTGGAAAATAACTTTAAATATTGTCAAACTATGCTTTTTTTTTATATCGACCGAAACCCAATAAAACATAATTCTATTTAAATTCCTTCTGTATTATTCCGGCTTATATCAATGTGTATTGCTAAGATTTTTTGTTTTTACAGATTGTTATAACCCCTTTGTATTATAGAATGTTAATAAAACATTTTTGACAAAATTCACATTAAAATGAAAATTTATTTTTTGTTGTTTAATCTATGACCCAAGATCTTTCAAACGATACCTCTTATTAAATAATATTACTTTATTTTTATATTATACTATTAATTATTTTATTATTTTACAAATTACAAATATATATATTTATATATATATATATATATATATATAGTGTTCTATGAATATGTTTGTATGGGTTGATATGGCTTTTAATCCGGATACATGTATACTTAGTGCAGTTTGTTTTCCTCTGCATATACTCAGTAAATGAAAACTGCGAATATCAGTATTGGGAACTAATAACTAATACAATAATGTTAAATTATTGACTAACCTGTAACTTGTCCAGCTGAAGTCTCCTCACATTCAGACTTGATGTTTATCTCCTCAGTAATGATAAAATCCTCAGTGTTGTAGTTATATTCGGATAGGTCGTCAGTAGGTAATATGATACATTTCTCCCGAGTATCTGAACTCTCTGCAATATAAATACTCATAGTTACTATTATTCTGTCTATGTATCCAATGTAAATTAGTTTTTTCAGTACCCTCATGACTGGAAAATTTTTAAATATAACTTATTCTAAAACGACGATCAGCAATAAATTATAATAAACATTAATTATAAATAAATACTATAGATTAAGTAAATTTTATTTTATTTTCTTGTAACATAAATTAACCCGCTAGTGCCCAGCGCCTTATAAATGCATGTAATAATACACAAATTATATTATAAATCCATGTAATAATACAATACGTGCTAATTTCATCGAAATGCCCGTGGCCGCCTACTTCAACAATCAGTTGAGTGCAAGAGTATTGACGTATTACGGACGTTCGATGCTTTCACTTAATTAACGTAAGTTAGTAAAATTTTGTTTGGAGGTTATTTTTTATACAACTATTTTGGAAATGATTTTTCTTAAATCATTTTACTAATTATTTTTAATTAACAAAATCAACAAGAGTAGCTATTTGAATAAATTAGAAAGTGAGCACAAGACGTTGTGTATAGTACGGGAAGAAAATTTCAATTGTTAACAATGTGGACCTACACATTAACTGAAAAGGATCTTTCATATAGTCCAGATATATTTCCAGCAGTTATGTTGTGACATTACTGGCTATTTCATGTTAACCCACAGTTTCTACACTAAACAGAAAATGAAATAACATGCTCTCGTGTTCTATAGCAAAATATCGGACAAGGAAGAAAACCTAATAACGTGTTCCAGTCAAAAGAAAAAACATGCTGTGCCAAGTGTGTGCCTCAATAGTGAGAGTGTTAAAAAAAGTCTCTTCTGTGTATTGGTCTTATTATTAGTGATGATCTCAGCGACACAGCTGACATCGACAGGCAATTCCGTTGTTGTGTGAAAGCTAATATGCTGAATCGTAGATTATCGAAATGTAGTCCTGATACATACGTAAATATTTATTTAATACATTTTGTGGTACTATAAATACATCGGCATTCTAGATTTATCATACAAAAGATCTTCATAAACTTATTATGTATTACAACAATGCATTTCGAGTAATCTTTGGTTTGAAAAATTATTATTATTATTGTGCTAGTGAAATGTTCGTATCAAATGCTGTAACTTTATGCATGGCTGTATTAAAGAAATATGTTCATAGTTTGTGATAAAGACTGTAGGCGACAAGCAACGAGATTGTGTAGTGTTTTCTATTTAGTGATAAAACTTTACTTATGTACTGGGCAGTAAAACATATTCACTAACGTTTTATTAACAAGTAGTCTTTCCTACGAGTTGTGACTATATTTCTCAAATGACTACAAATTCAAACCATGTTTGATATATATGTTTGTATGTTCTATTTTCGTTATGTATTTTGTGGAATTTTTGTAAATATGTTTATTGGCTATTGAGCCTAAATAAATTTAATTTAATTTAATTTAATTTAATTTATTATACCACAAAATTATTACAAATTAAATTTGTTTATTTATTTTATTATTTTATTTTTTTCCGGTTAAATCTGCCTTTCTAAGCGCATTTATAATTGTCGTCTGACTCCTGAAAAGTTATGTAGTGCAGTTTTAAATTTATGCTTTAAAACTTCTGACAGGTTATAAAAATTAACTTTGTCACATCCACCACAACTACCACATTCCATTACATCACGAAATAATGACATTTTATGTTTTTTTTTTCATATAGTTTTGTTTTTACTCTAGGCTTTCGAATGTAAATACATAGGTAATTTCTTTGTTTACCCTCCAGCCGCCATATTGGATTTTAAAGTGACAGCATTCTGGAGTGCTCTATTTCGGAAATCGTGATAAGAAAAAGAATTGCTGTAGTTGTGGTTATAATATTCATATTAGAATTTAGTAAGAAATCACTATCTCGCCAATTGCAAGTTTGAAATGTCATATAAATGCATTTATTCCTTCGTAGTTGGTTTGAAAAAATAGGTATCATAACATTCGTTACTGATTACTTTGCATACCTGTGAACACTGTCATTAAACGTTAAAACAATCATTAAATTTATCAACAATGTATAGCGTACAGTCTACTAATTTCGAAGCTGTGAATGCAGCTTAACTCTACTGACCAGTATTTCCAACAAGTACACTCTCCAATTCATCTTCAAATTCACTAGTGTCCACAGGTTCAGCCTTGATGTAAATCTCTTCTATATTGGTATTATCGTTGTATAAGTCATCTCTAGCTTCAGCTTTGATTTCTAAAATAAAATATTATATGCTTATTACTTAGTGTAAACATATATTATTTAAAATAATTACTGAACAAACATTACTGAAAGTCACCTGAAATAAACTGTTAGAACAAAATATGAATAGCAGTATTCCGAGCCAGATCTACGCACAGAAAATTCTAGAGAGTTGCCTCGATTCGCTTGAAATTCCATAAATCAAAATTTTTAGATATCTGTAGAGGGAGGGGACATAATATTTTCGGGGAAAATGTAGAATAGTGGACGACTGCGATGTGGTGCGGATATTTGAGAAATAATGGGCGTGGCCACCGAAAAATACCTAAAAACCAGTGCTTCTCAAACAATCACTTCTCATTTACGTTACAACAAAATGTACATTACAAAAACAGTATGAACTGGAGTCTCCAGCTAATAAAGAATAAGACAATAAATTTATTACAACGTATATGCATGTGTGCGTGTAAAAATCGGCTTCTTCTAACCAAACCCTTACTAACCTAACCTAATTTAAGATAGTATTTTGTCATTAAACTAGAAGATGGGTAGCTCGCTTCGCTCGGATTCTTCTAACCAAACCCTTACTAACCTAACCTAACCTAAGATAGTGTTTTGTCATTAAACTAGAAGATGGGTAGCTCGCTTCGCTCGGCTTTTTCTAACCAAACCCTTACTAACCTAACCTAAGATAGTGTTTTGTCATTAAACTAGAAGATGGGTAGTTCTTTTCGCCCTGAGTTTGCACTTTTGCTCTGTTTGCACTGTTTCCATGTTTCAATTCACTTTAAAATACAATTTATTTTTAGGTGATTTATAAAAAAAATAACAATAACCTAAGATAGTGCTTTTAAGGTGAATCACTGTCCCTGGGCCTGCACAGAACGTACGGGTACTCCAGCTAGTTATATTATATTATCTTTTAATTATAATCTTTATATATTATTTGTCTTTGTTTGAGAAGTAATGGTTTTATGTAACATTGTTGGCCACTCTTCTCCTTTCTCAAATATCCCCCACCAGATTCGTCCATCATTCTACAGATTAGCCATATTTTCTGCCTAGGGGTATAAATGAAGCAAATCCGGCTCTAACAATATTAAATATGCCAGGCGTGCACACAGAAAAATGGTATGGGGCTCGATTTCAAATAAATGTATGAATAAATATAATACAAATTTATTACTGAAATTTTTACGAGGGAGATTATATATTAACTTGGTTTTGATTAGGTATATTTTGATTTTAAATTTAGTAAAATGACGTGATTTTTTGTAAAATACTAATTTTTATTAATTAAGTATGTTTATACCGTTCCTGAGAGGGAACCGGACCCTAGGACGCCCTCCTCCTTATGTCCACGCCTGTACCTAAATATGAATTAATTGTAAATATGCTCATTACTTACCATTTTCCCACTCGGCCATGTGTTCTATTGCAGATGTCAATTCATGTTCATCAGTAACTTCGGTCTTAATATCAATATCTTTTTTAATAATATCACTGTCTCTCGTATCATTCATATTCATTCCTGACACAAAACCCTTCAATGTTTTTCTAATTTCCAAATAAAGCAAATTACCCCTACTGTAAATTTACTTTAAATTCAGTATGTAGCAATCCGTGCGTATTACTGTATGGTACTTTTAAAGTAGTAAGCAAGGTAAGCTTTCATAAAACAAAAATCGCTAAAAACGTCTAGTGGAAGCAGCCAAACAAAATAATAGTAGCAAAACGATGATGAGGATATTGTTAAAAGAGGAAAATACGAATATTTTGAGATGTAATCAAAGTATAGTAAAAGTATAAACTATATTAAAATACTATAATGAATACTTTATTTATTTATTTTTTTATTTCCATTTTGTATTTTGAAGAATATGTATTTATAATTATATTTCAAATAATTTTCTAGATTTTCGCGACACCGCGTTAAAATCCGTATTTATATTTTAATTAGTTTAGAAGGGGATTTTTGCTAGGAGAAACCACATGTTTTATTCATAATAATCAATTGTCTTTCGCTATAGAGTTGTCGCTACTAGTAGGGCTCGCAAACTGGGATCTCAACTTTCGGAAATATCAGGATACCAGACTAAAACGGATGCTTCAAAATACCGGGATTGGATTTATGAAAACCGGGATTTACGAAATATTCGGTATTTCATTTTCAAAAAATATAAATCGCTTTTCTTAGTTTACAAGCCGTATTTAAGGCAAACTCGCAGGTGTTAATTTAAAACCTGCGAGTACAAAGTTTATAGTCTAAAAAATGAATTATTTACCATTAACATTAAAATATTGTTTGTTCTCAGGTGTTCGTTCTGTAGATGATGTTCTACAATTGTAAATACTTTATTCCACTTCTACCATTTGAATCACTTCCCACACATATGGGTTCATTTATGTCTAGTAAGATATTGCGCCACAGCAAATGCTTTATTGCACTGATCATATTTAAATGGTTTCTCTCCTGAATGTACTTGTTTGTGAATAATAAGACATGCACAATTTGAAAATGCCTTATTACACTGTTCATATTTAAATGGTTGCTCTCCAGAACGTATTAGTTATGTATTATGATGAATTCAATTATGCTTTATTACACTGTTTACTTTTGAATGGTTTCTGTCCAGAATGAATTCGTTTTAAATGTCTTTTGAGATTCGATGATTCTGAAAATGCTTTATCACACTCATCACATTTGAAAGGCTTCTCTCCAGAATGGATTCGTTTGTGCTTATTCAGATCTGATAACTGTAAAAATGCTTTATTACATTCTGCACATTTTAATGGTTTCTCTCCAGAATGTATTCGTTTGTGAGTATTAAGATAGGTTGAATTTAAATATGTTTTATTACACAGATCACATTTATACGGATTCTCTCCAGAATGTATTCGCTTGTGACAAATAAGAGCTTCTGAACGTGAAAATGCTTCAGTGCACTGATCACATTTGAATGGTTTCTCCCCAGAATGTATTCTATTGTGTCTAATAACATTTTCTGGATGGGAAAATGCTTTATTACACTGATTACATTTGAATGGTTTCTCTCCGGAATGTGTTCGTTTGTGTTTAATCAGATCTGATGAGTGTAAAAATTCTTTAGTACACTGATCACATTTGAATTGTTTATCCTCGTAATGCATTCGCTTGTGAATGTTAAGAGCTGACATTCTTAAAAATGCTTTATTACAATGCTCACATTTGAATGGCTTCTCTACAGAATGTATTCTTTTATGTTCATCAAGATAACTAGCTCGTGCAAATGTTTTTTTGCATATATTACACTCGTTTGTTTTTGTTTTGGTTTTTTTAATAGTCCTCGACTCACAAATCGCATCTGAAGAGCTGGAGAATGTTTTACTCTCTGCAAACAAGCATTAATTAAACTAATAGATAATAATAAAACTTGATGTGAAGTGTGTATTTTTACAATATTATATTTTCTGGACCTCCTACAATAGCGACCAAATAAACATCAACTATTACTGATTGGTATGCTGAATTTAAACGCGGTCTTACAAACACCGATGATGCTGAACGCTCTGGTCGCCCAAAATCAGCAGTTCCGGAAAATCAGCAGTTCCGGAAACCATAAAAAAGTCCTCAAAATAGTTTTGAAAGACCGTAAAGTGAAGTTGCGTGAGATAGCTGACACCTTAAAGATATCAGAAGGTAGTATGTTTACAATTTACACGAAATTTTGAGCATGCGTAAATGGCTTTCGAAGTGGGTGTCACGTTCGCTTTCACCGGACCAAAAACAACAACGCGTCGACGATTCAGAGCGCTGTTTGGAGCTGTTCAAGCGAGATAAAAAGGATTTCTTGCGTCGGTAAGTGACAATGGATGAAACATGGATCCACTACTACACACCTGAATCAAAAAGATCGTCAGCTGTGTGGAAAGCAGTCGGTGAAAGTCCTCCAAAGCAACCAAAAACTCAAAATTCAACTGGCAAGGTTATGACATCCGTATTTTGGGACACGCATGTTATTTGTCTATCCTGAGAAAAGTAAAACTATCAATAGCGAATACTACATGGCATTATTGGATCGATTGAGTGTAGTAATAAAGAAAAAACGGCTTCACATGCACAAGAAAACAGTGCTCTTTCACCAAGACAATGCCCCGTGACACAAATCGATGAAAACGATTATTACATTTAATGAATAACTCTTCGAATTGCTTCCTCACCCACCGCACTCTCCAGATCTGGCCCCTAGAGACTACTGGCTTTTTGCAGACCTCAAAAAGATGCTCCAGGGAAAGAAATTTGACTCAAATGAAGAAGTGATTGCCGAAACCGAGGCTTATTTTGAGGACAAAGACAAATCTTTCTACAAAGAAGGCATCGAAAAGTTAGAGGAGCGTTGGAATGAATGTATCACTCTTGAAGAAGAGTATGTTGATAAATACAGTCGAATTTCTAAAAAAAAAAATTGTTTTTCTTAGTTAGACCGGAGACTTATTGAGCGACGTGGTATTATAATACTACTTATTAATTATAATATTACTACTTTTTTTCAGGTTGTTAGATCAACAGTTAGAGAATGTGAATCAAATATTTTTGGCAAAAATCGCTTTAAAATAACATTCTTTTTATAATTTATTTTTCGTTCCTCAATCTACGATTCAGAAGATTTCATACAATCCTACTCTAAATTACACTATTAATTATTTTATTAATTACAAAAAAAATATGTTTATAAGGGTTAAAATGGCTTTTTATCCGGATTCTGAAGTCCGGATACATGTACACATAGTACGGTTTGTTTTCCTGCACATGTACTTGGTAAATGAAAACTGGGAATATCAGTATTGGGAACTTATAAGTAATACAATAATGTAAAATTATTGACTGACCTATAAGTTCTCCAGCTTCACTCTCCTCATATTCACCGTCATCCCCACATTCAGGCTTGATGTCGATCTCCTCATTGATGATAATATTAGTGTTGTAGTTATACTGGGATATGTTGGCAGTAGATAATGTGATACTTGACTCCCGAGTATCACAACCCTCTGAAATATAAATAATCATATTTACTATTACTCTGTATACGTTTCCATTCAAAATTAGTTTTTCTAGTAAACTCGTGACCAAGATATTTTTAAATACAATTTATTCTACAAAACATCATACTAAAACAATAAATTATGACAAACATTAATTAGAAATAAATAATATTGATTAATAAGTAATTTTTTTCTCGCTGGAAAAACATAATGCGGCAATTAACTCGTTAAAAACCAAGAAGATGCTGGCCTTAATGGTTAGTATTAAAATTAAATTGTAGAAATAAAAACTGATAATGAATCTTTGTCATACATTAAAACTTTTCTAATAAAATGCATCCGATATTGAAAGATTTTTTCTTTGAAATGACATCCATACACATAATAAGAAGTATTTAGTCTAAATTTATCACTTTGCTCATTGTAAAAACGAAATGAGAATCTACAGATATAAAAAACCCATGCTGAATCAAATGTAAACAAAGACAGTATACTTTTATCTAGTTTTCGTCTTACTGCTGCTAGAAGGATATGCGTTAATTTGAGTCACCAATACGCAAAGATTCATAATACAAAGTACTTGGTCACATTCAACAGACTCATCGGTAAGATACCGGTTAGTAATTTTCCTGTATACATACGTTCTATCGGTGATTTACCGTACTTACTCATCAGTCACCATTTTAGTAATAGGATTTCTTTTATGATTCTTTAATTGTGATATATCAGATCTTTATATACTCAACAATGACAATAGACTACGTGGTCACAATTTTAAGTTGCGCCATGATACTCGATCGTGTGTTCGCAAAGTGGAACAGTTTACCTTCGCAAGTTGTCAATGCAAGCAGTATTAATATTTTCAAAAATAATTAAGATTCATTTATTTCTGTAATTTTTGTAATATGTAATATGTACTGTTTTAACTGTATTTTCTTCACTTAAAAATGTACTTCACCTTATGTATAATGAAGCTTCACAAGCCTTGGCTTCTGCTTCTTTCATTGTATAATAATAATAACAATAATGATTAGTTGCTCACCGGTGTATATTTTGACGGTTTATATCTGTGGTGACAAGGGAAAGGGTGTTAAATCAATTTACTTATATTATTGAGGAGACGCATTGAAAGAACAGATTAATCTTAAAATTACTGCAGAAGCTTACATTCAAATCTATTTAATAATTGCTTAAACAAATATTCAGATATTATGTTCTATTACAGTTACTTCAAATTAATTTTTATTTCTTGCTACTTCATTTCGTTTTAATGCAGGTATATTTGGATACGTCAATGTTCCGCTAAATTCTGCACTAGCTTTAAATCAGTTCCTTCATCAAAAAATTTATGTTCTATTTTTTATAAACTAAAAAAATAAATCCTTCCAAAAGGCACTGTTTATTTGTTTATTTCTGTCATTACCATAGGTCATGGTTTAGATATTGTAGTTTTTAAATATAGCATTAAATAGGGTTGTCCAAAAATGTACATAAAGTAAAACTCCCAGGTAAGTTTACAACAGTAAGTCACCGATGAGTCTGCTGAATGCGACCATTGTCGACCGGTTCAGCAATTTAACTTAAAAAACACTTTAAAAAACAGCAATAACAACATAAACGTCTATTTAACTAACTCTACTGACCAGTTTTACCAACAGCTGCACTCTCCAATTCATTTTCGAATCCACAGGTGTCCGCAGGTTCAGCCTTAATGTAAATTTCTTCTATCTTGGTATTATCATCATATGATTCATCTCTAACTTCATCTTTAAATCCTAAAATAAATAATTTATTATATACATTTTACTTAGAATAAAAATATGTCATTTAAGATATTAACTAAACAAATATTGTTGAAATTCACCTATAATAAACTGTGCCAACAAAATATGAATAACAGCATTCACAGGCAAATCTACGCTCATGCAAACCTAGTAAGTTCCAAGGTACGCATCAAATTCTATAAATCATTTTTTTTTTTACTTCCTGTAGAGGTAGGGGCGTAATATTTTCTGCCTAGGGTTAGGCTTACCATACGTCTCGGTTTGAAGGTATGGTCCCAGCGTCCCGGCCAGTTTGTCATTTTGTCCCGGATATTTGGTAAAAATTTAAAAGTGTCAAATATACACGCAGTACAAAAAGTGCAGACTCGGAAAATGATAATTATACAACTAACTAAAAATAACAAAGAATTTAGAAAGAAATTTCACGCTAGTGATAAATGTTAACAACTTTATAAGAATAAGTTATGTTCAATTAAGAGTAATTAAAAATTATAACTACGCATAAGTAACCCTTTTTAGGATTGCAGCGCCAAAGTAACAAAATCGAAACTAACCAAATAGACAATAACAACTTTTTGACATATGGACAACACATTGTAATATGACATTTAGAAAGAATTTATTAATATTTTTGTCTTGATTTGTGTTTTCTTAATAAATATCACACTTATGCCAAACAGATACAAAATATAAAAATTCAAACTAATGTAACACGTGCATCAGAACAATAACAAACTTATCTTTTTAGTGAGTTCAACATAATTCCACCAGATAGAGTCTCTCTTATGATCATTTGCCTATAGCTTGTTTCTTTGGTTTAAATGGAACTAGATTTTGAATTCTAGTAACTGTCAACGTTTGTTTGTAGCCTTTGATCTTTTTGTTTAGTAAAAGCCAACTTCAAACAAAAGAACTAGCTCGTGACAACTTAAGTAAATTAAAATTTCATTTGGTTTCGCTTAAAGGTTGGGAATAACCGATTAATTTCTGTTTTTTGTTAACAACTTCGTTATTTAACCTTTTCAATCATAAGTACTTAGCATGGAAGGCGTTATTTTCTATTTTGAGCAAAATCTCAAAATTGTCCCGGTTTGAGAAAAAAATATTATGGCAAGTCTACATAGGGTCGTAAATAAAGCAAATCCGACTCTGACAATATTAAATATGCAGGCATGCACAGGAAAAAGGTATGTCGGGTTGCATTTCTTATATGTTTTTCCGTTCCCGGGGTGGGTCCGAACCCTAGGATCTACCCCCAACATTATGTGTGCGCCTGTAACTACGAATTAGTTGTAAAAATGCTCATTTCTTACCATTTTTCCATTCAGTCATATGCTCTATTCCAGATGTTAATTCATGTTCATCAGTAACTTTATATTCTGTCTTAATATCAATTCCATTTTTAATAATATCACAGTCTCTCGTATCATTCATATTGATTTCTGAAACAACACCCTTTTATGTTCTTTTCTAATTTCCAAATAAGGCATATGACTTTTACTCTAAAGACGTTTGCTTTTTTTAAATTTCAGAATGTAACAATCCGTGCGAAATAAGGCTCTTTTTAAGTAAACGTGCAGTGTTGCAACACCTAGTGAAAAAAAAATCCCACAGCAAGGTACAAAATTTTCCACAAACGGGCAAAAATTCCCTCAATGTAAAATTATGCAATTTTAAGAATAGCGTAACAAAGTGTATAGCAAAAAATGTTGTCACATCTATTTTGAAAGTGAAGAACAAAAATAGAATTACTGTAACCAAAAAAATGAGTACAAAACTGGTATAAAGTGTACGTCTTGTGAAGGTCTAAGTGTCGCTTCGTCACACGAAATTTTGTGCAGTTAATATCTTTAGCCTGGAAACTCGACCTAAAAATTAAAACTGCACCGGCAACTTTGTCGCCCATCCTGTTTCTTTCCTTTGTTCTAACGTCATTTATCACTATTATAACAATATTAAATATTACAACTTAATGTAAAGAAACTGGGGAAGTCCCAAAATACTGCATAAACAGTGTTGTCATAAAAAAACCTCACTCAGCACATTTTAATTTTCTTTCTAGTTTATTTAATTTTTACATTTTGTATTTTGAAGAATAAACTTTTATAATTATATTTCAAATCCTTTTAAAAAATATTTAAAATAAATCTTCAAATCTTTTGTATACAAACATTAACATGTACAAAAATATCAACATATATATCTAATGTTAATTAAAGTATTAATTTATTTATACAGTTGATGCAGCAGCAAACAACACAACGGGCCCCTTCCGCCGCATCGAGACAGCACTAAGAGGAAAGTCCTATTGTGCCATTTTGTTACCCCTATTTTAAGCTCTTTTACCCGAACGAAGACAGCTTACAGTCCACATCTTTAGAGTCGTTTTTTCTAACGTACATCAGGAATGACGCTGCACTAGGATTATAATACTACAAAATATTTTATACTATAAATCATGTAATTATTATAATTTAAATATTTGTTCTACCTTTGTAAAAAAAATATATTTATGTTCATTATTTTACATTTTTTTTTCAGTATTTTGTATTTCAAATAATTTTAAAAAATATTTAAAATCAGTCTTCAAATTTTCTGAATACAAACATTAACAAGTATAAAACTATCAACATGTATCTCTAATATTAATTTAAGTATTAATTTAAATGTTAAGTTATATTGCTCACCATTTGTTAATGCATGTTGGCCGCAAAGTTATATTAACCAAAATTTAATTATCTCAGGACTTTTAGTCTTACGACGGTAGAACTTCGTTGGTAGAAACAAGTTATTTCTACTAAATTTAAATTGCTTCATTATTTAGGTGACACGTTTTCAAAATTCACTGCCATAGAAGATTTCTTAAAATTAGAGATTCTAGAGGACACAGGGGTAACCCAAGATTATTAAAGTATAAGGTTGTCTCGTAACTTGTAGTGGTGGCGGTAAATAGAGAGGCTACGCGTCATCCATATGCTAACGGGACGTCAGTCTTTGTTTATCGTATATGTTATATACACGTGAAGTTTGATTTTTGGCTATAGATACAAAAATATCGTTTAATTTTTTGATTTTCTACTTGTTTAAATTTCTTTTTTCTTCGAAATGTATGTTTCTTTGTTCTAAATAAAATTTCTTGCATTCATTTTTGACGAGAAATTTTAGGGTGTAACTACCCTTATATTCATTAAATTGAAAAAATGCATAGAAAAAATAAGATTTGTTTTCTTATAAACAATTTTCATTGCATAATTATTTTTGTTAAGATAGTTCTATTTATAAAGGAAATATTTTAAGTTTTTTAGTACCAGTTTTAACCCAGAAACACCCCATAAGAAAGAAAATTTTGAGATACCATGCCTATATTTGATCCTGGTTCTACTCTATTGTACCAAATTTCGTTAAAATACGTCCAGCCGTTTTTAAAAACAGATATAACCTCCAACTTTATTAATTACTATATTATTATAGCAATTTATTTTCTATTTTTATTTAAATGTACCTAAAATTATATTTGTATTCGATTTTATTGATATTTATTAAGTATAATACAAATACCTAACACCTTAAATTTTATATAAATCAGTATAAAATTTCTTTAGGGTTTTATTTATAATATATTCAGTAGAACAGTCTTAAAATAAATATCTGTTATGACAATAGTCAATAAAAATATTTAAAAACATGCAATATCTATATTAATTTTGTATGCTAGTTTGAACTACGCATACGTGTAACGTATTCCCTCTCACGCTCTGATTGGTCAGAAGTTACGAGACAACCTTTACTTTAATAATCTCTTTAACCAGTGTAAAAATAGGAAAATTATGCAAAACATACTTACGAAGTTTTGCAAGTAAGCGAACTATATTGTAAAATAATAATGGATTTTTATTTGATAGTATGTACAACCAATTTACTTAAAATTACTAACATTGAAACATCCTCCCAAAGATTTACACCTGCGAGTACAAAGTCTAAAAAAAATGAGTAATTTACTATTAACATTAAATAATGGTTTGCTCTCATGTGTTCGTTCACTGCATATGATGTTCTACCGTTGTACATACTTTATTACACTTCAAACATTTGAATAACTTCCCACGCATATTTTTCATTTATGTCTAATAAGATATTGCGCCACTGCAAATTCTTAACTACACAACTCACATTTAAATGGTTCCTCTCCTGAATGTATTAGTTTGTGAATAATAAGATTTGATGAATTTGAAAATGCCTTTTTACTCTGTTCACATTAAAATGTATTCTTTCTAGAATGTATTCATTTATGTATTATGAGATTTGATGAATTTCAATATGCTTTATTACACTGTTCAGTTTTGATTGGCTTCACTCCAGAATGAATTCGTTTATGTTTTTTGAGATTTGATGATTCTGAAAATGCTTTATCACACTCATCACATTTGAATGGCTTCTCTCCAGAATGAATTCGTTTGTGCTTCTTCAGATCTGATAACTGTAAAAATGCTTTATTACATTCTGTACATTTTAATGGTTTCTCTCCAGAATGTATTCGTTTGTGAGTATTGAGATATGATGAATTTGAATAAGTTTTATTACACTGATCACACTTAAATGACCTCTCTCCAGAATGTATTCGCTTGTGACAAATAAGAGCTTCTGAACGTGAAAATGCTTCAGTGCAGTGATCACATTTGAATGGTTTCTCCCCAGAATGCAATCTTATGTGTCTAATAAGATTTTCTGGACGGGAAAATGCTTTATTACACTGATTACATTTGATTGGCTCGGAATGAATTCGCTTATGATTAATACGAGCTGCTGATGTTGCAAATTCTTGATTACACTGATCACATTTGAATAGCTTCTCTTCAGAATGTGTTTGTTTGTGACAAATCATATTCGATGACTGTGAAAATGCTTTATCACACTGATCATATGTAAATGGTTTTTCTTCAAAATGAATTCGTTTATGTCTTTTGAGATTTGATGAATCTGTAAATGCTTTATCACAATCATCACATTTGAATGGTTTCTCTCCAGAATGCATTCGTTTGTGTTTAATCAGATCTGATGACTGTAAAAATGCTTTAGTACACTGATCACATTTGAATGGTTTCTCCCCAGAATGCAATTTCTTGTGTCTAGTAAGATTTTCTGGACGGGAAAATGTTTTATTACACTGATTGCATTTGATTAGCTCAGAATGAATTCTTTTGTGAAAAATACGAGCTGCTAATGTTGCAAATTCTTTATTACACTCATCACATTTGAATGGCTGCTCTTCAGAATGTGTTTGTTTCGATGTGATCATATTCGATGACTGGGAAAATGCTTTATCACACTGATCATATTTAAATGGTTTCTCTTCAGAATGAATTCGTTTATGTTTTATAAGATTTGATGATTCTGAAAATGCTTTATCACAATCATCACATTTGAATGGTTTCTCTCCGGAATGCTTTCGTTTGTGTTTAATCAGATCTGATGACTGTGAAAATGCTTTAGTACACTGATCACATTTGAATGGTTTCTCCCCAGAATGCAATCTTTTGTGTCTAGTAAGATTTTCTAGACGGGAAAATATTTTATTACACTGATTACATTTGATTGGCTCAGAATGAATTCTTTTGTGATTAATACAAGCTGCTGATGTTGTAAATACTTTATTACACTGATCACATTTGAATGGCTTCTCTTCAGAATGAATTCGTTTATGTTTTTTGAGATTGGATGATTCTGAAAATGCTTTATCACAATCATTACATTTGAATGGTTTCTCTCCAGAATGTACTCGTTTGTGTTTAATCAGATCTGATGACTGTAAAAATGCTTTAGTACACTGATCACATTTGAACTGCTTATCTCCGTAATGAATTCGCTTGTGAATGTCACGAGCTGATGTTCTTAAAAATGTTTTATCACAGTATTCACATTTGAATGGCTTCACTCCAGAATGTATTCTTTTATGTTCAGCAAGATAACTAGTTCGTGTAAATGTCTTTTTACATATGTTACACTCGTTTGTTCTTGTTTTGGTTTTTTTAATAGTCCTCGAGTCACAAATCGCATCTGAAGAGCTGGAGAATGTTTTACTCTCTGCAAACAAGTATTAATTAAACAAAAAGATAATAAGAAAATTTTATGTGAAGTGTGTCTTTTTACAATAATATATTGTCTGATATAAAATTTCTTGCAACCATCGCGTCAACATAAAAATCATTTAGTCGTCCATTAATCTAAGTATTAATAGGATCTAAAATCCTACTTGAAATTATAAAAAAAATCAAAAATTAATGTACCAGCATTAATGTAATTATACAACGAGCATGGAATGATTCGCAATTCATGCGAGTGAGAAATGACTATTCCACGCTAGTTTCATACTATGTTTTTTCCACGACTATAACTAGACTAAAAATTAAATAAGTGATAATTATTATTAGTAATGGAGAGATCAGCTAACCGAAGAAAACACCTTAACTTATATACCTATTCTAAACCAAAATGTTTATTTAGATAGTAATGTTATGTTGGATATCTGACCAGATCTGACAAAATCTGATCTTGAATTTTAACACTGCCAGTAGAGTTAACATATTTGGGTTATAATAGAGGTATTAGAGTTTCCTGTTTAAGTGAAAAACTAACCCTACATTTACAACATTATTTAATATCAAATACCATGATTCACCCTACTAGGATCGTTGATTCATACCAATAAAACTGATAATAATTATAACTGATACCAGTAAAATATGAAAACAAAAAGTATCGAGTATTAAATTACTAATATCGAAAGAAAAGTATCGACACCTTACTAATATCAATAGTACTGTTCATCCCTAACAACAAGCAATATCTATAAAATCATCAATATAAAATATAGGCAAAGATATATAATGCAAAGTAAATGTCGACCGATGCAGCTGTCAACCTTAAAAAAATAACACTTTAAAAAAGCAGTGATAACATATACATCAATTAAATTTACTCTACTAACCAGTGTTATCAACAGCTGCTCCCTCCAATTCATCTTCAAATTCACTAGTGTCTACAGGTTCAGACTTGATGTAAATCTCCTCTATCTTGGTATTATTGTGGTATATGTCATCTCTAACTTCTTCTTTAATTCCTAAAATAAATATATAAATAATTATAAACTTACAATTTAGTGTAAAAATATCTAATTTATGATGGTCACTAAACAAATGTTACACCTAAAATAAATTGTGAAAACAAAATATAAATAACAGTAATCAAAGCAGGATCTACGCACAGGTAAATCTAGTCAGCTGCTTAGGTGTGCTTCAAGTTACATAAATCACAATTTTCTTGCTACCGTTAGAAGTAAATAGCGTAAATAAAGCAAATCCGGCTCAAACGGTATTATATATGATAGTTGTAAATAAGCTTATTACTTACCATTCTCACATTTAATCATGTGCTCTATTCCAGTTGTCATTTCATGATCATCAGTAACTCTGTATTCTGTTTTAACACCAATCCCTTTTTTAATAATATTACTGTCTCTCGTACTATTCATATTCATTTCTAAAACAAAACCCTTCAATTTTTTTTTCTAATTTCCAATTAAGCCAAACAACCAATTGACTCACCTGGGAGAAGCTTGTGTTATTGATTTCAGTATGTAACAATCCGTGCGGATTACTGTATGTGTAAATTAAAGAAATTCGTTGTTTAAAATAGTACTCCATACAATTACGATAATGTACGTCAGCTCTTCGCATCCGTTCGTCCGACTAACTAATCAGAAACCTGCAAATATTTCAAAACGTCGGACACCTGTGAAAAGTCGGATTGTGTTGAACTTTGTCCGGCTAAACGTGCGGTGTTCTCTTTTTAATAAATCGCGATCCTTGTCGAAGCGAAATGTATTATACTTAGTTATCCTTATTTTTGGCCCCATTATCCCCATTGGCCCATAAATAATCTAACTAGTGCTTATTCATGCGCAAATAATTAGAAAACAATTCCAAATCCTTTAAACGCATTTTTGCAACCAAATTATGATTGCTCCTTGCTTCAATCTTGTTTTATAAATTAGCCCAATTAAAAATCTTTTATTTTGCATTTTTTTAATATTCCTTTTATATTTTTATATAAGTAATATGCTGTGATAGCTCTATTTCGATAAATAAATATAAGTTCTATTCATACATACAGGGCCGGTTGGAAGTTTTGCGGGGCCCTTAGGACAATAAGTTTTACATAATTTCTATCAAAAACATTTTTTCGATTAAAAATATATTCTTACCCTGAGCAAAAAAATTGTGCGGGGCCCTAAAATTACGCGTATGGGGCCTTTACAAGCGCGGGGCCTCGGGAAAAGTCCCGAAAATCCGAGGTCTGGGCCGGCCCTGCATACATAATAAAAATTTTCCGTGTGACCGTAGAGCTAAAAATGGTAGAACGGATAAATTGACCGGTGTCGGACGAACGGATCCGTCGAGCGGAGAGCTGAGTACGTACCATTACGGTATTGTTAAAATTATTATGTAGTTTTAGTAAAGGCATCGAAATTAAGGCAAATCTATTTTTTAAACATTTTTAAAGTAATCAAAACACACAACAGTGTTCAGATTCCGTGAATTTATTTTAAAGTAAAACAGAGTTTTTATTTCCATGGTAACATTATGATTGACATCAACTTATTATTATTATCTAATAAAATAGGGGGTGTAGAAATATATACTAAACCTGAGTCACCTAATCAGGCAGTTAGTCATAATTTCAGTAACATATAGCGATGATAAATTACTTGCGCTTTATTTATCAGTGGTTAATATAGTTTACGTACCTCTTTTGATGGAGATGAATTCTCACAGTCACTCGGAAAGTAAGGCGAAGCACAGATAACTTCTTGCTTACCCCGGGTGGTTCTTAGCTCTAGCAAAATTGCCACTAAGTCCTTGTAAATAAACTCTCTCATTGCATAAGCAGTAACATGATTCTTGACCAATATGGATACTTTTATACACGTTTTTGAATATTAACCTACATACACGTTTCTGAATATTAACCTACATGAATGTATTGGAAGTCTAAAACTAAATGTTGACTAAACCCATTATAACATACTCATTATTAAAAATTAGATAAAATTACAATTAAGTATTAAAATCAAACACATTCATTACTCAAAAAAATATGTATTACACAGTATTTTACATTGAACCGTAGTAAGAATATTAAATATAATATAGCATTTTTTAGCAAGTATTAACCATTTAACAACACAAAACTGCATTATTGTTAAAACTTAGCATTGGCTTACTTCTGATTCCACGTAGGCGCAAAAACGAATTGCGCCAGTGAGCAATTATATTATTTGCTATTATCTTATTCCAATAGTACAAAGCGATCAAGAAATCTTTTGAACACTTGACAGAATCATTTAGTTATCAAACTTATTTCCGAGGACATGTACACATAGGCGTACATTCTATTTTTATTACCTTATACGAATTGATTATTAAATGAACACTATTTTTCTCTACACGCCAATGAGTTGACAACAGGTATGAAATTAGGAACACATAATTTCGTTGATTCTCGGGTGAGGTCGGACCAACGAAGTAATCAGATTGGTTCTTTGTTAAATTGGGATTTTCAGCTGTGGATTAGAACACAGTTTTGATATTTTTAAACCCATTGTTTACTGTTATGTAACTGACAAGAAATTTTGACCGCACGGTATATTATGGCTAGTTAGTTAATTTCGTTGGTAGAAATAAACTTGCAAGTTATTTCTACTGAATTTAAATTGCACTAACATTAACGTGACTTAAATTTTCAAGCATCACTGGTATAGATTTCTTAAAATTAGAGATTCTAAAGAGCACATGTGTTACTAGTATAAAAATATGAAAATTATGAAAAACAAAGTTTAGCAAGTAAGGCAACGATATTGTAAAATATTAATGTATTTTAATTTGATAGTATATATATAGCCAATTTATATACATCATCATCAAGCCTTGTCCATTATCGGGTGATTTTGGACTGCCTCTAAAAAGAGCATAGGCTATAAATAAAATTTCTCCATCTAACTCGTCTATCTGCCATAGGCTTCAAGTCGGTGATGTTGTTATATAGTCTTTTGTCTTGGTTTTGAGAGCTCCATACATTTATTTCTAGCAGGGTTGAGCGACGCCACGTGTTCTTGGGTCGCCCTTTACGCCTACTGCCCTGAGGGTAATAAGCTAGTGCATAGCGACACACTTCGCTAGGAGCCCTTCGAAGAGTGTGCCCTATCCAACCATACCTTCTTCTTTTTATTTGCAAATGAATGTCCATTTGACCAGTTCTTTCCTACAATTCTACGTTTGATATTCTACGTGGCCAATAAATGCGAAGGATTCTTCGAAGACATCGATTTACAAATACTCGCACTCTTCTCTTGATAGCTTCTGTAACAAACCAAGTCTCGCAGCCATACAGAAGAACTGACGTCACGCATGCCCTGAATATGGTAGTTTTCGTGATAGTACTGTAGATCGCAGAATTCCATACACGGCTAAATTGGATGAAGGCGCCTCTCGCTTTGCGTATTATGCTTTCCACATATATCCGCGACACCGTCCATAGACAAAACACTCCCCAAATACTGGAAATCATCCACACGCTCGATTTGATGGTTACCGAGCAGTAAAGGTCTATCGGTTTCTGCATTTATCCGCATTTCTTTCGTCTTGGAGCTATTAATTTTTAATCCAACTTTTACAGATTCAATCGTGAGGACATTTAGTTTTGGCTGCATGTCTACATGCTTATGCGACAACTCACATTTATCGTCTGCAAAATTCAGTGACTCCAGTCTGACTGTTGCGGATTTCAAATGATTCCTCTGGGTTTGTTGGCTGTTGATCGTCTAGCCACGGCGTCTAAAACTATCAAAAAAAGAAGCGGTGACATCACACAACCTTGTCTAACATCTGTAATGGTTGGAAAGGGTTCTGACAAGCTACCATTGTGTAGAACTCTACACGTGAAGCCGTTGTAGCTTTTCTAATCAGAGATATTATTTTGTTATATTTTGCGTTTCAGCCCTAATGCATTCTCTATCGACAGAGTCGATTACTATTTTATATACAATTATTTATAATTATTCATAAATTTAGTAACAATAAAATATTCTTCCAAAGATTTTTGCCTACGAATATAAAATCCAAAGTCAGAGAAAATGAGTGATTAACTTTTGAAATTAAAATGATTTGCTCTCACGTGTTTGTTCAATGTAAGATGTTCTACCGTTATATATACTTTATTACATTTCTTTTAAATCACTTCCCACTCATATGTGTTCGTTTATGTCTAGTAAGATATTGCGCCACTGCAAATGCTTTATCACACTGATCGCATTTATATGGTTTCTCTCCTGAATGTATTTGTTTGTGACTAATGAGATTTGCTAATTTTGAAAATGCTTTACCGCACTGTTCACATTCAAATGGTCTCTCCCCAGAATGTATTCGGTTATGTATTATGAGATCTGATAAATTTATATATGCTTTATTACACTGTCCACATTTGTATGGCTTCTCTCCAGAATGAATTACTTTATGTCTCTTAAGACTTCGGGGTTCTATAAATGCTTTATCACACTCATCACATTTGAATGGTCTCTCCCCAGAATGGATTCGTTTGTGTTTATTCAGATCTGATGACTGTAAAAAGGCTTTAACGCACTGATCACATTTAAAGGGTTTATCTCCAGAATGTATTCGTTTGTGTTTATTTAGGTCTGATGACTGTAAAAATGCTTTGCCACACTGATCACATATAAATGGTTTCTCACCAGAATGCATTCGCTTGTGACAAATAAGAACTTCTGAACGTGAAAATGCTTCATTGCACTCATTGCATTTAAATGGTTTCTCCCCAGTATGTATTCGTTTGTGTTTATTCAGATCTGATAACTGTAGAAATGCTTTACCACACTGATCACATATAAATGGCTTCACTCCAGAATGCAATCGTTTGTGATAAACAAGAATTTCTGAACGTGAAAATGCTTCGTTACACAGATCACATTTGAATGGTTTCTCTCCAGAATGTATTCGTTTGTGTTTATTCAGATCTGATGGCCGTAAAAATGCTTTATTACAATGATCACATTTGAAAGGCTTCTCTCCAGAATGCATTAGCTTATGATAAATAAGATCTTCTGACCGTGAAAATGCTTCATTGCACTGATCACATTTGAATGGTTTCTCTCCAGAATGTATTCTTTTGTGTCTAATAAGATGTTCTGAACGGGAAAATGCTTTATCACACTGATCACATTTGAATGGTTTCTCTCCAGAATGTGTTCGTTTGTGATTAAGCAAACTCGATGAATACGAAAAGGTTTTATCACACTGATCACATTTGAATAGTTTCTCCCCAGAATGTATTTGTTTGTTTTGATCTGATGACTGCAATGTTTTATTACTCTGACCACATTTCAATTGATTATCTCCGGAATGAATTCGCTTGTGAAAATTACGAGCTGTCGTACTTGAAAATGCTTTATTACAGTGCTCACATTTGAATGGCTTCTCTCTTGAATGTATTCGTTTATGTACAACAAGATGACTAGCTCGTGCAAATGTCATTTTACATATATTACACTCGTTGGTTTTTTTTAACTTTTTCCTTGGATCACAAGTTTGATCTGACCAACTGGAGAGTGTTTTACTGTCTGCAAACAAATAGTAATTAATCAAACAAAAAGATAATAATAAAATTTAATGTGAAGTGTTACTTTTCACACAATTCAGGGTATCAGAGACAGCATTTCTGGCTACAATCGCGTCTAAATAAAGATCATTTAGTCGTCCGTTAATCTATCATAAAAACAATCTAAGTATAAAAAAGAACTTAAACTAAAAAAAAAAAACTGATAAACACTGATGAGTCCAAAATAATGTTTTTTAAAAAAGGAGGACGGAGGCAGAGAGAAGAGAAATGGAAATGGGAAGGAAATGAAATTGAAAAAGTTAAGTCACACGAGTACATAGGATACCAATTCCAATGCAATGGAGGAACAGAGGAAAATATTAAGTAGCTAAATAAAAGGGCAATGCTAGCAATTCCGCAGATCTGGAGTTAAGATGAAAGAAAATTTAAGGGTGAATATCACATAAGAATGCTCAGGTTCGAAGCCATAATAAAAAGTACAAGGTGTCTCAAAAGAAATTTTATATTTAGTGGATCGATTAAAAAAAAAAGTAAGCCGTATATAGAAAAAATGTTTATTAATTATTAAAATACACTTTTTGGGGATTTATTTCTTAAAAATAATATCGTCTAAATGTAGACCCTCGCGTTCTCGGCACTCATTTAATCGAACAGTAAAATTACTTATGACGTCTCGGCAGGTGGACTCAGGGATGGCTGCCATTTCGTGACGGATATTTTCTTTCAAATGCGCCAGTGAAGTCGGTTTATTGGCGTAAACTTTAGATTTAAGATAACCCCATAGGAAAAAGTCCATAGGGGTTAAATCTGGACTGCGTGGAGGCCAATTTATGTCACCTCTCCAGGAGATCAATTTGCCTGAGAAAATTTCACGAACACGTGGCAGAGACATATTGGACGTGTGTGAAGTTGCTCCGTCCTGTTGGAACCATGTTCTTTGGTTATAGCCAGGAAAGTTTTGCAGTTCAGGTACCAAGAAGTTGTCTAACAGCTCCACATAACGCTCTGAATTCACTGTAACTGCACGCCCCCTTTCGTCTTCAAAAAAGTAAGGGCCGATAATTCCTCGCGCCGACATCGCAGCCCATACGGTCACTTTAGGCGAATGTAGGGGTTTCTGATGTTTGCGTTTCGGATTCATTGCACTCCAGTAGCGGCAGTTCTGCTTATTTACGTGGCCATTAAGATAAAAATGAGCTTCATCCGAAAACAAAATGTTGGTAAACGTTAAAAATCGCTCAATCACCTGATTTACGAAATTAAGCCTCTGACTGGCATCTTGGGGCTTTAATTCTTGCACCAATTGAATTTTGTAGGGGTGCAGCTTTAGGTCTTTGTGCATAATGCGATGTAATGATGATCTATGCACATTTAAAGCATTTGCGCGTTTCCGAACTGAAAGGTTCGGGTCGTCACGAACAGACTGATTAACATTCTCCACGTTTTCTACCGTTCTTGATGACCTAGGTCGCCCGGATTTTGATTTATCCAGCGTTGTACCAGTCTCATCAAACTTTTTAACCCAATGTCGAATGAGAGGAATGCTTGGCGCATCATTTAAGTGACGAAAACCTCGAATACTGCAGAATTTTCTACGCGCTACAGTCGCCGAATCACCGTTTTTGTAAAACTCTCGCACGCATAACGCGCGTTCTGGTCCCGAGAAACGCTCCATAGCGACGGAATTCCCAAGAGCCAGGCTACCGATTGACATAACCCCCGCGCCCCTCGGATACGTTGCGTTCACGCAGTAAGCTAAATAAATATAAAATTTCTTTTGAGACACCTTGTATAATCATGCATGGAGCGGAGATGTGGGGGTGGGAGGAGCATGTGCCGCTGGAGAAGGTGTAAAATACGTATTAAATGGATGTTGGGTCTAGATAGGTGTACACCAGAATACATAGTATTAGAAGAGACGAAAGTGTACAAAATTAAAATAGAAGCCGTTTAAACAGCATTAAGATTCGAAGAAAATATAACCAAGAACCCGGAAAAACAAGTATTAAACGAATGTTGGAAGGAATTAGAAAATAGAGATAAACAGAAAAAAAAAACATCAAAATGGGAGATAAAAAGAAGTCAAATGTATGAATACGGAGGCTTTTCAACAGAAGAAGTAAGGAGGAAAAGAGAAAGTGGACATGGAATGCAGGAGATGGTAGAAAGAATGAAGGACATACAGCAACAAGAATTAAGCGAGAGAATAAATGAAGCAAAGTACAATAATAAGTAAAAAAAAAAAAATTGGAACATGCAAAGACCGCTGTATCTAAAAGAAACGGAAAACGGGAAAAAAAAGAATTGCTTAATAATTTAATTAAAAGAATAAGGTTTAGATGTGGGTATGAAGAAAAGGCGAACAAATTTTGGTTAAAAGAGGAAGATAAACGAGGTAGAATGTGCAGTGAAGAAAGGGAGACGATTGAACATATGCTGGAAGGATGTGAAGAAATGAGAAGCAAAGGAGGAACAAGAGAAGATATTTTAAACGGAAATGGCTGCGGATACACATAGATGAAAGAGGTAATGGAGAGGAGAAAAGAAATTAAAAAAAAAAAGAAAATAATAGGAAAATTGTTGTTTCCAAAACAAAGCAAAATAAATTTCAAACCGACAGGTAGAAATTAGATTAATATTTTAGTTAAGACCTATTAAGTAGGGAATAAACAGATATATAATAAAATGTAGTAGATAACATGAAATGTAATAATTATTTAATTAAAATAAATTGAAATTGAAATTGAAAATTGAAAAAAGAATTATTATTCAGGTTATTGAATTAACCCCTTCGGGTTACTGAATGTGAATCAAATATTTTTGACAAAGATCGCGGTAAAATGAAATTGTTTTTAATAATTATTTTTCGTTCCTAAATCTAATTTAATTATATATTTAATTTTTAATTTTAATAAAGGTATACTGTTCTTTGTATATGTTTATGTGAGTTCACCTGGATTTTATCCAAAGACAGCAACGGATTATGAAGTCCTAAGAGTCAAGATAAGTGTACGCATTGTATGGATTTTTTTCCTTTGCATGTACTTAGTAAATGAAAACTGGGAATATCAGTATAGATCAGTCTAATCACGTGGTTCACATGACGTCATCTCACGTCTTGGAGGTATCACAAACTGCTACCATATACCACCATGTTAAAAAGTCGATTTTCAAATTAGAAGTATTTAAATGTTTTACGTCCACGTTGTTTCTAAGTTGTACATTTAGTATATCAGTAAGAATTATTAAGTTAAGCATGGTGCAAGAGATTTAAAAGAGATTTAAAAAAGATTTAAAATTGTATTTTAAATCTGACACGTTACGGTTAAGGGATATTATAATTTAGGTTATTCTCAATGTAAATATAGCCTATTCTTTGGTTTAAGCGGAACTAGATTTTGCAAATAGTAATTTTCATCGGTTAAACGAGGCTTTTGATTATTTTGTTTAGCTTTTTGTTTTCTTCAGTCATTAAAAAGTGAGCTCTATGTATATATATATATATATAAGAAAAAATAAAAAGTTTGTTGAAGCACAATAAACTTAATAAAATTGTAATAAATGATTACTAGTCATATTAGAAAAAATAAGAAAAAGAGTATATTTTGATGAACTTAAACAGATGAGAAAAGCCAAAGATTGGTTTGCTGCCAATCTCCTTACTCTAAATGAGAATAAAACTCATAATTTAATATTCTCACTAAACCCGAACATAGCCACCGACATCAATTTTGGCTAACCAGTCAAATTCCTAGGCTTAATTATCGATGACCAATTAAATTACGAACGGCACATAGATTTTCTTGCGTCTTCGTTAAGGAAAAACAATTTTGCGTTGCGAAAACTTAAATCGTGCGTTTCATATGAAACATTACACATTTTTTTACTTTGCCACTTTCAAGTCACGTGTGTCTTATTTGTATTAACCTGTTTGGTATATGTAAAGGAAAATCCCTCTAACTTTGCAAAAATGTTTAATACTCGCAATTGCAACATCCGGAGTAAATTTACATTTAGTCCAAGGCTACCAAAACTAAGATTAAGTAAATCAAAAAATGGTACGTATCTAGCCGTAATCCTATATAATCATTTACCACAGGAGATCAGGGTTTTAGACATAAAGATATTTAAACTCAGAATGAAATCCATACTGACCGAAAACTGTTTATATTATGTAAGTGAATTTTATACTATCGACTTTTCAAAATATTTTAATTATTAACTAACCTCATTTTAATATATCGTAATGTCATTGTAATATGTTTTTATTGTAATTGACATGTACGTAGTTTTGACTTGTGTAAACATTTTTTCATAATGTGCATAACACCAATAAAATATTATTATTATTATAGAACTATGCTAGGGTCTAGTTTGTTATTTGTTTTTGGATGGTAATATATTTTTTATATTATTATTTTGCTATCCATTATTTGTTTATATAATTCACTGCTATAAATATATTTAAATTTACAAAATGACAGAAATAGTTCTAAATTTCATACAGAATAAATACTTAACCAATAAAAACAATCGATTATAAAACACTAATGCCCGATTGCTAATGTCAGAGTTAAATTTCCTTAACCTGAGTTATATTTAATCTAGATTATTGTTTAACTTGAGTTAAAATTTCATTGCGTTGCTAAAGGCATTTCACACAAGAAGTTAAGTTAACTCAGATTAGTGTCAAAATTATGGTGAACGGACCTTAAATTGTTAGGTTATAAATATTTTGTGGTTATAAACATCATTTGACAGTTCGTCACAACCTGAAAAGTTACCAAATTACATAAGAAAAGATAGATAGATATAAAAGCACAGTATAAAAAAAAAACAGTAAGTATATAATTATATGTATGTATAACTACTAATAAAGTAAATTGTTTTATGTAATATGAATGTTGATTTCTTTTAGTTGAAAATGAATAATTTAAATGAAGATATCACAAATGAGAAAAGATTTAGGTCGAAGAATTTTTCTGAGAGGGAGAAGGAAATATTGATAGATATTATAAAAAAATTTGCAAATGTAATAGAAAATAAAAATACAGATGCAGTAACGGTGAAAGAAAAAAATGAAGCGTGGGAAAAGATATCTGAAGAATTCGCTGGGTTAGTTGGAGAGAAGCGGACGCCACAGCAACTGTCCAACTATTATAAAAATTTAAAGAAAAAACTGCGTCAGAATGTTAGTCGCAACCGCCTCGAACAATTTAAAACAGGAGGTGGGTCTGCGGTTGCGACTAAAATTACTGACGCAGAAGGAAGGATGCTGGCTTTATTAAAGCCCCAACTTGAGCCACTTAAAAACCCTTTTGACAGCACTGCCATAATTTATGAAGGTATAGTAATAGTTGTACGTGTATAAGGTAAGATTTTAAATTAATTTACTGTTCATAGAATGCATGAACCCAGTAGAAATCCTGTGGAATCCTGAAGAAGCTCCTATCGACACCTTTCCATCTCCTTCTCCACCTAAGACCACGCAAGGTACTTGCGAAATAATAGAAATAGACGAAACAAATTTTGAAAATGTAACAGTTTCACCTTCAGTGACCCATAAATATAATAAAAAATGTCAGAAACTTAAAACTTTGAAAGCGAAGAAGAGAAAAATAGATGCAGAAAATATATCTTCAACAATTAAAAAAATAAAGGAAAACAGAGAAGATTACGACAAAGAAATACTTAAAATGAAGAGAGAAAAGCATGAAATAAATATGAAGATTTTGGATTTAGAATTAAAATCCAAAGAAACTCTTTTTGAAATTGAAAAGGAAATAAAAAATACTGAATTAAGAGTATTAAAAAATAAAGAAACTTTATCTTTAATAGAAATTAAGATTAAAAATAAAGAAATTTCGTAAATTTTTTGTATTTTTTTATGAAAAAAAATTATTTATTAAAATTTGTCTTCTAGTTACATTTGCATTATTGCGCATTGGAACATTATTTTCAATATTGTCTACATTAATATGAATTTCTTCTTCAAAATCATCTACATTTTTGAAATCTATTGCTAAATTATGCAGTACAGCTACTGCCACTATAATTATTGGTACATTCTCCAATTTATTTCTTATTCCCAGTGATAATACTGGAAAACGGCGTTTCCACACACAGAAGCACCTTTCCACAACATTACGGGTAGAAATATGAGCTTGATTATACCTTTTAAAAATATATTGATGTAAATAGATCGATATTTATTATTTTTGTCATTCATTGTTATTATTAATTATCTAATTTCTGCTTCTATTCTAGGATTTAAAAGTGGCGTTAGTAAAAATTCTGTACAAGTGTACCCTCCATCACCTAACAAATAAAAATCTTGTCCAAAAGTTTTCATTTCCAGGTTAGCCTTCAGTGAACAACCATTAAAAATAGTTGTATCATGAGTAGAGCCTGGCCAACGTGCTACTATGTCACGAATCATTAGTCTATGGTCACATACTACTTGGACGTTTAATGAGAAAAATCCTTTTCTGTTTCTATACAGTTCTGCCAGATCACCTCCAGGGGATTGAATTTTTATGTGAGTGCAGTCGATTAATCCACAGACACCAGGAAATCCATGAGCATCGTAAAACTTAACTTTTATAGTGTTCAGTTGTTCCATACTTGGCATTTTAATAAAGTGAGGTGCTTGTGCTGCCAACACATAAGAAACTTTTCTTATAATACGACTTGCTGTAGAACAATGTATGTTAACGTTATCTCCTAACATTTTTTGAAACGTGCCAGTCGCATAAAAACGTAATGTTATCAAAAGTTGATTCATTGCGCTTATTGCAGTTTTGCGGTTTGTTATTGGTTCCAACTGACCATTAATTAATTCTAAAATTTGAATTACGGATTCTTTTGTAAATCTAAATCTAGTTTTAAATTCTTCATCATTATATTTTTCAAAAGGATTTTCTCGATTTCGAAAATGTCTTGGTCTTGGGATACATTGTTCTAATCGTTCTAATGCTTCAATAACTTCATCAAAAGAGGAGGATATGGAAGAGGACTGTGAGGAACTGCTCATGGTAAATATAGGATCTAAGCATAAAATAAATATGTATAAATATTAAAAATAATATATAAATATTAAAAATAATTGTTTTATTTACATAACCCAACTTTATTACATATGTTAAAGTTCATGATACATGATAAAATATCATGTATTTATTGGTACAAACCTGTATTATATTTTATAATTAAAAAAAATATACTTTAATTAATAATAAGTAATAATTTAACAAATTCAATTGTGTTGAATAGTTGTTTTTCAGAAACGTCACTGTCAAAACTAGAGTTAAAATCGAGGGTTAAATATTAATCCACCCATATTGGAGAGTTAAATATTTTGTTTATTTTAATCCGAGTTAGAACTAACTCGCACATTAGCAACGCATTTTTTGTCATTTTTACTCGGGTTAGTGATAATCTGAGTTTAAAACATTTAACTCTGACGTTAGCAATCGGGCATAATTGTCGCACACAGTAAAATTTTTAGTAAAATATTAACTCTTGTAAGTCTTTATTATTGCGAAGAGATAATTACTGGCAAAAAAAAACCTTTAGACAAATTTTTATAAGCATGTAAATAAAGTGCAGAATTAGTGAAACTAACATAACAAAGCATAGGAAAACATTCGTGTTATTCCTCCACGACGTGAAATCACATGATGAGTGACATCAGCTTAGACTGATCTATTAGGAGCTTATAACTGATATAAGAATGTTAAGTTATTGACTGACCTGTTACTTCTCCAGCTGCACTCTCCTCATATTCACCCTCATTTCCACATTCAAACTTGATATAAATCCCCTCAGTGTTGGTAATATTACTGTTGCAGTTATACTGGGGCATGTCCGTAGATGATGTAATACGTGGCTCCCCAGTATCACAACTTTCTGAAATAAAAATACACATAGTTACTATTACTCTGTCTATGTTTACAATGTAATTAGTTTTTTCAGAATACTTGCGATCGGAAAATTTTTAAATATAATTTATTCTAACATAAAACATCATGTAACAGTACCCCGGCCCTTAATTTAATTTTTAGTTTTAAGTAATTTCTTTTTTTTTTTTCAATCCATATTATTGCTTAATTATTTATTATACTTCTGCAATGCGAGTGTTTACAAAATTGGCCATGAAATGGTATGCTGAAATATAAACTTTTGAACGGCAATTGCTGATGTTGCTCATTTTTGTTAAATTATTGATCAATATTGTTGTTTATTAGTTTATGTTATGATACATGTTTTATTGTTAAGTTTACGGAGCTTGTGGAACCAAAGTTATACAATTTCATTGTCAATTCTAGTAAAAGGTAGCACATAGCAAGCGGCAGGAGAAAGTGTAGTAATAAAAGACCATTTGTGTAAAAACGTTTGGAGAAGAATCACCCAATTGAGGGCCCATTTGGAACATAGTCGGCTACGTGATCTCTCAACCAAAAAGCAAGTTACATAAATTGTAGACACGTCGCAATGCGTAAGTAAATTTTTATTTTTCCTTTATATAATTTTGTTTCTTGTTTTATTTTATGTTAATAAGATAACTGTTGAATAGCGAAAATTTTCACAATTAGAAAATACATTTATTGTTGTTGAATTGTTGATCTATTTATTATACTTCAAACTTCCCCGTTTTGCTTAACCCCATCTTTTTATTTTCCTAGTTTTAACCTAAACTAGCTGGTGACAGCTCTATCATCCCCCTTTTTACTAAATCCACCCCTCCCTGGCTGTTACAATCTGGTGGCAGCGGTGGGATTTTCAAATAGGATCTTTTAGTAGCTTTTACCTGTTACAATCATAATTATTCTATTATAGTATTATACAAGGGTCACGCTAGAATGATTGAGAATAAGAAAATCTGGTTATTAATACAAGTACTATCATTTTATGCAGCTCGAACTGGTCATTCATAAAGGAATTCCGGAATTATTGACAGTAGTTTCGGCTCAGCAGTAAAACTAAAAAAACATTTTAAAAAGTAATGATAACATAGGCATCAATTAAGATAACTACTAACCTACTAACTAATCTACTAACCAGTATTTCCAACAACTGCACTCTCCAATTCATCTTCATATTCACTGGTGTCCACAGGTTCAGGTTTGATGTATATTTCCTCTATCTTGGTATTTCCGTGGTATACGTCATCTCTAACTTCATCTGTAATTCCTGCAATAACAAGACTATTGAGCTAAACAATGACCGATGGCCGCGCTGTAAAACAGCTTATCGAAACAAGTAGATAATATCAAAGTTGTCCTTATTTGTTTACATGTTAAATATTCGATTTACAATCGGTAATAAACAGATCTCTTCTTCTTCTTCTTCTTTTCAATTTGTTGGCCTCGGCTTAAAGCCAGTCCGCCAGCGCTTAGCAATACGAGGATGGTGTGAGGATGTTAGTTTTAGTCTAATGGAGGTTAGGAATTCAGAAATTAAAGAGCATATTTCGATGGACGGGTTAGACAGTATACTAGGCACAGAGAGAGGGGCAGGAAGGTGTTTGCTTAGTTGTTGGTATAGGGTGTTACTTTTATCTGTGTGGTTGGGGCAGGAGAATAGGATGTGGGAGATATCAGCGGGTAACCCGCAGGAGCATAAGTTAGAGGGGATTATGTTGATACGGTGGAGATGGAACGGAGTGTGGTTGTGATTGAAGCGGAGACGACAAAAAGTAGAGATTTGTTTTTTGGGGAGGGGAAGGTTGTGGAACCAAGGGTGATATGGTACAACAGGTTGGAGCGAAAAGTAAAAGCGCCCTTTTTCTTCCGCTGAGGAGACGTACTCTTGTTGCCAACATATTCTTAGTTCCCTCTGAACAGCGGGGAGTAACTGCCTGAAGTTGACGGTACAGTTTCTAGGTGGTGTTAAGAGATTCGCGCCGTCGTTTGCCAGGGCGTCGGCAGTAACGTTTCCGGGGATACCGCTATGCCCGGGGATCCAACGAACTGTAGTACAGGAGGACAGGAAAGAGTGAAGGAGTTGTTTTATTCGGAGGGTTACACGGTCAGACTTAGGGAGGATGCCTGTGGTCTGGATTGCTTGAAGGGAACTTAGTGAGTCAGTGAGGATTAATATATGTGAACGGTTAAGGGTTGGAATGAGGGAAAGAGCATGCATAATAGCATACTGCTCAGCGGACATGATGTGCATTATAGGAGGGAGCTTTCGGGATATGTTAATGTTATGGGAAGGGACATGAATGCCGTAGCCGGTGGATTGGGAAGATTTGGATGCGTCTGTATAAATAAGAGTATACTGAGGGTAGGATTTCTGCATAATAGATAGGAAGTGTGTTTGGAGGTTGCTTTTACCTTTGTCAAGGCCTATATTTGTGGAAATAGGGAGGGGAATGATTTGAGTGTGGTAAGGGGTGAGGTAGCAGGGGAGGGTGCGAAGTTTGTTTATGTGGCGGATTTCAGGCTGAAGGTTATTATACTGGGTGCAAAGCAAGGGTTTGGGTTTATTGCGGCAATATCTTAGGGAGTCAAAGTTTACTTTTAGTTCATTAAGTGAACGGATAAATGGATTGTTGTGTATGGAGAGCTGTTGTAGGATAAAACGGGAAGATAGGTACTGGGACATGATTGTGAGGAGTGGTTCTGAGGCTTCGGCCAACAAAGCGTTAGTGGGAGTGGATCTCATGGCCCCCAGGCAAAGTCTGAGACCTTGATATTGGATGCGATTGAGGAATGTGTATCTAGTTTTGGTGAGTGGTGACATTATCGTACAGGAGTAATCGAGGATGGATCGTAGTAGAGCGCGATAAATCAAGAGCATAGTCTGAGGATGACCGCCCCACCAAGTTTTGGTAAGGGCCCGAAGAATATTTAGGACATTCCGGGACTTTGATGCAATGAGGTTGAGTTGGGGTTGCCAGGTTAGTTTACGATCAAAGGAAATACCTAGATACACGTAGGAAGAGGTGTAGGGCACAGGTTGATTGTTTAGTAGGATTGGGGGAAGGGGAACTGGCGTACGACGTTTTGTAAATATCATGGCCTTGCTTTTAGAGGGAGAAAGGGAGAGGTTGTGCTCCTGAAGCCACGAGTTAATTAGAGCGAGGGCTTGGTTAATTGAATCGATGGCGGGAAGCAGTTTGGGGCAGGATAAGTAAATGACAAAGTCATCTGCATACTGGATGCACTTGATTTTAAGGGTGTTCAAGGACTGATGTAGGGAGGCAGTATACATATTAAATAGAAGGGGACTTAGGATCGAGCCTTGCGGCAGGCCTTTAAAGGAGGTGCGAGGACCATGGAGTGAGTTTTTGTGCCGGATGTATATAGATTTGCGACCAATAAGATTCAGGATAAGTTGGTTTAGGTTTGGTGGGATTTTGAAGGATTCTAGTGTGTGTTGTAGGATATTAAGGTCAACATTATCAAAGGCGGCATGGATGTCTAGGAATAAGGCTATGAGGAATTCTTGCTTACAGAAGGAATTGTGGATATCTATGGACAGTTTGGCGGAGCAGTTTGTGGTGGATTTACCTTTGCGGAAACCATACTGGGTGTCGGGGAGCAGGCATTTATGTTCTAGCCACCAATCGAGCCTATTCTTAATTAATCGTTCAGCTGTTTTTAAACAGCATGATGTGAGGGATATAGGGCGGTAGGAGGAGGTCAGAGAGGGGTCTTTATTAGGTTTTAGGATAGGGACTACATGTGAAATTCTCCAAGCTGATGGGATATCTTGGCCAGATAGGGTTTTATTTATAAGAGATAGTAGGATTTCTTTAAGATTACTAGGCAGGTGTCTAAGCTGGAGGTAGGCTATGGAGTCAGGTAGGCTATGGAGTATTTGTTTACATGTTAAATATTCGATTTACAATGGGTAATAAACAGATCTCCTTGGTAAAACATTTTGATTTTTTTAGCGCAACACCTTCTAAGTGTGTAGATGAAGTAGAGGATTTTTTAAACGCTGGACGTGTTATGTTATGCGGAATTTTGGAAAAAAATGATGAACATGTGAACATATGTGGGTTATGTTTACAAACAAGCAGTCTGAAATCACCACTTCACGAAGTTACTGGAAGTTGTTATTACGTTTTAAATATGTCCTGCACCTGTAAAGCAGGACTTCATGCAAACATATTTCAGCTGTATTTTTATTTTTACCAGTGGTCAACAAACCAAAATGAAAGAAGCCAAAATCAGAACATTGATTGATTTTATTGGAATATTTATTTATTTATTATTATTTTTTTTTTTGTGTGTGTTTTGTTGGTTTTTCTTTTTATACCAGAAACAATATATGGTATTGTGTTTGGAAACATTAACTAGCACAGATTTAAAATGCTTATGGTCTACTTTGAAAAATCCTGTCTTCCAACAGTACGAACCACAACCTCTGTTAGTAACTCCCTGCCTAAAAAAATAAATTAAAATCGAAAGCAGATACTTCTGTGAAGATGTATCTGAATATCTACGTACAAAATTGGAGACCGCATGCCCTAATCCTGTGTTAAAGTTACACAGATAGATATTGAAGGATAGATATTGAAGGATTTGTATAATTTGGTATTGGTTATTTATTGAATTTTTTTAATGAGTACTAGTTTGTTAAATATTAATAAGTTAACAATATTGATGTAATCTGTAGCTTCTATCATTTCTTTACCTAGAGTGACAACCAAATACACAGCAGTTTGTGTTACGACAACTCATTATAACTCAAAATAATATAAAAAAGAATAATAGTTGCTATCAAAAGTTATTGTTACAAACCAATTGCAACACTAAAATTTAAATGCGATACAAACAACATGAGATAATCACATGTAAACAATAAACAGTTACTCGTCTCACGAGTTCAGATATTGTCTGCTTGGTGTCACTTCATAGCGTTGCTGCACCCAATAGTCTAATAGAAACTAATTGCTTACTGGAAAACATATCATTCAAGATATTCACTAATGAAACTTTACTGAAATTAACTGACAATAAAATAATAACAGTATTAATACACTTATTCTGAAAATTCTTACACAGATGTTACATAAAGAAACTGGCCAGATGAAGGTATTAGGCAATAGCCTCACTGTAAAACTTAACATATCTTGTTTAGAATAGCCCAATAAATGTGAGTCAATATTAAATTTGATCGTTACTGACCATTCTCCGATTCCAAATAAATAAATTATTATAAATGTATTGCTTAATGTAAAAATATCTTACCTAAAATGATCACTAAACAAATATTACTGAAAAAAAAAAAAAAAAAAAAAAACTGAAATAAACTGTAACAAAATATATATAACAGTATTCACAGCCAGCTCTATGAACAGGCATATTAGTGAGTTTTCTAAGTGCGCTTGAAGTTCCATAAATTACAATTTTTTTGAAACTGTTAGAGGAACGGGGCCTAATATATTTTGCCAAGAGGAGTAAATGAAGCAAATACGGCTCTGCAGACATTATATATGAGTTACTTGTATGCTAGATGCGCTCATTACTTACCATTATCCCATTTACTCGTGTCCTCAATTCCAGTCGTCACTCCTTGTTCACTAGTAATTTTATATTCTGTATTAAAATCAATCCCTTTTTCAGTAATATCACTCTCTCCCGTATCATTCATATTGATTCCTGAAACAAAACTCTTCAAATTTTGTTTAGAATTTCCAAATAAGTCAAATAACTGCACACTCCTACTATAAAAAAAATCTTTCTTTATTAATTTCAATATGCAGCAGTCCGTGCGGATTACTGTACGTGGCATTTAAAGCAGGAATGTATCCTAGAGAATGAAATATAATATACGTGTATATTCAATATGTAATCTACCTTGTAGTTTGTCTACGTTGTGTCTACAGTGGAAAGAACCTTAAATTGGTGTATTTTTTAAAAATATTTTTGATTATCAATTTATTATTAATTTGTTTTTTTATAGCAAACGCTATTTCAGAAGAAAATTATGTGCGCAGTAAAAGTGGTGGGGACGCGATACTAACCATTAAGTCCATTCTACATTATACTTTTTTCAATACTATCCAACTTTGACGTCATTTCAACTTTTGATACTACAGAATATAGTGGGGGGGAAAAATAAGAGACAGTGATATATTTTATACCTTCCATCTCTTATTACTTTTCATTGCCAACTTAAAAATTTTTAGGTTCAGATGGCCGACAACAATTTGGTTATAGTAAACCAATTTATAAATATTGTGCTTAATTGTGCTAAGTTTATATTTAATTATATGTTCTAAATAAACTTCTTACCAACTTAATAAACTACTAAAAGTTAAGTTGTAAACAAAAACTAAAAAGTTGCTGGTTGGTACGACTGATAAGTATACAAAACTACCTCCGGTCAAATTTTTGGTTGACAGTTCTTTTAGTAGTTTATTAAGTTGATAAGAAGTTTATTTGGAACATATAATTAAATATAAACTTAGCACAATTAAACAATATTTATAAATTGGTTTACTATAACCAAATTGTTGTCTGCCATCTGAACCTAAAAATTTTTAAGTTGGCAATGAAAAGTAATAAGAGATGGAAGATATAAAATATATCACTGTCTCTTATTTTTTTCCCCCACTATATTCTGTAGTATCATAAGTTGAAATGACGTCAGTTGGATAGTATTGATAAAAGGTATAATGTAGAATGGACTTTACGCAAGTTCCAACCTTCAATCCAAGATTAATCCGGGATACTTCCCCCACCATTCTAAACCATCTAAGATGCAACCAAGGTTTATCAAATTTTTGGAACGCTTTTAGGATAGATGGGATAGATAGGTTATCTGTGTGTCAGTCACAGAACATCTAGTGTCAGTTAAATGTTACCGTAAACATCAATTAATTATAGTAGGTTTCTGGATTAGACGTCTAATTATGGAAATGTTTATATATAGCAAAATATCTGAAAACGATGAACTAAATTGCTATACATCTTTAGTATATCTATTTCATTTTGTGGTAGATCCACTTGATACAATTTCTCACTGTAAAAAAAATTAAACTGCGGCATTGTTTTTGTTTGAAACGCTTTTTGGAGGTTATCAGTGTGTCAGTTACTTGTTTTTGTTTGACAGCTGTTTGCTCCCCAATCTTATCTATCCTAAACATCCACGCTCATAGCAGATGCAAGAGGATGCAATCTCTTGATGCATTTTGATTAAACGAGAACGATATTGGATGCAACATCTAGATGGCATCCGCTTTTCCGGAACGCTTTGGATGCAATCCAGATTCAATCCAGTTCGAATCTAGATAGTTTCGGGAACTTACCTATTGCGACTATTTAGGCTAGTCTTATACAGAGCGATCAACAAATCTTGTCCGTTATGCAATACTTGACAGAAACATTTAGTTATCAAATTTATTTCCAAGGACATGTATACATAGGCGTACATCCTATTTTTATTACCTTATACGAATTAATTATTAAATGAACACTATTTTTCTCTACACGCCAATGAGTTGATAACAGGTATTAAGTTAGGAACACATATTTTCGTTGTTCCTCGGGTGAGTTCGGACAAACGAAGTAATCTGATTGGTTCTTTGTTAAATTGGGATTTTCAGCTGTGAACTAGAATACAGTTTTGATATTTTTCTCATTATTATTGTTATGTAACTGACAAGAAATAATGATAGCACGGTATTTCTATTTGGTAAAATAATTATAGAAACACTCCCATTCTTAAATATATACTTGTCCTTTTCAAAACCAATCTTCTGCGCATTTTCTTCTCAGATTACATTTACTATACTTTCACTACCAATAAACAGCACTCTTTTGTAAATAATTATTTTTCTGATGTTACAAAAAGCAAGTTTATTAAATTGAATAAATGGGATTATGTTGGAGATACAAAAATAATATACATGTGTATATGTTTCTTTATTTAGCGATAAATAAATAAATATAAATATTACACAAAAACAATTAGTTACAATTAACTTATTATAGATTTGCCTCTAATACCCGATTGTAAAGACGAAGATAACTTTATTAACTAAATAATTTTAAATTCAACCAATCAGATCATCCGATTCCCAGATATAACCATGTTAAACGAATAATAACTTAGTTTTAGCAACTTAGTTTACCGACAGATTTTCATTCCCACTCATGTTCTCTGCATAGTCAGCATAGATTACATTGTCTACGCGATATTTACATGTAAAGTAGCCAAACCCAAAAAATACGTAAACGCTCATTTCTGATTTAAAGTAACTGCTTGTTTAATATTCCATATAACTTAACTAGAGATGAAAACAATACATATAATATAAATATAATATATTATTAGATGAATACATAGAGAAAAACGTGACCAAAAATTGTAATATCCACCTACTAGCTAACGCCACCTTGATTAATTAAACGAATGGCGATTTAAAGAATAAATCATAAATATCAATGCACAATAAACACTGAACTAATTAATGTTGAAAAATGGCTGGCTAAAAATAAGTTCAAACTTAATAGTAAAAATACTAAGGGAATGGTAACTGGAATAGTAAAATAAAATTTAAAATTCAAAAGAAAACAATAAATAAATATAGAAATGGGAGGAGAAAAAATAACAGTTTCAGAATTTAAATATTTAGGAGTAATTATCGTTGAAGATTTATCGGGTAAAAATCATATAAATTTTAAAAAATTGTTAAAGGTTAATTATTTAAGAAGAATAAGACCCAACGTGTCACTCTGGTACACTAAGCAAATATGAATAATAAAGCTCCATTTCCAATATTGTTCTACCTTTTTAAATATCTGCAGCAAAACTTAAATTAAACGTTTGCAAATTCTACAAAACAGAGCTATGAAGGTGATTTTCTCCATAACTCCATAATAACGGATAAGCTAAAAGCTTTGGGTTGGCTAATTATAGTAAATTTTACAAAGAAGAATGAAATTTTCAAAATGGAAAATAACTTGCTGCCCAGTTATTTATCTCAGGATATAGAGAGATTTAAAGATATACATACGTATAATACGAGATGTAAAGATAAATATTATCTAACACCCATTAAAACAGCAATTGCTGAAAAAAAATTTTTTTTTTCATAAATGTCTTTTGGAGTATAACGCTTTGCTAAATGTAATCCGCAATTGTGTTAATGTAAAAACATTTAAAAAACTTGTAGTTAAACAATTATTATTGTATCTATAGATGTATATTATTGATTAGAATTTAATTTGTATGTGGTTTTATAGAATTATCACAATAATATTATAATTGTGTTCTAATGTCCCAATTCCTTGAGCGGCCTTTAGGTTGTGTAGGTCAAGGTTGCGTGTTTGTCAACATAAGTGTTGAACTACATTCTAATGTGTTGATAAACATTATTCAACTGTGCTCACTATGGTCTTTAATTGCTGGCAACAGTTACACAAATGAATAATGTTTCCAAAACAATTGAGGTAGGACCTGACATCATAGTGTCCTGGTTAACAGTTATAAAATGGTCTTAGAGAATAGAGTCGAAGTAGTCAAGTAGTAGTCATTCTTGTGACCAGTCATCAGTCCACGTCACGCTACCCAAGGACCAGCCCAGCTGTTGAAGTCACCAAGACGAGATGTGAGTGTTGTCTACAGGGCTTCTCTAGGTGTTCGCCTCGTGCGGATACATGGGATGGTTCGACCGATTCTGGAGAAGCCGGGGCAAGATCGAGACTTACATCAGCTTCTAAACGGACAACACCAGCAGCTATTTTAACCAACAACTGTATTCTGATGTAAATTAATATTATATAATAAATTTTGTAGAAAAGATTCCGTTTTTGACTTCACCCCGTGACAGTATTATTGTATTATAACTTGTGTTACATGTGTACATATACTGAAATATCGTGAATGGACTACTTGAAGCCTACAAAGAAATTGGATGTAGGATGTCTTTAAAAATTCACTTTCTGGACTCTCATCTAGATTTCGTCCCAGATCTGGGTGTAGTAAGTGATGAACATGGGGAACGGTTCCACCAAGACATTCATGCCATGGAAATGCGATATTAAGGTAAATGGAGCCCAAATTTGCTTGCTGATTACTGCCGGACATTAATGAGGAATGCTTTAGAAACAAAATATTGAAACAGCTAAAACATCAAAAACAGCTTTTTGAGGTAAGTTGAAATTAATAATACGTCTATCGCTATAATTTATTAGAAACCAACAATACCTCATAGCAAAAAAAAAAAAATTAAGTGAATTGTGAATTTTCACACATTTCAGGGTTTCGCAGGTATTTAGTAAGTGAATGATGATTATTTGGGATGCCAAAACAAATTTTATGTTAAAATATTTTTTTGTTAATTTTAATTCGAATGCCTAATACCATTATTTAGGTTTCTAAATATGTGCAGTATTTTTTTTTATATACCAAGGTTCATTAAGATTTTGAAAATTGCGCCTATGGCTTCCATTGGTTGTTTTAAGTCATAACTCCACCCCTCTGATTTCGTGTATTCAATTTCAACAATTTTTACTGGTTATTAAATTTACGATTTTAAAAATTAAGTGCAACATTTGCCCAAATATTACTAGAGTTTTGAAAAAAAAATTAAACAAAATAAAAATGCAAAAAAAAACAGAAAAAATAAAATTGACGCGACATCGGATCGAAACCTAGTTTGCAAATTAGAACGCGAGAGCGCTAACCGTCAAAGCATGCTGGGTGACTGACTTGCATAAGTTATTAAAAATTTTGCATGGTCAAGCAAAAAATACAAAAAATGCGTTATTTTCCGAAAAGATAATCTGATCAAAAATTCCTGTTGTACTATTTCGGTTCCCACAAATGTACTTTACTTCGATTTTGGTTTATGATGGTTCCAGATTTTTAGTTTAAACCATCTGGGCTACAGGGTGTGGGACAAAAAATGTTTTGCACAATTTTGGTAAAAATCATATCAATATAATTTATTTTGCAAAAATAAAATTTGGATTGTTAATCCACGTGCTAAGGGCTTTCATTTGATACTCTACTCAGAATTTAAAAAAAAATATTTTTGTTTTTCAATGAGCAGATATTTGTTTATATTTTTACGGGGATATATTTTTTAGACGTTTTAGTATTTTTAATATGTGCAGGTCAAAGAGTTGTATGAGCATGCCAAATTTCAACTCGCTAGGTTTAGCCGTTTGGCTACAATTTTTACCGAACAGACAGACAGACAGACAGACGACCAAATGACGGTATAAGAGTTTTTTGATCATACCTACAAAACCCTAAAAATGATGGATGCGAGGAAAAATCCGAGGTCATTGTCGGCTTTTAGGTCAAATTTTACGTGGGATACACCATGTTTTGTTCATGTCACAAAAGTTCATAAGTTTACCAGTGTAATAAGCTTAATCATCTCACTGCTGAGAAAATTCCTCCCCCCAAGGAATCCCTCTCGGTAATATAGGACGGCTAATTCGTATATTATTTCGATACATCGTGCCTGTCCCTCTTTTCTTGTCTACCCTTTCACATTTCAATGGCTTTTCTCTAGAATGTGTTAACTTGTGACGAGTGAGATTTGAGAAACGTGCAAATGCCTTACTGCATTGATCACATTTGAATGGTTTTTCTCCAGAATGAACTTGTTTGTGTCTTTTGAGTTCTCCCGACACTATAAATGCTTTATTACAATGTTCACATTTAAATGGCTTCTCACCAGAATGTATTCGTTTATGTTTAGCGAGAGTTGATGAATCTGTGTATGCTTTATTACACTGATCACATTCGAATGGTCTCTCTCCAGAATGCCATCGTTTGTGAACAGTAAGAGAATGTGAATGTATAAATTCTTTGTTACATTGTTCACATTTGAATGGTTTCTCTCCAGAATGCATTCGTTTGTGAACAATGAGAGATTGTGAGCGTACGAATCCTTTGTTGCATTGTTCGCATTTGAATGGTTTCTCTTTAGAATGTATTCGTTTGTGAACAATGAGAGAATGTGAGTTTAAGAAGGCTTTGTTACACTGTTTACATTTAAATGACCTCACGGCAGGAACGTCAGAATGCATTTGTTTATGACTAGTGAGATATTGTGAGTTTGAAAAAGCTTTGTTACAATGATCACATTTGAATGGTTTCTCTCCAGAATGTATTCTTTTGTGAACAGCGAGATATGATGCACTTAAAAATGCTTTATTACATTGTTCACATTTGAATGGTTTCTCTCCAGAATGAACTCGCTTATGTCTTTTGAGATTTGATGATTCTGAAAATACTTTATCACACTCATCACATTTGAATGGCTTCTCTCCAGAATGGATTCGTTTGTGATTATTAAGAAGTGACATCCATAAAAATGATTTGTTACATTGTTTACACGTAAACAGCTTCTTTTTAGAATGTACTCGTTTATGTTTCAAGAGGGATTTAGATTGTTCAATTTTTTCCGATGTTGATGTTGAGGGTTTTTCAAACATGTTAATGGATACTTCAGCATTTGGACTCTCATTTGGATTATTGACAGATGTTCCACTATCTGCAAACAAAATTGCATTGATTAATGAAACAAATATGAAATAATATCTTTGAAATTATTTTGCAATGCTCCAATATTAATACGGACACCATTATTTTGGACATTTGCCATTACTGGTAGTACTAAGCTAGAATAGTACAATATATTGAGTATTAGTATCAAAAAGATATATTACTTCATGAGGTATAAGGAACGAGACGAAAGGAACGATAAAAAATGAGGTAAAGGAATGAGAATATTCGATGTGAGTGGAACACTCCGAACGCAAGCTGCAGGCAAGCGTGAGGAACCACAAGCATCAAATTTTCTCTTCCAGCCCAGTCACAGACCCTACTTTCTCCACGACCACCAGGACAATAAAAAATTTAACAAATTATTATTTTAACATTTTATCTTTATAAATAATTTATATTACATAACAAATTAATCAATTAATTAAAATCTCTTTTTTTTATTTATTATTTGTTTAAGTTTAGTTTGATTTCCCACACAACGGCCTTTATTTTAATACTTTCTAGGAAGTTATGTTGCATTTATTTAATGTAAACATTGCATATATTTTAATACATCGCTACGCGTATAGATACCGATTGCATTACTTTTCAGCGCGGAGTAATGGATACCTTATAGTGAACAATGACAAATGACAACAAGCATGAAATAGTTATTACAGAACAAGTGATGAAATGAAATACACGCAAAATGCATAAGAAGATAAATGCTTTAGAATAACATTCCAACTTTTGTATTAGAAATTTCTGTAGTCAAAATTGGTTTTAGAATTGGTAAATTCTATAGTGGTCGTGGAGAAAATTATTTCGGACGTTTCGGAAACTGCTCAACATTCTGTTTCCGTCTTCAGCGATCACGTGAGTGATAAACATTTCAATTAACTTCGAGTTTTTATACTGGGTATTGTAAGAATGGGACCAGGTTATAGGTGTATTGCTATTGGTTAGGTGGTTGGGGTCAACTACAGGTAGAGATTGTTCGTGACATTATTGTGTGGAAATGAGTTAATTGTGGTAATCCGGTATAGTGACTTGAGGATTAGAAAGGTTGTTTTGTATAATCGACAGCCAGAGTTGATGAAATTCTATGCTAGCTTGGATAACGTATAAGACTAATTTTAGTCTTATAGATATGCAGCTAGGATCTTGTTAAGGGGATGTTCCTTTAAATCAAATTTTTGCCCTAATTTTTTATCACTAATAAAAAATTACTGACAAGAAATATGTATTTTTTTTTTTGACATTCCATACAAATTTAATTTATAAAAAAAATTTCAATTGGAATTCTGACGTTTACAAATTAAATTTATATGAAATATCAAAAAAACAATGTTTTCCTACGTCCTTTAGGAAACACACCTACTTACTTTACTGATTTCAATTAAGAAATGAAC
The DNA here is from genome assembly GCA_963971575.1 of Liopterus haemorrhoidalis. NCBI lineage: Eukaryota > Metazoa > Arthropoda > Insecta > Coleoptera > Dytiscidae > Liopterus > Liopterus haemorrhoidalis. The sequence goes on from OZ020613.1 coordinate 49,733,178, forward strand.
TTAATATCCAGACAAGCATGGCCGGCCCTTGGGTGAGGCGGACTAGATCCAGGCTTCAAGTGATGAAATGCCTCAAAAAAGTTATCAAACTGTACTTTAAATCCCTGGACACTTTTGAAGGGCCTTAGTTTGTCTTGCCCAAGGCTTTACAAAACCACGGTCCACTCCCAAACCACTTGTGTGAATATAATTTTTCATATGTGTTTAATAAAGTGGTCATCAAAATAGCAACAATATTTATTCAAAAATTTAGTTTTCATTAATAATGACCCATTTTCCTTAAGTATTGTATATAAAACCTACTATTTTTATGACCGTTCAAAAGCTACGAAAAAATGAGTGAACATATTTTTTTTTTTTCTTTTTTGACGTTCCATATAAATTTTATTCGTAAACGTCAGAGTTTCAATTGCTTTCTCAATTTTATTTATAGCAAAAATAAAATATTCAAAATAATAAGTTATAATTAAATTATTATATCAGCTGGGTATCACGGTAAAAAAATAAAGTAACGAGCAAAGTGTCTGAAATACAGATACAAGATACTTAAATTTAAATATCTAGATACAGATACATATTTCAAAAAGTATCTAATTTGTATCTAGATACTTGATAAAGTATCTAGATACATTACAACACTGTTTACAGCCTACGTTTGAATCCTGATTCTACTCTATCATCGTACCAAATTACGTGAAAGTAAATCCAGCCGTTTTTGCATGAATTTTGGACAAACAGATAAAAATTGATTTTTTCCGGATATTTTCTTATAATGATCTGAAACGTGTAGATAGATACATACACAACACACACACAAATATATGAATGCATTAAGTTATAGTTATAATAATAATAATATAATCCCAACACCTAGATAAGCGTATATGGAGCAGAGAAGTTAAGTTCTCCGTTTCTAGACCGCCGGCCATAGATATGAAAGCTACGTGGTCAGTGTGACGTTTCGATCGGTACTATTATCCCTATATAAATAAATACTCACTTTAAGTATGAAATACTTGAAGCTGAGTCGACCTCAGAGCTGACTGTACATTTTCGGAAAATAAAAATCCGAAGGAGGTGGGGGTCTCGAACCTGGATCCCTGTGCTCCGCAGACAACCGTCTTACCTCGGAGCCACGGTAACTCAAGTTAAAATAATTTATTAATCTTATGTAAGAGGTCTAGTGATTATCAATCAAAATCATACCACGAAACAGTAAAAAGACATTTTTTTACGGGGACAGGTAAAATCTTATTTTACAAGTATAATTTATAGCCAACGGAGTGGCCGAGCGCATTAAGTCATGCGGTTTAGACTGGTGGAAACAGTCTTGAATGTGCGGTCGGTGGTTCGATCCTCCTCCGTTGGTGATATTATTCGGGCGAGAATAATACGTTTACATTACTCCCATTTCACAATCATTCACTCCTCATCCAGGTGTAGGAGCTCGCCCCCTGCCATCGGCGATTAGCCTCGTTGCAGAAATAGGCCGATGTAAAATAAATAAATAAAAAAAAGTATAATTTATTGTAAAACTTTACATTAAAAAGTAAATAGTTGTTAGTTACTAGTACATGTAAAAATATACTACTATAATTTTATGTACAAGTTCTACTGTCGTAAATTATTTTACAAAAAATATTACTGCAGGGTCATTCCATGTCAAGTGGTCTACTTTTTAATAAGTTCCCCACCTTACCATCACGGATTTTGATGAAACTTTGTGTGTTGAATCTTACGTGGCTCAGACTAACTTTGGTAAAGTTTAAGATTTGCCAGTGGAATACTTCGGGAGGAAGAGGTTTTTGTTTGATACCATACTGCGACCATGTGTGAAATTTTTTCCACTTCCAGTCAAAATATTTCCTTGGATATAATGGGTGTTTTTTTTAGAGGTATAGAACTTTAAATTGCAATAAAACAACGATGGATTATTCGATTGACATGAATTTTTTTTTTATTCGAAAGATAATCTTGTGGCATTACATTTCAAATATGATTTCTGGCATATGACCGCCACGGCTGGCTCGGATGTAGTCCAATCTGGACGTCCAATTTTTGATGACTTTTTCCAACATTTGTGGCCGTATATCGGCAATAACACGGCGAATGTTGTCTTCCAAATGGTCAAGCGTTTGTGGCTTATCCGCATAGACCAATGACTTTACATAGCCCCACAGAAAGTAGTCCAGCGGTGTTAAATCACAAGATCTTGGAGGCCAATTCACAGGTCCAAAACGTGAAATTAGGCGGTCACCAAACGTGTCTTTCAATAAATCGATTGTGGCACGAGCTGTGTGACATGTTGCGCCGTCTTGTTGGAACCACAGCTCCTGGACATCATGGCTGTTCAATTCAGGAATGAAAAAGTTAGTAATCATGGCTCTATACCGATCACCATTGACTGTAACGTTCTGGCCATCATCGTTTTTGAAGAAGTACGGACCAATGATTCCACCAGCCCATAAAGCGCACCAAACAGTCAGTTTTTCTGGATGTAACGGTGTTTTGACATACACTTGAGGATTAGCTTCACTCCAAATGCGGCAGTTTTGTTTGTTGACGTAGCCATTCAACCAGAAGTGCGCTTCATCGCTAAACAAAATTCGCTTATGAAAATCGGGAACAACGGCAATCTCGTTTTGGGCCCATTCGACGAATCTACGCCTTGCTTGATGATCGTTTGGCTTCAATTCTTGCACGAGTTGGATTTTGTAAGCACGCAAACCAAGATCCTTCCGCAAAATCTTCCATAAAGTGGATGGACACAGATCCAATTCCTGTGCTCGATGGCGGATGGACTCATTCGGGTCTTCCTCAATGCTACGCTCTACAGTACCAATAGCTTCTTCTGTACGCACCGTACGGCGTCTCTGGGGATGCGAGTTATCAATAAGAGTAAACGTGGTGCGAAAACGTTCCATGGTTAATCGAATTAACTGCTCTGATGGACGATTTTGTCGACGATAAAATGGACGTAGTGCGCGATACGTATTCCGCACAGAACCATTATTTTCGAAATAAAATTGCACTATTTGCAAGCGTTGTTCAGGCGTGAGTCTATTCATGATGAATTGCCAAACCAAACTGAGAATAAATCACTTGACAGCTGTTAAATCGGTCGCCATCTTGAACAGTAATGCCAACTTAAAGTTCTATACCTCTAAAAAAAACACCCGTTATAAGCAAAACAAATGAAACTCTGCGATATAATACAACTTTTTATGATCTATTAAATGGAACAAATGCAGAAATTAATTTTTTTAAACTGGCATAAATAAAAAGCCTTAAAGTGGGCCAAAAAATGAATGTACTAGACAGGTAAGCTGCCCAATCATTGGCTTGGGAACCAGAACCAAGACACCCACCCGTAGCTGGTATTGCACAGTTATCGGGCGTGATCTCTATGACGATGAGATTTCTGGTCCAAATTTTTTGAACTGGTAGTGGCAATGCCACCATGGACCAACGCAACCAAGTATTTTCCTCATAAAATTGCAAAAGAACAGTCATATAACAAGTACAACTTGAAGATCTGGCTATATTTGGCTGTTAATGTATGCAATTACCACAAGACTTCTATGACCTTTGACCCTTATTTTCAGGCACTATTTGCTCACGTTGAAAACGCGACAAACTGTTAAAGGGAGTCTGAAATATGCTCTTTCTGATAGACTTGGTTTGAAAATGTTTCTGGATTACCCTTTTTTGCAAAATCTGGTTGAAAATACCCAATTTTTGACATTTTTTGTAAAATCACAAAATTTAAAATGAAATTTTAAAGTAACGAGATTAACTTATGAGTTGAAATTGTATATTCAAGAACAGAGTTGTGACACAAAGGAATATACAAAATTTTGCAGAGAAAGTTTCATTATTACAAGAGCTACAAAAGGCTAAACTATGAAATTATTCTCGTACATTCCTTTTTTTGGCCCACTTTGAGCCTTTTTATCTATGCTAGTTTAAAAAAGTTGTGTTAGATCGAAAAGTTTCATTTGTTTTGCTTATATACACAAGAAAATATGTTGACTCGAAGTTGCAAAAATTTCACAGGAATACTGTACATGGTTGCAATATGGTATCAAACAATGAGCTATAACTCCACAAGTTTTTCACTGGCGGATCTTAAACTTTACCAGAATTCACTTGGGTAATGTAAGATTCAGTATAAAAAGTTTCATCAAAACCTGTGATGGTGAGGTGGGGAACCCTAGACCACTTGATGTGGAAAGACCCTGCATCAGTTTTAAAAATTTTCATGGACCGAATGATTTAGATGCGGACCGACAGCGATCTGTGCACCGGCGGTTAAGAAACACTGATCTAGAGCGCAAGACTCGCAGAAAGTAACCTTAAGCTACTTTGCAGATTATTTACAAACTTAAATAAGAAGAAAATTCTACAAATAATCTAATACTTTTATGATATGGATAGTTTTATTAAATAACTGTCTAGTAATTTATAAAAGATTATGTAGAAACATAACAAAGAACTACATTTTTCAAGTGTATAATTTACACTAATTTATAAAGTAACTTTTCTTTATAAATATCCTAAAATTTTTGTAAATTCTTTACCACACTTTTTGCATTTGAATACGTTCTAACCGTATGTATTCGTTTATGTTTAGTAAGATCTACATCGTGTGAAAATACTTTATTACACTGATCACATTTGAATGGAAATTCTCCAGAATGTATTTGTTTGTGTTCAGTGAGAAATGTTAATCGTGAAAATACTTTACTACATTCATCACATTTGAATGGTTTTTCCCAAGAATGTGTTTGTTTGTGACTAAAGAGATGCGCTAATTGTGAAAATGCAATATTACATTGATCACATTTGAATGGTTTCTCCCCAGAATGTACTCGTTTATGATTATTGAGAGATGTTAAGTGTAAAAAATGTTTATTACACTGTTCACATTTGAATGGCCTGTCATTAGAATGTATTCGTTTGTGAGCAATGAGATTTGATAAAGCTGAAAATGCTTTATTACACTGATCGCATGTGAATGGTTTCTCCCCAGTATGAACTCTTTTGTGATTAACAAGATTAAACCTTTCACTGAATGCTTTATCGCACTGATTACACCTGAATGGTTTCTCGCCACTATGAACTCGTTTGTGTCTAGTAAGAAGAACGTTTTGACTAAATTCTTTATCACACTGCTCACATTTGAATGACTTATCTACACTATGCACTGGTTTATGTGCAGCAAGATCACGAGCTTGTACAAATGTTTTCTCACACACTTCACTTTTATAACATGTCTTTATTGTTTGTATTGTGTTAATCTGTTTGAATTTGTTAACGGACACAGGCACCATAGTCACATCTGGATTACTAGAAGATGTTGCGCGAACTGCAAACAAATAAGTAATCAAAATACAATATGATTGAAAAAAAATATATATTAGAAATTCATGACTATGAGTGCGGGCGTGCGTACGTCGTGCGTGTGTGTATGTATATATGGGCGAACATGTCTTTAATTCCTGGGTATGTACACACATCGGCAAAGTCTAGAGATATTGAAAAAATATGAAAATATATTGCTTATTGTACATTAAGGGCCGGTTTCTGAAAGCTTGCCCGAGTTTAATCTCTTGTTTAAACTCGGTTACAATATAAGAATCCCCATAAGTAACCATGGCAACCATTTTCTGACCCTTTGGTTATAGTTAACTAAGCTTTCAGAAACCGGCCATTAATGTTGTATTTCAATTAAAGTAGGCAATTATGAGTAGTTGGTTACGGAAAACAAGTAAAAACAATAATCAACAAGACGAAACAAATACAAATTTCTCAAATGTTATTCAGTGCATGATCCATAGGTTGATCACATGTTTAATTTTAATTCGATTTAAAACGTTTATATTAATAATTGCAGTGTTTTTAAGTAGTGGCAGTCTTTTTTAATACTTGAGTGACATCCGGGACGTGGTCGCTGTACCACAGCAGCTCAAGACAGATTTTTGGTCTTAAATGCTAGAAGACAACCTACTATTACAGCACCCGAATTAGTAAGAGAGTTACAGCGAGCGAATAACTTAACCGTTAGTCGAGATACTGTAAGAAATCGTCTCCACGAAGCTAATATTCTATCTAGACGACCAATCAGATGTTAACCCCTCTCTACAGGCAATCGCAGAACAAGATTAGACTGGTGTCACAATTTTCAATACTGGTGTGATAATGATTGGGTTACAGTTTTGTTTATTGATGAGTCCAGATTTGTAATTCATCCAAATTCACGTCGAACAAGGGTATGGAGAAGATCCGGTAATTTGGAACGTTTAAGGCACGTGCAGGAAGTTCACAGTTACAGAGATGATACTGTTATGGCATGGGGTGGGATAATCGTTGGCGGTAGAACTGATCTAGTCTTTCCCAATGGATTTTTAACAACACAACAATATTTGGATAATATTCTTCAACCTATAGTGCATCCATTTCGTGATGCTGTTGGTGATCAGTTTCATCTTGCCCAGGATAATGCTCGACCACATGTTGTGCGATTGTAACGAACTGGATGGATAACGAAGGTATTGATGCGATACCATGACCAGCACAGTCACCGAATCTAAATCCGACTGAACATGTGTGGGATATGCTTAAGAGAAGAATTACTTCACATATGGATAACATCCACAATGATTTTAGATTCAGGGAGCTTCTAAGAGCAGAATGGGCACAGTTACCTCAAGAAGAGATCGATAATGATATTTTGTCCATAAATCGCAGATGTAGGGCTGTGATCATCCAACGTGGAGGTCATACTCTCTATTAACATTTGTTTTTTTTTTTTCATTTTTACAATTTTATACATAAATCTGTACATATATATATATATATATATATATTTCAAATATGGATTATTTTTATAAATAACGTTTAGCTTATTTTGTTGTAAACTATTCTTTATTGAGTATTTTAACTGATAAATGTACAAAAGAAACCATACGCTATTTATTTTCATATATTTTTTATATCCCTAGACTTTTTCGATATGTGTTTCGTATATTGTATTTATTGTATGTTCTGACAACAATATTTCTAATTTATATGGTTTTGAATTTTTGTAATAACTGTACTAGAGGGGCGAAATTTGTTGTACAAGCGAGGATGCCTAGGCCAGTATTATCATTGTTGATGCATAGACTAGTGACGTTAAACCACTAGCGTACATAATAACAGTTAAACGTGCAAACTGCAAAAATATATATATATATATATATATGAAGAATAATGAAATTATTTTGAATTAACAATATAAATGTTTTTAATAATGAAAATTGATAAATACAACCTCCCCGGGAATCGAACCCGCATCCTAGAGATTACGCGTCTCAGTCCCCTGCCACAGGGCCATGGAGGCATGAGAATTGCATTTTGATATCAGTGGACAAGTCGTGACTTCAAATTTACATAATACATGTACGAAAGAGAAGCAGGTTTTTCTAACGAAAAACACATTTACCACTAATGTCTCAGTCAGTGCGTACACCACCCAAATATTTGAAGAATAATGAAATTATTTTGAATTAACAATATAAATGTTTTTAATAATGAAAATTGATATCAAAAACACAACCTCCCCGAAAATCGAACCCGCATCCTAGAGATTACGCGTCTCAGTCCCCTGCCACAGGGCCATGGAGGCATGAGAATTGCATTTTGATATCAGTGGACAAGTCGTGACTTCAAATTTACATAATACATGTATGAAAGAGAAGTATTAAGAAGAAGATGAATTAAACTAATTTATTATTTTTCCTACCTAATTGACGATTAAAGAAGAAACACAATTATTATATATATATATATATATATATATATATATATTTAATAAAGTTATTGGGAATAGCGGTGGAGGAAAAAGTAAACTCAATATTTACATGTACCCGATATTTCGATTTGACTTTTCAAATCTTTTTCAAAACAACACGTATCAACGCACATTCCTTGAAATGTGTTATATAAACGAAAACGTGCAAAACTTAAATGAAAAAACGGACCTTCAGGGTTTAAACACTATTTACAAAAATCTACTACACATTTCTAAGAACCAAAAACTAGGTTAATCCTTGTTTAACAACAAATCGCTTCAAAAGTAAGAAGATAAAGACACGCTATGCTTCCTACATTACCGACTTCATCTATGAGTAAAAAATTCGTTGGATCTTTCCCGCTATATTCTAGGTGAAAATAAGAAGAACTTTCTAATTTTAATCCAAGTAGATTTAGTTATTTAATACTATTTTAGTCAATATACAGTTCTGTGATAACAATTTTAAAGTGTAATTTTTCAATGTGATAATAATTGTAATGTTCTATTTTAACTCTAATTTATTTATTCTTTTAATGTGTTACAACAGAGGCAACTCTTAAATTTTACTTGTAAGTCCGCACTTAAATTTATGTTTTATATTTATATTTTTAATTAAACTATTTTCAGCCCTTGAAAAAGATTTGAAAAGTCAAATCGAAATATCGGGTACATGTAAATATTGAGTTTACTTTTTCCTCCACCGCTATTCCCAATAACTTTATTAAATATAATACAGACACGGAATAACGATATATATATATATATAAAGATATTGGGAATAGCGGTGGAGTAGAGTAACCTCAAAAGTTACTAAGGCGCGATATTTCGGTCTAATTTTTTAGACCTTCTGGGAAAGTAAAAGCTAAGAGTCTCCTCTGATATTAAACATTAAACTAATAACTAGAAAATTAACACAGTAAAACATATTATAAATAACAATATCACAGCTCATAAAATAAAATAAAAACGGTCTCCGTTTTTATTTAACTCACATCACTCATAGGTCTGTTGGAGGCGGCTTTTGCAGCTACATCGGCCGCTTCATTACCTTCAATACCAACATGTCCCGGTATCCAAAACAGATCTACTCTCACATTCTGAGCATTCAGATTGTGGAGTAGCAACCCGATCTTTAGTACAAGAGGATGCACTGGATCTGGATCTTGAAGAAAGTCAAGAAAACACTTGACCGACTTTGCTCTGACGAAACAAAACACAGGGCCTTAAAAATAGCGTACAGCTCAGCAGTGTACACACTCGTTATGGAGTGCAGACGGTACTGAAACTGCTGACGTGGGTTCACGAGACAAGACAACGAACGCATACCCATCTCGGTTCTGGATTTTAATCCGTCAGTAAAAATGACAGTATCCTTGAACCTAGGGACCAGTGTTATTTGTAACTCATGTTGGTATTCGATAGGGAACGTAGTATCTTTATGAAACTTAGTTAACGTGAGATCCACAAGCGGACGTGGCACCGTCCATGGTGGAACAGCACACAAAACGTAACTTGCCAGACAGTCATACTCAGCACCTCAATTATATTATTATTATTATTTTTTAAATATATTAGAGTTAGGTGGACTGGTTGGTTTCATTTATTTCCTCATCTTTTACTCTACATGTCTCATGTTCTTATAAAAACTTGATTATATATTTGTAAAAAAATATGTAAAACATACTTTTTATAATTTGTTTTTTAGCTTCCTACGGAACTAAATGAAATTTTAATTTGTCACGAGCTCCCTTTTTAACGAAGGGCTCAAGCCCGTGATCCCCCCCCCCCGTAGGGTGCTGGGTGCATATATTTAAACGGATAAAAATAGCTTGTAAGCTTAAACAGTAAACTGTTCAAAGACAGCAACAGATTATGCATGCCGGATACAAGTATCCACACTACGATTGTATTCCTGCGCATAAACTCAATAAATGGAAACTTGGAATGACAGTACTAACAGCTTTCTACAAATACAATAATATTAATTAACTGACCTGCATCTTGTGTAACTGCACTCTCCTCATGTTCACTGTCATCTTCACGTTCAGGCTTGATGTCAATTTCCTCAGTGATTACAATATTAGTGTTATAGTTATACTGAGATAATTCTTCAGAAGATGATATGATACATGTCTTCCGAGTATCGCAGCTATCTGAAATATAAATAATCATAGTTACTATTACTTTGTCTATGTTTTCAATGTAAATAATTTCCAGGGAAGTTCTGACTTAAATAAAGAATACATTGTTAATACCCTTAACAAAGCGAGATACCTCATAGTTTTCGAAAATAAAATATTACGCCGAATCTTTGGTCCCATTCAAATCAACGGTAAATAGAGAATTGGCAAGAACAAAGATATCTCAGAACTGTACTCAAGGCCGAGTCTCAAACAACATCTAAGAGGTAGACAAACACAGTAGATACAACACGTAATAACGATGAAGGAGAACAGAATGGTAAAAAGGTTATGGCAAATAAGCAACTATTGACCTCGCAAGAGACGGATTGATTAGCTAACCGAAGATCTAATAAGTATTGATATAGAGCAGCGTTTCCCAACTGCCGGTCCGTGAGATTTTTTTGCCGGTCTGCGAAAATTTGTTACAAAATCTTCGGGTTTGTAGTTTGGCGGGGAAGACCTTTTTTTTATTTGCTCATCACTTACATTTTGGAGGTGAAGACTTTTCTTTTTGCTCAGTACTTATATTTTGGAGGTGAGGACTTTATTTTTTGCTCATCACTTATATTTTGGAGATGAAGACCTTTTTTTGCTCATCATTTGTAATAATTTTGCGATACACATTACTCTCTAATCTTGCCGGTTCGTAAATTTTTTCTAGGTCGCTTGCCGGTCCGCCATGAAAAAAGGTTGGGAAACGCTGATATAGAGGACATATCGAAAAACCTGACAGTTACCAGTTCAAGATGGAGGACTTAATGTATGTGAAGCCAAAAGTAACCCAACAAACAGTGCCCAAAGAAGAAGTAAAAAAGTGTGAATTTTTAAATATTACACATTCCAAAGCTTCGTAACTATCCACTAAGTAAGTGTTTCCAAACCGCCGGTCCGCGAGAATTTTTTTACTATGCAACTATTCGCCTAATAAGTTATAACCCACTTAATTTTGAGATGAAAATCTCGGTCCTTAATCTGTTAATTAGTTAAGTAATAATTTGTTCCTTTTTTCACTAATTATATGTGATTTTTTATTTGTTGTTTTTTTGTGTTTGTAATCAGTGCAATAAAAAGTATAAAACTTTTGCGATACACATTACTTTCTAAACTTGCCGGTCCGCGAATGTTTTCTAGGTCCTTTGTCGGTCCTCCATGAAAAAAAGTTGGGAAACGATGCACTAAGTGACGATTCAAGGAAACTTTTTGATTGTAATCTCGTTAAAATCTTTTTAAATTTGAAAAGTAATTTACATCTAGTCATTTAAGTATTACGAGCTTTGTTAAATGCTTCATACGCAAGATGCACGCGTATGATTTCACCTTTCGAGTCATTTTCGAAACTGACCACTTCTTGAGGCCTTTATTTTGGTATATATGCAAATACATATTTGTTTATATCTTCAAAGGTAGGTCAATACAGGTTATAAGAGTGGAGGCCAATTATTGTTTCACAGACGCACAAATCGAGCAAAAATTGTTGTCGTCATCGTCATCACTGTTAATTAATAAGATTTACGGAAAATTCATCGCGAGATAATTCATCGCAGAAAATTCATCGCAGGAAAATTCATCGCAAGAAAATTCATCGCGGGGAACATTCATCGCAGGGAAATTTCATCGCGAGAAAATTCATCGCAAGAAAATTCATCGCAAGAAAATTCATCGCAAGAAAGTTCATCGCAGAAAAATTCATCGCAGGGAAAATTCATCGCAGGGAATATTCATCGCAGGGAAATTAAGTTAAATATCGGGTCATTTTAATTCGTACAGTGAGCGAATTCCATTGAATTTGAAATCGTTTAATAAAACTGGTAATTGTTATTACATACAAGAGACATAAATAAGATAGACAATGTTATTATATTAATTTGATAGACAAAAATTAATAATTTTGTCCAAAGTTTGGTTTACTAGTTACGAATTTTTTAAAAATTTATAGTTTAATAACTTCCGACACACATACGGACGGCACTTCGAAAATAGGTTTTTTGGATTCCCTGGACCATAAAACGTGGTCATCAGTCAAAATCTCGACATCGAAAATTTTCGCGATTACAATACTTGCCCCTTATATATTAAGATCTGGCAAGTAAAAACGCTTCCTGGTAATGACAGAAGACTATTTTAAAATGGTCGTAAGAGGCAACAACTTGTCATGCGCGTAGCTATAGCGACTGGGGCCATTTGTGCCATTAGAGTTTCACCACCCTGAATCTGTCTAATCAGTTCAGCTATTGGAGTATCCTATATAAGGTAAATTTAATATAATTTTGTTTGAATTTACTTCTGAGGCAAATTTACGTCTGAGGCAAACTAGATTCATGCCACCCCTTTTTATATCCAGAGATATTTATAGTAAACATTTATGGCGGGTTGCTGACGTAAGAGTTTTCTCTAACTCAAGTTAAAATAATATAGCTGTTCTTTTGAAATTTTATTATATTCTTTTGAGTATTATATATTACAAGTTAATAACTTATTTGTGAGATATTCATAAATTTGCTTACTAAACCGTAGTAGAAATTTTTTAATTTAGTTCTCACAAAGATGGCGCTCCCGCGTTTTTGTCATGATTCCCCTTCCGTATGATGGCACAACCTCCCTCGCCATTACTATTCTACTTTAGCAAACCCACCAGTCAGTGTTGCCAACTATAGTAAAATTAAAACAAGTAAATTTAAACTAAAATCACAATAGAATTAAAATTATTGGTATAATAATGCTTAACTTTCAGTTAAATATATCTAACTAAATAAATATGCTGGTATTTAATAATAATAGGGATAATTCTGACTTTAGCAACCGGCCATTAGACAATCAAATAAAAAAAAAAATTGCCAATGGTCTATAGTAACCAAGGCCAAAAAAAGAAAGAAAAAATAAATAAAAATAAAATAAAAAGGAACAAGACTTACAAAAACTATTTAGGGCTGTCTCACCCTAAATAAGTCACAAAGTGGTAAAATATGGGTTATTCGACACCTGAATCTTATACATAAAAATCAAGTCCGTTTGTTTGCCAAAACTTCTGTTACCACAAACTAGATGTAAAATGCCAAGTGGTGTTAATTTAAAATATACATACTAAATTTTTGTATTTTTCATTCTAGAATTAATTAACGACAAATTTTCTGTACCTAGAATAATTATACAGAGATGGTACTAGAATACGTGTTTAGCGAAAGAAATAAAATTAAATTGAAAGACAATGGTCACTTATTTATAAAAGATCGAGAAACTGAAACAAAAGTTTTTTGGAAGTGTGACCAGTATCAGAAACTAAACTGCCATGCAAGAATCCATACTACCGGAGACAATATAACCCAACGGTTGAAAGAGCACAATCACGCAGGCAACAGAGCTCGTGTTGAAGCTGCGGAAGCTCTCAATAAAATTAAAGATCAAGCCAGGACGACTCAAGACGGACCGCACAACATTTTAACAGAGGCATACACTACTATATCTCCTGCCGTCACTGGCCAAATGCCTTCAAACGAGTCGATCAAAAAAACAATAAGACACTTAAGAAATGTGGCAGGGCAAGCACCTCCAAATCCTGCAAGTCTCCAAGAATTAGTTATACCACCGCTTTATATTGTGACATACACAGAAGAACAGTTTCTTCTTTTTGACAACCGATCTAATATAAATCGATTGCTTATATTCTCGACAAGAAGAAATCTACAGTTACTATCACAATCTACCACATGGTTTGCTGATGGTACATTTAAAACAGTGCCAACTCTTTTTCAGCAATTGTATACCATTCATGGCATCATGGATGAGAGCGTGATTCCATTGGTGTACGCTCTAATGGCAAAGAAGAGTGAGGAATCATATTCAACATTTTTGACTGAATTGAAAAATCTCGACCCAAGATTAAACCCTACTAAAATAATGACTGATTTTGAAATGGCCTCCATTAATGCATTCCGCAACGAATTTCCAAATAGCATGCAGAAAGGGTGTTTTTTCCATTTTTCACAATGCATTTTTAGAAGCATTCAGGCAAATGGACTTCAGCAAATGTATGAAAATAATGCCGAATTTGCATTAAAAATGCGCATGATATCAGCTCTGGCATTTGTCCCTGAAAATGATGTTGTACGATCTTTTGAAGCATTGTGCGAATATAATAATTATCCTCCCGAAGCACAAGCTATCTTAGACTATATGGAAGATAACTGGATTGGCCGACTTGATCATCGATTAATTCGACGCCAACCTCGTTATCCGCATTCCCTTTGGAATAGCTACAACGCTGCTGTAAACGATGAGCCGAAAACAAATAATTCTTGTGAAGCATGGCATCGTTCCTTTAGTGAACTGATTGGTGCTTCTCATCCTACGATATGGAATTTTATAAATACTTTAAAAAAACAGCAAGTTTTAACGAGGGCAAAATTGAGCAACTCATTGCTGGTGGCCAACTTCCACCGAAGAAACGAAAATACCGTGATTGCGCTCTTAGACTCCAGCGTGTAGTGGGTAGTTATGTTAACAGAGACATTATCGAATACCTTAGAGGTGTCGCACATAATATCTCATATTGAGTGTCTAAACTTGTGTAAACAGTGTGTAAACTTAAATATAAATAAAATGATTTTGTAAGGATAAATAAATAAAATATGATGTTGTTTCCTTTATCTTTTAGCTTCTAACAGAATTTAGATTGGACCTAATTTTGCCCAAAAACATCGACCCTTCCCTCAGAAGTTGGATTGGACCTAATTTGATCCAAAAACGTCGACCCTACTCTCAGAAGTTGGATTGGACTTAATTTGGTCCAAAACATTCGACCCTACTCTCAGAAGTTGGATTGGACTTAATTTGGTCCAAAAAATTCGACCCTACTCTCAGAAGTTGGATTGGACTTAATTTGGTCCAAAAAATTCGACCCTACTCTCAGAAGTTGTATTGGACCTAATTTGATCCAAAAACTTCGACTCTACTCTAAGAAGTTGGATTGGACTTAATTTGGTCCAAAAAATTCGACCCTACTCTCAGAAGTTGGATTGGACCTAATTTGATCCAAAAACTTCGACCCTACTCTCAGAAGTTGGATTGGACTTAATTTGGTCCAAAAAATTCGACCCTACTCTCAGAAGTTGGATTGGACCTAATTTGATCCAAAAACTTCGACCCTACTCTCAGAAGTTGGATTGGACTTAATTTGGTCCAAAAAATTCGACCCTACTCTCAGAAGTTGGATTGGACCTAATTTGATCCAAAAACTTCGACCCTACTCTCTGAAGTTGGGTTGGACCTAATTTGATCCAAAAACTTCGACCCTACTCTCAGTAGTAGGATTGGACCTAATTTGATCCAAAAATTTCCACCCTACTCTCAGAAGTTGGATTGGATCTAATTTGGTCCAAAAACACCAACCCTACCTAGTTGGAGTTTACCTAAATATGTTTAATCAATAAATTTCGTTCCCAGCAATGCGCACGTACGTACGACCTTAGCGTTTTTAATTTCCCTGCGATGAATTTTCCCCGCGATGAATCTGCCTGCGATGAATTTTCTTGCGATGAATTTTCTCGCGATGAAGTTTCCCTGCGATGAATTTTGGCTGCGATGAATTTTCTTGCGATGAATTTTCTCGCGATGAAATTTCCTTGCGATGAATGTTCCCCGCGATGAACTTTCTTGCGATGAATTTTCCACGATGAATTTTCTGCGATGAATTTTCTGCGATGAATTGTCCGGACCCGAATTAATAACTATCTGTTCTATACGCACCAAAATGCACTTTCATTTGATACTTCGGTAAAAAATTTGAAATATACATACAGTGTATCGAAATAGAAGGAACACGTTAGTTAGTTAAAATTTCTAGCGCACAGAAACAACAAGGAACCCGATTTTTCTCGAAAACACGTTATGTAAGCAAGTGGAAAACATTTTGTTGACCAAAGTTTACTCAATTGATCAAATGGCAATATTTAAATTTTCCTGAACAAACCGGAAGTACAGAATATTAAAGACAACTTATGTCATATTGGGTATCTTTGTATAGAGCTTTTGAAACTACTGATACTTACACATTTTTTTTTTTTTGAAAATAAACTGATCTTACTTACACATCTTTTAATATCTTTTATGGTTTACGAAATACTGTATTATCTATACCAGCGTTTCTCAACTAAAACGTACCACGGACCAGTAAAATATTTATTTTCTGCCGCGGACCACAAAAAATAAATGTACTATTAAACAAATTTATTGTTGACTCTAGACTGTAGACTCTACTTCTATCAGCAAATTTAAAAAATTGTTAAAAAGCCACCTGTTAAAAAAATCTCTGTACAATGTAAACGATCTTCTTATTTAAATGTATTGTAGTGTATTATTTTTATTTTTTATTTTTATTTTTATTTTATTTATCTTCATTTTTATTGTATTTTCATTTTATTGTATTTTTGTTTTTATTTTTTTGCTTGTTTATATTGATTTTTATTTAAACAGTATGACATACTATCATAAATGATTATTATATGTATTGAATTTGTGATAAATAAACAATAAACTAAACTAAACTATAATATTTCAGTAATAAACAAATCGAGGCTGTAAGAAGAGCTGTCAGCTACGAAGAAAATATAAGACTGACTCCTTGGAAGGAACTTGCACTCAATAGTTGGCAAGAAATACAAAGAAAAGAAGTTAGAAGACAGGAAAAAAACAAATGGGAACAAAAAACGCGCGAGTTTCTACGAAACGAAGGATACAGCATGCTGGAGGAAATAACTTTAAGGGAAAAAGATATCCAAATACAGACCAGAAGGGAAGTAATCCACAACTCAATACGACTACAATAAAAAATAGTAGTACAAGTTTTTAGTATCCATGGAAACGGCAGAATACCTAATAAAAAATGACAAAAATACTAAGATGATAGCTGGGTATAGAGTAGGAAATCAAGAAAATGGACATATGTACTGGAAACAAGGACAAGAGAACAAGTGCAGAATATGTGAAAGAGGAGAAGAAACATTGGAACATCTGACAAGAGACTGCACAGAGGACTTAAGGAACTCCAAATCAGCTATACATATACTCAGTGATTTTTAAGACCCGACACAAGGTGGATGGAACTAGTGAAGAAGAAAAGAGGAGAAAAAACTTGATATAGAATTATCTTTTTGTTGTGTATTGTTATATATTTACGTTATATGTTAGAATTAATGATTTTTTGTTTTGTTTGTAAAAGATTATACGTAGTACATGAAATAGTTTATGTAGATATAAATTCGAAAGGAAAAAAATAAAAAACTTTACTACTACAGTAATAAAAAAAATCACTGATAAATGAACAAAAAACACAGAAAATGAACAAAAGATCATAAAAAAGGAACAAAAAATCTCAAATATAATAATTATAAATTTAAACCACTTTTGCTAAGGACAACTAGTAATCCGCGGGCCACCGGTTGAGAAACTCTGATCTATAGACTTGAAAGCAAGGTATTTTTATTAACAAGTGTTTAAAGTGCCCTCCATTTTGATTTAAACATTTTTCACTTTCAAGTCATACTTGTATGACTTGCAAGTTGTTTCTTTTTTAAAGCTCTATCGAAAGATACCCATCATGACATGTAGGTTCTCATTTAAAAAATCAAAATTGTCTTTCATATCCTGTACTGCCTGTTTGTTCCGCATAATTTTAATACTACCAATCCATTCTATGGGTAAACTTTCGTTTCATCAAATAATTTTTTTTTCAACTTGCTCACACATCGCCATTTCGCGAAAAATAGTGTCCCCCTATATTGATACACCATACATACGCTTTCTTTGAAATAAATATTTGGTCATATTTTTTAATATTCGTGTTTGAAACAAATATCTTTCCCATATGCGGGTCAAAAAACTGTACACGCATGCCAAATTTCAACACCCTAGGTTTAGCCACAGTATCTCCCGTACTAAAAAATACGTGCAGCAACGGCGAAAGGCAGGGGCGAGAGGTACACAGGCCCAGGGCGCCAGCTTTTGGAGACGCCAAAACGAGTGTTCAAATATACCTATTCTCAGTGGCTATTCAAATTATTCAAAACATCATTTTCATCTATATGCATAAGTTTATAAACCAACAACAAAGAAAGATCATTTAATTAAAAATATCATAAAAAAATCTTCTGATTTAGTTTCAAAGATAGTTTTTAAATGATTGAAAGAAGAAAATGATCGTTCAGTACACAAGCGCAA
This sequence comes from Liopterus haemorrhoidalis, assembly GCA_963971575.1. Classification (NCBI taxonomy): domain Eukaryota; kingdom Metazoa; phylum Arthropoda; class Insecta; order Coleoptera; family Dytiscidae; genus Liopterus; species Liopterus haemorrhoidalis. Next base: position 49,751,409 of record OZ020613.1, read on the forward strand.
ACCCAGATGTTTTTCTTACGGGGAGCTCGGGTGTAAGAATATTTTTCTTGGGGGGGGCTCACGTTATAATCGGTCAATTACACGAAAAATGCGTTTCTTAGAAATGGAGTTTTAAAGGTGGGGGAGGCTCAAACCCCCGTACACCCGTCCGTAATATTTTATAGGAATATATTTGGATAAATTTATTTATTACATATCTGCAAACATTCTATGGCTGATTTTGGTAGCATTTTTATATTAGACATTTACTTAGTAATAAATGGTATTCGGAAGTTAAAATATTTAAATTGCAACCATTTGAATCAAAAGAATATTTTTGAAGTAAGTTTTCGAGTTAGTTTATATACTTCATATTATTTTTTATCGAATTAAAATAGCTAAATATTCTAAAATATATAAATTTATAAAAAATAGATTTACAGTGCAATCTATTTTTTAGCTGTTTAATAATTGAATAAAAAAACTGGTTAAAGACTTTTATTATAAAGATTTCTAAAATAATATTTCCATATTTCTGTTGATATTGTTATCCATGAACATGGGAGGGACACGTGCACTCAACCCTCACTTTAGTACGACATTGCACCTTCTAATAAAAGGGCGCAATTGGCTGACCCCGGGAGACAAAAGATCCAGCGCCGGCTTTGAATACGTGTGATAATAAATAGGTTTTTTGATTTTACCTAAGAACCCTAAAAACATTCAATGATAACAATTAAACTAGCCGTACTGACCTGTGTTTTCAACAGCTGCACTCTCCAGCTCATCTCCAAATTCACTGGTGTCGACAGGTTCAGACTTGATGTAAATTTCCTCTATGTTGGTATTATCATGGTATACGTCGTCTGTAACTTCTTCTTTAATTCCTGCAATAACATCATAGTTAAATACGGTATCAACTAATTGCTTACTTACTGAAGTTCACCTGAAAAAACTGTGACGACAAAGTATGAGTATAACCACAATTACAGATATAATGTAATACACTATACTAAGTGAGCTACATTGTTGCTAACCAGTTTGTCAAATGGCAATGTAAACAACTTGTACACAGCTATAAATTTAGTATGCTTTACATTGTACGTTTAGATAGTGCGACTATAGATAAAGGTATACATACTCCAAATTAAATGCACTGTTTTAACGAGACAGGTGTACAAATATTAGATATCTTATTCTACATAACTTTTTACACACTGCACAAATTTCACAAATAGTGAAACGAAAACAAATTGCTGTAGTTAAATTTGTTCTATACTTTCCCGCATTGGATTTCTCGTTCCACAGAAGTTTATTTTCATTAACTAAAGTTAAAAACAATTCATTCACATTGACAGCGATTAAACAGTACACCTTTTCGTAAGTTAAAAAATGAATAGACACCTTCATAGTTGATTTGAAAGCACATAACTGTCACAACATATGTTACGTATTGAATTTCATAACTGTGAATGCTGCTATTGAACGTTAAGAACAAAGAATTAAATTTATCTGACACAAAATGCAGTACATTAAATGTAAAGATAAGAATGCACATTAACAGTATTAAGTGTCAGTTAATTGTAAAAGTGTTCGTTACTGACCATTCTCCCAATGAGCCCTGTACTCTGTTCTATTCTGCACGTCATATATATCAGTAACTTCACATTTTCTTATATCAGTCTCTTGTTTAATAGTATCAGTGTCTGTCATATGATCGACTAGCAAACCACATGTTCCATCATTCATATTCATCCCTGTAATAAAACCCAATTTTTTTCTGATTTCCAAATAAAGAATTTATCCCTACTATAACCAGCTGGCCTAATTAATTTCAGTAGATAAATATGTAGCAGTCCGTGCGTATTACTCACAGAACATCACCAGAAGCGCCATCGCTGTACAAATATTTTTGTCAGCGTAACTAGTACCATCTGTCGATTCCCTTTACAACTATTAACCCGCAAAATTTGAATGTATACATTATTATTCCCAAAATAAAAAAATAGTTGTTAAAATAGACAAGTATACATTTTCGTATTATATTAAATTTTATTATAATTCATAATGTTAAAAAATTTTACATAAAACGAAAATGTATACATGTTATAAAGTAAGATAGGATCATAAAGAAAGACACAAAGTATATAAAATTGAACATTATATTATTACGTATTATACATATACATAGTATGTACATAAATAGTATGGTTCAGAAGTCGGCAAACTTTATAAGGCAAAAGTGATATATACGATACATATAAGTTAGATTTCGGCTGATGAGCCATACAAAGTTTCGGAAAAAGCAATTATTGGTGGTGAAGATGATCTGATGTATAATGGTAAGTTTAGTTAACACTTAGCCTTAGTCTTAGTTTTAATTTTAGTGTTAGTCTTAGTTTTTGTCTTAAGCGTAATGAATGAGTACGAGTTTATATAATGATTTAGTTTTAATAAAGAACCAATGAAACGCCGAGTTTAACACACGCGCATAGTGTCCTCGTTCAGGGTTGACGAACAAAGCTTGTTATAACTAATATTTGAAACGTCAAGTCAAAATATTTGGTTATAGATAATGATTAAAGAAATAAACATCGTGAATAAAGTGTTCCGGAATAAAAACATTAAAAACTTGTAAGTAATTCGTAATATATAACCTGCACAATTTGTCAGTGTGAGCGCACGCGCTTTTGTGTGGTTTTAATTTTAGTACTAAGAAAAGTTGAATGTTATGGTGGGTTTAGTCAACACTAAAGCCTGGTTTATAATAAGCCCATAGCATAACTGCATATGCATTAAACAATAGATTTGACCCTTCAAAACATCTGTTTGTAATAAACAGAACAAAGAGAGTAGTGTAATTTTTATGCTTATGTTCCATAACATATCTATTATAAACCAGGCTTAAGGCCCAGTTGCACAGTAACCGCTTAAGTTTTTATTTAGGCTTAAGTTTTAGTTTATGGTTTAGTTGTTGCACAGTTTCAGTTTTTGGTTTAAACTTAAGCTTAAACAAGAAAATACTTAAGCGGTAGATTTGTTTGGATTAATCCAAAATAAACTGTCAAATAGGATAGGTTATGTGTCATATTAAAATTGATCAGATTAATTTGATTGAATGAAAATGTTATATATTAATATATTTCGCCGCATACCCGTCTATAGGCATCGGTATGATTATATTAATCAATGAGATGATGAAAAATTTTACAATAGATTTCAAGTAAATAGTAATATTAAGTAAATAAAGTTGTAATTCAATATTATATCATATTAAACATTTAATTAACCATCCTATTAATAGGTAAGTTAGTGCCTTGGTACACAAATACCAAATATTTTATGAAATAATATTTACAGGAACCACGCATTCACTTCAATACAAATCCTACGATATTATATTATTGGAAGTATGTTAATGGTAAGGGAGTTTACTGGTTGCCATAAATCTACAGCTTCAAAAGATATAGGGAAAATATCTAGAAATATCGCAATTTGTACCTTGCGTCATCAATATATTAAGATGCCTAATATAAGCTGTTCACTTTTGTAAGAACACACAAGATCAGGTTATTTTGGTTACTTTTATGGTGTGGTACTGACTTTAAATGTCAATTAAAAATATTCCTTACGCTGTAAAAACGACTTTAGGTTGATAAGGTTATGATCATTATAATTAAGATATCATTTTTCATTGTGACATATGTCAAATGGATCGACATTTTAAAAAAGTGCCATTTTTTAATACCAACATGACATACAGCTTCAAAGGTGCAAACTATTGAAAACAAAATTCCCTCTTGGTTTGTTCTTACAAAAATGAACTGCTTATATTCAAATGGAACAGTGTAATGTACGCCAAGACTTTTGCTATATCGCACGGTTTTTTCAATTGATTGAGCATTCTTCCAAATCTAGAAACAGATGTTAATTTTATAAACAATATACCTAATACAGTAATAATTCAAAACAGAAAATATAATAATAACATTCGAGTTAGGAACAATAATAAATGTTTATTTTTCTAATTTATAATGTATAAATAATAAAATTCTTTATAAATGTAAATATCTTGTCTATGACCTGCCGGTAATTTAAAATTTATTAATTCCAACTCTTTCTCTGAGCATTCTGCCATTGAACCACCTCCAGTCACTTTCAGTGAATACTTATTATAGGCTTTTTTTTTTTCTTGTACATGTTTTAGTTTTCTTTCATATATATATTTTAATATTCTGCTTCTCTGTAAGAGTGACCGATTACACTGTTAAATTCATCATGTATGTTCGTCCAAGGAGATTTTTTTTCTTCCACAACATTTAATTTATTTTTTTACACACAATAATATATTGTATTTATATTTTTTAAATAAATTTTATAGAAGACCAACTCATCTAATAAGTTCGTCGTACATTTATTTTTACGTTTCGTTTACCGTATTTTCCATTGCTGGTAAAATTTACATTATTTGTATAATAAACTACTTGACAAGTGACATTGACACATAACATTGACAGTTATGTTTATATTGAATTTCAAAATTTCCCCGCCAAATATTCATTTTCCATATTACCAACTTTGTGAATTTATCACATCAGTTGGCTTAGCTATAGTGCGTTCGAAGGTGAGTTTGCAGTATAGCTCTTATGGCAAATGGGAGCGGTGTTGCAAAATGTTGTAAAAGTGTCAAATATAATAATATGAAAAACTTGTATTATTTACAAAAATGAACTCTTATAAAACTCAATATAACACTCAACAAAAACAAATGGCCATTTGTAGAATACTGCGTCTTCACACATCAGCGCGTTTTAGAGCTGGCAACGTCGACTAGCAAGAAAAGGATAGCGTCATTCTGTAAACCCATTAGAGAGTATGAAAAAGAACTACTCCATATGCCCTGTACTGCAAACTCACCTTCGAACGCACTATAAGTATTTTTATATTTTTGACTGTGCAACATCTGGCGCTTAAGTATTTGGTTTAAGCTGAAGCTTAAGGTTTAGCTAAACTCATACTTAAGTGGTAACTGTGCAACTGGGCCTTAGCGTTAGATGTAGCGTTCATTTGAATCTTACTCTTAGTTTTAGTCTTGGCTTTAATCGTAATGAATAAGTACGGATTTATACAATGTTTTAACAAGTTTTAACTTTTAACAAGTAACCAATGAAACGTTGAGTTTAACGCACGCGCATAGTATGATTTTTCTAAATGTCAAAAAATTAAAATTTTTGGTTATTGAGAAATATAACATTGTGTGTAAACATGTACCGAAATAAGTCTAGAAGAGTTGCTGCTATTTATGGCCTTATGTTGGCCACGATGGGTGCTTTTGTTTATCATGGTATGATAAAGAAAAAGAAGGTAGTTCGGCGATATAAAGTTCGTCCATTAAATAGAAATCGCGACAAAGAGGGATGTTTTGCTACTTTGGTCAAATCTATGGAAACGGAAGAAAAGGATTTTGAACAATACTTTTTGTACACACGTATGACTCCAAACATGTTCAAATATATATTAGAAATTGTTGGACCAAAGTTACAAAAAGATCCAAAAAAATATCATCTCTCACCTGCACATCGATTAATGATGACATTACAGTAAATGTGCCACATTTATTATAAACAATAAATACTATTTTTTAGCTACCTGTCATCTGGCGTTTCGATGCAAGAAATAGCATGGAGCTATCGTGTTGGCAAGGCTACTGCACATGTTATTTCAAAAGAGACTTGTGAAGCTCTATGGGAAGGATTATCTCCGCAAGTATTAGTACCACCAACCCAATCAGAGTGGAGTTCCATTGCAAATGGATTTTACAATTGATGGAATATGCCAAACTGCATCGGGGCGGTGGACGGAAAGCATATCCAAATTAAATCCCCAAAGTTCTCCGGATCAACATTTTTAATTATAAAAAATCATTTAGTTTAGTTTTGATGAAAATGTGCAATGCCTATTATCGTTTTTTCCTCATAGATATCGGTGCAGCTGGGGGTAACCACGATAGTACCGTGTTCAGTAATTCCGGTTTTGGGCAAGCCCTGCTTCAAGGAAATCTGAATATACCAGGACCATATAATATTAATAGAACAACCTTGAAAATGGACTTTTTTGTAGTGGCAGATCAAGCATTCCCATTACACAAGCATATAATGCGACCTTATCCTGGAGCACATTTAGGGGAAAAAAAATGTATTTAATTACCGATTGTCAAGGGCGAGACGTATAATTGAAAATACATTTGGCATTTTAGTCCAAAGATGGCAAATTCTCAAGGGTCCAATTATTGCCAGTGTGGAAATGTGTGAAAAGATTACACAAGCCGTTGTGGTATTGCATAATTTCGTCCAAAGAAGTGAAGAAGATATTCCCCTGGCAGAAAGAAGATATTGCCCCACTGGTTATGCAGATTGTGAAGACGAAAATGGTACAGTACAGCTAGGAATTTGGCGGCAAGGTGGCAATAATTTAAGGCCTATTGGTCGTTTAGGATCAAATAATGCCAGGAGGTCTGTTCAATTGATGAGGGACAATCTTGCCGATTATTTTGTATCCGATGTAGGTTGTGTGCCATGGCAATGGAATTATGTTTCGAGAGGGTCAGTTCCTGACCAAAATAGTTAAATATTTGTATTATTTTTGTTATTACATTTTTTATTGTGGAGCACGTTTTTTTTTTTAAATTTCAACCTCAATCCCACCATTTTTTTTTACAGGGTATACATAAATAAAAAGTTAAGTTTTTAATATTTTTATTATTTTAAAAAATATGACAGTAAAAAATTAAAAATCTACAAGATACAATAAAAAAAAAACTAAATACGACTGTAATTTCTAATATAAATATATTATTTTTAATTAAGTACACATATTGAGTTCGGGAAGCAAGTTTGGAGTGTTTCGAATCACTCTGTTTAACTCCAGACCGCTTGAGGAAATGCGTTCAGTCCTTTCCTCGAACGTCCTGGAATCAAGCAGAGTGACTCAGAGCACTCCGAGCTTGCTTCCTAAATATTAATCCCACCTAAAATATTAGTGAATTTAATTTTTTTTTTTGTATCCTGTAGATTTTTCTATATAGAAATGTAATAAAAAAAGAATTAACTTAACCTAAAAAAAATATATACAATAATCAAAAAGAATATAAAAACTAGATTAAAAAAAAAAACTACGATACTCTAAGATACAATAAAATTAATCGCTCTCTTCCTCTGCAATCAGCTGCAAAAATTTTGCTTTTAGCAAAAGCTTCTTCTTCCTGCTTTTTATTTTAGTGAGTGATATGGCAAGACTGCGACCAAAAGCAAAATCTTCATCAGTCTCTTCCAATGCAGACTTTTCCTCTCGCACATAACTACTTAAATTTTCCAGCGCCCCTGTCAATGTGCTGGCAAGGGCACTTGCCTGGACGCAGTCTTTCTTCTTTGCAGCTTCTTCGCAGCTTCATTCCGTAATTGGCCTAAACGACTTGGTTGTCGAGGAGATGGGGTAGCACTTGCAGTTCCCCCAGATGTAGACGGCTGTGATACCTCTGGTACAGACTCCAGAACTTCTGGTACAGACTCCAGAACAATGTCAAATTCCTCGACTATGTCTGGATCTGATAGAAGCTCTGGGTCTGGGCAGCTCGGAAACTGCCCCGTTTCCGCCAGGACGCTGGTTACCGACTCCCAAGCAAAAGTATTTGCGGATAAGGGCGTCGGAGGGGCACTCTTGGATACCATTTTAATGTTGCCCACAGTTCTAGAACAATCACAAACACTTACATTAGTTTTGTATTAATTAATATTAATTTATGTAAAGATATAGCTATGTATTTTGCAAAAATTTAAAACATTCAAAACTTTATTATACTAGTTTCTGCTTTCAACAAACGGGCGCGGGAACAATGACTGAGTCTGTGGAAGCCTTTATTAGGTCTGTTCGTTTGTCTGCTTAGATCACAATAGAGCAAGTCTAGCAACATTTTAAGCGTTCGTTTGTGTAATAGTTGATTATAATAGTGTTCATTTGTCTAGAGCAACTTACGCTAGATCACATTGAGCAAGCTAAACTTGCTCGGTCTCAAGAGGTATGCAGGAAATATAACCTCTAAATAAAGAAGTTTTTTGACAAATGTTATTATAGCCATACAAAATACTTATCATTAAAGGTTTTTACGCAATATTGTAAATAATTATTATATTTTAGATGGATCTGGTTAGTGAACAAATAAAAAAATAATCAATAAATACAAAAAATGTACTGGTCTTCTTTTTAGATAGTATTACCTACGAAATTGCAGTAGGAAATGTTTAGGTGGAGAACAACGCATTAACAAAAATAAACAATATTTTTTTCTTTGGCAAATAACTGTTCATTTGTGAAGATTGGACAGCACAGCTCAAACTTGCTCTTGCAGTCACATGATCATGATCTAACTGCTCGACTTAAGCAATATAGATCACACAAACGAACACATCTATTATACTTATGTCGGGTTGCTAACGTAAGAGTTTTCTCTAATTCAAGTTAAAATCATTTGTTTTTATAAGTTACAACATACAAAAACAAATGATTTTAACTTGAGTTAGGGATAATTCTTACTTTACCAACCGGCCATTAAACTGGCTACCCGAAAATAAATTAATATTGTTAAGTCATTGTTTTATAATAAAAATATAAACTAACCTTCTCTGTTTTGCAATGGAGTTTAAAAAGCCACATTGTTCAAAATACTGCCTCGTTGACGAACATCCACCAGATCCCAAAGGCAAGTTCAGCATCTTCCTTCTTTCCCTGCTGAACCGGCTACGTATAGCGGCCCATCTTTGTTCACACACAGATCCTGAAATAATCAAATTGTTCTACACTCTATACTATATTAATTATTTTTAAAATATTACCTTCAACGCCCAGCATTTCGCCAATTGTCCTCCATTCATTTTCTTTTTTTAATTTGTCTTTGAAATCCTTGTCTGACGACAAATACAGACAAGGAAATTGCCTCACTAAATCTATTAAGGCCCCGTCATCAAAAACTTCATTCATTATCAACAAAACAAATAACAAAAAAATAACAAAAAGATAACACAAAAATAACAAAAAGATAACACAATAATAACAAAAATAACACAATATATATTTCCAAACAAACGTAGTGACGCAGAATGAGTGAGAAACAATAATGAGACCGTAATGACAGGTATCCCTTTAGAATTTATGTCGGAAGGCGCGCATGCGCATGGTGCGGTTTGAATGTGATTCAATCTTAGCCGTAGGGAAAGTTAAAACTTAGTTATCTTTCAAGGCCGGAACCTTATGACTAAAATTAAAGAAATGTGTTGTATGAACTTGCTCGTAGCGATATGATAGTTTATATTTTAAGGATAAAATTAAAATATACGAGTAAAACGCGGCATTATAGTGGGTTTAGTCAACATTTAGTTTTAGTCTTAGTTTTAAACTTGTTTCAATTTTAACCTTAAAAGATAAATTATCACATCGCTACGAGCAAGTTCATACAACATATTGATTTAGTTTTAGTCTTAAGGTTCTTAAAACCGACCTTGAGGGTTAACTAACATTCAACTTTTCTTTTTATTCTTATGTCAATTATTATCAACTTATTATCAGGTCGTCAAGAATGAAATTTTTAGTTAATAATATAGCCAACTTTAACAGATTATTATTTAACATTGGCTTAATATTTTACCGTTTTTTTTTTTTTTTTTTGGAAAGTTACATATCTCGCCTGTTCAAAGAAATCGTTGTAGGCTCGTTGTATGTAAAAATATCAAAAACTTTTTTTTAAATTAATTTTGTTGAAAATGGAATGGTCGGAAATTCGCACTATTATAAAGTATGATTTCTTACGTGATACTACGGCAACGCAGACAGCGCGAAACATTAATAGTGTATTTGGCTCTAGTATTACTACGCAGCAGGCAATATCAAATTGGTTCGCCAAATTTCGTACAGGTAAGTTAAAAACAAACACAATAAAAAAAAGGCTTATCGATCACAGCAGAAATATACTGCCACCAACTGGACGAGATGATGTAAAAATTAAAAAAAAAAAAACAGCCTAGATTGGTCAACAGATCGACTCCTATTTTATTGCATGATAACGCTAGACCACTCACTCCAAAAATGAGTGTGGCAAAACTATAGGAATTAGAGTTGGAATTTCTTCCTCATCCTCCATACTCACCAGACCTAGCCCCCACTGACTACCACTTCTTCCGCAATTTGGACCAATTTTTAATAGGAAAATAGTTTAATTCCGACAACGCTGTAAAACTGGCCTTCCAGAAATTCATTGACTTTCGTCCGCCAGGGTTTTATACCACCGGCCTGAACAACCTGCCGTTTAAATGGCAAAAGTGTATAGACAATATGGGTGCATACTTTGATGAATAAAATAATTCCTTATATTTATAAGTTATCAACCAACTTTGCCTTTTTTTCTATAAATTTCATCCTTGACGGCCTAATAGTATGGGTTAATAAAAACTTAAAAAATGCAACTACTTTCAGCAACCAAAACCAGCAGTTGTAAGAGGTGTTCGTTTTGGAATGGGTTGGCGTACTATGCAAGGTCATCTATATTTACTTATTTTGTTTTCCTCTGTCCCAGTAATATTGTGTTGTTGAAGTGATGTAGCATCTAAAAAAGTAGAAGGAGCTTTTCTAACTTTTTCATACAAGATATTAAGTATCTTATTCGGAGGGTTATTTTTGATAAGTTTGTTTAAATAACTTGTTTTATTTCCTTCTTTATCAAAACAAAGACCATGCAGTTTTTCAAAAGCAGGACAAATATTAAGCCCTGCTCTATCTAATATCTTGGATAATTTTTTTGGTGTAAAGAGTTCTTTTTCGACTAAGAAGTGAATTAAATTATTTTCTTCATTAAAACAAGATTTATGAAAATTTACTAAAATAGAAGAGGCATTATTTCCTGCCATGCATAATATTTTTGATAAATTTCTCGGCTTGAAACCTAAATTATAAAAATCAACTAAAACCCTTGTACTTTTTTCTTTCTCATCAAAGCAAACATCATGAAAATCTTTTAAAGCAGAACAAATATTAACTTTTGCTCCGTGTAATATCTCAGACAAATGACTTGGCGAAAAACCCTCTTTCTCATTTACGAAATGATTTAAATACTTTTTTGTCTGTCCTACAAAACAAAAATCATGAAACTTTTCTAAACTATGTACTGCTCCACTTAATATACTACATAAATCACCTGGCCTAAAACCTACCCTATAGAAATCATCTAAAAGTTCTGTTCTTTCTCCTTCTTTATCAAAACAAACACTGTGCAATTTCTTTAAAATAGAGGAAGCATTAACTCCTGCTCCACATAATATAGAAGATATGTTACTTGGCTCAAAACCTGCATTATAGAAATCATCCAAAAATCCTGTTCTTTTTCCTTTTTTGTTAAAACAAATACTATGTAGTTTTTCAAAAGCATCTTTAGCATTAGTTCCTGCCCCACTTAACATACCAGATAAGCTATGTATACTAAAATTTTTATCTCTATCTTTTTTTTCAATAAAGTCCTTCAAATGCTGTTTTGTATTTCCTTGTTTATCAAACCAAAGATCATATAAATCTTTAAAAGCTTTTGCAACATTAGCTCCTGCTCCACCTAATATACTGGACATATTCGTTAAATTTACTCCTTGTTTTTCTAGAGTTTTTAAATATTGTGTTTTATATCCTTCTTCATCAAACCAAAGGTCATATAAGTCTTTGAAAGCTTTAGGAGCATTAGCACCTGCTCCATTCATAAAATTAGATATGTTAGATGGATTTATTCTATCTTTTTCTAGAGTGTGTAAATATTGTGTTTTATTTCCTTGCTTATCAAACCAAAGACCATATAAGTCTTTAAAAGCTTTTGCAGCATTAGCTCCTGCTCCACTTAACATGCTGGACATATTAGTTAAATTTATCTTTTTGTCCTTTAGAGTTTTTAAATATTGAGTTTTATTCCCTTGCTTATCAAACCAAAGATCATATAAGTCTTTAAAAGCTTTTGCAGCATTAGCTCCAGCTCCATTTAAAATACTGGACACGTTAGAGAGCTTTACTCCCTCTTTTTCTAAAGTAATTAAATACTGGGTTTTATTCCCTTTTACATCAAACCAAAGATCATACAAGTCTTTGAAAGCTTTTGCAGAATTAGCTCCTACCCCATGTAAAATACTAGACATATTAGATAGATTTACTCCTTCTTTTTCTAGAGCTTTTAAATATTGTGTTTTATTGCCTTCTTCAGCAAACCAAAGTTCATATAAGTCCTTAAAAGCTTTTGCAGCGTTAACTCCCGCACCACCCAAAATGTTAGACATGTTAGTTAGATTTGTTTTCTTTCCCTTTAGATTTTTTAAACATTGTGTTTTATTTCCTTGCTTATCAAACCAAATATCATACAAGTCTTTAAAAGCTTTTGCAGCATTAGCTCCTGCCCCATGCAAAATACTGGACATATTAGATAGATTTATTCCTTCTTTTTCTAAAGCTTTTAAATATTGTGTTTTATTTCCTTGCTTATCAAACCAAAGATCATATAAGTCTTTAAAAGCTTTTGCAGCACCAGTTCCTGATTTACTTAGAATACCTGATATTTTAGTTAGACTTATTCCTTTTTCTTCTAGAGTGTTTAAATACAGCGTTTTATTTCCTTGCTTATCAAACCAAAGATCATATAAATCTTTGAAAGCTTTTGTAGCACCAGCTCCTGCTCCATTCAAAATACTAGATACATTAGATAGATCTAATTCTTCTTCAATAGTTTTTAAATATTGCGTTTTATTTCCTTGCTTATCAAACCAAAGATCATATAAATCTTTAAAAGCTTTTGCAGAACTAGCTCCTGCTCCATTCAAAATACCAGACATATTAGCTAAATTTACTCCTTCTTTTTCAAAAGTTTCTAAATATTGTGTTTTATTCCCTTTTGCATCAAACCAAAGATCATACAAGTCTTTGAAAGCATTCGCAGCATTAGCTCCTGCTTTACTTAAAATACCTGATACTTTAGTTAGACTTATGCCTTTTTCCTCTAGATTATTTAAATACTGTGTTTTATTTCCTTGTTCATCAAACCAAAAATCATACAAATCTTTGAAAGCTTTTGCAGCATTAGTTCTTGCTCCATTTAAAACGCTGGACATGTTAGATAGATCTATTCCTTCTTTTTGTATAGTTTTTAAATATTGTGTTTTATTTCCTAGTTCATCAAACCAAAGATCATACAAATCTTTGAAAGCTTTTGCAGCACTAGCTCCTGCTCTACTTAAAACACTGGACATATTAGATAGATTTACCCCTTCTTTTTCTATAGTTTTTAAATATTGTGTTTTATTTCCTTGTTCATCAAACCAAAGATTATATAAATCGATGAAAGCTTTTGCGGCATTACTTCCTGCTCTACTTAAAACACTGGACATATTAGATAGATTTACTCCTTCTTTTTCTATAGTCTTTAAATATTGTGTTTTATTTCCTTGTTCATCAAACCAAAGATTATATAAATCTTTGAAAGCTTTTGCAGCATTAGCTCCTGCTCCACTTAACATACTGGATATACTAGAAAGATTAATTTCTTTTTCTTCTAGGGTTTTTAAATATTGCGTTTTGTTTCCCTCCTCATCTAACCAAAGATCATATAAGTCTTTAAAGGCTTTTATAGCATTACCTCTAGCTCTATCCAAAATACTGGACACACTAGTTAGCTTTATACCTTCTCTCTTAAGAATTTTTAGTCTTTCTTCTATAATTAGAAAATCTAGGAACTGATTAAAGGTAGGTGTTCCTTCTCTGCCAACCACACTTTTAGCAAATTTAATTTCTTCGTTATAAATAATACCTACATCCATGGCTGGCCTCTTTGAGGCTACATTATTTTTTTCTATAGCGGAACGCCTCCGTTTTCTAGAGTTAGAACCAGTTTCAGGATTTTTCGTAGCCGAACTCCTTGAACGACTACTTTGTTTGAATGGGGTGGTTCTCTCTTTACCTAACATAAAAATTACCCATTTCATTATCATTGTCTTATTACAGGGTAGTACAAAAAATGGAGTTACATTTGATAACTCAATGTATGAGTCCAGAGTTACAATAATATCTATAAATTAGCGGTCAGTATGATCCAATAACTTTATGCGATCTATAACCTATCAACATCATGTTAAGGCCCGGTCTTTCCACCTTCAGATAAAGTTCCAGGTAACTATCTGACAGATAAGGTTATTTATAACTTCATCTGCTGAATAAATGTCATCCCTTCTTTCTATACAAATGTATCTATCGGATAGTTATCTAACGGATAATGAGACTGACGTATTGGATTCACTGACTGGTATTGACATTTATTCAGCAGATGAAGTTATAAATAAACTTATCTGTCAGATAGTTACCTGGAACTTTATCTGAAGGTGGAAAGACCGGGCCTAAAAGGTATAAATTTGTTCTATGTGGTTTGAAACGCAAATTTTAATAAAATGACTTTGTAATGACAGGAAAGATCATGTTCATTTTGTCATATTTTGCTATAAATTTCCCTGGTTTCCCCGTCTATTCCCAAATCAATTTCAATTAATTTAGCAATTAAGAACCTAAACAACGCAAACTTTTCCAGCAACCAAAACCAGCTATTGTGAGAAGATACTATTGGCAGTCAACAATAAAATTATAATAATTGAATCTAAATTGCCAAAGCTGTATTGTAAAACCAAAAAGTACTTCCTACTAGTAGCGGTGTACCTTTTCCCCATCTTTTTTCTCCTCCATCCAAATCCAGTTAATTTAAAGTCAAACTCCAAATCTTCCAACTCTTTAATTTCAAGTTTTAAAAGATCAGTATCCCATTGTGCCCAGTTAACTGACTGATTTGCTAGTACCCGAAAAGCTTTAGTTTGGGCATCACTTAAATTGTCACTTATGACCACTGGAATTCTTTCCATACCAAGTTTTCTTGCTGCTTTAAGCCGTAAATGACCATCAACGACAGTCGACATCGCTTTTTGTAACTATCGAAATACAAAAACGAAATTCTCTTATAGCAGCACTCATTCTTTTTACTACCTTGTCATTATCACGACGGTTGCGTTCATATTCGACAAGCTTTTTCAATGGGATAATAGTGAATTGCTAAATTCATATTCTTATTAAACTGCTATGTTTAAATTGTTAATAACTTGTTAAAACGTTAATAATTAAGATGTTTTTAATGTAAATAATTTCTATCGTACAGCCAGACGCACATGTGTGACAGCATAAGGGTTTCTTAATTTACCTAAGCACCCTAAACATATATGCAAAAATTAAATTAGCTGTACTGACCTGTGTTTCCAACAGCTGCACTCTCCATTTCAATTTTATTGGTGTCCACGGGTTCAGACTTGATGTAGGTCTCCTCTACATTGGTATTATCATGGAATAGGTCGTTTGTCATTTCATCTTTGATTCCTGCAATAAATACATCATAATTAGTTAGAATATAAACTAATTGCTTACTGTAATATTTAATCATAGCATCATTCAAAACTTTCACTTAACAGATTGCCACAGTTCACTTAAAATAAACTGCGACAACAAAATATAAGTAAACCGCATTTACAGCTACAACTTAATGTGCTTAGTATACGATAATAGATAATAAACATTTTACGAAGGGATTTTCGATCTTTTACTGGCAAAACTGTTGTGTATATGAAATCTTGAGTCTGAATTCTTAAGACTTTTTCTACAAAGAAATTAATTTTCATTAACTAAAGTTATAAACAGTTCGTCATTCTTATTAATAGCAATTAAATGATAAACATGTTTATAAGTCACAAAAATGCTTAGACAATTTTATAGCTGGTTTGAAAGAATATAAATGTTACATTTGTTACGTATTAAATTTCATAACTGTGAATGCTATTATTAAATAAACTATGAATGCAGCTTAACAGAATTAATTATGAATTTGTTCTAAATGTGTTCGTTACTGACCATTCTCCCAGTGAGCACTATGTTGTGTTCTATTCTGCATGTCGTAATCATCAGTAACTGCATATTTAGTCATATGAGTGTCTTCTTTAACAATATCACTGTCTCCTATATAATCGTCCTGCTAGTCAATATCTTCCATCAATCATATTCAGTGCTGCAACAATACTTTACCTTATTTCCACATAAACAAAATTACTTGCTACAAACCAGCTGATATTAATTTGTTTGTACTATGTAGCGGTCCGTGCTTATTACTGTACATAGCAGTGTTGCCAGATTCGAAAACAAACATTTCCCTGAGAGTTTATTCAAATTACCCTTTTTGGTACTATTCTACTTTTCGCGACTGCAAATAACTGTGAGACATCTGGTGGTGACTGGCTAAATTAAACAGAAGCGTATATTTGGATAATATTTGTAGCGTGTTGTGCTGCAGTTTATGTGAATTAAGAAGTATTTTAAAATATAGTGACTTAAAAACAGAGCTTTTTGGCCGAAATATTGTTTGAACAGATAAATATTAAGGTTAAAACTTCTGACTTATAGGGATTTGCAGCTAAGCACCCTACCATCTGGTGAGCGTTTCATGAACTTGTGTACATCAGAGAACATTTCGTTTTGTGTATTGGTTGTGTATGAAGTTTGTTTTTAAAGTTTTATTATAATAATTGAAAAATGTATAATACATATTGTTGTGTGCCTATATGCAATTCATTGAAAAGAAGAAACCCGGAAATATCGTTTCATTTGTTTCCACTAATATCAGACACCGTACGGTTCGAAACAAAATTGGGAAAGCAAGAGGTTAGGAATCGA
The DNA here is from genome assembly GCA_963971575.1 of Liopterus haemorrhoidalis. Taxonomy (NCBI): domain Eukaryota; kingdom Metazoa; phylum Arthropoda; class Insecta; order Coleoptera; family Dytiscidae; genus Liopterus; species Liopterus haemorrhoidalis. The sequence goes on from OZ020613.1 coordinate 49,768,206, forward strand.
CGCAATGTTTAGATAAACAATTTAAAAATTGGAAAAAAAGTGAGCCCTTATATCAAAGTTTGCTCATTACATTTTAATGATAGTGACTACAAAAAATATTTTCAATTTTGTATTTATTATCGCATATCTTGAAAATTCCTGTTATTGTGTATGGGTTTGTAATGCACAAGTTTGTAGGCATAATGCATAAATCTTTATGAACTCTCTGTTTTTTTCAGTGACTCCACACAATATTATATGCCCAGCATTGTAGATTTCTACCCCTTGGTAAACAACACGGGAATTATTATTTCCCCCAATATAGTTAAAATAATCGACAATGGAAAACCGCCATAACTTAAAACCAGATCACAAAATGTAGTATTTTAGATGTTTACAAGTAATGTCACTTCACAAAATCAGAAAATCCCAAGCAATTATTTATTTTTTGTCGTTTTTTGATAAACTTTTCGCTATTATTTACTAGTAAATGTCAAGTGGTATCTGATTTAGAATGGTTTCAAAAAAATCCGCGTGGCGCTACGATCTTAAAATTTTTCCCCTATACGCTTCTCGTCCGCCATCAGCTGTTGTAAGCAGCGCCGCCAACGTTAGTTTCAGTCGCGATTAGCAAACCCATCAAGCAGTGTTGCCAACTATAGTAAAATTAAAACAAGTAAATTTAAACTAAAATCACAATAGAATTAAAATTATTTATATAATAATGCTTAACTTGCAGTTAAATAAATCTAATTAAATATATATGTCAGTATTAATAAAAAAAATTAAAAAGTAATATTACTTTCTACACTTCTTTATTATAAATGATTTAGATGTTCTAGATTTAGTTTATAAGTAAAGGTAAAATAAACAAATAATAAATTATAAATAACAGAAATAAAAAAAAGGATTTTTTTCTTATTACCACAAAAAAATAATAATAAGTAAGTAAATAAAGAAAATAAATAAATTAAATGAAGAGTATAAATCGAGAACTACTAATATAACTTTTTGTCAAGCATTGTTATTTCCTGCATAGGGGAAGTATTTTAAGATCGCAGCACTATTTCCGCATACTTGGAACCTTCAAATATAGACATTCGTTACATATAAACAACGTGAATTTTAATGTTTACTGGTGGTTTTTGTAATTTTGTAACAATATTAATACTCGTTTTTATGCAATTATATTTTTATGCAAACATTTTTTATAAAAAAAAACGCGATAGAATGTCTATTTCTGTAGTTGCTAAAATCCCACCAGATGTCATATCGCTTAGCAATTTTTCCCTATACCTCACGGCACTGCCAAAATGTATTCGTTTGTGAATAATAAGACAATATGCATGTGGAAATTCTTTATTACCCTGATCACATTCAAATAGTTTCTCTCCAAAATGTATCTGTTTATGTCAAATGAGATGTGATGACTCTGTAAATACTAGATCACATTTGAATGTTTTTTTTTTTCAGAATGTGTTCGTTTGTGGGTCATAAGATTTGATGAATGTGTAAATGTTCTATTACACTGATCACATTTGAATGGCTTCTCTCCAGAATGTATTAACTTGTGACGAGTGAGATTTGATAAGCATGCAAATGCCGTATTACACTGATCACATTTAAATGGTTTTTCTCCAGTATGAACTCGTTTGTGTTTTTTAAGTAGTACTGACTCTGTAAATGCTTTATTACATTGTTCACATTTGAATGGCCTCTCTCCAGAATGTATTCGTTTATGTCTCGTGAGATTTTCTGATCGTACATATGTTTTATCACACAGATCACATTTGAATGGTTTCTCTCCAGAATGTGTTCGTTTGTGAGCAATGAGATTTGACGAATCTGAAAATGCTCTATTACACTGATCACATTTGAAAGGTTTTTCTTTAGAATGTGTTCGTTTGTGTGTAATGAGATGTGATGATTGTGAATATGCTTTATCACACTGATCACATTTGAATGGTTTCACTCCGGAATGTATTCGTTTGTGAGTAATGAGATCTGATGAATTTGAAAATGCTTTACCACACTGCTCACATTTGAATGGTTTCTCACCAGAATGTTTCCGTTTGTGAATAATAAGAACTGATAACCGTGAATATGATTTATCACACTGTTCACATTTGAATGGCCTCTCTTCAAAATTCTTTTGTGCAGAACTAGGTAGTTTCTTACATTCGTTTGATATTGATGCGGGTTGTTTAATCTCACTTATTAACATTGACCCATCTGGACCCTCTTCTGGATTACTGGAAGATTTTCCTCTAACTGTAAATTAATTTACATTAATTAATGAGACATATATTAAGTAATTGAAAGAGGGCGAAAAGAATAACAGTATAGTGTAGGGTTTATCGGTCTTCAAAAACTGGTTTTTAAATTCAAACCCCGGTTATAAATACGAAAAGGAATATGTAAATATTAATTAATTATTAAACTAATTAGACCATTCTTCTGAAGATTGCCTAACAAGCCGAAATATATATCAAGTTCTAATAAAATATTTTGTTTCTAAAAGAACTTGTTTAGCTCTGCCGCATAAAAAAACAAAATTGTCTTGATAGTTGTCAACTTTCGGTAGAAGATGGTACACGAAAAAGAAAAAGAGATAAATAATAAAAGTTATTACGAAATTTCTACATCTAGCAAACTATTAGTTCTTGTAACTCGAGATGTGCAGATATCCATGTCCGTATCCGCAGATATACCCAAGACAAAACATCCGTATCCGCTGATATTGTTGAGGATATCATACGGATATTTTTATTAATAACTAGCTGAGCACCCGTGCTTCGCTACGGTATATTGACGATCTCATTAGTGTCATTAGTGTAAAATAGTCAGTTTGTTTTTAAAGTTTTTAGTCGATATCTCATTTGTCCTAAGAGATATTGAGGAATCCGTGAAAAAACATTTTACTCTTTTTCACTACATAGAGGTCGAACTTCAAAAAATCGTTTCTTAGTGGGTTCTTACGTCAAATTTAGTAAAAAAAACAAACTGTAATACTTTTTAAATATTTTAAAAAGACATATGTGCCAAAAAGGAATGTTAAACCTCAATAAATGAAGGAAATACGAAGGGTTCTAAACCCTGAATGCAGATCCATCCTTTTAGTGGTTTGGTTAGGGTAAAATTTTAAAATAAGATTAAGTTTAATTAAGTATGGGTAACTTTTGTAAGCAAAAACCAAGTCAATATCTCAATAGTCCTAAGAGATATTGAGAAATCCTTGAAATCACATTTCAGCCCTTTTCACCCCCTTAGGGATCGAATTTTGAAAAGTTCCATATTAGTGGATGCTTACGTCATGGGGGGAATATATTTCCCGAATTTCATGTCTCTGTGGACGTTCTATCGAATAAAAAATACCAATTAACCCCGTTAGGGATGAAATTTTAAAAAACTGTCAAAACGCTTACTAAATATTTTAAATAGAAAGCTAAGTAGGTTTCTATTTAATAGAAACCTATGTAAGGTTTCTATAATTCTCCCCAAATGTATATTCATCCCTTTAGGGGTTGATTAGGGCAAAATCCTGAATTTCTGTTACAAACATTTGTATGGGTAACCTTTGTAAGCAAAAACCAAGTCGATATCTGATTGGTTCTAAGAGATATTGAAGAATTCCTGAAATCATATTTCACCCCCTTTTTACCCCCTTAGAGGTCGACTTTCCAAAAATCTCTTCTTAGTAAATAAATTTTGCGAATTTCAATTTTTCTATGTCAAAAAAACGTTCTATCGAAGAAAAAATACCCATTTACTCCCTTTTTTTTTTTTTTTTTTCTTTACTGATAATATTTACAACTAACCAAAGAGGTTAACCAGTAAATTTAATAGCTACTAATACCATGTGTGGAGTTGTCACTCAGTAGTGAACCTCCAGTATATAATAATTATAATTTACCCCTTTAAGGGTAAAATTTAAAAAAACTGTCAAAATTATTTCGAGATATTTTAAAAAGAAATCTATGTGCCTAAAAGGAACGTTATGACTCAACAAACACAGGAAATACGACGGGATGTATAATTCACCCCGAATGTAGATTCACCCCTTTAAGGGTTGATTAGACATAAAATACTGAAATAAGTTTTTGGCATTTGTATGGGTAATCTTTCTAAGCAAAAATCAAATCGCTCATATCTTATTGCTCTTAAGAAATATTAAAAAATCCTTGAAATAACATTTCACCCTTTAGAGATGCAATTTTAAAAAATTGTCAAAACCATTTCGAGATTTTTTAAAAAGACAACCATCAGCCAAAAATAAATGATATGACTCAACAAATACAGGAATACGACGGGATGTATAGCTAAGTCCGAATGTAGTTTCACCCTTTTAGGGGTTGATTAGGTAAAATCCTGAAATAGATTTTTTGGCCTTTGTATTGGTAATCTTTATAAGCGAAAACCAAATCGATATTTTATTAGTCCTCAGAGATATTAGAGTATCATTGAAATCACATTTCACCCCTTTTAACCCTTTAGGGGGAAATTAAAAGAACTGTCCAAAATATTTCAAGATACTTAAGAAAGACACCTATGTGCCAAAAAGGTATGTTATAAGTCAACAAACACAGAAAAAACGACTGCATGTATAATTCACCCCGACTGTAGATTCACCCCTTTAGGGGTTGATTAGGATAAAATCCTGAAATAGGTTTTTCGGCATTTGTATGAGAAAAAACCAAGTCGATATTTTATTGGTCCTAAGAGATATTAAGAAATCCTTGAATTCACATTTCAGTCCTTTTCACCCTTAAGGGATGCAATTTTAAAATACTGTCAATATTATTTGGAGATATTTTAAAAATACACTTATGTGCCAAAAAGAAATTTTCTAACTCAACAAACTCAGGAAATACGACAGCATGTTTAATTCACTCCGATTGTATATTCACCCCTTTATGGATTTGATTAGGTCAAAAATCTGAAATAAGTTTTACGGCATTTGTATGAGTAATCTTTGTAAGCAAAAATTGGTCCTAAAAGATATTAAGGAATCCTTGAATTCACATTTCACCCCTTTTCACCCTTTAGGGACGTAATTTTAAAAAACAATCAATACTATTTCGAGATATTTTAAAAAGACACTTTTGTGCAAAAAAGAAATTGTATAACTCAACAAACACAGGAAATACGACAGGATGTATAATTCACCCCTTTAGGGGTTGATTAGGCAAAATCCTGAAATAAGTTTTTCGGCATTTGTATGAGTAAGTATTGTAAGAAAAAACCAAGTCGATATCTTATTGATCCTAAGAAATATTAAGGAATCCTTGAAATCACATGTCACCTCTTTTCACCCTTTGGGGCTGAAATTTAAAAAAAAACTGTCAAAACTTTTTCGAAATATTTTAAAAATACACCTATGTGCCAAAAAGTAATGTCACATCTCAACAATCACAGGAAATACAACGGGATGTATAATTCACTCCAATTGTAGATTCACCCCTTTAGGGGTTGATAAGGACAAAATCCTGAAATTAGTTTTTCGGTATTTGTATGGGCAATTTTTGTAAGCAAAAAGCAAGTCGATATCTTATTGGTCCTAAGAGATATTAAAGAATACTTGAAATCACATATCACCCCTTTTCACCATTTAGGGGTGAAATTTTAAAAAACTGTCAAAACCATTTCGAGATTTTATAAATAGACAACCTATGTGCAAAAAAGAAACCATGTAACTCAACAAACACAGGAAATACGACGGGATGTAAAATTCTCCCCGATTGTAGATACACCCCTTTAGGGGTTGATTAGGACAAAATCCTGAAATAAGTTTTTCGTCATTTGTATGGGTAATCTTTGTAAGCAAAAACTAAGTCGATATCTTATTGGTCCTAAGAAATATCAAGGAATCCTTGAAATCACATGCCACCCCTATTCACCCTTTGGGGCTGAAATTTTAAAAAACTGTCAAACCATTTTGAAATATTTTAAAAATACACCTATGTGCCAAAAAGTAATGTTACATATCAACAATCACAGGAAATACAACGGGATGTATAATTCACCCCAATTGTAGATTCACCCCTGTAAGGGTTGATAAGGACAAAATCCTGAAATTAGTTTTTCGGTATTTATATGGGTAATTTTTGTAAGCAAAAAGCAAGTCGATATCTTATTGGTCCTAAGAGATATTAAAGAATCCTTGAAATCACATATCACCCCTTTTCACCCTTTAGGGGTGAAATTTTAAAAAACTGTCAAAACCATTTCGAGATATTATAAAAAGACACTTTAGTGCCAAAAAGAAACCTTATAACTCAACAAACACAGGAAATAAGACGGGTTGTAAAATTCACCCCGATTGTAGATTCACCCCTTTAGGGGTTGATTAGGGCAAAAAACCGTTTTAAGGTTAAAAATAAGACAAAAAAAACTAGGAATACAATAATATGAAACATACAACTAATGTAGTTTTAAACGATCGACTGACCTGTATCGTGTCCAGATGCACTCTCCTCATAATCACAGTCATCTTCACGTTCAGGCTTGATGTCAATCTGATCAGTGATGATAATATTAGTGTTGTAGTTATACTGGGATATGTCGTCAGTAGATGATATGATGCATGTCGTCCGAGTATCACGTCTATCTGAAATATAAATACCCATAGTTGGAAAATAAATATTTTTTTCAGTTGACTGTCAGACAAGCACTTTAAACATTCACTATCTGTTTTTTTTTTCCTATCGTTTCAGTTCAATGATAAAAAATCAATAAAAGTAGTTCTACTGACCAACGTTTGTGATAGCTGCATTCGCCAGTGCATCTGCTTCACATTCACTGGTATCCAGAGGTTCACATTTGATATAAATAGCCTCTATGTTTGTGTTGTTATGGTATACGTTGTCTGTAACTCCAACTCGCATTTCTGTAATAAACACATGCTTGTGAAATATAAAAGATTTAACTATTGTAAATATATACAATATATACACGGTGTAACAAGATGAAACACTTTTTTTTTTTTTTTTCACCATTTATTGTTTTCCATATTTACATAATGTTATATATTTTATAATTTAGTGTCTACGATTTTTATGTTATTTATTATTTTGTAAATAAATGGTCGCCCTTTTGAACTGGTTAAAATTAAAGTATGATATTTTGATATCCTTGTAAATCTGATTTAATGTACTTTCAAGAAAAAGAAATTAAAGTACCGATTCCCTATGATAGATAAAAGTGTTGGAACAATTTCCGCTGAAACCGGAAGTGATGCAGAATTCTTATTATAGTCTTTAAGTGGGCCCTTTTGTCTAGTTTAACTTTTCTTGTGTAGAATTTTTTGTATCTCTTAAAATAAAGAAGTTATTCGATTTATATGTGCGGCGTTTCAAACAAACACCCTGTATATATACACCTAAGAGAAAAATCGAGTTCCCTCTATATTGTCACGGCTACGGTAGATTTTGGAGTTGGATTACTAAGAATTATGAACAACAGAACTACTGGCGTATTGATTTACACTTTGAAAATAAATATAGAAACTATATAACCTAACTACTTAAAAATTTAAAATGACCAATGTTAAATAAGAAGAGAGTTGATCTTGAATACCATTTGTAGAAACAAGAAAATAGAATAGCTAATGAAAATACTTAATAAATATTAAATTGTGTTTTGAAGGTTTAAATATAAAATAATGACACTGAAACATTCCTTCAAATAATATATTTATATTAATACTGGATGTAAAATTTGGATCTGCAATGCAACATTAATCAGCAGCCTTGCAGACCGAAATGTTACACCCCGCAGGGGAAGTTCATAATGGCCATGACACCTGGCCATTTGTTGAGCTTTCGGGCCTGATGATCCCGCATACCCTCAATCACGCAAGGGAAGTTCATCATGGTCGCAACACCTAACCATATCGAGCCTTTGGGCCTGATGATCCCACGTACCCTGAATCACATATCATCATTTGGGAGGAGACAGTTCAGTGAAGCCGATTGTGGGAATAGGCTTATCTGTGCCACTAGACAAGTATTCGTGGGTCTGTGGGAGTGGCTGCAGCTCGACAGGTTCCAGAGTTGGCTACTCTAGGTTCTCGAGCGGGTCGAGCAGCCCGTGACTACTTTCACCGATGCTATATCATCCTGACGTGCCTGGCGCAATGAGCCGGTTTGCGGCCAACGTCCCCTGTGTGGGGCTCCCTGGTGGATAGACATGGCAGGGTTATGAAACTGTATATACGGGTATGGCGACTATCCGGAGGGATAAAAATTTCTTAAATTCCGCCAAAGTTGAGAGTAAAGTCCGTAAAAAATCAAACAAGAGACCTCGTCGTGATGCTCAGTCATCCGATGAGGGATGAGTAAGGCCTTCTCCCAAGAAGGTAGACAGATCAGTTGAGTTTTGTGCGTCAGTGCCTCGTTTTCTTGTCATGGAGATGCAAGAAGAGGGTAAATCTTTTAAAGAGATGTCCCCCTTCTTTGTTGCCAGTACGCTGGGAAAAACGTGTCCAACTGGTATTAGGTCGGTAAGAAAACTGTCGGATGGCACATTATTGATTGAAGCAGAAACTGAGGCCTCATCCACGCTTCAGAAATGCGAAGGATTTGGCGAGTATCGTATATCAGTACAGCCACATAAGGCACTGAATACTTCTAGAGGCGTCGTTACGGACCGTGACCTTGCGTATGTTACGGAGGAAGAGTTTGTGCAGGAAATGGCACCGCAAGGTGTCAATGTGTTGATTATTTATATATTATATTTGGTAAATCAATTCGCAAGTAAAGAGAAAATATATATTTATTTGAGATGACAGAAAACACTTCTTATTTTATATTATATTACATTACACTCATATGTTATTTTATGTATATCACTTACTATGGTAACTATACAATGATTAATTTTTAACGCGATGCTTCCAACACAATGAATGTAGGAAACTTAACCCCCGAAACGGTAAGCCTTCTATTTCTATGGTGGTATCTTTCGCTGGTACTAGGTGTTCATCATCGGTTTCACGACTTCACGCCACTACCCAACGTACTTAGAAGAGAAGGCTATCCAGGTCATCAAGACGCAAGATAGGATACCGTATTTTGACGCCAAGAAGAAGTACAAAGAGACTGCGCCGGTCCTTCTTGCGAAATCCTTCGCACAAGTAGCTGCAAAGAAGACCGCAAGTGTCAAGACTCAGACGGAGTCAGTGCTTCGTCCGACAATAAAAGCGTCAGTAACAGCTGCGCCAAAAATGTCCGACACGGAAAAGGTGGCGGAATCGGTCCAAGAGAGCAGTATTCAGACCCCACAATCAGGGGGATCGGGTATGAATAAATCCCCCTCCCATAAAGGAGAACGCACTCAACCTCAGTTCTCCCTAAGGAGAAGACCTAACAGTCTTCTCCACAAACGAGAAGCGACCAGAGAACGGTCTCTTCTACAAAGCCCTTATCAGTCACTCTTGAAAAGGAGACTGATAAGGGTTCCGTTCAAACAATCAAAAAAAGAGTCCAGTGTATCCATCAAAACACCTGGACTACCAAATGAAAGTGTAGCCGAGAAAATGGCTGTAGACCCGCAACCTAAGGGTAAACCAAAAATCATTAGGCTGCGGGGTAACTCCCCTAAACAGAAATGATCGGCTCACTAATTCAGTGGAACTGTAACGGTGTATTTCAGCTATATATATAATAGTGAGTTACTGAATGTAAATTAGTTATAAATTGCTCTTTACTGACCATTTTCCCATTCAGTCTTTAATTCTGTCCCAGTCTTCATGTCATATTCTTCAGTAAATTCATGTTCTATCTTAATGTCAATTTCTTTTTTAACAATATCACTGTCTCTGATAACACCAGGGTGCAAGTCATGATCTGCCCCAATACTCATATTCATTCCTGAAATAAAAATATACTGTCATAAAAAAAATTATGTAAAGTGTGAATTTTCACACATTTCGGGCTTTTGTAGGTATTTAATAAGTGCAAGAAGCCAACAGAATGCTGGATGTCTAAGAATATTTTTTGATAATCATTTTTATTCGTTATTTAAGTACCAAGAGCTACCATTTATTTATTTATTATTTTTTACTTAAATTTAGAAAATTTGATCACGTTTGTTTCTGTATTTGCTTCGTCTTTATTAAATTAAATCCTTATTAATCTTCATTAAATTAATAAAAAATAAATTGATAAATGGCTTCATTTTTTTCAATTTCATAAACGTATTTCCCGCTATTAACAATGTATTATTTGTTTTATAAGTATTTCACAACCAAACATGATTTATTCTTGTTGGATACCTTAAAAACAAAATACTAAACTAATTCAAACCATAGGTTGAATCATAGGGTATAATGGTAGATGCTCCGCTTCATGTGTGTAAGAAACCTATACCTTACACACATGAATTCGATTCTCAGATGTTATTTTTTTTTTATTATTATATTACATATATGTAGACATATACTACCTTAGCCATAAATACAAAAAATCTATAACATTAATAGCCATAATATTTCCATTAATTAAAAAATAATAAATTTTGTTTAAAACACAAACTGCAATATTTTCTAAAAACGCATCTGATCAATAATTCCTTCGGCTCATTATCATGTACATTATCTATATTTTTTTAGTTTTTTTAGAATAGACTAGAATCTATTCCAAACGTTTAAGCCGAACTAAACAGTATTTTAACTTTCTTAAGTTATCACTAGGTCATTTTAACGGCTGAATGAGGCTTTTGTTAAACAAAAAGACGAAAAGCCTAATTCAATCATTAAAAATTACTCGATTTAAAAATAAAGTTCATCAAAAACACAGCCAATATACCGTGTGGTCATAATTTCTTGTCAGTTACATAACAGTAAACAATGAGCTTAAAAATATCAAAACTGCATTCTAGCTCTTATCCAATTCCAATTTAACAAAGAACCAATCAGTAACGATATTGTATTGATAACTTCATGTTGTTCGTTAACTCAATGGCGTGTAGAGAAAAAGTAGTGGTTTTTGTTAAGATATATTATTGTTGTTGATATTATTGTTATTAAGATTGTAATTGGAAGACGATTGTTGATCGAGGTTAGCTCTTAGAGGTAGGTGAAATATTGAACATACATAACCCAATATAAAAATCGAATCTACGTCTATGTGTGCATGTCCTTGGAAATAAATTTGATAACAAAATGTTTCTGTCAACTATTGCATAACTGACAAGAAATTATGACCGCTCTGTATAAAGTTTACATTAAAATATACAACAATTAACTTAAATGAACATGCTATGTCTATGCCGGCTTGACAGAACACATGCATATTACTAAAATACCTTTACTTTAAATTTATTTTATACACAAAATGAGTTCAAGATGAATTGATGTATTAATAATAGGGATTAGTTGTTAAACTGAATCTACTCACTATAACAGAAATTTATTGCTTGAGAATTAGATGACTTCTTAAAACTCTGTTAAGAATTGTTAATATAAATTTAAATATTCACGAGTGTTGTACATGTTGTCTATGTTTTAGACATAAAACAAATACTTGTTAAAAAATTAGAGGCTCAATTTTATTAAACAAATGCTTGTGAAGTTAGCAATGGATGGAGCCAGCAACTAATCAGCACGGATAGTAATAATACAGCCAGCATTGCCAACCGTATCATAAATACGAGAGTCTCAGGACCAACGAGGTAGTATAACATATAGTCACTGGATTATATAAAGTAGCGCAAGCCTTTGAAGAAGCCGACAGACCCCAGAGTTTGATTGGCAACATTGCTTCCCCTCTTAAGCAAACTAAAGCAGCAATTTTTACGTTCTTAAGTTTGCGTCTGCGCTGTCACATCTCTCTCTCTCTCTCTCGCTCTCATTTAATAACCTCCTTTGTCAGCGTTTGGAATATTTAAGGTTAACTTCCATTTAAATTTATATTGGGCTCAACAGCGCTATGAAGTGACGTCAAGCGGACTATAACTGAACTAAGCGAAACGAGTAATAGTTTATTGTTTACATCTGGTTTACATGTGTTTTCTCGTGTAGTTTGTATTGCTTTTAAAAGTTAGTGTTGCAGTTTGTTTGTTATATTAACTTTTGATAGCAATTATTATTCTTTTTTATATTACTTTGTTATAATGAGTTATTATAACACAAATTGGTGTGTGTTTGGCTGTCACTCTAGAAAAGGAAGTAACAAAAATATTTACTTCCACTATTTTCCAAATGAGAAACAATTTGTGAACTGTTAATAAATTTGGTGCTGTGGAAGTGATAATAACAAACTAGTATTTATTAAACAAATTAAATAGAAAACAAACACTAAATTATAAAAATCCTTCTCGAACATAATTAAATATCTACCCGGGTAATTTTAATGCAGAATTAGGGCAAGCGGTCTCAAATTCTGTACGCAGCTTTTCTAATACATTTTCACTGAACTTTCAGTGCCTGCTTTTGTTTTTAATCAATTTATTTAGGCAAGGAGTTTCTAACTGAGGTTTCGGTTCATACTGTTGTAAGACAGGTTTCTTAAAAGTAGACCACAGGCATTTTAAATATGTGCTGGTTAATATTTCCATACTCAATATATTGTTTCTGGAACAAAAAGTAAAACCAACAGAAACCACACAAAAAAAGATAAATCAAATATTTCACAATCAATCAATGCCCTGATCTTGGCTTCTTTCATTTTGGTTTGTTAACCACCTGGCACAAAATAATAGGATAGCTGAAATGTGTTTGCATGTAGTTCCTGCTTTACATGTGCAGGACATATTTAAAACTTCAACATCATTACTAAATTTTAATTTCCCAGTGACTTCGTGAGGTGGTGTTCTCAAACTGCTTGTTTGTAAACATAACCCACATATGTCGACATGCTCATCATTTTTGTCCAAAATTCCGCACAACATAAGATTTCCGGCGTTTAACAACTCTTCTCCTTCAACTACACACCTAGAAGAAGGTATTGCACTTAAAAAATTAAAATAATTTAATAAAGATAGCTGTTTATTATCCATTGCAAATCGATGATTTAACATGTAAACAAATATGGACAACTTTCACATTACTCGTTTCAATCAGCTGTTCATAGCGCTTGTAGCGCCGCCATCGGGCATTGTTGTATCCAATATTATATCCATTTTATTTAATGAAAATTAAAAAAAAAAAAAACTGAAATTGTACCACAATTTTGTTATAGTGCATCTTTGATTAGAAAAATCGTGATTACAATGTTTAAAATAAATATTTTGGTAGTACTAGTTTCTTATTTTTGTACTGTTGGAATCACTGAATATCATTTGTGTAAAATAAATTTCATAAATAATATTAATATAACCTGAATTTATCAGTATATATTTAAGATAATTAATAGGTTTCTAAATTACATACAAGTTACCGTAGCGATTCTCGCTGACTAAACGTTAACATGATACCCCTAACCATTCTTAGTATTAAGTAATTAGATAATATGCTAGAGTAGGTAATTTTGTAATGTAACATATTCACATTTTGTATTTTTGTAAAACAGTTTAGAATCAGCTTCCTTAGAAATAAGACATACTTTGTAATATAAAAAAATAAATCTTTTAAAAAACAAAGTTGTCGTGTGAAGAAATATAATTGGCGCAGTCGACTAGGATTTAGTCAACGGTATTAACGAACATAATATCGTTTCGTTTTAACGATTTATTGACCAACCGAATTACAGTTTCCAAGTTTTAAAGTGTGAACACTTATCGCGAAACGTTAAGTGAAAGACTAAGTGAAGTTAAACGAACAATCCTCCAGTTGTGACGACAGCCAAGACGTCTCCGAGCGTACATCGTAGACAACGGCACCAAGTTCCAGTGAACCGCTCACCAGGATCCCGTCCATGGAGAAAAGACTACTCTACACGCTGATATTTGCACTGTGAGTAACTTATGTCTTTTAGAGGCCCTAGAGAAATTAATAGTTCAGATTCTGACTCCGATCGTGAAGATTGTATAACAAAAATTAGTAACAAAGATAAATTTTTCAAAAGAAAAAACTTAAATAAAACTAGCAAAATGAATACCTCAACACCCGTGAACGTTGTACCCCTTTTCCCAATCTTGAAAAAGGAGTACATTTACATGATTCCCGAGTTCAAAGGTGAACGCGAGCTTTTACCCAGGTTCACAGAAATTAGTGAAAAATTAGTAACAAAATTCTATAATACAATTGATATTAATGACTTTCAGAACGAATATCTGATGTCAAGTATCTTAGCCAAAATTAAGGGTGAAGCCGCAATCAATATTTCTAGTTGTGTGATTACCAATTGGTCATCACTTAAAGATGCGTTACTTAATACATACGCAGACAAAGAGACATGTACACGTTAAATATTGAAATGTCGGAATTAAAACAAACGTATAACGAGTCTGTCTTTGATTTCTTTAATAAGCTGCAACACTTGTTAAATTTACAAATTTCGCATATAACGACACATGCTAATGCTCAAGAAGCAATTTACCTGTGTCAGTATTTTAGAAACTTTGCACTAAGAATTTTATTGAGGGGTTTGAAGGACCCCATTGGTCAACTGATGCGTGCAAAGAACCCGCTTGATTTGAATTCAGCCTTGAACATGCTAACAAATGACTTCCAGTTCGAGTCTGCGTCAAAACCAAACAAGCCTCTAATACAAACCAAAATCGGTAATAGATCTAACTTTAATAATAATAAGCCAAATTTAGTAAAACCTATGCAGTCCTCGAACAGTTTTTATAAACCGTATTCTGCACCCAACAACTCAGCATACAAAAATAATTATCAAAATTCACAACCAAATAAATTTATCCCTCCTAACCTAAATAACAGAACACAAGTCTTTAACAAACCCAGTCAACCAAAACCCACTCCGATGAGCATAACAACCAATAGAACCTTCCAACCAAGACCTGGCCCATCCAGACAAATACAAAGACCAGTAAGACAAGATTTTATTTCCGAAGAGTTATTTAACATTGACGAAAATACGACCGAATATGCAATTGATCCTAATTTCGAGGAATCTGTCAATACTCTTGAAAATCCGTCTGACTATTCGGAAAATGTCTCCTATGGTTCTGAAGACCAAAATTCTGAAAATCATTTTTTAGAGGTAGATGCCTCGATTCCAGATCTGTACCTAGAATAGAATCACTAAATTTAACAAATAACCCAAGTAAACTCTCTTTTATTATTTTACCGGAGCATAACCTAAAAGCCCTTATAGACACAGGTAGTACAAAATCATTTGTTAAACCAGAAATTGTAGAAGAATATTTCAAAAATTCAGTAATTTCAGATCCTTTTAAAGTCACAACCGCTCACGGATCTTCCTTAGAAAAATTCAGCTCCATAATTCCTGCCTCAAAAATTTTTAATTTAAAACAGAGACTAAATTTAAAATATCACATTTTTAATTTTCACGATACTTTCGATCTACTGTTAGGTATGGACAACTTAAAATTACTCAAAATAATAATTGACACGAATAAAAATTTACTCATTACTCCTAAAACACAAATAAAAATTCATGGTCAAAATACAGAAAATAAACCGAACGTTAATAATATTTCGAACTTTAGTAACCAACAAATTTTAGAACCAAAAACAGAAAAAGTGATAAAAGTCCGCGTAGATAAAAAGAACGGTGCTATTTTAATACCTAATTATAAAACAAACAATCTAATTGTCCCGGAGTGTATCTCAGTAGCGGAAAACTTTTACGCGTACTGTACCATCATGAACACTAGCGATAACGAAATTCATTTTAAAACATTAAAACCTCTAAACGTAGAATCTTTTTAACGATTACAAAACTTACAGTAGTCCAAATCTTAATTCAATAAAAACCGAAAAACCTAAATTTGACATGTCTTCTATTCGCACAGAACACATGAATTCAGAAGAAAAATCGGCAATAACTAAATTATTAAAACAATACTCGGACGTATTTCACTTGGAAAATAATGAACTTACATTCACTAATCAGATTAAACACGCAATTAAAACAAAAGACGAAATCCCCATTTATACTAAATCATACAGGTATCCGGAGATACATAAACAAGAGGTACGACAACAAATAGAAAAAATGCTAAATCAAAACATTATAAGACCATCCAATTCCCCATGGTCCTCTCCTATTTGGGTTGTCCCTAAAAAGTTGGACGCTTCCGGCAAACGAAAATGGCGCGTGGTCATTGATTATAGGAAACTAAATGAAAAGACAATTGACGACAAATATCCCATTCCCAACATTACTGACCTACTAGACAAACTTGGACGCTGCCTATACTTTACCACAATCGATCTGGCTCCGGGTTTTCACCAAATCGAGTTAGAAAAGAACGATATTCAAAAAACAGCTTTTAACACGGAAGACGGTCACTTTCAATTTCTGCACATGCCCTTTGGATTGAAAAACGCACCTGCTACCTTCCAAAGAGTAATGGACAATATATTAAGAGGATTAGTAGGAACCATTTGTTTAGTATACCTCGACGATATTATCATTTTTTCAACCAGCCTAGAAGAACACATTGTAAATCTAAAATTTGTACTTGACAGACTTAGAAAAGCTAACCTAAAAATACAATTGGACAAGTCGGAATTTTTGAAGAAGGAAGTAGCCTACTTAGGTCACATCGTCACACCTGAGGGCGTAAAACCCAATCCTGATAAAATTTCCGCCATATTAAACTATCCGATACCCAAAACTCCTAAGCAAATAAAAGGTTTTCTTGGACTTTTGGGGTATTACCGTAAATTTATAAAAGACTAGCTGAAAACCCGTGCTTCGCTACGGTATATTGACGGTCTCATTGGCATAAAATCCGCAGTTTGTTTTTAAACTTGTGTATGGGTAACCTTTGTAACAAAAAATCTAGTCGATATCTCATCTGACCTAAGAAATATTGAGGAACCCGTGAAAAAACATTTTACTCCTTTTCACCAGATAGGGTTCGAACTTGAAAAAATCCTTTCTTAGTGGGTTCTTACTTCATACTGAAAAATGTACTCTCCGAATTTTTTATTTTTAAGAAAAAAATACTAATTTACGCTTTAGGAGTGAAAGAAAACTGTCAAACTGTGAAAAATATATGCCAAAATGGAATGTTATAACTCAACAACCGCTGGAAATACAAAGGGTTCTATAATTCACCCCGAATGTAGATTCACCCCTTTAGGGGGTTGATTAAGATAAAATCCTGAAATACATTTTTCGGCATTTGTATGGGTAATCTTTATAAGAAAAAACCAAGTCTATATCTTATTGATCCTAGTAGATATTAAGGCGTCCTTGAAATCACAATTCCCTCTTTTCACCCTTTAGGGGTGATATTTGTTAAAGGTAAAAAACTGTTAAAAGCATTTCGAGGCATTTTAAATAGACACAGGAAATACGACGCGATGCATAATCTACCCCGTTTGTAGAATCACCCCTTTAGGGGTTGATTAGGACGTAATCCTGAAATAAGTTTTTCGGCATTTGTATGGATAATTTTTGTAAGCAAACACCAAGTCGATATCTTATTCGTCCTAAAAGAATTAAGGAATTACTGAAATCACATTTCACCCCTTTTCACCCTTAAGGGGTTAAATTTTAAAAAAAATGTCAAAATCAATTCGATATATTAAAAAAACAACACCTATGTGCCAAAAAGTAATGTTGCAACTAAACGAACACAGGAAATGCGACGGGATGTATAATTCATCCCGATTGTAGATCCACCCCTTAAGGGGTTGATTAGGACAAAATCCAAAAATTCTTTTTTCGGTATTTGCATGGGTAGTTTTTGTAAGCAAAAACCAAGTAGATATCTTATTGGTCCTAAAAAATGTTAAACAATCCTTGAAATCGCATTTTACCCCTTTTTACCCTTTAGGGGTTAAATTTAAAAAAATTGTCAAAACATTTCGAGATATTTTAAAAATACGCCTATGTGCCAAAAAGAAACCTTATAACTCAACAAACACAGGGAATACGATGGGATGTATAATTCACCCCAATTGTAGATCCACCGTTTAGGGGTTGATTAGTACAAAAATCCTGAAATATATTTTTCCGTATTTGTATGGGTAATCTTTGTAAGCAAAAAGCAAGTCGATATCTTATTGGTTCTAAGAGATATTAAAGAATCCTTGAAATCACAATTCACCCCTTTTCACCTTTTAGGGGTGAAATTAAAAAAAACTGTCAATACTATTTCGAGATATTTTAAAAAGACATCTATGTGCCAAAAATTAATGTTGCAACTAAACGAACACAGGAAATACGACGGGATGTATAATTCACCTTGATTGTAGATCCATCCCTTTAGGGGTTGATTAGGACCAAATCCTGAAATAAGTTTTTCGGTATTTGTATGTGTAATCTTCGTAAGCAAAAAGCAAGTCGATATCTTATTGGTCCTAAAAGATATTAAGGAATCCTTGAAATCACAATTCATCCCTTTTCACCCTTTAGGGGGTAATTTTAAAAAAATGTCAAAGCTATTTCGAGATATTTTAAAAAGATACCTATGTGCCAAAAAGTAATGTTGCAACTAAACGAACACAGGAAATACGGCGGGATGTATAATTCACCCCGATTGCAGATCCACCCCTTAAGAGGTTGATTAGGACAAAATCAAAAAATTGGTTTTTCGGCATTGGCAAGGGTAGTTTTTGTAAGCAAAAACCAAGTCGATGTCTTATTGATGTTAAAAAATCTTAAACAATCCTTGAAATCACATTTCACCCCTTTTTAGGGGTTAAATTTAAAAAAGTTGTCAAAACCATTTCGAGATATTTTAAAAAGACGCCTATGTGCCAAAAAGAAACCTTATATCTCAATAAACACAGGGAATACGACGGGATGTATAATTTACCCCGATTGTAGATCCACCTTTAGGGGTTGATTAGGACAAAATCCTGAAATATATTTTTCGGTATTTGTATGGGTAATCTTTGTAATAAAAAAGCAAGTCAATATCTTATTGGCTCTAAGAGATTTAAGGAAACCTTGAAATCACAATTCACCCCTTTTCACCCTTTATGGGTGAAATTTTAAAAAACTACCAAAATCTTTTCGAGATATTTTAAAAAGACACCTATGTGCCAAAAAGTTATGTTGCAACTAAACGAACACAGGAAATACAACGGAATGTATAACTCACCCTGATTGTAGATCCACCCCTTTAGGGGTTGATTAGGACAAAAACCTGAAATATGTTTTTCGGTATTTGTATAGGTAATCTTTGTAAGCAAAAAGCAAGTCGATATCTTATTGGTTCTAAGAGATATTAAGGAATACTTGAAATCATAATTCACCCCTTTTCACCCTATAGGGGTGAAATTTTAAAAAACTACCAAAACCTTTTCGATATATTTTAAAAAGACTCCTATGTGCTAAAAAGTAATATTGCAACTAAACGAACACAAGAAATACGACGGAATGTATAACTCACCCCAATTGTAGGTCCACCCCTTTAGGGGTTGATTAGGACAAATTCCTGAAATAAGTTTTTCGGTAATTGTATGGATAATCTTTGCAAGCAAACAGTAAATCGATATCTTATTGATCCTAAGAGATATTAAGGAATCCTTGAAATCACAATTCACCCCTTTTCAACCCTTAGGGGTGGAATTTTAAAAAACTGTCAATACCATTTCGAGATATTTTAAAAAGACACTTATGTGCCAAAAAGTAATCTTGCAACTAAACGAACACAGGAAATACAACGGGATGTATAATCCATCCCGATTGTAGGTTCACCCCTTTAGGGGTTGATTAGGGCAAAATCCCGAAATTGGCTTTTCGGAATTTGTATGGGTAATACTTGTAAGCAAAAACTAAGTCGATATTCCATCGGCCCTAAGAGATATTAAGTAATTCGTGAAATCACATTTCACCCCTTTTCATCCCTTAGGAGTGGAATTTGGAAAAATCCCTTCTTAGTGGGTGCTTACGTCATGAAGGGAATATACTCTCCGAATTTCAAGTTTCTAGGCCCAGGGGTTCGGGCTGGGCGGTGATGAGTGAGTCAGTCAGTCAGTCAGTCAGTCAGTCAGGACACTGCCTTTTATATATATAGATTTTGCCCGTATTACTAAACCCCTTACAAAATGTTTGAAAAAAGACGCGATTATTAACATTAATGATTCCGAATACGTAAAATGTTTCCAAATATGTAAAAATTTACTCACAAATGGACCGTTACTGCAGTATCCCGATTTTACCAGAGAATTCAACTTAACATGCGATGCTAGTAACGTATCCTTAGGGGCCGTCCTGTCTCAAGGACACCCACCAAATGATTTACCTATCGCGTACGCTAGCAGGACCCTTAACGAAACCGAAATTAATTACTCTGCCATCGAAAAGGAGCTCCTAGCAATTGTATGGGCGACTCAATATTTATTTGGGCGTAAATTCAAGATCTACACAGATCATAGACTATTACAGTAGCTCACTTCATTAAAAAATTGCAGTCAAAAACTAATTCGCTGGCGTCTTAAATTAGAGGAATACAATTTTGAAATCGTGTATAAAAAAGGCAAATTAAATACTAACGCCGACGCACTAAGTCGCATCCCATTGACAAGTGACAATCCTCTACAAATTTTGAAAGAAAATGCAACATATGACACCCCATTAGCCGAGTATCAAAATTACTTAGAGCACAAACAATACAATTTACTCAACTCCAATGTAAACAAAATTTTGGAAGTTGAAGAGGACCTTTTCAATGCTCCTCTTGAAGACAGCTTAGTCCATTGCGTTAGCAAGGATTTAAAAATGTCCCACGGTTTAGGAAAATTATTTAGAGAAAAATTTCAAAATGTAGAAACGCTAAATAAACAAAATCCGAAACTTTTTAATGTAGTATATTTAAAGTTTAGAGACCGTTATATTGTGTACTTAATTACAAAATCTAATTACTACGACAAACCTACAAGTCAAGACATGTTTTACTCCTTATTAAATCTTAGAAATTTCTGTCTAAAGCATAAAATTAAAAAACTGAGTATACCTAAATTAGGTTGTGGAAAAGACAATTAAAATTGGTCGGATGTCAAACTTATGATTCAGTACGTGTTTAGGAATTCAGAAATTATCATAACCGTTTTCAAACTTCCTAGATTAGAATTGAATGCAAATGAGTCTAACGAATTTGATGCCTTCTTTACGTACATGGACGATTTTAATAAAAATTTCAAAAATAATGCCAGCCAGTCCATGATAGTCGAATCAGACGATATAATCGAAATTATCGACGATAGTAACTCAGATAGTGGCGCAACCGTACATTCGAATAGAGAACACCCCATAGTAGGAATTCCTGTCGTAGACAGCCCTGTAAACATGGGAAAAAATCAAATTATAATTTCGCAAGTTGCACATAGCCCTAGTAGTCCACAGATCACTAAACATCACGATCTTAAACAACGTATTTCTATTCAATTTTCAAAATCAGACTATGAAAAGGAGATAGTAAAATTTATAAAAGATTACATCGCTCCAAAAGTAAAATATCACGTTTATTTCAAAGATGAACTTTATGAAAAATTCAGCGTTGTTTTGCAAAATTATTTTAAAAATTCAGAAATTAACATGGTCAAATGTACTCAGTTCCTAACAGACGTAGAAACGGAAGAAGAAATCATTGAAATTATAAAAAATTATCACGAGGGTAAAACGAACCACCGCGGCATCGACGACACAGAAACGCGAATAAAAGAATTATACTACTGGCCCAAATTACGCGAATCCATCCAAACGTATATTAATAGATGTGAGATCTGCCAGATAACCAAATATGACAGGAACCCGTTGAAATTAAAATATAACGTGACGCCCACAGCAAATAAACCGTTTCAGATAGTACATATAGACAGCATTACCTTGGAAAGCACAAAATTCTTGACCGTAATAGATTCTTTATCTAAGTACGCACATGCGTACAAATTAAACTCAGCCCAAGGAATTGAAATTGTCAATAACCTATTGAGATTTTTCTCGCATCACGGTACCCCAGAACAAATCATTTCGGATAACGGGTTAGAATTTAAAAATTCCCTTGTCAAAGAATTATTGGAACTTCATAAAATCAAAATCCACTTTATATCCTCACAACACCCGGAATCCAACGGCGCAATTGAAAGATTTCATTCGACATTAATTGAGCACATTCGGCTTCTTAATAACCAAACCGAATATAAAAAGGAACCTATAGACGTGAAGGTAAATTATGCTCTTATCGCCTACAATGATTCTATACATTCAACAACAAAATTAAAACCATTTGAAATTATATCCGGAGCCTTAGACACAAAATCACCTTTTAATATAGAAATAGAAAGACAACTATTGAACAATTACATAGAAAATCACAAAAATAAAATGAAACTATTATTCCAAAAGGTTAACGAAAAACTTCAGGCAAGTAAAGCAAAGACGTCAGAGTACCACAATAAAAATCGCGAAATATTACCGGAAATCCCAGAAACCGTGTATGTTAAAAACAGACAGAAACAAGCTAAAACGAAAAATAAATACAAACGCGAAAAAATAAAATCTTTAAATGAAAATCTAAAAACGGCAAAAATTAAAACTCGCCACGGTAACACATCTGAAAATATTCACCTATCTAACATAAAAAGACCTAAACAAAAAACTTACAAATTTAAAAATCTTCCAGGCTGTTCGTATGGGACAAGGAGCAATCTTAAAAGATATCTCTAATAATCTCGGAGTTCTACCTATAAATTTGGGCCCAGCTAAACTAGAAAAAACAGAACACACTTTCGTGCATTACTTCAATCTAGAACCATTATACGAAGAAAATGAAAATTTAAAAAAACAATACCAAAATTTAAAAAACGGAATTTTTAACAGCACTCTCTATACGAGAAAAGAAATTGATAATTACGGCAAAATTGTTGAATTTTTACAAAAATCCACACAGGTAAAAATTAACAACATAAAAATACATCCTAAAATTAGGAATAAACGCGGATTTATTGACGGATTGGGATCAATAGTAAAATCTATATCCGGTAACTTAGACGCCGAAGATGGCAAAAGATATGATAAAATTATAAACCAATTAAAAGGTAAAGTAACTAACATACAAGAACAACTTAAATTCCAATACAGTATTAACGAAAAAATTATCGAAAATTTCAACTCATCCGTTCAGAATATTCAACATAACGAAAGATTGTTAAAAACAAGAATAAATCAATTAAACAGCATAGTCAATGACAGAATACAACAGACAGACATTTTATTCGCAAAAGACTTATATAACCAGTTAATAATTCTCTATAACGCAATCTTGAATGTTCTTCAAGATGTAGAAAATTCTATAACCTTTTGCAAATTGCAAACCCTTCACCCAAGCATCATAAAAACTACGGAATTCTTTGACGAGTTACAAAAAATTTCAAAATTTTATAAAAACCAGTTACCTTTTGATCTAACTTATGAAAATATATTGGACTTCGAATCTATCATAAAAATTAATTGCAAAATTGAAAGCGACCAGATAATATACTTTCTATCACTTCCAATAGACTTTGAACAAAATTATGATTTGTATTATTTACGACCCGTGCCTACAAAACACGAGTCAGAATTTGTTACTATTATACCAGATATCAAATATCTTTTGAAAAATAAAAATAACATAATACCTCTAAACGACATATGTACTAAAGGCAATAAAGTGTTCCAATGTCGCCGTCATCTACAGACAAATTACAAATCTAAATGCGAAGAACAAATATTGCTGCAAGGAGACCCAAAGTATTGCCAATATACGAAATTAACCATCGAAGAAAACAAGTTAGACTACATATCCAAAATAGATCAGTATTTAGCAGTATTCCCGAATGAAGAAAACATCATCATAAAATGTTTACAACAAACAGAAACAAAAACGCTAAAAGGAATATTTTTGATAAAAAACGATCACTGTAAATTATTCCTAATGGGTCTATTCTGTAAAAACATGTTTACAGTACTGTATCACTATAGCGCTGTAGTGAGCTTAGCACTGTAAAGTGCCAAGTTACGGCGGCTCTGTAAATATTGAGCATTAGCTATTCTGTAACACATTCTGTAATTTCGGTCGATTTAAACTTTGCTTACATTGTAGCTAACTTCACTATGTTTATTTTTAACCTCAAAATTTAAGGTATTGATCAATGTCATCGATCGGTAAGTGTATATATAATTTGTATATACACATATACTCATGTTTTTTACGTTTGTAATTTTTATTAATTATTGTTATAATTTGTTTATAAAAATAAAAGTTTCTCTTTGCATCTTATGTATCTTTATTCCATATAAACATATTTTTTACATCAAATTATGCAATGGACTCGTGAACATATAAATTCCTAATCTGCTTTCCAAAATCATATCTTGATTAACTGTTAAAAAAAGTTTTAAATAAGTTTTTGAAAATTTTAAATTCTTTTCAAATATTTTACCATTTGGTACAGGATCTTCATTATTTTCAGGTTCAGGATCTTCATTATTTACAGGTTCAAGCTCATCATCATCAATGTCAGCATAGTTAGGTATTCTTGCTTTTGTTGCTATATTATGCAAAACTTACTCTTCTTTCACTCCACGTTTTTCTTCCCTCGTAGTGGGGAACTTTATATGAATTGGCATTAGATGTGTTGTTATCAGATAACAAATTTCTATTATCGATCTACTAACCATAGAGTGGCTCATAGAAGTGAAATTGTGAGCCCCTGTAGTAGCCTGATAGGATCCATTACTTAAAAAATACAATGTTTCTAAAACCTGTATATAAAAATATATAAATGGTAACATGTATGCATGAAAAAAAAGGTCCACTATATAATTCATTGATTGTGTTTATTACTAAATTTTTATGCAATCTAAATAACTTCATAAAATGATTTTCAGGGATAGAAAATGGATTTTCTCTATCCCTTAACAATCTTTTTTTGACTCGTATATAATTTCTAAAAAAAAAGTTTATGTGTGGTTGTAACGTGATATTTTAAGCATAATTACCTGTTATGATCCTCTTGTTGTAGTTGCATTAGAAATAGGACGAAATTTGGATCATTAATTTTTTTTTAGGTGACACGAACAATACCACTTGACTTCTATACAGTACTGTAACTGACTTACGGCCAGAAAAATATCGCCATAACTTTACAGAGATATTTTACATCGGTGTAGAGTTTACAGAGCAACGCGTGTCAATACAGAATAGCACTTTCCTTACAGCGCTGTATTTTGCAAGGTTATAGCGCTTACAGCGGTAGAAAACTCATACAGAATAGGCCCATAAATCAGCAAGAAATAACTTATAACAACAAAAGTTATTGGACACCACTGATCTTAAACAATGTGAATCTCCAAATACAAAAACCAAGATTTTCAAACTTTACCATTCAACTAAAAACTTTAAAATTGGAAGAACTACCATCGAATCCTGCCATACCAATTCACCAAAATTCCAAAATCATCCGCAACATGCCGAGCCTATGGACATTGATTCTTTACATCGGAATCCTAATCATTACCTGTTCGATCATCACGAAGTGGATCAAAAAGAAAATCAAGGAAAACTCCAACAAAAATCAAAATTCACAAGGACATACAACCGAGTCAAGCCCAAAACAAGGTCAAGAAGACATCGAACTTCCAGGAGGAGCCTCGTTCCAAGGGGGGAGGAGTTACCGTAGCGATTCTCGCTGACTAAACGTTAACATGATACCCCTAACCATTCTTAGTATTAAGTAATTAGATAATATGCTAGAGTAGGTAATTTTGTAATGTAACATATTCACATTTTGTATTTTTGTAAAACAGTTTAGAATCAGCTTCCTTAGAAATAAGACTAATATAAAAAGTAGTAATATAAAAAAATAAATCTTTTTAAAAACAAAGTTGTCGTGTGAAGAAATATAATTTACATTTAAAATATAATATGATCGAAAAAAAAGTTTAGTAGGCCCTGAATTTAAAATGTTAAGTGGACAATTCTATAAATATAAAAATAAATGAATTCTATCTAGACACCTTTTTTTCTCGATCATATTGTATAACAATGCTTCAGACACTTTCTAAATTTAAAACGGACATATTTTACCTCATTTATTCCATGATAAATTTAAATTTATCTGACAAATTATAAAGATGTATATCTATAATCAATGCTGGGTAAAATACTTTTATTATGTATTCGAAGTACTGAATACAAATACCTCTTTTTTAAGGAAAAACATAACATATATATACATAACATTTTAATTAAACATTACTTTTTAGTAATTAAAATACTACGTAATTGAAATACAGTTCGCAACTCTTAAAATGCAATTTACGGCAATATTATTAAAAGCTGAAAGATGATGAAAAGGTAAAATAGTAAAAGAGAAAAAATAACACAACAAATCAATCATAAACACAATACGGCGCCGGCGTTTTTCTTAGCAATAGCTGAATAAAATAAATGAAAATTAGGCAACTTGTTATACTCCTCGGAGCAAATCCCCCTTTCATCTCCGCAGGGTCTTGGCTTCATAACAAACAATGCTAAGGCATAGAGCGTGCTGTGTCTATTTATATGAAGTCAATACTCGACAGTATGAACCATAAAGATAGTAAGAATAGAGTTCGCAATACTGTATAAAATGTGGCAACACGGCGACTACTGAGACACCGTGGTACGAGGGATCAAGTTAACTGAAGAATGACGGGTTATTTAAATTTCACTATTTCCAGGGGGTATTATTATTGAATGCTAGAATTATATATAAAACACCAAAATAAACACTTTTTTGCTCTTACTAAAAATAGTTTATTGTTATTATGAATATAACAATAAAAAATTATATTAGTAAGACCAAAATAGTAATTTACTTTGATGTTTTATATAATTATAACAATATCTGTAAATTTGAGTACATTTTAGGAGAAATAAAACAAAATATTATTTCACTTATATGTTAATTAAATTTTTTTATTATTATTTAGACACTAGGCACATACAAAATTAGTGTTGATACTGAAACCATATAATTATTGTACACAATATAATTATTAAAAATTAATTAAGAAAAATATAACATAAAACATAACAATAGTATTTGGGTGAATGTTACTCACCGGTCCGCTTATGTTAACATTCAAATAATTAATTTATAATGGGTGTTTTTTTTAGAGGTATAGAACTTTAAATTGCAATAAAACAACGATGGATTATTCGATTGACATGAATTTTTTTTTATTCGAAAGATAATCTTGTGGCATTACATTTTAAATATGATTTCTGGCATATGACCGCCACGGCTGGCTCGGATGTAGTCCAATCTGGACGTCCAATTTTCGATGACTTTTTCCAACATTTGTGGCCCTATATCGGCAATAACACGGCGAATGTTGTCTTCCAAATGGTCAAGCGTTTGTGGCTTATCCGCATAGACCAATGACTTTACATAGCCCCACAGAAAGTAGTCCAGCGGTGTTAAATCACAAGATCTTGGAGGCCAATTCACAGGTCCAAAACGTGAAATTAGGCGGTCACCAAACGTGTCTTTCAATAAATCGATTGTGGCACGAGCTGTGTGACATGTTGCGCCGTCTTGTTGGTATGATTTAATGTAATGCCACAAGATTATCTTTCGAATAAAAAAAAATTCATGTCAATCGAATAATCCATCGTTGTTTTATTGCAATTTAAAGTTCTATACCTCTAAAAAAAACACCCGTTATTATAAACGAATGCACAATGATTATTAACCAATAAAAAAATCAGAACTATAAGTGTTCGCACGTGGCCAAAAAGAAAAAATATACTAAATCTATAAAATATGGATATGTTAAAACCTCCACAAAACCAATATTAGAGGGGAATATTGATGATCAGTTCAAGAAATGGAAACAAAGATGCAAGTTATACTTCACAGCAAGTTGAGCAGAAACAAAACTTAACGATGAACAAAAAGTAGCACTGTTGTTACAAAGTATAGGAGATGAGGCCCTGGAAGTATATCAAACTTTCAACCTAACAACAGAAGAAAAATTAAAAGAGCATTTTGAAAATTTTTTAAGAATATTGTACACCAATTAGAAATGAAACGGTACTAAGACACATATTTTTCATGCGAAAGAAGAAAGAAAATGAGAGTATGGACAAATTCATCACGGCATTAAAAAATCTGAGCGCAGAGTGTGACTTCGGGAACTTAAAGGGCAGCCTATTCAGGGATCAGATCATCTTAGGCATCTCAGAAATAAGCTTAAAGGAAAGGCTAGTTAAAGAAAGCTTTAGACGATAATAAAGATCCTTATATGGCAATTTTAGAATTGCGGAGAGCGCCAATAGATAATAAAATGCCGTCACCCGCTGAATTACTATATAATAGGAAAATAAAAGGATTAATACCGAACTTTGTCACGGGGGGGAACCCTCGGAAAAGTTCCGCAGGTACACCCGCAGGAGGACGAGACAGTGCTAGTGCAAAACCGTCTCGGTGATGTCCTCACTCGTGCGCACTTTACCCTAGACTAGCTCAGTCGCGGGTTCCGTCCACTATGCAGCTCGGTGTGAAGCACCGGTCAAACTTAAGCGCTCTGAAAAAGTAATGATGACGAAGGTGTTGACACAGAAAGAATGCATGATAAAGTTAGATGAGATTTATTGAGCAATTAAAATATAGAGAAATGGAATACAATATAAACAATAGTGAACGACATGAATAACGAATGACAAAATATAAACAAAACAGACAATGAAATATGAAAAACAATAGAATATAACAAAAGCGATTTGAATAATCGGAGAATAAGTCAGAAACTCAGACGTTTGCGAGACGTCTGAGGTAAAGACTGAAGATGAGGATTGAGAGGGGAAAAGGAGAAGTTGGAAGCCGGCGAGGCGATAGGTGTCGCCGCGTGTCTTCGCGTCTTCTTCCGTTTGGGCGTCTCGGCGCCGAACAGTTCTACGAAGAGCTGTTTGATCTTCCGTCGTGTAGATGTTGCGACGCTGGACGTTGTTGTTTGTGCGGCTCGTACAGGGGCCGATGAAAATGTTAGTTGGTATGGCGTTGACGGCGTTCGGCGATAAACCGTCCGACAAAGCGTAGGAGGCGTCCTCGGCGGTGAAAATAGTGATGGTGGCCGAATGGAAGTCTCTGGTGGTGGGTATTGGTCGGTGGCGACTCGTTCCCACGGTATTCTCACGAGGAGCTGAGAATTTAGAGGTGCGACAAGCACTGGTTCGAACGGGGTCGCGACGGCGGGCGTCGGGACGTCGTTTTTGTGTTGAGTGTCGATCTGGATTGACGGCGGGCGTCTCTGTGGATGGACGGCAGGCGTCGCTGTGTTTGGACGGCGGGCGTCGATTTGGTAGGCGTTACGCTGGGTAGCGTCGGGACGTCAGGCGTCGGATTGGTAAGCGCCGGCTTTATGCGTGGAAATAGCCGAGCTCTGGGGTCCGCACGTTGATAGAGGTACGCCTGTACCTTATCGCTGACGAACGCGTACGGTTTAACGACGTCTATCGTGTATAGATGACGACGGTAGTAGCATCGCTGGACGTAGCGGCGGTGAGCCGCCCTGCCTCGATGTCGGATTGGTGCCAGCGTGGGTGGCGTCGGGACGGCGAGCGTCGTGTTGGTTGAGCGTCGGAGCGGTAGTCTTCTACGAAGCGTCGCGACGGCGGGTTTTGAAATGTTGTAGGATTCGAGGTAGGTTGAAATGAAGTTAAAGTTTTGCGTTGTAAAAATGATTCTAAGTTGAAAAATAAAAATAACAAAAATGATTCTAAGTTATTTTTATATTTTGCGAAAAAACGACAAACACATTTACAAAAACATACACAAATAAATATAAGTCCCAGAGTCGTGACACACTGAACAGTTTTGCGGCGTATAGCCAGAGGCAGATAGCCTATTGTTGATTTCGGCGTAGAGCCAGAGGCAAATAGCCTATTGATGAGGTGAGCTTGTGAGAAACTGAGGAATGATTGAGAATCACTCTTCTTTTAAACTATTTTGCGGATTTGGTAAAGAGAGGGAAAGTTATGTGATTGGTTGTTGAAAATATGGTAGGGTAGCGGAATGCGCAGTTCAAAGTGCGCAATTCGCGGTAAAGACAGTGAATTACGCGGAATAAAGTAGATCCGCGGGTCTCAATCGATGGCGCGAATCATGACGATTCCAACGATAGGTGATAGTGTGGGGTGGGAGGCACCCCACACGAGATATCGACAGAAACGCGAGATATCTCCTGCAACAATTCCTCCCCCATGATTCACGCGCACCATGATTCACGCGCATCGTTGAGAACCGTGATCGTAGACATAGTATATATAAACACAATATTCTTAAAAGTACGCGTACTACGCAGAGTACTGAAATATTAAGAAAGAAAAAGTAGAGATAAGAATAGAACATATGAAAAAGAGTACATACATAATAACAAAGATAAAAAAATGTTTTTGAAAAAATAATGCACTGAAAGTGTCGTGGGACAAGTTTCGTCTGCACTGTATAAAGCGTCTTACAATGTTTTGTTTGTTTACACTCACTGGGGTAGCACTTTTGTGTCTATGGGGTGAGCGTGATGAGGGGGTTAGGCACTGGTGGAAGGTCCCGGTGTTGGTGACGGATCATCCAGCTCGTCGTCGGGGGGGGGGGGGGGGGTCTTCTTCCATGGTGTCTAACGGAGAGCGTGGTTCGTCTTCGGGCGAGACGGGACGTGGAGCGGGCTTCACATCGTAAGCCGGAACACGGACGGGTGTTCCGTCTCTGTCGACGGTGTAGACGCGTCCGGAGTGCAGCTCTCTGATTGTGTATGGCCCTAGCCATTTTGGATGAAATCAGGCATGGAATTGCCGCTTGGCATCGGATTGCGGATGTAAACGGATCATCACCTTTCCGCCGATGTCGTGTGGTTCTGGGGCTTAGCCCCCGGCATATCGGGTTTGATACCGGAGCGTATGCTGGCGAATGTCGTCCAGACGTTCCGCGCGTTCCTCCTGGAAGTCCGGAGGTTGGTCAGGCCGCTGCAGGCTACGGTCCCCTGGCAGTGGGAGCTCATACCCTAGCAGAGCTTGACTCGGTGAGCAGCCGGTTGCTGCGTTACATCTGATTGGCGCTCGCGGTTTGAGCGGTGCTGCAGGCCTATTCGCGCCTGGCTTGTGAGCTGCGCACGTTAGGCAGCGTTGTATGTATCGACGTACATTATTTTTGACATCTGGCCATAGGTATCGTTGCGCTATGGCGCGATGTGTCTCTTCGCGGCCCGGATGGCCGGCTTTGTCGTGGTGTGCTTCCAGCACCTTCCTTCGCATGTCAAACGGCACGTATAGCGGGTTTTGCTGTCCCGGTGGGGCTATAAACCAGAGTAGGCCGTCCCTCTCTATAAGAGCTTCATGGTAGGCCGCGTTCTCTTGATTTATCGGTTCGCGAAGCTTCTCCAGGCATTCACGTGTCCGGTCATCCTGACCCTGACACTCCTGGATCTGATCGGGGAGAGGTATCTCGCCGAACAGCGCATTGATGTGCCCGCGCTCGGGCGGCAACAAGCGTTCCGTTTCCTCGTCGGGTGTTTTCCCGTCGTCTGGCTGTCTTGACAGTGCGTCTGCGAGTTCGTTCTCTCGCCCTGGGCAGTGTTTTAGTGTGAAATCAAACTCTTGCAGTATGAGAGACCACCGCAAGAGTTTGGCCTTGTCTGCTTTAAAACGATGAAGCCACGTTAGCGCCGTGGAGTCAGTGATGACCGTGAAGTGCCTTCCTTCCAGGAGAGGCCGGTATCTTTTGACTGCCCAGACGAGCGCTAAGCACTCCTGCTCGTTGATATGGTAGCGTCTTTCAGTGTCTGTGAGACGGACACTACCATAACTGATGATGCGGCGCTTCTCGCCGTCTTGTTGAAATAGTACGGCGCCTAAGCCGTGTCCACTCGCATCCGTCTGCAGTGAATACGGTAAGTCCGCTGAGGGTCTGTGTAATTGTAGCGGCTTTTGGAATGCGATCTTGATGTTGGTGAGCGCGGTCTCTGCTTCAAGTGTCCACTTGAACGGCTTCTTTGTCGAAAGAAGTGCGGTGAGCGGCGCGCTGATGCTCGCGAAACCTCCGATGTAGTCCCGCACCCAATTACACAGCCCTAAGAACTGTCTTAGTTCTTTCCTTGTTTTAGGCGTCTTAGCCTCTGTCACTTGACCCCGCAGGGGAAGTTCATAATGGCCATAACACCTGGCCATTTGTCGAGCTTTCGGGCCTGATGATCCCGCGTACCCTCAATCACGCAAGGGAAGTTCATAATGGTCGCATCACCTGACCATAAAGAGCTTTTGGGCCTGATGATCCCACGTACCCTGAATCACATATCATTTGGGAGGAGACAGTTCAGAGAAGCCGATTGTGGGAATAGGCTTATCTGTTGTCTCTTTGATCTCCCACTTAAATTCCTACCCACGTGTTTGCCGTGCGTGGAGACCCGTAACGCCGGAGAAGAGGGTCCTGGTCGGTTGAGGGAGACTGCTGCCCGCGGACAGTACGATCCCAACACGCCTTCTTTGGCCTCGGATTCGGTAAAACGGGAGGCTGAGTCTGGTCAGCTCAGTCAATCGGCTGGTGTCACGGTTCATGAATAGAGTGGCTCCACTACTGGATCGTGGATGCCGGGGTAATGCCGTGCCACTAGACAAGTATTCGGGGGTCTGTGGGAGCGGATGCAGCTCGCCCGGTTCCAGAGTTGGCTACTACTGGTTCTCGAGCGGGTCGAGCAGCCCGTGACTACTTCCCCCGATGCTATATCATCCTGACATGCCTGGCGCAATGAGCCGGTTTGCGGCCAACGTCCCCTGTGTGGGGCTCCCTGGTGGGTGGGCATGGCAGGGTGATGAAACTTAGTATACGGGTATGGCGACTACCCGGAGGGATCAATTTTCTTTAAATTCCGCCAAGGTTGAGAGTAAACTCCGTAAAAAATCAAACAAGAGACCTCGTCGTGATGCTCAGTCATCCGATGAGGGATGTGTAAGGCCTTCTCCCAAGAAGCTAGACAGCAGATCAGTTGAGTTTTGTGCGCCAGTGCCTCGTTTTCTTGTCGTGAAGGTGCAAGAAGAGGGTAAATCTTTTAAAGAGATGTCCCCCTTCTTTGTTGCCCGAACGCTGGGAAAAACGTGTCCAACTGGTATCAGGTCGGTAAGAAAACTGTCGGATGGCACATTATTGATTGAAGCAGAAACTGAGGCATCCTCAACGCTTCAGAAATGCGAAGGATTTGGCGAGTATCGTATCTCGGTACAGCCACATAAGGCACTGAATACTTCTCGAGGCGTCGTTACAGACCGTGACCTTGCGTATGTTACGGAGGAAGAGTTTGTGCAGGAAATGGCATCGCAAGGTGTCATTGAATGTAGGAAACTCAACCCCCGAAACGGTAAGCCTTCTATATCTATGGTGGTATCTTTTGCTGGTACTAGGTGTCCAGCATCGGTTAAGGTGGGGTACAACGTTTGTAACGTTCGCCCCTAGTATCCCAACCCGATGCGATGCTACAAGTGCCAGCGTTATGGTCACACCTCTAGTCGTTGTGGCAAACAGTCCATCTGTGCCAACTGCGGGCAGGATCAACATGAAGTTGAAAACTGTCCAAACGCGGCACACTGCGTGAACTGTAAAGGTGCGCATGCATCGACTTCACGCCACTGCCCAACGTACTCAGAAGAGAAGGCTATTCAGGTCATCAAGACGAAAGATAAAATACCGTATTTCGACGCCAAGAAGAAGTATAAAGAGACTGCGCCGGTCACTTTTGCGAAATACTTCGCACAAGTAGCTGCAAAGAAGACAGCCAGTGTCCAGACTCAGACGGAGTCAGTGCTTCGTCCGACAGTAAAAACGTTAGTGACAGCTGCGTCACAAAAGTCCGACACGGAAAAGGTGGCGGAATCGGTCCAAGAGACCAGTGTTCAGACCCCACAACCAGGGGGATCGGGTCTGAATAAATCCCCCTCCCATATAGGAGAACGCACTCAACCTCAGTTCTCCCCACCACCTAAGGAGAAGACCCCACAGTCTTCTCCAAAAACGAGAAGCGACCAGAGAATGGTCGCTTCTACAAAGCCTTCATCAGTCGCTCCTGAAAAGGAGACTGATAAGGGACCCGTTGGTTCTCACTGGATACCAGTGAGAACAAAACAATCAAAAAAGGAGTCCAGTGTGTCCACCAAGGCACCTGGACAAACAAGTGAAACCGTGGCCGAGAAAATGGCTGTTGACCCGCAACCTAAGGGTAAACCAAAGATCATTAGGTTGCGGGGTAACTCCCCTAAACAAAAATGACTGGTCCACTAATCCAGTGGAACTGTAACGGTGTATATCAGCGCTACGAAGAACTGCGACTGTTACTCTCCAATTTAGCGCCTTCGTGTGTTTGTCTGCAGGAAACAAATTTCACGGAAACCGACACATTCTCTCCTCGAGGATACTCCGTGTTTCGCACGGATTTCCTTACGGGGGCAAGAGCATGTGACGGCGTGGCAATTCTCGTTAGAGACACATTGTACCACGATCCTGTAGACATTGACACTGAGTTGCAGGTCGTAGCAGTTCGTGTTGCACTTCCCCTCCAGGTGACGATTTGTTCTATCTACCTTCCCCCTGGTGTTCGAACTGACATCCGAGATGTCGTGAACATCATCGATCAACTCCCACCACCTTTCATACTACTAGGCGATTTTAACGCCTACAATGTATGTTGGGGATCGGTGCGGAACGATCGACGGGGACGTCACCTGGAGACTATGTTGAACGATTTGAGTTTGAGCTTTTTGAACGACGGCAGACCCACGCACTTCTGTGCAGCAACGGGTACATTCAGTGCCATAGATCTTAGCGTCGTTTCAGGAGCCATCGCTCCGTTGTTCAAATGGGACGTGCATCACGACCTGTGCGGTAGTGATCACTTTCCAATCTTCTTAAGGCCTCTGTTCAATACTGTTACCGAATCCCGCTGGCCACAGTGGGTTCTTCGGAAAGCAGATTGGACCAAGTTCGCAGAATCATTCTCTCACGAGGATATTCCGAACTTGAGCGTAGACGAAGAGGTGAATCATTTCACGGATTCCATCACGAGCGCGGCTGAAAGCAGCATACCGCTGTCATCCACTCAGCCCCGTCGAGTTCCCGTTCCCTGGTGGAACGAGGAATGCGACTTGGCGCTACGTGAAAGGAGACACCTCTTTAATACATTCCGTCGTTGTCCAACAGAGACAAACATGATAGCCTTCCAACGAGCGAAAGCTCGTGCTAAGAGGATTGTGAAAGAAAGCAAGCGCGAATCATGGCGCAAATACGTATGCACCGTTACAGTTGCCACTCCAGTGGCCAAAGTTTGGGAGAAGGTCCGGAAAATATCCGGTCTAAATACAGCTACAGCCATTGCTGGTCTATCGGTAAATGGTAACGTAGTTACCTCAGCGGTCGAAATTGCTAACACTTTGGCATCTAATTTTGCGTTCAATTCTAGCTCTGAACATTATTCACCCGAGTTTCTAACTCGTAAAGCAGGCCTCGAATCTATACCTCTAAATTTCTTTTCTAGGAATGACGAGGTATACAACCTGCTTTTCTCTCGTGAAGAGCTAGATAGCGCGATGTCAAAGTGTAAGGATAGCTCTCCTGGTCCAGATGCGATACATTATCGTATGATCCGAAATCTTCCGGAACCATCTAAGTCTAGGCTTTTGAATGTCTATAACAGGATATGGACTGAGGGCAAGTGCCCGACCAAGTGGAAGGAATCTCATATAATTCCTATCCCCAAAGTCGGGAAAGATAAACACTTGCCCTCTAGCTATAGACCAATATCACTGACCAGTTGTCTCTGCAAGCTCATGGAGCGAATGATCAGCAAGCGTCTGATTTGGTTTTTAGAATCAAACGACTTGCTGGCCAACACACAGTGCGGCTTTCGCCGTCACCGCTCAACAGCAGATCATCTGGTCAGACTAGAGACAGCTATCAGGAATGCTTTCGTTGAAAACAAACACCTGGTAGCTGTGTTTTTCGATATTGAGAAAGCCTATGACACTGCATGGATTTATGGTATTCTCCGCACTCTGCATTCCTGGGGTCTCCGGGGACGCTTGATGTTCTTTATAAAAGACTTCATGTCGAACCGGCGCTTCAGGGTGCGGATCGGAAATACCTTGTCACAAATGTTCGCACTGGACAATGGGGTCCCACAGGGCTCCATACTGAGCGTTACGCTATTTTTAATTGCCATTAACGGTGCAGCTTCATGTATTCGATTACCTGTACAGAGTTCGATATTTGTCGACGACATTGGTATCTTTGTCGCCGGACAAAAGACTAGTACAATCGAACGTCAGCTTCAGCTGACTATCAATCGTCTCGATACATGGGCAACCGAAAATGGCTTTAAATTCTCGACCAGCAAAACTGTATGTGTCCATTTTAGTAGGAAAAGGGGTGTACATCCCAATCCTACACTCACACTAAATGGAGCACAGTTACCATTTGCCGATACTGCCAGATTTCTGGGTCTCGTGTTCGATAGCCGTCTATCTTGGCGGGCACATTTTTTGTCCGTCAAGAAAAAATGCCAAAAGTCGCTCAATTTGTTGCGGGTCCTCAGTCACAAGACATGGGGTGCAGACCGCACTGTCATGTTGCGTTTATATCGTTCTTTAGTGCGCTCTAAGCTGGACTATGGATGTCTAGCTTATGGGTCAGTTAAACACCAAGAGATAAGAATTCTTGACACTGTACATCACACTGGGGTTAGATTGGCCACAGGTGCATTTCGCACCAGTCCAATACTAAGCCTGCTGTGTGAAGCAGGCGAACCGTCACTGTACAATCGTCGTAAAATTCTATCCTTGCGGTATATGGCTGCACTCAGTGCCAAGCCAGATCATCCCGCGTATGACCCTATTCTACAAAATAGGCATACAGAAATATATGACAGAAAACCAAGAGCCAATAGGCCTTTTGGTCTGAGGACTTTCGACATTTTGGGCGATATTGATTTTAATATGCCTGAAATGGCAAGTTTCGTTTTGTGTGCTGTTCCACCATGGACGCTACCGCGTCCACTTGTGAACCTCACATTAACTAGGTTTGATAAAGATACTACGTTGCCTATCGAATACCAACATGAGTTACAAAGAACACTGGTCCCTAGGTTCGAGGATACTGTCATTTTTACTGACGGATCAAAATCCGGAACCAGGGTTGGGTGTGCGTTCGCTGTTTTGAATCCACGCCAACAGTTTCAGTACCGTCTGCACTCCATAACGAGTGTGTACACTGCTGAGCTGTACGCTATTTTCAAGGCCCTGTGTTTTGTTTCGTCAGAGCAAAGTCGGTCAAGTGTTATCTTGACGGACTCGCTGAGCGCTCTGAACAGTATCCAAGATCCAGATCCAGTGCATCCTCTTGTACTAAAGATCCGGTTGCTACTCCACAACCTGAATGCTCAGAATGTGAGGGTAGAGCTGTTTTGGATACCGGGACATGTTGGTATTAAAGGCAACGAAGCGGCAGATGCAGCTGCAAAAGCCGCCTCTCACAGACCTATGATTGATGTGAGTTTCGTTTTTCCAGATGACGCAAAGAGTCATCTGACACATCTGGTTTTAGACATGTGGCAACATGAGTGGAGCCGCACACAGAACGTTAAGTTACGACAGATTAAGGGAGACGTTAAACTATGGGGTTCTTCCTGCAGGATTAACCGCAGGGAGGAAACCGCCATCACACGCCTTCGTATAGGTCACTGTTGGTGGACCCATGGACACCTCCTTCGAGGTGAAGAGTCCCCTGTCTGTGAGACGTGTAACACAGATTTGTCTGTGTTACACATTTTAACCGAATGTGTACAGTTCGAGGATGTCAGGGAGAGGTTAGGCCTGTGCTATGACCTGTCAGTTGCCTTAGGTGACGACAGAGTACTCATGGACAGGCTGATACTCTTCCTGAGAGAATCGAACTTACTGTTTTATGTGTGAAGTCTTGCACCTTATTTTAATGTGTTTCTATTTATTGACTGTGATATTCGATGGTAATTGGCCCCTTTACAGCCTCTTACCATCACCCTGAGTCTGTTCAAATTTTCGAACAGACTTTTTATATTATTTATTTGTGTTTGTCAGTGCAAGACTTCTTTTATTGAGTATGCGTATTTTTAATGATTTTATTTATTTATTTATTTATTTATTGTCTAAATTTTTATTTTTAATATATAGTCTAGTCATTTAGATGGGCTGCGTTAGGCGCAAATAGCCTTTGTTGCTGTGCGCCAAAAATTTCAACTAACTAACTAACTAACTAACCTCTGTCACTTGAGTCAAGTGTTTCTCAAGCGGTTGTGTGCTATCCTCGGAAATTGTGTGTCCGAGATAGGTGATTCGGCTCTTGCCGAACTCGCACTTCTCTGGTGCGAGGCGTAGCCCGTGTTGTAGTAGGCGCTCAAACACCATCGCCAAGTGTCGTACGTGCTCCTCGTGCGTTTTTGAAAACACGATTATGTCGTCCAGGTACACTTTCGTGAATTTGTGCAGACTTCCTGCCAGCACTTCCTGGGACATAAGGCGTTGAAACGTAGAGGGGCTGTTGCGAAGACCAAACGGCATCACGTTGAATTGATAATGCCCTCCGTCCGGTGTTGAGAAGGCGGTAGCCGCCTTGGAACCTGAGTGCATCGGGATCTGCCAGTATCCCGATTTCAGGTCCAAAGAAGAGAACACGCGCGCCTCCCCGAGGTCGCGCAGTGTATCCTGGATAATCGGCATCGGCGACGGTTCGCTGACGGTTGATTCGTTGAGTTTCCGGTAGAAAATACAGAAGCGCGGCGATCCATCCTTCTTCTGGACTATGACTACCGGGCTTGAGTATGGAGACGTGGACGGGGATATGATGCCCGTCTCAAGCATCTCTTCTACTTGTTCATGTATGCTCTGACGCTTGGCGTCGCTAACTCGATACGGCGGCGTGCGGATGGGGTTGTCGTGTTTCAACACGATGCGGTGCTGAACGGTCCTGGTGCCGGCGTAGTGTCTACGGCTGTCGGTCACTTC
Organism: Liopterus haemorrhoidalis; assembly: GCA_963971575.1. Classification (NCBI taxonomy): domain Eukaryota; kingdom Metazoa; phylum Arthropoda; class Insecta; order Coleoptera; family Dytiscidae; genus Liopterus; species Liopterus haemorrhoidalis. The sequence goes on from OZ020613.1 coordinate 49,807,278, forward strand.
AGGAAATTTTCTAAAGATTTCATGGAACTGCTCTATGAGTTCCTGCGGGAAGCCGTGATCGAGGTCGCTCGCGTTGAGCGGTAATGGTTTATCCGCATCGGTAGCCTGGTCTGCGGCTAGCCAAAACGCGGTGTGTCGCTGACCGGTGCCGAAGTGCACACAGCGGCAAGCGATATCAAGTGTAGCTTGCTGTTGCACAAGCCATGGGTAACCCAGGATGCTGTCTACTCGTAGGTTCTCGCACACGAGGAAGGTTTCGTGGGTTGTGAGGCCATCTATTTCCACTTGCACAGTTTCCTCTCCAGAGGTCTTCATGCTGTGTCCCTCCGCGGCCAGTGGTATAGATTGTTGAGTTGGTTCGTGTGTACTAGCGATGCTAGAACGTATGCAGTTATACGCGGCTGCTGTATCTAGCAGTGCGTGGGTTTCGCGTCCGTTATTTTCGCAATAATTAACGGAAGCGTTGCGCCTGTTATGGCGTGAAGGGCTAGTCCGTCCACTATGCCCTCTACGCGTTTTTTGGCGGTTGTTGTTATGATGTTGAAGGTTGTGGAGCGCTGTTGCCGGCGGGCGAGACAGGAGCTCGTGGAGAGGTATTCCGTTTAGGAATAAGACAGTCGGCTTGCCAGTGGTCTCCCTGGCAAAAACGACAAGGGTACGGCGGTTTTGCCGACCCCGAAGTGGGATAATTAGGTTTGGCCTGAGAAGGCGGAGAGTATGCTTGAGCGCGCACAGGCGGTGGCGCATAAGGATAGGTTTGTGCGTGCAAAGGCGCAGGAGCTTGCGGTGGTGCGCGCGAGGTATGCGGCACGTAGGGACTAGATTGTGTGCGCGTGGATTGCGGCACATAGGCGGGCGCGCGCTGCGATGACGGCGCGATCGGCGGGATGTACGCTCGCGATGATTGAGCGACAGGTCGATGATCTTGTTGAGACTCGTCAAGGATAGTGACGAGGTCGAGCAACTCATCGAACGAGGCTAGGGTACGTTGTGCGAGCGCGAACCTGAAATCTGGTCGCATGAGACTGATTGTCGCTAACAACAATTCCGTCTCTGTGGACGCGCAGCGATGCGCTAGCGTCATTTGCCTCGCCACAAAATCCCTACCTGGTTCACGTGGGCCCTGAGGATCCGTCAACATGGTAATGTTGAAGCGGGCCTCAGCATCAGGGCCGTTGAAACGGTCTAGGAAACGTTTCCTGAACGTTTCCCACTCCATGGAGATGTTGGCGAGAGGCTCATACCAGCGTCTCGCCTCCCCAGTGAGGTTGTCCGCAACATCTTCCAGGAAATCCTCCTTGATGGTACCTATGTCGCGAAAATATTTTTCAATTTTCGCGAGAAAACGAGCAGGATCCTCGTTCAGTTTCCCGGAAAATTTCGGAGCTTTAATTGAAGAAGAAGGGCGCCAACGAGACTCTAAATGATTAGCCAGTCCGTCTCGTAGGAGCATGGCTAATTGTTGGACCGAATCTTGGTCGGGGGAATTATTATTAGAAGATGTGTTGATGGAGAGACGCTCGGCGTCTTCCATCCTCGAGAGACGCTTAGTTTGGCGTTTAGCCGGCATAGTGAGTGGGATTTTATCCAAGTGTCGAACTTGGATCGTGGGAGACCTTACGCTTAAGGCGAACGAGGCCCCACGTGCGGGACGCCAAAATGTCACGGGGGGGAACCCTCGGAAAAGTTCCGCAGGTACACCCGCAGGAGGACGAGACAGTGCTAGTGCAAAACCGTCTCGGTGATGTCCTCACTCGTGCGCACTTTACCCTAGACTAGCTCAGTCGCGGGTTCCGTCCACTATGCAGCTCGGTGTGAAGCACCGGTCAAACTTAAGCGCTCTGAAAAAGTAATGATGACGAAGGTGTTGACACAGAAAGAATGCATGATAAAGTTAGATGAGATTTATTGAGCAATTAAAATATAGAGAAATGGAATACAATATAAACAATAGTGAACGACATGAATAACGAATGACAAAATATAAACAAAACAGGCAATGAAATATGAAAAACAATAGAATATAACAAAAGCGATTTGAATAATCGGAGAATAAGTCAGAAACTCAGACGTTTGCGAGACGTCTGAGGTAAAGACTGAAGATGAGGATTGAGAGGGGAAAAGGAGAAGTTGGAAGCCGGCGAGGCGATAGGTGTCGCCGCGTGTCTTCGCGTCTTCTTCCGTTTGGGCGTCTCGGCGCCGAACAGTTCTACGAAGAGCTGTTTGATCTTCCGTCGTGTAGATGTTGCGACGCTGGACGTTGTTGTTTGTGCGGCTCGTACAGGGGCCGATGAAAATGTTAGTTGGTATGGCGTTGACGGCGTTTGGCGATAAACCGTCCGACAAAGCGTAGGAGGCGTCCTCGGCGGTGAAAATAGTGATGGTGGCCGAATGGAAGTCTCTGGTGGTGGGTATTGGTCGGTGGCGACTCGTTCCCACGGTATTCTCACGAGGAGCTGAGAATTTAGAGGTGCGACAAGCACTGGTTCGATCGGCGTCGCGACGGCGGGCGTCGGGACGTCGGGCGTCGTTTTTGTGTTGAGTGTCGATCTGGATTGACGGCGGGCGTCTCTGTGGATGGACGGCAGGCGTCGCTGTGTTTGGACGGCGGGCGTCGATTTGGTAGGCGTTACGCTGGGTAGCGTCGGGACGTCAGGCGTCGGATTGGTAAGCGCCGGCTTTATGCGTGGAAATAGCCGAGCTCTGGGGTCCGCACGTTGATAGAGGTACGCCTGTACCTTATCGCTGACGAACGCGTACGGTTTAACGACGTCTATCGTGTATAGATGACGACGGTAGTAGCATCGCTGGACGTAGCGGCGGTGAGCCGCCCTGCCTCGATGTCGGATTGGTGCCAGCGTGGGTGGCGTCGGGACGGCGAGCGTCGTGTTGGTTGAGCGTCGGAGCGGTAGTCTTCTACGAAGCGTCGCGACGGCGGGTTTTGAAATGTTGTAGGATTCGAGGTAGGTTGAAATGAAGTTAAAGTTTTGCGTTGTAAAAATGATTCTAAGTTGAAAAATAAAAATAACAAAAATGATTCTAAGTTATTTTTATATTTTGCGAAAAAACGACAAACACATTTACAAAAACATACACAAATAAATATAAGTCCCAGAGTCGAGACACACTGAACAGTTTTTCGGCGTATAGCCAGAGGCAGATAGCCTATTGTTGATTTCGGCGTAGAGCCAGAGGCAAATAGCCTATTGATGAGGTGAGCTTGTGAGAAACTGAGGAATGATCTCTCTCTCTCTCTATCTTATCCTGGCTCCACGTGTACCGGGCATTTTTCAGCCCTCCACACTTGTATCTGAAACAGAACACAAAATTAGTGCAAGAATGTATTTTGGACCGTCACTACCTGAGTGGTAGAGAGGGATTATTCATGAGGTGATTTGGAAAATTTTTGGGTATGGGTAATTTTCAAAATTGTTGAGGATTATAGCTTTACGGACTTAGCTATGGTAGGATTAGTGTTGTTCACTGGTGTAATGATGTGATTAGGGCGACTTTGGTAATTCCAAATGTCTTGGGATTATAGCTTTGGGAGATTAGCTATGGCTGGAATTGGATTATTGAACTATTAGGGTGCAATTAGGAAAGATTTTGGACGTGGATATTTCCAAATGTCTTCAGGATTATAGCTCTGGGAAATAGCTATGGTCGGGTTAGGATGGTTCTCGGCTGAGAGAAGGAATTTTTCGGTTTGGACTTTGATAAGTTCTCGGATGGTAGGAATGTTGTGATCTTTGCGAATGTCCGAGTTTCTTACGAACCAAGGCGCATTCACTGCTTAACGGAGGATGATGTTTTGAAGTGTTTGAAGCTTCGTGAAATGACCTGGGCTGGAGTAGGCCCATATTGGAGCGGCATAGGTGATGATAGGACGGATGATGGATTTGTAAATTGTTAGTTTGTTCTGAATGTTTAGTTTACTCTTGCGGTTTATGAGTGGGTATAACATGCGTTTAGCTGTTCGGACTTTTTGAATGGTATGGTTGGTGTTGGTGACCCAACTGAGGCGTTTGTCGATGATAACACCGAGATATTTTGCGGATTCGGACCATGGGATCTGTTGATCGTATATTAGGACGTGATTTTTAGGTTGGGCGTGCCTTCTCGAGATGAGAACGGCTTGGCTTTTGGATGCGTTGATAAGGATGCTCCACTTGGTGAACCACTCTTCTAGTGCGTTCGCCGCGTTTTGAAGCTTATCTGTGATGTGCTGGGAGCTCCAGGATTTTGTTAGGATTGCCGTGTCATCGGCGTAGGAACATAGGATTGTTGAGTCGGTTTTAGGGATATCGTAGGTATATAGGATATAGAGGAAAGCTGCAAGTGGGGAACCTTGCGGGAGACCTGATTCCATCGTTCTCTGTCCAGACAGAGCAGCACCTGTTCTTACTCTGAATACCCTGTCCTGAAGGTACGACCATATCTGGCGGACCAGATATGGAGGTATCTTAGCCTTCTCGAGCTTGTAGATGAGGCCTTCGTGCCAGACTCGGTCGAATGCCTTGGCGACGTCTAGGAACACCGCCCCGGTGTTCATGTTGCGGTTGAAGCCGTCGGTTACGAACTCCGTTATCCTCAGGATTTGATGGCAGGTACTGTGTCGGGCTCTGAATCCACATTGTTCGTCTGGAATTAAGTTGAGATCATCTGCAGCGTCCTGGAGACGAGAGAGCACGATTTTTTCAAAGACTTTGTCGAGGTTGGAAAGTAGGCTTATAGGACGGTAGTTTTGCGGAAAGGATCGGTTTTGTGAAGGTTTGGGGATCATTACGACTGTGGCTTCCTTCCAGGTTGACGGGAAGTGGCTCATCTTCAGCGCGGCGTTGTAGATGGATGTTAGGGCTACTGTTGCCTTCCTTCCGAGATGTCGTAATGCTCTGTTCGGGATCTGGTCTGGGCCTGGAGCTTTCCTGAGTGAAACGTGGTCTAGGATGTTTTTAACCTCTGATGGTAGTATGAGGCTTTCAAACGGGATTTTAGGAATGGGATCAGTGTGAAGGTTTAGGATGTGTTCCTCGACTTGGTCGATGAAATCTTCGTCTGCGTTTAAGACGTTTGGGCTGAACTGTGTCTCTAGCTGATCAGCGAAGGCTTCGCTCTTGCCTTCTTCGCTGTAGGTTACTCCTTGTAGTCCGTGGATAGGAGGTATTCTCTGCCGTTTGTTCCTGAGCGCTTTCGCTAGCTTCCACAGTGAGCCATTGTCGGGTGTCAGCAGTTCTAGCTTCTCTTCCCACAGTTTGTTGCGGTGATCTGAAAGAGCATGTTTTAGTTGTCTTGCAATGTTATTCATTACCGTTCTGTCCGCAGGGTCTCTCCATCTTTGCCATGTGCGTCTGGCTCTGTTGCGGTCTCGGATGAGGTCTAGTATGTGGTTAGGAAGTTCTTTACGCTTCTTGACAGGATTTACAGTGATGGATGCGGCTTTTAGTCCGCTGTGGATCAGGTTTGTGTAGTCGGAAACTGCTTGTTCTAGTTGATCCTCGGTTTCAATTAGACGTCTGCAATTGATGTTGTTCTCTACGTGATTCTGAAAAGAAGGCCAGTGAATTTTAGTTATTTGTTCTGAAGGTTCATTATCTGCGGGTCCATTGATATATAGGATAACAGGATTGTGGTCTGAGTCTAGGTCATTGATGGAGTATAGTTCTGTCGTGAAAGGAAGGTTTGATATTACACAAATGTCTAATACGTCAGGAGCTGTGGGTAAGGAGCGATGGAAGAATGTGGGTTCTGTCGGTCCTATTACGGCCACATCTGATGTCTCAGCGTATTCGCGCAGTATTTTTCCGCTTGGATTGGTGACAGTGCTGTTCCAGGATGGGTCTTTGCAGTTGAAATCACCAGCCAGGATCACTGATCCAGGAAAGTTTAGTAGAGCGTCCAGATCTTTTGTGTTCAATTTCTTCTTGGGCTGTCTGTAGATGGTAGTTAGCCTGAGTTGTCCATGTGCCGTGTTCAGTGAAACTGTGTCTGCCTCTAGACTGGTCGTGTCTGGTGTCGGTGCTATGTAGTGGTCTATGCAGTTTCGGACGTAAATTGCAACACCTCCGCATTTGCTTACTGTTCTGTCCTTGCGGTAGAAAGCGTAGTTCTTGATTTGCGGGTCTCTGTCGCCTGCTGAGAGATGCGTCTCTGATATCAGAGCTACGTCTATGCTGTGTTCTCTGAGAAAACGATCTAAGTCGTTTCTCTTCGGCCATAGGCTTTCGGCGTTCCATAACACCACATTCAGTTGAAGATTGCGGAGATGGATTGCCATACCATCATGAGTGCTTCTGTCGGCGATGAAGCCGTGAGAAGTCTTGTGATAAACAGGATTCCTCTTTGGACTATGCTATGCCAGTCCATTGAAAAAAGGGTATTTAGGAGATTGGGTTCTGTTGCGGGCTCAGAGGATGTTGGAGGTTCCGTCTGTTTTGCTTGTCTGGGAGCTTGTGTGGTTCTAGGTTTAGGTTCATTTGATACATTTGATACTACCTGACTGTAGGATCTAGATGTCGATGGCTGCGGAGTGCTATCTGATGTGGCCGTCTTCCTGGAGAGGTTTGGGAAGTCTTTGGCTGCTCTGCGGGTGTTCCGTGCTGCTGGTTGCGGTCTTTCTACGCTGCGTTCGACCTGTCTCTGTGCTGGTCTGCATGGGCACTGTCGGAAGCTTGCTGCATGGTCTGCTGGGTGTTCCCGTGTTGCACAGTTGAAACACTTTGGTGTGACTGCTGCTGGTTTTTTGCAGTTGGCTGAGGCGTGGTTACCTGCGCATTTCACGCACTTTGGTGCCGCAAAGCATCCGCTTTGTGTATGGCCGTAGAGCTGACAGTTGAAACACTGCTTGATTATGCCTCTCAGCCTTCTCTTGCTCTCTACTTTCACTGTCAGGTGAAAGAGCGCTTTTAGTTGGTAGACTTTCCTTCCATTCTCTGATTTTTCTACCTGTGCGTAGATCATTGGCAGCGGATCTTTTCCCTCTGGGCCTGTCATCAGTCGTGTCACTTTCAGCACTGGTACTTGCAGTCTGTTAAGTTCAGCTGTCACTTGATCGTCCGTAAAACATTGCGGCACGCCTCGAATTACTACTCTCAGCGGCTTGTCTTCCCTGAGCGGGTATAAAAAGTGTTCGTACTCTTTGGACGAATCAAGTAGCTTTTTGAGTGCGCGCCAGTCTTCTACTGTGGGCACTTGGATTGCTATTCCTTCTTTCTTGCTCGTTGCTCTGGTGAACCTTATCTTCTTGTTGTCCATGGTTCTCTGTAACTGTGGCCATTTGCTGGTTGACGTGAGGGTGATCTCGGGGATCGTGGTTTTTGTCCGTGGTTTCTCTGCTTCGGTTGTGATGTTTGGAGTTTTCTCTCCTTCTTTTTCATCTTCGCTTTCTGAATTGCTAAGGACCTCAAATCTATTACTAATAATAGTTGGAGATGTTAGCTTACCTGATTGTGGTGAAGTATTCCTGATCTTCTTCGATTTGGGCTGTTGGTGAAATTCATCCTCGCTGGAGTTTACGACTGACTCGTAGATTGATAGATCTCGCTTGCTTGTTATGGACGTGTTCGCCGACATAATGGATGAGGTGGACATTCCCGACTGGCTGGTGTCCCTTGCTGGTTTTGCTTCCGTGATAGTAATCGTAGCTCTTGGTCTTGGCCTTCGTTCCTTTGGCTTGGAGCCGCCTGGCTTTGGGTCGCCCATACCCCTCAGTGGGTACGGCACCCGCTGCTGGATTGTTCCTCGCTGTCCGGAAGAATGTTGCGGTCTGTAATCAGAAAAACTGTTGCAACTGCGACCTGATCGTATAGATCTGGTGACGGTCGATCGGTGCGTTTCCCTCCTGGCAACAGGAGAGAACCGTTAGTTGGAGCAGTGCCGGGCTAAACTTAGAGGTTACCGCTGGTCGGGCCAATAAGTTATTACCGGGCGTTGAGCTCTTGTCTGGAAGGTAGATAGTGAGCGTCTAATTCTCTTTTCTCAGTAGTCTGTCTGCACCGGAGTACTGACAGCCTATGAGGAATGATTGAGAATCACTCTTCTTTTAAACTATTTTGCGGATTTGGTAAAGAGAGGGAAAGTTATGTGATTGGTTGTTGAAAATATGGTAGGGTAGCGGAATGCGCAGTTCAAAGTGCGCAATTCGCGGTAAAGACCGTGAATTACGCGGAATAAAGTAGATCCGCGGGTCTCAATCGATGGCGCGAATCATGACGATTCCAACGATAGGTGATAGTGTGGGGTGGGAGGCACCCCACACGAGATATCGACAGAAACGCGAGATATCTCCTGCAACAACTTCAGTCTGAAAACGGAAAATAATTTACAAAAAAACACTTAAAGATAAATCTAGCAAGCAAATATATTACTACGATAGAGGAACAAAAGATAGACTAGTACCAGAAATTGGTACAAATGTATACATAAATAATAAAATAGGTACTTTAGTTCTCGCTAAAGTAATGAATGAATCTGATAAACCGAGATCTTATGAAGTACTGATGGAAAACAAAAGAGTAATTGAAAGAAATTACAGACATATACACAAAAATACTGAAGGCAATTTTAGATAATCACAGACAATTAATCTAGATATAGATATGGACTTAAATACGACCCCTAGAAAAACATCCCCAGATAGTTCCTTGCAAACCACAAATCGAATGGAAATAACTAATTCACCTCCCAAACACACTGTAGAACCTACACCTAATACCTCGACCAAAGGAAGAACTCAAAGAAAACCGATATACTTAAAAAATTATATTTTTTAGCAATAACAATTGCTATGGTATTGATTTGTAAATTGGAATTTGTACTATGAATTTTGTATTGATTTGTAAAATGAAATTTGTATTTGAATATTATATTTGTAAAAAAAAAGGAGATGTCATGTATAAGATTGTTGGTAACACTGTCTTCAAAAAGACTGACAGTCAAGATGTCGGAGTGAGTAGACAACATATGGTGCATGTGTAAATATTGTAAATAAATATTGTATTTGTATTTGTATTTGAACGACAAATATTACATTACAAAATATTACATCCATTATACCAGAAAAATCTGAATAAATCATTGGGAAGATTTTTCTTAATCTCGAGTAGAATTATTAAAAAAATACATCCTATGTAATTTACGAATGAAGACCGTACGAATGCAAATTAAATGGCGCGTAACTCTACTGAAAATTGAGAAGTGAACGCTTGTTGATGATTAATTCACATTTGTATCGTCGATTTTGACGGAGCTTCTTTGACATTAGTTCGACGTTCGTTCGCCGTTCGGCTATTGGTCAAGAAGTGTCGCTACGCGTCTAGAGAAGATAAAATATGTGTGCACGTGCATATCACATCTTCTTGTTGTCTAGCTCTAACAATAAGTGAAAAGTGACAGCCACTGATGTCAATCTGATGTAATCCACTTGTTACTCTGTATTTGTACACTTGTATTAACTTGCAGTTTTAGTTTTTCTTTTTATTTATTCATACAGTGAATGGAAGCAGGTATGTTAGTTATTAATAATTGTTTTATAAGTGAACCAATTTGGTTATAACTTACGTAATAATAAGATACATTGTTACTGCATTGTTTATCATTGTTACGTAAGTTATAACCAAATTGATGCATTTTTAAGTACGAATAATATCTAATTTTATTATTTTAGAATGAATAATCCAAGTACTAGCCAGAAAAAAATAAAAACTTATCATTATCACAGTGAGTGGGAAGAGGATTATTTCTTTACTATGATGAAAGATAAATGTGTCTGTTTTATTTGCAATACAACAGTAGCTTTGCCGAAGAAAGCAAACGTTGAGAGACATTTTCTAACAGTTCATAAAAATTATGAAGAAGATTATCCACGTGGCACTGCGTTAAGAAAGGCCAAAGTGCAACAACTGAAGGCACAATAAACTGCGCAAAAAAATAGTTTTTTAAAATACAATACGAACTCGAAGACTGCTACGATTGCCTCATTCAAAGTTGCTGAAACTTTAATTAAACATAATAAACCGTTTCAAGATGGCGAAGTATGGAAAGAGGCTTTTATTAAAGCTGGAGAAGTATTGTTTCAAAATTTTAAAAATAAAGCGGAAATAATGACATCCATCAAAAATATGTCGCTATCGCGAAATACAGTTATGCGTAGAACAGAAGAAATTAGCGGGAATCTTGAAGATATTTTACATGAAAACATTAATAAATGCGTTGTATTATCACTACAGTTGGACGAATCAACGGACTATATCGGCACTGCACAACTATGTGTTTTTATTCGAATGGTTTTCGATGATATGTCATTTACAGAAGAATTATTAACTATTATTCCAATGCATGAACGCACAAGGGGTCAAGATATCTATTTGTTTAAAAATTATGTTGCTCGTAGAAATTTTCCAATTTGCAAGTTGGTATCAATAACCACTGATGGGGCTCCGGCAATGATCGGCTTCGTTGCTCTGTGTAAAGGTGTTGATGACTTTCCAAATTTTACTGATTATCATTGTATTATTCATACTCAAGTGCTATGTTCAAAAGTATTAAAATTCAATCATGTTATGGATGTTGCATTTAAAATTGTAAATTCCATAAGATCTAAAATTTTGTCACGTCGTCAGTTTCGCACTTTGCTGGATGAATGCGGCGAAGAACACAATGAACTGTTACTTCATACTGATGTAAGATGGTTAAGTCGTGCTACATTTTTAGCGAGATTTAGAGAACTTCTGCCACAAATAAGCTCATATTTAAAATCTAAAGGTGATTCATATCCGCAATTGAATGATCAAGAATGGCTTCTTGATCTTGCTTTTTTTTGCGATATACTAAACAATTAAACGAATTAAATCTGCAACTACAAGGCAAAGGAAAAACAATTATGGATATGATAAGTATTTTGAAACTCTTTTAAAGAAAAACTAAATGTCCTTGCAATGCAACTAAAACGTAGTGATTTGAAACATTATAAAAATCTGGCTGATTAGTCTAAAAATAAAAAGAATCTTACTTACAAAAAATATGCCGATATTATTGCACTGCTTCTAAAAGAGTTTGATAAAAGATTTCTAAAATTAAGTGAACTTGAAGATATTGCCACCTATTTGTCTTATCCATTTAATGACAATATCGATTTTGAAAGTGTTGCTCAGAAACTTAACAAGTTTCTCAATAATACAGATTTAGCAGGTTTGGAAGAAGAAATAGTAAATATTAAATGTGATATAAATCTGAAGTCAATGGTTTCAGATAGTAATTTTTGGAAACTGATAAATAAAGATAAGTATCCAAATATTTGGGCCATTGTTGCACGTTTTAATGCCTTCTTTGGATCTACGTATTTATGCGAATCCGCATTTTCATTTATGAATGCGATCAAAACAAAACATCGATCGCAAATAACAGATATACATTTGAAATCATGTTTGAGAATTGCATTAAGTTCTTATGAGCCAAATTTTGATAAACTTGCTGAACTTATGCAATGTCAAGTTTCATCAAATTAAACGGATAAGACAAAAAAGTGACATTATCTTTGTAAAAGTTAATAAGTATTTCACTTGCAAAAAAATTATAATTATTATTTTCTTTATTTGCTAAAAGTTTTTGTGTTTGTATTCGAGGCGTTACATTCCAAAACTCACTTTGTGCACTTTTTGAATTTTTTTTTTTTTTTTGTCCCATTGTTTTCATTGGTCAAAGAGCCACGTTTGTATGAAAAAATAATTGCCAAAAGTGACTTTGTACTACAATTAAAAGTAAAAAACTGAGTGTTCACATTCACACCATAGTTAAATTTATTAGTTTTTCTTGTTTTGCCACGTTTTTTAAAAAGTGCACAAAGTGAATTTTGGAATGGAACGCCTCATTTATTTCTTAACATTGTAATTTTTTTTTAATTTAATAAATTTAAAATAAAAAATATTATATATAATGAATTGTTTTCTTTATTTGAAAAATTTTAAAAATATTAAATTTTTTTGCCCATATTGATAGTCGCCCGCAGGCTTTATTTTATAGAATAAGTAGCCCGGAAAGGATAAAAGTTTGGCCACACCTGCATTATACAAATGTATGTAACATATTTCATATACCATTGATACATTTAAGGTGAATTACAAAATAGGCTTAAAAATAAATAAAATGTATGCACGCATATAATAATATAAAAAAAGAAAATAATAAAATAAAAAAAGTTAGAATAATAATGCAAATGTAATTCTTCAGGAAATAAACATGATAAAAATGATGTTAAAAAAGATAAGAAGTATCTTGTGGCGACAATAATGAAATCGTAAACGACAAATTAAAAAAAAAGAAATTTAAAATAAAAAATTTTAATAAAAAAATAAAAGAAATGACAGACAAAAGAAGAAGCAAATTACTAAATAAATTAATGTATGCTAAATATCTTAAAAATAAATAAATAAAATAAAATATACAAATAAAAATAATAGATAGTAATAATAATAACAATAAAACAAATAAAATAATAATATCCATTATAAATAATAATACTAATAATTAGTTTAGCTCAGTTGACCATCACATATATGAGACGTCAGTAATAAAACTCATAAAGAGTTTAATTAAAATAAATACACCAAAAGAGATAAAAATATAACAGAATGTAATTTTGCTATATTCTTGTAGTTGTCCCAGAATGCAGTTCGTATAGGCTATTCCAAACCTTTAAGCGAAACTAAATGGAATTTAAAATTTCACTAGCTAATTTTTTATACTTATATTGAAGTAAGTTTTTCCTAAACAAAATGATCAAAAGCTTCAATCAATCGGTAAAAATTACTAGATTTGAAAATATAGTTTCGCTTAAAACAAAGAACCCGCCTATAACCAATTATTATTATTATTATTATTAAATGAATCCATTTTTTACATACATCACACGCTACCCAGTCTCCGCAATACAAAAATTTGGATGATAAATTATCTGATGAACTTAATAATAAATAGTAGTATAATGTATAATCGAGGTATGAATTTGGATTGAAGGAAGTTTATAATGACTTATTTTTTATAATTGTCTCGACAAAATGTATAATAAATATTCCGCAATTATAAGCGTGATTTGGTGTGCAGGATTTATTATTTCAATTCCAATATCTGTATCTATTTTTCTCACATTTGAAAGTTTATAGTAATAATTTACATATTTTATAAATATGTCTCTTTTATTTTCTATTTCCCGTTTGGTTGATTGAACAGGATTTAAATAATAAAATAATTTTCGAACTTTTTCGAATACCGCGATACAAAAATAATCCAATGAGCAAATTAGCAAAAATGTTATATTATCGGAATTTATATCTTTGTTATCTTTATGTAATGTAAAATTTTGTTTCGAAAATATCGTTCAGGACACTTCACATTAATTGGTATTAATAAGTACAGCACAATTAATCTGAGAAGAAAATGTGCAGGAGACTAGTTTTGAACTGGGCGAGTCTATATTTAAATAATGGGGATGTACCGTTACGCCCGCTTCCAAATTGTAGGTAGTTGACGTTTACATGATACTATAGTGCGTTCGAAGGTGAGTATGCAGTACAGGGCATATGGAGTAGTTCTTTTTCATACTCTCTAATGGGTTTACAGAATGACGCTATCCTTTTCTTGCTAGTCGACGTTGCCAGCTCTAAACACGCTGATCTGTGAAGACGCAGTATTCTACAAATGACCATTTGTTTTTGTTGAGTGTTATTTTGAGTTTTATAAGAGTTGATTTTTGTAAATAATACGAGTTTTTCATATTATTATAATTGACACATTTGACACTTTTACAACATTTGGCAACACCGCTCCCATTTGCCATAAGAGCTATACTGCATACTCACCTTCGAACGCACTATATATAAAAACATTCGAACAATATCATTTATAAAATTAAACAACCATTTGTCAATAGCAGAAACCTATAGTCCTTTTTGACAAACAATCTAAATCTTCATTGTTAATTTCTTTTAATTTACAAAATCTTCGATTTTTATGATTCAAGACTTTCGTTAGGTATAGACGATATCCAAAGTGACGTCACAAACACTAGCACCAGTGTTCTTTTGTCAACCTACTCTTACAAATATCTCATTTGTATATTGCCGGAGTATTGAGAAGTGACATAACCGATGGCGGCGCTGTGCTCCAAGGCAATATGGCTCTCGTCTCTAGTATTCAGCTGTCAATATGCTAATAGCGAACAGGTTAATTTCAGTACAGTACATTTTTATTTTATGAAAATGCTAGTAAATATTTGCGAAATTTTTTAATTTTTAAGCGCTACACTTGTATCGAGGTGTATAACAGAAGGTGGGCATCAAATTACAGTATTTAAAGTTTAATTTCAGTAGATTTATTGAAGTGTAATTTGTAGTTGAGCAGGTGTTAAATGCCAGGGACGTAATTTTATGTGGTACATCTAAGTGCGGTCATCTGAATTTACAATATATGGATTCTGTTTGCAAACAAGTGCATTATGTTCATTGCCTCATGAAATAAAATTAGATTTAGTTCGACATACAGCAACTAAAAGTTAAAAATGCAACTTGCAAGCATATTAGTGCAGTTTTCTGCGACAAATGTAATGAACAAACTCGCATAGTATCAATTACTTTTTAACTCAAAATATATTCCCATGCCTTCTTCCTGTCCATAACCAAGTCTTTTCCCAATCTGGACTCAATATTAACTTTCCCTCCATTTTTGTTAAGAAAAGAAAAAAACTATCAAGCCTATCTTTGTCCTGTCTTGAATGACAGCCAAAAACACTACAATTTGTTCTAGTTTTATAGTTTTTCACAACTTCTATCGACATTCTAACAAAAATTCAACACTATAACATATGTAATAAGTTCAAACAGTACTAGAGCGCCTAGTACATTTTCAACGAAGAAGACGTACCGGGTGCGAAATTAAAATATGTTAAAATAGAAGATCATTTTATTCAGGAATTAAAAAGGTGATTAGATGGCGAGCATTAAAATAAACTGGAAACATGAAAGTTTTAATAGAGATGTTAAGTGTATATCGAATTTTTATAATAATAAAAATAAATTATCTATGAAATTTTACTAAAAAATATTAATTCATTTCCGAAAAGTTAATTTGTCAGTATCAGGAAAGCAACTGTTTGTCAGAATAGTTCAACTGATGGCCACTGTCACTACAATCGATTTTAAATTGGATATCGTTTCTTGCAACATAATAAATTGCAGTTTTGACCAAACTGTTATTATAAAATTCTAAAATAAACGGATCATTATTGCTTGTATTTTTTGTAATATTTTCGGAAGATAAGTCTGCTTGTTCCAGTACGTTGTTATTTGTTTCTACGACTGTTATATTTTTTGAAAATAAGTCTACTTATGCCGGTATGATGTTATTTGTTTCGGCAGTGTACTATTTTTTGAAGATAAATCTATTTCTCCCTGCATGATTTTATTAGTTTCTGTGGCTAACTTTTTATTCAATTTCGCAATCTCATTCGATTATAACATTTTCTTTAAGTGCTGTTTTTGAAGATACGTTTTTCGGTACTATTCTACTTTAGCAAACCCACCAGGCAGTGTTGCCAGCTATAGTAAAATTTAAAAAAGTGAAATTAAACTAAAATCACAACAGAATAAAAAAATTATTCATATAATAATGCTTAACTTTCAGTTAAATAAATCTAATTAAATAAATATGCCTGTATTTAATAATAATAATATAACTTTCACAGCTGAATAAAGAGTGAAAAGGGGGACCATAATTTGGCATCCTACACCACTTTTTATTATAAATGCATGAACAATAATACACAATTTTAATTAGACTAATATGGGGAAAATAAAGTACTGTGCACCTAAAAAATGAGTAATTAGGTTAGGTTTAGTTAGTAAAAGTCTAGGACAGCAGAAGTCGAAAAGCTCGAACTAAGCTTAAAGGAGTTTGCGAAAATGGTGTAGTGGGATATAATTCTGTAGTTTTATCTTTATTTCTTTGTTGTTTTATTTTGTGAAGTGTATATATATATATTTCACACAAACTCCTTTAAGCTTACTTTGTGCCTTTCGGCTTCCGCTGTCCTAGATTTTTACTAACTAAACCTAACCTAATTACCTTGTATTTAGGTCCACAGTACTTTATTTTCCCCCACATTTAGCTCAATTAAAATTGTGTATCATTGTGCATGCGTTTATAACATGGTGGTGTAGGGTGCCAATTTATTTTCCACCTGAATTAAAATTTTAAAAAATATCCAGACAATGGATGATAACAATAACAGTAAAAATTGGAAATAAATAATATTATATTAAATTTAAACTACATTTATATATTAAAACTATAAACACAGTAGAAATTAAATAGATATTACTTATTGTAGCGCCCGCCTACGTTGGGTGGTGACCGTAGGGCAAGACAGCGCTACACAGGGGTCGACAATTTAGACTCGAAGGACCGATGTGTATGGAAGCGCAGCGCGCCGGTATATTGAGTGGACTATTGTGTCGCGGACGTACGCGCAGTGAGTTGAGTAACCGCCGGTTTCAACCTTAAGGAAAGAGGGGGGATTTTAACTCTTCTGCTCCTAGGGGCAAATCTAGGAGACTGCACAAAGGAGTGGAAGCCCTCGCTGGGGAGAGAAGGGTTAAAGTCCAGGCCCACAAATAAGGTGATAGGAGGAGCCAATACTTGCTGTTTCCCTCGATGACTCCTACCGACGATGATCCTAACACGAAAATATCGTAGACTCAACTCACTGGATACAAAGGACACCTGGCAAGATACGGTGCAATGTAAGCTGGCCAGTGTACTTTGTCGGACACAATACAATAAACTGTACAAATCTTATAATTTACACTATAAAAAAATGTGTTTTGGTGAAAGCCAAGCCTTAGTTCAGTAATAGAACTAGAAATAAATATGCAACAAACAGATGGTTAAATTGCATTAATACATAAATAAATATCAGCTGAAGGCACGTGAAAATAAACTACAATAAATGAATGTTAATACTAGAATATTAATATCTGCAAATTAACAATAATATGCAGTATTATTGTTACTAAATTATTAGCTGAAGGCTATACTAAAGAATTTAACAACAATAATAAATTGAAACCTGAAAATGAGTAAGTTCGGAATGAACTACTCTAATAAACAATATTCTCAAAACAAACAAAATTCTAAATAGAATATTTTTAAGTACAAATAAACAGAATAAAACTACAGTGTACGACACTTAGCTGGATTCTGGATCTGGATTCTTCCTGGTAGCCGGATAGCTCGTCTGGATGAATCAGCTGATCTGGTTTTCACTCTAAATTATAAGATGCACTGATATGATTTGTCAGGTTGTAAATCTGACAAAGAGCGGTTTAAATCACTGATATTTCGGGTTGTAAATCCGAAATATACAGCATAAAAAATAGCCGGGAAGCAAAACACTAATTTTTAGGTTAAAAAACCATGCGGTCTCGAAAAAACGTTATATTAACGAACAGGTTAATTTGTAATGAACGGTCAGCGACCTGTTAATCGCGGTTAACTAATGAATTAAATTTTCATAAAAGTGCAAAGAAAAATTGGCAGATGGCCCTAGTTGGCCTAAAACATAGAAAAATATACATAAATTATGTTTTTACATTTAAATTAATTAAATTACAAAATAAGGAAAATTGGGGCGCCTAGCGGGCCCAACATTCCGCCGGCCAAAACGAATGTTTTAGAACCGGGAACAACAAATTATGATTGTCAAATGGAGCGGCAATCAACATACTGGAGGACAATAATCGATTGGAAGGGGAGCCAGTTTCACTACTGGCCTGACAAGGTGCCCTTGGCGGTCTTGACGGTGGCGACTCTCACCACGTCGTCTCCTCCCGGGGAGACCGTTATCACTCGCCCCAACCTCCACTGCAAGGGGGGCAGGCAGTTGTCCTGGACCAAAACCAACTGTCCTACCTGCAACGATAACGCAGGTTTGTCCCACTTCTGGCGTTGTTGAAGCGTGTTCAGATACTCATTGTTCCAACGCCTCCAAAAATCTTGAACAATTTTTTGCGTGAGTTTCCATCTCTTTAGTATCGCAATGGGTTCACCTTCAAGGTTGGGTTCTGGGACAGAGACGGCAGGTTCCATTGTAAGGAAATGGCTGGGCGTGAGTGCCTCACAGTCCTCTGGGTCCGTGGACAATTGGGTGAGCGGCCTCGAATTAAGGACAGCTTCTATTCTGGCCAATACAGTTGTCATCTCCTCATACGTGAGCACTTGTTCGCCAATAACACGAGACAAGTGGAACTTCACGGATTTAATAGCAGCCTCCCACAATCCTCCAAAGTGTGGGGCTGACGCAGGGTTAATGTGCCACTCGACACCATCCACTGCCAATTTATTGGCCAAACAATCGTTGTAATTGGAGGAAGTTACAAATTTCTGGAGCTCCGAAAAGTGAGCTTTAGCTCCAATGTAATTTGTTCCTCCATCGCTGTAGATTTTGGAACATCTTCCTCGCCGGGAGATGAATCTATGGAAGGCGTTCAAGAATGTTTCAGTGGTCAAATCAGATGCAAGTTCAAGATGTACTGCTTTAGTGGCAAAGCAGATAAACAGGCAGAGATATGCCTTATGACACTTATAGCCTCTACCTTTATATGGCGTGACCATGTAGGGTCCTCCGTAATCAGTGCCTATAACAGCGAACGGTTTCTCTGGTCTGACTCGGGGTTGAGGCAGGTCTCCCATCATGGGGTGCAAAAAGGTCGGCTTATTTCTGAAACATCTAACACACTTACGACAAACTCTTCTAATTAGGTTCCGCGCACCTACTATCCAGAATGCGCGTTCAACGATAGCTTGGATGGTTCTCGGCGATGCATGTAAGTGTTTGTCGTGATAATACTTCACTAACATGTCGGTAAGGATGTGTTTTGAGGACAACAGTATGGGGTGCCTATGATCGTAGGTTCTCTCGGTAAATCTTAGTCTCCCACCTACTCTCATCAGGCCGTGTCGATCGAGGAAAGGGTCCAGCTTCCTTAGCGGTTTGGAAACCGGTTTACGTTCAGCAAGACATTTCAACTGCGGTCCGAATGCATCGACTTGAGCCATTCGTGCCAGCCGCATCTGGGCTCGACTTAGTTCAGCAGTTGAAATGAATCCATAACACTTGTTTCCTCGGGGTCGCGAATTA
Source organism: Liopterus haemorrhoidalis (assembly GCA_963971575.1). Lineage (NCBI taxonomy): Eukaryota > Metazoa > Arthropoda > Insecta > Coleoptera > Dytiscidae > Liopterus > Liopterus haemorrhoidalis. The sequence goes on from OZ020613.1 coordinate 49,826,461, forward strand.
TTGATAAAACGCAGGCATAAGGCAGTAATTCTCATCAGTCGGGAATATGATGAGTACAAAAGAAACATGTCATTTACTTGCTCGTTCTGCTGAACGAGGCATATAGCTGGTTTAGTCTCAGCTAGTACATCTTCCTCAGACGTTGGGGAAATGGTACTGGTATTTATTGGCCATTCTTCAATGGGTCGGTTCAGCCAAATGGGTCCAGACCACCAGAGCGGGCGCTCTGGCAGTGCAGAAGGTAACAGTCCTCTGGACGCGTAGTCTGCGGGGTTGTCCGTTGTACTAGGAGCAGGAGCGGAAGCGTCCTCACCAGGTGCAGGAGCGGAAGTGTCCTCACTAAGTGCAGGAGCGGTAGTGTCCTCACTAAGTGCAGGAGCGGTAGTGCCCTCATCAGGTGCAGGAGCGGTAGTGTCCTCACTAAGTGCAGGAGCGGTAGTGCCCTCATCAGGTGCAGGAGCGGTGGTGTCCTCACTAAGTGCAGGAGCGGTAGTGCCCTCACTAAGTGCAGGAGCGGTAGTGTCCTCACTAAGTGCAGGAGCGGTAGTGCCCTCACCAAGTGCAGGAGCGGAAATGTCCCCACTAGGTGCAGGAACGGTAGTGCCCTCACTAAGTGCAGGAGCGGTAGTGTCCTCACTAAGTGCAGGAGCGGTATTGCCCTCACTAAGTGCAGGAGCGGAAGTGTCCTCAACAGGTGCAGGAGCGGTAGTGCCCTCACCAGATGCGGGAACGGTTTCGTTCAAGTCCTGAACCACCGATACGTGGAAGGACATAACTTTGTTGGCTGGTCCGGGAAATGGACCGGTAATTACTACGCCCAAAGCGGTTTCTATCGCGTATGGGCCTTCAGGTAATTTCACTGGTTTTCCTTTAACCAAAGAAAAATAGACATCAGCTCCTAATAGCATGTCTACTGGAGCGGTTTGGTTGTAACTTGGATCTGCCAGTTGCACTCCTCTCAACATGGGTGATGTGAATGGACGGAAAGTCTGGGCTGGCAAGCAGGCAGCAATGTTCTTAACTACCAGGGCATTGGTAGAAAAGTTGTTCCAGTTGTGACGCGGGCGGAAGTGACATTTAACAACTCCTGAGACCGCGTCTACCTCCACATTGGAAACTCCAGATATGGATGTCTTGGTAGGCTTCAAATCTAAGCCTAGTTTGAGACAGCAGCTATCCGACATCAAGCTGGTCTCACTCCCGCTGTCAAGGAGTACTCTAACTTCCTTCCAGCGTTGTTGGGAGTCTCTCACTTGAATGCGTGCGGTACTCAACAAAACACGCGATAACCTCGGTTGAGGTGTGGTCCTCGTATTGTGTACTACTACGAGAGTTGAGGTTGAAGGCTTTTCCTTGCTAACTTCACTGTCAGGTTGGCTCTTTGGACGGAATGGTTTAGCTTGGGAGACATCATGTGCTCTTCCTATTGGGAGGTGTTCCCCAATATGAAGCAGTGTGTGATGTCGCTGGTCACAATGCCTACAATTGTACTTGGAGTTACAAGTCGGTGCTTGATGGTTTGGCGAGAAACAATTGTAGCAGTGATTGTGTTTCCTTATGAGAGAACGTCTCTCATACGGCGTGAGACTTCTAAACTTCGTGCAAGAGTGCATAGGATGTGACGTTTTGCACTCTAAACATGTTAAAGTTTGGTAGGAAGTGGTTACAAAAGCCTTTTTCTGCCTTTGTGACCTCGGGCTTGCGCTAGCTCTCGGGTTTGAACTAGCCTTTGCTGAGGGTTCTATTATCGGATCTTCTTGATCCACAGTCTGCCACTGTTGGGAGGTAACGTATGTGCTCAGAAAATCTAACAATTCGGACAGCGTTGGTAAGGACTTCGGATTCAGATGGCGCTCAAATCTGTTCCTGGTCTGAGTGTTCAGTTTCCTGACTAGGATGCAGGCGAATATTTGAGACCAGTTGTCCACAGGCTCTCCCTGAGCCCGTAGAGCTTCTACATGGCTGGTGATCGATGACACAAACCTTGAGACGTTGTGGAAAGACATGTTGGTTAGAGAATCCAAGTCCAATAGTCCGTCCACATGATGTCCAGAAATCAGGCGAGTGTGCTGATATCGCTTTTTCAGGACGGCTAAAGCTGGTTCGTAGTTAGCATCAGTGAGCTTGAGATTTCTTACAAGTTCTAGTGGTTCTCCAGCCAGACTGGCTTTCAGGTGCTGAAATTTCTGTACTGGAGCGAACGATTCGTTGTTATGTACTGTGCTCATAAACATGTCGCAGTATGAACTCCATTCGGAAATCTTTCCTGTAAATGTAGGCAGATCCAACTTCGACAATCGTGTATGGGTTGAAGTAGACTGGATGCTGCTTTGGAAGGCAGTGTTAGGCAGATCAGTTCTGTCACATGACTGAGGAACGTTCTCAGCGAATGGTGACTGATCACAAGTAGTGACGACTTCGGTGACTCTCTCACAAAAATCATCATATTCAAGATTCAGTTCCTCCTGTTTGTCCACAGTTTCTGGAAGAGTCAGTAATTCCAACATGCACTCTTCATAGGTACTCCTCCGTGCTGGTAGCTCCTTGAGTTGAGCACGCACGCGAGCGAGTTTGCTTGGATCGGTCAAGGCATCCTGAATGGACCTTTCTAACGTGTCCAAATACCTGACACAAAATCCCTTTTTTACTGTGAGCCTTGTGACAGCGGCCATGTTGAACCGATGGGAAATCTTGGTCAAGTACAGAGCGATCGCGGGATCAATGGTAGTACAAATTTTAGTATATCACAAATACTAAATTCTTGCCGTGCAGACTGGAGATGCCGCCGGCCTTGGGGTAATCGGACGCACAAATCAGACTGATATGTGATCCTGGCGTTGAAAGAACCAAAAGTCGGATAATCGAGCGTGTCGGATAATCCAAAAATTCTTCCAACTAACGTAAACAGGGTTAACAGCAACGTTAACTTGTTGTGGAATCAAAACGGTTGATCAGTGATCGGATAATCCAAAAGTCGGATAATCCAAAATTGCTTCCAACAGCGGAAACAGGGTTAACAGCAACGTTAACTTGTTGTGGGATCAAAACGGTTGATCGGAGATCGGATAATCCAAAAGTCGGATAATCCAAATTTGCAATTTATCCTGGAAAACGGCCTAATAGGTCCGTGGAGCTGCCAGACACTTCTAGCAGGCGTAATATGAACGATTTCAAGATAAATCGGACAATAAAAATTCAGACTTACAAAAATCGGACTTCCAAAAAGTCGGAATATTCGTAAATCGGGCAAAACGGAGGTTCTGTATCCGAAATGTACAACAGTCGGACACTAAAAATCGGACTTACAAAAATCAGACTTGCAAAAAATCGGACTTGCAAAAATCGGCCTTGCAAAAATCGGACTTGTAAATCTCGCAGAACGGCGGATCAAATCCGGCTCGAAGCTGACCATGAAATGTAGCGCGAGTCGGACAACAAAATATCGGATTTACAAAAATCGGACTTGCAAAAATCGGACTTGCAAAAATCGGACTTTGTAAATCGCACAAAACGGCGGATCAAATCCGGCTCGAAGCAGACCATGAAATGTAGCGCCCGCCTACGTTGGGTGGTGACCGTAGGGCAAGACAGCGCTACACAGGGGTCGACAATTTAGACTCGAAGGACCGATGTGTATGGAAGCGCAGCGCGCCGGTATATTGAGTGGACTATTGTGTCGCGGACGTACGCGCAGTGAGTTGAGTAACCGCCGGTTTCAACCTTAAGGAAAGAGGGGGGATTTTAACTCTTCTGCTCCTAGGGGCAAATCTAGGAGACTGCACAAAGGAGTGGAAGCCCTCGCTGGGGAGAGAAGGGTTAAAGTCCAGGCCCACAAATAAGGTGATAGGAGGAGCCAATACTTGCTGTTTCCCTCGATGACTCCTACCGACGATGATCCTAACACGAAAATATCGTAGACTCAACTCACTGGATACAAAGGACACCTGGCAAGATACGGTGCAATGTAAGCTGGCCAGTGTACTTTGTCGGACACAATACAATAAACTGTACAAATCTTATAATTTACACTATAAAAAAATGTGTTTTGGTGAAAGCCAAGCCTTAGTTCAGTAATAGAACTAGAAATAAATATGCAACAAACAGATGGTTAAATTGCATTAATACATAAATAAATATCAGCTGAAGGCACGTGAAAATAAACTACAATAAATGAATGTTAATACTAGAATATTAATATCTGCAAATTAACAATAATATGCAGTATTATTGTTACTAAATTATTAGCTGAAGGCTATACTAAAGAATTTAACAACAATAATAAATTGAAACCTGAAAATGAGTAAGTTCGGAATGAACTACTCTAATAAACAATATTCTCAAAACAAACAAAATTCTAAATAGAATATTTTTAAGTACAAATAAACAGAATAAAACTACAGTGTACGACACTTAGCTGGATTCTGGATCTGGATTCTTCCTGGTAGCCGGATAGCTCGTCTGGATGAATCAGCTGATCTGGTTTTCACTCTAAATTATAAGATGCACTGATATGATTTGTCAGGTTGTAAATCTGACAAAGAGCGGTTTAAATCACTGATATTTCGGGTTGTAAATCCGAAATATACAGCATAAAAAATAGCCGGGAAGCAAAACACTAATTTTTAGGTTAAAAAACCATGCGGTCTCGAAAAAACGTTATATTAACGAACAGGTTAATTTGTAATGAACGGTCAGCGACCTGTTAATCGCGGTTAACTAATGAATTAAATTTTCATAAAAGTGCAAAGAAAAATTGGCAGATGGCCCTAGTTGGCCTAAAACATAGAAAAATATACATAAATTATGTTTTTACATTTAAATTAATTAAATTACAAAATAAGGAAAATTGGGGCGCCTAGCGGGCCCAACACTTATTTCTATATTTCTTATAAATAAACTCATTTAATAAATTGATATAAAATTTAAATTATTAAAATTGATATATTATATTAATTGATAATTACATTTTACTATTGCCAACACTGCACGCATGTGCAATAAGGTGGGTTTGCTTAAGTAGGAAAGTACCATATTTTTCTAAAAATTAATTCGCGAATGTGACTATATCATGGCCCCCACAAGGGGGGGGGTCTGGCAGGGCCCTAGCCTGGGGGCCCGAGTTTGGAGGCCCGGAGTATAACCTATACAATTTCTATTTTAACAGTAAAGGGTATGTATAAGGGCCCGCCAAAATTTCTGGCCTGGGGGCCCGTCCATGGATGCGGGGGCCATGGTCTATATGTAGATTATTATAAAAATCTAACATAGCATCTTCTTCTATTTTTTAAATTGAAATATATTGAAAAAATTACTAGAATTACATAAACCTGCATTTCGTTTAAATAAATCGATCATTAATCATTAATTTCTGATTTTGTTTTCTTCCCATTCAAACTTTTTTTTTATTTATTATTATTATTATTTTATTTTAAATATAAAGATAACATTTTGTTAATGAATTGTTTACATTATCGTTTTTAAATTCCAATTTTGATTTAAAACATTTTACCCATAGACCAACGCTATCGAAGGAGTCAACAGCGAAAAATACTCTATTATTTCTTTAAAAATATGCTTATTTTAACTAAGATATATATTAAAATTAATAAACTATGCCATAAATAAATAAATAAAATCTTATACACACTCAATAAAAGAAACCTTGCCCAGACAAACACAAATAAATAAGATAAAAGGTCTGTTCGAAAAACTGAACAGACGCAGGGTGATGGTGTTTTCGCGAAATAGCAACAGCATATAGTTATTGGGGTTATATTATCTAAATTAATAGTTTTCATCAATTCAATGTCTAGCCAAATATCATTTTAAATGTAACGATTATATATTTAAAAAATATAATCACTATAAAAAAAAATATGTTAAGAAAACCTATAAAATATTCACTGAGTAGTTATATGAAAAATACAAAATTATGATCTAAGAACAGATATATAAATTAGCAGTGCTGAAATATATAAATAAAAATCAACATCACATTCAAAAATTGCAATATGTGTAAGAAACCCGAAACAAAAATTTAGCAATAACGAAACAATTCCATGCCGGACAAAGATCATTCCTTAGCAACGCTCCTAAAATATACAATAATGTACAAAAAAAATTTAGATAAGAACAATTTGGTAATAAATAATATAAATTATAACAAAGTGGCGAAAAGATTTATTAGACAAAACCAAATTAAAAGAAATAAACAGATTATGCAAAAAAAAAATAATAATAATAATAATAATAAAAATAAAAACGTCAATAGATAATCACACACAATACTTTCCGGTATTTCGTGGAATAATCCTTAATCTACTAGGGGTTAAGGGATAATTTTATATCACCAATGTAAATATATCACATGTAAATTTAAATATGTATGTATGTATACATATATATTTTCTGTAAAGATAGTGTATATAATAAATAATAATAATAATTAAATGCCTCAAGTACAGAATGTTTCAAAGCGAAACTTAAGTCCGTAATCACTTCATCAAAAACTGGCTATTTCTTTAATATATTAGTTTAACAAAAGTATCTGAATGACCACAACCATTTTCCAATTGGATTCCATCATGACGACTACTTGTCATCTCAGGCGCGCACAACTTATTTAATGACAATAAATTTGATGGGTAAATCTTTAGAAGAATTTGACGCCATTCAGCATGTTAAATCCTGGCTGAGAGAAGGACATCATCTGGCTACTGATAACTGCGTGAAACCAAAAGTTTCCAAAATGCCATCAGTAAATTAAAGTATGATATGGAAGTTATTAAGCCTGGAACAGAATGCACAGCGCGCTACGCCGTCAGCGCGGCGTCATTTGCGACAGCGTTGCGTAGCGCCGTTGAGAATTTTCGCCTGCACACAATGCAATAATTTTTAACGCCGTCAAGTGTCACTTGACAACCTATATTTGTGTTTATACGTGCGCTTTCTTTTATTAAAAGTATAAAGGATTCCACACACAAAAGCGGCCGCGGTGGCGGCCGCGGTGGCGATAATGCAGCGGCCTAACGCAACCTATACAATACAATGAGACCACGCACATACAAGCGTTCAGCTATCTGAGAACGCCACCGACTGCAGCGTTCACTCTAGCGATCGCCAAACACTGGCGGCCAAACTCGACAAGTTGCGTTAGGCCGCGCGATATTCATTGTTTATATACCACAGAGTGAATATATTTAAGAAAATAATGTCGAAAATAGATAATTTAACAGAAAAAATCATAGATCAGTAAAGGATCATTTAATTTTGTATGACTTAGCACATCCTGATTACAAGAATATTAGGAAAATAAATAAAGTGTGGGACGAAATAGGAAAAGTTTTGAAAATTGATAGTAAAGTCTGTTCCAAACGATTAGGCGGAACTAGATTTTGCAATCTAGTTACTTTCATCGTTTAAATAATGCTTTTCAGCCGTTTTGTTTAAGCTTTGTAAATCATACTTGCAACAAACATTTTTTGGTTAAGGTTAATATCATTTTAAAATGTCATTTTCTTTATATTTTGATTTTTTGTGTCATTCTTAATACAAATATCCCATTTATTTATTTTTTGTCATTAAAATATGTAAGAAAATTAATTTAAGTTTGACATATGTCATTCGTTTCCATGGTTTCATTGTTGGAATTTTAAATTTTAACATTCCAAAGGGGAAAATTGAAATAACCCAAGCAAGGTCCAATATTATCATATAACTATATACCGTGATTCACTAACTGATCGCTACGCTACCGCCACTCCCACCGCGTTAGTGTGAGGAGACCTGATCGCCACCGCGGCCGCTTTGGTGTGTGGAATCCTTAATGGATGATGAAGACTTGTGAGTGATGTTATTTATGTTGTATGCAAGTTATTTATACATACAAACACTTTATTATTCAGTAAAAACTGAGGTTAGGTGTTCTGCGTCAACGTTCAACGGCGTCAAAAGTTGGAAGTTGACGAACATTCAGTATCAACGGCGGTGAATGGCGTAGGACGTTGTCCATTCTGTGCACTTGCGTACGACAGCTTGGGTTTAACTTTCTCCTGACAGATAGCGCCGTACGAACGGCGTCAACGCGCCGTCAAACTCGTTGCATTCTGTTTTCCACTTTATAAGCCTGGAACAGAATGCACAGCGCGCTACGGCGTCAGCGCGGCGTCATTTGCGACAACGTTGCGGTAGCGCCGTTGAGAAATTTCGCCTGCACACAATGCAATAATTTTTAACGCCGTCAAGTGTCACTTGACAACCTATATCTGTGTTTATACGTGCGCTTTCTTTTATTAAAAGTATAATGGATGATAAAGACTTGTGCGTGATGTTATTTATGTTGTATGCAAGTTATTTATACATACAAACACTTTATTATTCAGTAAAAACTGAGGTTAGGTGTTCTGCGTCAACGTTCAACGGCGTCAAAAGTTGGAAGTTGACGAACATTCAGTATCAACGGCGGTCGAACGACGTAGGACGTTGTCCATTCTGTGCACTTGCGTACGACAGCTTGGGTTTAACTTTCTCCTGACAGATAGCGCCGTACGAACGGCGTTAACGCGTCGTAGAACTCGGTGCATTCTGTTTCCCACTTTAGTCGAGAGCCCTGTGAGAGTGGACGTGTTTTTGTATCTCTCCGTATTTCAAGTGTTTATAAAATATTTTAAAATCTATGTGAAATAAATTTTTTTATATTTTCTTAAAAATTTTTTAAAAATAATAAAACTGAGTTTATTGTTCAAAAACGCCGCAGGCCAGGCAATTGCCTTGGCGGCATGCCTGCTTAAGTGCGACAATGGTTATTAAACCATAAAACAACCCTTGCAGCTGTCCCTAGTGTACAATAAAATCCTTGTGTAAAGTTCTAAAAATAGATTTAACCATTATAAAAAAAAACACTCAGTGAAATATTTTAAAAACATTTTAATATTATAAGTTTACTTAAATAAAATTAGTTTTAAAAATGTAAGTAAAGATAATAAAAAAAAAATTGATGTGAAGTGTGAATTTTCACACATTTCAGGGTTTTGCAGGTATTTAGTAAGTGAATGATGATTATTTTGGATGCGAAAACAAATTTTATATTAAAATATTTTTTTTGTTAATTTTAATTCGAACGCTTATCACCATTATTTAGGTTTCTAAATATGTGCAGTATTTTTTTTTTATATACCAAGGTTCATTAAGAATTTTAAAAATTGCGCCTATGGCTTCCATTGGTTGTTATAAGTTCCGCCCCTCTGATTTCGTGTACATTGAAACAGAATTAAATTATAATTTAAACAATTTCCACTGGCTATTAAATTTACGCTTTTAAAAATTAAATGCAACATTTGCCAAAATATAACTAGAATTTTGAAAAAATAATTCAAACAATATAAAAATTTAAAAAAAAAAAACAAAAAATAATTTAGTCTCTTCTCACAGGGTTCGATCCCTTTCGGATCGGGTTACTTGGATGAAAAATCAGCGTGAAATACCACTAGACCAGCACACACGTTCCAGTGTGGCGTGTTACAAAGCTATAACTTGTGTACATTATTAGCCAAAAATCACAAAAAATGCGTTTTTTTCTAAAAACCTAATCTGATTAAAAATTCCTGTTGAACTATTCCGGTTCACACCAATGTACATTACTTAGAATTTTTTCAGATTTTTAGTTTAAACCATCTGGGCTACAGGGTGTGGGACAAAAAAATTTTTGCACAATTTTGGCCAAAATCGCATCAAAATAATTTATTTTGCAAAAATAAAAATTTGATCGTTAATCCACGTACCAAGGGCTTTCATTTGATACCCTACTCATAATTATAAAAAAATGTTTTTTTTCAATGAGCACATATTTGTTTATATTTTTAGGGGGATATGTTTTTGAGATCTTTTAGTATTTTTCCTATGTGCGGGTCAAAGAGTTGTATAAGCATGCCAAATTTCAACTCTCTAGGTTTAGCCGTTTGGCTACAATTTTTACCGAACAGACAGACAGACAGACGACAAAATGACGGTATAAGGGTTTTTTGGTCATACCTACAAAACCCTAAAAATGAAACAAACTCTAATAAATCTATGAATACAAGTGTTACAAACAATTCTACCTCACTAATCAATAATGAGAGTGATAATAATAGTGAAAATAATATTAAAAATAATTTAAAAAGACCACATAACGAATATAATATTAGTAATTCAGACTCAGAGACATATACAATACATAGTGACGAATCCCCCAATAAAAAAATAACAATTGAAAAAGAAATAGAACTCAATTCCACAGGTAGTGATGACACGATCAAAAACTACCTTATGGAAGTAAATAACGAAGAAAATATCCAAAATGAACCGCCATTCACGATAATTAAAAATAATAAAAATAAAAACAAAAATAATAAAAAAAACCGCAATAGTTTTAGAACCTCCAATTATGGAGTATAATATACCAACTAACAACGCATATGAGGTGCTATCGGATTGCGAATCCATTGATGTTGAAGTACAGGAAGCTCCTAGAGAAAAACGCCCCCCCCCCCCATTAATAATAAAAGGACGTCCAAAGGAATCTAGAAAATTTATAAATTTTCTTAAAAAATATGTTACTGAAAAGTTCCACGTAAAATACACGAGGGAAAACACTAATGTTTTCATTCAAAATCCTGAAGAAAGAAAAAAAGTTATTGAGGAATTCAAAAAAGAAAAAATTGAATTTTTCACTTACTCAACTAAAGCTGAAAAAACTTTTGACTTTGTCTTAAAGGGACTTGACATCGAAATAAGTCTAGAAGAACTTAAAGATGAGCTGTTAGAAAATGGAACAAAGGTAATAGAAGTAATTAAAATGTTTACGAAACTAAGACCGCTTTACCTTATAATCACGGACAACACAGAGACACTAGACTCCATGCAAAATAAAAACACATTTCTCAGCTACGTGAAAGTAGCCTGGGAAAAACATTTCAATAAACGTACAATAATTCAGTGTCGTCGCTGCCAAGTGTGCAGAAACCCATCTAACATGGGAATGTAAAGGAGAGAAACCCCTCAAATGCATTAACTGTGATGGAAACCATGCCGCAAGTTCAATTGAATGCAATGTTTACATAGCTAAAATAAATGCAATCAAAAAAAGAAGAGCAGAAAATATACCGCAAACACAAGTAAACTATATACCCGCCCCATTACCGTCATACAACCCCTGGACCAGGAACAACAATCCACATCAATACCAACATCCTACAGCTACAACAACAAATCAACAAAGAAACTTCAACCCCCCCCCCCCAAATACAGTAAACTTTGACTCAAATAAAATCAACTTCCCACCGTTACCATACTCCAGAGTGAACGCCCCTAATAAAGTGCTCCCTGGTGATAGTGCAACAAATAAGCCCTCCACTAGTGCTCACACTCAAAATAACGACTACAATACCTTTGGTGACCTGTGTGCAGAATTAAATGAACTAAATCAGATTGTTAACTTGAAAGGTATGCTAAATGCGGTAGGAGACCTAATTAACACACTCAAAACAAGCCCAAAAGACACATTCACTAGACTCAACATCTTTGTCGATTTTGCTGCTAACGCAGACAAATATAATAATAATAATAATAATAATAATTTTTATTTATATAGCTTTTAGCTAATAATAGAAATTTACAAAATATTACTTATGTATAAACAACTTTACAAAAAATATATTTACATGGTTAATGAAAAAATATAATTATAGCCTATATTAATTATTACTCGCTAAAAATATTCTTAAATTCTTCTTAAATATAGTTAGTGATCCTATTGATTTTAATTCCCCTGGTAAACTATTATATTCTAAAGCTCCTCTATGCATAATGTTTTTTTTTGTGCTTACTTTCTTTGTACCTGTTATGTAAAATGACCCAGTCTGTCTCGTATTATACGAATGTATTTCCTCAATCCTTTTTAAATTTGACCCCAAATACTGTGGCAATAAACCTTTGTCCAATTTATACATAAAAATCATACCATTATATTTAATAAATTGTTTAATATTTAACCATTTTAAATCATTTAACATTTTTGTTATACTAGTGAATCTGTTACATTTTAGGATGATACGCATCGCTCTATTTTGTAGTAATTGTAATTTATTAATGTCACTGTTGTTAGCTAAATACAGAACAGTGTTACAATACTGAAAATGGGGCTTTATGATAGTGTTAAATATTTGTAAAGCACACCATTTTGATATTTTATTTCGGATTCTACGTAAATAGTTCAATTTTTTACTTATTTTTTTTGATATAAAATTTATATGTTCTGTACCTGTTAAGTTTTTATCCACTATAATGCCTAAATATTTTATTTCGTTAACATATTCTATGTTTTACCCACCTATATTTAACTTCGTTATATTTTGCATCAATTGATTTTTGTTATACATTAACATAGCTTTAGTTTTTTGAACGTTTAGCTTTAATTTGTTATTACACAGCCAGTTACTTATTTCTGCCAGGTCATCTTTTATAGTCTGTATTGACCTATCAATATTTGTGTCATTATAATACATTATAGTATCATCTGCAAAGAGGTGTATTTTACAGTTCTTTATTGCTATTTTTATATCATTTATATAAACTGTAAACAATAAACTACTGAGTCCACTTCCCTGAGGTAATCCTACATCTATATTTTCTAATTTAGATTTTACATCCCTAAATTTTACAGCCTGTTTTCTGTTATTTAAATAATCCCTTATCCAGTCTAGAACTTTACCTTTTACTCCATATTTTTCTAATTTTTTAACTAAAATTTGCCTGTCAACCGTCTCAAATGCCCGCTTTAGATCTAAGAAGACTGCACATATATAATTATTGTCATCCAGCATACTTTTCCAATCATTTATCATGAGATTTACTGCAGTTTCACAAGAGTGACCTTTTCTAAATCCGGATTGTTCTTGTATAATTATATTATTACATTCGAAGAAATTTTCTAACTGCTCTCTAGCAGCTACTTCTAAGATTTTTTCAATTGTTGGTAACATGTTGATTGGTCTTAAATCCTCAGCTTTAATAACATTCGTTATTTTCGGGACAGGTACTACAGTTGTTTCTTTCAGAATTTCCGGAAATCTACCACTTCTAAAAGATGTATTAATGACATGTAGTAACTGATATCCTATTATATAGAAGTTCTTTTTTAGAAATATAGCGTTTAAACTATCTACACTAGCTTTGTTTTTTTGTTTAAAAATAATTGTTTTTAATTTACTTATGTCTATTGGCTCAAACTCATCGATTAAATAACTACTACTTATATGTTCTAATTTAATTTGACCATTTGTTATCGAGTTAACCATTGCTTTGACACTGTCAATGAAAAAGTTATTAAGTTCGTCAGCTATGATGTTACTATCTGATACTAATTTACCTGCTATATTAATTTCTTCATTTATATATTGTGATTTACCTGGCAGTAATTGTTTTAAAGTCTTCCACATTAACTTTGAATCATATCTACATAAATCAATTTTATTTTCATAAAACTGTGACTTAACTACCCTTATTGTACTTAATACTCTATTCTTATAATATTTATAAATATTCCAATCTACATAATTTTTTGTTAATTTAAATTTCTTATACTGTGTGTCTCTATTATATATCGCGGTTTTAACATCACAATTGAACCATTCTTTATTATTTTGTTTATGTACAGTTTTTGTGCGTGTCGCATCATTAATTGCTCCTTGTACGTTATTTATGAAGCACTTTGTAACTATATTTATATCACTGAACTCGTAGCACCAATTGTCTATATTAAATAAATTATCAGTTACGGTTTCTTTATCTATATATGTTTTTATATTGCTTTTAGTCTCTTTTTTTGAACCCTGTTGGCCCGCACACACGTAAATAATATTGTGATCCACTATACGGGGAGTATCGCTCACACTAACTTTAAGATCGTATATATCAGTTAATACTAAGTCTACGCGAGTACTAGAATTCTTGGTAATTCTTGTATCACTAGTAACCATTTGTTTTAAACCTGTCAAATTCATCATGTCTTTTAGTTTTTTAACATAGAAATCATCGCTTTTCCAATTTAAATTAAAATCTCCTAGCATAACAACCGAATAATTGTTATTAGTATATTCTTGACACCAATCATTTAAGAAATTTATAAAATCCCTATGGCTACTGTTTGGAGAATGGTATAGCGCATTGATGATAATCATTTCTTCTCTAAGCTTCAATTTAACTGTCAGTGACCAATAATTCGGATCATTGATGACCTTTCCGTTATGTATTTCTTCATACTTAGTTCCTTCCTTTACGTATATCAGTACACCTCCGGTATGCCTATTGGCCGAGTTACATCTGAGACAGTGATATCCTTCTATTTTTATTTCATTATTTTCCATTTCATCCGTTACTCTAGTTTCCGTAAGAGAAATGCATATTGGTTTCTTTTTTTGACATAATTGTTCTATTTCATCTTTATGTGCCGGTAGGCTTTCAGCATTCATATATAAAACTAATATTTCTTCTTTATTTTGTACTATATTCGTCTTTGATTGCTATTTGTATATAATTCTAGATTTATATCTTTCCAATTTCCTTTTATATATCATACATGCTGTATCAAATGATTTATGTGTCGTATCTAATTTAAGGTTCAATTTTTCATTTACTGCAGAACAATTAATGCATTTGTTCATTTCCGATTTGCAATCAGTTGTTAAATGTTCTTCTGCACATATTCCGCACCTTGTTTTATTTTTGCATTCTTTTGCTCTGTGATTGTAACCAGCACAATTGTAGCATCTCCATATGTTGATATCTTCAGTGACATAACACCTGCTCCATCCTATATTTAATTTACCTCTTTGCATACAATTTTCAAATATTTTGCTATCAACTTCTATTGTTACCATTGTACCGTTTTTCAGCTCTTTCATGTATTTTATTTCCATCTTGTTATTTTCATCGTCCATTAAATCATTTTGCTTCTTAATGCATTCTATTATTTCTTCTTTGCTCAATTTTTCATGTATACCTTTGATTTTAATTACTGGATTTTTTAATTCTGGTCTTGTAATAACATAATTACTTCCTAAATTTTCTTGAGCTTCTTTCATTAGTTTAGAGGCGTCTTCTGTTTTGTTGAATTTTAATAATATACCGCCTTCGGATATGTTATTTACTTCTACCCCTCCAACTTCAATTTTTTTCAGATCAATTTTATTTCTCACTTCGTTTCTTGTTTTATTTGATTGCTGTTTAACTATCGGTTTAATAACTATTGGTTTCGTTTTAACTACTTCTGCATATCCTTTCTTTTCATTATTATTTACTTTTTCATTCGTTATACTTAATTTCAAATTTTTTATTTCTTCTAGACATGTGTATAGGGCTTCATCTATCATTGCTTTTACCTTCTTGTTAGTCAGTATTTCATCCTCTTTATTATTACATTCATTACAGTACCATTTAATTCCGGAATAACTACTTAATGCGGTAAAATCCTTTTCTTTTATTTTCACACATTTTAGATGAAACCAGCCTCTACAGTTTCCGTCACATGCAATAATTTTATCATTAGAAAATTCAGCTTTACATAACGTACAGTTTTTTAATTCTCCGTGTTCATTAAGTTTGTCCACTTTCATTTTTAATATAGTTGGGAACACTGTATTAAAAATTGGACATATCAGCTGACTTGTCCTAGCCGATCTGTACAGTTATTATGTTGTTTATCAGTTCAATACTTTACATAAGACTCTTGACCTTGTACCATATGTTACTAATAAACATCTTTTAACTGAATACGTCTGAGACAAAATTTAATTTCACTTATTTACTCTTTTTTCACTATATCTATATCTCAACATTAACCACATTTACTTTACTGCGCACTGTTGCCAACTATTATCATATGGCATATAAAAACTTAATAATATCATCATGGAACGCCAATGGCTTAATTACTAAACAAAACGAACTAAATTATTTTCTGGACTTACATTCAATTGACATAATGACTATTAACGAGACAAAACTTAGAACTACTGACAAAATATTTTTCAAAATTTTTAATTTGTACAGACAAGACAGACTAATCCTTAACCCGGAAGGCACCGGCGCTGGCGGGGTAGCATTTCTCATCAAGAAAAACATACCTCACACACTCAAAAACATTCCTAACACATCACTGGAGACACTTACAATCACACTTACGGACAACACCAATATTATTGCAGCATACAACCCACTCAGCAATAATTTTAACAACACTGACTTAAACACACTCACTAAACGCAACAAAGTTTTAGTAGTCGGTGACCTCAACGCTAGACACACATCTTGGGGCACTAACACAAGATAAAAATGGAAACACATTACACGCATACATGAACAATCACACTCCTACCCTATTATCACCTGACAAACCCACACACTACCCTCCTAACGGATCCACTCCTTCTACCATTGACCTAATAATTAATAAAAACATCCCTCATCTTTCAGATCCCACTGTACTTCACGAATTAAACTCCGATCATGATCCAATTATTTTCACTTTAGGCAATCAACTCACTGAAAACATTTCCAGAAAAATCAACAACTACAAATACACAGACTGGACTGCTTTCAGAAAAACACTTGACTCTAAACTCAAAATAAACAATAATATCAACACCATACAACAATTAGAATCAGAAATAAAAACATTTACATACGCAATTACACACGCAAAAAGAAAACATTCAGAAACCACTACAATTAACACATCCATTGAACACATACCTGACGAAATTAAAAAATTAATCACTCAACGCAACACAACACGCAAACAATGGCAGAGAACAAGATTAACACTACACAGAAATGAATTAAACAAATTAAACACCCTCATACGCTCCCTCTTATACAAACACAAATATAATACATTTAAACAAAAAATAGCTAACCTAAACCCCAATGAAATCTCCCTCCGGAACACTACTAAAATACTCAAAAAACCTTTTAAACCCATCCCAACTCTCAAAACTCAAAATTTAGAACACATAACAGACACACAAAAGGCTGAAGCTCTTGTAGACGCCTTTGAACAAGCTCACATTATAAATACAGTCAACTCACATGAACAAACACACATTACACAACATGCGCAAAATTTCATAAACACCCCTCACTTAAACACTACAAAACAAATCAGCGAACTCCTAACTACTCCTTCAGAAATCCTTAACATTATCAAAAAACTCATTATTAGAAAAACTCCTGGTCCTGACAAAATTGAAAATATCCTCATCAAAAATTTTTCCCGTAAGGCAGTAGTCCAATTAACATATATAATAAATTCAATCATCAAATTACACCATTTCCCCTCCTGTTGGAAAACTGCAACCATTATTCCTATTCCTAAACCCAAAAAAGAAAACTCAGACCCTACCAATTACCGTCCAATCAGCCTATTGAACACCTTATCTAAAATCACCGAAAAAATCATATTAGCGCGAATCATCAAATTTGACAATAAACACAAAATTACAAAACCTCATCAATTCGGATTCAGAGAAAAACACAACACTGTTCAACAGGTCGTCCGTATAGTCTCCGACGTTATTTCACAATTCAATAAACATAAATCCACTTCTATGACCCTTCTTGACCTAGAACGAGCGTTTGACAAATTCTGGAAAGAAGGGCTCATACACAAACTTATTACATACGGTTTTCCTACTACAATCATCAAACTCATACATTCCTACCTTTCCAACCGCACATTCTCAGTCCTAATTAATAACACATTTTCTACACCCCGTAAAATTCCCACAGGCACTCCGCAAGGAAGTGTCTTATCCCCCAAATTATTCACATTATTCATTAACGACATGCCTACCTTTCCCAACACGAACACAGCACTTTTCGCGGACGACACTGCAATCTACGCGCACTCTTTCAGCGCGGAGATTGCAAACAGACAAGTACAATTCCACATAAACATACTCACCGACTACTGGAAAATATGGAAAATTCAGATAAACCCCACAAAAACAAAAACAGTAGTACTCACACGTAAATTCACAAACACACGCATTTTTACACCTCTTAAAATTCACAATCACACATCCGCACCTAAACACACAGTTAAATACCTTGGGGTTTATCTTGACAAACCTCTCAGATTTAATGAACACATCAATTTTGCACTACAAAAAGGACACACAGTAATTAAAATGCTTTATTCACTACTTAACAGATACAGTACACTTACTCAAAAAAACAAAAGGCTCATTTACACAACTATTATCAGACCTACACTTACATATGCCGCGCCAGCCTGGTGTCATGCTTCTAATACCTCCAAAATTCCCTTACAAAGACTTCAGAACAAATGCCTCAGACTAATTACAAACTCGGACAGATACACTAAAATTGACAAACTTCACGAACTGACGAATATGCCATATTTGTCTGACTACATAAACAAACTTTCAGAAAAATTTTACATCAAACAGACATCACACAACCCGCTACTAATTAACATTAACAATCACCCTAATAATCAAACACACAAACTACCTATACATCACTTACAGGCTTTTGCACACCTATCAGACATTTACTAATAACACCATCTTACCGCTTTAGCATGCATTTATATGTTTTTACTTTGATTTAATTACTATGTAACCTTGTAAATATGTAAATATGTATATATGTACAGTTAGGTTAAGTTAGTTAAGTAGAATAAATAGTTTTAGGAAAAAATACTTAAGAGAGGGTTAAGATGAACTTTCTGACCCCTCAAAACACATTAATAATTTATTTCAATTCTATCTATTACACACTGTCACTCGTACAAGCAATCGTATATGTTCACACTTAAGTGGGAAACAGAATGCACCGAGTTCTAAGACGCGTTAACGGCGTACGTACGGCACTATCTGTCAGAAGAAAGTTAAAACCAAGCTGTCGTACCCAAGTGCACATAATGAACAACGTCCTCCGGCGTTCGAACGCCGTTGATACTGAATGTTCGTCAACTTCCAACTTTTGACGCCGTTGAACGTTGACGCAGAACACCTAACCTCAGTTTTTACTGAATGGTTAAGTGTTTGTATGTATAAATAACTTGCATACAACATAAATAACATCACAAACAATTCTTCATCATCCATTATACTTTTAATAAAAGAAAGCGCACGTATAAACACAGATATAGGTTGTCAAGTGACACTTGACGGCGTTAAAAATTATTGCATTGTGTGCAGGCGAATATTCTCAACGGCGCTACGCAACGCTGTCGCAAATGACGCCGCGCTGACGGCGTAGCGCGCTGTGCATTCTGTTCCAGGCTTTAGAATGAGTATGATTATTGCCTATCGCCCAATAAAACTTAAAATAATTCTTCTGTTTTTTTATGTACCTTCTCTCTCTGTCTCTGTCTCTCTCTCTCCTTACCTTCATTCCTTCTTTTCTAAACTCCCTCCCACCCCCTCACTCTTTAGCGTACCTGTTGTTAAACATTTTGAATATCACCCTTGGTGGTAGGTATTGTGTGTTCAAATGAAGAGCTGTTGTACTCGACTAGTTTCGTGGATTGATCCACATCTTCAGGAGTTTATTATCTTTCCGAGCTGTGTTTGGTGGTTATTTTAATAAAATTTGGTATAATGCTATGTTGTAAACATCGTTTAAGAAATATTATCTTCTCCAGTGAACGATATTTTTTGATGAGTAGTTTCTTGAAAAGTCTAATCTGAGTGACCGTCTCGGTCGTATAGTTGAAATTGTAGATTAGGTTCATTGTCACCGCCCGTGCTGTGATTTAATTGGAACGAAACCAATTAAATCACAGCACGGAAAGATAAGAAAATCCTGAAGATGTGGATCAATCCACGAAACTAGTCGAG
This sequence comes from Liopterus haemorrhoidalis, assembly GCA_963971575.1. NCBI lineage: Eukaryota > Metazoa > Arthropoda > Insecta > Coleoptera > Dytiscidae > Liopterus > Liopterus haemorrhoidalis. Next base: position 49,846,365 of record OZ020613.1, read on the forward strand.
TACAACAGATCTTCATTTGAACACCCAATACCTACCACCAGATGTTCCACACGAAACCAATTAAATCACAGCACTGGCGGTGACAATGAACCTAACCAACAATGTGTGATCGGATCTACGTTTATAATCCCGATGCAAAACCTTCTTTCTGCCGCGTTATTGCCTGTGACGATGGAAAACGACGCTGCTGTGATGATTAACGCGACGAATACATGTCCAACGACTCCTCCCGCGAACTGTGTGACGCCGAATTCCTTCGTTAGTGATTTAGAAGCCCAAAGACAGTTGATAAGTTGGGAACGCAAAAACAATTACTAGACCGCGAAAGACGTGTACTAGAGCGATCGGACAACCGAATCGCGAACTTACGGCCAAAAGACCTTGATGTAGTTCTTGTTTTCGACCTTTCACATTCTTAACTGCACCACAGTGGATTCGAAGGTTTGATGCAATTGCAACGGCTTATAGATGGGACAATTTTACAATGGGGTCATTCCACGTCAAGTGGTCTAATTTTTGAAAGAGTCACTGCTCGACCATCTCCAATTTTGTTGAAACTTTATGGGTGTATACATATATGTTTGAAATGATGATCTGTAAAGTTTTAGCTCCATATGTAGTATAGGTGGGGCACCAGGGGCTTGCCTATTGTGACAACTTTATGTTGTTTGTATACGTTCTTTATTAACATAAATTACATATATGAATTACAATTGATTTGTACACGTTCGGCCTCAGCCATGATATATGTTGTGCAGTGTTACTACCAGCATCTGTTACATCTCCCTTTTTTCCTTTATTGCAATTATACATTTATTTTAAATACATTAACTATTTTCATGCAATACTGTTTTATATAACATTTTTAATTTTTTATTACATAGTCCTTAAATCTAATTGGTTTTACAACTAGCCTACCTACCCTCGTTTTATAATGATTCTCTGTATCATTATTATTTACAGCATTGCTTTCCTGTCCCATTTCTACATTTATGTCATTTTCCTGTGGTAATTCTACTTGTGGAACCACTGTAAATTCATTTTGTGATTTTTTGAGAAAACTAGAGTTCCTTCTAAAATTGTTATTGAACTCATCTCTAACAATATATGATCTTGGTGTAGTGCACTTTTGTATAATTTCCCCAGGAACCCAACATTTATCCTGCCTAATTACAATACTATCTTTTGGCTTAAATTCATCTCTGTATTTAGCGTTTATATTGTAGTGGTTTTGTCTTTTATTCTGTTTATTTTCTAACAGAGATTTAACCTTAGGTTTAAGTAATTGTTGTGATATGGGTATATTTGTTCTTATCAGTCTACTGTTCAGTAATTCTGATGGCGAAAAATTTAATCCTGTTATAGGAGTTGCTCTATATTCCAACAAATATTCCAAAATATCAGTATGGCTTTCATTGGACTTTTTTAACATTAATTTACAAATTCCCACAGCCTTCTCCACTAACCCATTAGACTTTGGATATTTTGGACTTGACGTGACTGTTTCAAATCCCCATTGTTTTGCAAATTCTTTGAATAGAAAGGAATTAAAAGGCATATTATCTGACATAAAAACCATTGGAATACCCTGAACAGCAAATATGCGTTTTAGAATATCTATTACACATTCAGCAGTTTTATTATACATTTGGTGTAATTCAATCCATTTACTATAATAATCAACTACAACTAAATAGTCATTTCCATTACAATACAAAATATCGGCAGCAACTTTCTGAAACGGAAGGTTTGGTATTTCATGTGATATTAACGGTTCTTTAATGTTAGCCTTACTATATCTTTCGCAAATTTTACATTTCGATATAAACTTCTCTATATCGGCAGTTATCCCTGGCCAATATAAAATTTTCCTCGCTCTAGCTTTTGTTTTTTCCATACCAAAATGGGCTTTGTGTAGTTTATTTAATATTTCTACCCTTAAGCTACTAGGTATAACAATTTTGTTCTCAAACATTAACAACTCATTTTTATAATATAATTCGTTTCTAAGTTTCCAAAATGGTTTAACTCTAATGTCTAAGAGTTTCTTATCTACTTCCCAGCCTTCCTCACAGTATTTTACTATCATTTGCATGACCTCATCGTTCCGTGTTTTTATTTTTATTTCTTTTAAATGGTTTTTCGAGATGGGTATGTTTACATCTAATGTATGTACTATTTCGGTCATTTCTATATCATTGTTTACTTTATCTTTTAAATATGATCTCGATAACAAATCCGCGATATAAAGTTCTTTTCCCGGCTTGTATTCAATATTAAAATCGTATTTTAATAGTTTTAATTTCATGCGTTGTAACCGCGACGTTACTTTATTTATATCTTTTTCTTTTATGACAACCAGTGGTTTATGGTCACTGTTGACTTTTATTTTTCTCCCGTACACAAATTGATGAAATTTTTCAAAACAAAAAACAATTGCTAGCATTTCCTTCTCAATTTGCGCGTATCTCTCTTCACATTCCGAGAGGCTTCTCGAGCAGAAACTAATTGGTTTGTTATTTTGTAACAGACAGCCACCTATGCCCGATTGACTGGCATCTGTCTGTATTACAATAGGTAATTTTGCATCAAAAATACTGAGACTTGGTAATTTTGCTATTAAATTTTTTATACTGGTAAAAGTTTTTTCATGGTCTAGAGTCCACACAAACTCTACATTATTTTTTATTAATTTTCGGAGTGGAGCTACAATTTCCGACAATTTTGGTATGAACTTCGTAAGATAATTTATCATACCTAGTATTGTAAGTAATTCTTTTTTATTTTTAGGTTTTTCTAACTCCAAAATAGCCCTAACTTGTTCCGGGTCAGCTTTAATACCATCTTTATTTATAATTTGGCCTAAATATTTAACTTCGCTTACTTTGTATTGTACCTTTTCTGGATTAAACTTAACACCAAACTCCCTTGCTCTTTTTAAGAACTTCTCCATTATTTCGTCATGTTCTTTTTCATCCTTTCCTGCAATAATACAGTCATCAAAGTAAATACCGATTCCTAAATCTGAAAACATTTTTTCATTAGTTTTTTGAAACACTTCCGGACTTGTTTTAAGACCAAAAGGTAGTCTCTTAAATTTATATTTTCCAAAAGGCGTTATAAAAGTACAGAGTTTACTACTTTCTTTATCTATACTTATGTGATAAAACCCTTCCTTCATGTCTAAAACACTAAAAACTTTTTTATCTTTTAATTTTAAAGCAATTTCCTCAATAGTTGGTATTGGATACTGTTCTGTACAGATATATTTATTTAAATTGTTTGGGTCTAAACAAATTCGCAATTTACCATTACTTTTTTCAACTATTACAATGTTACTAATCCATTCCGAAGGTTCATCAACCTTTTCTATAATATTTCATTTAGTTAAGGACTCTAAAGTCTTCTTTAGTTTTATTTTAATTGTTTCTCGTACTTTCCTATTACTATTAGCTACTGGCACCGCATTTTTACTTAGTACTATTTTGTACTGAAATTTAGTTTTGCCAACTCCATTGAATATTTCTTTATTTTTATTTATAAATTCTTTAGTATCGTTATTTTTAGAAATCAAGTCAACACGTTTAATTATGTTCATTTCCATGCAAGCTTTAAGGCCTAAGATAGCACTGCTATCTACATCTACCACAGAAAATTTTACTTTATAATATTCCTCTTTTATTCTACAATTTAATGTAATAGTTCCTAATATTTTTATTTTATTATTATTACCGTATGTCATTATTGATTTGTTTGACTTAATTAATTCAGCATTTGGAGCACACAATTTCAACAGTCTTAAAGGTAATACATTACACTGTGCACCCGTATCAATTTTAAATCCAATTTTAGTTTTATTTATCTTTACTGACTCAAACCATTCATTTTTTATTTCCCTATTACTTAAAGAATCCCTTTTAAGTTCAAAAATCTCATCGTCACTATCACTATTATCTACTTTATTCATTTCATTAATTTTCTTACCAATAACCCTTTTATTTATAGTATCATTGTTAGATCTACACCCTATAGCATAATGGTTTCGTTTTTTACATTTATTACATTTTTTTCCATATGCTGGACAACTACCTCGACTGTGAGTCGTACCACATTTTAAACACTTATATTTACCTATATCCTCTACAGAGTTACCTGTATTTTTACTCCTATTTTTATTATGACAACCTTTTATAGCATCTACTGATACGTGTTCTTGTAGACCCTTAAGTTGCATCTTACTGATCTCTGCAGCTCTGCACTGGTCCACTGCTGTTTTCAACTTCAAATCTGCTATTCGTAACAGTCTTTCTTTTAACGCAGCATCCTTGATACCCAATATGACTCGATCCCTGATTAGCGAATCCTCTTGTTCACCAAAATTACACGTCTTTGCTAGAATTTTCAACTCCGTTAAGAAATGATCAAACTCTTCGCCTTCATTCTGGTTTCTTGTGAAGAACTTATATCTGTCATACGTCTCATTCTTGTGAGGTTCACAGTAGTTAGTAAACGCTGCCACAACACAATCGTATTTATTTTTATCTTGTTCATTTTCAAAAGTTAACGTATTGAAAATATCTATAGCTTCTTCACCAGCCACATTTAAAAATATCGCAATTTTAGTTTTATCTGGTTTTTCATTAAGACCCGCTGCTGTCATATAGATATTAAATGCTTGTTTAAATTTCTTGAAGTTATTACGGACGTTGTTGTCAAAAACTATCGACTTCGGCGGCTTAAAGTTTGCACTTGCCATTTTTATGTACCTTATTTTTTTTAGGTTAAGCACCACGTGCTACTTTTTTATTAAATTTTCATTTACGGTATTTTATTACTTGTTTTAACACTTTTAACACCTGACACCATGTGACAACTTTATGTTGTTTGTATACGTTCTTTATTAACATAAATTACATATATGAATTACAATTGATTTGTACACGTTCGGCCTCAGCCATGATATATGTTGTGCAGTGTTGCCAACTAGCAGCATCTGTTACACCTATGGAACTCATTCGGCCGTGGTGTGGCTCGTTCGTCAATAATCGGTAAAGTTTCACATGCTGCTGTTGCACAACTAAAGCAGCTAGCACCATGAAATTGCACACTCTAGTTCAACTTTTTGTGTTGAACACAAAAACTGTAGTGTCAAAGCTTATTAATGTGTGTATTTGACACAATATGACCTGGAAGTGGCCGAAAAAATTCATCGTAATGAGTTTAAGCCATACTTTGACTTTCCATAACTTAATGAAAAAAGATTTTGACAACTTTATCTCAAACCAGCTTATTATTCATATGAACATCAAAGCATTGCTTAAGTATTAGCTTCCATGTTCATTTGCTTGCTAAGATATCTGCCTGCAAAAATGCCACCGAAGTCAAAATGAGCAAATCTGACCTATTTTCAGAGCTAAATATCACAAAATGGGTCACCTTCGAATTTATTTTTTCTACCACCATGGGATAGAGCAGGTTTTTTGCTGCTAGAATAAGCTTTTTTCATTTTGGAGTCTTTATGTCTAAGGTGCAAAAAATGGCTTTAAACATGATGCTCATATTCGCGCAAAACGGAAAGTTAAACGGAAAATGTAAGTTTTACATGCCATCACTACCAGGACCAGCAGGCTGAAATTTGGCATACTGATTCAAATCTGGGGGCTCAAGCACAAAAATAGTGTGTTAAGATAAAGCCATTCACCTGTCCCAGTGACATGTGAAACTGCAGAAGGAGCTTCATAACTTTAGAATCAAGCCCAACTTTTCTAAAACCACAATTTTAAAATAAAAGATCTTATATAATTAGTTGTCTGGCCAATTTATGAGCCCTGTTGCATTTTACAACTGTTTTAAGTTGAAACTCTTAGGCTTAGTTGCATAATGATACATTTTCAATTAAACTTTGTCAAAATTTGAGCTTCAAAATCAAATCCTACTTAGTTAGTTAGTTAGTTAAAATTTTTGGCGCACAGCAACAAAGGCTATTTGCGCCTAACGCAGCCCATTTAAATGACTAGACTATATATTAAAAACAATATATTAGACAATAAATAAATAGATAAAATTATTAAAAATTCGCATACTCAATAAAAGAAATCTTGCACTGACAAACACAAATAAATAATATAAAAAGTCTGTTCGAAAATTTGAACAGACTCAGGGTGATGGTAAGAGGCTGTAAAGGGGCCAATTACCATCGAATATCACAGTCAATAACTAGAAACACATTAAAATAAGGTGCAAGACTTCACACATAAAACAATAAGTTCGATTCTCTCAGGAAGAGTATCAGCCTGTCCATGAGTACCCTGTCGTCACCTAAAGCAACTGACAGGTCATAGCACAGGCCTAACATCTCCCTGACATCCTCGAACTGTATACACTCAGTTAAAAAGTGTAACACAGACAAATCTGTGTTACACGTCTCACAGATAGGGGACTCTTCTCCTCGAAGGAGGTGTCCATCGGTCCACCAACAGTGACCTATACGGAGGCGTGTGATGGCGGTTTCCTCCCTGCGGTTAATCCTGCAGGAAGAGTTAGTTAGTTAGTTAAAATTTTTGGCGCACAGCAACAAAGGCTATTTGCGCCTAACGCAGCCCATTTAAATGACTAGACTATATATTAAAAACAATATATTAGACAATAAATAAATAGATAAAATCATTAAAAATACGCATACTCAATAAAAGAAATCTTGCACTGACAAACACAAATAAATAATATAAAAAGTCTGTTCGAAAACAGACTCAGGGTGATGGTAATTGGACCCTTTAATTACCATCGAATATCCACAGTCAATAACTAGAAACACATTAAAATAAGGTGCAAGACTTCACACATAAAACAATAAGTTCGATTCTCTCAGGAAGAGTATCAGCCTGTCCATGAGTACCCTGTCGTCACCTAAAGCAACTGACAGGTCATAGCACAGGCCTAACCTCTCCCTGACATCCTCGAACTGTACACATTCAGTTAAAATGTGTAACACAGACAAATTTGTGTTACACGTCTCACAGATAGGGGACTCTTCACCTCTAAGGAGGTGTCCATGGGTCCACCAACAGTGACCTATACGGAGGCGTGTGATGGCGGTTTCCTCCCTGCGGTTAATCCTGCAGGAAGAAACCCATGGTTTAACGTCTCCGTTAATCTGTCGCAACTTAACGTTCTGTGTGCGGCTCCACTCATGTTGCCACAAGTCTAAAACCAGATGTTTCAGATGACTCTTTGCGTCATCTGGAAAAACAAAACTCACATCAATCATAGGTCTGTAAGAGGTGGCTTTTGCAGCTGCATCTTGAGTGCCTTTAATACCAACATGTCCCGGTATCCAAAACAGCTCTACCCTCACATTCTGAGCATTCAGATTGTGGAGTAGCAACCGGATCTTTAGTACAAGAGGATGCTCTGGATCTGGATCTTGGATACTGTTCAGAGCGCTCAGCGAGTCCGTCAAGATAACACTTGACCGACTTTGCTCTGACGAAACAAAACACAGGGCCTTGAAAATAGCATACAGCTCAGCAGTGTACACACTCGTTATAGAGTGCAGACGGTACTGAAACTGTTGGCGTGGATTCAAAACAACGAACGCGCACCCAACCCTGGTTCCGGATTTTGATCCGTCAGTAAAAATGACAGTATCCTCGAACCTAGGGACCAGTGTTCTTTGTAACTCATGTTGGTATTCGATAGGCAACGTAGTATCTTTATCAAACCTAGTTAATGTGAGGTTCACAAGTGGACGCGGTAGCGTCCATGGTGGAACAGCACACAAAACGAAACTTGCCATTTCAGGCATATTAAAATCAATATCGCCCAAAATGTCGAAAGTCCTCAGACCAAAAGGCCTATTGGCTCTTGGTTTTCTGTCATATATCTCTGTATGCCTATTTTGTAGAATAGGGTCATACGCGGGATGATCTGGCTTGGCACTGAGTGCAGCCATATACCGCAAGGATAGAATTTTACGACGATTGTACAGTGACGGTTCGCCTGCTTCACACAGCAGGCTTAGTATTGGACTGGTGCGAAATGCACCTGTGGCCAATCTAACCCCAGTGTGATGTACAGTGTCAAGAATTCTTATCTCTTGGTGTTAAGCTGACCCATAAGCTAGACATCCATAGTCCAGCTTAGAGCGCACTAGAGAACGATATAAACGCAACATGACAGTGCGGTCTGCACCCCATGTCTTGTGACTGAGGACCCGCAACAAATTGAGCGTCTTTTGGCATTTTTTCTTGACGGACAAAAAAATGTGCCCGCCAAGTTAGACGGCTATCGAACACGAGACCCAGAAATCTGGCAGTATCGGCAAATGGTAACTGTGCTCCATTTAGTGTGAGTGTAGGATTGGGATGTACACCCCTTTTCCTACTAAAATGGACACATACAGTTTTGCTGGTCGAGAATTTAAAGCCATTTTCGGTTGCTCATGTATCGAGACGATTGATAGTCAGCTGAAGCTGACGTTCGATTGTACTAGTCTTTTGTCCGGCGACAAAGATACCAATGTCGTCGACAAATATCGAACTCTGTACAGGTAATCGAATACATGAAGCTGCACCGTTAATGGCAATTAAAAATAGCGTAACGCTCAGTATGGAGCCCTGTGGGACCCCATTGTCCAGTGCGAACATTTGTGACAAAGTATTTCCGATCCGCACCCTGAAGCGCCGGTTCGACATGAAGTCTTTTATAAAGAACATCAAGCGTCCCCGGAGACCCCAGGAATGCAGAGTACGGAGAATACCATAAATCCATGCAGTGTCATAGGCTTTCTCAATATCGAAAAACACAGCTACCAGGTGTTTGTTTTCAACGAAAGCATTCTTGATAGCTGTCTCTAGTCTGACCAGATGATCTGTTGTTGAGCGGTGACGGCGAAAGCCGCACTGTGTGTTGGCCAGCAAGTCGTTTGATTCTAAAAACCAAATCAGACGCTTGCTGATCATTCGCTCCATGAGCTTGCAGAGGCAACTGGTCAGTGATATTGGTCTATAGCTAGAGGGCAAGTGTTTATCTTTCCCGACTTTGGGGATAGGAATTATATGAGATTCCTTCCACTTGGTCGGGCACTTGCCCTCAGTCCATATCCCGTTGTAGACATTCAAAAGCCTAGACTTAGATGATTCCGGAAGATTTCGGATCATACGATAAGTTTGCTCTAAGAAGATCGACCGGCATGGCGATAAACTCATGTGCTCAGGCTCCTGCAAAGGTGTCTTTCACATAGATTGTGTCCAGGTATCTGTAGTCCAATACACAGACATGAAAGTACCCCATGAAATTCTGGACTGGAAGTGTACTGGATGTAAGACGGCGCAGAGAGAGGCAGCAGATCTATCTCTAGTTGACATTGGCACCACACTTAGGTCCATGTTGGCAGAGAATATAAGGCTGAGAGAAACAGTCAGCGACACAAATAAGAAGATTGAAGAGCAGACAGCCAGAATTGACACTCTCTTAACGAGGCTGCGATATGTGGAGGATGAAAATAAAAGAGTAAAGGAGGAAAATGAAGAATTGAAGGTGAAGCTCGATGACCAAGAGCAGTATAGCAGGCGCAACTGCGTAGAGGTGCATGGTGTACCCGAGTCGCCCGGCGAAAATACCACAGCCGAGGTTATTAAAATAGGGCGCGCCATGGGAATGGAAATTCGACCAGAAATGATCGATAATTGCCATCGACTTGGGCGCAATAATCCGGCGTCTCCCACCACCAGAGGCATTATAGTAAAGTTCGTGCGTAACTTCAACAAAAGCAACTTCCTAAGATGCCGAAAAGTTAAAAGGAACCTGAGTACCAAGGAACTCGGTTACCAAGGCGTCCCCAGCAATGTTTACGTCAACGAAAACTTGACACAGCGTCGTCGATCCCTGCTAGCAGCTGCCCGGAAACTGAGAACAACCTGCAATGTTATGTATGTGTGGACCAGGAATGGAAGAATCTACGTGCGTGAAAATGAACGTTCCCCGGCAGTGAATGTAAATAGTGAGAAAGATATAAGTGTAATTGAAAAGAGGTGTAAAGAAAAAGCAATGAGTGTGTTAAAATCAAGTGTCACTGAATAAACAAATGTCTTTGTATAACCAGAATGTACGCGGACTTCGAACCAAAACGCATCTGCTCTATCCTAACGTTCTTGCTTCTGATTATGATGTAATTTCGTTTACTGAAACATGGCTACATGAAAGTATATATAACAGAGAATTGTTTGATGTTAGATATGCCTGTCATCTTTCAGACCGGCAGGACGGTAGGAGGGGCGGAGGTGTTCTGGTAGCAGTCCATTCACGTTGGAAATCTATAAACCTAACGAAACATGTAACCTCTCTCGAGTATGTACTGATCAAACTGTATGACGATAGAACGACAATGTTTATATCATGTGTTTATTTACCACCAAAATCAACAGCTGATCAGTACAGACTTTATTTTGACATCTTAAACTCTTGCTTAGATATCACTGCAAATAACGTTATAATAATTGGAGATTTCAATGTTGATATTTTCAACGATATTAATCAGTGTGATAGCGCGGCAGCAGAAGTTGCCAATAATATCAGTTTTTATGGTTTGCGAAGTTCAAATAACATATGTAATGCATATAATAAAACTTTAGATCTAGTTTTGACAAATATTGCTAGTGTGAGTGTAGAAAAAAACTATGATCCTCTGTTACTTGAAGACAAATATCACCCAGCACTTACTATTTGCAATAAATACACTTGCTTTGTGGTGAAACAAGAGTCGGAAATTAACAAAGGATATAATTTTAAAAAAGCTGATTTCTTGAAATTGTATAATGAACTCAGTCAAGTTAACTGGAGTTTTCTCAGATATTACGATGATGTCAACCATACCTTGGACGAATTTTATAATGTTTTGTATAATGTCCTTAACAATTGTGTACCGATAGTCCGGTCGCGGGTTGGCACTTATCCCTCTTGGTTCACGGCTGAGATTAAATCACTGATTAAACAGAAAAAATATTTCCATAAAAAAATTAAAAATAAATCTGGAGATGTAGACTACCATAAGCACAAGTTCTCTGAATGTAGGAGAACTTTAAAAGCTCTGTTAAAGAAGGAATATCGGAGCTATATTGAAGAAATTGAACAAAACATTCCTAATGATTCAAAAAAATTTTGGGAATTTGCTAAAAGGAAAAGAAAATCCGATCTTCTTTCTTGCTTAATTACGGAAGACAATGTTGTTGTGGATGATAGTCTACAGATTGCGGATACTTTTGCATCTTATTTTGCTTCTGTTTTCAATGATGATATTGATGACGTGAACAATGCTAGAAAAGAGACATGCAGCATCGAGTCTCTCAATATTAAATCTGTGACTCTGGAGGATGTAGAGTGGTCCATAAGTAAATTAAAGCCCAAAAAATCTTGCGGTCCGGATAATCTACCGCCTTACGTAATAAAAGGATGTAAAGATATTCTGACGTATCCACTTCACATTCTGTTTCAAAAATCAATTGATACACATACATTCCCTACTAGGTGGAAGATGTCTAGGGTATGTCCTATACATAAGAGCGGAGATAAAAAAGACGTTAAGAATTATAGACCGGTATCCATTATCTCGTCTCCGGCCAAAGTTTTTGAACAAATTATTTATAAATATTTATTCCAACACGTCTCTCCAGTTATTAGTAAAAAACAACACGGATTTATGCCACGTAGGTCAACAGTTACTAATTTGATATCCTTAACAGAATACGTTAGTCACTGTCTGGATTATGGAACTCAAGTAGATGCAGTATACCTCGATATGACGAAGGTTTTTGATAAAATAGGGCATTCCCACTTACTTGGTGCATTAAAACATGTTGGTGTTTCACCTCTAATGTGCACTTGGTTTGAAACCTATTTACGTAACAGATCACAATACGTTCAATTCAACGGTTCAAAGTCGAGGAATTATTTATCAACCAGTGGTGTGCCACAGGGGTCAAATCTCGGGCCCCTGATGTTCCTTCTGGTGGTCAATAATATCCCAGATATTGTGAGCAACAGCCAGTGCGAGATGTTTGCTGATGACGTCAAAATATATCGCCAAATAACTGACTTGTCTCACTGTCTTGCACTTCAAAGTGATTTACAAAAACTGTGTGAATGGAGTAAATCCACTGGTCTAACATTTAACACCACAAAGTGTAAGGTTATGACTTACTCTAGAAAGAGGGAAGTGATCACATACAATTACAATATGGAAGGCTGTATTGTTCCTCGAACAGAGACAATCAGAGATTTGGGAATATTGTTCGATTCGAAACTGAATTTTCACCATCACGTTGAATATATTGTAAATAATGCATTGAGAAAGTTTGGGTATGTACTTCGTGTAACTAAAGATTTTCGTCATAATCGGACGTACATTGCATTATTCAATGCTCATGTTAGACCTCTACTTGAGTATGGTAATATTATATGGGCACCATATCAAACAAAATATATTAAACGCATTGAAACTGTACAAACGCGGTATTACCGTGTTGTGAAACTACGGATGACAGGAGTATATCCAAAGTATACGTCCGTTGAAGTAATTTTGGCAGAGTTTAATGTTAAAACGTTGGCTGCGAGAAGAGATTTGGCATCACTACTATTTCTATACAAAATATTTAATAATCTTGTGGACGACTCTAACATTTTATCTAATATTTACGTAAGAGTACCTTCCCGTGATTTTAGGACAAGAGACACATTATTCTTATGTAAAAGGGCAAATACGGAGCATTGCAATATGAGTCCTCTGCATAAAATGACCGCACTGTATAACGATCTTTTGTCAAAAGACCGATCTATTGATATATTCAATGTAAGTTATGCAGGTTTTCGAAAAGCTGTAATAAGCGTGATGTAATGGAAACTTTGTGCTGAAATATTGTAGTAAATGTCTAAAATAGATAAAAATGTCATACATGTTCGTACCTCCAAATTTAATTCTGTGTAGTACAAATGACCTCCAAATTATGAATGGAAACTACAACGAATGTGTATATACTGTATGAATGATTCTCAATGTACCTAATATCAATATGTGATTGTGTGAACATGTTATAGTAAGTTTTGTATGTAAAATTCTTATGCTTGTGCACTTTATAAACGTATTTGTACATATGTTAGAGTATTAAGTTACTTCTTATGTTATTGTATTTATGTAATTTATATATGTATGGGCACAATTAAGGACTTTGGTCTGTCGTGTCCAATAAATAAATAAATAAATAATGTATCGCATCTGGACCAGGAGAGCTATCCTTACACTTTGACATCGCGCTATCTAGCTCTTCACGAGAGAAAAGCAGGTTGTATACCTCGTCATTCCTAGAAAAGAAATTTAAAGGTATAGATTCGAGGCCTGCTTTACGAGTTAGAAACTCGGGTGAATAATGTTCAGAGCTAGAATTGAACGCAAAATTAGATGCCAAAGTGTTAGCAATTTCGACCGCTGAGGTAACTACGTTACCATTTACCGATAGACCAGCAATGGCTGTAGCTGTATTTAGACCGGATATTTTCCGGACCTTCTCCCAAACTTTGGCCACTGGAGTGGCAACTGTAACGGTGCATACGTATTTGCGCCATGATTCGCGCTTGCTTTCTTTCACAATCCTCTTAGCACGAGCTTTCGCTCGTTGGAAGGCTATCATGTTTGTCTCTGTTGGACAACGACGGAATGTATTGAAGAGGTGTCTCCTTTCACGTAGCGCCAAGTCGCATTCCTCGTTCCACCAGGGAACGGGAACTCGACGGGGCTGAGTGGATGACAGCGGTATGCTGCTTTCAGCCGCGCTCGTGATGGAATCCGTGAAATGATTCACCTCTTCGTCTACGCTCAAGTTCAGAATATCCTCGTGAGAGAATGATTCTGCGAACTTGGTCCAATCTGCTTTCCGAAGAACCCACTGTGGCCAGCGGGATTCGGTAACAGTATTGAACAGAGGCCTTAAGAAGATTGGAAAGTGATCACTACCGCACAGGTCGTGATGCACGTCCCATTTGAACAACGGAGCGATGGCTCCTGAAACGACGCTAAGATCTATGGCACTGAATGTACCCGTTGCTGCACAGAAGTGCGTGGGTCTGCCGTCGTTCAAAAAGCTCAAACTCAAATCGTTCAACATAGTCTCCAGGTAACGTCCCCGTCGATCGTTCCGCACCGATCCCCAACATACATTGTAGGCGTTAAAACCGCCTAGTAGTATGAAGGGTGGTGGGAGTTGATCGATGATGTTCACGACATCTCGGATGTCAGTTCGAACACCAGGGGGAAGGTAGATAGAACAAATCGTCACCTGGAGGGGAAGTGCAACACGAACTGCTACAAGGTGTCTCTAACGAGAATTGCCACGCCGTCACATGCTCTTGCCCCCGTAAGGAAATCCGTGCGAAACACGGAGTATCCTCGAGGAGAGAATGTGTCGGTTTCCGTGAAATTTGTTTCCTGCAGACAAACACACGAAGGCGCAAAATTGGAGAGTAACAGTCGCAGTTCTTCGTAGCGCTGATATACACCGTTACAGTTCCACTGGATTAGTGGACCAGTCATTTTTGTTTAGGGGAGTTACCCCGCAACCTAATGATCTTTGGTTTACCCTTAGGTTGCGGGTCAACAGCCATTTTCTCGGCCACGGTTTCACTTGTTTGTCCAGGTGCCTTGGTGGACACACTGTACTCCGTTTTTGATTTTTTTGTTCTCACTGGTATCCAGTGAGAACCAACGGGTCCCTTATCAGTCTCCTTTTCAGGAGCGACTGATGAAGGCTTTGTAGAAGCGACCATTCTCTGGTCGCTTCTCGTTTTTGGAGAAGACTGTGGGGTCTTCTCCTTAGGTGGTGGGGAGAACTGAGGTTGAGTGCGTTCTCCTATATGGGAGCGGGATTTATTCAGACCCGATCCCCCTGGTTGTGGGGTCTGAACACTGGTCTCTTGGACCGATTCCGCCACCTTTTCCGTGTCGGACTTTTGTGACGCAGCTGTCACTGACGTTTTTACTGTCGGACGAAGCACTGACTCCGTCTGAGTCTGGACACTGGCTGTCTTCTTTGCAGCTACTTGTGCGAAGGATTTCGCAAAAGTGACCGGCGCAGTCTCTTTATACTTCTTCTTGGCGTCGAAATACGGTATTCTATCTTGCGTCTTGATGACCTGAATAGCCTTCTCTTCTAAGTACGTTGGGCAGTGGCGTGAAGTCGATGCATGCGCACCTTTACAGTTCACGCAGTGTGCCGCGTTTGGACAGTTTTCAACTTCATGTTGATCCTGCCCGCAGTTGGCACAGATGGACTGTTTGCCACAACGACTAGAGGTGTGACCATAACGCTGGCACTTGTAGCATCGCATCGGGTTGGGATAGTAGGGGCGAACGTTACAAACGTTGTACCCCACCTTAACCGATGCTGGACACCTAGTACCAGCGAAAGATACCACCATAGAAATAGAAGGCTTACCGTTTCGGGGGTTAAGTTTTCTACATTCAATGACACCTTGCGATGCCATTTCCTGCACAAACTCTTCCTCCGTAACATACGCAAGGTCACGGTCTGTAACGACGCCTCGAGAAGTATTCAGTGCCTTATGTGGCTGTACCGAGATACGATACTCGCCAAATCCTTCGCATTTCTGAAGCGGTGAAGATGCCTCAGTTTCTGCCTCAATTAATAATGTTCCATCCGACAGTTTTCTTACCGACCTAATACCAGTTGGACACGTTTTTCCCAGCGTTCGGGCAACAAAGAAGGGGGACATCTCTTTAAAAGATTTACCCTCTTCTTGCACCTTCACGACAAGAAAACGAGGCACTGGCGCACAAAACTCAACTGATCTGTCTACCTTCTTGGGAGAAGGCCTTACACATCTCTCATCGGATGACTGAGCATCACGACGAGGTCTCTTGTTTGATTTTTTACGGTGTTTACTCTCAACTTTGGCGGAATTTAAAGAAAATTTATCCCTCCGGGTAGACGCCATACCCGTATATTAAGTTTCATCACCCTGCCATGCCCACCCACCAGGGAGCCCCACACCGGGGACGTTGGCCGCAAACCGGCTCATTGCGCCAGACATGTCAGGATGATATAGCATCGGAGGAAGTAGTCACGGGCTGCTCGACCCGCTCGAGAACCAGTAGTCGCCAACTCTGGAACCTTGCGAGCTGCAGCCGCTCCCACAGACCCCCGAATACTACTCTAGTGGCACGGCATTACCCCAGCATCCACGATCCAGTAGTGGAGCCACTCTATTCATGAACCGTGACACCAGCCGATTGACTGAGCTGACCAGACTCAGCCTCCCGTTTTACCGAATCCGAGGCCAAAGAAGGCGTGTTGGGATCGTACTGTCCGCGGGCAGCAGAGCATCAAGCGTCCCCGGAGACCCCAGGAATGCAGAGTACGGAGAATACCATAAATCCATGCAGTGTCATAGGCTTTCTCAATATCGAAAAACACAGCTACCAGGTGTTTGTTTTCAACGAAAGCATTCCTGATAGCTGTCTCTAGTCTGACCAGATGATCTGCTGTTGAGCGGTGACAGCGAAAGCCGCACTGTGTGTTGGCCAGCAAGTCGTTTGATTCTAAAAATCAAATCAGACGCTTGCTGATCATTCGCTCCATGAGCTTGCAGAGACAACTGGTCAGTGATATTGGTCTATAGCTAGAGGGCAAGTGTTTATCTTTCCCAACTTTGGGGATAGGAATTATATGAGATTCCTTCCACTTGGTCGGGCACTTGCCCTCAGTCCATATCCTGTTGAAGACATTCAAAAGCCTAGACTTAGATGATTCCGGAAGATTTCGGATCATACGATAATGTATCGCATCTGGACCAGGAGAGCTATCCTTACACTTTGACATCGCGCTATCTAGCTCTTCACGAGAGAAAAACAGGTTGTATACCTCGTCATTCCTAGAAAAGAAATTTAGAGGTATAGATTCGAGGCCTGCTTTACGAGTTAAAAACTCGGGTGAATAATGTTCAGAGCTAGAATTGAACGCAAAATTAGATGCCAAAGTGTTAGCAATTTCGACCGCTGAGGTAACTACGTTACCATTTACCGATAGACCAGCAATGGCTGTAGCTGTATTTAGACCAGATATTTTCCGGACCTTCTCCCAAACTTTGGCCACTGGAGTGGCAACTGTAACGGTGGACACGTATTTGCGCCATGATTCGCGCTTGCTTTCTTTCACAATCCTCTTAGCACGAGCTTTCGCTCGTTGGAAAGCTATCATGTTTTCCTCTGTTGGACAACGACGGAATGTATTGAAGAGGTGTCTCCCTTCACGTAGCGCCAAGTCGCATTCCTCGTTCCACCAGGGAACGGGAACTCTACGGGGCTGAGTGGATGACTGCGGTATGCTGTTTTTAGCCGCGCTTTTGATGGAGTCCGTGAAATGATTCACCTCTTCGTCTACGGTCAAGCTCGGAATATCCTCATGCGAGAATGATTCCGCAAACTTGGTCCAATCTGCTTTCCGAAGAACCCACTGTGGCCAGCGGGATTCGGTAAAGTATTAAACAGAGGCTTTAAGAGGATTGGAAAGTGATCACTACCGCACAGATCGTGATGCACATCCCATTTGAACATCGGAGCGATGGCTCCTGAAATAACGCTAAGATCTATAGCACTAAATGTACCCGTTGCTGCACAAAAGTGCATGGGTCTGCCGTCGTTCAAAAAGCTCAAATTCAATTCGTTCAACATATTTTCCAGGTGACGTCCCCGTCGATCGTTCCGCACCGATCCCCAACACACATTGTAGGCGTTAAAATCGCCTAGTAGTATGAAGGGTGGTGGGAGTTGATCGATGATGTTCACGACATCTCGGATGTCAGTTCGAACACCAGGGGGAAGGTAGATAGAACAAATCGTCACCTGGAGGGGAAGTGCAACACGAACTGCTACGACCTGCAACTCCGTGTCAATGTCTACAGGATCGTGGTACAATGTGTCTCTAACGAGAATTGCCACGCCGTCACATGCTCTTAACCCCGTAAGGAAATCCGTGCGAAACACGGAGTATCCCCGAGGAGAGAATGTGTCGGTTTCGTTGAAGTTTGTTTCCTGCAGACAAACACACGAAGGCGCAAAATCTGACAATAAAAGTCGCAGTTCTTCGTAGCGCTGGTATACACCGTTACAGTTCCACTGGATCAGTGGACCATTCATTTCTGTTTAGGGGAGTTACCCCGCAACCTAATGATTTTTGGTTTACCATTAGGTTGCGGGTCTACAGCCATTTTCTCGGCTACACTTTCATTTGGTAGTCCAGGTATTTTGATGGACACACTGGACTCCTTTTTTGATTGTTTGGCTCTCACTGGTATCCAGTGAGAACCAACGGATCCCTTATCAGTTTCCTTTTCAGGAGTAACTGATGAGGGTTTTGAAGAAGCGACCATTCTTTGGTCGCTTCTCGTTTGTGGAGAAGACTGTGGGGTCTTCTCCTTAGGTGGTTGGGAGAACTGAGGTTGAGTGCGTTCTCCTTTAGGCGAGGAGGATTTATTCAGACCCGATCCCCCAGGTAGTGGGGTCTGAATACTGGTCTCTTGCACCGATTCCGCCACCTTTTCTGTTCCGGAATTCTTCGGAGCTAATCCTACCGCTTTAACTGTCGGACGAGGCACTGATTCTGTCTGTGTCTGGACGCTTGCTGTCTTCTTTGCTGCCACTTGTGCGAAGGATTTCGCAAAAGTGACCGGCGCAGTCTCTTTATACTTCCTCTTGGCGTCAAAATACGGTATCCTATCGTGCGTCTTGATGACCTGGATAGCCTTCTCCTCTAAGTACGTTGGGCAGTGGCGTGAAGTAGAAGCATGCGCCCCTTTGCAATTTATGCAGTGTGCCGCGTTTGGACAGGTTTCAACATCATGTTGTTCCTGTCCGCAGTTGGCACAGATAGAAGAATTGCCACAACGACTAGAGGTGTGACCGTAACGCTGGCACTTATAGCATCGCATCGGGTTGGGGTAGTAGGGGCGAACGTTACAAACGTTGTACCCCACCCTTACCGATGTTGGACACTTGGTGCCAGCGAAGGACACCACCATAGAGATCGAAGGCTTGCCGTTCCGGGGGTTGAGCTTCTTGCTTTCCACGACACCTTGCGAAGCCATTTCCTGCACAAACTCTTCCTCCGTAACATACGCAAGATCACGATCCGTTACGACGCGTTTGGAAGTATTCAGTGCTTTATGTGGCTGTACTGAAATACGAAACTCACCAAACTTTTCACATTTTTGAAGCGTGGAAGAAGCCTCAGTTTCGCATTCAATAAGCAATGTACCATCCGACAGTTTTCGCACCGATCTTATACCAGTTGCACACGTTTTTCCCAGCGTTCGGGCAATAAAGAAGGGGGGGACATCTCTTTAAAAGACTTTCCCTCTTCTTGCACCTTCACAACGAGAAAACGAGGCACTGGCGCACAAAACTCCACAGTTCTGTCAACCTTCTTTGCAGAAGGCCTTGAACATCCCTCATCGGATGACTGAGCATCACGACGAGGTCTCTTGTTTGATTTTTTACGGAGTTTACTCTCACTATTGGCGCAATTTAAAGAAAAATTATCCCTCCGGGTAGTCGCCATACCCGTATACTAAGTTTCATCACCCTGCCATGCCCACCCACCAGGGAGCCCCACACAGGGGACGTAGGCCGCAAACCGGCTCATTGCACCAGGCATGTCAGGATGATATAGCATCGGGGGAAGTAGTCACGGGCTGCTCGACCCGCTCGAGAACCAGTAGTAGCCAACTCTAGAACCTTGCGAACTGCAGCCGCTCCCACAGACCCCCGAAGACTTGTCTAGTGGCACGGCATTACCCCGGCATCCACGATCCAGTAGTGGAGCCACTCTATTCATGAACCGTGACACCAGCCGATTGACTGAGCTGACCAGACTCAGCCTCCCGTTTTACCGAATCCGAGGCCAAAGAAGGCGTGTTGGGATCGTACTGTCCGCGGGCAGCAGGCTCCCTCAACCGACCAGGACCCTCTTCTCCGGCGTTACGGGTCTCCACGCACGGCAAACACGTGGTTAGGAATTTAAGTGGGAGATCAAAGAGACAACAGATAATCCTATTCCCACAATCGGCGTCTCTGAACTGTCTCCTCCCAAATGATATGTGATTCAGGGTACGTGGGATCATCAGGCCCAAAAGCTCTATATGGTCAGGTGATGCGACCGTTATGAACTTCCCTTGCGAGATTGAGGGTACGCGGGATCATCAGGCCCGAAAACTCGACAAATGGCCAGGTGTTATGGCCATTATGAACTTCCTCTGCGGGGGTCAAATCCTACAAAAGGAATAATTAACGTTTCCTGTTTCTTGTGTGGGGTAAATTTTTTTGCTGTCAAACAAATTTTAATAATTGTTTTAATATAATGTATCGTGCAAAATTATTTTGAATATAACAATTATTTGTTTTTCAGAATATTGGATATTTTATTGAATCATATATTATTTTATTGCAATCTTTGTTTATGGAATTACAAAATTGTGGAGGCGATCTTGCTCCTTGCAACATCGGCCGTGTGGAGAATTCCACTTGCCATTTAACATCCCATTCAAGCAGAAAAGAGTTGAAATTAATAAAAAACTTTGAATTAAATGAGCAATTATTAATTAGCCAGCGTTCTGGATTGAAGTTCGACGAAACATCAGAAATTTGTCTGCATCATGAAGCTTTGCTTTTGAAAAAATTTGAATTTTTGCAAAGGTCATGTTGTAATCCTTTTGAAAAGAAGAATCACATCGTGAGGAAGGGTTTACGAGCAATTGATTTGTCAACTGCAAATCAGTTGAAGGACTTAACAAGGTGTGACATAAGGCCTGGTGAAAAACTATGTCCCTCCTGCAGAAAACAGTTTACAGAAAGTAAATCAACAGTAGCATCAGCTTCATCGGAATCAGACTGTGGTGAGGAACTGGAGGTTTCTGAAAAATTGAATGCCAGTTTAACGGCTATTGGTGTTCTCTAAAATTTCAACGCATTGCTAAGATAGATTCGCATGGTTATGCAAAACGGAAAATAAGTCAGGTGCAAAATGTTGTTGCTAACAAAATTGCATCTATTGGAGGTTTAGATCTGGGTGATCTTGTTCAAGCAAGTAGCCAGCAGTGTGAAAAGTGTTTAGACTACAATCAGCTGCTTGAAGAATTGAAAGAAAAATTGCGGGTGTCAGATCGACAACAACGACTCCAAATTCTGACACTTGCACCAGTCAGTTGGTCCATAAAAAAAACGTCAGAAGAGTTTGGTGTTTCACAAAGAATGGTCAAGAATGCTAGAAAGCTTAAACTAGAAAATGTAATAATGGCTTTTCCTGGAAGGAAGGATGGAAACAAGCTTTCTGATGGTGTAAAGAAAAAGGTTGCAGACTTTTTTTAAGACGATGAATTCAGTCGTATCTGCCCTGGAAAGAAGGATTGTGTTGCTGTTCGAATAGATGGGAAAAAATGAAATAAGCGATTGCTGCTTAGCAACTTGAAAGAAATGTTTTTATCATATCGGGAGCAAAATGGGCCTGAAATTGGATTTTCCAAATTTTGTGAGCTTCGACCAAAGTGGTGCATCACAGTCAGTTCAGCGGGAACATATTCGGTATGTGTATGCACGATTCATCAAAATGTTAAATTGATGCTAGCTGCTACCCATATTAAAGAAGATTACAAATTTCTCATTAGCAAGACTGTCTGTAGCCTAGAATCAAAAGACTGCATGCTTCACCGATGTGAAGAATGCCCTGGAATAGAAGGATTAAAAAGTTTTCTGGACAATATTTTTGAAAATCATGACCCAGGTGCAGAAGCGATTGCTGCTTAGCAACTTGAAAGAAATGTTTTTATCATATCGGGAACAAAATGGGCCTGAAATGGGATTTTCCAAATTTTGTGAGCTTCGACCAAAGTGGTGCATCACAGTCAGTTCAGCGGGAACACATTCGGTACGTGTATGCACGATTCATCAAAATGTTAAATTGATGCTAGCTGCTACCCATATTGAAGAAGATTACAAATTTCTCATTAGCAAGACTGTCTGTAGCCTAGAATCAAAAGACTGCATGCTTCACCGATGTGAAGAATACCCTGGAATAGAAGGATTAAAAAGTTTTCTGGACAATATTTTTGAAAATCATGACCCAGAAGACATGATTGAATTTAAGCAATGGGTGCACACTGATCGAGATACATTGGACACCAAACAATTGACGACAGAAGAATTTGTTGACGAATTGGCCAGAAAAATCACTTTTCTTTCATGCCATCATTACGTCGCCAAATACCAAACTCATTATCTGAAAACTACAAAAGAAAACCTGAGCCCTGGGGAAATTGTCATATTAATGGATTTTGCAGAAAACTACTCATTTATTGTGCAAGATGCAGTCCAAGGCTTTCACTGGGAAAACAGTCAAGCCACGTTACACCCATTTGTTGTGTACCACAAGATTGATGAAGTAGTACACAGCATTTGCTTTTGCATCATTAGCGACTGCCTGCGACATGATACAGTTGCAGTGCATGTTTACTTGGCAAAATTAATTGAATATTTGAAAAGCATAATTACCGATATCAAGCTTATTCATTACTTTAGTGACGGATCCGCAGCCCAGTATAAAAATTTCATTAATCTGTGCCATCGTCGCAATGATTTTGCTATCAGTGCTGAATGGAATTTCTTTGGAACCAGTCATGGTAAGTCACCATGTGACGGAATTGGTGGAACAGCAAAACGATCAGCTGCACGTGCTAGCTTCCAACGTCCTTTTGAAAACCAAATCCTAACACCAAGCAACTTATTTGAATTTTGCAATGAGCACCTAAATGGAATTAAATTTTTCTTCATTTCAAAAGATGAAATTGAAGCAGCAAGAGTTGTTCAAGAACAACGGTTCAAGGGTGGTCTCACTGTTGCAGGAACACGAGAAAATCACCACTTTGTGCCCATTGATGAAAAGCGGATTCGTGTCAGTCGAGTTTCGAATGACACATCATTCTTTATTGCTCACGTGGATCATTCTGCAATTGGTGCTGCATGTTTATCAATTTCGAATCTTCAGCCCGGGCAATATGTTGCATGTATTTATGACAACAATTGGTGGATTGGCAACATTTGTGAAATTTCAGTCGAAGAGTGTGATGCCCTAATAAGCTTTATGCATCCTCATGGCATAGCTCATTCATTCCATTGGCCTGTGAGAAAAGATGCCTGTTGGATTCCAGAACAGCACATAATTGCTATCCTTCCAGCTCCTACTGCAACGGCAATGGGGCGACAATACAGCTTACCCGAAATAGTTGTGCTGAGTATCAATGAAAAATTCAAATCAATTAAATAAGCGATGGACGCATTCAGGCTTGGGAACCAAAATAAGAAACCCACATTAGGCTTGGGATCCTAGGCAAAGACCCCAATTCAGGCTTGGGAACCTGCGGTTAAGAGACCCACCCGTGGCTGGCCTTGCCTGGCTATCGGGCGTGACCCCTAGGCGATGGGGTTGCCAATTCTTGTAAGAATTGGTAGTGGCAGAACCACCATGGACCAACGCAAGGACTGTAGTTAATTCTACAGAACAGTTCAGCTTATAAACTGGTTGGTCAGGGTTGAAATTTATGATGCAAAAAAGCATGGCTTATGCTAATCACGGTGAAGTTTCCCGTACAGTTTCACATTCAAATGTCACTGTGACAGATGAATGGCTCTGTAATCTTCCCACATATTATTTGTGTTTGACCCCCCAGATTTGAATTAGTTTGCCAAATTTGTATCTGCTGGTTAGAGTGGTCTTAATAATGAAGGCATGTGAAATGTACATTTTCCGAACTTTCCGTTTTGCGCGAATATGAGCATCATGTTTAAAGTCATTTTTTGCACCTTAAACAGAAAGACACCAAAATGAAAAAAGCTTATTCTAGCAGCAAAAAACCTGCTCTATCCAATGGTGGTAGAAAAAATAAAATCGAAGGTGACCCATTTTGTGATATTTAGCTCTGAAAATAGGTCAGATTTGCTCATTTTGACTTTGGTGGCATTTTTGCAGGCAAATATCTTAGCAAGCAAATGAACATGGAAGCTAATACTTAAGCAATGCTTTGATGTTCATATGAATAATAAGCTGGTTTGAAATAAAGCTGTCAAAAGCTTTTCTCATTAAGTTATGGAAAGTCAAAGTATGGCTTAAACTCATTACGATGAATTTTTTCGGCCACTTCCAGGTCATATTGTGTCAAATACACACATTAATAAGCTTTGACACTACAGTTTTTGTGTTCAACACAAAAAGTTGAACAAGAGTGTGCAATTTCATGGTGCTAGCTGCTTTAGTTGTGCAACAGCAGCATGTGAAACTTTGCCGATTATTGACGAACGAGCCACACCACGGCCGAATGACTTCCATAGGCAACCCCCTGGTGCCCCACCTATACTACATATGGAGCTAAAACTTTACAGATCATCATTACAAACATATATGTATACACCCATAAAGTTTCAGCAAAATTGGAGATGGTCGAGCAGGGACCCCTAGACCACTTGACATGGAATGACCAATGGAACCCAATGGTGTTCCATGAAGCAACTAAATTGAGAGGTGCCGCACGCGTATGGTAGCTCGATCGAACACCTCACCAATTGGGATTAATTTTGCAGCGCAATCATGGACAGTTTTCCGTCATACAGAAACGAAGCTGACGTCCATTTGGAGCTAGTAAATCGGAAAAAGCAGAAGTATGAATTGATCGAAGAATACTTTTATGATGTAGCCGCTATTTCAAAAACGACAGACTTAAGTAATGCTGTAGTTATAAAATATGTAATAAACGGATTGAACGACATGTTGCTTTGTGATACTTTGAGACTGATAGCACCTCACAACCCGAAATAGCCTCTTAGGAGACTCAAGCAGCACGAACAAACAACAATGATGGATCACGGTAAAAACGAACGCCGGACGCCGAAGACGGAATCCAAATTCAAACATACCCCGATGTAAAAGTCGACATCTACAGAAAACCAGTGGCGAAAGGAAACCTCCGCTAGACTTGCCCTCCCATAAAAAAAATATTTAAAAAAAAATGTAAACTAAAAAAAAAAAAATTTTTTAATATTTAGATAAATCTTCAAAAATACATCAAATTATGTTCTATACAAATTTTTGTCCAAGGCTTGCTTTAATAGTTACGAATTAATTATCATGACCATGGAAACGTTGTAAGTATGAAAAAATTTTAAATAATTTTACAAAAAAAAATTCAAAATTTTTCGTTTTATCAAAAAACGTCTCAAATAAAAGTTATTAGTTATTGCATTTATAGTAACTTTTGTTGAATAAATTTTTTCGAAATATTTTTCTGTTGATAAATATTCGCAAAAATATTAAAATCGACACGAGTAAACTCCCATTTCTAGTCAACCGATTTTCATAAAAAACAATAGGGTTCTTCCCATTTAATAGGAGAATTTTTTAGTACCAGAACGAACTCTTTAAGTTAAACCGTTTTTGAGTTATCCTGTATACACACAGACAGACAGACAGACACACACACACACACACACACATACGGACGGCACTTCGAAAATAGGTTTTTTGGATTCCCTGGACCATGAAACGTGGTCATCCGTCAAAATCTCGACATCGAAAATTTTCGCGATTACAACACTTGCCCCTTATATATTAAGGTCGGGCAAGTAAAAACAGTTACAATTACGGCCAAACACGTTACCAAATACAGCCATAAATCTAATTAGTGTCTAGATATCGACGGATTAGCAGACCAAACGACCGTTTCGGGACCTCGAAAGGCGAAGTATTAACCTCGCAAGTGTAAATTTGAACAGAGACAGGTTTTCAAATTTTACCTTCCAACGCGCCAGAAACAGTGAGTTCTGATAGAACTAGGTGGTAAGGAAGCTCGAGATCGATATAGAAGGATGAGGTTACACAATTAATATAGTTCTTGTACCCGATGATGCAATCAAGGTTGATCTGGTATTGGAACGGCAGCTCCTAAATGACAAAATAGAGCTGACAACAAAATTTGAAATCCAAAGGCGAATCGACGACAAAGTATTAGCAATTATGAACGTAGATGTTTATTGATCTAGACATTGACGAAGATTTACCTTATTGTGTGACGAAGCAAATAGAAGAACTGATGGAGAGAATTAATTAAAGTAATTAATTAAATTTGCTTATTAATTAAAAGTATACATGGGCTGATATTAATGATCTGGAGATAAGAAGGAATGTCAAAAAAATGGAAGCTGTGAATAATTCGTCCCATTCATAAGAAAGGTGACAAAAGTGAATGTGAAAAGTACCAAAGAATTACTCAATTGAATATTACTATTAAAACTAACTAAAGTTTTGTCAAACATTTTTAATAGATCAGCAGAGTTCGCAAAAAGAAATCGTTCAACAACCGATCATTTAAAAAGCAACACATCTTTGTTAGATTTTCTTACTTCATTGAGATTGTCATTACTATTAAATATTTAAAAAATTAATACATCCCTATTTCATAAAATTAATAAAAAGTAAAACATTCAAAAAATAAATATAATCCCATTTAATAAAATTCATAAAAAATAAAATATGATTAGTAAACTTCGGGTGGAATTAATGAAATATATCTAGCAACAAGGTACTGGGTCTGAAACAGAAAACACCATAAAAGATTGAAATAAAAATACAACAGTGAGAATCACAGAAAGACATTGAATGATGGAAAATCACACAACTCAGCGTACTATCCCCCCAAAATCAATGGTACGCACAAGGAAAATGAGAGAACAGTACACTCAATTGTATATCAAGACCAACGAACAATTCCACTAATGAATTCTCAAAATATGTCTCCTATCGCATAATAAAACAAATTAAAATGATTCCATAAAACAATGGGAAAAGAATAAATGGAAACAGTCAATCAATCAAAAAAGTCGCCACAATATTTTGAGAATTCATATATTCATTCATATAAATATTAAATTTTTTAATAATGTATTGAATTCGTCAACTACCCACTTATTTCAAGCTCAATCTTTTACGGAATTGTTGATTTTTGCTTACATACAAATAAAAAAATATACATAATTTAGGGAAATTTTTATCTGATATTTACTTAACATGTCATACCAGAAATTTATAATATACAGTTGGATACCAGGATTTCGGTATTTAAAATAAATAATACCCAAATACCGGTATTGAAACTTCGGACGGTATTAATATCACTAACCCACACGGACCACAGTCGCCTTCGAATATCACTGCCGCTATGATGATACCAACGCCACTCACTGCTGTTCCCATCTACAAACATTTACAACTCTCCAGCGGCAACTCCACAAAATCCTTGTATTTTGTTCACACTAATTGCAAGATCGCCAACGCATATTCCTTAATTTGTTAACAATTGAATGGTTTCTCTCCCGAATGTATTCGTTTGTGAAACAGGAGATTTGCTGACTGTGTAAATGTTTTATCACACTGATCACATTTGAAAGGCTTCTCTCCAGAATGTATTCGTTTGTGAGTAATAAGATTAACTGACTGTGTAAATGCTTTATGACACTGATCACATTTGAATGGTTTTTCTCCAGAATGTATTCGTTTGTGAGAAACAAGATAAACTGACTGTGAGAATGCTTTATCACACTGATCACATTTAAATGGCTTCTTACCAGAGTGAATTCGTTTGTGTCTAATAAGACTTGATGGATCTGCAAATGCTTTACCACAGTGATCACATTTTAATGGTTTCTCTCCAGTATGAACTTGTTTGTGTATATTAATATAACTAGTGGAGAAAGTCTTCTTACATATATTACACTTGATTGCTTTTGTTTTGGTTTGTTTAAACTTGTTAATAGACTTTGACTCACAACTCTCATCTAAACTACTGGCCGATTTTTCAATATCTGCAAAACAAACCTGCATAGATTAATGATACAAAAATAAATAAAAATATAAAAATAAAAATGTAGTGTAGCAAATCAAAATGTGAACAGATGTTTGTGTATGAGTTACTACTGTCTCTAAGTGCTAGTTTTTGTTTAACAGTGGTTCATAACAGCATTTTGTATCGTGTCTACACCGGAAGACATAGTTCTGCGACAGTGTCTAAGCTGTTGAATAGTCAACATTCGCCAATACATCTAGGGTTATGTTAACAGTTAAGTGTAGATAACGTCTGTTCAAAATACCTATGAAATGATATCACACTTAGTTAATTTAATTGCCAATATAACAATATAATGTAACTGACATGCAAACATTACTCGGTTTATACATTTAGCTGCCACAGATTGATTACCACATCTTCTTTTCCCGCCGTCTTTCTGTTTAACACGTGGACAAGTGAGGTTAAGCTTACGTCTTATTTTGAAATGTATCAAATACTATTATAATAAAAATGCTGAAATCTCTTAGTAGCTGCACCCAAATGATATGGTTGTCTCTTATGCACAGTTAAATTGGAAACAACATGTGAAATATATAGCTAACAAAATTAATTCGTAAAACTTTATGTTATATAGAATCAAGAGATACACTACTTATAGCAAAAATTGTGTATTTTTCATGCATAAAATCTATTATGCAATATGGTGTTATTCTGTGGGGCAATTCTACTGATGCTATTAGAACATTCAGAAAACAGAAAAATGCAATAAGGATACTTGGTGGGGTTGCAAGAAGAGCGCATTGTAGACCGATTTTTAAAGAGTTAGGAATATTAAGTTGCTTTCGAGCAAGACCCACGAATTACACTCCTATGATGGGTGAACTTCCTGAAGCTAGAGTTACGCCTTCTAGACCATTTCATAAAGTAGGAATTGATTTCGCCGGACTTTTTTTAGTCAAAGAGGGTAGTTTACGAGCTAGGCAATTAGTAAAAACTTACGTGTGTGTATTCATATGTTTTTCTACCAAAGCAATCCATCTAGAACTGGCAGGTGATTTATCAACACCTACATTTTTAAACTGTTTAAAAAGATTTTTCGCAAGAAGAGTTATATCTAACAGTATTTGGTCAGACAATGGACTGAATTTCGTAGGCGCCGCGATTCGAATAAGCGAATTGCATAAAAAATTATTTAATCTATATAATGATATAGACATGCCAAATTATTTGTTAGAAAACAATGTAACGTGGCATTTTATTCCGACCAGAGCACCTCATTTTGTGGGATTATGGGAGAGCGCAGTTAAGATGTTTAAACATCATTTTATTAGGGCTGTTGGCACTTCACATTTTACATTTGAAATTTTTTATACCGTGCTTACGCAAGTAGAATCGATCCTTAATTCCAGACCTATAAGTCCTTTATCCAATGATCCCAATGACATCGAGCCCTTAACTCCAGGACATTTTCTCATTGGTGCAAAGCTAACCTCATTGCCAGACGAAAATTTCGAGGTTGTTCCTTCAAATAGGCTCGACAAATATCAACAGATCCAGCATTTTTCAATTAGCAGAGTTCATAGAGTACAGACGTTTTTCAAACCTGTCTAGATCGGTGACGTGCTAGTGACGATTCTCAATATTTGTGTAATTAATTTATTATTATATAAAAATATTTTAGTGTAACAAATTAAAAGTGTGAACCTTGTGAAAGTACACCCCGGAAATGTCCGGTGGTGCCTACGGGGAAGGAGGTGACCCTCCAGACTTGAAAACAGGAGACGCTGAGGCTTCAGGTGACACTACGGATACATCTGTAGCAAGTACGGTGATTGACCGCAAACGAGGTAGGACAATAAAAACTAAACAGTCTATCCAAAAAAAAGGAAGCAATATTCCACCCTCTCTAAAGATTTGGCAATTAGCTTAATAAACAACGAGATACCTCAACAAAACCTGGATTCTACGCCCAGGGCAAATACCAGTCTGAACAATAATTCAGAAACGACCAGCACTGACAATGCAGGTCAAAGTCAGCAAACCGGCAAGAAAAATTTAACACATGACCCTAAATTAAATAAATATTCAGATGTAGACAATGGACCATTCATAGTCTATATAGAAACTAAAGATTTAAACATAGGCCTACTCCACCCAACTGTTTTAGGGAAAAAAATTATACTGGCTAACCCATCATTTAAACAAAATATTATAAACATTTCTAAAGTTAGTAAAAAAATAATTAAAGTAGAATTGAAATCAGCCTCAGTAGCAAATAATTTAGTAAAGAACAAAATTCCTAATTTAGATAACTGTAGTATATACATCCCCAACCATTTAGTAATAAGACAAGGTGTAGTCAGGGATGTAGACACGTCCTTTACTAGTGAAGAAATATTAGAAGATATGGATAGCGACATAGAAATTATATCAATAGAACGTATACTAAGAAAATGCCAAAATAACTCACTCCTCCCTACTAGATGCTTAATTATAAGATTTAAAGGTCAAAAACTCCCTGATCATGTTTATTTAAATCGAGTAAGACTGGCGGTAACGCCATACGTGTATAAGGTAACACAGTGTTATAACTGTCTTAGATATGGACACTCGGCGTCGCGGTGCTCCTTCCCCCCGCGTTGTAAGCAATGCGCTGGCACCCATAACTCCCGGGAGTGTGATAATACAGTTAATGTAAATTGTATTAATTGCAAGGGAAACCATATGGCTACAGACTATAAACTGTGCCCAATATTTACAGAACAAAAAAATATAAAAACAATAATGGCAACACAAAACGTAACGTACAGGGAAGCAGTAAATATTCATGGTAATACCCCATATTTAAATGACCTAAAAACCAACAATAACAGAATTACAGCCTCAACAATAATAGAAAATAATGTAACAAATAACCCGCAAAACGTTAATACAATTCAGATAAGTAACAAAAACAGTAACATAAAAGTAAATCAACCATACATAAATCAATATAATACTGATAAACATATTACAGCTCAAAAGAAAAGTAACAATAATTATATTAGCAATTCTGAACTACCCCCTAAGGAATTACTTTATAATACAAATAGGGTTCTCGGTACATCCATCAAACAAAACCCGTACCCACCCCTATACCATAAGGAAAATTTTAATACTGAATTAATTATAAAATTAATAATAACAATTTTAAAAAATATTGTCGGCACAGATAGCTCCATACCTAGCACAGAAAATATTAAATTTATGATAAACGATATCTTAACAAATAGTCCGAGTACCTCTCAAAATTCAAATTAACATGGATATAGGTAACATATTGCATTGGAAGTTCGAGGATGAGGAATTGCAGGCGCTAATCGATGAAGATCCGTATCAATCGCAACATGAGGTCGCGCAATTATAGAATGTTGAACGATCAACAAATTCTGTGCGTTTGGCAGTCATGGCAAAGATTTACAAAGAAGGAAGATTGGTGTCGTACGAACCGAAGGAAAGAGACATCGAGAGGCGCAAAACCATGTCTGAAATCTTGCTTGCCAGGCAAAAAAGAAAATTTTTTTGTATCGTATTGTGACTGGAGCCGAAAAGTAGATATATTTTGATAATTTCAAACGAAGGAAATCCATTTGCGACTCAGGAAAATAATCCTCATCGAGACCAAAGCGGAATATTCACAGCAAGAAAGTAATGCTCTGTATATAGTGGGACCAGAAGGGTGTAGTGTATCATGAGCTATTAAAGCAGAGCTAAACCATCACTGACGAACTTAACCAACAACAATTGCTCCGTTTAAACAACGCGTTGAAGAATAAGCGGACGAAATATACAAAGAGACACTACAAAGTGATCCTCCAGCATGATAACGCTAGATCATGTTGGAAAGATTGTGAAGGCCACCTTGGAAGCACTTGGCTGGGCCGTTTTACCTCGCTCGCTGTATTCACCAGACATTGCTCCATCAGATTATCACTTGTTCAGATTGATGGCACACGGGCTTTCTGGTCAGCACTTAAACAATTATGAAGAAATAGAGAAATGGCTCAATGAATGGATCGCTTCGAAGGACGAGTCGTTTTTCCGTCATGGTACAACTGCCAGAAAGATGGTAAAAAATAATAGCAAGCGATGGCAAACATTTTGTATAGTGTATTTTTTTATGTTTTTCACAACAAAGTCTTTTCTGGAATTAATTCACACACCTAATATAATTGGCCCGATTCCCGGGCATAAATAAAGACCAAAGTATATTTAAATAAACTTATTTAATTTATATTTTTTGTATTAATATCGAAAATAAAAATACAGTCTCTAAAATAATGAACAAATGTTAGAAAAACAAATAAAAAAATTTGAGTGATTTCTAAAGTAATATCATAGAATTGATCATAGGTATTTGAGTGGATACCGGCTGTCGCATCGGCCCAAAAAAGCTGTCGGCCCATCGGGCGATGCCCGATAGGTCGATCCGCCCCTGGTCAAACATAATTAGTCAGATTTCAAATAAAATCATATTAGCGGGCGACTTTAACTGTCACCACGGCGCGTGGGGATGTGCGGATGCGGACAGAGAAGGTGAAAGTCTTATAGACACAATCGATCAGCATAACCTCTGTATCTTAAATGACGGATCTCCTACATTACTAACTAATCCTCTACAACAAAAATCGGCTATAGACCTGTCAATATGTTCCCCGACACTGTACAATAAGATAAAATGGTACACAATCCAGGACACACACGGATCAAATCACTTTCCCATAGTTCTCGAGATAGGCAGAAAAAATTACAAAATAATAATTAACCCAAAAACAAAATGGAGAGTACAAGACGCAAACTGGTCAGTGTACAGGACCGAAGCTGAAAATCTTGCAAAAGACTTTAAATACTCGAACGATCACATAAGAGACTACAATAAATTTATTTCTATTATTGTTGATGCTGCAAATAAAGCAATTCCTTTAAATAAAAAAAAAGTAATTAATCCATATCGTGCTTAACATTGGTGGGACTCCGAATGCCAAACAGCTGAAAATAACCGAAAGAAAGCATTTAAATTATATTGTACCCAAAAAAATTTCGAAAATTTTATTAATTACCTAAACGAGTCAGCAAAAGCCAGAAGAATATTTAGATTAAAACAAAAAATAAGTTGGGAGGCATACTTAAACTCCATTACAAAAGATACTCCCTCAAAGGAAATATGGCAACAAATTAAAACGATTGAAAAGGGCACCATACCTAATCTAACAAATAATAAAACAGTCTCTTCAGAAGTACTAAAACAATTTCTTTATAATTTAACACCCCCTTCTGCTGAAAATATTATGTCCTACACGCAACATTTTGAAAAAAACACAACATCTAAATTAAATGAACCGTTTACCCTCTCAGAACTTAAAAATGCAATAAAAACATCTAAAAATACTTCCCCAGGGTATGATGATATCCGATACCCAATGATACAAAATTTACCAGGTATTATGAAACAAATATTATTAAATATATTTAATAAAATTTATAAAACAGGCCAGTCCATCCCTGAATGGAATAAAAATATCATAGTCGCAATTCCCAAACCTAATAAAGACCCGCACAAACCGGAATCGTACAGACCGATAGCTCTATCATCCTGTCTGCTAAAAACATACGAAAGACTCGTTAAAGTTAGACTGGAATGGTGGCTGGAATCAAACAGTAAAATACCTAACTGTATGTTTGGCTTCCGCAAATCATTCAGTTGTGTAGACAGTTTAGCCACCCTTTGCACAGACATACAAGAGTCTAATTCCAACAACAATTTTCTAACAGCGATATTTTTAGATATAAAAGGGGCATATGATAATGTATGTATAAATTTACTAATACAAAAAATGTTTGTTTTAAAAATCCCATATAACATCATTAAATCTATAATTAATATGTATAAATCACGCGTACTATCAATAAAGCACAGGAATGCAATTATTGGCCCTAGAACAACTAGAGACGGTCTTGCGCAAGGAAGCGTCTTAAGTCCTGTACTTTTTCTAATATACGTTTCTGACATAGTTCACCTTTTCAGACCGGGTATCCGGTTCTTAAGTTACGCTGATGACATGTGCATTTATACCACCGCAAACAAATTCGAGCAAACTCAACAACTATTAGATACAAGTATGTATTTAGTATTAGAATGGTTCCGAACTCAAGGATTAGAGCTATGCAGACAAAAAACAAAAGCTGTCTGTTTTACACGGCATCGTCAAAATTTACTGCCCAATTCATTAACCGTAGGAGGATATAACATAGATATTATCCCAGAAATAAAATATTTAGGCATGCATCTAGATTGCAAATTAAAATTTAAGTCACATATAAGACAGACTATAAAAAAATGTCAGCCATCAATAAATATGCTAAGGATAATTTCAAAGAAAAAATGGGGAGCCGACCCAGTAACAGCTTTAAACTTTTGTAGGTCCAGAATCAGAGCCATTATAGATTACGGGTCTATTCTGTACGGATCAGCATCGGGAAGTATTTTAGAGACTTTAAATAAAATTCAATACAAAAGTCTGAGACTCTGTATAGGTGCTATGCAGTCCACGCCAACTCATAGTTTATTAGTAGAATGCCTCCCTTAAATATCAGACGAAATCTTCTGTCAAGTAAGTTCTGGCTTCATGTATGCACCAACCAATCACACCCGCTATCCATCAAACTTGTAAATTTAGTCACAAAATGCTTAACATTCACATACTGGCAACATAAGAACTTACCCCCACTAGTTAATGCATTTTTAAATATTACAGAACTAAATCAATTACCTGAAGCTACACACAGTGTCACATGTTTTTTATACCCACTTAGATATTCACTGCCTAATAATTTTACGGACGAAGACGCAAATGTAAAAGACAATAGACACCTAACAGAACTCAAAACAAAATATAATGACCCATATGAATTATATACAGACGGTTCGAAAACAACAGATGGTACCGGATTTGCAATATACGATCCTCAAAAAAACAAAAACGTTTTATTCAAAACTGACTATAATTTAAACATCTTCCATATTGAACTAATAGCTATCCTATACGCCACAAAATACTTAACTGAAAATACATTAAATACATCATCGGCAATAATACTTACAGACAGCCTAAGTGCTATACAAAAAATCAGATTCCCAGGTCTAACAAATAACCCCACAATATTATATGAAATTTTAGAAAATATCAATAAACTTAAAAATAACAAAAATATTAGTGTTAAAATAATTTGGGTAAAAGGTCACTCTGATGTCATAGGAAATATAATTGCAGACAATAACGCGAAATTAGCAATTATTGAAGGGGAACATGTACAGGTAGCGCATTTAACAAACGAAATCTACGCGCAGGTAAAGCAAAATAACTACAAAATATGGCAGCAATAATTTATTACCACCTCTCAAGAAAAAGGAATAAAATATTTCAATATTCAAAAAACCGTCAAAAAGACCTGGCTATATAACACAAATATCCCTCGTAAATATGTAACAGCAATCTCGATCATGAGATTTAACCACACTATGTGTCCAGATCACCTATACAGACTTAAAATGATAAACACCAACATATGTCTCTGCTCACAAGACCAAATAGCAGACCTAAATCACTTATTCTTCTCCTGTATCATGAATAAAACACAACAAAATTATCTATTCAAATCACTCATAGAAAATAATATAGCTCTCCCTACAAGCATTTATATAGCTTTAGCTACAAATAATGAGAAAATTAATTACGCAATTTACGAGTACTTAAAAAACTGTAACCTATATGTATAAATAATAATCGCAACCTGGTTAACGTATCTCAAGTATTCCGACCCAAAATCTTATGGCATAGGGTAGACAGGCATTACTAACTGCATTCTCTTTTTTTTTTTAATAAGACCAGCCCATGGGCCCCCTCCCAGTGTACTCGCGGTCCTGCTGTGACGGTCCTCACTAGCAACATCCCCGTCCTTAAAAAAAAAAAAAAAAATCCAAAATTGTGTTTTTCATTGAGGGAGTTAGCGTCATGAGACTAGGGTTCGGAATCTAAAGATACGATTAAATAATAATTAATTCAAACATAAAATCTGCCAGGAAATCTCACAAATCAAAATAAAATTATAATAATAGATTATAAATTGAATTATACCATAAAAACTTATATACAAAATTTCGAAAAAACAGTAAATAGCTCCAGACCAAGCCTTAGCTGCAAAGGTACGAAAACAAAAAAAAACAGATCCAGCACACAGTACAAGTGTTTTGGCGACGATGGTCCCATAAATATTTTCACAAGTTACAGCAACGAACCAAGTGGATGACGAACGATCTAGACCAGCGTTTCTCAACCTTTTCTGGCATGGGACCCCCAAAATTATTTAAATATTGTCTGCGGCCCCCCTATATATATATATATATATATATATATATATATATATATATATATATATATGCAGGGTGAACCGTGGGGTCAGCGTTTTTATTGTGTCTGTGCCGTATTTTAAACGCTTGTAACCCGATTATATATTTGCAGAAATACTCAAAAAAAAAAACTTAAAAATAAAAGCAAGCTCGACACAAAAACACTTGTAAACAACGCAATGAAAAATGATGTTTTTAAAAGTTCAGTTCTTTTCATTGACAGACGGCATAAATAAATATTTACATCAGTAAGTTTTATAAAATGATTGCAAGGCGGCACAGTAAAAAAGGCGATGTGTGAGCTAATTGGGAAAAATGTTTGATGACCAAAGCTTATCCAAAGAATTGAATGGTAGTACCTATTGAAATTCTCCGAAATTAACCTGAAGTACAGGATATCAAGGACAATTTTTTAAATGGGAACGATCAACTTTCGATAGAACTTTTTAAAAGAAACAATTTTTTAAATATGTTTTATGGTTGACGAAAAATTGTATTCCCTATAATGACTTGAAAGTAAAGTATTTTTATTTACAGGTGTTCAAAGTGCTTTCCATTTTGATTTAAACACTTTCGCTTCTTTACTCTTGAGTTATCTGTAGCTCGGCACATAATAAATAATAATAATATTGCACTTTCAAGTCGTGCCCATTTGAAACTACAACTTACAAGTACTTGAAGTACCTCCAACGCGAACCGTTATCACAGAAACGCATCAGTCGACACATACACTTAATTTGACATTGATATTATTTAAATTAGTTATCAAAATAAGTATAATTTATTTTATTTATGTTGTGGAAGGTATATATTTATGAATACATATAATAATATATAATATATTTATGAATTGAGCACATTTGAGCAAAATTGAATGCATTATATTATATTTTCATGCTTCGATCTTATATGACTTCGCGGCCCCCCGACGAAGCTTTCACGACCCCCCAGGGGGCCGCGGCTCCCCGGTTGAGAAACGCTGCTCTAGACATCCTGAAAGCTGGTCTCATGGTTCTGCTCCGCGAAGACAACATCCACCCCATGATGTGGAAGGTCAGTCGAGTCATCGACGTTCATCCCGGCAAGGACAACATCACGCGAGTAGT
Source organism: Liopterus haemorrhoidalis (assembly GCA_963971575.1). Taxonomy (NCBI): domain Eukaryota; kingdom Metazoa; phylum Arthropoda; class Insecta; order Coleoptera; family Dytiscidae; genus Liopterus; species Liopterus haemorrhoidalis. The sequence goes on from OZ020613.1 coordinate 49,883,859, forward strand.
GACTGTCAAGATCGCGAGTGGTGTAGTGAAAAGGGCCTTTTCTAAAGTGCGTGTACTGCCTAGCGGCATTTTCAGTTAAAAATCGAGACTTTTAAGGTGGCCTGTATGTTATGATACGCCACTGTCATAAACGCCTGCGAAAGGTGTTCAAAAAGATAAGACAATAAGTGCATTTAAGTATGGACATTCCAGAGAAAGTTTTTCGTATGTAACAAGTTGTGCGGTGTACGTGCCAGAACATGGACAAAAACAAATACAGTAAAATTATTAATAATATTTAATTGTTATGTGTTTCAAAATGACTTAGAAATATGTATAATTGTACCAATTTACGAATCAATTAAACACAATGTGATACAGACCACTCAATACAGTTGTTTACTCAATTTTACAACTACCAATCCATCCAGAAGCCGGTTAGCAGCGGAAGACATCTGCTCCCAAGACGACAGATGAGTTCATCGCCCAATAATTTTGATAGCTGCAATTTTGTGAGTGTGTAATTGCGTGTAGCTTATTTTTGTATATTTGTGTATTTTGACTTGATTTTACGTACATTTTTTGTATTCGGGCAAATGAAATAAAGTATATATTATTATTATTAAGATTTATACAATATTGAGCATTATATTAGGTTTGTTCCAGTTACGTGAAAACCCGTACGATGTACCGTTGCATATTTGCACAATGGAAAAATGTCATTCCAATATAGTTTTGTATCATATGCAACTCGGTACTTTTTTACGTTCCAACTATATTATTGCCAGGCTGTGAAAGATTTTTGAAACGTCAATTCAAACAATAGATCCTTACTCGAACCCAAATTGGTTAATATTATTATATCTTAAAAATGAGCGATTTGGAATTATACATAAACTTTTTTACGGATATTGAGTAAAGTGATGATCACGATATCAAGCTATACGTGAAGGACCCAAGACCCAAGAATGAAAAACGAAAATTATTTTCTTCCACTTCGAATTTCTGTATTCTTGAACTGATTTCTAAATATCGTCTTACACAGGTAATGTCCGTTAGAACAATGTAGGTAATTATTACCAGTGCAAATTTCCGCCTTCAATTTCGTTCTAACGCGTTTAAAAAAATGTTCCTACTAACTTCAATTCACAAAAGATGTAACATTCACAGATATGCAGAACGTAGTACATACAAGGTTAGTATAAAGAATGGTACAAAAATCGAAAGGAAGGAACCTATTACATGGTATAATTTAAACCATAAGTTTCGCAACACCCTTACTAAGTCGCAACACGGGTTGGAAAGCACTGCTCTATGTCATAATTCATATTTGCCTCTTGTAGAAAATATAGGTTTCAATCTCTTTTTAGAAATGATTGGATATAACCTAACTTGCTTGATGTTTATAAACAAATAACAAGTGACAACACAGCTCTTTTTTACTGTTACGTCATTTCATAGTTATCTTGAACAGACATTAGGTGCTTCTCCAATAACATTGTTTCAGGATAGTGTCGTAATTCTATATCTCTCCAGTATAAACGCGTCATTAAATAGTTGTTATGGTGTTTTGTTTGAAATTAATTTGTTTGCAGAGATCGTTAAGAGAAAATGATGAAACGGATTCTGAAGGAACTTCAATATTATTGTTAATATAAATTTAAAAATTGAATAGGTGTTTAATTCATGTAATACTCTTATGCATATACTCAATAAATATAAACTGGAGTACCAATATCGCAATCAGCAGCGCAACTAGGAGGGTGCAACTGCAACTACGTTGGCTGCTAATAACCAGTTTATAATAAATGAAATTTATTTATATGCAAGTATAAATGCAGTGGCGGCTGAGACAGGGAGGCGCTAGGACAGTGCCCTCCTAAAAATTTGTAGTAAAAAAGCTAAATTTATAACTTCATTCATACTTTAAAATTGCATTTAAGTAGCTAGGATATATCTACATATTTTTATTTTTATTATTTCTTATTCAAAGATTTTTGATATAAATATAAGATTTTTAAAATTTATATCTAGAAAACTCTTAAATGCTCGGAAGGACGCTCGTCGGAGTGTACCAAAATACTGCGTTGCCACATGCGATGTCTAATGTTCTTATCTACACAAGTAGCAAACATCGATTGACAGTTACAGTTACGTGATACGTCATCAACCAGTCCCGAATTTTAAAGAAATTTTAGTGTTTTTAGTTACCCATAATTTTTTTAAAGTGTATGTGATTCTTGTGTAAAGTTTTATAAAACGTTTAGTGTATAAATCAGCAGAACTCACGAACATAAGTGCCAGTTTTCCTAAAAAACATTATTATAATTTTTTTTCTGTACAAGACAATTCATTTTATAGGTATGAACTTGCTTATTTCAGAATACTAGCACATATCATTTTTTAATCTCCTAACAGTCTGCAACCCACATACCTCATTAACACACCAGGTTACCAATATTTAGGGGACATTAGATCTCGTACATTGCGTACTTTTCTTTCTTTTTTTATTGCTTTTATCATGTCTCGCCTAGAAGATATAAAACTATCAGAGTTGCAAAACATACTTTTTGACAAAGGCGTTAAGACGCAGAATTTAAGAAAATCATTCCTAGAACTTTTACTGTGCAATATTGATAACGGAAATATAAAATTATTGCCAGTTTCACCCACAGATGACTACAACGATGAAATCGAGGATCTAAATAAACGAATAGCTATATTAGAAGAAGATATTTATAACAAAGATATCCAGTTAATACGGCTAAAGGATAATGCAGACAGTTTTAAAGACTTAGCACTTGAAGCTGATGAAGCCCTCAACAAGAAAATTATTGAACAGGAAAATATTATCACAGCATTAAAGAAGGATATCATTAAATATATTTCTATATCTCAAAGCTTTTCTTGTGAAGACTGCGACATCTACAAGGATAAAATAGGATAAAAAGTCCAAAAAAAATTTAATTTACAAACTACTGAAATTACAGATTTTACAATACAAACTAATAAATTAAAAGTCAAAGTAAAAGAACTTCAACACGATCTAACACACCTAAAAAATAAAAATACTAATTTTAGTGATAAATACTCCCAATGTACCAATCTGAATTCAACCACAAATCCTATATTGAAACCAACTGATAACTCTCAAAAACAAGACTCGAAGAAACGTTTGCTATTTTTGGCGGATAGTCAAGGACGGAACTGTGGAGAACTGCTAAAAAATACTCTGGGAACGAATTTCTACACTACGTGTCTATTTAAACCAAATGCTTGTTTTGAAGAAGTCACAAATAATGCTATACAATTAGCTAAGGATTTTACGGAAGATGATTATGTTGTTATACTGGGAGGATCGAATAATGCAATAAATGAAAAATTCATATCTAGATCATTCTTAGAAATTTTACGAGATGCTATGTCAAATACTAATATAATTTTGATCCTGGCTCCCTTTTGGAGAAATCGTGTTAATTTTAATTCAATTGTCCTCCAAAATAACTTGCTGATTAAAAATTGTTGATTAAAAACCAATATTATGTTGTAGGTTCTGTTTATTTCTCAACACATTATAATTATAATGTACTTTTGGAACTTTTTGAGTTGTGTCTTAACGAAATAACTCAGAAATATCATGATTTTCCAGTGTTTATTGGGGGTGACTTCAACGCTAGAATTCAAGAACTAAACCAAAGCGAAGAAATAATTTTTGAGAACACTCCCATATACCACGAGAGAAGAAGTTTAGACAAAAAAATCAACAAACAAGGAAAAGACTTAGTTGAATTAATGGAAATTTTTGGTATGCACGTGTTAAACGGAAGAACTAAAGGTGACTATCCGGCACAATATACTTACTTAAGTAGTCAAGGTAAGAGCACAATTGATTATGTTTGGACTAACATCTCAGGTATTAAAGAGGCTGTTAATTTTCAAGTTTGTAGTAAAATATTAATATCTGATCACTTACTTAATTACATACAATTAAAATCCGATAATGGGACAGCACTGAGATCAAATAACGTGGAATGCGTCAATAAAATCGAAATAAAATTTAAATGGGATACCAGCAAGGACGCCCTTTTTGCAGAGACTATGAGAATTAACTGGTCAGAATCTAACGAAATTCTTGAAACATCCGAGCATTTATATGAAAATCTTCTTTGTACTGTTAATAAAACTGCTACTGAGATAGGTATGCAGAAAAATTTTTTTGCCTCAAATACACGCAAGCCTTTCCTAAATTTAAACAAAAAATGGTACAATAAATCGTGCAGAGATGCTAAAAGAAACGTTAATAAACTTTACCGTTCATATAAAAGAAAAAATACAGACGAAGATTTCAAATTATTTATCCAGGCTAAGCAGAATTATAAAAAACAGATTACTGAATCTAAAAAAGAACATTTTAGTCAGCTGCAAAGCCAGGTAAATAATATTGAAAATTCCACACATTTTTGGAAAACAATAAAACTTTTATCGTGTAGTAAATCTGTCGGTAACTTAATAAATATAAATTGTTGGTATACACATTTTAGTAACTTTTACAAGACCGACACAAATATGATTGACAATACTACATTCTTTGATGTAACTCGCCCATATCTGGACGATTATATAACGCTTCACGAAGTCAGATCCGCAATACGTAAGCTCAAAAACAATAAATCGCCCGGACTAGACAACTTACCAAATGAAGTTCTAAAAAATTTACCGCATAATTGGCTTTTATCCTTAACAAAACTATTAAATACTTTTCTTACAAAAGAAAATGTACCTAAACGGTTAAAACAAATAGAACTTATATTATTACCAAATAAAGGCGACTTACATGATCCTAACAACTACCGTGGCATAGCAATTACAAACACTGTTATGAAATTATTCACACAGGTAATAACAAACCGTATCACATGTTGGACAGAAAGCTTTAACATCATCCCTGAAGCTCAGTCCGGATTCAGAAAAAATAGATCCTGCATGGATAATATTTTCGCTTTAACTGCAATCATACAATCACAGTTACATTTAAAAAAAAACAATATTTTTGCTATATTTGTAGATTTCCGAAAAGCCTTCGATTCCGTCATACATAAAAAACTCTGGGCTAAACTATACAACGTAGGAATAAGCGGTAAAATAATAAGAACATTACGTAATATATATTCTGACGCTGCGATGATAGTGAGGGCTGAAAACCAACACACTGCCCCAATTAACATCACTAAAGGAGTACTACAAGGAGATCCTCTTAGCCCCCTGCTATTCTCCCTTTTTATCGCCGATATTGAAATATACTTTAGAAAAAAAGAGTTAGAAGGTATCAATATCAGCAGCAATCAAGATATAATTACCCTCCTTTATGCGGACGACTTAGTCATTTTAGCTAATTCACCAATTGATGTTTCGCGTAAATTACAAGCTCTAGAAAATTACTGTCTACAAAACTCTCTTGAAATAAATCCATCAAAAACCAATGTAATGCATTTTTATAAAGGGAGGCCACCAAACACAACACACAGGTTTCTATGTCAAGGAAGCGAAATTAAAAATATCTCAAATTATGTATACCTAGGAATTCCATTCGTTTCCTCGGGTCTACACTTAGAAGCAGCTAAACATGCAAACAGCAAGGCAAGAATATCTTTAGGTAACATTAAACAACTAATGATACGCTCAAAAATGACATCTTGGAACGCGAGACTGAAGCTATATAATACAGTTGCTCTACCTACACTTCTCTATGCCTCAGAATTATTTGGTCTACGGTATGTTGATATCCTAGAGACTACACAATTATATTTCTTTAAAAATCTGTTTGGATGGAACAAAACTACCCCAAATTATATTGTGCGGAGAGAAACCAATCAATCTAAAGTAGAGCTTGATATATTTGCCCGAGCAACAAAATGGTGGATAAAAATATTAAAAATGAACGACAACAGATACCCAAAAATATGCTACATTAGACTGAAAAATCTCCACAATAGTCCAAATAACATAGTAAAATATAACTGGGTGACACAATATAGTGGAATGTTAAATCAAATTGGATATAGTTGGTTATGGGAAAAACAGAGCTTCCTGAAGGTTACAGAAAACTTAGAAGTTGTTATAGAGGCATATAGAAACATGCTAGAGCTCAAGGATAATGACAGAATACTCAACTCTAGTTATAATACTATGTACAGAGATATAGCATTATACAACAAATATCTAACATTTCCATGTAATTTCAAACAGCATCAACTAATAAGTCAACTGAGAGTAGCCAATACCGAGTTCATAATAAAACTGTACATAAACGGAACTATGCACTCGTTTAACACTGAGGAAATCTGCTCAATTTGTAACTTACTAGAAAAAGACAATTTACACCATTTCCTTATAAAATGTCCGCTATACACTGCACCCAGAGATACTTTCATCCAAAAATACATTCTTAACACACAAGACGACTTAATTAACTTACTAAAAGTGGAAAATCTGAAACAGTTGAAAGATCTATACAACTTCGCATCTACCGCCTTAAAAATCAGAAGTTTTATTCTTCAGGAGTAAACTAAAAGTCACCCCCAACAAACACTTACTATAACTATATTGCTACGATATCACTGTTAAATATGCGTTTTATAATTATGTATTTATTATATTTTATTATCTTTGTATCACTTTTATTTATCTATTTATGTATTTATTTAAATTTATTTATTTAATTATTTATTTATGTATTTATTTTAGCTTAATAGGGTTTTTATACCATTATCATTAAATATGCGTTTTATAATTATGTATTTATTATATTTTATTATCTTCGTATCACTTTTATTTATCTATTTATGTATTTTTTTTTAAATTTATTTATTTAATTATTTATTTATTTTAGCTTAATACGATTTTTATACCATCATCATTAAATATGCGTTTTATCACTTTCGTATCACTTTCATTTATCTATTTATATATATATATATATATATTTTTTTTTTTCTCTTTAATATATTTATTTAATTATTTATTTATTTATTTATTTAATTGGTAGATATTTAAATATGTTAATTGAAATTATTTAAAATTCTATTTATATTAAATTATTTATATACTGCGTTATTTATGGTTTTGTAACTAACTGCTCATATTCTGTTGTATCCATTGTTTATATGTACATATATATGCATTTAAATTATATATTTTGGCTCATATATATTCATTGTAAATTTTATTTATACTATGTAGTATCAATTTTATGTGCATATATTTAGGTATTTATTTATTTTAATATAGTTTAATATATGATTCTACTTAATTTAATACATATCAAAGTATGTTTCATTATATTTAATAGATATTTAAATATGTTAATAAATTGTAGCCACTCAACTATTTATTTTCAATTACTTATATATTGCGAAATTTATGATTTTATATCAGATTGCTCATATTTTCGTGTATTATTTATCTGTATGTGTGTATGTATGTATGTGTATGTATGTATATATATATATGTGTATGTATGTGTACATATGTATATATATGTATGTATGTGTATATGTATGTACATGTATGTATATGCATGTATACATAAGCACTTAAGTATTTATTTATTTTTATTGTTTCTTTTTTTAAAATTTTTTCAATATGTGTAATGAATTAATAAATGTGTATCATTAATGTATCAACCTCCCTGTAAATGGCGAATAAGCCAAAATTACAAATAAAGCTAATTCTAATTCTAATTCTAATAACTTGCTGATGATTTCAGTTTTTAAAAATACTGCCGTAATAATAGATTCGAACAAACTCCTAACAGAAGACAATTTTACGAAACACGGTCTTCATATAAACTACGGAGGTAAAAACAAGCTTATCACTAAAATTTGTAACCTTATTTTAATACAACGTGAACCCTCTACTATGCTTATAAATGACTCACCATTGTCAATAAATAAAACAAAAAATAAGTTTTTTCGAGTGCAATAACAAGTCAGTGGTTAGCTTACTGTTCTTAAATATTCAGTGTATTCGTAACAAGATTAATATTGTGGATGCCTACGTTATAGATAAACGTTTTGACATTTTGTGCTTTGCGGAACATTGCTTAACAGACAATGAAATAAGTGAATTTTATCTTGACTCTTATCAAATTGCTTCTTACTTCTCCAGAAGAACAATGAAAAATGGTGGTGTAATGATCCTAACTAAATCTAGTTATGAATGTACTCCAATCGCAAAAATTAACAATCTCTGTGTAGAATTTCAATGTGAAATTTCAGCCATTCTAATTAGTAATTTGAACTTAATAGTTGTAAAAATATATCGGTCACCTGCAGCAAATTTTCAAATATTTATGGATATAATTCAGCAAGTCTTTAGTTTGTTAGATCACTCAAAAAATGTAATCTTCTGTGGTGATTTCAATGTTAAATTTAACACTAATGTAAAAGACTGTACTGAACTTATAGATTTTTTAAGTACTTATGATATGACAACCCTTGTGGATTTCCCTACAAGAGGCAAAAATTGTCTCGATAATATTTTTTTCAATTTCAGATCTTCAAATTTTAGCGACACTACTGCAACAAAAGCCATTACTACTTTATCCGACCATGACGGCATTTGTTTTTCTTTCTCCTGTTCATGCAACACAGTTAAAAGTGATAAGTCCGACAATGTAACTATTAGACCTTTTACCTTAGAAAAGAAAATTTCTTTTTATAATAAACTGGATGAAACAGATTGGACTGTTCTCAACAACTGTACAACTAATTGCAAGCCTTTTGATATATTTTTTGAAATATTTTTGGCCAAATTTAATTCATGTTTCCCTCAAAAAACTATAAAAGCAAACTCCAACAATCCTGATAGAAAACTTTCTAATGTATGGTTCGACAATAATATTAAGAATATGCGTACCACACTTCAAAATCTTGAAACAGCCTTTCAACAAAATCCTAACCCTATCAATAGATCCATTAGAAACAACTTCAGGACGAAATATCGCAAAACAATAAAATACGCTAAAATAAAGGCTAATTCTGAATACGTTGCTAACTCCACTAATGTGTCTAAAGCATGTTGGCAAGTAATTAATAATAATAGAAAAGTATCTAAAACCCGTCAGAATAGAAATAATACTTTAACACCGGACAATTTAAACACTTATTTCACCACCATTGCCAGTGAATTAATGAACAAACTACCCGTTTCGAACACAAATCCATCTTCCTTCATGTCGTCAATGTCTCTTCCTCCTAACGGAACGTTTTCTTTCAAGACTGTTACGTACAATGTTGTTAGAGAAATAATTAATTCATTAAAAAGTAGTAACACAAAGGATGCCTATGGCCTAACTACCAACCTATTAAAGGAAATGAAAAATGTAATCATAATACCTCTCACTAAGGCAATCAATCATTGCATATCAACTAATTATTTTCCAGATAGTTTAAAACTAGCATCAGTTATTCCCCTTTTCAAAAAGGGAGACGAAAAGGATCCTAATAACTACCGTCCAATCTCTATTCTACCTACCCTGTCTAAAGTTCTAGAAAAAGCTCTATTTTTACAAATAGCTGCTTACTTTGAAGATAAAAATCTGTTTAATCCTTCACAATTTGGCTTTAGATCAAACAAATCAACAGTAGACGCAATTTTACATTTTCTGAACGAAGTTTCTGTTGCTTTAGAAAATGGTGAATTCTGTATGGCATCATTTTATGATTTAACTAAAGCTTTTGATTGCGTATGTCCCACTATATTACTTGAAAAACTCTCATTATATGGTTTCACACCTGAAAGTTGCTCCCTTTTAGAATCATATCTTTTAAATAGAATTCAATATGTTAAATTTAATAATAAATTATCTGAAAATTTGTCTCTTTTGTATGGAGTTCCACAGGGATCAATTCTAGGACCTCTCTTGTTTATTATATACATCAATGACCTGCCTGCATCAATTTCCACAATTTCCAAATCTATTTTATATGCAGATGACTCTAATTTTGTTTTGAGGTCATCAGACTATGATCAGCTATTAAATGATACTGGTCACTGTTTCGAGGAAGCTAAGCTCTGGTTTATATAACTCTAATAAACTCTCTATGAATGACGACAAAACTCAAAATATGCTCATCAGCTGCAGAAAGCACATTTATGAAAATGAAGCATGCGTAAAATTTCTTGGTATTTACGTAGATCCGAAACTAACTTGGGAGCAACACATTAATCATTTATGTAGTACTTTGTGTAAATCAATTTACTTGCTAAGACAACTGGCTAATTCGGTTTCAAATCCTATTCTCCTGATGGCATATTTTGGGTTGTTTCAGTCACACATGTCTTATGGGATATTAGCCTGGGGACATGCGTCATTGTCATATAGAGTTTTTAGGCTACAGCGCCGAGCATTGAGAATAATTGCACGCATTTCCTATAGGGCTGATTGCCGTTCACATTTCGTTAATTTTAATATTATGACCTTGCCTTCTTTGTACATTTTTCAAAGTCTACTCTATGTACACAAAAAAATTTCAGATCTATCTACATATGAAGAAAATCATAGTAACAATACAAGAAATAAAGGTAACATCTACCCAAAATTTTTACGTCTTGATAGATCTAAAAATAGTGAAAATTATTATGGCATTAAGTTTTACAATACATTACCGAGCAAGCTCAAAACTCAAAATTTTACAAACTTTAAAAAAGTAATAAAAGATATTTTAACAAAAAACCCGATGTATTCCATAAGTGAGTTCCTAGAATATTTTAAACAACCGTAATATTTTATCCAATTGACTATATTTCTTATATCTCTGCATATTTGATGTTATTTTACTTTATATTTATGTGTATATCTATGTCCTCATTGTGTAAATTTCATATATTTGTAATTTAGTCAATAAATATATTATTATTATATTATTATTATTTACTAGTAACGGCAACAGTGGCGAAGGTCAGTGTTGTATGTATTGGTGAATTACGGCCGGTGTCCCGCAGCGTAGTTCGGTTGTTTAGATTTGTGACAAGTACTTACGCGTGATAATGAATACAGTACAGTGTATTAAAACTAACGTGCTTAACTATGAAACAAAATTATTAATAAAAAATATGGGTCCTCATCGGTCAAAATTGAATATTTCCCAATAGGATAAAAATAGAAATAGAACATTTAATAGAAAATTTAGTGAAAAACAATATTTAAATGCAAGTTGGTTGTGTGGATGTGCTAAACAAAATGATTTTTTTTTTTTTTTTTTCGTGTGTTTGATTTACTCATCAGACGCAGGTGAAATATGGACAGTAAATGGCGTTAAAGATATTAAACATTTAAAAGATAAAGTTCTTAAACATAATGTGTCTCATAAACATATGCATTATTCGGTGGAATTTGCCATGCTGGGATCGGTAAATATACAGTCTCAACTTGATACTGCGTATAGACGTTCAATTAAAGAACATAATGAAAAAGTTGTTTAAAATAGATACACTTTAAATCGTATTATGGATTGCATAAAATTTTGCGGTGCATTTGAACTCGCGTTAAGAGAACACGACGAATCTGCTGACTCAGATAACCCGGGTGTATTTAGAGGATTAATAGATTTATTAGGGGAAGTTGACAATGTTTTAAAAAAACATTTGTCCGAAAAAAATAGTTCTTTTTTAGGAACTCCTAAAACCATTCAGAATGAGTTACTGGATTCAATGCTACATGTTGCACAGGAAATTATATTAAAGGAGGTACAATTAGCTGATTTCGTTGCAATACAGGCAGATGAAACAACTGACGTATCGGTGCAAAATCAGATGGTTCTATTAATTAAATATACATTAGGAAACAACATTTATGAACGTTTTTGGGGATACTTTTTACCAACTTTACACACTGCGGATGGAATTAGCACTTGTATTTTAGAGCAATTGAAATTGGATGAAAACCCGTCAAAACTTATTGGGCAAAGTTATGACGGGGCGTCAGTCTTGTCTGGAAGAATAAATGGAGTGCAAAGTATAATAAAACGTACATGTCCTAATGCATAATTTGTGCATTGTTACGCACACCAATTTAATTTAATAATTACAAAAGCTGCTTGTCAAAATAAGACAGTCAGATTTTTTTTTTTTCAAATTTGGATGGATTTCCTGAATTTTTTTCACGTTCATCTGAACGCATGGACGTACTAAATAAAATAGTACATAAGCGTCTACCCCGAGGCTCAAATACGCGTTGGAATTTTCATAGTAGAACGGTTACAACTATTTACAATTATAAAGATGTATTGAAGAAATGCTTTGAAGAAATTCTTGAGAATGAAACAGAGCTCAATACTACTCGAAAAGCTGTTGGTTTACTCAATTTATTGAAAGATAGTATGTTTTTATATTGGCTTGATTTTTTCAATAAAATAATGCCACATGTGGAAATACTCTATAGTCAAATTCAAATACGAAAAATAGACTCTATCAAAATAAAAGAGTTTGTAAATAATTTTAAAATACAAATTCGAGAAATAAGAAATAGTATAATTATTGAAGATTATAGACCAAGCAATTACGAAGGGAAACGAAAAAGAACAAATGATAACAATGATTTATTGGCAAAATAGATGTGTCATGTCATTGCAGCTAGCATCGAGGACCGTCTTAGTTTTTCTGAGCATTTAACTCTCGCTTCTTTATTTGATTCCCAATTATATGGAGAATATCGTATTAATTTTCCACAAGAAAAATTTAATACTGTGTTAAAATTTTACCCCTTTGTCAATGGAATAAAATTAAAAGAAGAACTGCACACGCTTTACACAAGAGTTGACTTTGAAAGTGCAAATGGTGTGATACCCTTACTTGATGTCATTATAGAAAACAATCTTCAAGAAGTGTTTTCAGAAACGCTCAAACTAGTCACTGTTATATGTACAACACCTATGACCACCGTAGAATCTGAAAGATGTTTTTCAACACTTAAAAGAATTAAAACATTTCTACGGAATACAATGTCGCAGAGCAGGTTAAATGCTCTATCCATGTTATCCATAGAAAAAGACCGAAAAATGGATTTTATTTTTAAATCTAATATTTAAATGCATGTGAATATGTGTGTAGGTATCTGCTTAATTAATAACCAAATATGTTTCTGACTACAAAGCATTGTTTTAATAATATTGCAATTTTAATACTAAAAATAATAGGAGTAATAACTACAAAAATAATATTAAATATATCGACCATAAATCTTAATAAAAGTGCCAGATTTGTCAGTTTTTCTACTTGCAGAACATAATAAGATATTTTCAGGTATTTTTTATTTATTTACTTTTTTCTCGTATTACAATATTTTAATAGATATATTGAAAAAATTGTCCCCCCAAATATTTTACTCACCAGCCGCTACTTTATAAATGTACACCTAAGCCAATCAAGGCATGTGTAAATTCAACACTAAATCCCGTAGTTTTGAATAACGTAAAAATATAACAGATGTTTTCCTTTATTTAATTACTAAATACGCTTACGTTTAAATATCGACCCTGATCGCAAGCTTTCAAATGACATATTAATACAAAATAATTGACTGACCTGTATCTTGTCCAGCTATCTCACAAATACCCTCACCTCCACATTCAGACTTGATGTAAATTTCCTGATTGATAATATTAGTGTTGTAGTTATACTTGTCTCCAGTGGATGATGTGCAATATGGTTTCCTAGGTTCGCGGTTCTCTGAAATATAAATACTCATCGTTACTATTATACTTTAGATTACTAGTTACTATTATACTCTCGACTCTAGATACTAGCTCCATCAATAACAGACCACGACTTAAATCCTCTAAACCTGTAAGTTCAAGAATGTTTCTGTTCCCTACTGATATGTATGATAGGGATTGTATACCGGTTGACCGGTAAATTGACAAAAAAAAAAACGTTCGGTAAATTTACCGGTAGTAAAAAAGGTAAGTGTAAGTAACAATATACCTAATTATTAATTTTATGGGAGATATTTTTTATGTTTGAGAGCCGCTGTAAATCGTACAGAAACCGCCAGTTAACATACGTATGTGAGCAGTCTGCACGCTGCAGTTTTTTGTGATTTTTAAAAGTTTAAAATCGTTACAATCAACGTTTTTCTTAAAGAGTAAGTAAATATCTTCTTTTTTAATATTTAAAAATAATAATATGTAAATATTTCAAGTATTTTTTAAATTAATATTATGACAGGACACTAAATTAATGCAATATTATTGTAAAATAACATTAAAATTTGAACCTTAAATAAATCAGTGACAATCAAAATTTCGCGTTAGTTTTAATACTTTAATACAAGTATATAATAAAGTCACTAGATTATACAAAGTAGCGCAACTGCGGCCATACTGGGGCTAAAAATGTCGCCAACACAAATGATTTTCAGTGATTCCAACAGTAAAAAAATAAGAAACTAGTACTACCAAAATTTTTAATTTAAACATTGTAATCACGATTTTTTTAATCAAAGATGCACTATAACAAAATTGTGGTACAATTTCAATTATTTTTTTAAATTTTATTAAATAAAATGGATATAATATATAAATTTAAATGAAACTTAACCTTAAATATTCAAAGCGTTGACAAAGGAGGTTATTAAATTAGAACGAGAAAGAGAGATGTGACAGCGCAGACGCAAACTTAAGAACGTAAAAATTTCTGCTTTAGTTTCCTTAATAGGGGAAGCAATGTTGCCAATCAAACCCTGGTGTCTGTGGGCTTCTTCAAAGGCTTGCGCTACTTTGTATAATCTAGTGACTTTAGTATATAATATCGTGATCAGTGATGGGCGTTTACGTGTAAACCTCAGTTGTTTACATATACATGTAAACAGGGCGTAAACAATGTCAACAATATGTAAACAGCGTCAACATGTCAACACATGTAAAATTTTTAAATAGTGAGGTTAAGGCGTTCATTTGTAGTGTTTGTCCTGTCAATTTGGGAGGCTAATAACAAAATAATAGTACAATTCGTATGTGTATATGTAACAAAATGAGTGGTGGGCCTACAAAAAATACGCATTAAAACCTAAACTTTACATTATTAAGAAACGGACGTAAATATACGGCATTATGCAATATTTGCAACAAATTACTTCAAAATACGGCTGTAAATCGTCTAAATCACATAGGTAAGGAAAATTAAGTAGAAAACTTATTTTTATCATATTTAACCCAATTATCTTTAATTCTGTATATGTTGCTTTTTAGAAATGTCTGTCAAGGAGACAGACGGAGTCGCAGCCCTATAATTATAATCCCGCATACCGATGCAGAGGTAGCTAATCCAGAGATAAATTTGGAAATAATTGAAATGTCAGTTTTGCCCAATAGTAGTGTTGTAAGGATTGACGAAGAAGTTAATTTGGAAACACCCGAGTTAAGTGTATCGTCATTAAGTACCACAACTGAAGAGTCTTCTATTAGCACATTTAGTTCAAGATCAAATTTTACAGCTGCTACTTCTTCATCCACTAATGCTCGTCTAAGCATGAATAACAGTGTATTAAAAAGTACAAAATCAAAAACCAACGCAATAACATCGTTTATTGATAAATTAGGCAAGCAAGAAGAATATGAATTAAACGATGCTTTATCTAACCTAATTTTTGGATATAATCTACCCTTTAGTATTGTGGAATCAGTCCATTTTAAAGAATTTATAAAAAAAATAGGCCTGCATATTGTGATAAAATTCCAAGCAGAAAAACATGATCAACTACTTTATTAGACAGAAACTATGAAAAATGTTTAGCCCATGCTAAAAATATATTGCATGCTAATTCAGTATTAATAATAGATGGCTGGAAAAACTCTTCTAACAACACAAAAACTGTTGTGGGAATGCTGCATAATGCAGATGGAACCCAGTCGTTTCTTAATGCATGGGATTTATCAATTGAGCCTGAAACTGGTCAGAGATTATCAGAAATAGTAACTTCGTGTATTGAACAAGCCAACGAAATTTATAAAACTAACATTTATGCAGTTGTATCGGATAATGCTAGTAACATGATGAGAATGGGATATTTGCTGAATAACACAATCTGGCATACAACTTGCAATAGTCATACAACTAATTTATTAGGAATAGATGTTCTGGATAATTCATTATCCGAAAACGTAAGTGTTGTGCTAAAAGAATTTAAGCAAACAAATTTAGAAAATCTTACAATTGATAAGAGTGGTCATAAAATAAAATTACCATGCAATACAAGATGGTATTCTTATAGAAATGCCTATTTTTCCTTAATAGAAAATTTATATTACAGAAAGTGGTTGCTATTAATGCAGACAAAATTAAACCTAAAGTTACTAGACTTATATTTGATGATAAATATATAGAAGATGTAAAGGATAACATTAATCTACTAGACCCTATTTGTCAACTAATCAATGTATATCAAAAAGCAAATTGTTCAATCGCAGATGCAGTTCATCATTGGCTTTAATTAAAATTGCCAGAAAAATTTGAGGATAAATTTACTGAAAAATTACAATTTCGCAGAGAAATGGCACTTAACGTGTACGCCCTTGCAGCATATTTTTTACATCCACATTATGACAATGATATATTGGATAATAGCCAACAAATAAAAATACAACAGTTTTTGCTAGAGTATTTAAATGCTGATGGTATAAATCATTTATTTTTATTTAAAACTAAATCCAGTATTTTAAAAAACTGTATGATAAAAATGTAGGAAAACCACTTATATTTTGGAGCACAGCTGAAATCGAACACCCAGAATTGGCAAATAAATTACTTTCAATCCCAGCAGCAAGTGCACAGCTTGAAAGGGTATTTTCTAACTGGTCTCAAATACATAGTACAATTAGAAATAGGATAACCTTTGAACGGTCCAAAAAATTAATACATGTATATTACCAGCTACGATTAATGGATCATACAACGGATATTGATGAAATCGAAGATGATTAAGAAAGAAGTTTTGTTAGTTACGGTTTACTCAAAGAAAAATTATTAAAATAATTATTCTGAAAAAAATGTATAGTGTAATACAGATATTTTATATTGAAAATTACTAATTAAATAAATTTTAGATTAAAATATCTATTACACTATAATTTTTTTCTGTAAAAAAAATTACTGACAACATATGTCAGTAATTTTTATGTTTAAAATGCCTTACTTAAAATTTTAAAAATTTTAAAATAAATTTATAAAATTCAATAATTATATTTTATATCAACATAATTTAATAAGACTGTTATTAGATATATAAATCAAATATAAGGCTAATTAATATGTATTTTGATTATTTATTTTTGTTATTAATTTATTATTTTGTGTAAAACATATTTATTCCTTTAAAATAAAGTTTGACATTTTTCTTGCAATTTATGTGTTTTTCTTTAATTATTTACATTCTTTGTCTTTAATTTTAATTAAAACAAATTATCGTTGTAAAAGTAAAAACAAAAAAGGTAAGAACAATTTAATTAATAAATTGTACCAATGATTAATTTACGTTTTAATTATATACAGCCTTTTTTACTTGCCCGACCTTAATATATAAGGGGCAAGTATTGTAATCGCGAAAATTTTCGATGTCGAGGTTTGACTGATGACCACGTTTCATGGTCCATGGAATCCAAACAACCTATTTTCGAAGTGCCGTCCGTATGTGTGTGTGTCTGTATGTAAACACGATAACTCAAGAACGGTTCAACTTAGAGAATTCGTTTTGGTACTAAAAAATTCTCCTATTAAATGGGAAGAACCCTATTGTTTTTTATAAAGATCGTTTGAATAGAAATGGGAGTTTACTCGTGTCGATTTTAAGATTTTTGCGAATATTTAGCAACAGAAAAATATTTCGAAAAAATTTATTGAACAAAAGTTACTATAAATGCAATAACTAATAACTTTTATTTGAGACGTTTTTTGATAAAAGGAAAAATTTTGAAAATTTTTTGTAAAATTATTTAAAATTTTTCCAAGTCTCAATTTTTTCATATTTATATGTAACGTTTCCATGGTCATGATAATTAATTCGTAACAAGTAAAGCAAGCCTTGGACAAAAATTTGTATAGAATACAATTTGATGTATTTTTGAAGATTTATCTAAATATTTAAAAAAAAAAAAAAAAAAAATTAAATTTTTTTTTTAATTTTTTTTTTTTTTGGGAGGGCAAGTCTAGCGGAGGTTTCCCTTCGCCACTTGTTTTTTTTTGTAGAAACCATGGATAAAAATTCAGTTTGGTACTACTTTAATCGTACAGAAACGAGAGATGTAGCTGTATGTAAGCAGTGCAACAAAAGAATAAAAGCAGCAGGTGGAAGTACTAGTGGTTTACGTAACCATCTAAAGAGTCAGCATAAAATTAATCTATTAAAAAGAAATAATGAAGAATGCTCAAAAGAACCAGCGATTGATACAAGATCAAAAATCACCTCTTATTTTAAGAAAAATGACGAATCTCTTGAAGCTGTACTCTCAAGAATGATAGAAAAAGATGGAATTTCTTTTAGCAAGTTTTGTACATTTGCAGATTTACGAATGCTATTAAAAGCAAGAGGCTACCAAGAGATACCAAAGTCACCAAAAACAATTCAAAAAGTAGTTATGCAATATGCAGATAAAATTAAGAAAGAGGTATCGAAGGAAATTTTACAGCATACGAACAATAACAAAATGTATAGCCTTACCACAGATAATAATAATAATAATAATAATGTTTATTGACTAAATACTATTACATGGTAACGTTACTAGTCAGTCATTTACATAAAAATATAAGTTATTTAAAACTAAAGTTCTCGAACTCATCAAAGCTATACATAGGATTTACAGTCAGAATAGCTTTGATTTTTTCGTGGAAATTTTTGGGTGGTAGTTCTCTAATTTCCACAGGTAGAAGGTTAAAAAATTTAATTGAAAAATAATTGATGGAGTTCCTCGATTTATTAAGTCGTAAGAAGTTACTACGAATATTGTTTTTTAACCGAGTATTATGGTAGTGGGTTTTACTGCAGGTTGGGAAATTTATTAGATTTTGGTGAATATGGAGTACGCAGTAAAAGATGAAAAGGGAAGGTAGGGACATTATATTGAGTTTTACAAAAAGATCACGACAGTCGGCTTGAAAAGTAGCAGAAGCAATAATTCTTACAACCTTACGCTGTAGGGCAAAGATTCTTTTGGCAGCTGGTGAATGTCCCCAGATTAATAAACCATAGCTTAACTGGGAGTGGAAAAGGGAAAAGTAAGCTTTTCGAACCACATCTATACTCACCTCTAGTTTTAGTTTTCTAATTAGATATATGGTAGACCTTAGTTTACGGCTCAGAAACTCTGTATGTTGGTCCCATCTTAGATGGGGATCTACATGTATACCAAGGAAACTTACATACGGGGGATTGTCATAGTCATGTGTCTTTGTGGTTATGAGTAAGTTTTGGGACTTGGTAGTGTTCAAGGATAGTTTATTGATGGTGAACCAGGAATTAGCTTTGTCAAGTAGTGAGAGATTTTCAGATTGAAGTATGTTTAAATTAGAGTTTGTAGTCAATATGGTTGTATCATCCGCATACAGTATTGATTTAGAATCCATGAAGGAGGGGAAGTCATTAATATATATTAAAAATAGTAGTGGGCCAAGTACAGAGCCTTGGGGAACGCCGAGAAGAAGAGGAAGGGGTTTAGATTTGTTACTGCCAATTTGGGTAAACTGCTGTCGATTTGATAAAAAGGATTTAAGCAAGGCACAGCTATTGTCATCAAAACCATAAAAGGGAAGTTTGTCAAGTAAAATGTTGTGAGAAATAGAATCAAAGGCTTTGCTTAGGTCAAGAAAAGTACTGAGACAATATTCGCCTGATTCGAGTGCGTCAGATGTACAGTTAATGAATTCTAAAATTGCATGGGTTGTGCTTAGGTTGCTTCTGAAACCATATTGACTATTGGAAAATAAATTATGATTCGTGAAGTGTTGAGTTATTTGTTTATAAAGAATTTTTTCAAAAATTTTGGAAAAGATAGGAAGTATAGATATAGGTCTGTAGTTGTTGAGGTTGTCAGTGTCACCTTTCTTAAAAATAGGCAGGACTTTTGCCAATTTTAGTGTGTCGGGAAAGCAATTATGTTTGATACATGTGTTAAATACCTTTGTTAGAACAGGAATTAGGGGATCTTTGACTACTTTTATAATTTTTACCGAGAGCTCATAAGCATCACGAGTATCGCTATTTTTTAAAGACGTGATAATATCTCGAAGTGAAATTTCGCTCACAGGTTCAAAGGAAAATTTAGATAAAGAATGGTTAAGGAGGGATTCAGGAGATACATTGGAGGGGGGTAGGTTTTCAGTTAGTGCTTTGGCAATAGTACAGAAATATTGATTGAAGTTGTCGGCAGAAAAAGGAGGAATAGAGATTTTTGACTTGTTTCTGCGCTTATTAATAATTTGCCACGCTGATTTATTTAAATTGTTAGATTCCGTAATATATTTGGAGTGAGCTGCAATTTTGGCTGCGGAGATTTCATTCCTGTAGATAATTTTGTAATTGTTCAGTGCTGTTTTATTTTGAGAGTTAGGGTTATTCAAAAAAAGCTGGTCTAGGTTGTGGAGGACATTCCTCATATTTCGAAGGTGATCATTGAACCAATTAACTTTGCAGGATTTACATTTGTTTGAAATTTTAATTTTTTTTAAAGGGAATATCTTATCAAAAGCAGAAAGGAATAACTGGAAAAATTTATCGAAATTATCAATTTTATCAGATGTCAAAATAAGCTGATCCCATTGAATCGAGTCAATTTTGTTAAAAAATTGATATAAACCTAAGTCGGAGATCTTTCTGTGGAAGCTGTATGTAGGTATGGTGGATTCGGAAGGATCGTAGTTACATTGAAGAGGGAAAGTTGCCAATATGCCATCATGATCAGCAAAACCCAGATGAGTAGACATCAAATAAAAACCGCCGATATATAAATGTGAACATTCATGGAAGTGATGGTAAATATTGGAATCTTGGATTGAGTCGAATTTATGGATCTGCACCTGCTGAGGTATGCGCAGAATTAATAGAAAATAAATATAAAAAATTTCAAATTTCTTTGAAAAATATTGTCTGCATAACATCCGATGGAGCTGCCGTCATGAAGAAAACAATGAAATTACTTAATAAAAACCATCAGTTATGTCTTGTACATGGATTGCAATTAGCAATCATAAAAGTTCTTTACAATATAAGCACACCAGATATACAGGATGATGATGAATATAATGCTAATTTACTACTTACTATAGATTCTGATTCTGATAATTCGCATTCGGACATTTGAACACGATAATTTTGAAATATACCAAGAAGCTACTGGCTCTACCGAAGTTATTCTACAAAATGCAGTATTAAATTCTTTAATTACAAAAATACGGCAGATAGTAAGACTTTTTAGAAAATCGCCAACCAAAAATACATTACTACAAAAATATATCAAAGAAATTATTGGAAAAGAACTTTCTTTAATTTTAGATTGTAGAACCAGGTGGAATAGCTTACTAAACATGCTGGAAAGATTTTTATTATTTAAAGATGCTGTCCGAAAAAGTCTAATAGATTTGAAACAGGACTTAGATTTCAATGACAGAGATATAAAATTACTATCAAATATAATCTCAAGCCTGCCACCCATTAAGTTAGCCGTTGAAACACTCTGCAATGAAAATACTAATTTATATGTAGCCGATGTTACTTTGAAATTTATGTTGGATGAATTATCCAACCGAAATACACTTTTAAGCGTTGAACTGAAAAAAGTATTAATATATTGCATAACAGAGAGAAGGACTGTTTATTCAGACATATTACACTATTTGACAGACCCTAATTTGATTTTGTCGGATCAAGAAAATTATGACATTTTTAATATAAACAGTAAAGCAACAATAATCAAAAGCATTGTTGAAATACTTTCGATTTCGATTATTGTTGATAGTAGTCAGTCACTTAAATGATTCTGATTTGGATTCCAATTCAGAGTCAGATAACGAAAATATTGATACTTCTACACCTAATGTTGAATTATCAATGAAGCAGAAACTCTATGACCATATCAAACAAAAAACAGAATCTCAAGAAGTGTCAGTTCCACAAGCAAAAAACACGAAAGATTGGAAACAAATAGTAAAAAAAGAATTTGAGTACTTCCGCCAAGAAAAAGTACGGGGGAACTATATTCAAATAGTATTTGATTATTTAATGACCATTCGTCCAACAAGTGTTGAATCAGAAAGGGTATTCTCGGGATCTGGATTATTTTGTACAAAAATTAGATCAAAATTAGGAGATAAGACTTTAAACAATTTAAGTTTCTTGAGAAGTTATTTTTTTTAAAATGGTAATCAATAAAATGGTATTAGGTAATAGGTACTATATATTATTTTTGTTGTATTTTTATTTTTTCTGTATTATTTTAATTCTGTTTCTAAAAGTTATTATAGTTTGTTTAGCTTTAGAATAACACTTTAGTTTTATATTTTATATTTAATATCTTTCAAATAAAAAATATGAAATGGAAATCAAAATGACTTATATTTTTATCACCTTAATTTTATTTTTCAGGAAAAAAAAAAACGGTAAACGGTAAACCGGTAATTTAATTTTCATAATTTTTTCAAGAGATTATTATTATTATTTACCGAATTACCTGTAAATGAAAAAGTCGGTAAATTTACAATCCCTAATGTATGAAGTGAAACAAATTATATTAGATATTGGTAAAACAACTTCAGTTGGTGCCGATGAAATACCGTGCAAATTATTGTTAAACTGTGTAGACTACATTGTGAAGCCTTTAAAAGCTATTATTAACATTTCTTTTAATAGTGGACTATTTCCCAGTGCACTTAAGTGCTCAAAAATAGTTCCAGTATTTAAAAGTGGTTCAAAAACATTAATAGACAATTATAGGCCAATTGCGGTTTCAGAGTTGTTTTTCCAAAATATTTGAGAAACTATTCCAAACTAGACTAATGTCTTATTTAAATAAATATTCTCTTTTAGAAGATTCTCAACATGGTTTTGTTAAAAATAAATCAACTGTAACATCAATATATTCATTTCTTCAGAGTATCTACCAAGCCTTAGATAATAAAAGCTTAAGTCTTGGAATGTTTTTCGATTTATCGAAAGCATTCGACACATTAGATCACAACATACTCTCTGAGAAACTCCGTTTGATTGGTATATTTGGCATACCCAACAATTGGATTATGTCATTTGTCACTAGCAGAGATCAATTCGTGTCAATATCATCTGCATCGAAAAACTCTTAATCGGCTACTCGTGGTTCCCTTTCAGGGGTTCCACAGGGCTCGATCCTTGCTCCTGTGTTATTTCTGCTATTTGTGAATGATTTACCTCAGCATCTATCTAATGGAGTACTTTGCCAATATGCCACAAAACCTTCATACGCGAGCTAATGACCAATGTTGCGTATTCAATCAATGGTGCATAGAAAATAAACTTCTTTTGAACAAAACCAAAACAACCTTCCTAAATTTTCAAAATACGCAAATTAGTAACTCATTAATACGAGTTCCAAACTCATATTCTCTCCAGCAATCCCAACAACTCAAATTTCTAGGACTTATAATCCATCAAAATCTTCGTTGGTCTCCACATATTGATTATATCGATACTCGGTACTTAGGCTCAGGTACTTGATTTCACCTTCATTATTAAGATCAGTTTATTTTTCGAAGTTTCATACAATTATAAATTATGCTATCATTTACTGGAGAGCATCAAAAGAAGCTAATAAAATTCTCTTGCAGCAAAAAAAAAAACTTATTCGAATATTAACATGTACTCCATATAGGATGTCCTGTAGAAACTTATTTAAAGATCTTAAAATATTAACAGTTCCCTCACTTTTTATATTAGAATGCGTATTATTTGTCAGAAATCACTATAGTAACTTTAATATTATCATAATCACAATACAAGGAGTAAATCTAGCTTGAATATTGAGAGGCTCCATACTACTTTGTACGAACAAAGTTCTCGTTTTATAGCTGCAAGATTGTATAATAAGGTTCCTGATAGCATTAAAAGTATAACCAATGAGAAAATATTCAAAAACAAGTTTAAGAAATATCTACTAGAACATACACTCTATTCAATCACTGAATATTTAAACTCCAAAGCTGACTACTGTTAAATTTTGCATTCTGTTAAATTGTAGAATATCTACGTATGTATATATTATATTGACTTAACCTCTGTTTTTCTAATGATCATTAACAGGCTCAATAAAATATTATTATTATTATTACTGGTTTCAAAGTGTAAAGAGCCAGTATAGACTGGCTCTTTACACTGACAATAGTGCTACGCGCAGTAAACCAAAATTCGTCCGGACGAGTCCAACTGCATATTCGAGCGGTGTATTTAAGTGATATTCTGTTTCGTAGACGTATATTACGTCTAACGCTGTTATATGACATTTGTTAGTGTATGATAATTTATTATAATTCAGAAGTTTCTAGCTGTTATATTAGAAATAGCTTTTAAGAAAAGTTATTACTGTTTACTATTTGATTAATCTTTTAAGGTAAATATAGTTTCTATATTAAATAAAATATTAAAAAGTTAGGTTGTATAAACACAATCTAATTTTTTCTTTTTTTGTTACATTATAGTTACTTATTGTTTTATGGAACATGGAAAACAAGTCTTACTATTATTTGTCTAACGACGATTCATAAGGCATAGCGTTATTCACGTGCAGTGAGTGATTACTTCTTAAAATGGAACAAAAAAGAGAAAAGTAAAAAAAAAAAACAAATTGAATTGTTGTTAAATTATATAAAAAATAATAAAGACGGTATTTGTCATCTTGCAAAGAAAATTATGATAATGCAAGTAGAAAATGGGAGGAATTGAAAAATGTATTAAATACAGCCGATGGGTTCAAAAAAAATCGTTAAACAGTGGAAAAATGTAAGTATATTATATATACAGTATGACTTTTCTCACATACTAAATTAAACAGAGATGCGCCTGCATAACTTAACTAACCCAGTTGTAATAGACGACATAGCAGTCCCAGAACCGTGGGTTGCGAATGTGAACCCTCCATTACAAATATGGTTGAAAATGCTGCAATCATATATGATGGAGCTATAACCGCACATGATTTAGAATCGATATCAAGTAAACACAACCGATCAGCTGCTCGAGCACACCTGTAAACCCACAGCGCTCGAGCACACCCGTAAACTCACGGCAAGCCAGGAAATCCACACGCAGAAGGAAGCACATAGACAGCAATGCCATCTTAAGAGCGCTAATAGAGAGCAATAATAATATTGCTAAAGCACTAAATAAAGTAGCTTGGGCAATTTCCCACTCAACAAAATAATATCGAGATATATCTTTTATGTTTATGTTTTGTTTAATTATAATTAGTGTTATACATTTTTAATATTTTTTAACATTCTGAGCGAAAAAAATATAATCAACTATGGTATACCACAAGGTACAATCTTAGGTCCACTTTTCTTTAAAGTCTATGTAAATGATCTTTTAAAACTCAAACTCCACGCAAAAATTGTATCCTACGCTGATGATACGGTACTATTTATAGAAGCCTTATCAAGCCTTTTATGATGCTCTTAATAATGCGAATGATGATTTAAAATTGATAAAACAATGGCTGGATTTTAATAAACTGTTTCTCAATGCAGATAAATCTCATTTTCTAACTTTTTCATGTAATAGGCACTCTCAGCCTGAAATGATAAAATAATCCTCCATATATGTAATGACTCCAGTAATTGTGATTGCTCTGTTGCTCTGTTCAGAAAAGATAGAATAAAGCATCTTGGCATTATAATAAATCAACATCTTAGATGGGAGCACCATATTGAACCACAACCGTGAAGCTTAAACCACAACTGTCTACTTCATCTTCATTGAAGTTACCTGAAGATTCAAGTTTAGAAGAACTTTTGGTACTTCTCTTAGAGCCAGACACATTACCTTTGCAAAATCTACTTAAATCTTCTGCAGTCAGAAACTTGCAGACAAAATCAACTTCTTTTTCTCCAGTACGTAGGTTGTATCGTCAGTTGTCACCAGCAAAATCAGCTTTGTTGAAACAACTTCATCAAACTCGTTGTTATTATAAGAAGAAAATACAAACTTTGCAAGCGTTATAAAGACACATGTAAACAATTGCTCACTTTAAAAATGGGTTATCCAGGTTGCAAAAGAATATTTTTCTGGTTGATGAACTTGCAGAATTATTAAATAATATTTCTGGTCCAAACACAGAAATATTAAAACGGAAAAGAGGAAAAACAGGTGTACCACGTACTTACAAAGAAACCTTAAGGACCTTTGCATTGCCGTTGCACTACTATTCACCGGTAGCTTACAATTATGTTCACAGTACTTTTGATTCATGTTTGCCACATCCCAAAACAATATCACTGCGGTATAAATCAATAAATGGCGAACCTGGCTTTACAGAAGAAGCATTTAAGGAAATCAAATATTGTGTTGAGTATTCAGATCATCCGATATTATTTTCATTAGCACTTGACAAAATGGCCATTTGGCAGTACGTCGAATATGAAGGTACAAAATATCATGGATATGTTGACATGGGTATGGGGATTAAAGGCGATAGGTTTTTGGCAAAAGAAGCACTGGTCTTCATGCTTGTAGCTATAAACCACTCGTGGAAAGTCCCAGTCGGATATTTCCTTGTTGATGGTGTTAATGGAGGGCAACATTCTCATCTTGTGAAGACCTGTCTGACCATGAGTCATAATGCGTAAGAATTGTTTCGGTTACATTTAATGGAGCACCAGCAAATTTCAGAATGTCTAAAAAGCTGCAATAATAAATACAACTGTAAATAATTTAACACCAATTAAGATATATTTTCAACATCCAGAATTAAATAAAAATGTGTATATAATTCCAGGCCCATGTCATATGTTGAAATTAATTAGAAAGACTCTAGGTGAAAATAAAAACGTTTATGATGAGAATGGCGCATTATTTGATTGAGATTTTCTACTAAATTAAATAATTACAGGAAGAAGACGGAATTTATTTAGCCAATAAATTAAGACCAGTACATAATAATTATTACAAGCAAAAAATGAAAGTACGTTTGGCCGCACAAGTATTTAGTGAATCAGTTGCTATAGCAATAGAAATTTGTGAAAATCATCTCTGTTCACTACAGTTTCAGAATTGTTCGCGAATAATTAGACTTCAAACAGATCAAAAAAATTTAATAATTTATTTGATATCATTAATTCCAGAAATATAAGTAATAATTTTAAAAAACCACTAAATACATCAAATTTTGAAATAATTGAAGCTTTTCTTTGCAACACCGTTAATTATATTAAAAAACTGAAATATAGAGATGGAAATTTAGTTATTCAGTCAAATAGAAAAACTGGACTTATTAGTTTTCTAATGGCAATTAGCAGCCTTAAAAATATGTACATTGATGTGTGTCAGGAAGGTGACATCATCTCTTATTTACCTACCTACAAATTAAACCAAGATCATCTCGATTTTTTTTTTTTTTTAATAATCAGAAAACACGGTGGGTATGATAATAACCCCACATCAACTGCGTTCAAAAAATGTCTAGTACACATTGCGTCAAACGTTTGTACAAATGCTGTTGACATCATTAATGACTCGTCAAACGTTACAAGATCCCTCAACGATAATAACTGAGAATGTTATCTCGTATTAAGTAGTTTCGCAATGCAACAATTAAAAAAAAACAAATCTTATGTGAAAGTTGTTCAATGGCCTTGGAGTCCATTAATGATAAATACAAGTATGTATTAATAATGTTAAGAGACAAAGGTGGACTTGTTACTCCCTGAGCAGATGTTATTGAAATGCTGAAAAATAGTCAAGCTCTAGTTGAAAGTGGGGGAAATTATTTATTAAAAAAACAAAAGCGCGCACAGTGGGTGGTCTAAGGCCCGGGAACCGGCCAATAAAGAAAAAATAATTAAATAACTAAGCAATTAAAAATAAAAATTATTTTATTTTATTAAAAAACTCCCCATAAAATATCAGTAGTATATAACATATATCAGTACTATATATAATATAGTCTTTATTCGGATATTTTTATGAAGTGGATCACCGCCAGACCATTTTCCTGTGTGCGAGCCTATTAAATAAATATTTTAATTTTATTAACTTTTTATAATTGTGACAAATTCAGCTTGTTTATTCTTTAAATTTTTATCAGAATAATCTGGACAAAAAGTTCGAAGTCATACGAAAGACCACGTCTTTTAATTAAATGAATCAATTTTTACACAACAATCCCCATGCTTGTATGACTACTGGCCAAATAACACAGTATACATTTACCTACAACTGACTGAATAGTCAATCGTCCGATGGGACATACCCACTCGCTCATTGTCCGTTCTCCCCACCAACAATAAGTCAAAAGAGAAAATGAAACACATTCCAGCATTTATGTCGGTCGTGTGTGTACTCCCATAAGAATTAGTAGTACGTACCGAATAAAATGATGACCATCGATGTTATGTGCGCTAGCATTTAAACAATCACTACTGACCAGTATTTGCGACAGCTGTATCCTCCAATTCATCTTTAAATTCACTAGTATCCACAGGTTCAGACTTGATGTAAATCTCCTCTATGTTGGTATTACTGCGGTATACATCATCTGTAACTTCAGATTTGACTCCTGCAATAAATAGATCATTGTGAAATAAACTAATTATTTACTAAAAAAATATATCGTTTAAGATGTTTACTTAGCTGAAATTCGCTTGAATAAACTTTGACAACAAAATATGAATGACAATATAAAGTGTGATTTATAGTATGGCCACCTAACAATGTAGGTGAATCAAAGGACAATCAATGCTCTGTTTAGAATACGAACAGTGCAGTTATGCATATCTAATCACGGATGGGAATTGAGATTTTGCCAAGCTTCTCAATTATGAATACACCTACAAAATTAAAGTTTATTTTGTTTCAGTTTTTCAACAATAATACACACGTAAATAAAGTTGCAGCAGTGATAATATTATCATGCATTTTAACCTCGTTTTTACTGGCAAAGTCCAAATTTCTAACGTGTTATACAATTTCAGTAGAGACATAGCAATGCCTGTAAAACTGCATGGTCCACTACAGTTGTAATTTAAAACATAAATATAATGGCCCGTTATTTTAATTTAACTTTCAAAAGTGACAACAGTTTAGTTGAAAAGTATTTTAAAACTTAATTCCACAACTTAACCTAATGACCGAGTTTTTAGATACACCGAATTTTTATGGACTTTAACATTAATAAGATATTAGGAAGCCATGCTATACGCTTATTATAAACAAAAGTACTGTTATTAAGTGTGCTTGTAACTGACCATTCTCCCATTTTGCAGTGTGCTCTGTTCTAGTCTTCACTTCATGTTCATCTGCAACTTTACATTCTGTCTTAACGTCCATCTCTTTTTTGATAATATCAAAATTTCTTGTACAATTCAAATTAATGCCTGAAACAAAGTACTTGTAAATTAACTCCTACTACAATCAGCTGGTTTTATTAATTTAAGTATGTGACAATCCGTGCTGAGTTGATAGGAACTACCACTCACTTCAGACACGTTATGCTAGTGTTGCCACAACTGAAAAATCAAATTTGGTCGATATTGTAGGGCTTGGGTCACCGGTCCGACAAAAAAAAAAGATATTAGGTTGGGAACACTGAAATTTTTGCCAACTGTAATGAGAAGTTACTATAGTGCGTTCGAGGGTGAATTTGCAGTACAGGGCATATGGAGTAGTTCTTTTTCATACTCTCTAATGGGTTTACAGAATGACGCTATCCTTTTCTTGCTAGTCGACGTTGCCAGCTCTAAAACGCGCTGATCTGTGAAGAGGCAGTATTCTACAAATGGCCATTTGTTTTTGTTGAGTGTTATTTTGAGTTTTATAAGAGTTGATTTTTGTAAATAATACGAGTTTTTCATATTATTATAATTGACACATTTGACACTTTTACAACATTTGGCAACACCGCTCCCATTTGCCATAAGAGCTATACTGCAAACTCACCTTCGAACGCACTATAGTTACTAGAAGTTAACCCTATTATAATCTGTCTCAATTTGTAATACGAAACTAGATATGGTTACTTTAGTGACTGTTGTGGTGTAAATAGACTTTTGTAGGATCATGTGAACTTGTAAATCTGGCTTTTAAATTATGGTTAAGTTTCATCATATTGAGGTTATTACTAAATTGACATGTCAAAATTGTGATTGACATGTCAAATATTTTGAATGTATATATGATGAATATTTACATTTTGACAATAATAATAAAAATAATTTAAATAAAGTGTCAGCAAATGGGTCAGAGATTACAAATTCCGAAGCCATTGCAAATTTACTAAATGAATATTTTATAAATTTGGGGTCAAATTTTTCTAAAAAGATTAAACAGAAAAACTTTCCTGAATTTGATTTTTTTTCAAATATAACACCTAACAATAATTCAATTTTTATAACTCCAGTGACAGAATTAGAAATTATTGATGTCATTAACAGTCTCTCTAATAAAAAATCTACAGGTTCGGACAAAATTACTGTGAAGGTCATTAAAGGTATGCAAACATACATTGCTCCAACAATGTGTGATATTTTCAATCAGTGTTTCTCAAACGGTTGTTTTCCCAAATTATTTAAATCATCTGTTGTAGTCCCAATCCAAAAAAAGAATAATGATATTAGTATTGAAAATTTCAGGCCGATTTCAATAATAAGCACGGTTGGAAAATTGTTAGAATAAATACTGTATAATAGACTCTCATCCTTTTTTGACTATCACAGTATATTGTCTGTAAACCAATTTGGCTTCAGATCTGGAAAGTCTACCACCGACGCATTATTAAAATTAACCGACAGTATTTATTGCTCACTTGATGCATCTCGAGCGTCGTTGGCTGTCTTTTTAGATCTTGCCAAAGCATTTGATACTGTGAACCATCAATTATTGCTCCGGAAACTCGAATTGTATGGTGTTAGGGGTATACCTCTTAAACTACTTGACAGTTACCTCACTGATAGAGAACAACAGACATCAGTGAATGGTTATTTGAGCAGTAAAAGAATAACTGATTGCGGAGTACCTCAAGGCACTATTTTAGGGCCACTTCTTTTTATAATTTACGTCAATGATCTTTTTGAGCTTAATCTCCATTCAAAAATTATCTCTTACGCTGATGACACTGTTTTATATATAGATGGCCTATCTTGGTCAGAAATATTCAAATTTGCATGCACTGACTTGAAACTAATAAAACAGTGGCTAGATTTCAACAAATTGTATTTGAATATTGAAAAATCCCATTTTCTTACTTTTTCCTGCAATATCTGTAATCAACCTGATATAGATACAATTACATTACATGAATGTGATGATCCCCTGTTTTGTAATTGTAATTCAATATTAACTAGAAAGGACAGAATAAGATACTTAGGAGTAATGATTGATCAACATCTCAGGGGGAATTATCACATCGACAAAATCACCAAAAACCTGCGCTATATTTTATATACTTTTAAAAAATTACGCAATATATTAGATTCTATAAAACTAAAAACTTTTTATTTTGGACTAGTGCAATCTGTCTTTTAGTATGGTATTCTGGTCTGGGGTGGAACAGCCAAGGTTCATATTAAACAGCTTATAATATTGCAAAAAAGATTCATAAAAATAATTTACAACAAACCTATCAGATATCCGTCAACCGTATTATTTAGCGAAACTAATGTACTAAACTTGACTCAGTTATACATATTTGCTATAGCTTCGCATATTATAAAAAACCCCGGCTCTATTTTGTTTCTAAGTCATTCTTATCCCACCAGACACATGATAGCACACCAGGCCGTCCCGAAGTTGTTTCGGAAAACAAAAACAAAATGCTATTATACTTTTTTTGCCAGCAAAGTCTACAACAATCTTAGTATATATTTAAATCAAAATAATATTAATGTAACTATTCTGAATTATAAAAAAAAATTAAAAAAATGGGTTTCGCAACTGAGCCTTAATGTAGTTGAAAGAATGCTTGATATTGCTTAGATTCTATATTACTTTTATATTACTGAATTTTTAATGCTGTATCTCTGTATTGCAATACTGTAATAACTATTTATTTTCTGTACTCTACATACTTGTAACTTCTATTCTTAAGTTATCGCCACGCACTGATCTTTTGTTTCACAGTGGTGTCTGTCCCTCGGGATATAAATATTTATTTTTCAAATTATATGTAAATTTTTGTTTTGTTTTGTTTTTGTAATTGGTATTATTTGTAACTGTTATTATTAATCTTGAAAATAAATATTATTATTATTATTATCATTATTATTATTATTATTAATATTTATTTCATCAAACTTTCGATTATTACTCGTATAATAGTAAAAAAATATTACGATTATCAATGAAATATCGTGATAAAATATAAAAAACAAAAATACATATTATATAATAATAATTTATCATTTTATTCTGCTGCCCTTAAAATCTAATTCTTGTTTTGCAAAATTTAATAACATATTTAAACAAAAATATTCATTTTTTGAATGTAAATCCCAAAATTTTCTCTGCAAATCTTTCCGAAACATAGTCTGTGGTTCTGTCTGTTTTCTTATTATTACCTCTTCCCATGTTCGTCGGTCTTAAATTTACTATACCTTCATTTAAAATTTTTCTTACTTCTCCTTCAGAAATCTAAAGAAATTGAAATGGGTAAATTATTTTATATTTCACAACAAAAAGGACACCAAGATTTGCTGAAAAAATATCTGCCACAAGGTCTATAATTTCGCTTCTTTTTAATTTTATTCCATTTTTTCTAAAAGTTTTCCATAAGCGTTATATATGTGTTTTTTTGTATATTTATCTAATTGTTGTCTCTTATGCATATTTTCTGATGTTATGTTCTTATTTTGGTTATATAATACTTTTCAATTAAAAAAATAAATTGACATATAATTTAATGTCAAATATGAATTGTCAAATGTTTTGAAAGGTGCCATTTCAGCAGTACCACCCTAAGATGATATTTTAAATAGACAACATAAAAAATGAAATTTTCCTCCTAGTTTCGTATTACAAATTGAGACAGTTTTTTTTTGTACACGATAACAATGATGAAATTATTGATTTTATCATAATTTTTGTTCCAGAAAATTCCAATATAGTACTCTTATAATACATATAACATCATTATATTTCCTACAGTAGAACTATTTTTTTGTACTATATTTTTAATGATTGCCTTCAAATAATAAATTTTAGTTCTACAGATTTTGCCTCTACAATGTTACCACTAGATAAAAGTGAAATGTTTTTCCACTTTTTTTTGTAATATTGTCGTAATGCACGCAAAATAGCGCGCACTACAAATTAAAATCTGTTTTATAATTAAATGCTTTAATTGAACATATAAGTAAGAACATATTGATGTATGAAATACGTTTCTATTATTGTAAAGCGAATAATACTTAGAATTTGAGAGAAAACAAATATATAGATTATTAATATAGTTTAAGAAGAACATTAAACTGAAGGAGATCAAAAGGGCCAAGAATAAATACGCCAATAATAATTCGAAACAAATATCTCGAATATTAAAGACATTTAATTAAAAAAACGCCTTGCATAATAACTGATATTTTTAAATCTGATATATCAGTAGAATATAATTTTACCTACGATAACCTGGTCTACAAGATATGCATGGAAATTTAGAACATTTAACTCTTTAACTGACTTATTTTTATACATTTTTGCAATGAATTTGTAATCAGTGATTCTTAAACTCTGGTCCGCGGGTAAAGGCCTTTAAGAGATTAAATTTGTTTTATATTGGAACTAGAAACTGTACAACTGCGGATTGGATGTACCTGAATGATATTAATTATAAAAAGGAAATTAGGAAATATGTAAATCCATTATATTTAAAACTAGCAGACCCCGTTGCCAACAACGTTGGCAAACTAATATCGAATAAAAATCAATATAAGCAGGAATTAATTATTAAAATTTGCATGATTCTGCGTTTATTAACAAAACAAAAACGTTTCTTGATTATAGCTAGGAAATCCTAAAAACCGCTTAATGCGTGTCGTTTAAAAATTAGTATCGGGCTTGATACGGCCCGCGGCCCATATGCTGGATATCAATGTTATAGCTGTTTCTGATTATACCTAGGAAATCCTAAAAACCGCTTAATGCGTGTCGTTTAAAAATTAGTATCGGGCTGGATACGGCCCGCGGCCCATATACTGGACATCAATGGTATATCTGTTTCTGATTATGCCTAGGAAATCCTAAAAAGCCGCTCAATGCATGTCGTTTAAAGTTTAAAAATTAGTATCGGGCTGGAGACGGCCCACGGGTCATTATACGTTGCGTAACATCAATTCAAAACCTGCCCCTGACACAACAACCTTCCCTCGAGTCACCGTAAGTACTGCAATGCTCTGCTCTAGTGTCTGGTAAGCTATCTGTTTCGTCGTATACGTCGCCCCCTACTACTAACTTCGTTACCGCCCACACCCCGCAAAACCCATTCACACCACGCAACTTAGCGTTACGATGACACACAGAAATTAGGGCTTTTATATATATAATTAAGCCAAGGTATAAAAAAGAGAGCAAAGCAGCGAAATTAAATTAATTAATTCCTGTTAACATGCGCATAGTGGAGCGTACTGCAGCGAGGTTATATCGTTGTTATAGTCGAGCAAGGCGACGCGTTCAAACAATTTTGATTTCTCTGCTACCATCGTTGCTGAAATAGTTGTTTAAAATGGATATTGAGGCATTTACAAGTAGTTCTCAATTATAAGAGGTATTTATTGTAGGTTCCGATTGAAATTTGTCCATTTTTTACCAATTTATGTTGAATTTTTTCCAAAATATAATCAAACGTTGAAATACTCCTGCGAAAATGAGAATGAAACTTTTCTGGATATTCGCGGAGTTGCATATAGAAATGATGAAATTCACCATGTATATGTCTACTTTTATTTATTCTGTGAACATTGCACCTTCTAGTGTGTTTATTTTTATTTTTTAGTAAATACCAAATTTTCAGGGAAGAGTTTTATGTTAGCAAGAAATCCATTATAATTTTGTGAACTTTCTGCTCGATTTTAAACGCGTCACTATGTGTAGACACTCTTTTATAAGCGCGACATTCCTTCGCTGTTTTACTCTCCGCTTTCATCGCTGCTTTGCTCTATGCTTCACTATGTGCTTAGCCTAAGTGAGCTCCACAGAATATCACAGTGAGCTGTTGTTTGTCGTAGAACGTCGCTCTCACTGGTGGGGAGTGACCGACCACACACCTCAAGCCCCGCTAGAACCTAGGAACTTAGTGTTAGGAACACACAGAAATTAGGGCTTTTATATATATAATAACATACATACAGCGACTTGAAAAAGAGGATAGTGAGACAACTATAGTCTCCATATAAATTATATTTAACCAGAACTGTTAAATAATGATTATTTTTGTAATCAATTATTTGTGGAAAACCATTAATCATATAACCGCAATCAGAAATTTGATTGAAATTACCTAAATAAACAGAATACAAAATTCTTGATACGATTAGAAATATTCAAAAAGTAATCAAATCTTTACAAAACTATGTTAAAATTTGGAATTTTTCATATTCTCAAAATATTTAGGTCTACGGCCAACATCGCTCTTAATTTTCGCTTCCCTTGAAATAAAACATTCATAAATAATAATCAATACACTTTATTATTCTAAAAAAACGTTAACTTTTTCTTACATTAATCTTCACAAAATATTACAATGTAAATAAAAATATATTTAACATACAGGTTTATTATTTGAAAACATTTATCGTACGTATATGCAGGGCATATATTCAAAATAATAAACCAGTTAGATAAAAAAAAAATAAATAAAACACTAAAAAATCTGACGAGAAAAAAAAATTAACTGTAGTTGTAGCCCTAATTATTTTAATAATTATCATACAATTTGTTGATTTTTAAAAATTGTTGATGTGGTCATTTGCCAAAAGTAGAAACTAAGTGAAATCTTTTTCTGTACCTGTTATCCTACTATTCATTTTAACAACCAGTATGGAAGTATTTCAATATTTTAAGAACTGATATGCTCGTACCGGTTGAATATCGTCACTGCATATATTTAAGTATTTATTACAATATATATAGTTTAACACATTGGTATGCGAATTTTAGTGACGGAATGTCATGAAAATGTTTATTTAATAATTTAAAATAAAAATACGCCGTTAACCTGCGAAAATTAAGGTAAGCTTAGAATTGCAATAAGGCGTTTACGAAAACTCTACCGGTACATACCGGGAACATCAACTGTGTTCGAAAACAAGTTCGGTGAAGGTGTATAAGCATGTAGCTGTTTACCGACCGGTAGATTTCCTGGGGAAGATTTACTATACCCTACTCAACATAACCTTATTCTAGCTAAACTATTCTAACATAACTAGTATTCTAGCTAAAGCCTAGCCTAACCTTATCTTTTAAGGATTATTTTAGCCTTCTGTATAGAGGCAGCACATAAGGTTATGTTCAGTGGGGTATAGTAAAGATTGGCCAATGTACCATATCCACTGGTAGAGTTTTCATAAACGCCTAGTGATTGGGCCAAGATACACTTTAGGTATGCATATTTATATATAAAAAGAATGCTGTTTGGATAGCAGGATCACCAGACCTGTATCTTTTTCACTAGTTTATTGCACTGTCATTTATTATTTAATTATTAAAATTAATTTAGTGAACTACAACTTTTCTTATGTCTCTCCATTTGAATCCGGTCGCAGTAGCACTACAAATATTGTAAGTCGCAGCAAGAAAACCTTTTTCACTGTGCCCAGCACGTATTTTCTCGTTCTGATATTATAGTCCAGGCCTATAGTGTTACATCGGACAGTGTTTCTTTGTTCCTCATTTTTTATCACATTTTACCATCTTATATCAAGATTCATTGTAAGCAACGGTTTTGAAAAACTTCGCAAAAATAATCTGGAATACAGAAAAATATTTAAAAAGTTTCCCTCAGTAGTCCAAACCAACATTTTTTAATAATTAATAGTTTAAATGTCATTTATAACATTTCAATTTATTATAATATCTACTTACATTAATTATTTAAAATATGTACATATGTTTATTAAAGGTTAAACAATAAATGACATATGTATCAAAATTTTACTATGGTCTATTTCAAAGTAGAAAAATGTGTGTAAGAAGATAGGAGCTGTTTGTCCTTGCTTGGGATTGGTTTAGATCGTCATCCCTATTACACTGTAAAAATATTGTTTTTAGTCCAAGTTGACAGATGTTCAGTGTCGTACATTGGAAATATTTATTATTTATATTATTTTTATTTTTATTAATTTTTCTCATATATTTTGTTATTATTTACATATTTAGACTTTTATTTATATTCTTGGCGTAGATTTTATGGAGAAAATTCTCCATGTAATTTGTTTTTACGCAGTTATATATTTTTTAGGTTATCTGACATATAAATATTTTTTGACACTTGACAATTAACATATCAAGAGAGAGGACTAATGTGAGGCCAAAAGACAGCCCAGCTGATTGTGCCCAAAGAAGAAGTTATTGATATAATTTTTAGACCTTCATATATACATATATTTTTAATTTTTATTTACAATAATTATTTAAATAAGAAACTTTTGCTCTGAAGATATATTGTTTGTTTTATTGCTTTGTTTAAACTCTTTTAGCCAAATGTCTCTTTTTATATACATAATTTTTAAAATTAATATTTTTTTAACTTTTTCAAATTTCCCATTAAACTGAATTTATCTCGTATAAATAACGTAAGTGTATTATCTGCCTTGTTTATTTCAATATCTTATTAACTTTTTATATATTTTCAAAAAAATCACCACTTGCAAACCCAGTTGCTACGCCCATGCCCTAGTTGTAACTTATTTTAAATTTCCCGCTATACTGTATTTAATCAGTGTAAATCGTACTCGGTTCGCAGCGCTATCTACTTTTTTCTACTTTGAAATAGACCATAGTAGTTCTAAGTTTATAATAATAAGGTCTAAATTAATATTATATATAAAAAAATCATATGTATTGATGTAATTTACTTTCTAATTAATGTTCTTTATTAAATTATTTACAAAATACTTCAAAATGAATTAAATATTACATGAATAAGTTAAATTAATTTACGGATTTTAGAAATGTTATCCAATAAACACGGCTTTTATTTTTCACATATTTTTTTATTTTTTCGAAGTTGGGAACACTTACCTTATCAGTTTTAGTACATTTGACACAGACTCATTTTGTAAGTTATAAGCTGTTCACTTTTGTAAGAACAAACTAAGAGGGAATTTTGTTTTCAATAGTTTGCACCTTTGAATAGTTTGCATGTTATGTTGGTATTAAAAAATGTCACTTTTTTAAAATGTCGATCCATTTGACATATGTCATAATGAAAAATGATATCTTAATTATAATGATCATAAACTTATCAACCTAAAGTCGGTTTTACAGCGTAAGGAATATTTTTAATTGACATTTAAAGTCAGTAACACACCATAAAAGTAACCAAAATAACCAGATCTAGTGTGTTCTTACAAAAGTGAACAGCTTATAATTAATTAATTTTTTTTGGCGTACAGCAACGATTGCTACATACCACGCTGAAATCAAGAACAAATCTCCAATTAACATATGTTTCGGAAAACATTTAGTTAGCAAAATTTTTGGCGCCGAGCAACGATGGCTATTGGCGCCTAACGCAGCCCATCTAAATGACTATACTTCATATTAAAAACAATAAATTGTAAGCGTTCTCGCCGCCAGAGAAGATTGCCTGGGTTTGAATATTATTAGCGGGAGAAGAAGAGGTTCGAGTCGTGATAGTGACGCGCGTAGGGATGAACCGATACAAGTAAATATGATTACTTACTCGATACTTTTATTTCGATACCAAGTAGTTTTGGGATCGATACTTTTAACTTGAATATTTACTTGGTATCGATTGTAATTACTTGTATCGAATCGAATGCATTAACCATGGAGTCGTTTGCTATGGATGCATGATGCACGGGGTCCCCACTCCACCCCATGTTTTTCACGTCGCCTTTTTTTTACTACACTAGACTCTCTCAGCCAAACCCCACGCCGACAGCCATTGGTCTAGACCTCCTCACCACCATGTCCTCCCACCGCTAATTTTTTACTCTACACCACAACAAAAGTGCATGTGTTGACTGTTGATCCTGATCCTATCCTTGTCGTTTTTAGTAAAGTCACTAGATTATACAAAGTACCGCAAGCCTTTGAAGAAGCCGACAGACCCCAGGGTTTGATTGGCAACATTGCTTCCCCTATTAAGCAAACTAAAGCAGCAATTTTTACGTTCTTAAGTTTACGTCTGCGCTGTCACATCTCCCTCTCTCGCTCTCATTTAATAACCTTCTTTATCAGCGGTTTGAATATTTAAGGTTAAGTTTAATTTAAATTTATATATTATATCCATTTTATTTAATAAAAATTAAAAAAATAATTGAAATTGTACCACAATTTTGTTATAGTGCATCTTTGATTAAAAAAATCGTGATTACAATGTTTAAAATAAAAGGTAGTGTCTTATTTTTGTAATGTTGGAATCACTGAACATCATTTGTGTTGGCGACATTTTTAACCCCAGCATGGCCGCCGTTGCGGTACTTTGTATAATCCAGTGACTTTAGTTTTTAGATTCCGTTGTTGTTTTTTTGTTTTAATGTTGAGATTGTGTTGTGAGTTTTGTGTTTTATTATTTATTTTTTATTTGTATAAAAATTTTATGTAAAATGAGTCCTCCTACTTCAAAAGTGTGGACTTTTTTTTTCAAAAAAAAGTATGAATATTGCATCTTGCAAGAGATGCTTTAAAGAAATTAAGTATTGTGGTAACACCTCCAACTTGCATAAACACTTGAAGAGCCACAATATTAGCATACCTGTGATTGGAAAACCATCAGTGTAAGTATAGCATAATATCTATTTCTGTTCATCTCAAATTGTATTGTTATAATAGGTATATTATTTACCATAATTCATTTGCCTAGGTATACAAATAACTTTTATTTTTATTTGTAGGAGGCAACAAAAAGAAACTAAGATTGAAATGGTCGACCATGCTGTTCCTCCTACTTCCTCTGATAAATCTGATACGGTCACAATCACACAGGAATCAAAAACTAGCATTTGTGACGAAGTTCGTGTAAGTAACGACAACAGTACGTTAAAAGGTCTGTTTGGCAATATAACGTCCCATAGCCAAGGAGGTATAAAGAGTAATAACATTACAATGAATATATTATATTTTATATGCAAGGACATGAGGCCTTTCAATGTCATCGCAGGCGAAGGTTTTTTGAAACTAATGAGGGAAGTGGCCCCTTTATATAAAGTTCCGTCGGCCAAGTTTATAAAAACTAAACTGGTTGAAAAATATGATGTCACTAAAGCTGTTTATCAAGCTAAAATTGACAGAGCAACAGACTTCTGTTTGACATTAGATATTTGGACAGAGACTATGGCCGAAAAGAGCTTTTTAGGCGTTACTCTCCATTTCCTGGACGGAGTAGAAATTGAGACATGTTTTATAGCAACTAAAGTGCTGACTGAAAGCCACACCAAGGAATATATAGCGCAAAACTTGACTACCATTTTAAGGGAATGGAATATCCCGATATCGAAGATAGCGTGTATAGTTACTGATAATGGGTCAAACATGGTAGCAGGGACACAAAAATTGTTGTGTCAGAAAAACGACATCTCCCATGTTTTGCCCACACGATAAATCTGCTGGTTGAAGCTGGGTTAAATTGTGCTACGATCAAGCCAATCGTCAATAAAGTTCGATCCATTGTGAAATGGTTTAAACGGAGCGTAGTCAAATCTGACAAGCTAATGGCAATCCAAATAAAAAATGGAGTTGCAGAAGGTTCTCTAAAGAAATTAATTTTGGACGTCATCACAAGATGGAATTCTGTATTCTATATGCTGGAAAGGTATTTGGAGATGGCCAGAATTTGTTCTGACATAATGTTAGATGACAGTGATGCCCCTGATATCCCAAATGCTTCAGAAATGAACATTCTAAAGCAACTTATTTCACTATTAAGACCTTTTGAATTTGTCACTAAGGAATCATCAGGTGAAAAATATATCACGGTTTCCAAAATTATTCCAATGGTAAACTGTCTCAAAACAAAGCTACGAAGTTTCTCATCATCATTTGAATGTATTAATGATGTTCATAAAATATTGTTAAGTTATTAGTTACATAAGTTATATTATATACATAAGTTATTCAGAAGCTGAGGGAGCTAATTAAGCAGGATACCTCTAATTCAGCTAGTGAGTCTGAAGGTGAAGAGGCCCTTGCTAGTTTGGCCCCTCCCTACGATTTTTGGAAGCACCATAGGGAGTTAGCCATTGGTCAGAAAAAAAGGAAAAAAGGATTAAACCCGCACGCGGACCAGTTGTCCATATATTTATCTTCGCCCATATCCTCTTTAAAGAGTAACCCTCTACAAGAGTGGGAGGAATTAAAAGTAATGTTTCCTGCCATGCACAAATATGCCAGGACATATTTAGTGATTGCGGCTACCTCAGTCCCCTGCGAGAGATTGTTTTCTAAGACAGGAGCCACAATCACTAAAACCAGAAATCGTCTGTCTGGCAAACTTGTGGATAAGTTATTGTTTTTAGGAAATGTTCCTATAGAAGTATTTTTTTCTTAGTAATAATAATAATATAATAATATATTTATTGACTTAGTTACATTAAATCTGTTTTAAGTCAGTCAAGACATATACATTTAATTATACAATTATTATATGATTTCAAGATTTTTATTACATTTTTAAAACTTATATTTAAATAGTTCTTCTGTGGAGTAAAATGGATGTTCAGTAAAAAACTGCTTCATCCTTTTTTTGAATTCGTTATAACCCAAACTTCTGAGTTCCACTGGTAACTTATTAAGTAGTTTGACTCCATAGAAGTTCTCACAATTACGAGATTTAGTAAGTCTCAGAAAATCTGGGTATAAATTCGACCTGCCTCTTGTGTTGTATTGGTGTATTTCCGCATGAGTTTGAAAACTGCATATTTTTTTATGGGTCGAAATTAGGGAATGGTACATGACCGCGGATGGAAAAGTCATTATATCTAAAGAAATAAAATTATTGCGACAATCAGCTCTGTAGGGTGAACGTGTAATTACTCTGATTGCGCGTCGTTGTAAACTAAAAATTCTGTTAGCTGCTGCCGAATGACCCCATGCTGTAATGCCATATGTCATTTGGGAATGGAATAATGCATAGTATGCCATTCTCAGAACGTCGGTACTTACAATGGATGTCAGGTTTCTTAACAAATATATTGTAGAACACAATTTTTTTGCTAAAACACTGACATGCTGATCCCAAGTGAGTTTGGGATCAATTAGAACCCCCAATAAGTTCACGGATTTCGGATTATCAAAATTGTTTGGTTTTAGTGTTAAAAGAATTTGTTGGGTCTTGTTGAGGTTTAGGGAGAGTCGATTAGTGTCGAACCAGTACTTAGCTCTCTGCATTGCGATGTTATTAATAGTGGTAACATCAACAAGTAATGGCGATCTTGCAATCAACGTTGTGTCATCGGCGTATAAAATACTGGTTCCACCAATGTAGGAGGGGAAGTCATTGATATAAATCAAGAAGAGGAGAGGACCGAGGATTGATCCTTGTGGAACGCCCGAGGTAACCGTTAAGGGATTTGACGAGACATTTTTAAATGAAACAATCTGTGTCCTATTTTCTAAGTAGGATGTAATCAACTTGCTACTGTTCTCGTCAAATCCATATAAGGTTAACTTTTCTAATAGTATTTCATGGGTGACACAATCAAAAGCTTTTGAAAGATCTAATAATGTGGCCAAGCAGTATTCTCTAGATTCCATGGAACCCGATATTTCAGAAAGGAATGATGATATTGCATCTGTTGTTGATTTACCGCTTCTAAATCCAAACTGTGCCTTATTGAACAACTTTTTACTATCAAAGTATTCGAGTATTTGAGTTGACAATATCTTTTCGAATATTTTGGAAAATATTGGCAACAGTGAAATTGGGCGGTAATTTCCTGGATCATCATTATCACCTTTCTTATATATCGGGAGCACTGTTGCAATTTTTAATTCATCTGGAAAGATGTTACATGTTATACAGTTATTAAATATATTTGTTAAAGGACTTATTATTTTGTCTTTTAACGATTTTAATATGGCAACGTTGATGCCATAGTAATCCCTAGTGTTGCTGTTTTTCAGGCTATTGATTGTGTCTCTCATTACTATACAAGAAACGGTAGAAAAGGAGAAAGATGAATTTATTAGGGAAAGATTCATAAGAGATGTTGGATGATTATTTGATTTTGGTAATTTTTTAGTTAAATTATCAGATATTTTAACAAAAAAATTATTGAAGTCACTTGAAGTTAGAGAAGTAGTAAGGATTGGGGAGCGTTTAGAAGGCCTGTTGCCGTTAATTACTTGCCACGTGCAACGCGAAATATTTTTAGAGTTTTTTATAAAATCAGAGTTGGCTGTCATTTTGGCATCCTTAATTGCACTTCTGTATTTAGTTCTAAAAATATTTCTGTTACGAAGGGATACAGCATTGGGGTTATTTAAATATTGATTATTCCTTTCTATAAGTGTTTGTCTCATTTTTTTTATTTCTTCACTAAACCAAGTTAATTGATTGGGTTTGAATTTACTATTTTTTTTTAAGGGAAAACTATTTTCATAAATTTTGACAAAATTCTCGAAAAATTCTGTAAAAGCCCTACCGCCATTGTCTTTATTCACTGTCAACCAGCTTTCTTCGTCAAGTTGTTGGTACATACGATTTATTCCTATTTTAGTAATAGGTCTATACTTTTTATTAGCATGGGAGCATTCGTCAGCATCAGTCAGTTGAGTTGTAAAATAAAAGTGTATTCCGCTGTGGTCAGCAAGGGCAGTTTCAACTTTACATGCATGAATAGTTGATGCATCAATGTTTGGTAGTTTATAGAAGACATTGTCCAAGCGGTTGTCTCCTCTTGTATTGAAATCAACACAAGAGGCTAAGCCAAAGGATTGAAACAGGTCTTCAAGCTGAACAGC
This sequence comes from Liopterus haemorrhoidalis, assembly GCA_963971575.1. Lineage (NCBI taxonomy): Eukaryota > Metazoa > Arthropoda > Insecta > Coleoptera > Dytiscidae > Liopterus > Liopterus haemorrhoidalis. The sequence continues at coordinate 49,928,197 of OZ020613.1, forward strand.
CTGCGTTGTTGCAGTGTTGAAATGAACATTAAAATCTCCACAGAAGATTACATTTTTATTCAGTTTTATTGCTAACAATATTTTGTCGACATTATTTAGAAAAATATTATTATCACCTGAAGGTGGTCGGTATAAGTTAATTAAAATGGCATTAATATGTTTTAGCGTAACGGCCGAGACTTCGCAGTGTGCTTCACTATTGTAGGGTTGACAGTCGAATATAGGAATGGCTTCCAAATCTTTCTTAACGAGGATCATAGTTCCTCCGCCTCGCATATATGTTCTTGCAGAGTAGCTTGCAATTTTGTAATCTAGTAGGGAGAACATTTTTATCTCATTTTCTGTCAACCAATGTTCAGTGATACATAGTACGTCAAAATGTTTATCATACAGATAGGCCTCTGGCTCATTTATCTTATTTCGTACCGATCTTACATTTATGCAAAGGATCTGGATTTTTTTGCTATTGTTCTGAACATGTGGTGACTTGTTGTAGCGGCGGTTATCTTTCAAGAAGTCGCACTGATCGTATGGCCCGTAGTCGCTAAAAAACATTGCCTGGTAGTCCCTGGCTTCGAAGTTAAGGTCTCTTTATCACCTTTCGTAATTTTTCTATTGATGATGTTGGTCAGTTTGTTCATGACAAATTCTTTTCCGTAGAGATTCAAATGTAATCCATGATGTGTGTAGGATTTTCTGTTAGTATAAAAATTTATATCGAATAGATAACAGTTCGAACTGCTCTCAGCAATATCACCCCGCAGGGGAAGTTCATAATGGCCATAACACCTGGCCATTTGTCGAGCTTTCGGGCCTGATGATCCCGCGTACCCTCAATCACGCAAGGGAAGTTCATAATGGTCGCATCACCTGACCATAAAGAGCTTTTGGGCCTGATGATCCCACGTACCCTGAATCACATATCATTTGGGAGGAGACAGTTCAGAGAAGCCGATTGTGGGAATAGGCTTATCTGTTGTCTCTTTGATCTCCCACTTAAATTCCTACCCACGTGTTTGCCGTGCGTGGAGACCCGTAACGCCGGAGAAGAGGGTCCTGGTCGGTTGAGGGAGACTGCTGCCCGCGGACAGTACGATCCCAACACGCCTTCTTTGGCCTCGGATTCGGTAAAACGGGAGGCTGAGTCTGGTCAGCTCAGTCAATCGGCTGGTGTCACGGTTCATGAATAGAGTGGCTCCACTACTGGATCGTGGATGCCGGGGTAATGCCGTGCCACTAGACAAGTATTCGGGGGTCTGTGGGAGCGGATGCAGCTCGCCCGGTTCCAGAGTTGGCTACTACTGGTTCTCGAGCGGGTGGAGCAGCCCGTGACTACTTCCCCCGATGCTATATCATCCTGACATGTCTGGCGCAATGAGCCGGTTTGCGGCCAACGTCCCCTGTGTGGGGCTCCCTGGTGGGTGGGCATGGCAGGGTGATGAAACTTAGTATACGGGTATGGCGACTACCCGGAGGGATCAATTTTCTTTAAATTCCGCCAAGGTTGAGAGTAAACTCCGTAAAAAATCAAACAAGAGACCTCGTCGTGATGCTCAGTCATCCGATGAGGGATGTGTAAGGCCTTCTCCCAAGAAGGTAGACAGCAGATCAGTTGAGTTTTGTGCGCCAGTGCCTCGTTTTCTTGTCGTGAAGGTGCAAGAAGAGGGAAAATCTTTTAAAGAGATGTCCCCCTTCTTTGTTGCCCGAACGCTGGGAAAAACGTGTCCAACTGGTATTAGGTCGGTAAGAAAACTGTCGGATGGAACATTATTAATTGAGGCAGAAAATGAGGCATCTTCAACGCTTCAGAAATGCGAAGGATTTGGCGAGTATCGTATCTCGGTACAGCCACATAAGGCACTGAATACTTCTCGAGGCGTCGTTACAGACCGTGACCTTGCGTATGTTACGGAGGAAGAGTTTGTGCAGGAAATGGCATCGCAAGGTGTCATTGAATGTAGAAAACTTAACCCCCGAAACGGTAAGCCTTCTATTTCTATGGTGGTATCTTTCGCTGGTACTAGGTGTCCAGCATCGGTTAAGGTGGGGTACAACGTTTGTAACGTTCGCCCCTACTATCCCAACCCGATGCGATGCTACAAGTGCCAGCGTTATGGTCACACCTCTAGTCGTTGTGGCAAACAGTCCATCTGTGCCAACTGCGGGCAGGATCAACATGAAGTTGAAAACTGTCCAAACGCGGCACACTGCGTGAACTGTAAAGGTGCGCATGCATCGACTTCACGCCACTGCCCAACGTACTTAGAAGAGAAGGCTATTCAGGTCATCAAGACGAAAGATAGAATACCGTATTTCGACGCCAAGAAGAAGTATAAAGAGACTGCGCCGGTCACTTTTGCGAAATCCTTCGCACAAGTAGCTGCAAAGAAGACAGCCAGTGTCCAGACTCAGACGGAGTCAGTGCTTCGTCCGACAGTAAAAACGTCAGTGACAGCTGCGTCACAAAAGTCCGACACGGAAAAGGTGGCGGAATCGGTCCAAGAGGCCAGTGTTCAGACCCCACAACCAGGGGGATCGGGTCTGAATAAATCCCCCTCCCATATAGGAGAACGCACTCAACCTCAGTTCTCCCCACCACCTAAGGAGAAGACCCCACAGTCTTCTCCAAAAACGAGAAGCGACCAGAGAATGGTCGCTTCTACAAAGCCTTCATCAGTCGCTCCTGAAAAGGAGACTGATAAGGGACCCGTTGGTTCTCACTGGATACCAGTGAGAACAAAACAATCAAAAAAGGAGTCCAGTGTGTCCACCAAGGCACCTGGACAAACAAGTGAAACCGTGGCCGAGAAAATGGCTGTTGACCCGCAACCTAAGGGTAAACCAAAGATCATTAGGTTGCGGGGTAACTCCCCTAAACAAAAATGACTGGTCCACTAATCCAGTGGAACTGTAACGGTGTATATCAGCGCTACGAAGAACTGCGACTGTTACTCTCCAATTTAGCGCCTTCGTGTGTTTGTCTGCAGGAAACAAATTTCACGGAAACCGACACATTCTCTCCTCGAGGATACTCCGTGTTTCGCACGGATTTCCTTACGGGGGCAAGAGCATGTGACGGCGTGGCAATTCTCGTTAGAGACACATTGTACCACGATCCTGTAGACATTGACACTGAGTTGCAGGTCGTAGCAGTTCGTGTTGCACTTCCCCTCCAGGTGACGATTTGTTCTATCTACCTTCCCCCTGGTGTTCGAACTGACATCCGAGATGTCGTGAACATCATCGATCAACTCCCACCACCCTTCATACTACTAGGCGATTTTAACGCCTACAATGTATGTTGGGGATCGGTGCGGAACGATCAACGGGGACGTCACCTGGAGACTATGTTGAACGATTTGAGTTTGAGCTTTTTGAACGACGGCAGACCCACGCACTTCTGTGCAGCAACGGGTACATTCAGTGCCATAGATCTTAGCGTCGTTTCAGGAGCCATCGCTCCGTTGTTCAAATGGGACGTGCATCACGACCTGTGCGGTAGTGATCACTTTCCAATCTTCTTAAGGCCTCTGTTCAATACTGTTACCGAATCCCGCTGGCCACAGTGGGTTCTTCGGAAAGCAGATTGGACCAAGTTCGCAGAATCATTCTCTCACGAGGATTTTCCGAACTTGAGCGTAGACGAAGAGGTGAATCATTTCACGGATTCCATCACGAGCGCGGCTGAAAGCAGCATACCGCTGTCATCCACTCAGCCCCGTCGAGTTCCCGTTCCCTGGTGGAACGAGGAATGCGACTTGGCGCTACGTGAAAGGAGACACCTCTTCAATACATTCCGTCGTTGTCCAACAGAGACAAACATGATAGCCTTCCAACGAGCGAAAGCTCGTGCTAAGAGGATTGTGAAAGAAAGCAAGCGCGAATCATGGCGCAAATACGTATGCACCGTTACAGTTGCCACTCCAGTGGCCAAAGTTTGGGAGAAGGTCCGGAAAATATCCGGTCTAAATACAGCTACAGCCATTGCTGGTCTATCGGTAAATGGTAACGTAGTTACCTCAGCGGTCGAAATTGCTAACACTTTGGCATCTAATTTTGCGTTCAATTCTAGCTCTGAACATTATTCACCCGAGTTTCTAACTCGTAAAGCAGGCCTCGAATCTATACCTCTAAATTTCTTTTCTAGGAACGACGAGGTATACAACCTGCTTTTCTCTCGTGAAGAGCTAGATAGCGCGATGTCAAAGTGTAAGGATAGCTCTCCTGGTCCAGATGCGATACATTATGGTATGATCCGAAATCTTCCGGAATCATCTAAGTCTAGGCTTTTAAATGTCTATAACAGGATATGGACTGAGGGCAAGTGCCCGAACAAGTGGAAGGAATCTCATATAATTCCTATCCCCAAAGTCGGGAAAGATAAACACTTGCCCTCTAGCTATAGACCAATATCACTGACCAGTTGTCTCTGCAAGCTCATGGAGCGAATGATCAGCAAGCGTCTGATTTGGTTTTTAGAATCAAACGACTTGCTGGCCAACACACAGTGCGGCTTTCGCCGTCACCGCTCAACAGCAGATCATCTGGTCAGACTAGAGACAGCTATCAGAAATGCTTTCGTTGAAAACAAACACCTGGTAGCTGTATTTTTCGATATTGAGAAAGCCTATGACACTGCATGGATTTATGGTATTCTCCGTACTCTGCATTCCTGGGGTCTCCGGGGACGCTTGATGTTCTTTATAAAAGACTTCATGTCGAACCGGCGCTTCAGGGTGCGGATCGGAAATACCTTGTCACAAATGTTCGCACTGGACAATGGGGTCCCACAGGGCTCCATACTGAGCGTTACGCTATTTTTAATTGCCATTAACGGTGCAGCTTCATGTATTCGATTACCTGTACAGAGTTCGATATTTGTCGACGACATTGGTATCTTTGTCGCCGGACAAAAGACTAGTACAATCGAACGTCAGCTTCAGCTGACTATCAATCGTCTCAATACATGGGCAACCGAAAATGGCTTTAAATTCTCGACCAGCAAAACTGTATGTGTCCATTTTAGTAGGAAAAGGGGTGTACATCCCAATCCTACACTCACACTAAATGGAGCACAGTTACCATTTGCCGATACTGCCAGATTTCTGGGTCTCGTGTTCGATAGCCGTCTATCTTGGCGGGCACATTTTTTGTCCGTCAAGAAAAAATGCCAAAAGTCGCTCAATTTGTTGCGGGTCCTCAGTCACAAGACATGGGGTGCAGACCGCACTGTCATGTTGCGTTTATATCGTTCTCTAGTGCGCTCTAAGCTGGACTATGGATGTCTAGCTTATGGGTCAGCTAAACACCAAGAGATAAGAATTCTTGACACTGTACATCACACTGGGGTTAGATTGGCCACAGGTGCATTTCGCACCAGTCCAATACTAAGCCTGCTGTGTGAAGCAGGCGAACCGTCACTGTACAATCGTCGTAAAATTCTATCCTTGCGGTATATGGCTGCACTCAGTGCCAAGCCAGATCATCCCGCGTATGACCCTATTCTACAAAATAGGCATACAGAAATATATGACAGAAAACCAAGAGCCAATAGGCCTTTTGGTCTGAGGACTTTCGACATTTTGGGCGATATTGATTTTAATATGCCTGAAATAGCAAGTTTCGTTTTGTGTGCTGTTCCACCATGGACGCTACCGCGTCCACTTGTGAACCTCACATTAACTAGGTTTGATAAAGATACTACGTTGCCTATCGAATACCAACATGAGTTACAAAGAACACTGGTCCCTAGGTTCGAGGATACTGTCATTTTTACTGACGGATCAAAATCCGGAACCAGGGTTGGGTGTGCGTTCGTTGTTTTGAATCCACGCCAACAGTTTCAGTACCGTCTGCACTCCATAACGAGTGTGTACACTGCTGAGCTGTACGCTATTTTCAAGGCCCTGTGTTTTGTTTCGTCAGAGCAAAGTCGGTCAAGTGTTATCTTGACGGACTCGCTGAGCTCTCTGAACAGTATCCAAGATCCAGATCCAGTGCATCCTCTTGTACTAAAGATCCGGTTGCTACTCCACAACCTGAATGCTCAGAATGTGAGGGTAGAGCTGTTTTGGATACCGGGACATGTTGGTATTAAAGGCAACGAAGCGGCAGATGCAGCTGCAAAAGCCGCCTCTCGCAGACCTATGATTGATGTGAGTTTCATTTTTCCAGATGACGCAAAGAGTCATCTGACACATCTGGTTTTAGACATGTGGCAACATGAGTGGAGCCGCACACAGAACGTTAAGTTACGACAGATTAAGGGAGACGTTAAACCATGGGGTTCTTCCTGCAGGATTAACCGCAGGGAGGAAACCGCCATCACACGCCTTCGTATAGGTCACTGTTGGTGGACCCATGGACACCTCCTTCGAGGTGAAGAGTCCCCTGTCTGTGAGACGTGTAACACAGATTTGTCTGTGTTACACATTTTAACCGAATGTGTACAGTTCGAGGATGTCAGGGAGAGGTTAGGCCTGTGCTATGACCTGTCAGTTGCTTTAGGTGACGACAGGGTACTCATGGACAGGCTGATACTCTTCCTGAGAGAATCGAACTTATTGTTTTATGTGTGAAGTCTTGCACCTTATTTTAATGTGTTTCTAGTTATTGACTGTGATATACGATGGTAATTGGCCCCTTTACAGCCTCTTACCATCACCCTGAGTCTGTTCAAATTTTCGAACAGACTTTTTATATTATTTATTTGTGTTTGTCAGTGCAAGACTTCTTTTATTGAGTATGCGTATTTTTAATGATTTTATTTATTTATTTATTTATTTATTGTCTAAATTTTTATTTTTTAATATATAGTCTAGTCATTTAGATGGGCTGCGTTAGGCGCAAATAGCCTTTGTTGCTGTGCGCCAAAAATTTCAACTAACTAACTAACTCTCAGCAATATCAAATAAATCCTCATTCTGATAAAAGATATTTTTATTTAGAGCAGGTTTATCGTATCTATAAGGTATCGTGCTCAATATTAAATTTGTGTGACTGCAGGTAGCACGATTTTTTTGAAAATCTTTGCGACATCTCCATCCTTTCCCGGGAAGTTATTTGTTCCTCCTATTATGAAGACATAGTCTTTCATGGTGAATTTTTCAATTAATTTATTTAAATTCGTTGTCACGTCAGATAAAGTAGCCCCAGGCTTGAAAATTATATTCACATCTGCTTCTGGAAGTAGCTCTGTGGCAAATTTGCTCCAGTGGCGTAGATAACTGTCCCCTAATAATAGAATTTGTGGTTTTGGATTGGCGATTTTATTTCTTTTGATTTTCTTTACATTTTCAGACAAAATTCGGGTAGAAGGCGTCGTTTTTTGTTTAGTAAAAAATTGTGTTTTTTTAATAGGTATGTTCGATTTGCACATTTGCAGTTACTGTTTACTGCCGCGTTAAAAAAATCTGTTCGTTTGGTCGCAGTAACTGCAAATCTGTCTAATTTGTCGTAATTTACTGCCAGGTTATGGCGCTACTGCGAAAAAGTTACAGCTGTTTCTCTTGCGGATTATTTGTTACGGCTGTTAACGCTTTAACGCGGCAGTAAACAGTAACTGCAAATGTGCAAATCGAACACACCTAATATGTATGTAAAATATATTTCTTTTGATTTTCTAGAAAACAATTTTTTAACTTACCTAAAAAGTTATCTTTCCTGCCAATCTTATTTATACATAGTATAAAAGAATCATTTTTAGGATCCAAAACAAAAATTTATAAATACTTTTTTTTCTTTGTGAAGCATACACAAAGAAAAAAAGTATTTATAAATTATAAATAGTAGTTTGTTTAAAAAATGGGTGAATATAATAAAAGTATCGATACAAGTAGGTATCGATACTTTTTTTCGATTCTAAAATGTGTATCGATTCTTTTTACCGATACTACTTTTAAGTAAAAGAATCGATACTTTATCAGTATCGGTTCATCCCTAGACGCGCGACGTATATGTGATGGAGGTGAAGAACGCAAAAATAAGATGAGTGTGTTGGTTAGCGATGTAATGTGTCGATTGCGAGTTCTAGAGATGTAATTGGATGTAATATAGAAGTTGAGACGTATCTATTTGTTTAATAAATAATCTAAAGTCTGTTTCTTTGGTTTAGTGTTATATATCAGACATTTAAAATATAGTAGATGGCAGCACGAACTCGAAATGTACGATTCAGATCGGAAGCTTGATCATACACATCCGTCAGGCGTTCCACACAAACAACATGTACTGTGTAAAAGACGTTGTAGAAGTACAATGTCGGCTCTGGGTTGTAATGTAATTAATTATTGTTTTGATATACTGTACAGTGATGGGCGCGTAGACTACATCACGTAAATTTACACCACTGTTTACGTGTAAACAAATGATGTAAACAAAAATATTTTTTTCGACGTAAACAAGTTAAACATGCAAATACATACTGCGCATGCGTATTAGCTCCCGTCATTCGTGTAATCTTACTTTTTTAATAAAAAAATTTATTTAATTACTTAATAAGGTATTAAAATGAACGTTGTTATTAGTGTTACGTATATTTTAAAAAAGTCTGCATAAAATTAAAATTATTAATTTGTTTTCATGAGTATTTTTTGTAGGCCCACCACTCATTTTGTTACATATTATATATAACACACTTTAACATAGGGTGACCATTTTCTTAAGAAGGCAATGCGGGACGGAGCAAAAAAAAAGGTTCTCATCTCCCAAATCCAAGTGAAGAGCAAAAAAAGGTCCTCACCTCCCAAATCCAAGTGAAGAGCAAAAAAAAGGTCCTCATCTCCCAAAATCCAAGTGAAGAGCAAAAAAAAAAGGTCCTCACCTCCCAAATCCAAGTGAAGAGCAAAAAAAAGGTCCTCACCTCCCAAATCCAAAATGCGGGACAAAATGTTAAAATGCGGGACGAATGGTCACCCTACTTTAACATACGAATATTACTACTATTTTGTTATTAGCGTCTCTAAATTGACAGGACAAACACGACAAATGAACGCCTTAACCTCACTATTTAAAATTTTTACGTGTGTTGACATGTTGACGCTGTTTACATGTTGTTGACATTGTTTACATGTATATGTAAACAAATGATGTTTACACGTAAACGCCCATCACTGATACCGTATCCTTAATGAAATAAATAACGCAGTGGCGGCGCTAGCGGGGGGTCCAGGGGGGCCCTGGCCTCCCTAAATTCTTCAGTGCCCCCCCCCCGATTTTTAATATCAATCTAAAATTGTTTGCTAGTAATATTGCTCTACATCTTAACATTTAAAAAAGACAGAAACATTGAAAGAAACACACAAAAAAAACATTGTTATACAGCATAATTTTTGTTGTTGCTTTATTGCAGGTGTATCTAATAATCTCTATCTGCATTTAACTATGATTATTATTGGTGTTATAAACGCGCTGCCGAACTTGTCCAAAATTGTCAAATTAATTGTGCGAGTCCGATCAGGTTCGATGCTGCGATAGCGACGCAACGCACTTGTAATTACTTATTAATATTATTCTATACTTTACTACACATCCACGTGCATTGTTTAGCAAGTTCAAACATGTTTTACAAATTTTGGTATTCATACAAGTAATAAAAAACTAAATGCTCATTCGTTATTTTGTCGTCAAAGAGTAAAGTAAAAATAAATATGAAGCGCACAACAAATATTAAAAATAATTTTTTATCAGAATCAGATATATAAAAATTAAAAACTGATACTTTCCTGCCTTCGACCAGTATCGGCAGTACAAGCAGTAATTTAGAAAATATATTAAAAACGAATGAAAGGGAGACAGTCTTGTAACTTAAGTGCTACTAAAGAAAGTGATAGTGAGTCTAGTTCTTGTTAAAATAAAACTAGCGAGGATGATAAACTGGCGTACACCCAGTGGTGATATTCAGCAGGTTCGCACAGGTTCGGCCGAACCGGTTGTTAAAATTTTCAAATTTTTCCGTTCCTTGTTAAACACACCTAACATTTCTCAGTGGTTTTGTTTCTTTTAAAAAATATATTAAGATAAATTATACTCTGTAACACTACTAAACTAAAGCCTTAGACAGCTCATAGTTTCCGAGAAAACTACTCGGAGCATGAGCCGGTTCCCGGGAATAGCCAGTTAGTTCTTAGAAGTGTGCGAGTCATGACGCAACATTGCCGGGCGTTGTCAAAGACAAATAACCAACACGTTAAAAGTTTTCATTTAATTTTTTCCAGCATTAGTGTCATATTTACGATTGTCAATACGTCAAAATTTATGTAGTTAAATTTAATCATATAGCATAGTCCTTTTTGCGCTCGAGGAATTCATTCAAAAAGTTAATGGTTAATGTGCTGGTGATCAGGAGTCAGAATTGTGCAGTAAAAAGACATTCAACAGTGTCGCGACAGTTTTGACGCTCAAGTAATATATTTTTAAATTGCAGAGTTAGTTAGTTAGTTAAAATTTTTGGAACACAACAACAAACGCTATTTGCGCCCAACGCAGCCCATTTAAATGACTACACTACATATTAAAAACAATAAATCAAACAATCAATAAATAGATGAAACCAGTAAAATTACGCATACTCAATAAAAGAAATCTTGCACAGACAAACACAAATAAATAAGATAAAAAGGTCTGTTCGAAAATTTGAACAGACTCAGGGTGATGATAAGAGGCTGTAAAGGGGCCAATTACCATCGAATATCACAGTTCAAAAACAGATCACATTAAAATAAGGTGCAAGACTTCACACATAAAACAGTAAGTTCGATTCTCCCAGGAAGAGTATCAGCCTGTCCATGATAACACTGTCGTCAACTAAAGCAACTGACAGGTCATAGCACAGGCCTAGCCTCTCCCTGATATCCTCGAACTGCGCACATTCGGTTAAAAAGTGTAAGACAGACAAATCTGTGTTACACGTCTCACAGATAGGGGACTATTCACCTCGAAGAAGGTGCCCACGGGTCCACCAACAGTGACCTATACGAAGGCGTGTGATGGCGGTTTCCTCCCTGCGGTTAATCCTGCAGGAAGAACCCCATGGTTTAACGTCTCCCTTAATCTGTTTCAACTTAACGTTCTGTATGCTGCTCCACTCATGTTGCCACATGGCTAAAACAAGATGTTTCAGATGACTCTTTGCGTCATCTGGATATATGAAACTCACATCAATCATAGGTCTGTGGGAGGCGGCTTTTTCAGCTACATCAGCCGCTTCGTTACCTTTAATACCAACATGCCCCGGTATCCAAAACAGCTCTACTCTCACATTCTGAACATTCAGATTGTGGAGTAGCAACCGGATCTTTAGTACAAGAGGATGCACTGGATCTGGATCTTGGATACTGTTCAGAGCGCTCAGCGAGTCCGTCAAGATAACACTTGACCGACTTTGCTCTGACGAAACAAAACACAGGGCCTTGAAAATAGCGTACAGCTCAGCAGTGTAAACACTCGTTATGGAATGCAGACGGTATTGAAACTGTTGACGTGGGTTCAGGACAACGAACGCACACCCAACCCTGGTTCCAGATTTTGATCCGTCAGTAAATATGACAGTATCCTCGAACCTAGGGACCAGGTTTTTTGCAACTCATGTTGGTATTCGATAGGCAACGTAGTATCTTTATCAAACCTAGTTAATGTAAGGTTCACAAGTGGACGCGGCAGCGTCCCTGGTGGAACAACACACAAAACGAAACTTGCCATTTCGGATATATTAAAATCAATGTAACTCAAAATGTCCTCAGACCAAAATGCCTATTTTGTAGAAAAGGGTCATACGTGGGGTGATCTGGCTTGGCACTGAGTGCAGCCATATACCGCAAGGATAGAATTTTACGACGATTGTACAGGGACGGTTCGCCTGCTTCACACAGCAGGCTTGGTATTGGGCTGGTGCGAAATGCACCAGTGGCCAATCTAACCCCAGTGTGATGTACAGTGTCGAGAATTCTTATCTCTTGGTGTTTAGCTGACCCATAAGCTAGACATCCATAGTCCAGCTTAGAGCGCACTAGAGAATGATATAAACGCAACATGACAGTCTGCACCCCATGTCTTATGACTGAGGACCCGCAACAAATTGAGCGACTTCTGCAGTTCCCCAGTCTTCAGACTTCAGCAGTCTCCCTCAACCGACCAGGATCCTCTTCTCCGGCGTTACGGGTCTCCACGCACGGCAAACACGTGGGTAGGAATTTAAGTGGGAGATAAAAAAGACAACAGATAAGCCTATTCCCACAATCGGCTTCTCTGAACCGTCTCCTCCCAAATGATATGTGATTCAGGGTACGTGGGATCATCAGGCCCAAAAGCTCTATATGGTCAGGTGATGTGACCATTATGAACTTCCCTTGCGTGATTGAGGGTACGCGGGATCATCAGGCCCGAAAGCTCGACAAATGGCCAGGTTTTATGGCCATTATGAACTTCCCCTGCGGGTACCTCTGGAGAGGAAACCGTATCGGTAGAGATCGATGACTTCACAACACACGGAACCTTCCTCGTGCGCGAAGATTTGCGTGTAGACAGCATCCTGGGTTACCCATGGCTTGCGGAACAATAAGCCACACTTGATATCGCTCGCCGCTGCGTACATTTCGGCACCGGCCAGCGACACACCGCATTTTGGCTAGCCGCAGACCAGGCTACCGACTCGGACAAACCGACCCCGCTCAACGCACATGACCTTGACCACGGATTCCCGCAGGAACTCATGGAGAGTTTTGAAAACATTTTCAAACGGTTTCCGGAAGTCACCAACAGCCGCAGACATTACGCCGGCACCAGAACCGTCCAGCACCGCATCGTGCTGAAAAACAATAACCCCATCCGCACGCCGCCATACAGAGTTAGCGACGCCAAGCGTCAGATCATTCACGAGCAAGTCGAAGAAATGCTCGAGACAGGCATCAGCTCACCATCAACGTCTCCATATGCAAGTCCGGTAGTCATCGTTCAGAAGAAGGATGGATCGCCGCGTTCTTGCATAGACTACCGCAAACTGAACGAATCAACCGTCAGCGAGCCGTCGCCGATAATACAAGATACACTACGCGACCTCGAAGAGGCGCGCGTGTTCTCTTCCTTGGACCTGAAGTCGGAATACTGGCAGATTCCGATGCATTCGGGCTCCAAGACCGCCACTGCATTCTCAACGCCGGACGGGGAACATTACGAATTTAATATAATGCCATTTGGACTCAGGAACAGCCCCTCCACGTTTCAACGACTCATGACCCAGGAAGTACTGGCAGGAAGTCTAAATATACTAAAGCATAAATTTACTAAGGTCTATCTATATGACATAATCGTGTTCTCAAAAACACACAACGAACATTTACACCACCTAACGATGGTCTTTGAACGGTTGCAACAACACGGGCTGTGACACGCACCGGAAAAGTGCGAATTCGGGAAAGGCCGCAACACATATCTCGGCCACATCATCTCCGACGATGCCACAAAACCGTTACAAAAACACCTATCACAAGTCACGGAGGCTAAGAACCTAAAACCCGCAAGGAGTTGCGACAGTTTCTAGGGTTTTGTAACTGGGCGAGAGATTATATTGCAAACTTTGCATGCATCGCCGCTCACTGCACTTTTATCTACGAAAAAAGTCTTCAAGTGGACACTTGAAACCGAGACGGCAAGAAGACGGCAAGAAGCGCCGCATAATCAGCTACGCCAGCATCCGTCTCACAGACACTGAAAGACGCTATCACATTAACGAGCAGGAGTGTCTAGCGCTCGTCTGGGCAGTCAAAATATACAGGCCTCTCCTGGAAGGAAGGCATTTCACTGTCATCACTCACTCCACGGCGCTGACATGGCTTCACCGTTTCAAAGATGATAAAGCCAAACTCTTGCGGTGCTCTCTCATACTGCAAGAGTTTGACTTTACACTCCAACACTGCCCAGGCCGAGAAAACGAACTCGCAGACGCACTGTCGAGACAACCCGACACAGGGAATACACCCGACGATGACACGGATCGATTGTTGCCGCCCATGCGCGGGCACATCAATGCGCTGTTTGGTGAAATACCTCTCCCCGAACAGATCCAGGAGTGTCAGGGTCAGGATGACCGGACACGCGAATGCCTAGAGAAGTTGCGCGAACCGTTAAGTCCAGAGTATGCCGCATACCACGAAGCTCTCATAGAGAGGGACGGCCTTATCTGGTTCATCGCGCCACCAGGGACACAAAACCCGCTATACGTGCCGTTCGATATGTGACGGAAGGTGCTGAAAGCACACCACGACCACGCCGGCCATCCGGGCCGCGAAGAAACACACCGCGCTATAGCGCAACGATGTCTATGGCCGGACATCTGAAACAACGTACGCCGGTACGTTCAACGCTGCCTAACGTGCGCAGCCCCGCTCAAACCACGAGCACCGATCGCTTCGTGGCACACAGTTTCCGTAGACTTGATGGGTCCATAGCCCAAGACCGCATCGGGAAGGTCTTACATACTCGTGGCCACGGACACATTTACTAAGTGGGTAGAGGCATTTCCAACCGGAGAGCCCCGCGCTCACATCATTATAAAATTACTTGAGGAAAACGTCTTCGACCGGTTAGGCTAGCCTAAGGTAGTGCTTTCCGACAACGGGCCGCAATTTAAAAGTTACCGCTGGGAACGAGCTTGTCTCCGATGGGGGGCAGAGGCCCACTTCACCGGTATCTAACATCCGCGAGCGAACCCAGTCGAGAGACGTAACCAGGAATTCAATAAAGGATTAAGAGTGCGGATGCAGGGACAACCACACACCAAGTGGGCATTACATCTCCCCGCCGTACTGCACGATCTCAGAACGCGCTGCAACGCAGCAACCGGCTGCTCACCGAGTCAAGCCCTGTTAGGATACGAGCTCCCACTGCCAGGGGACCGTAACCTGCAGCGGCCTGACCAACCTCCGGACTTCCAGGAGGAACGCGCGGAACGTCTGGAAGACATCCGCCAGCACACGCTCCGGTATCAGACTCATTACGCCGGGGGCGAATCCCCGGAAACCCACGACATCGGCGGACAAGTCAAGATACGATCACATCCACAATCAGACGCCAAGCGACAGTTCCAGGCCGGCTTCCATCCGAGATGGCTTGGGCCATACACAATTAGAGAGCTGCACTCCGGACGCGTTTACACGGTTGATAAGGACGGAACGCCCGTCCGTGTTCCGGCTTACGGCGTAAAGCCCGCTCCACGTCCCGTCTCGCCCGAAGACGAACCCCGCTCTCCGTTAGCCACCTAACGGAGAGCGGGATGAGGAGGACTTCCCTCAACAATTGAAGCTAGAAGTCGACGACCTAGACGAGCCCTGGCAGCAGAAGATGGAATTTTCAGCTTCTGCTGAAATTTTTAATAAAATATCACCGGGTGATGTAATTTTAGCAGATAGAGGTTTTCTTATTCAAGATTGTTTCATGCCGATGTCAAGTTACCATCTTCTACAAAACACAAATCCCAGCTTCATCCAACAGAAGAAGAACAAACTGGATCATTAGTAAATGTACGGAATTCTGTGGAACGGGTTAAGAATCGATTCGACAAAAGTATTGAATATTATCTGACACTATTCCGTAAAAATGAATGACATCTGATGCAAGTGAAGATTTTCTCGTTTTAGATAAGGCCGTAACAGTTTATTGTGCATTAATAAATTTATGTCCTGTAATAGTACCACCATATATTTTTCTTATGTGTATAAGAATATATATATATCGATAATTTTATATTTTTTTCCTAAAAGTACATTAAATTAGATTTATTAAACCATTTATTTACAAAATAATAATCAACATAAGTTTTACAAAGTTGAACGTAGCAAGCTTTGAAAACAATAAAAAAAGAAACAAAATATCTCTAAAATAAACTGTTATAACTAGTTATATTATATGAAATAACTTAAATTTTAATTTTTCAATTAAATGTTTTATAAATAATAATAATTGTAAAAAGTAATAGTTTTTTTTTTCTAAATAGTCAAATAGTTTATTTTAGAGATATTTTGTTTCTTTTTTTAATGTTTTCAAAGCTTGCTACGTTCAACTTTGTAAAACTTATGTTGATTATTATTTTGTAAATAAATGGTCGCCATTTTGAAATGGTTAACATAAAAATATGATTTTTTGGTGTCATTGTAAAGCTAATTTAATGTACTTTTAGGAAAAAAATATAAAATTATCGATTCCCTATGCTAGATCAAAAGTTAACATCATTTCCGGTGAAACCGGAAGTGCCTCAGAATTATTATAGTAACCTTTAGTTGGGCCTTTTTGTCTAGTTTAACTTTTGTTCTGAAGATTTTTTGTATCTTTACAAATCAAGAAGATTTTCGGGGTGCCCCGTTTCAAACAAACACCCTGTATATATATATATATATATATATATATATATTACATTATTACATTATTATTTTCTATAACTTTTTATAATTATTTGCTTAATTTTGATTAATATTGTATTTTCTTAATATCTCTGTAATAAATTTAGTTTCACAAAATGGCGCCTCACGCCATTTTGATAATTTTCAATTAATAGGTTTAAATTATTTTCTATTTTACCATTTATACTAATTTATCAATTTCAAATTTACTCATTTTTGTTTTGTTAAAATAATACTTTTCTGTTTTACTACTTTTTGTATTTTACAATTGTAATTTTTATTTATAGACTGAGGATGACTGGATTTACCAGTCGAAACGTCTCTTGATATTTTATAAATAAACTTTTGACGAGTATTCAAGAATTTTATTTCCTCCTACATTTTTCGTCAAGAACAACATTCTAACTATATATATATATATATATATATATATATATATATATATATATATATATATATATATATATATATATATATATATATATATATATATATACCGGTACCTTTTGTTATAGAAATCCTTGATAAAGTTTATGAAGAATAAACGAAATATTGGATCAATTATGAAATAATTGCATTATCCTTCGCTTCTCTTCTTTTTCCCAAATAATTTCCTATGATAGTGCCTCAACAGAAGATCAAAAATTCACCGTGCTGGTTATATATATATATATAATTTAATATCAATATTGAATCTTTGTTATACATTTAGAAACCCCACCGGTAGACTTCAGTCGAAGAGAATAACGATATCGTAAAAACATGGTACAATAAAAAACTAATAGCACCACGCATATATTTCTTGCCAGAAATACACAAGTATAATAACGTACCGTACAGACCTATTGTGTCAAGTATAAATTACTCGACACACAAAATATTAAAATTTTTGGTCCAAATATTAGCCAAGGTCGTCGGGAAATATAAGTACACAATAAAAAAACAGTCTTGAATTGAACAGGTACATGGGATGAACATACTCGAAGAACACGTCATGATTTCCTTTGATGTTGAGTTTCTATACACCAATGTACCTGTTGAGCTAGCTTTGAAGATCATTCGGGACAAATGGTTAATATATCGTAGGATAGGAGACATGTAATATAATTAAAACACAAAATACTATGTATTAAATAAGTGAATAATAAAAACAATTGAAAAGAAAAAAAAAGGTTGTATTGCCTGTGAACCAATCAACTTCTCATCATCAAGGACCATTATTTAAAGTTTAAAGACTGTAGGACGCCTTCTGATGTATACCAGAAAGTCTTGAAATTCAATTGATGATATTGTTTATCAAAGAAACTTATATGCAACACAGAATAATAAATTGCTAAACTTAACAAAAAATGAGTTTATGGTATTCATTGGCATTAATTTTATGATGGCTTATCATCAACTTTCAACAAGAAAGCAATATTGGAACAGCAGCCTGGATTTAGAACTGCCGCTAATTACCAATGCAATGTCAAGAAACCGATTTGATGAAATTCTTAAATTTGTTCACTATAATGACAACAGTACGATGTCTAAAGATAATAAAGACAAGTTATATAAAGTAATACCACTCTCTAATACACTTAATTATAACTTTAAAAATTCATACAATCCTACAAGATTTATGAGTATTGATGAAAGCAGGTTCAAAAATAGAAATACTATGTAGCAGTATAATTCCCAAAAAACTATAAAAAGGGCTTATAAACTTTGGTGTGCTGCTGATGATAATGGATTTATTTCTAACTTTGAAGTGTATCAAAGATAAAACGAAAATATAGAAAAAGAATTCGAAAAATTTGAACTGGGAGAGACAGTCATGCGTTCTCTGAGTAAAAACTTTTGGAATAAAAATAAAATATTATACGTCGATAATTATTTTACCTCGATAAAACTCATGAAATCACTCAAATTACATAATACTTTAGCATGTGGCATAATTCGCAGTAATAGAAAAGGATTTCCAACGGGACTAATGAAGGACAAAAAAATAAAAAGAGATTATGACTACAGAATATCTAATACCGGCGTATCTAATACAGGTACGAGGAAGTTGATGTATCCATCAAAAGAAGTAATTGGTGAAGTTGCGAAATGCAAAGAAACGGTATACCATATTATGGTAAAATATATTAATGACCCTAATATTATTTAATATAGATAATTATATTTGTAATCACAAAAAAGCATTGTATAAGGTATTTAAAACGTATATTGTATACATTACCTGAAAATATTTTATTTACAATGTAAACAAGAAGATCAAAAATAATGATCATCGTACGAATAATGTGGTGGACAATTACATACAGCTAAGGGTGATCCAAATAGACCATATTAGTTAGCACATGCGCATTGCGAAATTTTACGCTTCAGTGAACACGTTTCAAAATTTGTGCATCAGTTTATACGGTGATTATAAAGAAAAAGTTGTTATATTACATTTAGAAATATTACAAACTTGTAAAAATGACAGAAAGGAAAATTTTGAAACTTTCTATGATTATGGAGTTTTTTAAAGACTTTGAAAATCAATTTAGTAAAGGCGAAAATAGTGTTGAAAGTGGTAATGTTAAAAAGTTCGAATTTGACAATGAATTGTTAGTAATAAAAGGTGAAATATATGCCAGTATGCGACACAAGACCTACAAAATAAACGTAAGTAAATAGTATAGCATTGCTGATAAATGAAATTTATATTATGTTATAGTTACTTAGTTAGGTTATGTTAATGATTTAGATAGCCTTTTCTGAAACAGAAATAACAGAAGGTAGTTGTACCTGTCCCAGAGGTACTGTGCTTTGTCATCACATGGCGGCCCTTTTAATATATGCTCATAACAGTATTTCAAGTACCGATGTTGCTTGTTCTTGGGTCGAAAAAGGTACGAGAGCTCATATACATAAGTTATACCATGCTCAATACTTTATCCAAAGAAGGTAAAATTTCTTATAAAAGGAATTATTAAATACATTTAAGATTGTATTATAGTATTTTTTGTATTTTGTATAGAATCCACAATAGTGTGCAATAGCCGATGACGACATCGATATTGATGCTGTCAGGGAAGAACTACAGAGTTTGCATTTACCAATTGGCTTATCGTGGCTTCTTCAATCAGAACCAAATCAAATGGAACAAGAATATTTGGTTCTTGATATCGAGGACATCATTTTGTCAAACAATTTTGTGCAGATCGCAGACAAAAAACAATACTTAGAAGATGTATTAAAAATTTCCATGGATTTGGCTACAAAAATAGAACAAAAAACAAGAGGACAAAAGGAAAATGAATTGTGGCTCATTTGTAGGAATCATCGACTGACTGCCTCAAAATTCCAAATTGTCTTAAATGCCTGCAGAAGAAATTCGTTTCCTCCTTCCTTATTCAAAACATTAACAGGTAAGCCGTCACAAATTATTAGATATACTATAATCATTAATCATCAAAAATAATTTATCCTAAATATTTCTTAAATGTGAAAAAATATTGGAAAATTTTTAAAACTGTAATTTCTGCTTTTTAAAGCTGCCTTTTCATACCGACAGACTTTTAGTGTAAATATAACTCTATTTAAATTAACACTCCGTGTATTTTATTTTTTAATATATGTAAATGACTTATTATATGTAATTCTTACAATAATTTTTTTTATTAATAGTTATTTTAGTATGATGTTATAGAAAGCTATGGATCTCTTGATGGAGTGAAAAGCATTCAATGGGGTTTGCAACATGAAAAATTAGCCAAGGATGTCTTTGTAAGGAGTTCAACATTTTCACCAAATGAAATAACGGATTCAGGACTCTAGCTGGATGAATATGGATACATTGGCGCTAGTCCAGATGGTTTAGTGGGAAAGTAATGGCATTATAGAAATAAAATGCCCCTACAAATATAGACAAGGAAGTCTAATAGAGCAGCTTCAAAAAGACAAATCCTACATTTGCTATTTTCAACAAAATGAAGGAACAGATACCTTTGAAGTAAAAATTAATGAAAATCATCCATATTGGGACCAAATACAAGAGCAACTTCACATCACAAACAAACAAGTGTGCCACTTAATCATTTGGACTCCAAATGAAGTTGTTATTACGCAAGTAAATAGGAAAGAAGACTGGAAAAATAATATTTCAATATTCAATTTTTTTTATTTAATACAATACATTCAGTATTTATGTGGAAAAGTTGACGTAGTTTTATAAATTAAACTTTTTGTTATATATAAAAATAAAATTACTTTATTTATTTATTTATTTATTTATTTATATTTATTTGGCCACACCAACAGGACACAAGTTCCCAATAATAGGGTGGCACTATTTACATAAATTACAATTATTAAATAAATTTAACTAACATAAATAGTAAATACGTATGTATAGTAATACAAAACTTTTTACAATATTCTTGCCCAAAGGGCAGTTATAAGTGAATCCTTACAGTAGTAAATAAAGATAAAAGAAAAAGAGAGCTTGGTAGACGTTACAAACAACGAAGAGCCAATTTTTTAAATGTTGATATATTAGTACTGAATAGGTCAGGAAAGTTGGGGTGGCAATGATATGAGTTATATAATTCGGATAAACGAGAAACGGGTGAATTCGAAGCATAGTTTGTGCCTTCGTAGGAAACTAGGAGGAAATTATTATTTCTAATGTGGTAGGAAGGAATTCTGATGGAAAAGAAATGGAGTAATGGGGAACAGTCAATGATATTATTAAAAATTTTATAAACAATTGACAAGTCGTTTAAGACCCGTCTTTTTTCCATGGATGTTAGATTTGGATTAAAATCGGGAAATTTATAGTTCATAAATTTCACAAATTTATTTTGTACCTTTTCTAATCTGTTAATATAAGTAAAGTACTGTGGAGACCAGCATACGCTCGCAAATTCCATTTGACTTCGCACAAGCGTTTTAAATAAAGTCAGTACTGTATGTGGATTTTTGAAATTGCGACTTGTGCGAATAACAAAGCCCAACATTTTTAGCGATTTTTTCGCAATATTGTTAATGTGGACGTCAAATAAAAGTTTACTATCCAAAGTTATGCCTAGATCTCTCACCTCGGTAACAGTTTGTACTGTAGAGTTACCAAGTTTAAATTCAAAATTAATCAAGTTTCTGTTTCTCGAGAATTTTATATGGAAACATTTTTTAATATTTATAAATAGTTTATTATCTATACAGTATTCATAAAAACGATCTAAGTCCGATTGCAATACTAAACACCTTTCTAAACTAAAAGTAGGGAAAATTTTTTTTAAGTCATCAGCATAAAGTAGGAATTTAGCAAATTTAAAACATTGTGTTATATCATTAATGAAGATGTTAAACAGTAAGGTTGCTAGATGAGAACCTTGTGGCACACCGGAAGTTATTTCAACCCAATCTGAGCAGAAACCTCCCAGAGAAATAGATTGATATCTTTCAGTTAAATATGAAATAAACCAATTTAGTAGGCTTCCACGGATTCCAAGTTTGTGCAGCTTACATATAAGTAAGGAATGATCAATTTTATCGAAGCATTTACAAAAGTCGGTGTAAATTGCATCGGTTTGTTGTCTGCTACTCATAGTTTTTAAAATTTGCTCTGAAAAGGATATTAAATTAGTATCAACTGACCTTCCAGGTACAAATCCATGCTGCTCTGGGATGACATAAGGTTTAAAAAATGAGTATAAATGTTTATATATGATTTTTTCAAGTACTTTTTCAAAGACATTTAATTTTGAGATTGGACGATAATTCTCAACTAAGTTCCTTTCTCCATTTTTGTAGACAGGAACAACGAGAGCTTTTTTCCAATCTAAGGGACATTTTCCTTCAGCTAAGGATCTATTGAAAATTATGGTTAACGGTTCACTTAAAGTGTCAGCACAGTTTTTTATGAAAAAACTGGGTATGTTATCAGGCCCCGCCCCTTTACTTATATCCAGATTAGACAAAATGTTATGAACAATATGCTCATCTATCACTAAGTTAGTAAGACAACTGTTATTATTATCATCAGAAGAAGAAAAAGCTATAAAATCATTATTTGATGGATTAAATTTATTCGTGTAAACAGATTTAAAATAGTTAGAAAAAAGTTTGCATATGTTAAGTCCGGTACTGGCTATTTCATCTTTATATTTCATAATATTCGGAATGCCTGAAGATTTTTTAGTTGAATTTACAAAAGACCAGAATTTTTTCGAATTTTTAGGAATTTCTTCTTCTATGTTTCTCAAGTAATTGTAATAACAGTGTTTTATTAGTGACTTGACTCTTTTTCTTAGAAAAGAAAAAAATACTTTTATTTATTTACCCGTTGGTGTGCCCGTTATTGACAGGCTAGTTACTTTACATGTCTATGATTATATTAAACACAGATAAAAAATGAACTCTGTATTGGTCCTTACTTAACCTATCCAAGAGCTTCGCCCATTATTTATTTTTTAAATTTTTCTTCCTACAATTTTTGTTGAATGCAATTTCTACATTAATCCAACAGTTGGGAAAATAAAGCAAAAAAATTAAATAAAACCCAAGAGAACCCCTACCCTTTATTTATTTTTTAAATTTTATGACCTACAAATTTTATTAAATGCAATTTTTTCTTTATTCTAACTATTCTGAAAAAAAGGCGAAAATAACCTACTTAAACCCTGCTGCCCTTGACTTTATAAAAATAATATGTAGCATAGTTTCATCCCCTAACTTCCTAGAATTGAATTTTTGCAATTGCATGTTTAGAAGTTTTCCCGTTGCATTATTGGTATGGAAAACAGATAAAAATTAAATTGACCTAAACATTCGCCACTACTTGCCTTATCCAATATAAAAAGCCCCATCATCTTCACCTTCGCCTGTCAGCTTTTACGATAATTTTAATAGACCAAATTCAGTTAATAGTAGCTACTCTTGATGCGGGGGTAGTTCGGAAGCCAACCCCCACTCTCATTCTGGGAGTGGGGGAGGTCACTCCCATTCTGGGTCACTCCCAGTATGAGAGTGGGGGAGGGCTGCAGGGTATATAAGGTGGCCGCTCCGTACCAAGAGGCAGATCGTCTTTGACTTTCGCCTGAGAACTTGTTCTTATTTTTACCTGTGTACTCTCTTTCAGTTTCTCTCTACGTTACGGAAAGCACCAGAGCCCTGAGTCACAGTGATGCGGGGGTAGTTCGGACGCCAACCCCCACTCTCACCCTGGGAGTGGGGAAAGGCCGTCAGGGTTTATAAGGTGGCCGCTCGGTACTGAGACTTCAGATCGTCTTTGACTTTCGACTGAGAACTTGTCTTATTTTTTTTTAACCCTTGTACTCTCTTTCAGTTTCTCTCTACGCTACGGTAAAGCACCAGAGCCCTGGCCCACAGTAAGCTCTGATTGCCAGCCCGTACAACGAGCTTCACATCTAACTCTCTACGAGCGGTAACGTTCCAGAGCCCTGACCCACAGTAAGCTCTGGTTACTAGCCCGCTCAACGAGTCCGATGTACAGCCAGTACTCCTGCAAGAACCCTCTCGGTGTTCTTGTATGTTGGCCTGGCCCACCAGGAAAATCAGTTCTTCTCAGAACTACACTAGAGTTTTACACTCACACACCATTTCCCATCCTCACCGTCACCTATCGTTAGTTAGTTAGTTAGTTAAAATTTTTGGCGCACAGCAACAAAGGCTATTTGCGCCTAACGCAGCCCATTTAAATGACTAGACCAAATAATAAAAACAATATATTCGACAATAAATAAATAGATAAAATCATTAAAAAATACGCATACTCAATAAAAGAAATCTTGCACTGACAAACACAAATAAATAATATAAAAAGTCTGTTCGAAAATATGAACAGACTCAGGGTGATGGTAAGAGGCTGTAAAGGGGCCAATTACCATCGAATATCACAGTCAATAACTAGAAACACATTAAAATAAGGTGCAAGATTTCACACATAAAACAATAAGTTCGATTCTCTAAGGAAGAGTATCAGCCTGTCCATGAGTACCCTGTCGTCACCTAAAGCAACTGACAGGTCATAGCACAGGCCTAACCTCTCCCTGACATCCTCGAACTGGACACACTCAGTTAAAAAGTGTAACACAGACAAATCTGTGTTACACGTCTCACAGATAGGGGACTCTTCACCTCGAAGGAGGTACCCATGGGTCCACCAACAGTGACCTATACGGAGGCGTGTGATGGCGGTTTCCTCCCTGCGGTTAATCCTGCAGGAAGAACCCCATGGTTTAACGTCTCCCTTAATCTGTCGTAACTTAACGTTCCGTGTGCGGCTCCACTCATGTTGCCACATGTCTAAAACCAGATGTTTCAGATGACTCTTTGCGTCATCTGGAAAAACGAAACTTACATCAATCATAGGTCTGTGAGAGGCGGCTTTTGCAGCTGCATCTGCCGCTTCGTTGCCTTTAATACCAACATGTCCCGGTATCCAAAACAGCTCTACCCTCACATTCTGAGCATTCAGATTGTAGAGTAGCAACCGGATCTTTAGTACAAGAGGATGCACTGGATCTGGATGTTGGATACTGTTCAGAGCGCTCAGCGAGTCCGTCAAGATAACACTTGACCGACTTTGCTCTGACGAAACAAAACACAGGGCCTTGAAAATAGCGTACAGCTCAGCAGTGTACACACTCGTTATGGAGTGCAGACGGTACTGAAACTGTTGGCGTGGATTCAAAACAACGAACGCACACCCAACCCTGGTTCCGGATTTTGATCCGTCAGTAAAAATGACAGTATCCTCGAACCTAGGGACCAGTGTTCTTTGTAACTCATGTTGGTATTCGATAGGCAACGTAGGATCTTTATCAAACCTAGTTAATGTGAGGTTCACAAGTGGACGTGGTAGCGTCCATGGTGGAACAGCACACAAAACGAAACTTGCCATTTCAGGCATATTAAAATCAATATCGCCCAAAATGTCGAAAGTCCTCAGACCAAAAGGCCTATTGGCTCTTGGTTTTCTGTCATAAATCTCTGTATGCCTATTTTGTAGAATAGGGTCATACGCGGGATGATCTGGCTTGGCACTAAGTGCAGCCATATATCGCAGAGATAGAATTTTACGACGATTGTACAGTGACGGTTCGCCTGCTTCACACAGCAGGCTTAGTATTGGGCTGGTGCGAAATGCACCAGTGGCCAATCTAGCCCCAGTGTGATGTACAGTGTCAAGAATTCGTATCTCTTGGTGTTTAGCTGACCCATAAGCTAGACATCCATAGTCCAGCTTAGAGCGCACTAAAGAACGATATAAACGCAACATGACAGTGCGGTCTGCACCCCATGTCTTGTGACTGAGGACCCGCAACAAATTGAGCGACTTTTGGCATTTTTTCTTGACGGACAAAAAATGTGCCCGCCAAGTTAGACGACTGTCAAAAACGAGACCCAGAAATCTGGCAGTATCGGTAAATGGTAACTGTGCTCCATTTAGCGTGAGTGTAGGGTTGGGATGGACACCCCTTTTCCTACAAAAATGGACACACACAGTTTTGCTGGTCGAGAATTTGAAGCCATTTTCGGTTGCCCATGTATCGAGACGATTGATGGTCAGCTGGAGCTGACGTTCGATTGTACTAGTCTTTTGTCCGGCGACAAAGATACCAATGTCGTCGACAAATATCGAACTCTGTACAGGTAATCGAATACATGAAGCTGCACAGTTAATGGCGATCAAAAATAGCGTAACGCTCAGTAGGGAGCCCTGTGGGACCCCATTGTCCAGTGCGAACATTTGTGACAGGGTATTTCCGATCCGCACCCTGAAGCGCCGGTTCGACATGAAGTCTTTTATAAAGAACATCAAGCGTCCCCGGAGACCCCAGGAATGCAGAGTACGGAGAATCCCAAAAATCCATGCAGTGTCATAGGCTTTCTCAATATCGAAAAACACCGCTACCAGGTGTTTGTTTTCAACGAAAGCATTCCTGATAGCTGTCTCTAGTCTGACCAGATGATCTGCTGTTGAGCGGTGACGGCGAAAGCCGCACTGTGTGTTGGCCAGCAAGTCGTTTGATTCTAAAAACCAAATCAGACGCTTGCTGATCATTCGCTCCATGAGCTTGCAGAGACAACTGGTCAGTGATATTGGTCTATAGCTAAAGGCCAAGTGTTTATCTTTCCCGACTTTGGGGATAGGAATTATATGAGATTCCTTCCACTTGGTCGGGCACTTGCCCTCAGTCCATATCCTATTATAGACATTCAAAAGCCTAGACTTAGATGATTCTGGAAGATTTCGGATCATACGATAATGTATCGCATCTGGACCAGGAGAGCTATCCTTACACTTTGACATCGCGCTATCTAGCTCTTCACGAGAGAAAAGCAGGTTGTATACCTCGTCATTCCTAGAAAAGAAATTTAGAGGTATAGATTCGAGGCCTGCTTTACGAGTTAGAAACTCGGGTGGATAATGTTCAGAGCTAGAATTGAACGCAAAATTAGATGCCAAAGTGTTAGCAATTTCGACCGCTGAGGTAACTACGTTACCATTTACCGATAGACCAGCAATGGCTGTAGCTGTATTTAGACCGGAGATTTTCCGGACCTTCTCCCAAACTTTGGCCACTGGAGTGGCAACTGTAACGGTGCATACGTATTTGCGCCATGATTCGCGCTTGCTTTCTTTCACAATCCTCTTAGCACGAGCTTTCGCTCGTTGGAAGGCTATCATGTTTTCCTCTGTTGGACAACGACGGAATGTATTGAAGGGGTGTCTCCTTTCACGTAGCGCCAAGTCGCATTCCTCGTTCCACCAGGGAACGGGAACTCGACGGGGCTGGGTGGATGACAGCGGTATGCTGCTTTCAGCCGCGCTCGTGATGGCATCCGTGAAATGATTCACCTCTTCGTCTACGCTCAAGTTCGGAATATCCTCGTGAGAGAATGATTTTGCGAACTTGGTCCAATCTGCTTTCCGAAGAACCCACTGTGGCCAGCGGGATTCGGTAACAGTATTGAACAGAGGCCTTAAGAGGATCGGAAAGTGATCACTACCGCACAGGTCGTGATGCACGTCCCATTTGAACAACGGAGCGATGGCTCCTGAAACGACGCTAAGATCTATGGCACTGAATGTACCCGTTGCTGCACAGAAGTGCGTGGGTCTGCCGTCGTTCAAAAAGCTCAAACTCAAATCGTTCAACATATTCTCCAGGTGACGTCCCCGTCGATCGTTCCGCACCGATCCCCAACATACATTGTAGGCGTTAAAATCGCCTAGTAGTATGAAGGGTGGTGGGAGTTGATCGATGATGTTCACGACATCTCGGATGTCAGTTCGAACACCAGGGGGAAGGTAGATAGAACAAATCGTCACCTGGAGGGGAAGTGCAACACGAACTGCTACGACCTGCAACTCAGTGTCAATGTCTACAGGATCGTGGTACAATGTGTCTCTAACGAGAATTGCCACGCCGTCACATGCTCTTAACCCAGTGAGGAAATCCGTGCGAAACACGGAGTATCCCCGAGGAGAGAATGTGTCGGTTTCCTTGAAATTTGTTTCCTGTAGACAAACACACGAAGGCGCAAAATCTGACAATAAAAGTCGCAGTTCGTAGCGCTGATATACACCGTTACAGTTCCACTGCATTAGTGGACCATTCATTTTTGTTTAGGGGAGTTACCCCGCAACCTAATGATCTTTGGTTTACCCTTAGGTTGCGGGTCAACAGCCATTTTCTCGGCGACGGTTTCACTTGTTTGTCCAGGTGCTTTCGTGGACACACTGGACTCTCTTTTGGATGGTTTGGCTCTCACTGGTATCCATTGAGAGCCAACAGTTCCCTTATCAGTCTCCGACACTGGAGTGGCTGATGAGGGTTTGGCAGAAGCGACCACACTCTGGTCGCTTCTTGTTTTTGGAGAAGTTTGTGGAGACTTCTCCTTAGGTGGTGGGAACAACTGAGATGGTGTGCGTTCTCCTTTGGATTGGGGGGGTTTATTCAGACCCGATCCCCCAGGTTGTGGGGTCTGAATTTTGGTCTCTGGGACCGATTCCAACACCTTTTCATTGCTTGCCGCAACTTCACTAGACGCAACGATCGATGATGTCGTAAGGGTCGGACGGGACACTGTCTCCGTCTGAGTTTGAACACTTGTCATTTTCTTTGCTGCTACTTGCGCGAAGGATTTCACGAATGTAGCTGGCGCACTCTCCTTATACTTCTTCTTAGCGTCGAAATATGGTATTCTGTCAAGCGTCTTGATGACCTGAACAGCTTTCTCTTCCAAGTACGTTGGGCAGTGGCGTGAAGTTGATGCGTGCGCACCTTTACAATTCACACAGAAGGCCGCGTTTGGGCAGGACCGAACGTCATGCTGGTCCTGTCCGTAGTGTGCACATATGGACTGCCTGCCACAACGACTAGAAATATGACCGTATCGCTGGCACTTATAGCATCGCATCGGGTTGGGATAGTACGTTGAGCCGAACGTTACACACGTTGTACCCCATCCTTACCGATGCTGGACACCTAGTACCAGCCAAGGATACTACCATTGATATTGACGGCTTACCATTACGAGGTTTGAGTTTCCTGCATTCAGTGACACCTTGCGGTGCCATTTCCTGCACGAACTCCTCCTCTGTAACGTAAGCCAGGTCACGGTCTGTAACGACGCCTTTTGTGGTATTAAGGGCTTTGTGAGGTTGCACTGAAATACGATGTACACCAAACACGTCGCATTTCCTTAGCGTCATCGAAGCCTCTGTCTCTGCCTCAATTAAGAGTGTACCGTCCGACATCTTAGGTACTGTCTTTATTCCATTAGGACATATCGTTCTCATCGTTCGTGCGACTAAGAAAGGTGACATCTCCTTAAAAGATCCACCTTCCTCTTCAACCTTCACGACGAGAAATCTTGGAACGGGCGCACAGTACTCAACCTTCTTGGCAGAAGGCCTTACACATCCCTCATCGGATGACTGAGCATCACGACGAGGTCTCTTGTTTGATTTTTTACGGAGTTTACTCTCACTTTTGGCGGAATTTAAAGAATTTGTATCCCTCCGGGTAGTCGCCATACCCGTATACTAAATTTCATCACCCTGCCATGCCCACCCACCAGGGAGCCCCACACAGGGGACGTTGGCCGCAAACCGGCTCATTGCGCCAGACATGTCAGGATGATATAGCATCGGGGGAAGTAATCACGGGCTGCTCGACCCGCTCGAGAACCAGTAGTCGCCAACTCTGGAACCGGGCGAGCTGCATCCGCTCCCACAGACCCCCGAATACTTGTCTAGTGGCACGGCATTACCCCGGCATCCACGATCCAGTAGTGGAGCCACTCTATTCATGAACCGTGACACCAGCCGATTGACTGAGCTGACCAGACTCAGCCTCCCGTTTTACCGAATCCGAGGCCAAAGAAGGCGTGTTGGGATCGTACTGTCCGCGGGCAGCAGTCTCCCTCAACCGAGCAGGACCCTCTTCTCCGGCGTTACGGGTCTCCACGCACGGCAAACACGTGGGTAGGAATTTAAGTGGGAGATCAAAGAGACAACAGATAAGCCTATTCCCACAATCGGCTTCTCTGAACTGTCTCCTCCCAAATGATATGTGATTCAGGGTACGTGGGATCATCAGGCCCAAAAGCTCTATATGGTCAGGTGATGCGACCATTATGAACTTCCCTTGCGTGATTGAGGGTACGCGGGATCATCAGGCCCGAAAGCTCGACAAATGGCCAGGTGTTATGGCCATTATGAACTTCCCCTGCGGGAGCACCGTCACCTATCCTCATTGTCCTTACCGTCACTTATCCTAGCTATCACCCCTCCTCTCCTTCATTACTCCTACACCGACGTGCGTTCACCATGTCGCCAAGCGGTCCCCCATCCAGGAGGTCGCCGCGCCGAGTGCCGTTCCACACCCGTATCACGAGCGGTCACCCATCCGGAAGGTCGCCGCGCCGAGCGTTACTTAACGCCAACACCGAACGCAAGCGGTCACCCGTCCAGGAGGTCACCGCGGCTAGAGTTGCTTAACTCTAGCCATCCATTGAGAGAGCCGGACTTCGCTCTTATCAATTTGACGCCCGAAGCGTGGGGCTTAGTGCTAGGAAGCACCAAGAACTTCATACAAAGCCCAGCAATGCCGAGGAGGAGCAGCCGGAGGAGATCATCCCAACCACTTCCCTCTACTTCCGCCCAGGAAAGGAGTGAGTTCTTGGAGATGATTGAGACACTGCGGGAGTGTCAGATACAAAATTCCCGCTGGCGCCCAAAAGTAAAACCACCGAAATTTTCGGGGAACCTAATAGAAGATCCAGCAACCTTCCTTCGGAAGCTGGAGAAAGCCACCGAGAGCTTCGACCTGGAGGACGAGGACCTGGTGGACCTCGCGGGAGAGCAGCTAACCGGCAAGGCTGCCGAATGGTTCGCACCCCTTGCGAACACCCGTTTAACGTTCGAGAAATTCAAAGCCAAGCTGCTCAGACGTTTTGACGGGGAAGCGATTATGGAGGAGCTGCAACGCGCCATCTTCTGCACGAAGCAGGGCGAGACAGAGACAGGCTCCGACTTCGTCGCCCTCAAGACGGCCCTCTGGTGCCGTCTACCCGATGCCATCCCCGAGAAGACGCAGCTAAACGCGTGCATCAGACAGCTCAGCTCATACCGGCAGGTCGCGCTGATTGGCCGCACGATCCAGAGCTTTGATGAACCCTCCGAGGTAATGGAACAGCAGGACCGAGTGCTGGCCAGAGACCGACCAGCCGAGCCCAAGAAGAAGCCGTACGCCCGACAGATCAACTGCCATCTCTGCGGCGGAAGCCACGTTCCAGAGGCTGATGTCCCAGGAAGTCCTGGCAGGGTACCTCCGAGAATTCTGCCTCGTCTACCTGGACGACATCATCGTCTACAGCCAGTCGTACGAAGAGCACCTCCGACACCTAGCCCTCGTCTTCGAGAGACTGCAGCAACACGGGCTGCGACTGGCTGTAGAGAAGTGTGAGTTCGGAGCGGACGAGCTTCCATATCTGGGGCACCTGGTGGTGCGTCAGCTCATGAAGCCAATGCCCAAGCACCTACGGCAGATCGCCGAGCAGTTCCTTGGCTTATGTAATTGGGTCCGGGACTACCTACCATGGTTTGCGGAGATCGGCACCCCACTAACAGACCTGCTGTCGCCAAGGCTGCGGTTCCGATGGACAGATGCCGCCCAGAAGGCCTACGAGGCGGTCCAGGAAGCGTTCCAGCAGCCACTCCAACTGCATCGACCGACACCAGGCCTACCGTATGTGCTCCAGACGGACGCCAGCGGTGTTGGCATCGCCGCCGTTCTACACCAGAAGGGGGACCAGGACGAACGAAGGGTCATCTCGTACGCCAGCGCCCGCCTGTCACAGCCCGAGCAGAGGTACCACGTGAACGAGCAGGAGTGCCTCGCTCTCATCTGGGCGGTGAAGCGGTATCGGCCCCTGCTGGAGGGACAGACTTTCACCGTGAGGACCGATTCTAAGGCACTAACCTGGCTGCAGCGGTTCAAGGACACGAAGGCGAAACTCCTGCGGTGGGCGCTCCTTCTGCAGGAGTTCGACTTCGTGATCGAGCACTGACCCGGACGAGACAATGAGCTGGCGGACGCACTATCCCGGGACCCCGATGACAGCGGCCCCGCCGAGCAGGAAGACGACCACCTGCGCCTACTACCGCCAGCACCGGGCGAGATCAATGTCGTCCTGAGGGAACCACTGCCAGACCAGATAGCGCGTCTCCAGCAGACGGACCCCCTGACTCAGCGGATCATCGTCCGGATGCGAGATCCAGCCGATCCGGACCATCGGACAATCAACAGAACATGGTCGTCGAGGACGGCTGTCTGTTCGACAAAACCGCCACCGATGGACGACGGAAGCTGTACGTACCGGAGACGCTACGCCCGCCGGTAATGCACGCCCTGCACGACGAAGCAGGACATCCCGGCCGTGAGGAAACCATCCGGGCCATCCAAGCCCGTTACTACTGGCCGGTAATGAACAGGGAGATCCGCCGGTACGTAGAAGAGTGCCTTCCCTGCGCCGCTACTAAACCAGGAGCGCCGCGACGCCCAGCGCCATTCCAACCCAGACTGCCGTCTGCACCGTGGGACACCGTGTCGGTCGACCTCATAGGCCCTTATCCGAAGACCGGATTAGGGAAGACCCATATCCTGGTGGTGACCGACACGTTCACCAAATGGGTGGAAGCCTTCGCCATCGGGGTGCCCAGGGTCGGCGCCATCGTGAAGGCCCTGGAGGAGGAAATATTCAACAGGTTCGGGTAGCCGAACATCGTCCTCTCCGACAACGGGCCGCAATTCATCAGCAGGAGATGGCAGCGTGCGTGCCGTCGTTGGGGCGCCCGAGACTTTAAGACGGGCATATATCATGTCCGGGCCAACCCGGTCGAGAGGAGAAACCAGAAGGTGAAGAAGGGACTCCGCGTCCGACTACAGGGACAACCCCATACAACCTGGGCCCAACATCTCCCCGCCATCCTGAGGGACCTCCGGTTAGTTAGTTAGTTTCACGTAGCGCCAAGTCGCATTACTCGTTCCACCAGGGAACGGGAACTCTACGGGGCTGAGTAGATGACAGCGGTATGCTGTTTTTAGCCGCGCTTGTGATGGAGTCCGTGAAATGATTCACCTCTTCGTCTACGGTCAAGCTCGGAATATGCTCATGCGAGAATGATTCCGCAAACTTGGTCCAATCTGCTTTCCGAAGAACCCACTGTGGCCAGCGGGATTCGGTAACAGTATTAAACCGAGGCTTTAAGAGGATTGGAAAGTGATCACTACCGCACAGGTCGTGATGCACATCCCATTTGAACAACGGAGCAATGGCTCCTGAAACAACGCTAAGATCTATAGCACTAAATGTACCCGTTGCTGCACAAAAGTGCGTGGGTCTGCCGTCGTTCAGAAAGCTCAAATTCAATTCGTTCAACATATTTTCCAGGTGACGTCCCCGTCGATCGTTCCGCACCGATCCCAACACACTTTGTAGGCGTTAAAATCGCCTAGTAGTATGAAGGGTGGTGGGAGTTGATCGATGATGTTCACGACATCTCGGATGTCAGTTCGAACACCAGGGGGAAGGTAGATAGAACAAATCGTCACCTGGAGGGGAAGTGCAACACGTACTGCTACGAACTGCAACTCCGTGTCAATGTCTACAGGATCGTGGTACAATGTGTCTCTAACGAGAATTGCCACGCCGTCACATGCTCTTAACCCCGTAAGGAAATCCGTGCGAAACACGGAGTATCCCCGAGGAGAGAATGTGTCGGTTTCGTTGAAGTTTGTTTCCTGCAGATAAACACACGAAGGCGCAAAATCTGACAATAAAAGTCGCAGTTCTTCGTAGCGCTGATATACACCGTTACAGTTCCACTGGATTAGTGGACCATTCATTTCTGTTTAGGGGAGTTACCCCGCAACCTAATGATTTTTGGTTTACCCTTAGGTTGCGGGTCTACAGCCATTTTCTCGGCTACACTTTCATTTGGTAGTCCAGTTGTTTTGATGGACACACTGGACTCCTTTTATAATTGTTTGGCTCTCACTGGTATCCAGTGAGAACCAACGGATCCCTTATCAGTTTCCTTTTCAGGAGTAACTGATGAGGGTTTAGTAGAAGCGACCATTCTCTGGTCGCTTCTCGTTTGTGGAAAAGACTGTGGTGTCTTCTCCTTAGGTGGTTGGGAGAACTGGGGTTGAGTGCGTTCTCCTTTAGGGGAGGGGGATTTATTCAGACCCGATCCCCCAGGTGAGGGACCTCCGGACGAGAAAGAACGAGGCCACACAATATACGCTCAGCGAAGCCTTGCTGGGGTATAACCTTCCGTTGCCGGGCGAACGCCGGCTACCACTCGACCAGCCGCCAGCCATGGGCCAGCCCGACCGAGACCAGAGACTGGAGCACAGCGCCCAGCACCAGCTGACGTACGCCCAGCGGAACACCGGTGAAGATGTCGGCCGAGAGGACCGACGTGTAGGAGATCAGGTAATGATCCGAGCGCATCCGCAGTCCGACGCGAAGAAAGACTTCCACAAGGGATTCCACCCCAAGTGGATAGGTCCATATGCCATCCGCGAGTTACACTCAGGACGAGTGTATACTGTGGACCAGGATGGCAAGACAGTCAGAGTACCAGCGTACGATGTGAAGCGGGCCCCGCCGGCCCCAGAGGAAGCCCAGCCGCCCGCCCCCGTTTTGGGCAGCGACTCCGAGGACGACCAATAGGCCGGAAGAGGAACCCGAGCAGCAGCTGGACGCTGACTGCCCTTGCCCTCCCCACATTCGATGACCACTACACCAGAGAGGTCCCGAGCAGGAGCTGGACGCTGCCTGCCCTTGCCCCCCCCTTTTCTTTCCGTGGAGAGCCCAGAGCAACAGCGGACGCCGTTTGCCCGTTGTCCACCATAGATATTTTGTGTTCATTTTCTTTGTTTTCTTTTCTGTTAGTCTATATCGTGTTATGTATTTTTTATGTTTCTCTATGTGTCTCATGTCGTTTTTCTAGGCTTAAGTTGTATATATATTTGTGTTTCCTGTTCTGTGTGTAAATATTTTCTTGTTATCGATAAATGGAGTGCGGTTTGTCGTCTTGGTACGAGTGGTGTTGATGCGGGGGTAGTTCGGACGCCAACCCCCACTCTCACCCTGGGAGTGGGGGAAGGCCGTCAGGGTTTATAAGGTGGCCGCTCGGTACTGAGACTTCAGATCGTCTTTGACTTTCGACTGAGAACTTGTCTTATTTTTTTTTTAACCCTTGTACTCTCTTTCAGTTTCTCTCTACGCTCCGGTAAAGCACCAGAGCCCTGACCCACAGTAAGCTCTGATTGCCAGCCCGTACAACGAGCTTCACATCTAACTCTCTACGAGCGGTAACGTTCCAGAGCCCTGACCCACAGTAAGCTCTGGTTACTAGCCCGCTCAACGAGTCCGGTGTACAGCCAGTACTCCTGCAAGAACCCTCTCGGTGTTCTTGTATGTTGGCCTGGCCCACCAGGAAATACAGTTCTTTTCAGAACTACGTAAGAATTTCACACGGTTTCCCATCCTCATTGTCACCTATCCTCATTGTCCTCACTGTCACCCATCCTAGCGGTCACCTCTCCTTTCCGTCACCACTCCAACCCCGACGTGCGTTCACCGCATCGCCAAGCGGTCACCCATCCAGGAGGTCACCGCGCCGAGCGCCGTTCCACGCCGTTATCTCAAGCGGTCACCCATCCAGGAGGTGACCGCGCCGAGCGCCGTTCCACGCCGTTATCTCAAGCGGGCACCCATCCAGGAGGTCACCGCGCCGAGCGCCGTTCCACGCCGTTATCTCAAGCGGTCACGCATCCGGGAGGTCACCGCGCGGAGCGTTGTTTAACGCTACTACCGAACGCAAGCGGTCACCGCAGCTGGAGCTGCTTAACTCTAGCGATCCGTTGAGGGAGCCATTCGTCGCTCTTATCAATTTGACGCCCGAAGCGTGAGGCTTAGTGTTAGGAAGCACCAAAAACCTTCATCCAAAGCCCAGCAATGCCGAGGAAGAGCAGCCGGAGAAGATCATCCCAACCAACTCCCTCTACTTCCGTCGAGGAGAAGAGCGAGTTTCAAGAGATGATCGAGACACTGCGGGAGTTTGCACCTCTCGCAAACACCCGTCCCACGTTTGAGAAGTTCAAAGCTAGACGAGGAGGGAGTTTGTCTGCAGGAGATTTTAAGACGGGCATATACCATGCCCGTCATGCTCAGGACGAGGAAAACGCGGCCACGCAGTATACGCCCAGCGAAGCCTTGCTGGGATATAACCTCCCCCAGTTGCCGGGCGTTATTACCTGACAGACTTAAGCTCCTTTGCTAGTTTTAATCCTGGTCATAAACTGTAATTGAGGAATTTGCCAGTATTTCCAGTAATTTTCGTTTTAGTTATACAAAACTTGTTTTATATAGAAATTTGTAATATCCAATAAAATTGAATAATTATTAATAATTTATATTATTGTTTACAGCAAGCACATCTGCATTACCCAACACACCAAGGCCAACGCAAGAACACCATAGAGCACGTAGAGCTTCAGAGAAGATTACTTTGGAGTCTATTGGCCTGCACCGCAAAGTAGACTTAACTCCGCGCAAGAAGTATTTATTTAATAAAATCAATACTGCCAAAAAATCTATTATTTATTTAAAAAAGAATGCTAGTAAGGCACGAAGGAAGTTATTTGACTTGAAGATGTGCATAAAAAAGCGTGATAAAAATAGTTTTTTGCATAATCAGTATATAAAGGAATTAAAGCTGACACCTGCAGCCGAAATATTACTGGGTAGCCAATTAAACAATAGATTGAAAAAAGGTGGTAGAAGATGGACACCTGACGAAAAAGCTCTATGCATCACGATGTATAAAACAAGCCCACGGCTATATAGATATTTATGTACGCTGTTGGCATTGCCTTCACGTCGAACATTATTACGTAGTTTGAAAAATATTTGTTTAGATATTGGCATATGCGAAAACATATTCAATCATCTAAACACTTGTTCCTTGGAGATTAATGAATTGAATAGGTACTGCGTATTAATGTTTGATGAGATGGCAATACAGCCCAATTTAAATTTCGACTATAGCAGTGTTAAAATCACAGGGCTAGAGAATACAGGGGAAGGGTCTACCCCGAATGTAGCCGACCATGTACTGGTATTTTTACTACGGGGAATTAATCAGTATTGGAAGCAGCCCGTTGCATACTATTTTGTTAAGAGTGGCATGAAGACTTATCAATTGAAAAAAATTATAAAAGAAGTAATTGCCAATATTCACCAAAAAACTAAATTTGAGGTTCTGGCAACAGTTTCTGACCAGGGGTCGAGCAACAGAGCAGAACTTCGGAGCCTGTCCAGTAATTTTATTTTCGAAGTGAATGGAAAAGAGATTATTCATCTGTTTGACGCCCCACATCTACTGAAAGGTATGAGGAATATTTTTTTAACTAAAGATATTCACTTCGAAAATAAAATTGCGAAGTGGACAGATATAAAACATTTTTATGAGTTAGATGGAGGTACGGAGGAAGGCAAAGTTGCACCAAAGCTAACGAACAAACACATTTTTCCAGAAGGGAAGGATAAAATGAAAGTTAAATTCCCTACGCAGATCTTCAGCAGGTCTGTGTTTGCGGGTTTAACTTTTGCTACGAAATGTAAAGTATTTGATGTAACCGATACAGCGGAATTGTTCAAATTTATGGACTCACTATTTAATAGTCTGAATAGCTCCAAACGGACAACCAGACCTTTCGAATTTTGGGAATATGTCCTAAAAGTTTTAGAGAGCATGGTTTTCTATAAAAATGGAAAAAAGTCATAACACCGCCATCAAAAAAAAATTTCCAGGTGACTATCCGCAATGTTATAGTTTTATGGAAGAGAATGAGGGGTCTTGGTTTTAAGCACCTATCGACTAGGACATTAAATCAAGACCCTTTAGAAAATTTATTTGGGATCATAAGGGGTTTGTGTGGGCAAAATAGTTCCCCAACAACTTCACAGTTTGTTTCCGCGTATAAGACCTGCATCATAAATGTTTTGCTTCACAATTCAAATGCAACAAACTGTGAAGATGATGGGACTAAATTCCTTACCAGTATCCGATCTCTCATAAGCCCGAGACAGGCCTTTAGTGCTCCCTCTGAGTCAGTTATTCCTTTTACTCCTATTATTATTCCAGTCGATCCTAACAATACATTCCTTCCTTCTGTTTTGTCGAACACAACCTCCTTTGATCCCAATAAATTTTTGAAAAACATTCGCTTCATTTGTAGGAAGTTTTTAAATAGAAATTGCAAAAATTGCAGGAAATATTTTTTGGACGAAATATGTACAGATTCACATGCACTTATTATTGTAAAGGATTACAGTGCTTCAAGGAAAATGATGTATCCGTCAAAAGAGTTGATTGATGAGGTGGGAAGGTCTAAAGGAATAGTTTTTAACAATATCGTGAATATGTAAATAATGAGAAAATTATTGAGCAACTTTGCAATTTAATAGATTTTAATATTAGCAACTATTTTTGTACTCATAAAGAGATAATTTATAGTAATTTTAAGAAATCTATTGTATATATATCCATAAAATATTTTGTAAATAATGTAAATAAAAAAATTAAAAATGTTGACTATAGAACTAATAATGTAGTTGACAATTACGTGAAATTGTATGGCAAGAAAGTTAGGAGTTAATTAGTTTTGTTTATTTTGTTATTGTCTTTTGTGTTTTCTTTTGTAAATTATGTTAATGTCTAGATAATAGTATATGAGAAATAAAATAACTACTTTTGGACAGTCAGTATTTATTTTCGAATCACTACGTTTCACTGTTAGATAAACAGCTTTATATCTAACAGTGAAAAGTTGTGATTCTAAAATAAATATTGACGGTCCAAAAGTAAGTTATTTTAAAGAAAAGGTTGTATAAACCGAACACTTTCGTTCTGGGGATCGTTAAAAACTTATGGATAAGGTACTTCTCAGTTACGGCTAAGCAAAATTATGGCTAAGTTGTATACACCAGCCATAATACTCAGCTCGCGATTTGTATATCTTGATATCTATTGATACCTATTTAAATCTAATTCAAAATGAATTAATGTGTAATTTGTGAGCGGTAGAATAATGAAATAAACCGGCCAAACGGAACAAAGGAAGATAAAAATTAAATGTGTTGTGAATATAAAACAATTATGCGACTTTCATGTGTCGAATGCTTTCTTTCCAGTGCACTATAATTCGCGTTTAGCAGTACATTGTACATTCGTGTCGTATTGTTTTGTGTACATACAATAGATACAGTGCCGGCTCCACACGGTAAGCAAAGGATGCGTCGCATCGGGGCGCCGAAATTACCTTTCGGAACACTTTTATAATTAAAAATCTGACGACACGCCAAAAATCTGATAATATAATTATATTTTAAACAAGTCTACTCATATAGATATATTATAATTACAAGTGAATAAAACTTTAATTTGCGCTAGTTTAGTTTTAACAGTTACGCCATAAACTACAATCTTAAAGTCATAAACGAAAGTTTTACGATCTGTAGCTCAGAGATGTCTGGGCGACGCTAGTCTCCGCGCGCAATATCTGAAATTCGTTACAATACGTTGATAGCACCTGTATGAGACTTTAATTCATTTCTGGTTAATTCTCAGTGAAAGAAAGATTCTCTGCAAATTTTTTTCTTAATTTGAAATTATTATATATTTTTTTGTTATTGTTTTATTATTGTATTTTTCTTTAGCAGCTTCAGAAAAAGGTTAGTGCATTTATTTACTTGTTTATGTACAGTGACTCATAAAATTATTAATACACTTTGTGTTTTTGTAAGATGGTGGTAAATTAAGTTTATTTTTTAAATTTTTATATAATTTTAGACAAATACAACATAAGATTACAATAATAAAAAATAAAAAAATATATGTCATAAATAATACAATAATAATATTACTTCAATTAAAAATGTAGCATATAAAATGACACGTAATTATTCATACAGCAAACCATTTTTTTTTTTACCCTAATAGTTAATATAAATATTTAAACAAATTAATATTTTTTGGAAAAGCCTCTGGCATGGATAACTGCTTTTAGCCGATTTGGCATGCTTTTTATTAATTTTTTTTGTTATTTCTGAGCCCATAATTACCTTTTCTTTTAAAATGATGGTTTTTAGATCTTTTTTAATTAGATATGTTGTCTAATTTTTCTTCCCAGATACTTAATGGGATTGTGATTCGGTGACTGTGGTGATATTTTTAATTGGTTAGGCACATTATACGGTAACCCCAGTTTAACAATATGTGCTGTATGTTTGGGGTCTTTGTCCTGCTGGAAACTTTAACTGCTTGATAATTGATATAATTAATAAAATTTCTCTACAAAACTCCTTAGATTATGTTTCAAAATATTTAAATATCCTAATATGACCATTTTTTCATCAATGAAAACGATATTTTCAGCGCCAGTAGCCTACATACCCCAAACTAACATGATCTCGCCTCAATATTTTACAGTGGGAATTAAATTTTGATTTTAAACGATGTATATGGTCTTTGAAAAAAAAGCTTTTCCTAGGACCCAAATAGATTAAACTTGCCCATATCACTAAACAAAACCGTTTTCCAAAATTCTTTGTCCATGTTTTTGTATTTTAAATAAAGTTCTAGCCTTTTGCTTCTATTCACCTCGGATATATCGGTTTCTTTTGGGCCATTCAGCCATTGGTATCGCTTTTATCTTAAAATTCTTCGAATGGTTTCTGAAGCCAACGGTTTGTTAATCAATTAGACAACCTCAGATCTTAAATTTGTATTTGATAATTTAGAGTTTTTCTTAATTTTTCTTTCAATATCATTTTCAATGCGAGGAGATACAATTTTTTTACGGCCACGGCCTGCATGATTTATAGCGTACCTTGATTTTTATATTTGTTTATTATACTTTCAACAGTAACAAATGATCTACCAACAATTTTTCCTACTTTGCAATAAGACTTGATGACAATATTAATTGGTGCTCCGATAAATCGGTTTCTACATTTTTATAGCCCATGTTGAATTCTGATCTTTTTATGACTGAAATTTAATGTTAAAATGAAAAGGAATTGTTGTTCAAGCCATTAATAAATATATTTGTATGAGAAATTCGCATTTATCATCAAAGACGCTGGCTTCTTTGCAGCTATATGAATAATTTTGTGCATCCGTTTAAGTGCATTTTGAAAAACAATAAAATTTTTATTAGATATAATATTTTCTTAAAAATATTTCTGGACAAATTTATTAAATCAAAACATATAGTAACGTAAACAATTTAAAATTTATTCGAAATTAAAATAATTTGTTATTCAAAACGCTGAAAATCATTTAATTATGTTAGTGTATGAATAATTTTGTGTCACTGTATGTAACACTCTTAAAAGAGCAGAATAAATTTACAGTATTGGAATCGAAGAAAAATTTATCCGGAGCCGAACATCGAAAAAGAAAGGTAGCAAAAGAGTTAGAAAGGGAGAAAGTGCGAGGACAGATGAATAATTTTTTTTAAAAATCTGATGACAAGAAAGACGTCAAGGAAACTATAAGCGAACATCAAATGAGTCATTCTGCATCAGAAGAAAATTTGGTAGACTCCTAGATCTCGAAAGAACTTTCATCGGGAGATGGTCTCTTGATTTTACAAGAACAGCCTTCTACTACAGCTACACCAGATATTGAAATTACAAGTAATGTCACTAATTTCGATTTAAGTGATCCAGCAACTTGGCCTGAAATTATTAATGATAAGATTCGTAAAATCCTTGTAGAATATGGTCTTCAGCAAATTGAATGTAATGACTATCCGCGCGATGAGTACAACCGTTGCTTTAGTAATATATATTATTCTCGCAAAGCCACTAATAAAGAAATTGTACCACGCACATGGCTCGTATATTCAAAATCAATTAACCGCGTTTTTTGCTTCTGTTGTAAATTTTTTTAAGTAGAAATGAATAAATTATCTTCCAATCGGTATTCAAATTGGCAAAATTTGTCAAAAACGCTAAATGCTCACGAAAATAGTACATCTCATTTAAATAATTACATTAAATTGATGAATTTACAAAAACATTAAAAAAAAAAATAGTACAATAGACTGCGAACTTGTGCGAAAAGGTGTTATGAAACAGAAAAAAGGCATTGGCATGCTGTACTTATTAGAATAGTAGAAGTAATAAAGTACCTTGCAGGACAATGTTTAGCATTACGTGGCTCGTCGGATGTTATTTTTGAGAAAGACAATGGAAATTTTTTAAAGTTGATTGAAACCTTTTCAAAATTTGATTTAACATTGGCTAATCATCTAGCACGGATCCAAAGCAAAGAATTGCAAACCGCTCATTATTTAGGGAAAAATATTCCAAATTAAATTATTTCTTTAATATCGAAAGAAATTTTACAACATATTGCTAATAAGGTAAATAACGCTAAATATTTTTCCATAATATTGGACTTTACACCTGACTTGAGTCACACCGAGCAAATGACAATGATAGTTAGATTTCTTGATAAGGATAACAGAAATAGTATTTCAATTAAAGAACATTTTTTTAGGATTTATTGAAGTATCAGATTCTACGAGCAAAGGTTTATCAAACTATCTTTTAGATGCCTTAACAAATTTACAATTTGATTATAAAAATTTGCGAGGACAGGGCTATGACAATGGGGCAAATATGCGAGGCAAGAAGAACGATGTTCAGAGACATATTTTAAATCTAAATCCCCGCGCATTTTTTGTTCACTGTGCAGCCCATACTCTAAATTTGGTAATTTGCGATGCAGCTAATGTTAATACAAGTACGGTAAATTTTTTCAATATTATACTAGAACTCTATAAGTTTTGTAGTGTTTCGCCAAAAAGATGGTCAATATTGAAATTGCACACTAAACTAGCACTCAAAAATTTGGCAACTACAAGATGGGAATCAAGATGGGAGTTGATGCTCTTCGCCCATTTAGATACAATATCGGCGAAATTTATGATGCGCTACTTGAAATATTTGAAAATGAGGACAACGACAAAAACACAAAAGTTGAGGCAAAATCATTGGCTGTAAAAATTATAAATTATGAATTTCTTTGTTCGATTATAATTTGGTTTGATATTATGAGTAGAGTAAATGTTGTAAGCAAGATGCTTCAGAATCCCAACAAAGATATTCATAATTCTAAAGGTGCTATACAAAATTTACTTACCGCGCTTTTGAACGGGTGGATAGAGGAAAACTTCTACAGATACTCTTGAAGAAGAACGTCTGCCCTCGAATAACCTCTGTACTGCACCATTGGTTTGATAGAGAACAAAAAAGAGTTCGCTGGGGCACAGCTAAATCCAGTGCGTTTATACAAAACACAGGAGTACGACAGGGTGGCCTGTTATCACCTTCCTTGTTCAACATCTACATGGATGATTTGAGTCGACGGCTGAACGAGGAAAGGATTGACTGTATGGTTGGCTCATCACCTGTTAACCATATCACCTATGCTGATGACATGGTGGTCTATGCACCATCTTTGGCTGGATTGAGGAAATTGCTGGCACTGTGTGAATCTTATGCTCTGGAGCATGGCCTAATTTATAATGTTAATAAAACAGAGTTTATTGTATTTCAGCCCAAGAATAAGAGATATACAGTGCCCGACATTTCGCTCAATGGTCAGTGCGTTAAGAGAGTACCTTCTGTGTGTTATCTTGGTCATATAATCTGTGATGATTTAAATGATACAGCTGATATTGATAGGCAATGTCGCTCTGTATGTGTTAAAGCAAATATGCTAAACCATAGATTCTCTAGATGCAGTACTGTTGTACGTAAATACCTCTTTAATACGTTTTGTGGCAGTATGTATACATCTGCTCTTTGGGCTAACACCACCAAAACCGGTATTCGTAAATTAGTAGTTTGCTACAACAATGCATTTAGACTTATCAATGGGTTTTCCAAATATTGTAGTGCAAGTGAAATGTTTGTTATGAATGAAGTTAATACTTGTATGGCTGTACTTAGAAAATACGTTTATAGTTTACGTAGTAGATTACTTAAATCTAATAACTTGTTGATTCGGGAGTGTCTACGCTTTGACAAAACGTTTCACACTTGTTGGTCAGCTCAGCTGATATATTAAATATCTACTAACTTAAACTATAAATGTATTCTTTAATTTTTGTTTTGGTTCACAATTGTTAAAACTGAACTCCAAATTTGTCTTGTTTTTTGTTTCTGTTTTTCGTCAAATGTATATATTATTTTGGCCTTCGGGCTGTTTAATAAATTTAATAAATAAATAATTAATGCTATTTTGGAATCTGCAAAAAAATTAGCAATAGAATTGGAAATTCCTGATAAATTTAAAGATACCACGTTACGTAGAAGAAGCAAAAAAAGATTTTTTGATTATGAATGTAAAGACGAAACACCAATTAATCTAGAATATAAATACAAAATTGAATTTTATTTACCGATTATAGATACTGTCATAAACTCATTAAACGAAAGATTTGACCTATTATCTGAACACGTGCAAAAATTTAAATTTTTGTCTAATTTTAAAGAAATTGCATTTTTGCGGTTTTGAAAATAATATTATTTTTTCATATTTTGAGAGTTTAGGGGCGTGCTTGAAATATATAAAATACTAAAAAAATTAAATAAAAAATTCTTAATAAATAAACTTTAGAAATAAATAGGAAACTGTACCAAATAATGGTAAGAAATTAGCTATTCTCATTACAATCTCCCAGGATGCATTCACATTGAATGATTTGGGATATGTTACCGAAAGAAGTTC
Organism: Liopterus haemorrhoidalis; assembly: GCA_963971575.1. Lineage (NCBI taxonomy): Eukaryota > Metazoa > Arthropoda > Insecta > Coleoptera > Dytiscidae > Liopterus > Liopterus haemorrhoidalis. The sequence goes on from OZ020613.1 coordinate 49,972,981, forward strand.
AATCAAGGCCTGATATTCACCTATTACATCATCTTGAATTTAGGTTAGGATCGTATTTTTTTTTTTTTTGTTAGGTTATGTAAAGTTTTAAAAATTTAAAAATTTTTCAATACGCCCCTACATTTTAACTTTTTTGAGTACGCCCCTGAACTTTTTTCTTGTCTGTGACGTCACTTCCGGCGGAGAACCCCTCATTTCTACCTACTAAAGGTTGCTAATGAAATAATTATTAGGCAGAGATAATGCGTAGGAGATGAGATAACAAGGGAGAGCTTTTTGAACATCCAGTGGACCACTGACAGTGGTGTTAAAATATTGCTTAGGTATAGAAAACTGTCAACTAGTGGAGGGGTCTTTTTAATTTTCTAGTAATTTGATGTAATTACTTCAGTTGCCAAGGAGGCGACTTTTATTTCGGTACCTAGAAACATTCTAGATACCATAAATTTGAAGGACATCAGTTTTCTACGGTAGTTAAGAGGAATGACATGTGCCTCGGCTAACAAGGTATTAACTGGGGAACATATAATATTGACAGATAAAGTTGTTTTAATGTTAATGAAATTAAAAGCGTTGAGCTATTCAATACTGGCTGCATTGTTTAAAATTTCCGCAGTTTCCTGTCGTCGTATATTTCAAACAATTATACAGGAATTGGCGAAAATATTAAAACATTGTGTGTACTTACCATGTAAAAGTGAGATTCTTCAATATTTACCGAATTATTTTAAAGAGTCATTTGATGATGTACGTATTGTACTGGACTGCACGGAAGTTTTAGTACAAACACAATCATGTTCATGTTGCCGTATAAGGACTTATTCTCACTATACCATTAAATTTATGACAGGAGTTGCTCATTCTGGTATGATTACTTTTGTCAGTAAGGCATACGGAGGACGCACGCCATATAAATGAATTTTTGAGCAATCAAAAACTATTGAAAAATTAACACCTTTTGTTGATGCAATAAAGGTTGATAAGGGCTTATGATAGAAGATCTTACTTCATCACACAATATAAAATTATATCGACCATCTTTTTTACGAAGTAGAGGTCAATTTTCAAAAAAGGAAACATAAAAAAAACACGAAAACTGCTACAGCTGAAGTTCATATTGAACGTAGTTATTCCCGAATCAAAGCATTCAAAATTTTAAACAATAAATTACCGTGGACATTAGCGCCTAGACGACATTCTTATATGTATATGTGGCATTGTAAACTTATCACCACCTATAATTAATAATATTAATTGAATTAGTTAAAGACACTCCTTGAAATTTTTTTACCTATAATATAAGCGGTGTTGTTTAAAATTAATTTGTAATTTAATTTCATAGGCATAATTATTATTTAAATTTACATTACCAGCCTTACACCGAAAGGTAGAAAGGCTTAGGATTAAGTAAGTAAGTAAGTATTTACATTACCAATCGCAGTCATTGTGAAACAAACCGTTACAAGTATGCCTCGTTCTGCCGATGTTACTTGTCCAACCTGACGATTTTTTTTACTTTTACCTTGGGACATTTCTGTACAGTCATGCACCCTGTTTCGTTGCAATTGTAAATATTTTGTGCTTCAAAATGAAATTTTTCTCTTACTGTTTTCAAATTTTCAAAGCATCGACGTTTTTTTTTATTAAAGTTGTTGCTCTGGATAAGCTCGTAACCTCAGGTGTTCTTAAACTTATCTCAGGATTTCTCATACAAAATCCACGGAACCAGGCATTGCCAGCAGAACTTTGTTTTGTCAGTTTTCAGGTATCTTATTTGTATTGGATTTCACATATTCATATGCGAGAGTTAACGCGGCTTTTCTGGTCAAACCGTAGTTCATTTTACTACAAATAAACAGATCATTGACTAGAATTTTTTCTTCTTCTTTAGTAAAAACCTGCGAGTCCTTATACTGGATCCCCTTAGTTTAAATTTTGTCCAGTTTGCTTTTATTTTGTAAATACCTACGTAAATGTAGTTCTATCTTTGTCGTATTTTAATGCAGTAGCTCTTATATATTTTCCATCTTGTATCTCTTTTAATGCATTTTTAATACTCTCTATAGTAAAAGCTAGCCTCCGTGCACTGCCCTCTTTACGTTTGTAGCGGAATGGCATCCTGTTTTGTTAATTGATAAAGTAAAATTAATATTATAATAGGAAACATTCAATAAGAGGAGACTTGAACCACTGGCCAATTCTCCCAACAGCGAGTGGTGTAAGTCTCCTTACAGGTATTTGTTAAAATAAACAATTTGTTACAGTCTAGTGCCTACGTCGAAAGATACTGCACTTGATGATAATGGAATGCCATTTGGCTTACGTGTTCCTTATAAAAACTAAATCATTTTGACCCGCAGCACCTATTTTTTAATCAAGGCAGATTCAAGATGTCGGCGAAACTAGCGCGCCAATTACGATAACGATAACTAATTTTTATGATATATTCCTGTCGTCGTATATTTCAAACAATTATACAGGAATTGGCGAAAATATTAAAACATTGTGTGTACTTACCATGTAAAAGTGAGATTCTTCAATATTTACCGAATTATTTTAAATAGTCATTTGATGATGTACGTATTGTACTGGACTGCACGGAAGTTTTAGTACAAACACAATCATGTTCATGTTGCCATATAAGGACTTATTCTCACTATACCATTAAATTTATGACAGGAGTTGCACATTCTGGTATGATTACTTTTGTCAGTAAGGCATACGGAGGACGCACGCCATATAAATGAATTTTTGAGCAATCAAAAACTATTGAAAAATTAACACCTTTTGTTCATGCAATAAAGGTTGATAAGAGCTTATGATAGAAGATCTTACTTCATCACACAATATAAAATTATATCGACCATCTTTTTTACAAAGTAGAGGTCAATTTTGAAAAAAGGAAACAATACGATAACGATAACTAATTTTTATGATAGAGCGAAATAGCTAAATACATATTTGTACAATGGACTTTTAGCTACAATTTGCCGCGTCGTACGCGAATTTTCGTCACTTAGTTTGCAAGATACCGTCCAGAATTCATTCTAAGACGCAAAAAAGTGATTTCCGAAATGGCTAAGGAATTTCGTATGATATGGCTCGTTTTCTATTAATTTAATGTCGTAGATTACGAATCTGTTATCAAAATCGCAAAAATTTTAAATTTTGATAGTTTTTTCCCCAAATTTGAGACATGATGTGTAGTTATTTTATGAGTAGCAGTTTTAAGCATTGATACCATAAACGATCTCACATCTGACCACAACCCAGTAATTGTAGAGATTAATTCAGAACCCGCCTGCTCACCACCCACGCAGATAAAAATAACAGACTGGTCTCTCTTTACTGAGAAACTAAACGACAGCCTAGGTATTCTGGCATCTCCAAACTCAATTAAAGACCTAGAAAACTATACTAAACAACTTACCGGAAAAATACAAGAAGCCCTCAAAGTCATTTTCTAAAATGAACCAGACCAACAACATAACTCCCTAACTGGGAAACCCAACAACCCAAAACGAGAACTCCTAGCGAAAAACAGAGACTGTTAAGTCATGCTACAATAAGCGGAACTTAAACAATAGAATTAGACCTCAGTCAGTCGCAGAGCTACGGTCGCTTCTCGGCAGCCGAATACTTCACTTCGCTACTCGGCTTAGTAGAAGAAATAAAAGTCCAAATATTCTTCCCGGCAACCGATCACGGCATTCGCTACTTGGCAGACGCTCGTAACGACGACGGCCTTCGCTACTAGGCAGACGCTTGTAGCCGCCTCCACACTCGCTCCTAGGCAAGTGTTCCCGCTGCCTCCTTAGTTATAACCTACTGCATCTAACAACGGCAACATCCTGGCCGGCCGCAGAGGGAAGGCGTCGCGACAACGCTCTAACAAAAGCTACAAAGACAAAATGGCCCAAGAAAATGCTTGAGTCACAGTAGCAGATAAGATGAAATCTACAGGTAATTTTTCAATTATTTGCATCTGTTATTATTGTTAAATTTTATTTGCAACTGTTATGCTAATTTTGTAATATAAATATTTCTTGATAATTTGAGTTAATAATAAAACATTAGTTTACTGCAACTATTATTTACTAATTTTCGCCTATTTTTAATACAATGTGTTTAAATACAATTTAATTATATAATTAGTATAATTTGTTTTAGATAAATAAAAAATGCAAAAATGCGGAGAACTTAATACTTATATTTATATATTATAAATTTAAATTAATGAGTTACAAACAGCACACTAACACATTTAATTTGGCATTTTGTTTCAGTTGAAATATCCAAAGCAAGGTGGAATAACATCCGAAACCGTTATACTAAAGAAAGGAGGAAATATCGAGAATTGCCTTCTGGTGCCGGTGCATACGATTCATCATGGCCATATTATAATCAATGTACATTTCTAGATGCCATCGTAAAAGAGAGAAAGTAAGTCGCTTTGTAATTATTTGATTATTTTCAATTTTAAAAATACACTTGTATTTAAAAAATTACAGTATTATAATTCTTTATATAATTTAGTGAATTTAATTGTTGAATGAGATATACTTTAGTTCGTTAATGACTAAAAATTGCTATATTGAATAGAAAAAAGTATAACTTTTAAAAAGAACAGATCTCCATTTAATGATTTTTTACAAATTTTCATTTGTATCAAGAAGTGTTTGTTTATGCAAACATGATTTAGAAACATTATATTATTAGTAAAGTAAATTATTTTCCTAATAAAATTTTATAAACATAATTAAATTTTTAAATATAACTGTCTTAATTTTTCCGTCAAGTGTAGATAAATTTTAGTAACAACGTGAAATTAATGTCTAAGAACCGTGTTTTTGGTTATATTCTATACTTTTATTATTTTACTAGTATATATACACTATTCACATACATGTGTTTAATAAAAAGGTAGTTAATTTAACTTAAACTAGATGTTGGAAATCTGAAATTGTAGTATATAAAACAAATAAATTGTTCTATAATTTAATAATGGTTTTTTGTCTACTTGTAGGACTGCAGGAAATATTTTGAGAAAAAACTCAAATCCAACACAGGCTTCTACCACTGCACCTCTAACCATGAACACTGAAGAAACTTGGCAGCTCGATGATATTTTGCGAATACCGGAAGATATGGCTGAAGATATGATTCAGGAGGACGTGGCGATTGAAGAATTACCTTCACATGAGGCGTTATCTCCGGAATCAGTTCCAGATTCAGAGGTTAGGAGCACGCCATCACATTCTCGCTCTCATTTTTCTACGTCCATACCACGAGGGCGTTCGAAAAAAGATACTCTGCAGGTAGCAAGTGACCTGCAGAGTACAATAACTGGAGCATTCTCTAGTCTAGGGAAATATTTAGAGAGTAGTAAACGGGAGTACCTGGAGGCATCGGAAGAATCCGAAGAGTTTTCTTTTGGAAAGTAAGTTGCGATAGCACTGATGAGAATAAAATCGAAGAAGAGGAGATACGCCGTAAAAACCCAAATAATGAAAATTATATCTGACAACCAAGATAATGATAACGAATAATTTTATTTTATTTTGACTTTATATTTTTTAAATTTAGGTTCTTTTGTTTTAAATATATTTATAATTAAAATTTTGCAAGTATTTTACTTACCTTACCTTATAAGTGAAAAGTGTTAGTAATTTACAGAAAATACATAACTGTTATAAGTTTTAAACTCAATTTCATATTTTATTTCACAATATGTAATTTTATTCAAGAAAAGAATATAAAGATTTAAATAATTCATTTATATTATAAAGATATAAATTTATCAGTTTTAAATTTAATTTATTATATGTAATCTGGTTAAAGTAAAATTATTTTTAGAGTTCTTATCTTTCATAAAGGTGATACCCAAAAGTTTCCAAATGAAATAAGAATTTGCTTGAAATTGGAAAAACATCTTTTGAAGTAATATTTTCATTTAAATCACTATTTCTTTAATGGCTGTTAACTACCAACTTTAAACTATTATTATTATAATAAGATTACAAGGTAGATTTGGATGGATTAATTAATGACAATTATTAAATATTTCTGGTTTGAGAAATGTTTATTTAAATTATATAGAAAATTAATCTGAAAATGAAAAATAAAAAAAAAAAATATTACATAACAATTATGAATAATATAAACTAATATAAAAGACAATTAATCAGTCGGGAACTGTGCTTCTTAATACATGATTCATCTGCCAGGGAACACTACCTACTGTAATAAAATAGTCTGCGAGACTGTCAAGCATGGCTTGCACATTTTTGCTGGCAATGTTGGAACCAAGTCGACGCACAGACGATAAATTTGTAGCATGGCTCTGCCAAGTCTCTGGTTGACGCACTCCATTTTCATCCAAAGAGTTTATAAATTCAGAAGGGCTGTATCTCCTATCAGAAGCAGACAAATCTTCTTCACTTTTTTGTACAAAATTATGTAGTACAACTGCAGCTTTAACAAAACGGTCACAGTTAGTTAGTTAGTTAGTTAAAATTTTTGGCGCACAGCAACAAAGGCTATTTGCGCCTAACGCAGCCCATTTAAATGACTAGACTATATATTAAAAACAATATCTTAGACAATAAATAAATAAAATCATTAAAAATACGCAAAAAATACTCAATAAAAGAAATCTCGCACTGACAAACACAAATAAATAATATAAAAAAGTCTGTTCGAAAATTTGAACAGACTCAGGGTGATGGTAAGAGGCTGTAAAGGGGCCAATTACCATCGAATATCACAGTCAATAACTAGAAACACATTAAAATAAGGTGCAAGACTTCATACATAAAACAATAAGTTCGATTCTCTCAGGAAGAGTATCAGCCTGTCCATGAGTACCCTGTCGTCACCTAAAGCAACTGATAGGTCATAACACAGGCCTAACCTCTCCCTGACATCCTCGAACTGTACACATTCAGTTAAAATATGTAACACAGACAAATCTGTGTTACACGTCTCACAGATAGGGGACTCTTCACCTCTAAGGAGGTGTCCATGGGTCCACCAACAGTGACCTATACGGAGGCGTGTGATGGCGGTTTCCTCTCTGCGGTTAATCCTGCAGGAAGAACCCCATGGTTTAACGTCTTCCTTAATCTGTCGCAACTTAACGTTCTGTGTGCGGCTCCACTCATGTTGCCACATGTCTAAAACCAGATGTTTCAGATGACTCTTTGCGTCATCTGGAAAAACAAAACTCACATCAATCATAGGTCTGTAAGAGGCGGCTTTTGCAGCTGCATCTGCCGCTTCGTTGCCTTTAATACCAACATGTCCCGGTATCCAAAACAGCTCTACCCTCACATTCTGAGCATTCAGATTGTGGAGTAGCAACCGGATCTTTAGTACAAGAGGATGCACTGGATCTGGATCTTGGATACTGTTCAGAGCGCTCAGCGAGTCCGTCAAGATAACACTTGACCGACTTTGCTCTGACGAAACAAAACACAGGGCCTTGAAAATAGCATACAGCTCAGCAGTGTACACACTCGTTATAGAGTGCAGACGGTACTGAAACTGTTGGCGTGGATTCAAAACAACGAACGCGCACCCAACCCTGGTTCCGGATTTTGATCCGTCAGTAAAAATGACAGTATCCTCGAACCTAGGGACCAGTGTTCTTTGTAACTCATGTTGGTATTCGATAGGCAACGTAGTATCTTTATCAAACCTAGTTAATGTGAGGTTCACAAGTGGACGCGGTAGCGTCCATGGTGGAACAGCACACAAAACGAAACTTGCCATTTCAGGCATATTAAAATCAATATCGCCCAAAATGTCGAAAGTCCTCAGACCAAAAGGCCTATTGGCTCTTGGTTTTCTGTCATAAATCTCTGTATGCCTATTTTGTAGAATAGGGTCATATGCGGGATGATCTGGCTTGGCACTAAGTGCAGCCATATATCGCAGAGATAGAATTTTACGACGATTGTACAGTGACGGTTCGCCTGCTTTAACAAAACGGTCACACATTTCTACGCTGGCATTAATAGGACCTAGGAAAATACGCCATCTCTGGACTAAAATGCCAAAGGTGTTTTCAATGGCTCGCCTTGCTCGGGAAAGCCGATAATTAAAAATGTTTTTTCTGTTGCCTAAGTGTACTCCTGGGTAAGGCCGCATTATATGTTTGTGTATTATTTACATATTTGCATAAACATAAAACCAATGCTTGTGGAACAGTTAAAAAGAATCGAAAATATATGCCTGTATTTCCTCCACAAAAGCTAAAGAAAGAAGAAGTAATTTTTTATATGTCTGGCCCATTATTGTGTATAAAATGGTTCGAAAAAAAAGAGGTCCTAATAATTACAACCATGCATGAAGTAGGAATGATTGAAACAGGAAAAGAAGATAGAAACAGCGGCGAAAAAGTTACAAAACCAATTGTGAGAACATATAACATACTTATACATGCTCCTGACACACCCACACACTTTCCACCAAATGGTTTCACACTAACTACCGTGGACATTATTATTAATAAAAATGTCACATTTATATCCCATCCAGTCACCATCCCAGAACTACCCCCTGATCACGTTGACCGTCAATTTACAACTTATAAACACACAGACTGGAAACAGTACAGACAAACGCTTGACAAACATGTACGGATACATGGGTATCTTAAAGTGGCGAGCATTAAAAGATATTTTAGGTTAAAAACCAAAACAAAGAGAAACAGAAATATTCTTCGATGGAGAGTTAATAAAAAATATTTAGAAATTTCAAATACCTTTAACAGTTATTTAATCAACTGTATTAAGGAAATTAATAATTCAATAACAACAAGAAGATATATTCAGGTACATGATCAGAATGACCGAAATTACACATAAATGAATAAATATGAACTCATTAGTTTACAGGAGTTACGAAAATATAATTTTACTATGGCAAATAAGTCAAGTACAGATAATATAAATATTAAACCTGGTAGGAGGTTGTACGGGTTTCGGATAGCAACGCAAACAACTAGATCAGCTGACAAGTTTCGAATTAGTTTAATTCTTCGTCAGAGCTACAAATCCACAAACTGCTTCAACGTATGGAAAATAGCAAGGACAACGCCCAATCATACTTTCCACGTCAAATATTCGAAAACTTCAACAGTAGACTTCAACCAATTTTTGAACAACATTTCAACCTGGTTAAAAAATATTAAAAAACTTAAAAACCTTAATATAACACAAACAGAAGAAATGTATATGTATAGGGGACAAAGACTGGTTAGCCAATCTGTCGGGAGTTGAAATGCCGTTTAACGTACAATCCATCTTATCACTAGGACCTAAGTTCAGCATTGAACCAAGTTGGAAAGACATACCCATAAAAGACATAATAAAAGGTGCAGAATACTGTATATTCTCATCCATTCCTAATACAGAAGAACAACAAAATGTGAGACAAGGGTTCATAAAAGTACTGCAGAACTTGTGGGCAGGCCATGTTGCTGGAGTCAATGATTGTAGATAGACCAGGAGAATACTGGAATGGCGGTCTAGAGACAGTACTAGAAACCGAGGCAGACCTCCTACTCGATGGACGGATGACATCAAGAAACTAGTCGGTAATTGGCTGCAGGTGTCAAAGGACAGAGAGGAGTGGAGATGCAAAGGGAAGGCCTATGTTCAGCAGTGGACGTCAGTGGCTGATAAACGATGACGATGATGTTGTGGTTGGAAGGCCATATTTTTATTTCCCTAACAAGTCAGAAGTGGGATCAGGACCAGCTGCCTGACGCGCGATTTGGGCGGATAAAAAACTTGAACACCTGTTGCGTCTTTTATTTGTGTGCACGTGCATTAGAAAGTGGTGTTTTTGTACGTATATTGTGAAATAGTGTCCTGTGCGTGTCATTGCGGCAAAGATGACTGACAAAGACGATTGCAGCTGGATGTTCGAGGACGAGAGCCTCGACTTCGAGCTGGGTTCACCCGTAGCTGAAGGTGTGAAGAAGCGGTCAACATCAGACCGGCGCCCTGATGCTGTACCTCATTACGGAGGAATGCGCTCGACAGTTGCAGTGCTCGTTACCTGAAGCCGGACAGCAGCTGCGGTGAAGATTTCGGCGGTGGGTCCTCTAGGACGTTAGGTAAGCTTCTACTTCATATACTACCTGTGCGTCTTTGTGGCTGTTATCTTTGAGAATCGATTGGTAAGTTTATACGAGTCATTTATTCTCCCTTTCAGTCCAATATAATGCTTCAATCACGTTTCCAAAATGTCAAAAAGTCAGCAACAATTAAAATCGCTTATAAAAAATAGCGCTGTCATGAAATTTAGATGTTGAAAAGCTAGAAAATTGTCTCAGTAAACTAAAAGAGATTGAAAATATTTTCGAAAATGTTCAATCTTACAAATACCAAACAAGATTCGGTAAGCTGACGATAGTCACAGAAGGCGCGGACGTGAGAATGCATCCACTGGTGGTGACATGCAGCTGGTCGGGAGTCGACATTCTCCTAGATCAGCCAACACTCTCATCCGGCGAGGTGGGTTTGTTTGTGCGGGACGGCACGGTGAGCCTGTTTCGTGAGGAGGACTTCCTTCAACAATTGAAGCTAGAAGTCAACGACCTAGACGAGCCCTGGCAGCAGAAGCTGGAACTTTCAGCTTCTGCTGAAATTTTTAATAAAATATCACCGGGTGATGTAATTTTAGCAGATAGAGCTTTTCTTGCTCAAGATTATTTCATGCCGATGTCAAGTTACCATCTTCTACAAAACATAAATCCCAGCTTCATCCAACAGAAGCAGAACAGACTCGATCATTAGTAAATGTACGGAATCATGTGGAACGGGTTATAGAATCGATTCGACAAAAGTATCGAATATTATCTGACACTATTCCGTAAAAATTAATAACATCTGATAGAAGTGATGATTTTCCCGTTTTAGATAAAGCCGTAACAGTTTATTGTGCACTAATAAATTTATGTCCTGTAATAGTACCACCATACATTTTTCTTAGTACAGATCACTCTCATATTTGGGACCTATGTCCAACAGCCTTAAAAAGGTACTTAAGTTGAAAAACTTAGTAGTTGCTGATAAATCGTTATTGAAACTTTCCTCTCTTAATTCAACTTTAAAATTTAAATATAATGTTACCGGCACAAAGAAATGTATTTATAAATTAGAATGCCAATGTAACAAAATATACATTGGGAGTATGGTACAGAAGCTTAAGAATCGTATTATACAACACCGCTCTGACGCGGGCGTTAATCCTAAGAAATGCGCTTTGGGGGCTCATATTAATAGTACCAAACATGTGGTAGATTTCGAAAATCCTAAGGTTCTGGACCGATTTTCCCATGATTCGAGTAGATTCTTTAAAGAAATGTGCTACATTAATCATTATGAGCATACACTAAATTCTAAAACTGACACTGAGAATTTGCATTCTATTTATTCTTTTTTACTTACTTTTAAAAATATAAAAGATTCTCATGTCACTAATGGAATTTAGAGATGATCATGAAAATATTACACTTATTTACCAGGTCTATATTAACCATTCTTAATTTAATTTGACTTCGTACTTCCGCCGCCTAGTAAACGAACAAAATGGCGACTGCTTAAAATGTGACTTAGTTGCGTTAAATATCATAAGTTATTAAACATTATAATTTCTAAAGTTTTCATCTATGAAGTTTCTTTATATGCGTTTGGTTCCATTTTACATAACGATTAGTTATTCTACATCCACGTGTCTCACTTAAGTATTTCAGTAAGTAACATATTAACTGAGGTTATGTATGCATAACTAACTGCATTTAATGTTTGTTTGTAGAACTTGAATAAAGTTAGGGAATGGCTAGCAAGATATAGGCCTTATATGAAATAATTGTGGTTACTATCGACACATTATCTTCTTTTCCCAACTATCCAAATATATATATACGTGTTTCAACGAGAAGAAAGAAATTCTCCGTTTCTATATCTTTACAGTTACGATGGGCTTCTTTACCAACATTAGTGCTAATTACGGACCACAAGTTACGAAAGCAATGAAGAATTTCACAAGAAAAAACAGAAAATTAGCATCAGCCAAAACCAGGTTAACTTTCCTAGTGAAATGCAGAAGACAGCATGTAACTCCAAAACATGTGTGGGGGTACGAGAAATAAATACAAAATCTCATGATGGACAACAGTGGAAACATTAATAGAGACTTTGGACGCTTTAATGAAAGGTTGAAACATAGTAACAAAAACCTCTTGTTAAATTACTACACAAGGTGCTTTTTGATGTTGGCATCAATGACCAGCTATTTAAACATTTAAAACAGAGAGTTTCTAAAATGAAATCAGGCAAACAAAAATATTGTACCCTGTTGTTCGACGAAATGTATCTGGATTGTGGATTACAATACATATCTTCAAAAGATTGTATTGAAGGCGTCGTTGATTTAGGCAGCAATAACCAAAAAACTGCATTTGCTAATCACGCCCTTCTGCTTATGATAAGGGGAATTCATAAAAAATTGAAGCAACCAGTGGTTTTGTTTTTTCTGGTGCTACAGTTAATTCGGACGCAATTGCAAAAATAATAAAAGACGTGATACGTGCAGTAAGAAGTACTGGTTTAAAAGTTATTGGCCCTGTGTGTGACCAGGGTGCAACTAACCAGGCAGCACTGAATAAACTATTAAAATTTACTAGCGAGCGTTTGACAAGAGAAGGCAAGGAAAAAGTCTTTCATGGGTTTTTGATAGACGATGAAGAGGTTATTCCGTTTTATGACCCACCACATCTTCTGAAAGGAATGCACAACAACCTTTTAACTAAAGACTTGCATTTTCAACAAGATGGTGTTTCGAAAGTTGCCAAGTGGCAAGATGTTGGTGATTTTTATTTTTTTGGACGACGATACCCGGATGTGCCCAAAATTATCTGACGGACACATTTTACCCAACAAAATGAGAAAAATTAAAGTATCGTGCGGTGCACAGGTATTTAGCCAGCGGGTTTCATCTGTCATGAGGAAAATAGCATTATGGGGTGAGTTTTAATGTTGATCCTCTATTTTACTGTTGAATTGTTTTTCTAGCTAATTTTCATTATTAAAATTCACATTGGCAGTCTTATACTTGTCAGAGTAACCATATTATTATTTACAGTCTGTCACATTAAAGCGTGTCTCCTGTATCTTCGACGCATGACCTTGAATTTCTATAAATAAACCATCAGATGATAAGTCGTATGTTATTCTACGCCGCCAGATAATATTCTCCTTAGTTTGTTTTTGTATTTCATAGTAATCAGTTATTAAGTGAAATGAGTGCGTCATACATGATACGGTTCGAAGCGGTGTTCTTATGTTTACATAAGAAAGGACCAAAAATGAGTGTTGCAGCAGCTGCAAAATACTTAAAACGGTCTAAGAGTTTTGTGAAGAAGTGGGTGAATCGATATAAACAATTTAAAAATGTTGACGATTTGCCGAAAAGAGGATATACGATAACTGTTACACAAACGGAAGTTTCTGCGATTCTGAAATTATTTTCAAAAAAACCGACCCTTAGTTTGCGTGCTGGACAAAATATTTTGAAAAGTCAAAATATAAACATAAGTATAATGACGATTAAGCGAAAATTGGAACAAAATAATGTTAAATATAAGAGTACCCTTATAAAACCCCTGTTGTCAGTGAAGCACATTGAAAGAAGAATTGCCTGGGCAATGGAAAATAAAAGTCGCGATTGGAGTAATGTAGTATTTACTGATGAATCCTCTTTTTGGGCATTTGTTACTACTAAGAAAGCTTGGCAATTCGAAGGGCAACAATTTGTTCAACGTTCCGTTAAACACCCGGTAAAGGTTCATGTTTGGTGCTTCAATGTGCGTAGATTCGGGACTTTGTGTGTGTTCACGGAAAATTTGGATGCGAAAAGGATGGTGAAATTGTACCAAAGAGGTCTTCTAACATCAACAAAAAAGTGGTTTGGATCAAATAATGAGGATTGGATTCTGCAAGAAGATAATGATCCGAAACATCGGAGTAGACTCTGCCGGGAATGGAAGGAGCAAAATGGTATTACAACATTAGATTGGCCGTCGCAGTCTCCAGATGCGAATCCCATTGAAAATGTTTGGGGATTTATGAAGAACCAGATCAGAGGAAAGCCCATAACATCGATTAGCCAGTTATCTCGACAGATTAGAAAAATATGGAGTGGTTTGTCAAGAGATTATGCCGAAAAATTAGTAAATAGTATGCCGAAAAGATGCGCTGCCATTTTGGAAAACAATGGTGACTGGACTGTTTATTAAGTAAATGCGTCAAAGTATACAATTTGAAGTTTTGGTAAAATTTTTCTTTTTTTCAATAGGTGCCTCAGTCTTGGTTTTACGGCGGACGCGCTTTAATGTGACAGACTGTATTTGTTATTATTATTATTATTTTTAATGTAGTTTGTCAATTATGTAGATAATGCTTGTAAGTTTACTGCTTGTACAATGTCAATTTCATATACACAAAACGTAAATTACAGGTCGTTTTCATTTTTTAAGGTGCTGCTCCAAATGAAAAGGGGAAATTAAATCCATCTGCTGCTCACACTGCCGATTTGTTTTTATTTATGGACCAGCTGTACGACAGTGTGAATGGGAACAGAGTTAAGGCACCACCAGAAAAGATGTTACGCCGAATTGTAAAGAGTAAGTCTGGCCACATAGAATTCTAGCTAGACGCCATGAAAACTTTGGAATCAATGGCATTTTACTGTCATAAAAAAAATTGTACCTGTACCGTCTCTGAGAAACTGGATTTTTACCCTAAAAAGTTTCTTGTCTTTACAAAAAAAATTAAATGAAGCAGGAAAAATTATTTTGGTCCACGAAACATAAATCAAGATCCAGTAGAAAATTTTTTCGGATCAGGTAGAAGTCATGGTGTACGTAACTTAAATCCAACCACAGTAGCTTTTACTAGTTCGTGTAAGGTTCTTACAATTAACAATTGTGTTTCTCACCATACAGTGGGGTTTAATTGTGAGAAGTAAGATACAGTTGGTGCCTTAGATGATCTTCAGCATTTAATTACTGGCCAGGATGATTTAGGAACCGCCCCTCTATAACCCGAACCTTGTTTGACTTTTCTTTCTCTTCCTGCCTCTGTTCCAACCATGAGGAGTGGTCGAATTTCACGGTGCACACGGGTCTATATCACGGGTTATTTAGGGAAAAAACTGCATAAATTTATTAAAGATTGTCCAGTTTGCCTCCGTAATTGGCCAGTCACCTCTGAATGCGACACTCAGGACGCAGATTTTATTGATGCTCGTGATTATAGACCTGGTGCATTATTTCGACCTAACAGTTTTTTTCCATGGTTTCAAAATTTTACGGATGGTTTAAAAATTTTAAACAGATTTGTTACAGAATAGGCATGATTGTTATTTACTTAAAATACTTAATTAAGTATATCTACTGAATGAGGTAGATATAAATACATATTATAATAAAATATTTAAGTTTTTTTGACTAATATTAATTGATTTAATATTTTTTACTTTAAATGTCTGATGGAAGAAAAAGGTTGTCAGGTGCTGAATATCGGAAAAGAAAATTGGAAAAAGAAAAAAACATAAGACAAGTGACCACCCAGATCACAACATTTTTTACTCCGACTCCAACTAGTACCATGCCATCATCAGTATCTCCAAATAATAAGACACCCAAATTATCGAATACAAGTGGAGATCATAATGTAGAAGAACAAGAGGTCAATCAAATTACTGAAAATCCTGAGGAATTGTGTTTGAAGTCACCATCTCCACCTCCACCTCAAGAGTATTGTGGATCCGATTCATCTTTACCAGAAGATATAGAGGGTAATTCTGATAAACATTTTCGAGAAGGAATTTCACATGATCCCCAACAAGAAAGCGATATTGATCTTAGTGATCCAGCCAAAAGGCCTCAAATAATAACTGATTCTGTTAGAATGTCACTAATTGACATTAGCCCTATTCAGTGTTCAGATGTTAATTTTCCAAAAGATTATAATAACCGATCATTTCCCATTTTATATTTCAGTAAAAAATTTATTAATGGAGAGAAAATTTATAGAAATTGGTTAATATATTCAAAATCAATAAATTCAGTATTTTGTTTTTGTCACCCCCTGCAATCCCTATACCCCGACTAATCCACCCCTCAGTCCACTACCCCCAACGCCTTATTGCCTCAAGAGAAAGCGTTTGGAGTTTTAGACTGTTTCCTCTAGCGATATACTTTGGTACTTATTTATTATCATTATTGTTTTTTATTTTATTTTTATTCTTGTCATGTTTATTCACATTATTTATCTATTACATTTTTCACTGTTTAAATTACCGTTTGCTTGTTTAGTTCATCTATTTTTGTCAATACATGCCTAAATCCATACTTATTTGTATTATTTGTAAAATACCCTATTTTACACGTTTTCAGAGAGGTTTACTTAGGTACCCGAGCTCTTCAAGCCGAGCCAGCATATTGTTCTCTACTAGGTTGAGCTAAGTAGGGTAAAGTGTTTACGGGTGATACGAGGGAGAAATTGCACGACTTCTCTTAAGTCTCACGGCGGTAGGGACCTGTGGACCTCTTCCGATGCCCCTCCCCGTAACAAGGCACTTCCATCAATCAAGCTACCAGAGATGGAGAAATGTGTAAAAAATAAATGTAGAATTTTAAAACGAGTAACCTGTACATCAAATATTAATTATTTGCTTATTGCGGATGACACACGTGGTACATCAAATACTGATGAATTTTTCATTGCGGATGACACACCTGGTACATCGAACATTAGAAAAATCAGCCCTGCGTTATGAATAGTAAAGACTGTAATTCCGCAGGAGATGAACCAACTTCTGCTTTGTTTATAAGAATGAATTTCTTGATGCTGAAGCACTAATTACGCTAGTAAAAAGTAATAAATTGGAGCAGTTTGTTGAAGAAACTTCAACGAAGGATGTAGCGGTGCAAATAAGAGTTAGTTAGTTAGTTAGTTAAAATTTTTGGCGCACAGCAACAAAGGCTATTTGCGCCTAACGCAGCCCATTTAAATGACTAGACTATATTTTAAAAACAATATATTAAACAATAAATAAATAGCTAAAATCATTCAAAACACGCATACTCAATAAAAGAAATCTTGCACTGACAGACACAAATAAATAATATAAAAAGTCTGTTCGAAAATTTGAACAGACTCAGGGTGATGGTAAGAGGCTGTAAAGGGGCCAATTACCATCGAATATCACAGTCAATAACTAGAAACACATTAAAATAAGGTGCAAGACTTCACACATAAAACAATAAGTTCGATTCTCTCAGGAAGAGTATCAGCCTGTCCATGAGTACCCTGTCGTCACCTAAAGCAACTGACAGGTCATAGCACAGGCCTAACCTCTCCCTGACATCCTCGAACTGTACACACTCAGTTAAAAAGTGTAACACAGACAAATCTGTGTTACACGTCTCACAGATAGGGGACTCTTCTCCTCGAAGGAGGTGTCCATGGGTCCACCAACAGTGACCTATACGGAGGCGTGTGATGGCGGTTTCCTCCCTGCGGTTAATCCTGCAGGAAGAACCCCATGGTTTAACGTCTCCCTTAATCTGTCGCAACTTAACGTTCTGTGTGCGGCTCCACTCATGTTGCCACAAGTCTAAAACCAGATGTTTCAGATGACTCTTTGCGTCATCTGGAAAAACAAAACTCACATCAATCATAGGTCTGTAAGAGGCGGCTTTTGCAGCTGCATCTGCCGCTTCATTGCCTTTAATACCAACATGTCCCGGTATCCAAAACAGCTCTACCCTCACATTCTGGGCATTCAGATTGTGGAGTAGCAACCGGATCTTTAGTACAAGAGGATGCTCTGGATCTGGATCTTGGATACTGTTTAGAGCGCTCAGCGAGTCCGTCAAGATAACACTTGACCGACTTTGCTCTGACGAAACAAAACACAGGGCCTTGAAAATAGCATACAGCTCAGCAGTGTACACACTCGTTATAGAGTGCAGACGGTACTGAAACTGTTGGCGTGGATTCAAAACAACGAACGCACACCCAACCCTGGTTCCGGATTTTGATCCGTCAGTAAAAATGACAGTATCCTCGAACCTAGGGACCAGTGTTCTTTGTAACTCATGTTGGTATTCGATAGGCAACGTAGTATCTTTATCAAACCTAGTTAATGTGAGGTTCACAAGTGGACGCGGTAGCGTCCATGGTGGAACAGCACACAAAACGAAACTTGCCATTTCAGGCATATTAAAATCAATATCGCCCAAAATGTCGAAAGTCCTCAGACCAAAAGGCCTATTGGCTCTTGGTTTTCTGTCATATATTTCTGTATGCCTATTTTGTAGAATAGGGTCATACGCGGGATGATCTGGCTTGGCACTGAGTGCAGCCATATACCGCAAGGATAGAATTTTACGACGATTGTACAGTGACGGTTCGCCTGCTTCACACAGCAGGCTTAGTATTGGACTGGTGCGAAATGCACCTGTGGCCAATCTAACCCCAGTGTGATGTACAGTGTCAAGAATTCTTATCTCTTGGTGTTTAGCTGACCCATAAGCTAGACATCCATAGTCCAGCTTAGAGCGCACTAGAGAACGATATAAACGCAACATGACAGTGCGGTCTGCACCCCATGTCTTGTGACTGAGGACCCGCAACAAATTGAGCGACTTTTGGCATTTTTTCTTGACAGACAAAAAATGTGCCCGCCAAGTTAGACGACTGTCAAAAACGAGACCCAGAAATCTGGCAGTATCGGTAAATGGTAACTGTGCTCCATTTAGCGTGAGTGTAGGGTTGGGATGGACACCCCTTTTCCTACAAAAATGGACACACACAGTTTTGCTGGTCGAGAATTTGAAGCCATTTTCGGTTGCCCATGTATCGAGACGATTGATGGTCAGCTGGAGCTGACGTTCGATTGTACTAGTCTTTTGTCCGGCGACAAAGATACCAATGTCGTCGACAAATATCGAACTCTGTACAGGCAATCGAATACATGAAGCTGCACCGTTAATGGCGATCAAAAATAGCGTAACGCTCAGTATGGAGCCCTGTGGGACCCCATTGTCCAGTGCGAACATTTGTGACAGGGTATTTCCGATCCGCACCCTGAAGCGCCGGTTCGACATGAAGTCTTTTATAAAGAACATCAAGCGTCCCCGGAGACCCCAGGAATGCAGGGTACGGAGAATCCCAAAAATCCATGCAGTGTCATAGGCTTTCTCAATATCGAAAAACACAGCTACCAGGTGTTTGTTTTCAACGAAAGCATTCCTGATAGCTGTCTCTAGTCTGACCAGATGATCTGCTGTTGAGCGGTGACGGCGAAAGCCGCACTGTGTGTTGGCCAGCAAGTCGTTAGATTCTAAAAACCAAATCAGACGCTTGCTGATCATTCGCTCCATGAGCTTGCAGAGACAACTGGTCAGTGATATTGGTCTATAGCTAGAGGGCAAGTGTTTATCTTTCCCGACTTTGGGGATAGGAATTATATGAGATTCCTTCCACTTGGTCGGGCACTTGCCCTCAGTCCATATCCTATTATAGACATTCAAAAGCCTAGACTTAGATGGTTCTGGAAGATTTCGGATCATACAATAATGTATCGCATCTGGACCAGGAGAGCTATCCTTACACTTTGACATCGCGCTATCTAGCTCTTCACGAGAGAAAAGCAGGTTGTATACCTCGTCATTCTTCGAAAAGAAATTTAGAGGTATAGATTCGAGGCCTGCTTTACGAGTTAGAAACTCGGGTGGATAATGTTCAGAGCTAGAATTGAACGCAAAATTAGATGCCAAAGTGTTAGCAATTTCGACCGCTGAGGTAACTACGTTACCATTTACCGATAGACCAGCAATGGCTGTAGCTGTATTTAGACCGGAGATTTTCCGGACCTTCTCCCAAACTTTGGCCACTGGAGTGGCAACTGTAACGGTGCATACGTATTTGCGCCATGATTCGCGCTTGCTTTCTTTCACAATCCTCTTAGCACGAGCTTTCGCTCGTTGGAAGGCTATCATGTTTGTCTCTGTTGGACAACGACGGAATGTATTGAAGAGGTGTCTCCTTTCACGTAGCGCCAAGTCGCATTCCTCGTTCCACCAGGGAACGGGAACTCGACGGGGCTGAGTGGATGACAGCGGTATGCTGCTTTCAGCCGCGCTCGTGATGGAATCCGTGAAATGATTCACCTCTTCGTCTACGCTCAAGTTCGGAATATCCTCGTGAGAGAATGATTCTGCGAACTTGGTCCAATCTGCTTTCCGAAGAACCCACTGTGGCCAGCGGGATTCGGTAACAGTATTGAACAGAGGCCTTAAGAAGATTGGAAAGTGATCACTACCGCACAGGTCGTGATGCACGTCCCATTTGAACAACGGAGCGATGGCTCCTGAAACGACGCTAAGATCTATGGCACTGAATGTACCCGTTGCTGCACAGAAGTGCGTGGGTCTGCCGTCGTTCAAAAAGCTCAAACTCAAATCGTTCAACATAGTCTCCAGGTGACGTCCCCGTCGATCGTTCCGCACCGATCCCCAACATACATTGTAGGCGTTAAAATCGCCTAGTAGTATGAAGGGTGGTGGGAGTTGATCGATGATGTTCACGACATCTCGGATGTCAGTTCGAACACCAGGGGGAAGGTAGATAGAACAAATCGTCACCTGGAGGGGAAGTGCAACACGAACTGCTACGACCTGCAACTCAGTGTCAATGTCTACAGGATTGTGGTACAATGTGTCTCTAACGAGAATTGCCACGCCGTCACATGCTCTTGCCCCCGTAAGGAAATCCGTGCGAAACACGGAGTATCCTCGAGGAGAGAATGTGTCGGTTTCCGTGAAATTTGTTTCCTGCAGACAAACACACGAAGGCGCTAAATTGGAGAGTAACAGTCGCAGTTCTTCGTAGCGCTGATATACACCGTTACAGTTCCACTGGATTAGTGGACCAGTCATTTTTGTTTAGGGGAGTTACCCCGCAACCTAATGATCTTTGGTTTACCCTTAGGTTGCGGGTCAACAGCCATTTTCTCGGCCACGGTTTCACTTGTTTGTCCAGGTGCCTTGGTGGACACACTGGACTCCTTTTTTGATTGTTTGGTTCTCACTGGTATCCAGTGAGAACCAACGGATCCCTTATCAGTCTCCTTTTCAGGAGTGACTGATGAGGGCTTTGTAGAAGCGACCCTTGTCTGATCGCTTCTAATTTGTGGAGAAGACTGTGGGGTCTTCTCCTTAGGTGGTTGGGAGAACTGAGGTTGAGTGCGTTCTCCTTTAGGGGAGGGGGATTTATTCAGACCCGATCCCCCAGGTTGTGGGGTCTGAACATTGGTCTCTGGGACCAATACCACCGTTTCTCTAGCAGTATTTGTACAAACTGTCACTGCTGCTGCAGTTGTCGGGCGAGGCACTAACTCTGTCTGAGTTTGGACACTTGCAGTTCGTTTTGCGGCCACTTGTGCGAAAGATTTCGCAAAAGTAACCGGCGCACTCTCTTTGTATTTCCTTTTGGCGTCGAAATACGGTATCTTGTCCTGCGTTTTTATTACCTGTATTGCCTTTTCCTCTAAGTACGTTGGGCAATGGCGTGAAGTAGATGCATGAGCACCTTTACAATTCACGCAGTGTGCCGCGTTTGGACAGGTATCAACATCATGTTGGTCCTGTCCGCAGTTGGCACAGATGGACTGTTTGCCACAACGAACTGAGGTGTGACCGTAACGCTGGCACTTGTAGCATCTCATCGGATTGGGGTAGTAGGGGCGAACGTTACAAACGCTGTACCCCACCCTTACCGATGTTGGACACCTTGTGCCAGCGAAGGAAACCACCATAGAGATCGAAGGCTTGCCGTTCCGGGGGTTGAGCTTCCTGCATTCGACGACACCTTGCGATGTCATTTCCTGCACAAACTCTTCCTCCGTAACATAAGCAAGGTCGCGATCCGTTACGACGCCTTTCGAGGTATTCAGGGCCTTATGCGGCTGAACTGAAATTCCAAACTCACCAAACTTGACACATTTCTGTAATGTTGACGACGCCTCAGTCTCTGCTTCGACAAGCAGTGTACCGTCCGACAACTTTCGCACCGATTTTATTCCAGTAGAGCACGTATCTCTCAATGTTCGGGCAACAAAGAAGGGGGACATCTCTTTGAAAGACTTACCCTCTTCTTGAACCTTTACGACGAGAAATCGTGGTACTGGCGCACAAAACTCAACATTTCTTTTACCTTCTACCTTCTTGGCAGCTGGCCTAACACATCCCTCGTCGGATGACTGAGCATCACGACGAGGTCTCTTGTTTGATTTTTTACGGAGTTTACTCTCACTATTGGCGGAATTTAAAGAATTTTTATCCCTCCGGGTAGACGCCATACCCGTATATTAAGTTTCATCACCCTGCCATGCCCACCCACCAGGGAGCCCCACACAGGGGACGTTGGCCGCAAACCGGCTCATTGCGCCAGACATGTCAGGATGATATAGCATCGGAGGAAGTAGTCACGGGCTGCTCGACCCGCTCGAGAACCAGTAGTCGCCAACTCTGGAACCGGGCGAGCTGCAGCCGCTCCCACAGACCCCCGAATACTTGTCTAGTGGCACGGCATTACCCCGGCATCCACGATACAGTAGTGGAGCCACTCTATTCATGAACCGTGACACCAGCCGATTGACTGAGCTGACCAGACTCAGCCTCCCGTTTTACCGAATCCGAGGCCAAAGAAGGCGTGTTGGGATCGTACTGTCCGCGGGCAGCAGTCTCCCTCAACCGACCAGGACCCTCTTCTCCGGCGTTACGGGTCTCCACGCACGGCAAACACGCGGGTAGGAATTTAAGTGGGAGATCAAAGAGACAACAGATAAGCCTATTCCTACAATCGGCTTCTCTGAACTGTCTCCTCCCAAATGATATGTGATTCAGGGTACGTGGGATCATCAGGCCCAAAAGCTCTATATGGTCAGGTGATGCGACCATTATGAACTTCCCTTGCGTGATTGAGGGTACGCGGGATCATCAGGCCCGAAAGCTCGACAAATGGCCAGGTGTTATGGCCATTATGAACTTCCCCTGCGGGGGGTGCAAATAAGAAGTGGAGATATAGGACTCTTTCGTTACGCCTACAAAAACTAACAAACAATAAAATACACAAACCTAACTGGCAAGTTTTGAAATGTTAGAAACAATTATTGCGATATATTCAGATGTGTTTCCACACAAATTAAAAGACAGAGTATACCAATAATGGAAAAGGTAATTTTAACATTTATGAAGTTAAAGTTAAATATAAAGTTTGTTGTTTTGTCAATTTTGTTTAAAACTACGAGTTTATCAGCACAAACTTGTAAAAATGTACTCAACAAAACTATAGATAAGATAGCATATATCCTAGAACCACGTAATAGATTGGCCATCAAGAAAAGAATGTTTACAGAATATGTCAATTTAGTTCTCTGACTTTATCAATGTAAAAGTAGTGTAGGACTGTGAGGAAATTGTAATTCAAAAACCAAAATGTCTCTGTAACGTATGTAATGTTAGTAACTGTGAAGCTTGCGGAATTGCTATAAACCCCAACAAATGCCAACAGAATGGAGGTGATGTCTGTAGATTTTTCGGACCACCGCCTCCTACCACGAATGGAAAAACTTACCTGCACATTTTAAGACATTTGGTAACATAATAAGAGTAGAAGACTTTTAACACATTTATGAGCGTTTGAATTTTTAGACTGTTTCCTCTAGCGATATACTTTGGTACTTATTTATTATCATTATTGTTTGCTATTTTATTTTTATTCTTGTCATGTTTGTTCACATTATTTATCTATTTAATTTTTCACTGTTTAAATTACCGGTTGCTTGTTTATACTTATTTCATACTTATTTGTATTATTTGTAAAATAATCTATTTTACACGTTTTCAGAGAAGTTTACTTAGGTACCCGAGCTCGTACATCGAACATTAGAAAAAATCAGCCCTGCGTTATGAATAGTAAAGACTGTAATTCCGCAGGAGATGAACCAACTTCTGCCTTGTTTATAAGAATGAATTTCTTGATGCTGAAGCACTAATTACGCTAGTAAAAAGTAATAAAATGGAGCAGTTTGTTGAAACTTCAACGAAGGATGTAGCGGTGCAAGTAAGAATTGGAGACATAGGACTCTTTCGTTACGCCTACAAAAACTAACAAACAGTAAAATACACAAACCTAACTGGCAAGTTTTGAAATGTTAGAAACAATTATTGCGATATATTCAGATGTGTTTTCACACAAATTAAAAGACAGAGTATACCAATAATGGAAAAGGTAATTTTAACATTTATGAAGTTAAAGTTAAATATAAAGTTTGTTGTTTTGTCAATTTTGTTTAAAACTACGAGTTTATCAGCACAAACTTGTAAAAATGTACTCACCAAAACTATAGATAAGATAGCATAAATCCTAGGACTGTGCGGTAATTGTAATTCAAAAACCAAAATGTCTCTGTAACGTATGTAATGTTAGTAACTGTGAAGCTTGTGGGATTGCTATAAACCCCAACATATGCCAAAATAATGGAGGTGATGTCTGTAGATTTTTCGGACCACCGCCTCCTACCACGAATGGAAAAACTTACCTGCACATTTTAAGACATTTGGTAACATAATAAGAGTAGGAGACTTTTAACACATTTATGAGGTTCTATCCTGAAATAAGAAAGAATTGACACTAACAAGACGACCGTCGAAATCAGAGAAAAAGACGGTCCACTACTCCGACTATGGACCATGCCCAAATTGCAGATTTTTGCTTAAAAAGGATTTGTGGCACCACATGGTGTACAATTGTACCACAAAATATTTAAGTAATAACTTAGCAGTAAAAGAAAAATAAACCTTGTTTGTGGAATTGTAATTGCAATATTTGTTCTGTTGAATTACATTGGTGACGAGCCAACGTTGGTTCGGTCGTCCATCGGTTTTATGTCTGTTAAAGACATTTGTATTGGTGAGCCAGTTTAGGGCGTACCATTGAGATTCACACGGGATTCGCTTAGCGGAAAATTAGTTTGTTTATATTTGCGGTATAATATACCGCTCTGGTTTATCCAGGAGATCACTCAACGGTTAGTGTTGTAGAAAGAACAGTAAACTTGCTCCACGTGGAGTTGTGCAATACTTGGTTCCTGTTTGGGAAATATTTTGGACGTGACTTAGAGTTCACAGATCAGGACCGAATCAGATCTAGTAACGTTGAATAAAGGGAAAATCGTTGTTGTTAATGCGCCTGTCGGATTGTTCTTGAGAAAAGTAGGAGTTGTCTTAGTGGACCTGTCAGTTGGTTGTCGTTTTGAAAAATCCCGTATTTTTCTGTATTTTCCATCCCGAGATGTTATAGATAGCAATATTGGTATTGTAGTTATTATTGCGTTGTAGTTACGCTTTGTATTTTAGAGTTTGTAGTAAGGTAGGTAGAGGTGAGCGTAGGACAGTTAGGTCCAGCGATACGCGTGTCAGTTAGGTTTTTGTGAGATAGATTCCCTTCGTGTATGATTTTGTTTAGATTGTGAGTGCGTCGGATAGGAATAGCTAGTTAGCATTTTGTATAAAGTTAGTATAGGAAATAGTGGAACCAAACCTTTTTGTAGGGCGCCGACTGCCGTTGGCTTTTCGAGTAGCTTGTCCGCAGTTTGGGCGACGTCCAACCTACCCCTCCGTGGCTTGTTGGCGATGGTACCCGTCTGTGCCGTGTTAGCACTTTAACCCCTTATCTTGGTTGCCTGCTGTTTGCAGCAACTACCCTTGCCTCCCGTGGCCGTTATCCGCGTCTTTGCAAACGCCACCCCTAATTATTAGCAGTTCCGCGAGTTCCACTATATAGGATTTAAGTAGAATAGCTTTGTAAATAATTAATGTATAGGTTTTGAAGTGCTTGTTTAGTATGCATGCAGTTTAGTATAAAGATACGGGGTCTTTAGAGACCCGCGTCTATTTTTTAAGCAAAGAGGGAGTTGTTACGGACTGATCTGGTTGACACTGATCACTTTAAAATCTATCTTATGAATCTATCTTACCTTACGTACTTAAATTTATTTACACGTATAATAGGATGCAGTATTGTATATTTTTGAAACCAACTGACTAGGGAGTCCTGACAACCTACTTAAGGGACAGCAATTATCACAACGGGGACCTTTATTAACATCGGAAGGCAAAACTCCGCTGTAAATTTCAACAACTTTTAGGTTTCAGCATTTCCCAAAGTGTGGGTCGCGACCCGGCAACAGGTCGCAGATAAATTTTGCCGGGTCGCGAAAAAAATTGTAAAAACACAAAAAAGATTGTTTTTGTACACATTATTTTTTTTTACGTCAGTTAGTCACTAGAATAGTGTGTATTTGTGCTCTTTATTGCTATACTATATTCTTTATTACTATACTATACTCTTTATTACTATTTATTACTCTTTATTACTATAAAGCTACTGCTTTACCGCTCGCAACCGCACGTTGTACTGCTAACGTTGCTAGGTTACGTCTTCCCTTTTCCGCGCATGCACCTTTCTTGTTGTCCATACGCTGTTGCTTGCGCATATATGCGAATTATTCCGTTTTCGCCATTCTAAATATTGCCTTTTCCAGTACGTGCGCCACGAACTCACGTGTGTCAAAAGAAGCTAATTTGAAAATAGTGATTATTATTAATTAGTAATAGCAACTTCATATTGGTAAGTAATAAAAATTATTTTTCTTATAAATCATCACTAAAAAAAAAATCTTTTTATTAAAGTTTCCAACAAAACCAGAAATTTAAATGATGATCAACCAAGTACGAGCAAAGCTAAACATCATGATCATGAAGATACTTTGCCTGAAGCCCCTAAAGCAGATATACCGCGCCGAAACAATAAGCGTAAAGCTAATTGGACTCGCAAATATTGTGACGAATATTTACGGTTTGGGTTGATTGCCGGGGGCAGTCAAAATAATTTGCCGCTATGTGTTATTTGCAATGAGCAACTTGCAAATGAAAGTATGAAACCGTCAAAGTTGAAACGGCATTTAGACACACTTCATTCTGAGTACTCTGATAAGCCAATTAACTTTTTTGCTGATGAGAACAAGGAATTAATTTACTAATTAATTGCTACTCAAAAAACAAAAAATGAAAAATGCACTCTTTCCTCACCAGTCGAATAAAAACCTCACTTTGACATCTTTTGAAATTTCCAAATTAATAGCTGAGACTGGGTATCCTCATAGTGCTGGAGAAAAATTAATACTTCCCACTTTAAAAATTGTCGCAAATAATTTATCAAGGAATCAAGGAAAAAAGTTTATTTTCAGCGATACCATTATCAAATAATACAGTTAAATGGAGAATTGACGATTGCGTGAAACATTTAGAAGAACTGGTTGCTAACGTAAAAAAAGCAATTTTTTTCCTTGCAATTAGATGAAAGCACAGATATCGAGGATAATGCAAATCTAATGTATTTTATCAAATATATTGACGAAGACACCATACAAAATTTTTTTTTGTTTTGTAAAAGACTACCGACAAGAACGACCTCAGATAATATTTTTAAGCTTACCAATGATTTTGTCACTGGTCACGGTATTTATTGGATGAAATTTGTTGGTCTAAGTACCGACGGAGCACGTGCAATGGCAGGCTGTCATAAAGGTGTGTTTAAACAAATTCAAGAATTAGCCATTAATTGTGTATGGGTGTATTGTAGTATCCATAGACAAGCGTTGGTAGTAAAACGCATGCCTTTAAATTTAAAGATGATTTTGGAAAAATGTGTAAAGTTTGTAAACTACATAAAATCTAGTCCATAAAATAACAGAATTTTTACCGAATTATGCAAGGAAATGGGGAGTGCTCATAAACACGTCCTTTTGTATTGTAGTTCACGATGGCTTTCGAAAGGAAACGTTTTAAAACGTCTATTTGAGCTAAAAGACGAAACTTTGGTATTTCTGAATGAACACCCACCATCTAAAAAATTGATGTGAAGTGTGAATTTTCACACATTTCAGGGTTTTGCAGGTATTTAGTAAGTGAATGATGATTATTTGGGGTGCCAAAACAAATTTTATGACAAAATATTTTTTTATGAATTTTAATTCGAATGCCTATTACCATTATTTAAGTTTTTAAAGATGTGCAGTACTTTTTTTTTTTATATATCAAGGTTCATTAAGATTTTGAAAATTGCGCCTATGGCTTCCATTGGTTGTTTTTAGTCATAGCTCCTCCCCTTTGATTTCGTGTACATTCAAATATATAATTAAATTATAATTTCAACAATTTCCACTGGTTATTAAATTTACGCTATTAAAAATTAAATGCAACAATTGCCAAAATATAATTAAAATTTTGAAAAAATAATTTAAACAATATAAAAATGCAAAAAATAAATAAAAAATAATATTGTCTCCTCACGTAGGACTCGAACATGAGTCCGATTACGAATTCTTGGAAAGAACGCAAGTATCTTAGCCACAGCACCAAGAAACACGTTACTGTTTAGCGTATTATATAACTATAAGTTGTCAACATTATTAGCAAAAAAACACAAAAAATGCTTTTTTTTCCAAAAACATAATCTGATCAAAAATTCCTGTTGAACTATTCCGGTTCACACCAATGTACATTACTTAGAATTTTTTCAGATTTTTAGTTTAAACCATCTGGGCTACAGGGTGTGGGACAAAATTTTTTTTGCACAATATTGGCAAAAATCGCTTCAAAATAATTTATTTTGGAAAAATAAAAATTTGATCGTTAATCCACGTACCAAGGGCTTTCATTTGATACCCTACTCAGAATTCAAAAAAAATTTTTTTTTTTTCGATGAGCACATATTTGTTTATATTTTTAGGCCGATATGTTTTTTAGATGTTTTGGTATTTTTCCTATGTGCGGGTCAACGAGTTGTATAAGCATGCCAAATTTCAACTCTATAGGTTTAGCCGTTCGGCTACAATTTTTACCGAACAGACAGACAGACAGACAGACAGACAGACAGACAGACAGACAGACGACAAAATGACGGTATAAGGGTTTTTTGGTCATACCTACAAAACCCTAAAAAGATGCTATTTTTCCATTTAAGGATAGATTCCACGATTTGAAGTGTTTATTAAAAGTAGCTTATTTGTGTGACATATTTGCTACATTCAATGAATTGAATTTAAATTTACAAGGCTTTGGTTTAAAATTTTCAAAGTATCGGAAAAAGTCGCTGCAATAATTAAAAAAATGACTGTGGAAACAACGACTTTCGAATGGAAATTTTAAATCTTTTGAAACCTTACATAAATTTATTGAAACCCATGCGAACTATGATGAAGAAGATTTACATCTAGAAACACTATCATTTTCAATTCAAGAACATCTTTCAGAGCTAATAAATAATTTTAAATACTACTTTCCGGATATTCCTTCAAATAATATGTGGATTAAAGATCCATTTTCTGTCGAAATTGAAAAGGAAGAGGTGTTTAATCTTAGTGAACAAGAAGTTGATAATTTAATTGAAATTTCATGCGACACAGATCTTAAAAAAGTGTTCAAATTGTACCACTAATTAATTTTTGGTTGCGCTCTCAAAAAGAGTATCCAAGCGTAAGCGAAAAATCGATATAATTTCTAATGCCTTTTGTCACCACTTATACGTGTGAAGCTGCGTTCTCAGCCTTAGTGTACTTAAAAAATAAGTATCGAAACAGATTGAATGTCGAACCTAATTTGAGAATAAAATTAACATCGTTACCTCTTAAATTTTTATGTGATGACAAACAACATCATCCTTCGCACTAAGGACAAAATATGTGAAACAAAGTTTACTTCATTTAATAAACTTTAGTAAATGAATATAATTGTTAATTTTTTAATTATTAATATTTTTCTTATATAATTATTGTGCAATTTTTGTGTATGAAACTTGATTTTTATCAAAAAATAAAATTTGTTTTGTAAATAAATGTTTTTTTTTTTATTAGGTGGGTTGCGAAAAATTTTAAAACCACGTACCGGGTCGCGGTCAAAAAAGTTAGGGAACCGCTGGGTTTTGTTGTGTAGTTTTGACATCTCGAAATAACCAACTGTTTGATGTTTTGGAGTATAAGAGCTTCGTTTAAACCTGGAAATACAACAGATAGCGTGTGGAATATCGTGGAATGTGGTACTTACTTTGTTTACGTAGACTCTAGTTAGTATATGTCAGGTACTTTTTTAAAGAAAACGTCGAGGAAGAATTGTTATTTTGTCGTCCTTTGAAAGACCATACTAGAAGGAAAGATATATTGTAAAGTTGACGAATTTTTTAAAACTGAAGGTTTAGAATGGAAAAATTGCTGTGGAGCATGCACAGATGGTGCAAAAGCAATGACGGGCAAAAATATTGGTTTTAAATCATTTTTTTAAGCTGCTTATTATGATCATATAACTTTTACTCACTGCCTTATTCATCGAGAGGCCCTTGCGGCAAAAAAAATTAGCACCAGATTTGAACGATGTGCTTCAGGATGCTGTTAAGATTATAAATTTTATTAAGAGCTTATTTATACCCTTAACAGTCGTTTATTTTCAAATCTCTGTAAAGATACGGATTTCCACTATACAAATTTATTATTACATGCAGAAGTACGATGGATATCAAGAGGTCAAAGTTTAAGAAGATTATTGTTATTAAAGGACGAAATCGAAATATTTTTAACCGAACAAAAATGTGATCTTGCTGCTTTATTTCAAAATGACCTATGGCTATCCAAGCTGTGTTATTTGACAGATAATTTGAGAAATTAAACGATCTCAATTTGTCTCTTGAAGGAAAAAATTGCAATATATTTACTTCGAATGATAAAATTGAAAGTTTTATTAAAAATATCAACATTTGGAAAAGTAGGGTAGAAACGGATTCGTTCGAAATGTTTTCCAGTATCACTATACAATTTTATAATCGAGAAAAATCATTGTTAAACTTTTATCGCAAAAAATATTATAGGTCACTTAAAAGCGCTAGAAACACAGTTTCGTAAATATTTTATATCAAATGTTGATTTCAAAAAGTTATCTTGGATTCAAAACCCATTTTTGATTAGCTTGAGTGAGATTGATCACCTGCCATATAAAGCTCAAGAGGAATTTGCTGAGCTTTCGAGTGACCCAAACTTAAAAAGTTTTTCCAAAAAAGCCCTCGACTTAATTCTGGATCGGCACTAGAACTGAATTTACCACAATCTTTGATATGGCATTAAATGTTCTTCTGCCATTTAACACCACATATTTATGTGAAATTACTTTTTCAGCTTTAACACATATTAAATTCCAATATCGTTCATCGCTAAAAAATGTTGAAGAGATTTTACGTTCAGCAGTGTCAAATATTGCACCAAGATTTAATTTGTTATGCAGTAAAAATCAAGCACATTATCATTTAAAAAAATGTTTCTTTAATTTTTGTATACTTAACCACTTAACGACTGCGCTCGAATACATTCGAACGGACTAATAAATATGAGCGAAAATATATTTTGCTCATTATTCCCTTTTATTTATGTTATTGCAAAAAATGCTATTTTGATGAAAAATAGCGCATATAATTTTTGTAACAATAATAAATACTCCTACAATTTTATAACATTTTGTGCAATGTTTAATTTTATATTTTTGTATGTTTATAAACAAATACTTAAACTTTTTTTTATATTTATGTATATTGTTACCTAAGCAATAAATCATCATAAAATATTTATATATTTTTATTTTATATTTACCTGGGGTCGCGAACAAATTCATATCATAATTGGGGTCGTGAATGAAAAAAGTTTAAGAAGCCCTGATGTAGAGAATAAATATCTTCAGGGATATTTATTTTTCTTTTGACACTAGACAGATGTGCAATTTCTGCTGTGTCTACAACTGGGTTCGTCCGGTGCACGAGTGGCAGCGGCTTAACTAGGGGAAACAATGCGGTAATTAAAAACCACGGCAAAATTAGGAACTGGCCTTTTAAGTTCTGAGCTGTTCAAGTGAACAGATGGGTTGATCGTAGCAGCAATTGACGCCTATGGGCAAGTTATTATCCGTGAACATGGAAGGAATACACGGATACGCTGATGCGGAAAGTTGCTGGGGGAGTTGATTGTTTTACGAGAAAATACGGATTCGACTGGAGGAAGATTTTTTCTATGATCAATCTACAGAACTTAACCTTCATCCAGGCGCGCGGACGATAGTTTACCGTCACATTCATGAAAACGCGGGTAACGACTACCCATGGATGTGTAGGGGAGTGGGAGGGACTTGTATCCCTAGTTACTATGCCTAACACTAGATGTCAGAATCATTCTTCCTACTTTCCACAGTTTTTCGTATCAGTGATAGGTAAACATTGGACAGTGATTGCTGACGGTAGATTACCGCATCGGAGCAAAATGTAAGTACCGATTTAATATTTTTCATAGGTATATTGAATTTATTTGCCCTAATCTAAGTTTCCACTGTTCTGCATCTTATCAGCTTCTCATCACTACATATCTAACTGAACCTTATCAATCTCAAGGCCCATAAAGCAGCATAAGAATAAAACAAACAAAAAAACATTTCATGTATTTATTTTATTGTATAATAGGTATTATTTTTCCTCTTTTTTCGATGCTTACTGTATTGTTCTCATTTCACAGGGCATGTTTCTTATTTACTGATAAAATTTTGCCTCGTGCTTTCAATGATTTGGAGGCAGAATCGGATAAAGAACGGGATATTCAACAGGAAGAGCAATGTGACAATCCAGACGATATCGATTTTGAACCACAACCTATCCAAGAAGATGAACACTACAATCACTCCGAGGAAGAATTAGATACTGCAATTGATGAAGAAGACCAGGAGATGGAAGGTTTGGAGTTTTACATTGGCAAGGATGGAGAAACGATTTGGTCCAACAAACCTCTTTCACAAACATCAAAAACTAAATCAAAAAACATTTTAAAAACTCTTCCTGGCCCCAAGGAACAAGCTAAGAACTGTAAAACAAAGCTCGAATGTTTCCTCTAAATATTTTCTTTAGAAATTATAGATGACATTGTTAAAAACACTAATATTTATATTGCTCAAAGAAAGGTTGAAAGAGATCGGTTGCCTGGCACTCCAGTACGAGATAGGGATTACAAACCCACCTCAAGATCGGAAATAAAAGCTGTCTTCGGGGCATTGTTCCTTATTGCCATAAACCGTGAAAACCGTGCTGATTTCTCTGAGTGTTTTACTACAAACGGAACAGGGCTCATGACTTTGCGCGGTAATTTTAGCAAACGTAGATTTCGGTTTTTTTTTTAGATCTCTTCGTTTTGACGATGTTGCAACTCGTGAATAGCGATCTACAACTGACAAATTAGCTCCGATTCGAAATTTTCATTCGTCCTTTATAGATAATTGTCAAGGAGCATATAATGTTGGTGAATGTGTGACCATCGACGAAATGCTAGTGGCTTTTCGTGGCCGTTGTAGTTTTATTCAATACATGGCCCAAAAGCCGGCCAAGTATGGCCTGAAACTTTATTCCTTGTGTGATTCACAAACATATTACACATACAACATGATTATTTATTGTGGAGTACAAAAACCTGGGCCCTACGTCACCTCCAACAAGCCTTTAGACATTGTCAAAAATTTGTTAGTTAGTTAGTTAGTTGAAATTTTTGGCGCACAGCAACAAAGGCTATTTGCGCCTAACGCAGCCCATCTAAATGACTAGACTATATATTAAAAATAAAAATTTAGACAATAAATAAATAAATAAATAAATAAAATCATTAAAAATACGTATACTCAATAAAAGAAGTCTTGCACTGACAAACACAAATAAATAATATAAAAAGTCTGTTCGAAAATTTGAACAGACTCAGGGTGATGGTAAGAGGCTGTAAAGGGGCCAATTACCATCGAATATCACAGTCAATAAATAGAAACACATTAAAATAAGGTGCAAGACTTCACACATAAAACAGTAAGTTCGATTCTCTCAGGAAGAGTATCAGCCTGTCCATGAGTACTCTGTCGTCACCTAAGGCAACTGACAGGTCATAGCACAGGCCTAACCTCTCCCTGACATCCTCGAACTGTACACATTCGGTTAAAATGTGTAACACAGACAAATCTGTGTTACACGTCTCACAGACAGGGGACTCTTCACCTCGAAGGAGGTGTCCATGGGTCCACCAACAGTGACCTATACGAAGGCGTGTGATGGCGGTTTCCTCCCTGCGGTTAATCCTGCAGGAAGAACCCCATGGTTTAACGTCTCCCTTAATCTGTCGTAACTTAACGTTCTGTGTGCGGCTCCACTCATGTTGCCACATGTCTAAAACCAGATGTGTCAGATGACTCTTTGCGTCATCTGGAAAAACGAAACTCACATCAATCATAGGTCTGTGAGAGGCGGCTTTTGCAGCTGCATCTGCCGCTTCGTTGCCTTTAATACCAACATGTCCCGGTATCCAAAACAGCTCTACCCTCACATTCTGAGCATTCAGGTTGTGGAGTAGCAACCGGATCTTTAGTACAAGAGGATGCACTGGATCTGGATCTTGGATACTGCTCAGAGCGCTCAGCGAGTCCGTCAAGATAACACTTGACCGACTTTGCTCTGACGAAACAAAACACAGGGCCTTGAAAATAGCGTACAGCTCAGCAGTGTACACACTCGTTATGGAGTGCAGACGGTACTGAAACTGTTGGCGTGGATTCAAAACAACGAACGCACACCCAACCCTGGTTCCGGATTTTGATCCGTCAGTAAAAATGACAGTATCCTCGAACCTAGGCACCAGTGTTCTTTGTAACTCATGTTGGTATTCGATAGGCAACGTAGTATCTTTATCAAACCTAGTTAATGTGAGGTTCACAAGTGGACGCGGTAGCGTCCATGGTGGAACAGCACACAAAACGAAACTTGCCATTTCAGGCATATTAAAATCAATATCGCCCAAAATGTCGAAAGTCCTCAGACCAAAAGGCCTATTGGCTCTTGGTTTTCTGTCATATATTTCTGTATGCCTATTTTGTAGAGTAGGGTCATACGCGGGATGATCTGGCTTGGCACTGAGTGCAGCCATATACCGCAAGGATAGAATTTTACGACGATTGTACAGTGACGATTCGCCTGCTTCACACAGCAGGCTTAGTATTGGACTGGTGCGAAATGCACCTGTGGCCAATCTAACCCCAGTGTGATGTACAGTGTCAAGAATTCTTATCTCTTGGTGTTTACCTGACCCATAAGCTAGACATCCATAGTCCAGCTTAGAGCGCACTAGAGAACGATATAAACGCAACATGACAGTGCGGTCTGCACCCCATGTCTTGTGACTGAGGACCCGCAACAAATTGAGCGACTTTTGGCATTTTTTCTTGACGGACAAAAAATGTGCCCGCCAAGACAGACGGCTATCGAACACGAGACCCAGAAATCTGGCAGTATCGGCAAATGGTAACTGTGCTCCATTTAGTGTGAGTGTAGGATTGGGATGTACACCCCTTTTCCTACTAAAATGGACACATACAGTTTTGCTGGTCGAGAATTTAAAGCCATTTTCGGTTGCCCATGTATCGAGACGATTGATAGTCAGCTGAAGCTGACGTTCGATTGTACTAGTCTTTTGTCCGGCGACAAAGATATCAATGTCGTCGACAAATATCGAACTCTGTACAGGTAATCGAATACATGAAGCTGCACCGTTAATGGCAATTAAAAATAGCGTAACGCTCAGTATGGAGCCCTGTGGGACCCCATTGTCCAGTGCGAACATTTGTGACAAGGTATTTCCGATCCGCACCCTGAAGCGCCGGTTCGACATGAAGTCTTTTATAAAGAACATCAAGCGTCCCCGGAGACCCCAGGAATGCAGAGTACGGAGAATACCATAAATCCATGCAGTGTCATAGGCTTTCTCAATATCGAAAAACACAGCTACCAGGTGTTTGTTTTCAACGAAAGCATTCCTGATAGCTGTCTCTAGTCTGACCAGATGATCTGCTGTTGAGCGGTGACGGCGAAAGCCGCACTGTGTGTTGGCCAGCAAGTCGTTTGATTCTAAAAACCAAATCAGACGCTTGCTGATCATTCGCTCCATGAGCTTGCAGAGACAACTGGTCAGTGATATTGGTCTATAGCTAGAGGGCAAGTGTTTATCTTTCCCGACTTTGGGGATAGGAATTATATGAGATTCCTTCCACTTGGTCGGGCACTTGCCCTCAGTCCATATCCTGTTATAGACATTCAAAAGCCTAGACTTAGATGATTCCGGAAGATTTCGGATCATACGATAATGTATCGCATCTGGACCAGGAGAGCTATCCTTACACTTTGACATCGCGCTTTCTAGCTCTTCACGAGAGAAAAGCAGGTTGTATACCTCGTCATTCCTAGAAAAGAAATTTAGAGGTATAGATTCGAGGCCTGCTTTACGAGTTAGAAACTCGGGTGAATAATGTTCAGAGCTAGAATTGAACGCAAAATTAGATGCCAAAGTGTTAGCAATTTCGACCGCTGAGGTAACTACGTTACCATTTACCGATAGACCAGCACTGGCTGTAGCTGCATTTAGACCGGATATTTTCCGGACCTTCTCCCAAACTTTGGCCACTGGAGTGGCAACTGTAACGCTGCATACGTATTTGCGCCATGATTCGCGCTTGCTTTCTTTCACAATCCTCTTAGCACGAGCTTTCGCTCGTTGGAAGGCTATCATGTTTGTCTCTGTTGGACAACGACGGAATGTATTGAAGAGGTGTCTCCTTTCACGTAGCGCCAAGTCGCATTCCTCGTTCCACCAGGGAACGGGAACTCGACGGGGCTGAGTGGATGACAGCGGTATGCTGCTTTCAGCCGCGCTCGTGATGGAATCCGTGAAATGATTCACCTCTTCGTCTACGCTCAAGTTCGGAATATCCTCGTGAGAGAATGATTCTGCGAACTTGGTCCAATCTGCTTTCCGAAGAACCCACTGTGGCCAGCGGGATTCGGTAACAGTATTGAACAGAGGCCTTAAGAAGATTGGAAAGTGATCACTACCGCACAGGTCGTGATGCACGTCCCATTTGAACAACGGAGCGATGGCTCCTGAAACGACGCTAAGATCTATGGCACTGAATGTACCCGTTGCTGCACAGAAGTGCGTGGGTCTGCCGTCGTTCAAAAAGCTCAAACTCAAATCGTTCAACATATTCTCCAGGTGACGTCCCCGTCGATCGTTCCGCATCGATCCCCAACATACATTGTAGGCGTTAAAATCGCCTAGTAGTATGAAAGGTGGTGGGAGTTGATCGATGATGTTCACGACATCTCGGATGTCAGTTCGAACACCAGGGGGAAGGTAGATAGAACAAATCGTCACCTGGAGGGGAAGTGCAACACGAACTGCTACGACCTGCAACTCCGTGTCAATGTCTACAGGATCGTGGTACAATGTGTCTCTAACGAGAATTGCCACGCCGTCACATGCTCTTAACCCCGTAAGGAAATCCGTGCGAAACACGGAGTATCCCCGAGGAGAGAATGTGTCGGTTTCGTTGAAGTTTGTTTCCTGCAGACAAACACACGAAGGCGCAAAATCTGACAATAAAAGTCGCAGTTCTTCGTAGCGCTGGTATACACCGTTACAATTCCACTGTGTCGTAATCTTTGGTAATTTTACTGTATTTTTTATAATAATGTAATTCCTTATTTTTGTATCTTATTTATTATTTTATTTACTAATTACAAAAGACAATCATGTAACTAACATTTGTATTATATTTGTTTTTCCCTGTTTCTATGAAATATATATTGACGTTTAAGATGTCAACATGACAACATACATGTCAACTGTAACCTTAAAATATATAATAATCACCCCCACATAATAAAAAGGGTAATTTTAATAATACGTGAGCCTGTCTGGTTTCTGTGTAGGTCTTGTTGAATGTCGTATGGAAACAGGTGGTGGTGATGGAGTCACTGACTCATTTGAGTCTGTAACTTCGTTTTGCTGAGTTTCATTTTCTACTCTTGTTTCTTCAAATGTATTTTTAGATGTACCTTCTTGTATTGTTCTTTCTTGATTTTTCTCTTCCGGTTGTTCTGAAGCTTTTCCCCTAATACTAGGTGAAAGAAAAGAATAATCTGAAACATAACATTTGTTTTTATTAACTAAATTAGTCTGTCTTTGCTCTTCCTTTGGTATGGTATTTTCATCTTCCTCTTCTGTCTTCAAGTTCTTGCCTCTTCTTTTTAATTGATCAACATGTCTTTTAATAATGTTTCCATTTATATTTACAGTGTAGTGTAAGTTTCCTATTTTGTTAATTATTTTTCCATATTTCCATTTTTCCTCTCCTCTGTAATTTCTGACCAATACTATTTCGTTTGGACTGTACTCATGTAGATTCTTCAACTTCTTAGGGAAATTTTCTTGTCTTACTTGCATTTCATTTGTAAAATTTGGTTTCATTAAATCTAATCGTGTACGTATATTATGTTTAAAGAGTATTTCTGCTGGACTTCTTTGTGTTGTAATATTCGGCGCTTTCCGTAGTTGCATTAAAATTCTGCATAATTTTAAGTTTATGTTTCCCGATTCATCTGACATAGATTTTAGACTCTTTTTAATTGTCTGTACGTAGCGTTCCACTTGACCATTAGTTGCTGGATGGTACGTTGCTGTTAATTTGTGTCTAATTCCATTTTCTTTCAAAAAACTTTGAAATTCTTCTGAAACGAACTGTTTGCCATTGTCAGAAACCACAGTGACAGGTAATCCAAATCTTGCGAAAACTTCACGAAGTTTTTGAATTGTCTTTGTAGTTGTAATTTTTTTCATAGAGAAAATTTCAATCCATTTTGAATATGCGTCAACAATGATAAGAAAATAATTATTTTGACTAGGGTAAGCAAAATCAATGTGTATCCGATTCCAAGGAGAAGATGGATAAAGCCAAGGGTGATGAGATTTAGCGTTTTCATTTTGAGTCATATGACACGCTGTACATTTTGCTGCAGTTTGTTCGATATCATGATCGATACCTTTCCAGAAACAGTAACTTCGGGCTAACATTTTCATTTTTGTTATTCCAATATGGGCTTCATGTAATTCTTTTAGTACCTTTGACTGCAATTTTCCTGGAATAACAACTCTTATACCTTTGAAAATACAACCTTGTTCTAATGTAAGTTCTGTTTCGCAACCTTGATATATAGTATTTTGTAAAGAATTTCCTGATAATAACGCCATGTAAACTTTCTTTAAATCCTTGTCTTGTAATGTAGCTTCTTTAATTTCTTTTGCGGTCACTGGCAATGTATTTAATTGATCCACATGAAAAATAGTTACTACATCTTCTGCAATTTCTTCTGTATCTTTTATAGGAAACCTTGATAGGTAATCAGCATTGTTATGCTGTAATGTAGACCTGTATTTAATTTCGTAATCGAATCCTGCAAGAAATTGTGCATAACGTAACATTCTAGCTGCTGGAAGTGTAGGTAAACTTTTATGAGGATTCATTATTAATGTCAGAGGTTTACTATCTGTAATTAATGTAAATTTTCGTCCATACAAGTATATGAAAAATTTATGTAATGCCCAATAAATTGCTGTTGCTTCTTTATCAAGTTGGCTGTAATTTTGTTCTGCCTGTGTAAGTGATCTAGACGAATATGCAATGGGTCGTTCTGTTCCATCTGGCATTAAATGTGAAATGACTGCTCCTAATCCAAAAGGTGATGCATCCGTTGCTAGTAATAGAGGTAGTTTTGGATTATGAGGAATTAAGACCTTATCGCTTGTAATTTCTTTCTTAATTAAATCCAAAGAATTTTGGCAAGATTTTGACCAAATAAACTTTGAATTCTTTTGTAATAATTTATTTAAAGGCTGTAATACCATGGCCATATTCGGTATAAATCTATTGTAATAGTTAATTAAGCCTAGAAAGCTACGTAATTCGTTCACATTTTTAGGTTTCGTTGCTTGTAAAACAGCTTTTATTTTACTATCCGTTTTATGTATGCCATATTTGTCTAAACGAAATCCAAGATATTCTATAGAATTTTCAAAAAATTGGCACTTACTTTTGTTTAGACGAATGTTATAATGTCGTAATCTGTCAAAAACAGCTCGTAGTCGACTTGTTAACTGTTGTATGTCATTACCTTGTATACGAATATCATCGAAGAAACTAACAACGCCATCTAAATTTTGTAGAAGTTGATCCATGAAACGTTGCCAAATACTTGGTGCTACTTTTGTACCAAACATCAATCTCTTCACCTTGTATGCTCCTAAATGTGTACTAATCGTTTGTATCATGGAGCTTTTTTCGTCAACCTGCATATGTAAATAGGCTTTATGTATATCAATTTTACAAAATAACTCACCATTCATTTTAGAGAAAATTTCTTCCAGTGTAGGAATTGGGTACTTGTCATCTTTTAATTGTTTATTTATCGTAACTTTGTAGTCTGCACATATTCTAATTTTTCCACTTTTATTAATTACAGGTACAATTGGAGTTCCCCATGATGGATGTTGTACTTTTTCTATTATGCCTTCTTTTTCCATTTTATTAATTTCCTCTTCAACTTTTTCTTTAATTGCGAATGGGACTGGTCTCGGTTTCATGAAAACCGGAACTGTATCTTCTTTAAGAGAAAGCTTGCATTTAATTGGTATTTTTCCAATTTCATCTGTAAATAAATCTTCGTATTCTGTCAGTAATTTCTTTAAAACTCCTTTCTGTTCCCTTGTAACTTCTTTTGATTGTAAAGAATTTAGTGATAATAAATTTTGATTAAGTAAATTTAATGATTTAATCCATTCTCTGCCACAAATAGGAATTATATTTTTATTAAGCACAAACAGTCTTGTATTTTCTGTTTCCCTTCCATTGTATACAATATTAACATAAGCTACTCCTATAGGTTTAATGATTTCTCCAGAATAGGTCTTAAGTTTTATTGTAGTTGGATGTAATTTTAAATTTAAATTTAATAAATTGAAATCCTTACTATTTATTGTAGAAACTGCTGCTCCAGTGTCAAATTCCATTCGACACAGTTTTCCATTAATTTGTATATTCAGGAATATGCTTCCAGAGTCATTTTGCTTACCCATGGAATTCATTTTATAACATATGCCATTTATTTCTTCTGCATCACTATGCTCTTCATAGCTTGTAATATAATTTGCTTTCTTCTTTCTGCCAAAAAATGTACTTGCATTTGCTTGACAAACCTTTGATAAATGACCTTTTTTATTACATTTACTGCAGTTGTATTCTTTAAATTTACATTTATCTGCTTTATGATTTGTAAAACCACATCTGTAACAGCGTTCTCGCTCAGTTTCTTTTATTACTTTCTTACCCGTTTTCTTCTTTGATTGCGATTCATTTTTAATTTTATGCACATTAGCAGTTGTAGAGGTTGTAGAAGTTGTAGCAATCTGTTTACTCTCCAGCTTTGATGCTTCGACAGATAGAGCAAAATTTACTGCGTCTTCAAATTCTATCGTCTCAACTTGTTGCAAAAGTCTCTCTCTTATGCTGTTATCCAACAAACCTCGAATGAACTGTGAACGTAGGTGTATATTTAAGGTTGGCTTTCCACAATTGCTACAATTAAAATTACAATTTGTTATAAGTTTCTTTAACTCAGCTACATATTGGCTAATTGATTCTCCTTCTTTCTGTAAACGCAATAAAAATTTGTGTTGTTCCGCTATTTCATTTGGAATTGGATCAAGGTGCTTTTTTAGTAATTTTATAAGTTCGTTGTAAGATTTTGAAGAAGGTAATTCGGGAGTGGTTAAACTAGTTAGTAGATTATAAGTTTTAGGGCCTAAACAGCTTATTAAAATTTGTACACGCTTTATATCGTTATCCTTTCCTGGGTCATCCCCCATAAGGTTTTTCATAGATAAATAATTTTCCAATCTTTGAATATAG
Organism: Liopterus haemorrhoidalis; assembly: GCA_963971575.1. Classification (NCBI taxonomy): domain Eukaryota; kingdom Metazoa; phylum Arthropoda; class Insecta; order Coleoptera; family Dytiscidae; genus Liopterus; species Liopterus haemorrhoidalis. The sequence goes on from OZ020613.1 coordinate 50,015,033, forward strand.
TTTGTAAAGGTTTCATTTTGTTCGTCATAATGTTGAAAATTTATTCCCTGTACTGTATTTGCTTGTGGTTGAGCTAATTGACTAATAGCTTGTACGAGTTGTTGTAAAATTTGATTTGCATCCATTGTGTATCTTTTATTGTGTAATTAAAAAAAATATATACTGGCCTTTCTTTGATCCTCGTCGCCAATCTGTCGTAATCTTTGGTAATTTTACTGTATTTTTTATAATAATGTAATTCCTTATTTTTGTATCTTATTTATTATTTTATTTACTAATTACAAAAGACAATCATGTAACTAACATTTGTATTATATTTGTTTTTCCCTGTTTCTATGAAATATATATTGACGTTTAAGATGTCAACATGACAACATACATGTCAACTGTAACCTTAAAATATATAATACACTGGATTAGTGGACCATTCATTTCTGTTTAGGGGAGTTACCCCGCAACCTAATGATTTTTGGTTTACCCTTAGGTTGCGGGTCTACAGCCATTTTCTCGGCTACACTTTCATTTGGTAGTCCAGGTGTTTTGATGGACACACTGGACTCCTTTTTTGATTGTTTGGCTCTCACTGGTATCCAGTGAGAACCAACGGATCCCTTATCAGTTTCCTTTTCAGGAGTAACTGATGAGGGTTTTGAAGAAGCGACCATTCTCTGGTAGCTTCTCGTTTGTGGAGAAGACTGTGGGGTCTTCTCCTTAGGTGGTTGGGAGAACTGAGGTTGAGTGCGTTCTCCTTTAGGGGAGGGGGATTTATTCAGACCCGATCCCCCAGGTTGTGAGGTCTGAATTTTGGTCTCTGGGACCAATGCCACCTTTTCTTTCGCAGTATTTGTCGCGACTGATACTGCTGCTGCAGTTGTCGGACGAGGCACTAACTCTGTCTGAGTTTGGACATTTGCAGCTACTTGCGCGAAAGATTTCGCGAAAGTAACCGGCGCGCTCTCTTTGTATTTTCTCTTGGCGTCGAAATACGGTATCCTGTCCTGCGTTCTAATGACCTGTATTGCCTTCTCCCCCAAGTACGTTGGGCAGTGGCGTGAAGTAGAGGCATGCGCCCCTTTGCAGTTCACGCAGTGTGTCGCGTTTGGACAAGTTTCAACTTCATGTTGATCCTGTCCGCAGTTGGCACAGATGGTGTGCTTACCATAACGACTTGAGGTGTGCCCATAACGCTGACACTTGTAGCACCGCATCGGGTTGGGATAGTAGGGGCGAACGCTACAAACGTTATACCCCACCCTTACCGATGTTGGACACCTGGTACCAGCGAAGGACACCACCATGGAGATCGAAGGCTTGCCGTTACGAGGGTTGAGCTTCCTGCATTCAATGACACCTTGCGATGCCATTTCCTGCACGAACTCTTCCTCCGTAACATACGCCAGGTCACGATCCGTTACGACGCCTTTCGAACAATTCAGTGCCTTGTGCGGCTGAACTGAAATGCCAAACTCTCCAAACTTAACACATTTCTGTAGTGCAGATGACGCTTCTGGTTCTGCTTCGATAAGCAATGTACCGTCCGACAACTTACGCACCGACTTTATACCAGTAGAGCACGTATTTCTCAACGTTCGGGCAACAAAGAAGGGGGACATCTCCTTAAAAGATTTACCCTCTTCTTGTACCTTCACGACGAGAAATCGTGGTACTGGCGCACAATACTCAGCTTGCCTTTTACCTTCTGCCTTCTTGGCAGCTGGCCTAACACATCCCTCATCGGATGACTGAGCATCACGACGAGGTCTCTTGTTTGATTTTTTACGGAGTTTACTCTCAACTTTGGCGGAATTTAAAAAGTTTTGATCCTTCCGGGTAGTCGCAATACCCGTATAATAGGTTTCATCACCCTGCCATGCCCACCCACCAGGGAGCCCCACACCGGGGACGTTGGCCGCAAACCGGCTCATTGCGCCAGACATGTCAGGATGATATAGCATCGGAGGAAGTAGTCACGGGCTGCTCGAACCGCTCGAGAACCAGTAGTCGCCAACTCTGGAACCGTGCGAGCTGCATCCGCTCCCACAGACCCCCGAATACTTGTCTAGTGGCACGGCATTACCCCGGCATCCACGATCCAGTAGTGGAGCCACTCTATTCATGAACCGTGACACCAGCCGATTGACTGAGCTGACCAGACTCAGCCTCCCGTTTTACCGAATCCGAGGCCAAAGAAGGCGTGTTGGGATCGTACTGTCCGCGGGCAGCAGTCTCCCTCAACCGACCAGGACCCTCTTCTCCGGCGTTACGGGTCTCCACGCACGGCAAACACGTGGGTAGGAATTTAAGTGGGAGATAAAAGAGACAACAGATAAGCCTATTCCTACAATCGGCTTCTCTGAACTGTCTCCTCCCAAATGATATGTGATTCAGGGTACGTGGGATCATCAGGCCCAAAAGCTCTATATGGTCAGGTGATGCGACCATTATGAACTTCCCTTGCGTGATTGAGGGTACGCGGGATCATCAGGCCCGAAAGCTCGACAAATGGCCAGGTGTTATGGCCATTATGAACTTCCCCTGCGGGGGAGTCGCAACAAGAACATAGACCTGCCGGTCAGTCTTCGCGAGCGTACACCCCACCGAGCTCGGCCACCCTATTGGCTTTGAGAGCGTTCTCCTTTAGTTATTGGTCACAAAAAAGTGGTGATGAGATTAATTTTTTTAATTTTCTGGTTTATTTATCATATAAACCAGATGAAAACCATTTTAATCCCCAACCTGCACCCAAATTCAGTGTTTGCTGTATAATACATCAATATGCATGCTGAAAAAATCCCAAGGACAAATACCATAAGCATGAAATTATTACCTGGTTAAAAAAACATAATATAAGCCATGACAACTAATTAACTAAGCTCAAGTTGCATAAGCTTGTTAAAGAGAAAATAGTAGGGAAGAAAAATATATTTTAGATGACATTTTAGAACAACATGGACAAAAAGTTTTACACTTGTCTCGATATCGTCCGGAAATAAGTCCTACTGAAAAAATGTGGGCCCTTATTAAAAATTATGTTGCCTTCCACTATGTCAGCTTCAACTTAGCTAATGTGGAAAAATTGACGAGGTAAAATTTGAGGAAATTAAAAGTTGTACGGTTTACTCGAGTTTTTGCTGTGAATTTTTATCAGTTACTACAGTTTATTTTGTGTTTTAAATAAAAATTTATTGCATTTAATATCATATAATCAGTGTAGTGTTGGTATTTGTATAAAGTTTACTTCTTAGTAACTTTTTAGTAATTAATTGAGTTTTAACCAAATTTAATTTTGCTTAAAAAATCTTTATTTACTTTTGTAAACCAGGGTTTCAAACCTACATTTACAGTCATCTACTTAATATTGTAATATTTCTCAATTAATCAATAATATAATCAATAGAGTGCATAACTTGTACTGTAATCATGAATGTGTGTGCCTGCTGTAACCGTCAGATTAGTAACGGCAACCGTTCGGTCAAGTGCGATAGCTGCAAATCTTTTATGCATGCTAGTTGTACTGATCTAACCAGTGAAGATTTCAAAGATTTAACGCGCGCTTCTAAGAAAAATTAAAAAAATTTCTGCACAAAATGTAATAGTTAGTTAGTTAGTTAAAATTTTTGGCGCACAGCAACAAAGGCTATTTGCGCCTAACGCAGCCCATTTAAATGACTAGACCATATATTAAAAACAATATATTCGACAATCAATAAATAGATAAAATCATTAAAAAATACGCATACTCAATAAAAGAAATCTTGCACTGACAAACACAAATAAATAATATAAAAAGTCTGTTCGAAAATATGAACAGACTCAGGGTGATGGTAAGAGGCTGTAAAGGGGCCAATTACCATCGAATATCACAGTCAATAACTAGAAACACATTAAAATAAGGTGCAAGACTTCACACATAAAACAATAAGTTCGATTCTCTCAGGAAGAGTATCAGCCTGTCCATGAGTACCCTGTCGTCACCTAAAGCAACTGACAGGTCATAGCACAGGCCTAACCTCTCCCTGACATCCTCGAACTGTACACACTCAGTTAAAAAGTGTAACACAGACAAATCTGTGTTACACGTCTCACAGATAGGGGACTCTTCACCTCGAAGGAGGTGTCCATGGGTCCACCAACAGTGACCTATACGGAGGCGTGTGATGGCGGTTTCCTCCCTGCGGTTAATCCTGCAGGAAGAACCCCATGGTTTAACGTCTCCCTTAATCTGTCGTAACTTAACGTTCTGTGTGCGGCTCCATTCATGTTGCCACATGTCTAAAACCAGATGTTTCAGATGACTCTTTGCGTCATCTGGAAAAACGAAACTCACATCAATCATAGGTCTGTGAGAGGCGGCTTTTGCAGCTGCATCTGCCGCTTCGTTGCCTTTAATACCAACATGTCCCGGTATCCAAAACAGCTCTACCCTCACATTCTGAGCATTCAGATTGTAGAGTAGCACAACAAACAAAATGTAATAGCAAACATGATAAGTTGTCTGATATGCGTGAGATGTTGTCCGCTATGACAGAACGGATGGTGAAATTGGAATCCTTGCTCATTAATAAATCTTCAGAGCTTGCGCCTAACATTTTTGAAGAACTTCTTGACGAGATGCAGCAACGTACAGGGAGGGAGAAAAACATAATAATCTATGGAGTACCAGAATGCTCCACTTCAAATACCGAGACAGTTTCCTCAGATGCAGGAATTGTCAAGGATATCATTGAATTCGCTACCAACAATAAGGTGACAACTCCGCGCTCTATATATAGATTAGGGAAAGTGTCATCTAACAGGACTATGCCAACGTCTAGACCCATCAAGGTTGTTCTCGATAATACCTCTACAGCTAGGCTAATCTTGAAAAACAAATTTCGTGTTAAATATTCATCTAAATTTAAGAACTATTCAATCCGTGATGATAAAACGCTTAAACAAATACAATATCTAAATCAAGTTAGAGATGAGCTTCAAGATAAAATTGCAAAAGGGCGGACAGATTTAACCATAAAATATGTGAAGGGCATGCCTACCTTAGTTCCAAAAAAGTAATAAACTCTTCAGGGCTACACTCAATGACAATTTGCTATACTAATCTGGCTTCTCTTATGACTAAATTTGATGATTTTCTTCTGCTTGTTGAATCTAGTAAACCATCTTGCAGTTTAGTATCTGAGTCTTGGCTCAATCCTGATTTACCTGACTCCCTAGTAAGCATTCCTAACTATATGTTGTTTCGTTGTGATCGTGATGATCATAGAGTTAATGCTAAGCGCCGAGGTGGCGGGGTCTGTGTATACTTATCACGCTCCATGTTCCATGATTCTGATATAGAATTGCTCGATATTCACATTCCTAACATCGAATCTCTCTGGCTGAAGATACATCTCCATCTCCATTCTGGTGACACTCATCGTGATGACAATGTAGTTCTTCACTCTACATTAAGTAGAATATCAGATATCTACTCCAATCTTATAATTCTTGGAGATTTTAACTACCCAAAGATTAAATGAGCCCAGTACGAACACTTGGACTCAGATACTTTAGAATCAGCTTTTATTCAAACTCTAATCCAGTCAAACTTGGAACAATTGATTACCCAACCAACTCGCTTTAGATCACAACAAACACCATCTACTCTTGATCTGCTATTATGCTCTGATCCTAATTTGATAAGTGATATTCAATATCTGCCTCCTATCGGCCGCTCGGATCATACAGTCATTATTGCTACAATTCAGTGCATGAAATCCGTACAAAATAATGTTACACGAAGAAATTTTTGGCGTGCTGACTTCGACACTATCTCCGACGAACTATTACATGAGATTGGGATGAGTTACTTAATGGACCTACAGTTGATCTGAGATGGGGTAATTTCATCTGTCACTGATATAATTAATCGTAACACTCCCTTTATAAAAAGACGACCTAATTTTCGGCAACCTTGGTTCAATCACCACCTATTACAGTTCCATAAACAAAAACGTAGACTGTGCAAACGTTATAAATATATCCATAACCCAGCATGCTATAAAGAATTTCGTGATGTATCTAATCATCTTACTAGTGAATTGCGAATAGCGAGACGCGAGTATGAAGCACAATTGGTTCAGAAAGGGCCGCAAACGTTTCATAGTTACATATGGTCCAAACTGGCTTCCAAAGTTTCAACGCCTATTCTTAGAGGTGATGACAATTTAATATGCAAAGATTTTGCTTCTGTGGCTAACATTTTTTCCAGAGAGTTTGTCGCTGCCTATACAACTGAATCTGATGGCGTTTTACCAAGTATCAGTCCCACATCTCATAATCCATTTGATATTACCGCCATCGAAGTAACTACTGAGATTGTTCGTGAGGAGCTTGGTTGTCTTAAAGAATCGTGCTCCTTGAATCCAGACAACATATCATCTTTAGTATTAAATAAACGCAAAGACGCTTTGGCGGAGCCATTATGTTTACTTATGAAGCACTCTTTCAACGCTGGTACTCTACCTTGTTGCTGGAAATCGTCTTACGTAACCCCTATTTATAAAAGGGTGGCAAGCTTGATGCAAAAAATTATCGTCCAATAAGTATTAGCTGTTCCATACGTAAAGTTTTCGAGCGAATCAGAGTAAAGAGTTTATTACCATTTATTCTAGAATGTAATATTCTGCCCAATGATCAACATGGCTTCTTACCTGGTCGCTCTGTTACTACGAATCTACTGCTAACACTAAATGCATGGACTCGTACCATTGATAACTCGGAACCCATTGATGTTACATATCTCGATTTCTCTCGAGCTTTCGACAAAGTTCCTATCAAGAGATTATTACACAAGCTAGAACACCACGGTATTCGAGGAAATCTACTAAATTGGATTCCAGCCATTTTATCGGACATGAACTTTCAAGTAAGAGTGGGCGACCATCTTTCTGACCCTGAAGAAGTCCTCAGTGGTGTACCACAAGGTTCAGTACTTGGACCTCTTCTTTTTCTAATATATGTTGCCGATCTGAAATCCAAAATTTCTTCCTCATGCTCTTTTTATGCTGATGACACCAAATTATATAATAATCTTCTTACAAATGCTACAATTCTTCACGCTGATCTCGATAAATTGATGGACTGGTCAAATATTTGGATAATACATTTAAATCCAGAAAAAAAGGTTGTACTGCATATTGGATCGAATAATCCACTAGTTCATTACCAAATAAATGGACAACAAATTAAATGTTTCGGAACAAGTCGATCTTGGGATTACGATCACTTCAAACCTAAAATGCTCCAGACTTGTGCTGAAATGTCAATGATATTCTTAATAAAGAAATCTTTCGATCGTCCGTCTCCTACTTTATTCTGCACTCTGTACAAAATGTATGTTCATCCTCATCTGGAATTTGGTTTTGCCATTTGGTCACCATATTTGTCGAAAGACATTAACCTTATCAAAAATGTGCAACGCAGAGCAACCCGAATTCCAATGGGTATAGAAGGCCATAACATGAAGCCCGATTACGTGAATTAAAGCTCATCAAGTTAGTGGATCGACGTGTTCGCGGTGACTTAATAACAATGTATCGTGTCCAATTCGTTTTCTTGTGATGTATCGTCATTAAATATCCTAAATAACAATAACAGAATGCGTGGACATAGACTTAAACTGAAGAAGGACTCTTTTACCAAGTGTGTGCGTGCTAACTTTTTCACTAATCGAGTGTTCGATATGTGGAATACATTGCCGAACTATGTCATCGATGCTACCTTTATCAACAAATTTAAAAATAAACTGGACATTTACCTGTGTTAACAAACGATTTTTAGTGTTGTGCAACTTGTAAACCAATCATGTATATTATGTCTTTCTTTTTATTGTTATTTTCTCTGTGCTATTATGGAACACACAAGCTCTGCTTTTGTTGCAATGTATTTAATAATAATAATAATAATAAAATTTGCAATATTGTCTGTAGATCGGTGGAAGAACGTGTGCGACCATGTTAAAAAATACGAGCAAAAAATTATAGAGAGAGAGCTTCTAATGGATAACACACTCGATGAATTTATATTTACTGTTAACAACGCTGATTTGAACATGAAATGTGATATATAAGCATAGTGTAAAGTAATTGCGCGCAATTACTCTTTCGCGAGGAAAACCGACTGCGGTTTCCCGCGCGTGTGCATTCTCAATCAATGACCTAACAGTCGAAATATCATAAATAAACCAAATGATTTAGTATTATTGAAATTTTTCAAATTTTTTAACATGTTCCCTCGAAGGGAAAAAATTATTTTTATATTAGTTTTCAATTCAATAGCTGCCTAACGATATTTCATTATTTTGGCAAGAAGTTACAGTTATGAAAATGGTTGACAATGACAATTTGATGGTTTGTTAGTTAACATTTTTGGCGCACAGCAACTATGGCTATTTGCGCCTAACACAGCTCATCTAAATAACTAAAGTATATATTAAAATCAATAAATTAAGCAATACATAAATAAAAACTTATACATACTCAATAAAAGGAACTTTCAAAAAAATTCATTTTTTTGTAGATTAAATGAAAGTAGAGAACTTCAGGAATATTCTGTTAAAATTTCAGATGGATAGAAGCCAAATTACCGGAGATACAGCGTTTTGAATATTCCTACTTTCGACTCGGCTTACAGCGGTAACGATCAGACCAGCGCGTGCATAGCGAGAATCGTCCAACAGCTGCTTCCCTCCTCTTTCTTTCATATCTAAACCACTTTTACTGTATTATAGTATATATTTGTATATGCTTCGTGTTTATACGGTGTATATATTTGTTGTATGTAGTTTAGTATATAAGTTCTGACTTATATTTTGTCGCGCATCTGTACATGTGTGCTATAATATATCTCAGTTTTTGCTGCAGTTTTGTTTTTTTTTTTTTATTAACAATATGCCTAAAAAAGTTACCAGAGAAGATCGAAAATCGTTTAGTGCACGGGCGAGCAGACCAAAAAAAAAAAAAGAATTCTACCACATAAACGTAAGCATGACGATGTTATAGCAAGTACGTCATCAAAAAAAATAAGAATTGAAACAGAAGAAAGTATAACGGAAGATTTTAATAAACATTATAGAATCGTGGATTTTTTGTTAGTGTTTTCTACTATTTCTACTCTAGTGAAGTGTGTTATATGTGATGGAAAACTGGAATTCGAGTCATGCAAAATGGAAGGTCTAGGTTTCAAAATAAAAGTCAAAAAAAGTCAAAAATGTCAAAAATGTTGCAAGTAAATTTTTGTGTTCTGCTATTAAAGAAGAAAAAGAAGAAATTTGTAAAGCCAATAATCTGCAAGATACAAGTGAATTGACTGTATCAGGTGACGGAACATGAAAAAAACGTGGATTTTCTTCACTGTATGGTGTGGCTTCATTGATTGGGTATTACACTGGAAAAGTTGTGGATATTTTTGTTAAAAGTTCCTATTGTCATGATTGCAAGTATTGGGAAAACAAACTTCAGTCTGCTGAGTTTGAAGAGTGGTATGAAGAACACGTAAATAGTGGAAAATGTAATTGCAATCATAGTGGACCAGCTGGAAATATGGAAGTGGATGCAATAAAAACAATGTTTCAACGTTCAATGAACAACAACGTAAATTATCGCAATTAAACGGTGAAGAGTCATGGTGCGAATGGCAGAAAGCTGCAGCCAAAGAACAAACTACATCGTTCAAACACTCTTACTCTGCTCTTCCAAGTGATGTTTTGCAAGCAATCAAGCCCATCTACGAGGACTTGAGTAAAGATGCACTTCTGGAGCGATGCATTGGAGGTTTCACTCAAAATAATAATGAAAGTTTAAACCAAATTATTTGGAAAATTACCCCAAAAATTCTTAGTGGAACCTCCAATATAAATGAAATTGTTGCTAATGTCGCAGCGTGCACCTTTAATGAAGGCTCTTTCGCTTTAATAGCATTTTTACAAGAAATGAATGTAAGTACAGGGCCAAGTTCTCATGCATGGGCGAATCCAACAGATAGTCTCCGGATCAGCAGAGCAGACAAAAAAGCTGCAGAAGTAACCAAAGAAGGCAGAATTGCACGCAGACAAAAACAATAAGATGCTTTGGATATACTTGAAGAAAGCGCTTCACTTTACGGCCCTGGAATAGATGATTCTATGTAAGTATTGACAAAAAAACATTTAAAAACTTTAAACGCGTTTATCTCAAATATAGCATTTTTAGAGTCGGTGACCACTGTAGCTAAAAAACTACTCGACAGATCCTCCTGAAATTTTGCACACACTTTCTCTATACATTTCTTGAGGTAACAACGTTGAGATATTTTTATTTCATGGTTTTTTTTTTTTATTTAACAATCACAAATATACTCATTTTTAGGTTTTTTTAGGGGAAATTAATTAAGTCTTCTAAGTAACGCTAAAAACTGAAAAATCATTTTAAAAATAAAAACTCAACGTCATTACCTCGGCAAACTCATAAACTAACAAAATCTTTTTGGATTTTTGATTTCAGATGATCCAGTGACGATTTATGCTAGTCACCGCAAAATCTAATTTTTTTCCCGGAGTCTGAGAAGATTTGCCACAGCTGGCTCATTTTGCCATATTTTGCCTTCAAATTTTTTTTGTATCTTCTTCAAAACATACTTTATATATGTACTTAGTTTGAAAATGAATAAATTTAATCATAGATTTGAAAAAAATTCACAAAAAAAATGCTTAAATTGTGATTATCAGACCCCCCCCCCCTTAACGTCAAGTAAGAAAATAGGTTCAGGCCAAATAATTCTATCCTTCTCGAAATTAATGCAGATCTAGTTGTGAAAATAAAATATGGTGGTGAAACGTTTTGCGAGGTTGTATCGTGTTATTGTGTTCCAAATTTACGTTATACCCAACCTATCTTACTCAATTTTGAAATATCATGGAGGACATTGGGCAACTTAAATTAAAACGAACAGGTTTTAAGGGCCGACTGACGCGTTTAAACACGTATTTTGAACAATTAACGATTGAAGGTAAGGTCCCCAGTGAGGTTGAGTTGCAACGATTGAAATAAAGTTACAAAAGATATGGTCTGGTGTATGAACAGCTTTTTGAGATACAACTGGAAATCGAAATACTGGGTGAGTCAATGAAATGGGACGATTTGGAAACGCCACTATAGAAAAAGTAGAGGGGAGGCGGCCTTGGGGCGTCAACGTTGTGAATCTAGAGAGCGGGAAGTTAGTTATCATGGATACTTGGCCAGGTGAACAACGCGCATTTGCCGTCAAAGCGTATTACCAAAATGGGGAAAGTTTCGTCCGTGCGAGACGAGCGTTTCGTTTACACTACCGCCATTTACCGCCTCGCTCTCGTGTACCGTCTGATGCGAAGGTAGTTTCTGACTACTCCCCCACTCTCAACCCTGGGAGTGGGGGAGGGTTGAAACGTTTATAATGTAGCCACTTCGTAGCGGACGGCAGACAGCCGCTAACCTGCGCTATTAGCACTGACAGCCGGTCTTCTACAGACCGCGCATCGACAAGCCGCTCCTCTGAGAGCCGCCCTGCCGCTAACAGCCAGCCACTAACCTGCGCTGTAAGCACCGACAGCCGGTCCACTACAGACCGCGCAATACCAAGCCGCTCCTGTGAGAGCCGCAATGACAGCCAGTCCTCTAACGACTGCGCCAACACGACTCGGTCTGCGGATCGAGTCGAGAACCGGTCCACGGATGTTACCGCGGATATCTCGCGATCGGTTCGTCGTAGCGCGATATATCCTACGCCATTAGATTCAGCGAGTCTATTTCCATCGATCGCGACCCGTAGAATAGCTAAAAACATATATTTAGTTAGTTAGTTAGTTGAAATTTTTGGCGCACAGCAACAAAGGCTATTTGCGCCTAACGCAGCCCATCTAAATGACTAGACTATATATTAAAAATAAAAATTTAGACAATAAATAAATAAATAAATAAATAAAATCATTAAAAATACGCATACTCAATAAAACAAATCTTGCACTGACAAACACAAATAAATAATATAAAAAGTCTGTTCGAAAATTTGAACAGACTCAGGGTGATAGTAAGAGGCTGTAAAGGGGCCAATTACCATCGAATATCACAGTCAATAAATAGAAACACATTAAAATAAGGTGCAAGACTTCACACATAAAACAATAAGTTCGATTCTCTCAGGAAGAGTATCAGCCTGTCCATGAGTACTCTGTCGTCACCTAAGGCAACTGACAGGTCATAGCACAGGCCTAACCTCTCCCTGACATCCTCGAACTGTACACATTCGGTTAAAATGTGTAACACAGACAAATCTGTGTTACACGTCTCACAGACAGGGGACTCTTCACCTCGAAGGAGGTGTCCATGGGTCCACCAACAGTGACCTATACGAAGGCGTGTGATGGCGGTTTCCTCCCTGCGGTTAATCCTGCAGGAAGAACCCCATGGTTTAACGTCTCCCTTAATCTGTCGTAACTTAACGTTCTGTGTGCGGCTCCACTCATGTTGCCACATGTCTAAAACCAGATGTGTCAGATGACTCTTTGCGTCATCTGGAAAAACGAAACTCACATCAATCATAGGTCTGTGAGAGGCGGCTTTTGCAGCTGCATCTGCCGCTTCGTTGCCTTTAATACCAACATGTCCCGGTATCCAAAACAGCTCTACCCTCACATTCTGAGCATTCAGGTTGTGGAGTAGCAACCGGATCTTTAGTACAAGAGGATGCACTGGATCTGGATCTTGGATACTGTTCAGAGCGCTCAGCGAGTCCGTCAAGATAACACTTGACCGACTTTGCTCTGACGAAACAAAACACATGGCCTTGAAAATAGCGTACAGCTCAGCAGTGTACACACTCGTCATGGAGTGCAGACGGTACTGAAACTGTTGGCGTGGATTCAAAACAACGAACGCACACCCAACCCTGGTTCCGGATTTTGATCCGTCAGTAAAAATGACAGTATCCTCGAACCTAGGGACCAGTGTTCTTTGTAACTCATGTTGGTATTCGATAGGCAACGTAGTATCTTTATCAAACCTAGTTAATGTGAGGTTCACAAGTGGACGCGGTAGCGTCCATGGTGGAACAGCACACAAAACGAAACTTGCCATTTCAGGCATATTAAAATCAATATCGCCCAAAATGTCGAAAGTCCTCAGACCAAAAGGCCTATTGGCTCTTGGTTTTCTGTCATATATTTCTGTATGCCTATTTTGTAGAATAGGGTCATACGCGGGATGATCTGGCTTGGCACTGAGTGCAGCCATATACCGCAAGGATAGAATTTTACGACGATTGTACAGTGACGGTTCGCCTGCTTCACACAGCAGGCTTAGTATTGGACTGGTGCGAAATGCACCTGTGGCCAATCTAACCCCAGTGTGATGTACAGTGTCAAGAATTCTTATCTCTTGGTGTTTAGCTGACCCATAAGCTAGACATCCATAGTCCAGCTTAGAGCGCACTAGAGAACGATATAAACGCAACATGACAGTGCGGTCTGCACCCCATGTCTTGTGACTGAGGACCCGCAACAAATTGAGCGACTTTTGGCATTTTTTCTTGACGGACAAAAAATGTGCCCGCCGAGATAGACGGCTATCGAACACGAGACCCAGAAATCTGGCAGTATCGGCAAATGGTAACTGTGCTCCATTTAGTGTGAGTGTAGGATTGGGATGTACACCCCTTTTCCTACTAAAATGGACACATACAGTTTTGCTGGTCGAGAATTTAAAGCCATTTTCGGTTGCCCATGTATCGAGACGATTGATAGTCAGCTGAAGCTGACGTTCGATTGTACTAGTCTTTTGTCCGGCGACAAAGATACCAATGTCGTCGACAAATATCGAACTCTGTACAGGTAATCGAATACATGAAGCTGCACCGTTAATGGCAATTAAAAATAGCGTAACGCTCAGTATGGAGCCCTGTGGGACCCCATTGTCCAGTGCGAACATTTGTGACAAGGTATTTCCGATCCGCACCCTGAAGCGCCGGTTCGACATGAAGTCTTTTATAAAGAACATCAAGCGTCCCCGGAGACCCCAGGAATGCAGAGTACGGAGAATACCATAAATCCATGCAGTGTCATAGGCTTTCTCAATATCGAAAAACACAGCTACCAGGTGTTTGTTTTCAACGAAAGCATTCCTGATAGCTGTCTCTAGTCTGACCAGATGATCTGCTGTTGAGCGGTGACGGCGAAAGCCGCACTGTGTGTTGGCCAGCAAGTCGTTTGATTCTAAAAACCAAATCAGACGCTTGCTGATCATTCGCTCCATGAGCTTGCAGAGACAACTGGTCAGTGACATTGGTCTATAGCTAGAGGGCAAGTGTTTATCTTTCCCGACTTTGGGGATAGGAATTATATGAGATTCCTTCCACTTGGTCGGGCACTTGCCCTCAGTCCATATCCTGTTATAGACATTCAAAAGCCTAGACTTAGATGGTTCCGGAAGATTTCGGATCATACGATAATGTATCGCATCTGGACCAGGAGAGCTATCCTTACACTTTGACATCGCGCTATCTAGCTCTTCACGAGAGAAAAGCAGGTTGTATACCTCGTCATTCCTAGAAAAGAAATTTAGAGGTATAGATTCGAGGCCTGCTTTACGAGTTAGAAACTCGGGTGAATAATGTTCAGAGCTAGAATTGAACGCAAAATTAGATGCCAAAGTGTTGGCAATTTCGACCGCTGAGGTAACTACGTTACCATTTACCGATAGACCAGCAATGGCTGTAGCTGTATTTAGACCGGATATTTTCCGGACCTTCTCCCAAACTTTGGCCACTGGAGTGGCAACTGTAACGGTGCATACGTATTTGCGCCATGATTCGCGCTTGCTTTCTTTCACAATCCTCTTAGCACGAGCTTTCGCTCGTTGGAAGGCTATCATGTTTGTCTCTGTTGGACAACGACGGAATGTATTGAAGAGGTGTCTCCTTTCACGTAGCGCCAAGTCGCATTCCTCGTTCCACCAGGGAACGGGAACTCGACGGGGCTGAGTGGATGACAGCGGTATGCTGCTTTCAGCCGCGCTCGTGATGGAATCCGTGAAATGATTCACCTCTTCGTCTACGCTCAAGTTCGGAATATCCTCGTGAGAGAATGATTCTGCGAACTTGGTCCAATCTGCTTTCCGAAGAACCCACTGTGGCCAGCGGGATTCGGTAACAGTATTGAACAGAGGCCTTAAGAAGATTGGAAAGTGATCACTACCGCACAGGTCGTGATGCACGTCCCATTTGAACAACGGAGCGATGGCTCCTGAAACGACGCTAAGATCTATGGCACTGAATGTACCCGTTGCTGCACAGAAGTGCGTGGGTCTGCCGTCGTTCAAAAAGCTCAAACTCAAATCGTTCAACATAGTCTCCAGGTGACGTCCCCGTCGATCGTTCCGCACCGATCCCCAACATACATTGTAGGCGTTAAAATCGCCTAGTAGTATGAAGGGTGGTGGGAGTTGATCGATGATGTTCACGACATCTCGGATGTCAGTTCGAACACCAGGGGGAAGGTAGATAGAACAAATCGTCACCTGGAGGGGAAGTGCAACACGAACTGCTACGACCTGCAACTCAGTGTCAATGTCTACAGGATCGTGGTACAATGTGTCTCTAACGAGAATTGCCACGCCGTCACATGCTCTTGCCCCCGTAAGGAAATCCGTGCGAAACACGGAGTATCCTCGAGGAGAGAATGTGTCGGTTTCCGTGAAATTTGTTTCCTGCAGACAAACACACGAAGGCGCTAAATTGGAGAGTAACAGTCGCAAAACATATATTTAGAATCATTTTTAATCATAAGGACCAAATTCCTTTAACTGGGCGTGGCTTACGCCACTATTGGTTAAGCTCCTTCCCCCACCACAAAACGAGTGTATATAAGCAGATAGCGTGCTACGCTAGTCACGGTCATTTCGTCATTCATTCTATCAGTATTCAGACGAGCTTCAGTTCAGACGTGTACACAACAAATATATACTTGTGAAGTTGGTGATAAAGTGAAAGTAGCAAGGCAGTCTAACACGTTAGCTGCCTAGCTATGGACGTCACGATGCGTGATGAGACACGCGAAAATGCGAAACGTCTCAAATTATCAGGTGATACAGAAGAAGACGTCGAGGCTGTCGCAAATGTGGAGACCAGCAATAGGTTCTCTGCTTTGCGACAAGCTTTTACGTTTGACGAAGACCCGAGGACTACTCCACTAACCCAGGTCACGTGGAGATCTGACAACAGGACCACGCGCCGGAACAGCAGGACCACGCAGCCCCAGGACACCAGGACCAACCAACCCGAAAACAACAGGACCGCTCATCCTTCCTCCAGCAGGACCGAGCAGACAAAGGACAACAGGACAGCGCAGCCCACGCCGGCAGCCAAGACACCAAGGAAACCGCCACCCATCGTCACTCACGGTAGGGCGAGCCATTATGGAAACCTTATTAAATATATAAAATCAATTTGCGGCGACCAATTTAAGTGCGGCTACACGCCGAACTCGTTCTCTATAACCATAGAGAACGTTGAGACACACAAGATGGTCGTCAACGAGATGATAAAAGCAAAAATCAAGTTCCATACATATGACGCCGACAACTTGTACAGCTTTGTGTTAAAAGGCCTACCACACATTGATGTTCAAGAGATCGTGGACGATCTCGCGATAAACAATCAGCATCCAGTCAGTGTCACGCTGATGCGACAAAAGGAAGATCCACCGCATTTCTACCCGATGTACCTTGTCAAGTTCGGTGCAGACGAAGACAGGGCAGCCATTAAGAAAATAAACGTTCTCTGTCATTGTAAAATACGTTGGGAAAGATACGTCAATAACAGAATATGCACACAGTGCTTCAACTGTCAACAGTTCGGGCACGACGCTCGCTTCTGTCACGATTCACCGAGATGCAACTATTGCGCAGTCTCATGACTCCCGATCGTGCACTATGGAAAACAAGGACAAGCTGAAGTGCATTAACTGCCACGGCGACCACACAGCCAGCGACAAAACCTGCCCATCATACCTGGATCACCTGGACCGCTTGGAAACCAGGAGAGAAAACAACAGAATGAGAAGACAACCCCAGAACGTGAGGAAGACCATCAATCCGAACGCGAGGACGACAATGCCAGCACCATGCGCATCAAGAGAACAGGCCGAGCAGCTCCAGCAGTTCCGTCAACAACACCAAATCCAGCAGGACAACCCGCAGCCCATTATCCCAGGACCTCAACCACAAAGGACAACACAACCAAGGACACAGACCCCGTCTCCCTGTCGCGCCCCTCGGTAAGTCACTCCACAATTAAAAGTAATCCAGTATCGGAGATCAACGAACTTTTTTCCGCTATTTCAACGTTCAAATCGATAGTAGACTTCAGAAGTCTTATTAAAGTTTTAAATATGATCAACGAAAAAATCGCTAAAGCCGGTAGCAATGCCGACATAATTTTCACTATTATGGAATGTGAGTCCGTGGCTGCCCCCACGGTCTTGCCGCCGCCTCGGAGGTCACCGACAGACGTTCCGGCAGCTCCAGGGATCCTTCCGGCATCAACGGGACATCGTACTGGGTTGTCCCCAGCCGTAGCTGACCGAAACGTACTGCCGCCCCCAACTCCGGTTCCTGCCGCCCCCGAACCAAAAAGACATATTGGGGCTCAAATTCAACAACGCGCTGGCCCAAGAAGGAGGGCGATATTGATTTCGCCGCCTCCGCCTCCCGTTAAGCCTTCTGCCACCCCCGCTGCCAAAAAGAACGCTAAGACGAGGATTCGACCTGTGCAAAGCCCCCTCATCGGTCTGTGCGCAGCACCAACCATTAAGAGAGTGCCGCCGCCGCCTCCGAGATAGCGAGGCTCGTGAGGGCTCGCTACGACGAGCTTTTCGGCCCGGAGACGCCGCCCTCTACCCCGCAACGAAAACAGGATCTTGTTAGCCACGCGCCAACGGCCGACACTTCGCCGCAAAGGCGAGTGCTAGAATTGTTTGGCCCCATAACGCCGTCACCGCCGCCAGCCCGACCGTTGTCACCAGCCCATACGCCGACGCCGACGACTTCCTGTTCACTCTCCCCGATCCTCACCCCCTCTTTCCCTGTTACCCCCGATATCCACCCGGTCAGAAGTCCAATTCCCAAGACGCGGAATTGCCTCACAAAGAAGCGTCTGGACTTCTGAGCCATCTTTATTTCTATTTCTATTTTTATTTTAATATGTTTATTCAAATCATTTATTTATATCACATGACTTTATTTAATTCTCTGTATAAATTCCTATTCAACTTTGTGTTCGAAATAAAAGATTAATGTTTATTGGTTGTCTCTTTTCAACACCTTGGGGAAAATCACGTTCTATTTCAGGAGCTTAGTGATCGTGACTCTTCAAGTCCAGAGGAAATTCTACGACCCAGCTCGTGAGCTAGCCTGGGTACTGTGTTCAGGGATAGTGGCCTGAGGTCCTTGACCGAGAGGCATTACCTCCTGCGACACGGATTGTCGCCAGTCAGTCTGAGGACGTGACTGAGACAATGTTTTTTTCCGTGACGTCACAAATCTCGCACGTGCGGCTTAGTTTTACGACTGGTTTTCCCTCACTTCGAGATTCGGACCAATCAGAGCGCAGGATCCGAGATAAGCCGTCACCGAACCGAGCCAATAGGAGAGCCGCGTCGGCCGAGCGACCGACACCGAACTTCGAACAAAAAGCGGTCGTTCCACCGAAACGAGATCAGTCAACAACCAGCAGTCTAGCAGAGAACAACTATCTACATACAAACGAATCATCAAGTGAGTAAAAGAAGAAAAACCGGCATTGCCGTATATACAAAAAAGAATTTATGCACTCGTGCATTATAACTGTTATTACTGTTCATATATTTCTTTGTTTTTGTTTGCACTAACCTTTACAAGTAACGCTGACGCCTTTAGCGGGACTTGTGATTGTTACCTATATTTGTTCATACGTATACTCGGCGCGATGACCGCCTTCGGCGTGTCTGTGTCCCGTCCGCAGACGGTTTAGCGGACCTCGACGATACGTTTCTACGTTCTTTTCTCACCTTTGCCTCTTCACGCTACATCTACATCTTTACTTTACCAGCATAACCTACGGCCTTGCGAAGCATCCACGCCGTATCAAAACATAGAGAAGTCCGAGAGGAAGGCTCTCTACGAGGCAGGCGACCCCAGGATCCACTGCTTCCCTCCGCCGACACCATCACCGCTCAAGGCAACAGCTCGCCCGCTCGTGCCGCTGTCGCCCTTGACGGTCACTCAGCCTACTTCTGTGGTCACCCCTCCGAAGTCAGGCCGCTCTTCAAACATACTGAACACACCGATCAAACCAGGAATCACTAAGAGGAACAGGAAACTACGGCGCCGCCTATTCCAGCTGTTCGGCTCTTCGTCACCAACGCAACCAACCGTAACCAACGCGTAGAGCCGTCTTTTTCCTTCTCTCTACAGCCTCCGCTACTGCCAGCCGCTCCTCTGTGAGCCGCAATACTGCCAACAGCCAGCCGCTTACCTGCGCTGTTGGCACTGACAGCCGGGCTTCTATAGACCGCGCAATAACAAGCCGCTCCTCTGAGAGCCGCAAACCAGCCAACAGCCAGCCGCTAACCTGCGCTGTTGGCACTGACAGCCGGTCGTCTAGAGACCGCGCAATAACAAGCCGCTCCTCTGAGAGCCGCACTGCCGCTAACAGCCAGCCGACAAACTGCGCTGTAAGAACTGACAGCCGGTCCACTACAGACCACGCAATACCAAGCCGCTCCTGTGAGAGCCGCATTGACAGCCAGTCCGCTAACGACTGCGCCAGTACGACTCGGTCTGCGGACCGAGTCGAGAACCGGTCCACGGATGTTGCAGGAGGTAGATCCCCAGGATAAGATCCACAGGTCACTATCCTGAACACAGCACCCAGGCTAGCTCACGAGCTGGGTTGACAGTATGCCGCTAGACGGAGATGGTAGAAACTGGTCGCACTAAGCGTCTGAAAGAGAGTGTTTACCCCAAGGAAGAGTGCAATTGAAACAAAACAAATATGTTTATACATTTATTGTAATTAATAAGTCGATAATACATTTGTATGATTCATTAAAACAAAAGAAAAGGTAGATGATTTGAAGAAATATGTAGGGGTTGGTGAATATGGATGTGGTTTGCTTAGAAGTCCAGGCGCCGTCGCGGATTGCGTCTGTACGCCTGTGGAGGCGGGCTTCTGAGCGGTGGTTGGGTTTGGATGGGTGACCAGGAGGTCAGCGGTGTGTTGGCAGACGATGTCGGCGGTGACGGCGATATCGGGCCGAAGATGGCGTCGAGGAGTTCCTGCTGTGGTGTTGTGATGCTGCGTGTGGGTGCGGCGGTTGGCGTGGAGCTCTGCGGGCGTCGCGACGTCAACGGCGGTGTGTACGACACTGGGCGTCCTGGAGTTGGTGGCCGTGCGTGGCTACGCACAGTGGAGGCGGCAGTGGTCGTGTCCGTGGGCAGCAAGCTGATGGTGGGTGCTACGCTCGGATTGGGGCCGGCGTGCTGTGGTGTTCTGGTCCTCACAAGGCGAGGGTCGCTGCGGGCGGCGTGCGATTGTGCTGGTGGTGGCGTCGGCGGCGCGAACAGGCGTGCTCGTGGGTCGGCGTTGTGCCACAGCTGACGCTGCGTGAACCGGGGCACCTTGGAGTAGGTTGGGACCTTGTTGACTAGTCGGAGGCGGCGTCGGAAGGCTGTCCGCTCACGATAGCGGCGTAACGATGGCTTTCCTCGACGGCGGGCCAGCGTGGAACAGTGTGGATGGCTGACGATGTGTCGGTAGCGAGCGGCAGCGGAAGGCGGCGGCTCTGCTGGTTCGCTGGAGAGCGAAGCTGGTTCTGTAGGCGGCGTCTCGGCTGTAGCGAAGCGAGGGCGGCCTGAGCGAGCGGCGGCTGATGGCGGCGGCTCTGCTGCTTCTGTAGGCGACAACTCTGCTGTAGCGAAGCGAGGTGTGGCCCGAGCGAGCGCGGCGGAAGGCGGCGGCTCTGCTCTTGGGAGTCGGGTTCGCTGAAGGCGAACGGAAACGCGTCTCTTGCTGTTTCTCTAGCGAGATCTAGGAAGCGAGCGCAAGCTCACGCTATCGTTGGACTCGCTGGAGAGCGAGTCATGGAGGTCTAGAAGCCTTGTGGATCTGTTGTTGTTGTTGTTGTGGAGAGCTTGAAGTTCTGTCGTCTGGTGTGGTTGTCGATAGAGTCTCCCGGAGTGTGAAAACACGCCAGTATTTATAGGTGAGCTGAGTGAAAACTGGAGAGGGTAAAGTTCTGGCCAATGAGAGCGCTAGGCCGCGCCCAGTCTTGCGAAAATGAACCTTATTCTCGTGGAATTCCTGGATCTTGATGAAGATGCGATGGTACAGTGGTTTTACGGGTCGCGATCGATAGATCATGTCTCGGGGATAAAAATGATGTACGATAGATCGCGGTGTGACAAGCCGATCACGAGCTATCGGCGGTAACAAGTTCCTCCCCGGCCGAGACATTATCTAACGTCGTGCCGCGTATACGGATGATTTAACAATATTTACAATGCTATATGTCCATAAGTATTGTTCATAAAATGTCAGTTCAAAGTTCACTACACAGGAGTCTTTAAACGTGTCTTTGGGGGGTATTGTTTTACAAAGTGTCTTTTCACTATATGTTTTTAAGGGAAAACTATGTCTTTCGCGAAATTGTCTGTTTAAATTGTATTTGCACTCGCGCACTCACGCGGGGGTGTCTTGGCACTTAGGGTGTCCATGGTGGTGAGTGGGAGCGAGGGGCTGTTGCTGTCAGTCCCTGGTGGAAGGCCCTGGTGTCGGTGACGGGGCATCTGGCTCGTCATCGGGTGGGGGGTCTTCTTCGATGGTCCCGATGGGTGATCGGGGCTGGTCCTCTGGTGAGAGTGGTCGTGGTGCAGGCTTCACATCATAGGATGGAACGCGGACGGGGGTTCCATTCCTATCGACTGTGTACACTCGTCCCGAGTGCAGTTCCCGGATGTTGTAGGGGCCGAGCCACTTCGGGTGGAAACCAGCGTGCAGTTGCCGTTTAGCGTCCGATTGAGGGTGAGCCCGTATCATCACCGGCTCTCCGACGTTGTGGGGTTCGTGGGCTTCGCCTCCGGCGTAGCGCACTTGGTAGCGGAGCGTGTGTTGTCGGATCTCCTCAAGTCGTTCTTCACGGTCTTCTTGGTAGTCTAGTGGTTGGTCGGGTCTATGTAGGGTACGATCGCCAGGCAGTGGCAGTTCGTAGCCTAATAGCGCCTTGCTGGGTGTGCAGCCGGTTGCTGCGTTGTGCTTGTTTGCTGCGCACGTCAGGCAGCGTTGTACGTGCTGACGGACGTGGTTCTTGATGTCTGGCCATAGGTACCGCTGTACTATGGCGCGGTGGGTCTCATCCCGTCCGGGGTGTCCAGCGTTGTCGTGGTGGACGGAAAGGACCTTGGCTCTCATGCCATCCGGCACGAAGAGCTGGTTGTTTGTCCCTGGTGGAGCGATGAACCAGAGGTAGCCGTTCCTCTCTAGAAGAGCTTCGTGGAAGGCTGCGTTCTCTGGGCTTGGCGGCTCGCGGAGCTTCTCCAGGCACTCTTGAGTCTGTGCGTCTTGTTCTTGACTCGCCTGGATCTGTTCGGGGAGAGGCGTCTCGTCGAACAGCGCGTTTATGTCACCGCGCTCGGGTGGTAACATCCGGGCCGTATCCTCCTCGGGAATGCTTTCGTCGTCGTCAGGCTGTCTGGACAAGGCATCGGCGAGCTCGTTGTCCTTGCCTGAGCAGTGCTTTATCGTGAAGTCGAATTCCTGCAGTAGTAATGCCCACCGCAGAAGTTTGGCCTTACTGTCTTTGAAACGATGCAGCCATGTAAGGGCTGTGGAGTCGGTGATAACGGTGAAGTGCCGTCCTTCCAGGAGCGGCCGGTATCGTTTGACTGCCCATATCAGCGCCAGACATTCTTGCTCGTTTATGTGATATTTTCTTTCTGTTGGGTTGAGGCGTACGCTAGCGTAGCTGACGATGCGTCGCTTGTCTCCTTCTTGCTGAAATAATACAGCACCAAGACCGTGTCCGCTTGCATCGGTTTGTAGCGTATATGGTAGATCCGCTGAGGGTCTGTGTAGTTGGAGAGGTTTCCGGAATGCGTTTTGAACGTTGCGTAGCGCGTCCTCGGCTTCGCGGGTCCACTTGTAAGTCTTCTTGGTGGACAGGAGGCTGGTGAGGGGTGCGCTGATGGTGGCGAAGTCGGCCACGTAGTCTCTGACCCAATTACAGAGTCCGAGGAACTGCCGAAGTTCCTTCCGTGTCTTCGGAGCTTTATATTCCGCGACTTGAGTCAGATGTTTCTGTAGAGGCTGTGTCGAGTCTTCGGAGATGGTGTGGCCGAGATAGGTGATGTGATTCTTCCCGAATTCACATTTCTCGGGTGCCAGTCGTAATCCATGCTCCTGAAGTCTCTCAAACACCAGTGCGAGGTGCCGCAGGTGTTCTTCGTGATCGTTTGAGAATATGATGATGTCATCCAAGTAGACTTTTGTGAATTTGTGGAGGTTTCCAGCTAGAACCTCTTGTGTCATGAGCCGTTGGAACGTGCTTGGCCCGTTGCGGAGTCCGAAGGGCATCACGTTGAATTCGTAGTGTCCTCCATCTGGCGTGGAGAACGCTGTGGCTGCCTTGGATTCGGGGTGCATCGGGATTTGCCAGTAACCTGATTTTAAGTCAAGGCTCGAGAATACGCGAGCCTCTCCTAGATCACGTAGCGTATCCTGGATGATCGGCATGGGTGATGGTTCGCTTATGGTTGCCTCGTTCACCCTTCTGTAGTCGATGCAGAACCGCGGGGTGCCGTCCTTCTTCCCGACGATCACCACCGGGCTGTCGTATGGTGAGGTGGAGGGCGTGATGATGCCTGCCTCCAGCATCTCCTCTACCTGTTCGTGAATCAACTGTCGTTTAGCATCGCTCACCCTGTATGGCGCGGTGCGTATCGGGTTGTCGTGCTTCAGGTTGATTCGGTGTTTCACGGTCCTGGTGCCTGGGTGATGCCGATGGGTATCAGTCACCGCTGGAAAGCGTTGAAACAGTCTTTCAAAACTTTCCTTTAGGCTCCCTGTGAAGCCGTGATTCAGTTGGTCGATGTATATGTTCGGACTCGTATCCCTCGTAGTTTGTGTGGCTTCAGGCGTGAGCCAGAAGATCGTGTGGCGTTGGTCAGTGCCGAAATGCATGCACCGGCGGGCTAGATCTAGCGTGGCTTGTTGTTCGGTCAACCACGGGTAGCCAAGTATGCATTCCACTCGTAGGTTCTTACATATCAGGAATCTGGCTTTACTTGCATGTCCTCCTATCTCCACGTGTGCGTCCTCCTCCCTGGAGACGCGCATGTCGTGGCCCTCTGCAGCCAGCGGTATTTCGTTGCATGTTTCGTTCCTTGGTTCTGTGGGGTCGGCGCGCAGACAATTGTATGCCGCGGCCGTGTCTAGCAGTGATCTTCGCTCACATCCGTCTATTTTGATGTCGATCGTCGGTAGCTGGACGCCGTTAAGCGCGTGAAGGGCTAGTCCGTCCACTAACCCCTCTACACGTTTTTTGGTGGCAGCGCTGTATTGGTTTTTGGCGGTAGCGCCGAAGTTGAAGCGGTTGTTTTTGTTGTGCTGTCGCCGGCGGTGGAGACAGGGACTCGAGGGGATCGGTCACGTCTTGCGACTAGGCAGTCAGCCTGCCAGTGGTCACCCTGACAGAACCGACAGGGGTACGGCGGTTTAGCCGACCTCGGCTGGAAGTATGGACTTCTTGCCTGAAAAGGCTGGGCGTTTGGGGAAAGTTGTGCACTGGTTTGTTGTGGTGCAGAAGGAGCGGCTGGGGCGCGCACGTAATGAGGCGCGGCTTGGGTTACCGGTGCGCGCGCGGGTGGCGGCACGTACGCGCTAGTGGGGGCGCGTGTGGGTTGCTGAACCTGAGCAAACGCGGGCGCGCGCTGTGAAGACGGCGCGTGTGTGGATGTGTACGCTCGCGATGATGGAGCGTGTAGCCGATTGTCCTGCTGCGACTCATCCAGTAGCGTAACAAGATCCAGTAACTCGTCGAAGCGAGTTATATTGCGTTGAACGAGTGCGAATCTATAATCGGGTTTCATGAGGCTTATCGTTGCTTGCAGAAGATCTGCCTCTGTGGATGCACCACGGTGCGCAAGAGTCATCTTGCGCGCCACGAAGTCCCTGCCGGGTTCGCGAGGGCCTTGTGGGTCCGTGAGGAGTGCTATGTTGAGGCGCGCTCGGGCGTCCGCGCCGTTGAAACGTTCTAGGAATCGCCTTTTGAAGATGTCCCATTCCATGGGTAGGTATGCTAGGGGTTCATACCATCTCTTCGCCTCCCCGGAGAGGTAGTCCGGGATGTCCTCCAGGAAATCTTCCTTGATGATTCCAGTTTCCCGAAAGTACGATTCTAATTTGCTAATAAAGCGTAGGGGATCCTCATGTAGACGACCTGCGAATTTGGGGGGGGGTTTGATGACTTGTGGGCGCCAACGAGACTCGTAGGTACCAGCCAGTCCGTCTCGTAAGATCTTGGCTAGTTGTTGGACCGGATCACGGTCAGGGGAACCGCTGGGGGCGGTTGAATGTGTGCCGGAGAGACGCTCGGCGTCTTCCAGCCTGGCTTGACGCTTAGTTTGACGTCGAGTCGACATATTGTCCGTGGATGTTCTCAGTTTCGAACTGAGTGTCTCGGAGGCCCCACGCAGGGGCGCCAAAATGTTGCAGGAGGTAGATCCCCAGGATAAGATCCACAGGTCACTATCCTGAACACAGCACCCAGGCTAGCTCACGAGCTGGGTTGACAGTATGCCGCTAGACGGAGATGGTAGAAACTGGTCGCACTAAGCGTCTGAAAGAGAGTGTTTACCCCAAGGAAGAGTGCAATTGAAACAAAACAAATATGTTTATACATTTATTGTAATTAATAAGTCGATAATACATTTGTATGATTCATTAAAACAAAAGAAAAGGTAGATGATTTGAAGAAATATGTAGGGGTTGGTGAATATGGATGTGGTTTGCTTAGAAGTCCAGGCGCCGTCGCGGATTGCGTCTGTACGCCTGTGGAGGCGGGCTTCTGAGCGGTGGTTGGGTTTGGATGGGTGACCAGGAGGTCAGCGGTGTGTTGGCAGACGATGTCGGCGGTGACGGCGATATCGGGCCGAAGATGGCGTCGAGGAGTTCCTGCTGTGGTGTTGTGATGCTGCGTGTGGGTGCGGCGGTTGGCGTGGAGCTCTGCGGGCGTCGCGACGTCAACGGCGGTGTGTACGACACTGGGCGTCCTGGAGTTGGTGGCCGTGCGTGGCTACGCACAGTGGAGGCGGCAGTGGTCGTGTCCGTGGGCAGCAAGCTGATGGTGGGTGCTACGCTCGGATTGGGGCCGGCGTGCTGTGGTGTTCTGGTCCTCACAAGGCGAGGGTCGCTGCGGGCGGCGTGCGATTGTGCTGGTGGTGGCGTCGGCGGCGCGAACAGGCGTGCTCGTGGGTCGGCGTTGTGCCACAGCTGACGCTGCGTGAACCGGGGCACCTTGGAGTAGGTTGGGACCTTGTTGACTAGTCGGAGGCGGCGTCGGAAGGCTGTCCGCTCACGATAGCGGCGTAACGATGGCTTTCCTCGACGGCGGGCCAGCGTGGAACAGTGTGGATGGCTGACGATGTGTCGGTAGCGAGCGGCAGCGGAAGGCGGCGGCTCTGCTGGTTCGCTGGAGAGCGAAGCTGGTTCTGTAGGCGGCGTCTCGGCTGTAGCGAAGCGAGGGCGGCCTGAGCGAGCGGCGGCTGATGGCGGCGGCTCTGCTGCTTCTGTAGGCGACAACTCTGCTGTAGCGAAGCGAGGTGTGGCCCGAGCGAGCGCGGCGGAAGGCGGCGGCTCTGCTCTTGGGAGTCGGGTTCGCTGAAGGCGAACGGAAACGCGTCTCTTGCTGTTTCTCTAGCGAGATCTAGGAAGCGAGCGCAAGCTCACGCTATCGTTGGACTCGCTGGAGAGCGAGTCATGGAGGTCTAGAAGCCTTGTGGATCTGTTGTTGTTGTTGTTGTGGAGAGCTTGAAGTTCTGTCGTCTGGTGTGGTTGTCGATAGAGTCTCCCGGAGTGTGAAAACACGCCAGTATTTATAGGTGAGCTGAGTGAAAACTGGAGAGGGTAAAGTTCTGGCCAATGAGAGCGCTAGGCCGCGCCCAGTCTTGCGAAAATGAACCTTATTCTCGTGGAATTCCTGGATCTTGATGAAGATGCGATGGTACAGTGGTTTTACGGGTCGCGATCGATAGATCATGTCTCGGGGATAAAAATGATGTACGATAGATCGCGGTGTGACAAGCCGATCACGAGCTATCGGCGGTAACACGGATGTCGCCAGACAGTCTACGGACGTGCCTGACACAAAGGTTTTTTTCCGTGACGTCACTAATCCTGCACGTGCAGCTTAAGTGTTTATGACTGGGTATTTCCGCGCTCCAAAATCCGAGCCAATCAGAGCGCAGGATCCGAGTTAAGCCGTCACCGAACCCGGCCAATAGGAGAGCCGATCGGAGTGGGGGTAAAACACCGGACTTCGAATAAAAACCCGAGCAACTAGAGAATTGGGACAGTATCCATCAGATCAGCAACCAGCAAACAGTCTACCAGAATATATCTACGAGAAAATTATCAAGTGAGTTGAAAGAAGCTATCGGTCTAACCGAGTATACAAAAAGAATTTATGCACGCTGCATATTATTGTTTTATACATATATTTCTTTGTTTTGTTTTATTTACAATAACTCTTGCAAGTAACGCTGACACCCCTTAGCGGTGCTTGTGATTGTTATCTGTACTTGTCATACGTATACACAGTGCGCTGATCGCCTCGGCGTGCCTGTGTCCCGTTCGCTGACGGTTTAGCGGACCTCGTCGATACGTATCCACGATCTTTTCTCACTTTGTCGCTTCACGTCAACGCCCGTTTTCTTCACGATATTCGCTTCACGTCAACGCCCGTTTTCTTCACATCTACAACCGTCTCATCTCTTCGCTTCAAGTCTACATCCGTTATCGCTACGTTGGCACCGTTCTACGTCCGTAGCCGTCTTGCCTGCCGCCGCCACGTTCGTACCCCCTGTTACGAACGCACGGCCCCACGCCGCACCAAGAAGCCAACGTCCACGCCGATTTCCGTCGTCGCCTGTTCTGTAGGGCCGCTACAGACCGCTACGACTCAGACGTCATCAACACCGAGGCCTAGCACTCACACGGCAGTTCAGCCGTTTACGCTGGCCCCCAAGAAGAGAGGTACCGAGTCGCGCCGTCTCCACGCCGCTGCGTGGAACTACCGACGCAACCTACGGGCTTGTGAAGCCTCCAGGCCATACCAGGACCTAAAGAAGTCAGCGAGGAAGGCCCTCTACGAGGTAGACGACCCCAGGACCCGCTGCTTCCCACCGCCGACACCATCACCGCTCAAGGCAACAGCTCGCCCGCTCGTGCCGCTGTCACCCTTGTCGGTCACCACTCCTACTTCGGTGGCCACTCCACCGAAATCAGGCGTGGTGGAAAGCAGATCACTCCAACTACCCCAGGAATAACAAGGAAGAATAGGAAATTACGGCGCCGCCTACTCGAGCTGTTCGGCTCTTCCTCGCTGCCGTGAACACAGTGTCGAGCGACACTATCCAGCGACGAACGCCGATCAACGCATAGACCCGTCTTTTTCCTTCTCTCTCTTCCTTTCCTCTTTATTGTCATATCTTAATTATTATTCATTTTTATTGTCATTGTTATCATTTCTAGATATATATTTTTCTATGTTAATAAAAACCATAAATCCAAACTGTCCGACTATTATTTTTCAAACCCTGGGGAACCAAGTTTTATCTTTCAGGGCATCTAGAACGGACGTGCATAGTTCAGACTCACCGCAACGCTAGCCGCGGCCGGTAGTAGTGGCCTCTCACGCAGGGTTCGATCCCCTGGCTGAGTCCGTCCCGCAACAAGTGGCGCCCAACGTGGGGCCTGCAAAGCTGCAAATGCGCAGTAAGACCACGAGAACTATGCCGTCTCGTAAAACTAGAGCCCGGTTCTCCCAGGTATCCGACGAGGCGTTCGTCGCAGGCGAGGACATGGCTCCTCCGGTGTACAATGGCACCTCTCCTATCGCACATAACAGTGCTACAGAGCAACCGGCGTATGATCCAATCGCCGAACTGGCCAAAGTCTTGCGGGAAGGACTGGCCGGCGCTCCAGATTCCCGCTGGCGCCCAAGAATACCTCCAACACGCCCCGCCCCATTCAGCGGGAGAATGGAAGAAGATCCGGTGCGCTTCATATCGCAGATGGAGACGTACTTCCAGGATATGGGGTACGTAGAGCCGGAATTCTTCCAGCACATGAGGGAAAACATCGCCGGGGAGGCCCGCCGATGGATAGACCCCATCCTGAATGTTCCACCAGAGCTGGAGGCCGCCTTCGCCGAGCTACTAGCGCGGTTTCCCGAAGTATCGGACACCCGGCCGCGCCACGCCGGCACACGGACGAGTTGCCACAGGATAGCGCTGAAACATGACCGGCCTATACGAACGCATCCGTACCGCGTGAGCGAGGGGAAGATGCGACTCATCAAGAGTCAGGTCGAAGAGATGCTGGAGTCCAACATAATATCGCCGTCAACTTCACCATACTCCAGCCCAGTGGTGATCGTAAGCAAGAAGGACGGGAGTCCGCGCTTCTGCGTGGACTACCGGAAGGTGAACGATGCCACCGAGAGTGAGCCAGCTCCGATGCCCATCATCCAGGACACGCTCAGAGATTTAGGCGATGCACGCATCTTTTCATCGCTAGATCTCAAATCCGGCTACTGGCAAATCCCAATGAGTCCAGAATCCAAGCCCGCCACGGCCTTCTCTACGCCAGACGG
The DNA here is from genome assembly GCA_963971575.1 of Liopterus haemorrhoidalis. Classification (NCBI taxonomy): domain Eukaryota; kingdom Metazoa; phylum Arthropoda; class Insecta; order Coleoptera; family Dytiscidae; genus Liopterus; species Liopterus haemorrhoidalis. The sequence continues at coordinate 50,044,980 of OZ020613.1, forward strand.
CGGCCACTATCACTTTAACGTGATGCCATTCGGATTAAAGAATGCCGCTCCCACGTTCCAGAGGCTAATGTCGCAGGAGGTCCTAGCCGGCGCAATGAACGCGTTCACGAGGGTGTACCTGGACGACATTATCGTGTGTTCGGCAACACACCAGGAACATCTCCGGCACTTAGCGCTCGTGTTGGAACGGCTACAGTCACACGGCCTAAGACTCGCGCCCGAGAAATGCGAATTCGGCAAGGGCGCTATCACGTATCTCGGACACTCCATATCAGCAGAAACAACGGCTCCGCTGGAGAAGTATCTGAAACAAGTCGCGGAGTACAAGGCACCGCGAAACAGGAAAGAACTCCGCCAGCTGATGCGTCTTTGCAACTGGGTACGAGACTATGTCCCCAACTTCGCCGGCATCAGCGCGCCGCTGACGGACCTGCTGTCGACGAAGAAACCATTCAAGTGGACATCCGAAGCCGCTCGGTCACTAGAGGAAGTGCGAGCCGCGTTCAACAAACCGCTGAGGCTCCATCGGCCGTCGCCCGTCCTGCCATACGTGCTGCAGACAGACGCCAGCGGCCAAGGCCTAGGAGCGGTGCTCTATCAGATGGACGGCGACGAACGCCGCATTATTAACTACGCGAGCGCCCGACTCAATCCCACCGAGCGCCGGTATCACATTAACGAGCAAGAGTGCCTCGCGCTCGTTTGGGCAGTGCAGAGATACCGGCCGCTCCTAGAAGGCAGACATTTCACCGTCGTGACGGACTCCACGGCGCTGACATGGCTAAACAGATTTAAGGACAGCAAAGCCAAACTTGTACGCTGGGCTTTGCTGTTGCAAGAATTCGATTTTGAAATCAAACATGTTCCCGGATCGCAGAACGAGCGCGCAGACGTTCTCTCTCGCCAACCTACAGGCGAGGAGAGAAACCAGCTCACATCAGACGGGGAGGCGCGTATGATTCCACCCGAGCCCGGCCAAATCAACGCGCTCCCAGGCGAGGCGACACTCCCGGAACTCGTCCAGGAAGCCCAGCGTCAAGACGCGAAGACGCAGTACCATCTAGAAGTATTGCGAGAGCCTCCCGGACCAGATAACGTCCGCCACCGAGACGCGCCATTCGAGCGCGACGGTCTACTCTGGTACATCGCTAACCCCGGAGAGACCGCACCGCTCTTCGTACCTGAGACAATGCGTCGACGGGTGATAAGGCATCACCACGACAAAGCCGGCCACCCTGGCCGCGAGGAAACGCACCGAGCCGTCACACAGCGATATCTGTGGCCACGACTCGGACAAGAGGTAAAAAGATACGTGCAGAGATGTCGAACCTGCGCCGCCATCAAGCCAGGCGCGGCCAGACCGGCAGCACCACTGAAACCACGGACCCCACAGTCACCGTGGCACACCGTCTCCGTGGACCTGATGGGACCCTATCCCAAAACCGCCTCTGGGAAAACACATATCCTAGTAGCCACAGACACGTTCTCCAAATGGACGGAAGCCTTCCCGACAGGCGAGCCGAGGACGCACGTGATAACCCGCCTGCTACAGGAGAACGTGTTTGACCGCTACGGGTACCCCAAAGTTGTGCTTTCCGACAACGGCCCCCAGTTCACCAGCGCGCGCTGGGAACGGGCTTGCCGTGACTGGGGCGCAGCCGCCCACTACACGGGCATATACCACCCCCGAGCTAATCCCGTGGAAAGGCGAAACCAGGAGCTAAAGAAAGGCCTGCGAGTTCGCATGCAGGGCCAGCCGCACACGAGATGGGCCCAGTTCCTACCGGCTATACTGCGCGATCTGCGCACTCGCCGCAACGCCTCCACTGGTCAATCTCCCAGCAAGACCCTTCTCGGCTACGAGCTCCCGTTGCCGGGCGATCGCAGCCTGGACAGGCCCGATCTCGCCCCCGACAGCCAGGACAACCGAGAGGAACGCCTGGAGGACATCCGCCGCCATACTCTCCGATACCAGCGCCGATACGCCGGCGGAGAAGCTGCGGAACCCCACGAAGTCGGAGACACCGTAATGGTAAGGGCACACCCGCAGTCTGATGCTAAACGCCGGATTCACGGTGGTTTTCACCCGAAATGGTTGGGGCCCTACGCTATAAGGGAACCGGCCGTGTCTACACCGTGGATCGCGACGGGACCCCCGTACGAGTCCCCGCTTATGATGTAAAGCCGGCACCCCGCCCGCTGTCACCAGAAGACCAACCTCGGTCTCCCCTCGACTTCCACGAAGACGTCCCCTCCGACCAGGAAGACAACACCCCCGAAATCCCCCTCAACGAGGACGCCGCCCCCACTGTGAGCCCCCGTTCGAGAGACGCTTCCCCAGTGCGCGAACAAGTTCCCGCGTGAACACTCAGAGTGCGTCCCTGCTATGCCACAGCCATAGCCCGCGTGTGTCCCCCAAGTGCCACCTAGTGCGCCGCAAAGACACTTATTTACATTTAATTTCATTTCGTTTGTTTCTTTGTTATTATATGTATATGTATATCTATGTTTATATTGTTTTTCGTACCGCTCGTGTACTCATGCCGGCGTCATGTATGTTCACCACTGTCGCCCGCATATGTTCTGTATCATTTTTCATATTTTTCAATTGTCTCTTTTTTCCAAAATTCATAAATTTTTGTATATCCTTACCTTCCTGCACTTTTTCTCTCCAACTGAAGCGGCGTGCTTGATTGGTGTCGTCACGCGGGGAGGCTTTGTCGCCAGACAGTCTACGGACGTGCCTGACACAAAGGTTTTTTTCCGTGACGTCACTAATCCTGCACGTGCAGCTTAAGTGTTTATGACTGGGTATTTCCTCGCTCCAAAATCCGAGCCAATCAGAGCGCAGGATCCGAGTTAAGCCGTCACCGAACCCGGCCAATAGGAGAGCCGATCGGAGTGGGGGTAAAACACCGGACTTCGAATAAAAACCCGAGCAACTAGAGAATTGGGACAGTATCCATCAGATCAGCAACCAGCAAACAGTCTACCAGAATATATCTACGAGAAAATTATCAAGTGAGTATACAGACCGCTACGACTCAGACGTCATCAACACCGAGGCCTAGCACTCACACGGCAGTTCAGCCGTTTACGCTGGCCCCCAAGAAGAGAGGTACCGAGTCGCGCCGTCTCCACGCCGCTGCGTGGAACTACCGACGCAACCTACGGGCTTGTGAAGCCTCCAGGCCATACCAGGACCTAAAGAAGTCAGCGAGGAAGGCCCTCTACGAGGTAGACGACCCCAGGACCCGCTGCTTCCCACCGCCGACACCATCACCGCTCAAGGCAACAGCTCGCCCGCTCGTGCCGCTGTCACCCTTGTCGGTCACCACTCCTACTTCGGTGGCCACTCCACCGAAATCAGGCGTGGTGGAAAGCAGATCACTCCAACTACCCCAGGAATAACAAGGAAGAATAGGAAATTACGGCGCCGCCTACTCGAGCTGTTCGGCTCTTCCTCGCTGCCGTGAACACAGTGTCGAGCGACACTATCCAGCGACGAACGCCGATCAACGCATAGACCCGTCTTTTTCCTTCTCTCTCTTCCTTTCCTCTTTATTGTCATATCTTAATTATTATTCATTTTTATTGTCATTGTTATCATTTCTAGATATATATTTTTCTATGTTAATAAAAACCATAAATCCAAACTGTCCGACTATTATTTTTCAAACCCTGGGGAACCAAGTTTTATCTTTCAGGGCATCTAGAACGGACGTGCATAGTTCAGACTCACCGCAACGCTAGCCGCGGCCGGTAGTAGTGGCCTCTCACGCAGGGTTCGATCCCCTGGCTGAGTCCGTCCCGCAACACGGATGTCGCCAGGCAGTCTGCGTACGTGCCTGACACAATGGTTTTTTTCCGTGACGTCACTAATCCTGCACGTGCAGCTTAAGTGTTTACGACTGGGTATTTCCTCGCTCCAAAATCCGAACCAATCAGAGCGCAGGATCCGAGTTAAGCCGTCACCGAACCCGGCCAATAGGAGAGCCGCTCGGAGTGGGGGTAAAACACCGGACTTCGAATAAAAACCCGAGCAACTAGAGAATTGAGACAGTATCCAACGGACAGTATCCATCAGATCAGCAACCAGCCAGCAGTCTAGCAGAATATATCTATCTACGAGAAAGTTATCAAGTGAGTTGAAAGAAGCTATCGGTCTAACCGAGTATACAAAAAGAATTTATGCACGCTGCATATTATTGTTTCATATATATTTCTTTGTTTTGTTTTTACTTACAATAACTCTTGCAAGTAACGCTGACACCCCTTAGCGGTGCTTGTGATTGTTATCTGTACTTGTCATACGTATACACAGTGCGCTGATCGCCTCGGCGTGCCTGTGTCCCGTTCGCTGACGGTTTAGCGGACCTCGTCGATACGTAACCACGATCTTTTCTTCACGATATTCGCTTCACGTCAACGCCCGTTTTCTTCACGATATTCGCTTCACGTCAACGCCCGTTTTCTTCACGATATTCGCTTCACGTCAACGCCCGTTTTCTTCACGATATTCGCTTCACGTCAACGCCCGTTTTCTTCACATCTTCAACCGTCTCATCTCTTCGCTTCAAGTCTACATCAGTTATCGCTACGTTGGCACCGTTCTACGTCCGTAGTCGTCTTGCCTGCCGCCGCCACGTTCGTACCCCCTGTTACGAACGCACGGCCCCACGCCTCACCAAGAAGCCAACGTCCACGCCGATTTCCGTCGTCGCCTGTTCTGTAGCGCCGCTACAGACCGCTACGACTCAGACGTCATCAACACCGAGGCCTAGCACTCACACGTCAGTTCAGCCGTTTACGCTGGCCCCCAAGAAGAGAGGTACCGAGTCGCGCCGTCTCCACGCCGCTGCGTGGAACTACCGACGTAACCTACGGGCTTGTGAAGCCTCTAGGCCATACCAGGACCTAAAGAAGTCAGCGAGGAAGGCCCTCTACGAGGTAGACGACCCCAGGACCCGCTGCTTCCCACCGCCGACACCATCACCGCTCAAGGCAACAGCTCGCCCGCTCGTGCCGCTGTCACCCTTGTCGGTCACCACTCCTACTTCGGTGGCCACTCCACCGAAAGCAGGCTGCTCTTCGAAATCACCGATCACTCCAACTACCCCAGGAATAACAAGGAAGAATAGGAAATTACGGCGCCGCCTACTCGAGCTGTTCGGCTCTTCATCGCTGCCGTGAATACAGTGTCGAGCGACACTATCGAGCGACGAACGCCGATCACCGCATAGACCCGTCTTTTTCCTTCTCTCTCTTCCTTTCCTCTTTATTGTTATATCTTAATTATTATTCATTTTTATTGTCACTGTTATCATTTCTATATATATTTTTCTCTGTTAATAAAAACCATAAATCCAAACTATCCGACTATTATTTTTCAAACCCTGGGGAACCAAGTTTTATCTTTCAGGGCATCTAGAACGGACGTGCATAGTTCAGACTCACCGCAACGCTAGCCGCGGCCGGTAGTAGTGGCCTCTCACGCAGGGTTCGATCCCCTGGCTGAGTACGTCCCGCAACACGGATTGTTACCGCAGATATCTCGCGATCGGGTGGTCGCACCGCGATATATCCAACGCCATTGGATTCAGCGAGTCATTTTCCATCGATCGCGACCCGTAACACAGCTAAAAACTCATATTTAGAGTTATTTTAATTAATAAGGGTTAAATTCCTATAACTGGGCGTGGCTTACGTCACGATTGGTTAAGCTCCTTCCCCCACTCCAAACTAAGTGTATATAAGCAGATAACGTGCTACGCTAGGCACGGTCGCTTCCAGGCAGCCGAATAATCAACTTCGCTTCTTGGCAAAGTTGAAGTATCTACAAAGTGATAATACCGACGATTTATTCGCTTCTTGGCGACCACGGCATCGCTTCAAGGCGGCGCTAGGAAACCTCCGACGGCTTCGCTACTAGGCGGCGCTCGTATCTCCGACGGCTTCGCTACTAGGCGGCGCTCGTATCTCCGACGGCTTCGCTACTAGGCGGCGCTCGTATCTACGACGGCTCTCGCTACGTGGCGGGCGCTTGTTACTACCGCCCCCACACTCGCTGCCAGGCAGGTGTTCCCGTCTCCTGCTAATATTCACAACGTCAATACTAACGGACAACGGCAACATCCTGGCTGGTCGTAGAGGAAAGACTTCGAGGGGGAAGTACAACGCCCGTCAAGCGCTCCTTCGTCGCCGCCGCCTAATACCTATAGATGTGTCGAAGCCATATGCCGCGATCCCGCGGGCTTTACAGCGACAGCTATTACTGAAGGGAGACCCGAGATCCCGGAGTTTCACTCCGCTAACGCCGCCACCATCACCGAGGCGCTTGCTGCACACAACAGCCGCCCCCGCTCATAGGAACGGCACCCAGAGGGTCAAAATTCATGCTCCTTCCATCAAGAAGGCATCAGCCGCTCCCTTGACATCACCACCCCCGGTCCAGTCAACTGCCGCCCCCAGCATCAGTTGCCGCCCCCGGGTGGAAAACATTTGTAGAGACGGTCCTGAGTCCGTGGCTGCCCTCACGGTCCTGCCACCGCCTCCGAGGTCACCGACAGACGTTCCAGCAGCTCCAGGGTTCCCTCCGTCGTCAACGGGGCATCATTCTGGGTTGTCCCCAGCCGTAGCTGACCAGAACGTACTGCCGCCCCCAGCTCCGGTCTCTGCCGCCCCCAAGCCAAAAAGACATGTTGGGGCTCTAACTGATCAACACGCTGGCCCAAGAAGGAGGACGACATTGATTTCGCCGCCCCCGCCTTCCGTTAGGCCTTCCACCGCCCCCGCTGCCAAGAGAAAAGCTAAAATCCGCATTCGACCTGTGCAAGGCCCCCTCATCGGTCTGTGCACAGCAGCCCCAGTCAAAAGAGTGTCGCCGCCGCCTCCCAAGAGCCGCCCCGCCGCCTCCGAGATAGCGAGGCTTGTGAGGGCTCGCCGCGAAGAGCTTTTCGGCCCGGAGACGCCACCTTCTACTCCGAAGGAAAGAAAGAATATCGTTAGCCACCCAGCAACGGCCGATACCTCGCCAGAAAGGCGAGTGCTAGAGCTATTTGGCCCAATAACGCCGTCACCACCGCCAGTACGACAACGGTCACCAGCCCGTACTCCGACACCGACGACTTCTTTCTCTCTCTCTCCAATCCTCACCCCCTCTTTCCCTGTTACCCCTGATTTTCACCCGGTCAGAAGTCCAATTCCCAAGACGCGGAATTGCATCACAAAGAAGCGTCTGGACTTCTGAGCCATTTTGTTCTCTACAATGTTTGTTCAAATTCTTTATCTGTATCATATGTTTGTTTTTAATCGTTTGTATCAATTCCTTTTCAATTTCATATTCATAATAAAAGATTAATGTTATTGGTTGTGTCTCTCTTCAACACCTTGGGGAATTCACGTTCTTTTTCAGGAGCTTAGTGATCGTGACCCTTCAGGTCCAGAGGAAATTCTACGACCCAGCTCGTGAGCTAGCCTGGGTATTGTGTTCACGGATAGTGGCCTGAGGTCCTCGACCGAGGGGCATTACCTCCTGCAACATTTTGGCTCCCGCTCCGTGGGGCCCGATTTTCACGTGTCCAAGTTCGAACCTTGGAATAACATCTACGAGAATGCCCTCTAAACGACCATCTAAGCGCCAAGCTAGACTGGAAGAGGCCGAGCGCCTTTCCGGTACAAATTCAACCGATAATAACGGTTCCCCTCACCGCGATGCGGTACAAGAACTGGCCAGGATCCTACGAGACGGACTGGTCGGAACAACCGAGTCTCGTTGGCGCCCACCAATCATCAAACCCCCCCCAAATTCTCTGGTAGGTTGCACGAAGATCCTGCGCGATTTATATCCAAATTAGAAGGGTATCTTCGAGAATCCGGTGTAGTAAAGGAGGACTACCTGGAGGACATCCCAGAATGTCTCGCTGGAGAAGCGAAGCGATGGTTTGAACCCCTTTCATACCTCTCCATGGAATGGGACACGTTCAAACGCCGTTTCATGGATCGCTTCAACGGCGCAGATGCTAGAGCGCGTCTTAACATCTCGCTCCTAACCGACCCACAAGGTCCCCGTGAACCCGGCCGGGACTTTGTGGCCCGTAAAATGACTCTGGCACACCGTGGTGCATCGACAGAGTCAGATCTTCTACAGGCAACCATCAGCCTTATGAAACCGGATTACCGGTTCGCACTCGCGCAGCGTGACATTAAGTCGTTTGACGCTTTGCTTGACCTCGTGACCATATTAGATGAGTCACAGCAAGACAACCGTACATACGCTCAGTCATCGCGAGCGTACCCTTCCACGAACGCGCCTTCTTCGCAGCGCGCGCCCGCCCCTTATTATGGTCCGCAATCCACGCGTGCACCATCAAACGCATACGTGCCGCCTCCCGCGCGCGCACAATACTCCCAAGTCGCGGCTCATCAGACACGCGCACCTACCCCTCCTTCCTCGCCGCCTCAGGCGCGTCCCCAAAACCAACCTTCTCAGCAGAGAAATCAACACTACCAGTCTAGGCCCGCTAAACCACCATATCCCTGCAGGATCTGCAACGGGGATCATTACCAGGCCGACTGTATTGTCGCATCACGCGAGCAACACTCAAGAGCTCCTGTCAATAACAGCGCTCCAAAAACGAATGGAAATACGACTCCAAAAAACGCATAGAGGGCTTAGGGGACGGCCAAGCCCTTCATGCCATTACTGGCGCCGTACTACCAACTATAAACGTAGAAATCAATGGTACTGAGTACCACACCTTATTAGATACGGCTGCGGCATATAATTGTCTACATGCCGATCTAGCAGAAACGAAGAATGATGAGAAAAGGATGATACCACTGGCTGCAGTTGGCCATGATATGCGAGTCTGCGGGGAGGAAACCACGCAGATCGCAATAAACGGTCAAGTCAGTCAGGCAAAATTTTTGCTCTGCGAAAACTTAAGAGTAGACTGTATTTTGGGCTATCCGTGGTTAACGGAACAACAAGCGACGTTAGATACAGGCCGACGGTGCATGCATTTTGGCACTGGACAGCGCCATACCGTTTTTTGGCTGACATCAGAGGCCTCGTCAACTACGAACGACATGAGTCCGGCAATAGACATTGAGAAACTCGACCACGGTTTTAAAGATGACCTAGCGGAAGGCTTTAGAAGATTATTCCAACGCTTTCCAGCGGTGACAGATAGTCACCGACACCACGCAGGAACTAAAACTGTGCAGCATAAAATTGTCCTCAAGCACGATAACCCTATCCGTACAGCTCCGTACAGGGTGAGTGATGCCAAGAGGCAATTAATCCACCAGCAAATCGAGGAAATGTTAGAAGCCGGTATTATAGCACCTTCCACATCACCCTATTCAAGTCCGATAGTGATCGTCGGGAAGAAAGATGGGACGCCCAGATTCTGTATCGACTACAGGAAAATCAATACGGCGACCGTCAGCGAACCATCATCCATGCCCATTATACAAGATACACTGCGCGACCTCGGGGAGGCGCGTGTTTTCTCAAGTCTGGATCTGAAATCGGGATATTGGCAGATCCCGGTTCATCCAGACTCCAAGGCAGCTACAGCGTTTTCAACACCCGATGGAGGCCATTACGAGTTCAATGTGATGCCATTCGGGCTACGTAATGCGCCTTCCACATTCCAGAGGCTAATGACTCAGGAAGTCTTAGCCGGAAGTCTTCATACATTTACAAAAGTATATCTGGATGATATAATAATATTCTCCACTAATCATAGAGAACACCTCCGGCATCTCACACTAGTCTTTGAGAGGCTCCAGGAACATGGACTGAGACTCGCACCGGAAAAGTGCGAGTTTGGGAAGAGTCACATCACATATCTGGGCCATACGATCTCTGAAGATTCGACCAAGCCGCTGGAGAAACATCTGACTCAGGTTGCAGGGGCGAAGACCCCGAAGACTCGTAAGGAGCTAAGACAGTTCCTCGGTCTCTGCAACTGGGTCAGAGACTATATAGGCAACTTTGCTACAATGAGCGCACCGCTCACCGATTTATTATCCACAAAGAAGCCATTTAAATGGACATGTGAAGCGGAGAAAGCGCTGTCTGAAGTAAAGACCGCATTCAAGAAGCCGCTGACACTACATCGTCCCTCGGCCAAACTTCCATACACTTTGCAAACTGATGCCAGCGGACATGGTCTTGGAGCCGTGTTGTTCCAACAAGATGAAGACCGGCGCCGTATTATAAGCTACGCAAGTGTACGCCTCAACTCCACGGAGAGGAGGTATCACGTCAACGAGCAGGAATGCTTAGCGTTAGTGTGGGCAGTTAAGCGATACCGGCCTCTCCTGGAGGGGAGGTGTTTTACGGTGATCACGGACTCCACCGCCCTAACATGGCTCCATAGATTTAAGGAGACCAAAGCGAAGCTCCTGCGTTGGGCGTGAGTTCGATTTTGAAATTAAACACTGTGCAGGCAAGGACAATGAGCTTGCTGATGCCTTATCCCGACAGCCTGACAGTGATGAGACTATCCCTGAGGAGGATACAAATAGAATGGTGCCACCAGAACGTGGAGAGATAAACGTACTACTCGGAGAGCCACCTCTTCCGGAGCAAGTCCAGGCGAGTCAAGCTCGGGATGAGCAGACTCAGGCATGCCTGGGAAAACTCCGAGAACCGCTGAATCCCGATAACGCTATCTTTCACGAGGCTTTAGTCGAGAGGGATGGCTATGTATGGTTCATAGCACCTCCCGGTTCCAATCAACAGTTGTTCGTACCCGAAGACATGCGTGCAAAGGTACTGGCCGCTCACCACGATGACGTAGGACATCCTGGACGGGATGAGACACACCGCGCCATCGCGCAGAGGTATTTATGGCCTGATATCAAAAATCACATTCGTCAATACGTCCAACGCTGCATGATATGCGCAGCCAATAAACCGGGCGCAGCGAGGACTACCGCCCCATTAAAGCCACGAGCCCCAGTCGCACCATGGTATAAAGTCTCGGTGGACCTCATGGGGCCTTATCCAAAATCGGCCTCAGGTAGGACCCACATACTAGTAATAACAGATACATTTAGCAAATGGGTGGAAGCGTTCCCTACGGGAGAACCACGCTCACACATTTTAATCAAACTCATTGAAGAGAACGTGTTCGATAGGTTTGGGTATCCGAAGATTATCCTATCAGACAACGGGCCCCAATTCACCAGCTTTAGGTGGAAACGTGCCTGCCGCAGATGGGGTGCCACAGCCCATTACACTGGCATATATCACCCGCGGGCAAATCCAGTAGAACGACGGAATCAAGAAATTAAGAAAGGTCTCCGTATGCGCATGCAAGGGCAGCCGCATACAAAATGGGCCTTGCATTTGCCAGCAGTCCTGAGGGATCTGCGAACCCGAAGAAATGCAGCGACCGGCTGCTCACCCAGTTTAGCGCTCCTAGGATACGAGTTGCCACTGCCAGGCGATCGTGTCCTACAGCGCCAAGATCAGCTCCATCACCTCCAAGATGATCAGAAGAAAGGTTTGAAGACATCAAAGCGCATACCTTGCGCTACCAGACCCGTTACGCCGGAGGCGAAACACCCGAACCCCATGATGTCGGAGAGCCAGTCATGATCCGGGCTCATCCTCAATCAGATGCTAAGCGGAATCTACATGCCGGCTTCCACCCGAAGTGGCTCGGCCCGTACAACATCCAAGAACTACATTCAGGGCGGGTCTACACCGTCGATAGGAATGGAACTCCCGTCCGTGTTCCAGCCTACGACGTGAAGCCTGCTCCACGTCCACGTTCACCAGAGGACCAGCCCCGATCACCCCTTTCCACTATTGAAGAGGAACCCCCGCCTGATGACGAGCCAGACGCCCCGTCACCAACACCAGGCCCCTCTACAAGTGCTTGACAGCACGCCCCCACTCACCCCCATGGACACTACAGTGCCGACCCCTCTCCCATGTGAGTGAAAAACATTTTAAAAATGCCCCAAAGACAATTACATTTTAAAAATCATAGTGAAAAAGACACTTTTAAAATTTAAAAAACATTCCCTAAAAGACTTTATTTAAAAAGACACAAGTGAAGTGAACTTTGACATTATTCACGAACACTATTATTACATATTGTTGTGCACTGTTGCACTTATATTATTTTTTGTATTGTATTTAGTTTTAAGCGATGCTCGGTTACGGGTCACGACGATGGAAAAATATCTCGACGGGGAGGAATTGTTACCGCAGATATCTCGCGATCGGGTGGCAATCCCACACTCGCTGCCAGGCAGGTGTTCCCGCCTCCAGTATATTATTCCTAATTTCAACGGGACAACGGCAACATCCTGGCTGGTCGCCGAGGGAAGGCATCCAGGGAAAAACATGTCACGAGACGGGCGCTCCTTCGTCGCCGGCTCATCCCTGTAGATGTCACTAAACCGTATGCTACCGTCCCACGGAGCTACCAGCGCTACCTACTGCGCCATGGCGATCCCCGGGATCGGTGTTTCACGCCGCTAACGCCGCCACCATCACCGAGGCGTCTATCATCGATAGCTACCGCCCCCGCTCATCGGAACGTTAGTTAGTTAGTTAGTTGAAATTTTTGGCGCACAGCAACAAAGGCTATTTGCGCCTAACGCAGCCCATCTAAATGACTAGACTATATATTAAAAATAAAAATTTAGACAATAAATAAATAAATAAATAAATAAAATCATTAAAAATACGCATACTCAATAAAAGAAGTCTTGCACTGACAAACACAAATAAATAATATAAAAAGTCTGTTCGAAAATTTGAACAGACTCAGGGTGATGGTAAGAGGCTGTAAAGGGACCAATTACCATCGAATATCACAGTCAATAAATAGAAACACATTAAAATAAGGTGCAAGACTTCACACATAAAACAGTAAGTTCGATTCTCTCAGGAAGAGTATCAGCCTGTCCATGAGTACTCTGTCGTCACCTAAGTTAGTTAGTTGGTTAGTTAGTTGAAATTTTTTGGCGCACAGCAACAAAGGCTATTTGCGCCTAACGCAGCCCATCTAAATGACTAGACTATATATTAAAAAATAAAAATTTAGACAATAAATAAATAAATAAATAAATAAATAAAATCATTAAAAATACGCATACTCAATAAAAGAAGTCTTGCACTGACAAACACAAATAAATAATATAAAAAGTCTGTTCGAAAATTTGAACAGACTCAGGGTGATGGTAAGAGGCTGTAAAGGGGCCAATTACCATCGTATATCACAGTCAATAACTAGAAACACATTAAAATAAGGTGCAAGACTTCACACATAAAACAATAAGTTCGATTCTCTCAGGAAGAGTATCAGCCTGTCCATGAGTACCCTGTCGTCACCTAAAGCAACTGACAGGTCATAGCACAGGCCTAACCTCTCCCTGACATCCTCGAACTGTACACATTCGGTTAAAATGTGTAACACAGACAAATCTGTGTTACACGTCTCACAGACAGGGGACTCTTCACCTCGAAGGAGGTGTCCATGGGTCCACCAACAGTGACCTATACGAAGGCGTGTGATGGCGGTTTCCTCCCTGCGGTTAATCCTGCAGGAAGAACCCCATGGTTTAACGTCTCCCTTAATCTGTCGTAACTTAACGTTCTGTGTGCGGCTCCACTCATGTTGCCACATGTCTAAAACCAGATGTGTCAGATGACTCTTTGCGTCATCTGGAAAAACGAAACTCACATCAATCATAGGTCTGCGAGAGGCGGCTTTTGCAGCTGCATCTGCCGCTTCGTTGCCTTTAATACCAACATGTCCCGGTATCCAAAACAGCTCTACCCTCACATTCTGAGCATTCAGGTTGTGGAGTAGCAACCGGATCTTTAGTACAAGAGGATGCACTGGATCTGGATCTTGGATACTGTTCAGAGAGCTCAGCGAGTCCGTCAAGATAACACTTGACCGACTTTGCTCTGACGAAACAAAACACAGGGCCTTGAAAATAGCGTACAGCTCAGCAGTGTACACACTCGTTATGGAGTGCAGACGGTACTGAAACTGTTGGCGTGGATTCAAAACAACGAACGCACACCCAACCCTGGTTCCGGATTTTGATCCGTCAGTAAAAATGACAGTATCCTCGAACCTAGGGACCAGTGTTCTTTGTAACTCATGTTGGTATTCGATAGGCAACGTAGTATCTTTATCAAACCTAGTTAATGTGAGGTTCACAAGTGGACGCGGTAGCGTCCATGGTGGAACAGCACACAAAACGAAACTTGCCATTTCAGGCATATTAAAATCAATATCGCCCAAAATGTCGAAAGTCCTCAGACCAAAAGGCCTATTGGCTCTTGGTTTTCTGTCATATATTTCTGTATGCCTATTTTGTAGAATAGGGTCATACGCGGGATGATCTGGCTTGGCACTGAGTGCAGCCATATACCGCAAGGATAGAATTTTACGACGATTGTGCAGTGACGGTTCGCCTGCTTCACACAGCAGACTTAGTATTGGACTGGTGCGAAATGCACCTGTGGCCAATCTAACCCCAGTGTGATGTACAGTGTCAAGAATTCTTATCTCTTGGTGTTTAGCTGACCCATAAGCTAGACATCCATAGTCCAGCTTAGAGCGCACTAGAGAACGATATAAACGCAACATGACAGTGCGGTCTGCACCCCATGTCTTGTGACTGAGGACCCGCAACAAATTGAGCGACTTTTGGCATTTTTTCTTGACGGACAAAAAATGTGCCCGCCAAGATAGACGGCTATCGAACACGAGACCCAGAAATCTGGCAGTATCGGCAAATGGTAACTGTGCTCCATTTAGTGTGAGTGTAGGATTGGGATGTACACCCCTTTTCCTACTAAAATGGACACATACAGTTTTGCTGGTCGAGAATTTAAAGCCATTTTCGGTTGCCCATGTATCGAGACGATTGATAGTCAGCTGAAGCTGACGTTCGATTGTACTAGTCTTTTGTCCGGCGACAAAGATACCAATGTCGTCGACAAATATCGAACTCTGTACAGGTAATCGAATACATGAAGCTGCACCGTTAATGGCAATTAAAAATAGCGTAACGCTCAGTATGGAGCCCTGTGGGACCCCATTGTCCAGTGCGAACATTTGTGACAAGGTATTTCCGATCCGCACCCTGAAGCGCCGGTTCGACATGAAGTCTTTTATAAAGAACATCAAGCGTCCCCGGAGACCCCAGGAATGCAGAGTGCGGAGAATACCATAAATCCATGCAGTGTCATAGGCTTTCTCAATATCGAAAAACACAGCTACCAGGTGTTTGTTTTCAACGAAAGCATTCCTGATAGCTGTCTCTAGTCTGACCAGATGATCTGCTGTTGAGCGGTGACGGCGAAAGCCGTCAACACTGTGTGTTGGCCAGCAAGTCGTTTGATTCTAAAAACCAAATCAGACGCTTGCTGATCATTCGCTCCATGAGCTTGCAGAGACAACTGGTCAGTGATATTGGTCTATAGCTAGAGGGCAAGTGTTTATCTTTCCCGACTTTGGGGATAGGAATTATATGAGATTCCTTCCACTTGGTCGGGCACTTGCCCTCAGTCCATATCCTGTTATAGACATTCAAAAGCCTAGACTTAGATGGTTCCGGAAGATTTCGGATCATACGATAATGTATCGCATCTGGACCAGGAGAGCTATCCTTACACTTTGACATCGCGCTATCTAGCTCTTCACGAGAGAAAAGCAGGTTGTATACCTCGTCATTCCTAGAAAAGAAATTTAGAGGTATAGATTCGAGGCCTGCTTTACGAGTTAGAAACTCGGGTGAATAATGTTCAGAGCTAGAATTGAACGCAAAATTAGATGCCAAAGTGTTAGCAATTTCGACCGCTGAGGTAACTACGTTACCATTTACCGATAGACCAGCAATGGCTGTAGCTGTATTTAGACCGGATATTTTCCGGACCTTCTCCCAAACTTTGGCCACTGGAGTGGCAACTGTAACGGTGCATACGTATTTGCGCCATGATTCGCGCTTGCTTTCTTTCACAATCCTCTTAGCACGAGCTTTCGCTCGTTGGAAGGCTATCATGTTTGTCTCTGTTGGACAACGACGGAATGTATTAAAGAGGTGTCTCCTTTCACGTAGCGCCAAGTCGCATTCCTCGTTCCACCAGGGAACGGGAACTCGACGGGGCTGAGTGGATGACAGCGGTATGCTGCTTTCAGCCGCGCTCGTGATGGAATCCGTGAAATGATTCACCTCTTCGTCTACGCTCAAGTTCGGAATATCCTCGTGAGAGAATGATTCTGCGAACTTGGTCCAATCTGCTTTCCGAAGAACCCACTGTGGCCAGCGGGATTCGGTAACAGTATTGAACAGAGGCCTTAAGAAGATTGGAAAGTGATCACTACCGCACAGGTCGTGATGCACGTCCCATTTGAACAACGGAGCGATGGCTCCTGAAACGACGCTAAGATCTATGGCACTGAATGTACCCGTTGCTGCACAGAAGTGCGTGGGTCTGCCGTCGTTCAAAAAGCTCAAACTCAAATCGTTCAACATATTCTCCAGGTGACGTCCCCGTCGATCGTTCCGCACCGATCCCCAACATACATTGTAGGCGTTAAAATCGCCTAGTAGTATGAAAGGTGGTGGGAGTTGATCGATGATGTTCACGACATCTCGGATGTCAGTTCGAACACCAGGGGGAAGGTAGATAGAACAAATCGTCACCTGGAGGGGAAGTGCAACACGAACTGCTACGACCTGCAACTCAGTGTCAATGTCTACAGGATCGTGGTACAATGTGTCTCTAACGAGAATTGCCACGCCGTCACATGCTCTTGCCCCCGTAAGGAAATCCGTGCGAAACACGGAGTATCCTCGAGGAGAGAATGTGTCGGTTTCCGTGAAATTTGTTTCCTGCAGACAAACACACGAAGGCGCTAAATTGGAGAGTAACAGTCGCAGTTCTTCGTAGCGCTGATATACACCGTTACAGTTCCACTGGATTAGTGGACCAGTCATTTTTGTTTAGGGGAGTTACCCCGCAACCTAATGATCTTTGGTTTACCCTTAGGTTGCGGGTCAACAGCCATTTTCTCGGCCACGGTTTCACTTGTTTGTCCAGGTGCCTTGGTGGACACACTGGACTCTCTTTTGGATGGTTTGGCTCTCACTGGTATCCATTGAGAGCCAACAGTTCCCTTATCAGTCTCCGATACTGGAGTGGTTGATGAGGGTTTGGCAGAAGCGACTACACTCTGGTCGCTTCTTGTTTTTGGAGAAGTTTGTGGAGACTTCTCCTTAGGTGGTGGGGAGAACTGAGATGGTGTGCGTTCTCCTTTGGATTGGGGGGGTTTATTCAGACCCGATCCCCCAGGTTGTGGGGTCTGAATTTTGGTCTCTGGGACCGATTCCAACACCTTTTCATTGCTTGCCGCAACTTCACTAGACACAACGATCGATGATGTCGTAAGGGTCGGACGGGACATTGTCTCCGTCTGAGTTTGAACACTTGTCATTTTCTTTGCTGCTACTTGCGCGAAGGATTTCACGAATGTAGCTGGCGCACTCTCCTTATACTTCTTCTTAGCGTCGAAATATGGTATTCTGTCAAGCGTCTTGATGACCTGAACTGCTTTCTCTTCCAAGTACGTTGGGCAGTGGCGTGAAGTTGATGCGTGCGCACCTTTACAATTCACACAGAAGGCCGCGTTTGGGCAGGACTCAACGTCATGCTGGTCCTGTCCGCAGTGTGCACATATGGACTGCCTGCCACAACGACTAGAAGTATGACCGTATCGCTGGCACTTATAGCATCGCATCGGGTTGGGATAGTAGGGCCGAACGTTACACACGTTGTACCCCACCTTTACCGATGCTGGACACCTAGTACCAGCGAAGGATACTACCATTGATATTGACGGCTTACCATTACGAGGTTTAAGTTTCCTGCATTCAGTGACACCTTGCGGTGCCATTTCCTGCACGAACTCCTCCTCCGTAACGTAAGCCAGGTCACGGTCTGTAACGACGCCTTTTGTGGTATTAAGGGCTTTGTGAGGTTGCACTGAAATACGATGTGCACCAAACACCTCGCATTTCCTTAGCGTCATCGAAGCCTCTGTCTCTGCTTCAATTAAGAGTGTACCGTCCGACATCTTACGTACTGTCTTTATTCCATTAGGACATATTGTTCTCATCGTTCGGGCGACTAAGAAAGGTGACATCTCCTTAAAAGATCCACCTTCCTCTTCAACCTTCACGACAAGAAATCTAGGAACGGGCGCACAGTACTCAACCTTCTTGGCAGAAGGCCTTACACATCCCTCATCGGATGACTGAGCATCACGACGAGGTCTCTTGTTTGATTTTTTACGGAGTTTACTCTCACTTTTGGCGGAATTTTAAGAATTTGTATCCCTCCGGGTAGTCGCCATACCCGTATACTAAGTTTCATCACCCTGCCATGCCCACCCACCAGGGAGCCCCACACAGGGGACGTTGGCCGCAAACCGGCTCATTGCGCCAGACATGTCAGGATGATATAGCATCGGAGGAAGTAGTCACGGGCTGCTCGACCCGCTCGAGAACCAGTAGTAGCCAACTCTGGAACCGGGCGAGCTGCATCCGCTCCCACAGACCCCCGAATACTTGTCTAGTGGCACGGCATTACCCCGGCATCCACGATCCAGTAGTGGAGCCACTCTATTCATGAACCGTGACACCAGCCGATTGACTGAGCTGACCAGACTCAGCCTCCCGTTTTACCGAATCCGAGGCCAAAGAAGGCGTGTTGGGATCGTACTGTCCGCGGGCAGCAGTCTCCCTCAACCGACCAGGACCCTCTTCTCCAGCGTTACGGGTCTCCACGCACGGCAAACACGTGGGTAGGAATTTAAGTGGGAGATCAAAGAGACAACAGATAAGCCTATTCCCACAATCGGCTTCTCTGAACTGTCTCCTCCCAAATGATATGTGATTCAGGGTACGTGGGATCATCAGGCCCAAAAGCTCTATATGGTCAGGTGATGCGACCATTATGAACTTCCCTTGCGTGATTGAGGGTACGCGGGATCATCAGGCCCGAAAGCTCTACAAATGGCTAGGTGTTATGGCCATTATGAACTTCCCCTGCGGGGTCTTCGTAGAACTGTTCGGCGCCGAGACGCCCAAACGGAAGAAGACGCGAAGACACGCGGCGACACCTATCGCCTCGCCGGCTTCCAACTTCTCCTTTTCCCCTCTCAATCCTCATCTTCAGTCTTTACCTCAGACGTCTCGCAAACGTCTGAGTTTCTGACTTATTTTCTAATTGTTCAAATCGCTTTTGTTATATTCTATTGTTTTTCATATTTCATTGTCTGTTTTTGTTTATATTTTGTCATTCGTTATTCATGTCTTTCACTATTGTTTATATTTGTATTTCATTTCCCTATATTTTAATTGCTCAATAAATCTCATCTAACATCAACATGCATTTTATCTTCATCAACACCTTCGTCATCATTACTTTTCAGAGCGCTTAAGTTTGACCGGTGCTTCACACCGAGCCGCATAGTGGAAGAACCCGCGACTGAGCTAGTTAGGGTAAAGTGCGCACGAGTGAGGACATCACCGAGACGGTTTTGCACTACCACTGTCTCGTCCTCCTGCGGGTGTACCTGCGGAACTTTTCCGAGGGTTCCCCCCCGTGACATTTTGGCTTCGCAACGTGGGGCTCGCTAGCTTTTGTCAAAGCTGCCCACGATCCAAGTTCGACGCTTGGATAAATTCCGCTCACTATGCCGGCTAAACGCCAAACTAAGCGTATCTCGAGGATGGAAGACGCCGAGCGTCTCTCCATAAATACATCTTCTAATAATAATTCCCCCGACCAAGATTCGGTCCAACAATTGGCCATGCTCCTACGAGACGGACTGGCTAAACATTTAGAGTCTCGTTGGCGCCCTTCTTCTTCAATTAAAGCTCCGAAATTTTCCGGGAATCTGAACGAGGATCCTGCTCGTTTTCTCGCGAAAATTGAAAAGTATTTTCGCGACATAGGTACCATCAAGGAGGATTTCCTGGAAGATGTTGCGGACAACCTCACTGGGGAGGCGAGACGCTGGTATGAGCCTCTCGTATGAACATCTCCATGGAGTGGGAAACGTTCAGGAAACGTTTCCTAGACCGTTTCAACGGCCCTGATGCCAAGGCCCACCTCAACATTACCATGTTGACGGATCCTCAGGGCCCACGTGAACCAGGCAGGGATTTTGTGGCGAGGAAAATGACGCTAGCGCATCGCTGCGCGTCCACAGAGACTGATTTGTTGTTAGCGACAATCAGTCTCATGCGACCAGATTTCAGGTTCGCGCTCGCACAACGTACCCTAGCCTCGTTCGATGAGTTGCTCGACCTCGTCACTATCCTTGACGAGTCACAACAAGATCATCGACCTGTCGCTCAATCATCACGAGCGTACATCCCGCCGATCGCGCCGTCATCGCAGCGCGCGCCCGCCTATGTGCCGCAATCCACGCGCACACAATCTAGTCCCTACGTGCCGCCTACCTCGCGCGCACCACCGCAAGCTCCTGCGCCTTTGCGCGCACAAACCTATCCTTATGCGCCACCGCCTGTGCGCGCTCAAACATACTCTCCGCCTTCTCAGGCCAAACCTAATTATACCGCTTCGGGGTCGGCAAAACCGCCGTACCCTTATCGTTTTTGCCAGGGCGACCACTGGCAAGCCGACTGTCTTATTCCTAAACGGAATACCCCTCCACGAGCTCCTGTCTCGCCCGCCGGCAACAGCGCTCCACAACCTTCAACATCACAACAACAACCGCCAAAAAACGCGTAGAGGGCATAGTGGACGGACTAGCCCTTCATGCCATCACAGGCGCAACGCTTCCGTTAATTAATGCGAAGATTAACGGACGCGAAACCCACGCACTGCTAGATACAGCAGCCGCGTATAACTGCATACGTGCTAGCATCGCTAGTACACACGAACCAACTCAACAATCTATACCACTGGCCGCAGAGGGACACAGCATGAAGACCTCTGGAGAGGAAACCGTGCAAGTGGAAATAGATGGCCTCACAACCCACGGAACCTTCCTCGTGTGCGAGAACCTACGAGTAGAGAGCATCCTGGGTTACCCATGGCTTGTGCAACAGCAAGCTACACTTGATATCGCTCGCCGCTGTGTGCACTTCGGCACCGGTCAGCGACACACCGCGTTTTGGCTAGCCGCAAACCAGGCTACTGATACGGATAAACCATTACCGCTCAACGCAAGCGACCTCGATCACGGCTTCCCGCAGAAACACATAGAGCAGTTCCATGAAATCTTTCAAAAATTTCCTGAAGTGACCGACAGCCGTAGACACTACGCCGGCACCAGGACCGTTCAGCACCGCATCGTGTTGAAACACGACAACCCCATCCGCACGCCGCCGTATCGAGTCAGCGACGCCAAGCGTCAGAGCATACAGGAACAAGTAGAAGAGATGCTTGAGACGGGCATCATATCCCCGTCCACGTCTCCATACTCAAGCCCGGTAGTCATAGTACAGAAGAAGGATGGATCGCCGCGCTTCTGTATTGACTACCGGAAACTCAACGAATCAACCGTCAGCGAACCATCGCCGATGCCGATTATCCAGGATACACTGCGCGACCTCGGGGAGGCGCGCGTGTTCTCTTCATTGGACCTGAAGTCGGGATACTGGCAGATCCCGATGCACTCAGGTTCCAAGGCGGCTACCGCCTTCTCAACACCGGACGGACGGAATTATCAATTCAACGTGATGCCGTTTGGTCTTCGCAACAGCCCCTCTACGTTTCAACGCCTTATGTCCCAGGAAGTGCTGGCAGGAAGTCTACACAAATTCACGAAAGTGTACCTGGACGACATAATCGTGTTTTCAAAAACGCACGAGGAGCACGTACGACACTTGGCGATGGTATTCGAGCGCCTACAGCAACACGGGCTACGCCTCGCACCAGAGAAGTGCGAGTTCGGCAAGAGCCGAATCACCTATCTCGGACACACAATTTCCGAGGATAGCACACAACCGCTTGAGAAACACTTGACTCAAGTGACAGAGGCTAAGACGCCTAAAACAAGGAAAGAACTAGACAGTTCTTAGGGCTGTGTAATTGGGTGCGGGACTACGTAGGAGGTTTCGCGAGCCTCAGCGCGCCGCTCACCGCACTTCTTTCGACAAAGAAGCCGTTCAAGTGGACACTTGAAGCAGAGACCGCGCTCACCAACATCAAGATCGCATTCCAAAAGCCGCTACAATTACACAGACCCTCAGCGGACTTACCGTATTCACTGCAGACGGATGCGAGTGGACACGGCTTAGGCGCCGTATTATTTCAACAAGACGGCGAGAAGCGCCGCATATCAGTTATGGTAGTGTCCGTCTCACAGACACTGAAAGACGCTACCATATCAACGAGCAGGAGTGCTTAGCGCTCGTCTGGGCAGTCAAAAGATACCGGCCTCTCCTGGAAGGAAGGCACTTCACGGTCATCACTGACTCCACGGCGCTAACGTGGCTTCATCGTTTTAAAGCAGACAAGGCCAAACTCTTGCGGTGGTCTCTCATACTGCAAGAGTTTGACTTCACACTAAAACAATGCCCAGGGCGAGAGAACGAACTCGCAGACGCACTGTCAAGACAGCCAGACGACGGGAAAACATCCGACGAGGAAACGGAACGCTTGTTGCCGCCCGAGCGCGGCACATCAATGCGCTGTTCGGCGAGATACCTCTCCCCGATCAGATCCAGGAGTGTCAGGGTCAGGATGACCGGACACGTGAATGCCTGGAGAAGCTTCGCGAACCGATAAATCAAGAGAACGCGGCCTACCATGAAGCTCTGATAGAGAGGGACGGCCTACTCTGGTTTATAGCCCCACCGGGACAGCAAAACCCGCTATACGTGCCGTTTGACATGCGAAGGAAGGTGCTGGAAGCACACCACGACAAAGCCGGCCATCCGGGCCGCGAAGAAACACATCGCGCCATAGCCCAACGATACCTATGGCCAGATGTCAAAAATAATGTACGTCGATACATACAACGCTGCCTAACGTGCGCAGCTCACAAGCCAGGCGCGAATAGGCCTGCAGCACCGCTCAAACCGAGAGCACCAATCGCTCCGTGGCACACAGTTTCCGTTGACTTGATGGGTCCTTATCCTAAGACCGCATCGGGAAGGTCTTATATACTCGTGGCCACGGACACATTTACTAAATGGGTAGAGGCATTTCCAACCGGCGAGCCTCGCGCCCACATCATCATAAAGCTTCTCGAAGAGAACGTTTTCGACCGGTTCGGATATCCGAACGTGGTACTCTCCGACAACGGCCCGCAGTTCAAAAGCTACCGATGGGAGAGAGCTTGCCGCAAATGGGGCGCAGAGGCCCACTTCACCGGGATATATCACCCACGGGCGAACCCGGTCGAGAGGCGTAACCAAGAGATCAAGAAGGGACTCCGAGTACGGATGCAGGGACAGCCACACACCAAGTGGGCACTACATCTCCCCGCCGTACTGCGCGATCTCCGAACAAGATGTAACGCAGCAACCGGCTGCTCACCGAGTCAAGCTCTGCTAGGGTATGAGCTCCCACTGCCAGGGGACCTGAAAGATGAAAGATTTCGCGAAAGTAACCGGCGCGCTCTCTTTGTATTTTCTCTTGGCGTCGAAATACGGTATCCTGTCCTGCGTTCTAATGACCTGTATTGCCTTCTCCTCCAAGTACGTTGGGCAGTGGCGTGAAGTAGAGGCATGCGCCCCTTTGCAGTTCACGCAGTGTGCCGCGTTTGGACAAGTTTCAACTTCATGTTGATCCTGTCCGCAGTTGGCACAGATGGTGTGCTTACCACAACGACTTGAGGTGTGCCCATAACGCTGACACTTGTAGCATCGCATCGGGTTGGGATAGTAGGGGCGAACGCTACAAACGTTATACCCCACCCTTACCGATGTTGGACACTTGGTACCAGCGAAGGACACCACCATGGAGATCGAAGGCTTGCCGTTACGAGGGTTGAGCTTCCTGCATTCAATGACACCTTGCGATGCCATTTCCTGCACGAACTCTTCCTCCGTAACATACGCCAGGTCACGATCCGTTACGACGCCTTTCGAAGAATTCAGTGCCTTATGCGGCTGTACTGAAATGCCAAACTCAGAAAACTTCACTAATTTTTGCAGCGTTGACGACGCTTCAGTCTCTGCTTCTATTAGCAGTGTACCGTCCGACAACTTACGCACCGACTTGATACCAGTAGAGCACGTATTTCTCAACAAATCAAGAAAAAGGAACGCTCCACCTCCTCTTCTAACTTACCTCTTAGGGCGACAGTCGCCAAGCAACAGGTGCTGCCTGCAACACAGCAACCTGCAAAAACCTCTCGTCAGAGGCAAAGGCAGCCTGCCGCACCACTACCAGCGGCTGTAGCCGTGCCAAAACCGGCCCCTAGGCCGAATCCGGCTTCCAAGCCAACACCGGCTTCTATGCCGACTCTGGCATCCGTGCCAACACTTACTCCAGCGCCCGCAGACACGCTCAAAGCTCTGCATCAGCTTCTATCTCAAGCGGCCGCTCTCCTGAGCCACGCCGCCAGCATGATAGATCACATTTCTACTCAATCCGCCTTCTGGTCACCTGCCATTAACACCAACAATGTCTAACACCAGAACAAAGATTCGCCCTTGCCGACGCATTTGCCGACAGCTTACAGACTCAGTGCAGCCCCAACGAGGAGCTCATAGAACAGCATTTTGTTCTAAAAGTGGGCGAAAAACTCCAGTCGCTGGCCGAGGAAAAGTTTAACCCCAATACACACGACTTCTCCAGTCCCGGAGAAGTAGCTAAGATCATCAA
Organism: Liopterus haemorrhoidalis; assembly: GCA_963971575.1. NCBI lineage: Eukaryota > Metazoa > Arthropoda > Insecta > Coleoptera > Dytiscidae > Liopterus > Liopterus haemorrhoidalis. The sequence goes on from OZ020613.1 coordinate 50,069,848, forward strand.
AAATCTTAAGATCAGGAAAGCCCCCGGTCCAGACGGGGTCTCCAACAAGATGGTTAAAAACTTGGGCAGGAAAGCGCTACTTTCCCTTACCCTATTTTTCAACTCTGCTCTAAAACTGTGCCAATTTCCAACCGATTGGAAAAAGGCGAATATAATTCTGATCGCTAAAGCTCAGAGCAACCGTTCTCTAATTAAGAGTTACCGGCCGATCTCTCTTCTATCCTGCCTCGGCAAAATGTTAGAGAAGATCATTCTTTACCGCCTTCAGGATCACACCGACTCTAACGGTCTGATCCCTGACGAGCAGCATGGGTTCCGTAAAGGACACTCTACCATACATCAACTTGTGCGCGTCACAGAGCATATTACTGACGGTTTCAATAGAAACATGTCTACCGGTGCAGTCTGTGTAGACGTCTCTAAGGCCTTTGACCGCGTATGGCACGCCGGCCTTATCTACAAGCTGCACTGCCCTCAATTTTCTCCTGCTCTCATCAGGATAATTGCCTCGTACCTGACCAATAGATCATTACGAGTCAAAATAGACGAAATTCAGTCGTCATGGAGACTAGTCGAGGCTGGGGTTCCACAAGGCTCTCTGCTGTCACCGCTGTTGTTCACACTCTACACGAACGACATACCGACAACAGCAGGAACCATCAAGTGCCAATACGCTGACGACACTGCGTATTTGGCACGATTTCTCAGCTCTGCGCTTGTCACCGAACGACTCCAACAATCCTGTAAGAGTCTCGAACTGTTGTGTACGCGCTGGCGCGTCGCCGTCAACGGGGCTGAGTCCAAGGCAATGCTCTTCACCAAAAAAACAAGACTACCGGCTGGCTCGGTTAGCCTTTTTGGTGAGGACATTCCATGGTGCAACAAAGCGCGATACTTAGGACTCATTTTTGACCCTAAGTTATCCGGGAGGGGGCATGTCACCGACTGCATCCTCATAGCCAACCAAGCCAAAGGCATGCTTAACTGCCTCGTATGCAAAAAGAGCAGTCTCTACCCTACCAATAAGACAAGGATTTTTACAACTATAATCCGTCCTATCCTGACGTACGCATCTTGTGTCTGGGCCTACTCCAGCACCGCCCATTTACAGCGGTTGCAGGTCTTCCAGAACAAGTGCCTACGTCAGGCCACAAGCGCTGACTAGTTCATGCGCAACGCTGACATCAGATCCGATCTGGGAGTACCCAACATTGCTGACTTCATCCGCGCTAGCGCCGAGAAGTTTTTCGCAACTGCAGAGGTCCACTCTAACCTTACCATAGCCGCCTCTGTCAACTATGACCCAGCCGAAGTATGGAAGTATCGCAGACCGCGCTCCTTCCTGTTAGATGGCTAATCTACTCTCTCTTTTTATCATTTCTACCATTTTCTTTTCGATCTTATTACAAGCGTGAGTTTTTACCTCTTATGAGTTTTTTCTCACGCCGCCATATATCGACTTTATAGGCCTGATGAGCAGGTCTATCTCTACTTTCGAACTTCATGTTCTCCTAATAGACACGTGTTGAGGGCTTTTAGCCCGGTACACTACCAAAGGTCATGACAAGACAAGACGGAGAGCTTAGAAGCTCTTACTTAGAGCTACAAGGCTTAGAAGTAAAAGTAAACAAAATAGTAAATCTTCAAAATATTCTCCGACAAATTGGTCGCTTCTCGGCAACCACGTCTCTCGCTACTTGGCGGGCGCTAGACGGCAATCGCTTCTTGGCGGGCGCTAGAAACGTCGACGGCCTTGGCTACCAGGCGGACGCTTGTAGCCGCCCCCATACTCGCTGCTAGGCAGGTATCCCGCAGCCTCCTCATTTTACCCTTATTGTAACGGACCAAGGCAACATCCTGGCCGGCTCGCTGGCCAGGTTAGGAAAGGCGTCGAGGAAGAAATATAACGCCAGACAAGCGCTCCGTCGCCGCCGCCTGATACCAATTGATGTGGCCAAACCTTATGCCGCCATCTCACGATCGTTCCAGCGTCACCTGCTACGACAGGGGGACCCTAGGGCTCGGTGCTTCACGCCGTTAACGCCGCCACCATCACCAAGGCGCCTGCTACCATTAGCAATCCTCCCCGCTCATCAGGACTGCACCCAGAAGGCTGCAACAACTGCCAAAGCGTTTACCAAGCCAACGGCCGCACCACCAACACTGCCGCCCCCGGTTCTGACGACTGCCGCCTCCAATATCAGTTGCCACCCCCGGGCTGAAATCGCAATTAGAGACGGCCCTGTGTCCGTGGCTGCTCGCCCAGCACTGCCGCCGCCTCCAAAGCCGCCTACAGTCGCTCCGGCAGCCCAAAGCTGTGTGCCGGCCCCAATCCTCACCCCCTCTTTCCCTGTCCCCCGATATCCACCCGGTCAGAAGTCCAATTCCCAAGACGCGGAATTGCCTCACAAAGAATAGTCTAGACTTCTTAACCAACCCTTCCCCAGTTTCTTTTATATTATATTTCATCCATGTTCATACAAATTTTATACTTGCACCATTTCAAACTATTTAAAAGATATTATAGATGTTTATTTAATTTTGTTTTTGAAATAAATGATTAACTTGAATTGTTTGTATCTCTTCTAACACCTTGGGGATTCACGTTCTCTTTCAGGCAATTAGTGGTCGTGACTCTTCAAGTCAGAGAGGTATTCTACGAACCCGCTCTTGAGCTAGCCAGGTAACTGTGTTCAGGGATAGTGGCTTGAGGACCTCTTCCGAGGGGCATTACCTCCTGCAACAATTGGCGTGTAGAGAAAAAGTTCATTTCATAATTAATTGGTTCTTGTTAAAATATGTTATTGTTTTATTCGTTATTATTGTTGTTGATATTATTGATATTAAGATTGTAATTGGAAGACGATTGCTGATCGAGGTTAACTCTTAGAAGTAAGTGAAATATTTAATTTACAAGTAAATGAATGATTTAAAATGTGTCGCTATTTTTCAAGCAAAATGGCGTTCAGTTTGGACCACGATATATTCATCATAGAGGCATACTATCGAAACGGTGAACGTAGAGAGGATGGTTCATACGAATATTCTATGCTACGTTGTTTTGAAGGATTGGAAGCAAAATTTCCAGAGGGAAACTTTGTGTACAATGAAACTTTTCAACGGCATGTAAGACGTATAATCTCTCGAGTAAAAGACACCGGCAGTGACTGCAAGGGAAAATCTTCTGGTCGCCGTACTGTTTTGACAGAAGATGTTTTGGAAGATGTCACACAGGCTAGAATATAGTCCAAATAAATCTTTACGAGCACTGTCAGCTAAAACAGCTATTTTTTTTCTTTCTTTCAACCCTTTGCACTCGATGTGACCCACGGGACACGACTTGTTTTTCTGCAGCTCGGCTTGTCTCAGTGCAGGAACTAGATGTTCATTCGCATTAACCAAACTAATATGTTGCCTACGATTTAAGAATACTTATCTCAGTGACGCCATCAGAGTGGAATAATAAATTAATTTATTATTATTATGTTTAAGGTATATCGTACGGAACTGTTCATAAAGCTGTGAGGAAGCAACTGCATATGCATATGTATGATACATTTGTATGGATACATAATGTATCCATACAAATTATCAGTTGTGCAAGAACTGCATCCCTTGGACTTCCAGAAATGGATCAATTATTGTAATTGGTTCAATAATAATTGTAATGATGACAACGTGTTGGGCGTTACGTTATTTAGTGATGAAGCATGGTTTCACCTAAGCGGATATGTGCATGCCCAGAATTATAGAACCTGGTGTACAGAAATTCCGCAATTATTTACGGAATCACCATTACATTCACAGAAAGTTGGCGTGTGGATAGCGTTGTCTCGCCGCAGAATAATTGGCCCCATATTTTTTCAACAAACTATAAATGGTGAATTTTATAAAAATTAAATTTTACAAAAAATGATAGCAGAGCATCTCCATGATTATGAACTGGCAAGGGGCTATTTTCAGTAGAATGGGGCAACACCTCACACACCGAAAGCAAATTTGGTTTATTTAGTGGTGTATTTTGGAGATCGCCTTATTTCGGCTGGACGATGGCCTTATCGATCACCAGATTTAACACCTTGAGACTCATTTTTATTCTTATTTAAAACAAATTGTTTACAAAAACCGTTTACATACGTTGGAGGAATTAAAGGCCGCCATTACAAATGCGGTTGAAGGCATCAGTGAGGAAGCATTAATTTCTGTATTTGATAATATTTGTATCCTTAAAATTTCAATATAATGGTGCGTCTACATCGAGGCAACATGGTGGCGTGCGACCATTCGACATGTCGCATGTTACCAATGTGCAGCGGTCTGATGGCAGCCGTGCGACATGTTGCTCGTTCCCGTTACTTGGCGGTAAACGTCAAAGAGTTTTCGTGCGACACGCTACCAGTTCTGAAAGCCACATGTTCGCCATTTTGATATTTGATAGTTGTTATTATAGAAGTATTTGTTTTTTATATTAACTAGTGTTGTAAGCGTTGCTGTATCAAGATAAGTTATTTAGCAACTTAAATTTATTCAAGGTAAATGAGTAAACATAATTAAGTAAGGTTATGTTTTTGTTATGGAATTAAAATTTGTTATAAAATAGTATAAATTAGCTTGATATTATGTATAGTTATAAAATGTAATAATATATCCAAATAATGTAGTTATGATAATGTTTATATTATTTTTAGTTCAAAATGGAATGGCGTGAGGATAAAACTTGCCAGTTGATTGAAATGTATAGGGCTCGTACCAATTTATGGGACCCAAAAGACTTAAATTATTACAATAAATTTAAGAGACAAGACTCTTTAAAAGAATTATATGAAACATTTGGTGTTTCCAAGGAAGAATTGGAAAGAAAAATAAAAAACTTGGTAAGCCAGTTTGCGAGGGAGTTGAAGAAGTTAAAGGAAAAAAAATCAGGAAGTGGAACTGAGGAAGTAGAATCAAAGTATAATCAAACATTTTAACTAACTATACCTAATCTTGGTTAATAATATATAATACATAACGTTATATAAAACATATGTTCGTATTATAAACAGAACAATAATAGTTCTATGATTCATCTTCATGCCATGCAATGTGCTTATGTTCTGTCGAGGGGTGTGCTGCTACACTTTTAACAACCGGCTCGCTAAGAAAAAACAACAAGGACAAGCAGGCTCAGAAGACAAAATTCTTTAAATTACTGAATATTTCTAAAATACTAATAGCCGAAGTAATGTCCTGGCTAATTGCCGAAGCAGCAAAGGCCACAAAAATATAGATATAAAAAAAAATACAAAAATACAAGTGATGATCTAAAAAAAATGGCCCTCACCTCCAAGATACAAGTGATAATAAAAAAAGGTTCTAACTTCCAAGATACAAGGGATGGCAAAAAAAAAAAATGTCCTCGCTTGTATTTTGACCAAAACACATAACAACCACATGTTTCTTTTTTCGCGGAATAATTTAACAATTTTATTTTTAATTTTTGACAATGACTTTGCTTCCTATGTTAAAGACTGCTCCCATTTTATGTACGCTGATGATACCACGTTGGTGATCAGATAAAAATCACAAAATGATCTTTTTTCAAAAAATGATGAGTTAATTCATGATTCGCATATCTGGTTTTCATCAAACAGCTTCCACAGCTTGAATATTGACAAAACAAATAAATTATTAATTACATTAAAGCATTCTGAGTTTACTAATCCAGGGTCAGTAAATTTTCTAGGCGTTCATATAGACCCCACGTTGACATGGAAACATCATGTTCAAAATCTGGCAACTAAATTATGTAGAACCATTCATTTAATTCGAAACCTTGTCTATTGTGTATCTGTCAATGTTTTAAAAATGTCCTACTATGCTCTATTTCAATCTCACATCTCTTACGCCCTGCTTGCGTGGGGACATAGTACTTCAACAAAACGATTTTTTGCCTTAAAAAGACGAGTTGTTAACCCAATTTAAATTTCAATTATAGTAGTGGGAAAATTACAGGACTACAAAACACAGGCGAAGGGGCTACCCCGAATGTAGCTGACCATGTATTGGTATTTTTATTACATGGAATCAATCAGTATTGGAAGCAGCCGGTAGTATATTATTTTGTTAAGTATGGCATGAAGTCTTTTCAATTAAAAAAATATATAAAGGAAGTCATTGCTAATATTCATCAGAAAATAAAATTTGAGGTCCTGGCAATAGTTTCCGACCAGGGATCAAGCAATGGAGCAGCACTTCGGAGCCTGTCCAATAATTTTATTTTCGAAATGAATGGAAAAGAGATTATTCAACTATTTGACGCCCCACATCTGCTGAAAGGAATGAGGAATAACTTTTTAACTAAAGATATTCACTTCGAAAATAAAATTGCGAAATGGACAGACATAATATATTTTTACGAGTTAGATGGAAGCACGGAGGAAGGCAAAGTTGCACCAAGGCAACCAACAAGCATATTTTTCCTGAAGGCAAGGATAAGATGAAAGTTAAATTCGCCGCAGATCTTCAGCAGGTCTGTGTTTGCAGGTTTAACATTTGCTACAAGATGTAAGGTTATGGATGCAAGCGATACAGCGCAATTCGTAAAATTTATGGACTCGCTATTTAATAGTCTTAATAGGTGCATACGGACGACAAGACCAGAGTTCTGAGAATATGCCCTAAACGTTTTAGAGAACATGTTTTCTATCAAAATGGGAAGAAAGTACAAACAACGCCATCAAAAAAAAAAATAAAAAATCCAGGTGACTATCGGAGATGTTATAGTTTTATGGAAGATAATGAGGGGTCTTGGTTTGAAGCACCTATCGAATAGGACATTAAATCAAGACCCTCTAGAAAATTTATTTGGCGTCATAAGGGGTTTGTGTGGGCAAAATAATTCCCCAACAACTTCATAGTTTGTTTCCGCGTATAAAACTTGCATCATAAATGTTCTGATACATAATTCAAATGCAACAAACTGTGAAGATGATGGGACTAAATTCCTTACCAGCATCGGATCTCTCATAAGCCCGATACAGTCCTTTAGTGCTCCTTTAGAGTCAGTTATTCCTTTTACTTCTATTATTATTCCAGTCGATCCTAACAATACATTCCTTCCTTGTTTTGTCGAACACAGCCTCCTTTGATTCCAATAAATTTTTAAAAAACATTTGCTTCCATACTACCTCGTTCATTGCGGGGTTCATTTGTAGGAAGTTTTTAAATAAAAATTGCAATAATTGCTGGAAATATTTTTTAGATGAAATATGTACAGACTCTCATGCACTAATAATTATAAAAGATTATAGTAATTGCAAAAAAATGATGTATCCATCAAAAGATTTGATTGATGAGGTGGGAAGATGTAAAGAAATAGTTTTTAGTAATATTGTTAAATTTGTAAACAATGAAAAAATCGTTGAGGAACTAGGGGAAATGTGCCTATGACGGCATGGTGCTTATGATGGCATACTTGCATTATTTTGAAAAGAGTTAGTTTTGGCGCGCAAATTAATAGATTTACTCACATATATGTCTGTTTCCTTAATTGTGGTTAGTTTACGTGCCGTCTGCGAGCAATTCGTTTTTTGTTGTAATCAAATGTAAATTTAGGTAAGTGATGAAGTTATTAGTTGCTGTATTTATTATAAGATTGTGTTTTTATTACGCTAAATGGAGATATGAAATTTTCATGCATGTAATCTGTAGGTTTTGTATATTTACTGATATACTCAATTTAAGGTTATATTTATTACCTCGCAGATAAAGTTTGATTAAATAAAAATGGTGACTTTTTCCTATGATGGTATACTGATATATTTCCTATGATGGCATAGAAGAATTATGTACGCATATAACGGACATGGAAACAAGATTTTTTGGTTTAACAACTAAAAATCTAAGGAGGCTAGTTTTTGAAATTGCTGATAAAAATAATATTAAGCATAATTTTAATCAAGATACTAGAATGGCTGGTAATAAATGGATGCGTGGATTTTTAAAACGTAATCCAAGAATTTCTTTGAGAACACCAGAAAATACGTCATACGCTCGTGCAGAAGCGTTTAATAAAAATAACGTGAGTTCTTTTTTTTGCGGCACTATCCGCAATAATGGAGCAGTATAAATTTCCTCCTGAAAACATATACAATGTTGATTAATCCGGCTTAAGTACCGTACATAAAAGGCCCCAAAATTTTTTGGCTACTAAAGTGCGAAAACAAATAGATGCACTTAGTAGTGCTGAGCGTGGTCAGCACTTGACGGTAGTGTGTTCCATGAATGCAATTGGAACATTGTTGCACCAGTCTTCATTTTTCCTCGAAAAAGATTTAAAAATGAGTTGATGGACAATGCTCCGACGGGCAACAAAGCATTTCTTCCAGGAAAATGGGTGGATGTCTAGCACCATCTTTGTAAAATGGCTCGTATAGGGCTCGTACCAATTTATGGGACCCAAAAGACTTAAATTATTACAATAAATTTAAGAGACAAGACTCTTTAAAAGAATTATATGAAACATTTGGTGTTTCCAAGGAAGAATTGGAAATAAAAATAAAAAACTTAGTACGCCAGTTTGCGAGGGAGATGAAGAAGTTAAAGAAAAAAAAAATCAGGAAGTGGAACTGAGGAATTAGAATCGAAGTATAATCAAACATTTTAACTAACTATACTTAAGCTTGGTTAATAATATATAATACATAACATAAGTGCATTGCGTGGCACAAATATGAGTCATAGGAGTATCATTGTTCTTTTTTATTATGTCAATTATATAAAACATATGTTCGTATTATAAACAGAACAATAGTTAGTTAGTTAGTTAGTTAGTTACAATTTTTGGCGCACAGCAACAAAGGCTATTTGCGCCTAACGCAGCCCATTTAAATTACTAGACTATATATTAAAAACAAATTATTAGACAATAAATAAATAGATAAAATCATTAAACTCAATAAAAGAAATCTTGCACTGACAAACACAAATAAATAATATAAAAAGTCTGTTCGAAAATTTGAACAGACTCAGGGTGATGGTAAGAGGCTGTAAAGGGGCCAATTACCATCGAATATCACAGTCAATAACTAGAAACACATTAAAATAAGGTGCAAGACTTCACACATAAAACAATAAGTTCGATTCTCTCAGGAAGAGTATCAGCCTGTCCATGAGTACCCTGTCGTCACCTAAAGCAACTGACAGGTCATAGCACAGGCCTAACCTCTCCCTGACATCCTCGAACTGTACACATTCAGTTAAAATGTGTAACACAGACAAATTTGTGTTACACGTCTCACAGATAGGGGACTCTTCACCTCGAAGGAGGTGTCCATGGGTCCACCAACAGTGACCTATACGGAGGCGTGTGATGGCGGTTTCCTCCCTGCGGTTAATCCTGCAGGAAGAAACCCATGGTTTAACGTCTCCCTTAATCTGTTGCAACTTAACGTTCTGTGTGCGGCTCCACTCATGTTGCCACAAGTCTAAAACCAGATGTTTCAGATGACTCTTTGCGTCATCTGGAAAAACAAAACTCACATCAATCATAGGTCTGTAAGAGGCGGCTTTGGCAGCTGCATCTGCCGCTTCATTGCCTTTAATACCAACATGTCCCGGTATCCAAAACAGCTCTACCCTCACATTCTGAGTATTCAGATTGTGGAGTAGCAACCGGATCTTTAGTACAAGAGGATGCACTGGATCTGGATCTTGGATACTGTTCAGAGCGCTCAGCAGAACAATAATAGTTCTATGATTCATCTTCATGCCATGCAATGTGCTTATGTTCTGTCGAGGGGTGTGCTGCTACACTTTTAACAACCGGCTCGCTAAGAAAAAACAACAAGGACAAGCAGGCTCAGAAGACAAAATTCTTTAAATTACTGAATATTTCTAAAATACAAATAGCCGAAGAAATGTCCTGGCTAATTGCCGAAGCAGCAAAGGCCACAAAAATATAGATATACAAAAAAATACAAAAATACAAGTGATGATCTAAAAAAAATGGCCCTCACCTCCAAGACACAAGTGATAATAAAAAAAGGTTCTCACTTCCAAGATACAAGGGATGGCAAAAAAAAAAAATGTCCTCGCTTGTATTTTAACCAAAACACATAACAACCACATGTTTCTTTTTTCGCGGAATAATTTAACAATTTTATTTTTAATTTTTGACAATGACTTTGCTACCTATGTTAAAGACTGCTCCCATTTTATGTACGCTGATGATACCACGTTGGTGATCAGATAAAAATCACAAAACGATCTTTTTTAAAAAAATGATGAGTTAATTCATGATTCGCATATCTGGTTTTCATCAAACAAACTATGCTTGAATATTGACAAAACAAATAAATTATTAATTACATTAAAGCATTCTGAGTTTACTAAACCAGGGTCAGTAAATTTTCTAGGCGTTCATATAGACCCCACGTTGACATGGAAACATCATGTTCAAAAGCTGGCAACTAAATTATGTAGAACCATTCATTTAATTCGAAACCTTGTCTATTGTGTATCTGTCAATGTTTTAAAAATGTCCTACTATGCTCTATTTCAATCTCACATCTCTTACGGCCTGCTGGCGTGGGGACATAGTACTTCAGCAAAACGATTTTTTGCCTTAAAAAGACGAGTTGTGAACCCAATTTAAATTTCAATTATAGTAGTGGGAAAATTACAGGACTACAAAATACAGGCGAAGGGGCTACCCCGAATGTAGCTGACCATGTATTGGTATTTTTATTACATGGAATCAATCAATATTGGAAGCAGCCGGTAGCATATTATTTTGTTAAGTCTGGCATGAAGTCTTTTCAATTAAAAAAATATATAAAGGAAATCATTGCTAATATTCATCAGAAAATAAAATTTGAGGTCCTGGCAATAGTTTCCGACCAGGGATCAAGCAATGGAGCAGCACTTCGGAGCCTGTCCAGTAATTTTATTTTCGAAATGAATGGAAAAGAGATTATTCAACTATTTGACGCCCCACATCTGCTGAAAGGAATGAGGAATAACTTTTTAACTAAAGATATTCACTTCGAAAATAAAATTCCGAAATGGACAGACATAATATATTTTTACGAGTTAGATGGAAGCACGGAGGAAGGCAAAGTTGCACCAAGGCAACAAACAAGCATATTTTTCCTGAAGGCAAGGATAAGATGAAAGTTAAATTCGCTACGCAGATCTTCAGCAGGTCTGTGTTTGCAGGTTTAGCATTTGCTACAAGATGTAAGGTTATGGATGCAAGCGATACAGCGCAATTCGTAAAATTTATGGACTCGCTATTTAATAGTCTTAATAGATGCATACGGGCGACCAGACCGACGACCCATGCCTTAAGGGACGGTTGTGAAACATTTGAGTTCTGGGAATATACCCTAAACGTTTTAGAGAACATGTTTTCTATCAAAATGGGAAGAAAGTACAAACAACGCCATCAAAAAAAAAAAAATAATAACCAGGTGACTATCCGCAATGTCATAGTTTTATGGAAGATAATGAGGGGTCTTGGTTTGAAGCAGGACATTAAATCAAGACCCTTTAGAAAATTTATTTGGCGTCATAATAATAATGATAATAATGTTTTATTGGTGCTAATACAATTACAAAAGGATTGTTTACACAAGTCAATACAGCAGTACAAATAGAAAGGGGTTTATGTGGGCAAAATAATTCCCCAACAACTTCATAGTTTGTTTCCACGTATAAAACTTGCATCATAAATGTTCCGCTACATAATTCAAATGCAACAGACTGAGAAGATAATGGGACTAAATTTCTTACCAGCATCGGATTTCTCATAAGCCCGATAGAGTCCTTTAGTGCTCCTTTAGAGTCAGTTATTCCTTTTGCTTCTATTATTATTCCAGTCGATCCTAACAATACATTCCTTCCTTCTGTTTTATCGAACACAACCTCCTTTGATTCCAATAAATTTTTAAAAAACATTCGCTTCCATACTAACTATTACATTGTGGGATTCATTTGTAGGAAGTTTTTAAATAAAAATTGCAATAATTGCTGGAAATATTTTTTAGATGAAATATGTACAGACTCTCATGCACTAATATAATTATAAAAGATTATAGTAATTGCAAGAAAATGATGTATCCATCAAAAGATTTGATTGATGAGGTGGGAAGATGTAAAGAAATAGTTTTAAGTAATATTGTTAAATTTGTAAACAATGAAAAAATCGTTGAAGAACTAGGGGAAATGTGCCTATGACGGCATGGTGCTTATGATGGCATACTTGCATTATTTTGAAAAGAGTTAGTTTTGGCGCGCAAATTAATAGATTTACTCACATATATGTCTGTTTCCTTAATTGTGGTTAATTTACGTGCCGTCTGCGAGCAATTCGTTTTTTGTTGTAAACAAATGTAAATTTAGGTAAGTGATGAAGTTATTAGTTGCTGTATGTATTATAAGATTGTGTTTTTATTACGCTAATTGGAGATATGAAATTTTCATGCATGTAATCTGTAGGTTTTGTATATTTACTGATATACTCAATTTAAGGTTATATTTATTATCTCGCAGATAAAGTTTGATTAAATAAAAATGGTGACTTTTTCCTATGATGGTATACTGATATATTTCCTATGATGGCATAGAAGAATTATGTACGCATATAACGGACATGGAAACAAGATTTTTTGGTTTAACAACTAAAAATCTAAGGAGGCTAGTTTTTGAAATTGCTGATAAAAATAATATTAAGCATAATTTTAATCAAGATACTAGAATGGCTGGTAATAAATGGATGCGTGGATTTTTAAAACGCAATCCAAGAATTTCTTTGAGAACACCAGAAAATACGTCATACGCTCGTGCAGAAGCGTTTAATAAAAATAACGTAAGTTCTTTTTTTGCGGCACTATCCGCAATAATGGAGCAGTATAAATTTCCTCCTGAAAACATATACAATGTTGATGAAACCGGCTTAAGTACCGTACAAAATTTTTGCGCACTTTAGTGCGAAAACAAATAGATGCACTTAGTAGTGCTGAGCGTGGTCAGCACTTGACGGTAGTGTGTTCCATGAATGCAATTGGAACATTGTTGCACCAGTCTTCATTTTTCCTCGAAAAAGATTTAAAAATGAGTTGATGGACAATGCTCCGACGGGCAACAAAGCATTTCTTCCAGGAAAATGGGTGGATGTCTAGCACCATCTTTGTAAAATGGCTCGTATAGGGCTCGTACCAATTTATGGGACCCAAAAGACTTAAATTATTACAATAAATTTAAGAGACAAGACTCTTTAAAAATTGCAATAATTGCTGGAAATATTTTTTAGATGAAATATGTACAGATTCTCATGCACTAATATAATTATAAAAGATTATAGTAATTGCAAAAAAATGATGTATCCATCAAAAGATTTGATTGATGAGGTGGGAAGATGTAAAGAAATAGTTTTTAGTAATATTGTTAAATTTGTAAACAATGAAAAAATCGTTGAGGAACTATATAATTTATTAGATTTTAATATTACCAATTATTTTTGTAATCATAAAGAAACAATTTATATGGATTTTAAGAAATCTATTGTGTATATAACTATAAAATATTTTTTTCATAACGTTAATAAAAAAATTTAAAATGTTGACTACAGAACCATCCATGTAGTTGACAATTATGTCAAATTGTATGGGAAGAAAGTTAAGAATTAATTAGTTTTGTATATTTTGTATATAGTAATTATAGTAATAAGTTATGTTAATGTCTAGATAATATTATATGAGAAATAAAATAACTCTACTTTTGACAGTCGGTATTTATTTCGAATCACAAATACTCTCGCTCTTAGATGTATATCTAACAGCGAAAAGTTGTGATTCTAAAATAAATATTGACAGTCCAAAAGTAATAAAATTAATGACAACACTTTTGAGAGAGTTTCTACTTTCAATTACCTGGGCACCATGATAAATCAGGTGAATATGATACAACAGGAAATTACGAATATAAATTAAAGCTGCTAATGCATCGTATTTTGCACTTGGTCCCCTCTTCAAAACGAAACTCTTGTCGAGGGACACAAAGATCAAGTTATACCAAGTTATAGTACGTCCCGTACTTATGTATGGCTCCGAAACATGGACCTTAACAAAGCGAGATCGACAAAACTCTTTGTTTTGTCGATTAGTTTTTGTAAATAAAATATTACTCAGAATCTTTGGTCCCATTCAAATTAATGGTGAATGAAGAATCCGTAAGAACAAAGAGAACTGTACTCAAGGCCAAGTATCACCCAAGAACGGCAGACAATTACAGTGGATAGGACACGTTATGAGGATGATGGAGGACAGAATGGTTAGAAAGATATGGAAAGGAAGATTGAATACCCGTCGACCAGTGGGAAAACCTCGCAAGAGATGGAGAGATCAGCTAACCGAAGATCTGACAAGTATTGGTATACAGGGTACTTGGCAATACTTGACAATAAATAGATCGAGATGGAGAGCTTATGTGAGTGAGGCCAAAAGTCAACCTGACTGATAGTGCCCAAAGAGGAAGTCCAAAAGTAAGTTATTTTATTTCTCAGTAATTATAATGTAATTTTGTGTTTAAAAAATAAATAGCTTAGATCTTTTACTTAAATTTATTTATTTACATTCCTTATTTATGTTATTACAGGTTATTAAATGTATGTATTTTTTGGATTGTAAGCATGCTTTCAGAGATTTAAAAATTATGACTGCCATCTCTTTATATTTACCCGTGTTTAATTTTCGGACACAAAAATAAAGTGCATTATAAAACTGTGGAACAAGTACATACGTATGACACTCGCAATAAGACTAAATTCTATTTAGGTTTTACAAAATTGCTGAAAACTAGAAATTGTAACTTCTTTGCAATTAAATTTTTAAATATATTACCCGAGAATATTAAATCTCTCAGATTAAATAAATTTCAGGCTAAAGTCAAGGATTTCTTGGAATCTAATCCGTTTTATTCATTTGAAGAATGTTTAAATTTTAATATAAATAGTATGAACTGGAACTCTTGACTCCAAGTATTTTGTATTTTTTGTATTTTTTTCTATTTTAATATATTTTACATTTTTTTACTATTTATATATTGTACCTGACTGACTAAAAACATGCTCGGTACGTGTAATTTTTGTCAATAGACATTATTATTATTATAATTAACAACCAGCACACCTCTGGTTCTGTCTATTAATATTATTATTTAAACACACTTTACGAAACCAGACTTTAAGGTCCATTATAAATTAAAAAACAGATGGCATTATAAAATTAACTAGAAATTCATGATGTTAAAAATTTGTAGTTATTTATGATTAAATTAAAATTATTTGCAAATAAACTAACACACATTTTATACTTACAGCTTACAGCCAAATAAATTCTGCATTATAAGTTGTACATACATACATTTTTCTTTATTACACTTACAAATTACTAGCATCAAATAATTAACTATTATTACTAAAGTTAAATGAATTTCTGGTAGAATGTTCTGAAAGCGTTGCCATTAAATCATTGTGTTATTGTCTAAAAAATATCACGCCACCCATGACTAACAAAGGTCCACCTTGGGTAGCATTATAAAGTTAACCAGATAAAAATTTATGACGTTCTAAAATTACAGTTATTTAAGATGAGCTAAAAGTAATTTGCAAATAAACATGAATATATTTTGGGTTTTACCCAGTTTTGCTTACCACGTTTTTAACTTACACCTTACACCCAAATAAAACATGTATTTTGTACATACATACATATTTGTACAATCTTTATTCGATTATTTGTTTAAAAATAACAAATTGTAAACTATGAACACAACCAATAATTGAAACTAGGCAGTAAGTTTGAGACGTTATAAAAAATATGTGTACACTGTAAATTTAAATGTAAAATTATGTACAAAAACTGCCAATAAATTAAAACCGTAAATTGGTAATAATATTTAAATAATTTCTTTAAATTGTTACTTATATGAGCCACAAAAAATAATTTAAGGCTTTCTTTCAACACAAAAGTGAAAATGTTTCTAAGAGAAACATAACCAAACTGCTTGTTCAAATGTTGAAAATCGAGTGATTTATATTTCTAACACAGTTAATTCTTAATACTATAAATTATTTAAACACACTTTACTTGCCCAATAAAACACTATCTTATAAGATTTATTGAAATAATTTTGCTACCGAACGTGCCTCGTTTGCAATATGGAACAGCTGTGAGACTGTTGATGCCTGCTTGGACCGCTTGGTGCTTGGGAGTTGAGAGTTGTGATATGGCCTTCGTTTGGTCAGTAGCGTAAGCACAATTATTTTCTAATGGGAACATTTTCTTTAATAATATAAAGTACTACTATATATTTTAAATAGCTGATCTATGTTGTCTATTAATAAAAATTAATTAACTATAGCATGTTTCTTTGATTTAAGCGGAACTAGATTTTGAAATCTAGTAACATAACGTTTAAATGAAGATTTTGATCATTATGTTTAGCAAAAGTCAACTTCAATTGTTAAAAAGAGCTCGTAACAACTCACCTATTAATATTAAGACACTTCTAACACTCTAGATATTTAAGAAATTATTTATAACTACAGGCTAGTCCAAACGTTTAAGCGGAATTAAATAGGAATTTCGTTCTTTAAGGTTGTCACGAGAAGGGACATGGCTCGGGTTATTTAATTTTTTACGTTGGCATGTAAAAATTAAAAATTCTTACAGTAAAACCATGGAAACGAATGACTTATGTCAAAAATAAAATACTTTTTTACATATTTTAATGACAAAAAAATAAATAAATGGGAAATTTGTATTAAGAATGACACAAAAAATCAAAATATAAAGAAAATGACATTTTAAAATGATATTAACCTTAACCAAAAAATGTTTATTGTAAGTATGATTTACAAAGCTTTATCAAAACTTATATTTTATATTTATATTATTCATATAAAGTGTGAGACTCTTTGATAATACAGCTAGGTTTAATGAGAAGTTGCTTTTTGAATTCTAATATCCTTTCAAAATTTGGTATAATATTGGATAATCGAATTCACATATCTGGTGCAGCATTTATTTAGTTTGCTGCGATTTCGATTTTGTATCAGCGTATTTTGAAAATCCAGCTTCACACATGTACGTAGTTGCAAATGGTACAAAAAACGAATAGCCCTTTTTGATAAATGAGAATATTCGTCATATATATCAGACCAGAAAATAGTTTTTTTCTGTTTTTTTGTATTACTTTCTTTGTGTATTTTTCTTGATCTTACTTTTAAAATGATGAATTTTTTAACTTTATCTTAAATTATTTTTATTATTTTTGCGGGTCGCTTCACAAATGGGGTAGAATACGAGAGTTACCTTTAATGTTTTTACAAACGACCACTAGATGGCAATATTGAAATGTGTCAAACTATCAATACATAAATGGTTGTGTGAAGAAGGCTGTGATTGTGTAAAAAATTTATTCTGTTTTTTTTTTTTTTTTAATTTTTGGACTTAGCTACTAAGGCCATTCCAGGAGATGTATTTATTTTTGAAAAATTCCATGCCATAACCGGGATTCGAACCCGAGCCCTCATGATCTAGAAACTAGTGCATCGCTACACTAACCACTACGCCATGGTGACCGGCAATATTCTAATGTTAATTAAAATATGATTAATCTTTAAGCCTGTCGCTATGGCGTAGTGGTCAGCTCATTTGACTGCTAACCATGGGGGCTCGGTTTCGAATCCCGGTGATGGCATGGATGTTTGTATTTGTTATAATATTTCTAATGTGTCGATAATAAAAAAAAAAGATATCCTGGTTAATGGCCATCGTAGCTAAGGCCAAAAAATTAGAAAAAAAAATCTTTAAAAACAGAAAAGTACTGCATAGTTCAATTATATATTAAATACATTTTTATTAAGTTTATAAACCCACGCACAAGTATCTTCAGTACTTCTGTGGGTATATTATATTTTATTTTATTTTATAGTTAAATTGTTAAATTATTTATAAAAGTTGTAATTAGATTACAAAAATAAAAATTCCATTTAGTTCCGCTTCAACATTTGGAATAGCCTATACAACATTTATATATGCTCGGAGAGGTTTTACTTGATGAACGCCATTTTGTTCTCTGTTCAAGAACGAAAAGGAAATTAAAAATATTCAATACCGGTTATACCCGGTTTCCTTTATGCTTTCCAGTTTAAAATTTGATTAATTCCACTCGTATTAACAGATTAACCAGATGAGGCAGTAAAGATTTTTGTTTTTACTCATATCCATTTTATCTTTTTCTGTATACTCTATTTATTATGTTTAAGCGGTACTAAACTGATTTTTTTTCTCAAGTTGTAACGTGCTTCGTGATTATTTCATGTTTCATGTTGGCAGCCAAAATCTGACATATTATGAGAAACAAATTATACAAAATAAAAATTTACCGACCGCCAACATATATAAGGGAGGTATTGTGATCATACCGATTTTGACATTTCGAGATTTCGATATATCTCCACGAATTGAGGGACCTCAGTTAGTTAGTTAGTTAAAACTTTTGGCGCACAGCAACAAAGGCTATTTGCGCCTAACGCAGCCCATCTAAATGACTAAAATATATATTAAAAACAATATATTAGACAATAAATAAAAAAAATAAAATCATTAAAAATACGCATACTCAATAAAAGAAATCTTGCACTGACAAACACAAATAAATAATATAAAAAGTCTGTTCGAAAATTTGAACAGACTCAGGGTGATGGTAAGAGGCTATAAAAGGCCAATTACCATCGAATATCACAGTCAATAACTAGAAACACATTAAAATAAGGTGCAAGACTTCACACATAAAACAATAAGTTCGATTCTCTCAGGAAGAGTATCAGCCTGTCCATGAGTACCCTGTCGTCACCTAAAGCAACTGACAGGTCATAGCACAAGCCTAACCTCTCCCTGATTTCCTCGAACTGTATACACTCAGTTAAAAAGTGTAACACAGACAAATCTGTGTTACACGTCTCACAGATAGGGGACTCATCTCCTCGAAGGAGGTGTCCATGGGTCCACCAACAGTGACCTATACGGAGGCGCGTGATGGCGGTTTCCTCCCTGCGGTTAATCCTGCAGGAAGAACTCCATGGTTTAACGTCTCCCTTAATCTGTCGTAACTTAACGTTCTGTATGCTGCTCCACTCATGTTGCCACATGGCTAAAACAAGATGTTTCAGATGACTCTTTGCGTCATCTGGAAATATGAAACTAACATCAATCATAGGTCTGTGGGAGGCGGCTTTTGCTGCTACATCAGCCGCTTCGTTGCCTTTAATACCAACATATCCCGGTATCCAAAACAGCTCTACCCTCACATTCTGAGCATTCAGATTGTAGAGTAGCAACCGGATCTTTAGTACAAGAGGATGCACTGGATCTGGATCTTGGATACTGTTCAGAGAGCTCAGCGAGTCCGTCAAGATAACACTTGACCGACTTTGCTCTGATGAAACAAAACACAGGGCCTTGAAAATAGCGTACAGCTCAGCAGTGTACACACTCGTTATGGAGTGTAGACGGTACTGAAACTGTTGACGTGGGTTCAGAACAACGAACGCACACCCAACCCTGGTTCCGGATTTTGATCCGTCAGTAAAAATGACAGTATCCTCGAACCTAGGGACCAGTGTTCTTTGTAACTCATGTTCGTATTCGATAGGCAACGTAGTATCTTTATCAAACCTAGTTAATGTGAGGTTCACAAGTGGACGCGGTAGCGTCCTTGGTGGAACAGCACACAAAACGATACTTGCCATTTCGGGCATATTAAAATCAATGTCACTCAAAATGTCGAAAGTCCTCAAACCAAAAGGCCTATTGGTTCTTGGTTTTCTGTCATAAATCTCTGTGTGCCTATTTTGTAGAATAGGGTCATACGCGGGATGATCTGGCTTGGCACTGAGTGCAGCCATATACCGCAGTGATATTGAGGGACCTCAGACGTTTTGACTATTGTTAGCATGATGTCTCTCGGTTCGTGTACACGTGCAGAGCAAATTCGGCTAACAGTATTTCTATGAAACTTCATATTTAAGCTTTTGACATCAATGGCACGAATTGATCAACTTTTGGTAAAAATCGGTTAACTATAAATAGGAATTTACTCGTGTCGGTTTTATGATTTCTGCGAATATTTCACAACAGAGAAATATTTCGAAAAAATTTATTTAACATATGTTGCTATAAAAGCAATAACTAACAACTTTTATTTGAGACATTTTTTGATAAAGCAGCATAAATTAAACAAGTACTCTGTGATGGCGGTCTGTCCTGTAATGGCTACAACTGATTTTTAGATATCTAATATATTCGAAAATTTACATCTAATCTACAATTTACAAAAACAGCCTAGATTGATCAACAGATCGACTCTTATCTTATTGCATGATTTTTTGTTGTGTTAGGTGACATAACTAACATAAAATATCAAAAAAATGTAGTTTTAAGGAAATATAAATTTTATGCGTATCCCCTATTCCGACAATGCTATAAAACTGTCCTTCCAGGAATTCATTGGCCCTCGTCCGCCAGGTTTTTATAGCACCGGCCTGAACAACCTGCCACTTAAATGGCAAAAGTGTATAGACAATATGGGTGCATACTTAGATGAATAAAATAAATCCTTATATTTGTAAGTTATCAACCAACTTTGCCTTTTTTTTTCCTACAAATTTCATCCTTGACGACTGAATATAAAGCTTGAACCATTTTTTATCTAACTTCAATTCTGTATTTTTGTTTTCATTTTGTACTAATTCGTACACACTTCAATGGGACTGCACTGCCGCACGTCGGAGAAAAAAGAGTTTTATATTCTCTGGAATATTTTCTGCTGGTCTAATAAACGACCCTTACTAATGGTGTCTTTTATTACTATGTTCTAAGAATTTCTCTTAGAAAGTTAAATACTTAGAAGGATTTCTTTTCAATAGTAGTATTCCTTTTACCACAAATCTTAAGTAGACATACCTGACCTTAGTTAATCTGAGTTTAAAGAGCGTTCCATTTGTATAACTATTATAAAAATAAGATAAACCAAGTTTTTTCCTCCCCCCTTTCCCTAACCAAAGTACCTGTTTCAGTATAATAAAGCATATATCATGAGTTCAAAAAGTAATTACATAAGAGTTGGCTATGGAAACATAAACTAATGTCTACTGCAAGCTTTATATAACAAAATAAACTTATGACATAAAACAACAGTGATGACAGTTAATTAATTCTAAAGCTTGCATTAGACATTATTTAATTTTTCCATAGCTAACCCTTATGTAATTACTTTTTGAACTCATGTATATACCAAGTATATATTAAACCAAGTATATATTAAACCAAGTATATTTTATACCAAGTTTAAATTGTATCAGGCATGCACACCAGAGGGTGGTTGTCGGGTTCGCACCCCCCCCCCTGTAATGGATAAATAATATAGTTATTTTATAAAAATTAAGCAATTGAAAATGAAAATCACTTGTTTAGGGTTTTGTAGGTATAACCATAAAAAACCCTTATAACGTCCCTCATGTGCCTGTCTGTACGGTAGGGATGGGAAAAAAACATCGATGTATCGAAAACATCGATGTTTGTTTTTAAAACATCGATGTTTTTACCATCGATGGTCAGCTGGCGATAGTATCGATAAAACATCGATGTCTACTACCGATGTCGATGTTTAAACTTTGAAATTCAGAAACTACCGCTAGAGGCGCTGGAATCTTAAAAATTTAATTTTTATTAAAATTAGTACACAAAATATAAGCGCCATCTATTGTGATATAACAATACTAATAGTGTTAGTTTTTATTCTTCTTAGCAGTTAGCAGAATACGAAAAAATAAGAAGAAACTTCTAATTTTTGCAAAAAATGCGAACGACCAACGACGCCAACACTCTTTTTCTTTTTGAGTCTTGTTGACACTTTCTCAGTTGTTATTCCTCCAATCCCTGGATTTTTGTAAGTTGTCATTAGCTATTTTTTTATATATTGAAGTTGGCTTTTCCTGAACAAAATGATCAAAAGCTTCAATTAATCGGTAAAAGTAACTAGAATTGAAAATCTACTTCCGCCTAAACCAAAGGAACAGACTGTATTTCAACTTAAAAAAGTATAAAAATAATTGTGTATGACAGTGTTATTTTTATGTTAAATAATATAAAATTAACATTAAGATTACTATATTAGTATTGTAATAAAATTCAATATTTCATTTTAGAAATGTAAAAATAGTAAAGTCTGTTCCTTTGGTTTAGGCGGAACTAGATTTTCAATTCTAGTTATTTTTACCGATTGATTGAAGCTTTTGATCATTTTGTTAAGGAAAAGCCAACTTCAATATATAAAAAAATATCTAATGACAAATTACAAAAATGAAAATTGCGGTTAGTTCCGCCTTATCGTTTGGAATAGACTGTAGGTACAAATTAGTATTATTATATTGAGTATAATAATATTAATGTGAAATTAATTACTATTAAAAAGAAATATTTCTATTTCAAAATCTAATAAATGCTTTTTGTGTATTATGTGTTACTTTCTTCGTATTTTATCTTTACATTATTAAATAAAACCTATATAAAATAAATAAATAGCTTTTTTTAATATTAATAAAACATCGATGTGTCCGATACATCGATGTTTTTCCTTCGATGTTTTTTCAACATCGATAGTAAGGCGCCGATGTTAACATCGATGTTAAACATCGATGTTTTGCCTTCGATGTACAACCCTACTGTACGGGAGAAATTGTAGCCAAACGGCTTAACATAGAAAGTTGAAATTTGGCATGCTTTGACCCACATAGAGGAAAATTACTGAGAGTTCAAAAAATCATATGCCCAGATAATTATTAATAAATGTGCAATTAATGAAAAAATAAATATTAATGAATTATCTCTCAGAGGGGTTGATCTAATAATCTGAAAAAAATCTCCATAAGGAACAGTTCAACATAAATTTTTGATCAGGTTAGTTTTTCAAAAAATTGCGATTTTTTTGTGTTGTCGATAAAAAAATAATTTAAAAAAAATGTATTGTACGGTATCAAAAGAAAACTGTTAAGACTTAGATTAAGGAACGAAAAGTAGTTTTTTAAAATTAACTTTTTTTAAATACGATTTTAGTCGAAAATGTGGTAAAAAAGTTCTTGTCCCGCCCCCTTTTACCTAAAAAGGTTAAACCAAAAATCTAAAAAAATTATAGGCACTATATATTGATCTGAGCCGGAAACGTACGAGAGGAATTTTTGATCCGATTGCATTTTTGAAATATATTGCAGTTTTTGTGTTTTGACAAAATTAATTATTTTTTTTTATTCATGGCTAAATTATGACTAATAATGTTATGGATTTTTTGTATTTATGGTTAAGATGGAGTGTGTCTTTTTTTTAAATCAAAAGTATAATAAAAAATATTTAACAGCTGAGGACCGAGTTTTGAACACCACACTACACTAGTAATGAAATACTTATAAAACGAATAACACATTGTTAATAGCGGGAAATAATTTTCTGAGATGATTATCAAAAATCTGTTGAATTTGATAAAAAAAAATATATATTCCTAGACATTCAGTATTATGTTGGCTTTTTACCCTTATTAAATACCTACAAAACCTTGAAATGTGTGAAAATTCACACTTCACTTCAATTTTTTAATAATAAAAATTAGATTATATACAGGCTGTTCAATCTAACTGTGCCACCATAGGTATTTCGAGAACTATAAGAGCTACGAGGTTGGTTAAATTAGCAAAGAAATACCATTTTGCAAGTCTATTACGAAACTATTAACAAAATTGTTTTATGATGAGTGGTTCTCCAAATATGAGATCCAACTTTCTTATTTTAAATGAGAACATAATTTTTTAAATATTTTTGCTCGGAAAAGAATTTTATTCTGAATTCAACGAATACACAGTTTAGTACTCTTACATCACAAAAATTTTGAGAAAAATATGATTGAAACAAATGAACAAATCATAATATTTGTTTGATTAATTATTAAATGTCAATTCAACTATTTTGTTAAGAATTTTGTTAAATTGGTGAAGAATTTTTATTTAATTTGTGAAGAATTTCGTTTAACTCTGGCCTACTTAGTACAGGAAATGAAGCTCAAAAAAAATTTATGTGAAGTGTGAATCTTCACACATTTCTGGGTTTTGCAGGTATTTAATAACTGAATGATGATTATTTGGGATGCCAAAACAAATTTTATGTCAAAATATTTTTTTATGAATTTTAATTCGAATGCCTAATACCATTATTTAAGTTTCTAAATATGTACAGTATTTTATTTATACAGCAAGGTTCAGTAAGATTTTTAAAATTACGCCTATGGCTTCCATTGGTTGCTTATATCATAAGTCCCGCCCCCTGATTTCGTCAAACAATTAAATTATAATTTCAACACTTCCCACTGGTTATTAAATTTACGCTTTTAAAAAATAAATGCAACATTTACCAAAATATAACTAGAATTTTCACCAAATTATTTAAACAAAATAGAAATGCAAAAAAAAAAACTTAAAAATCAACCCTTGTTGGAGCTTAATGTAAAAAAAAAAGTATTTATCTTAAAAAATGATCTTGCATCGATTTGCACCAAAATTTGAAATTAGGTTCATCTCACCCTCTACTTCAAATTTTATATCATGCTCATGGGTACTGTTTATTTTTTAAGGGTGAAAACTACCCCTTATTGTCAAAAATTATAAAATAACATTGTAAACCTTAAGATGGGCAAAATTTGGTTTGGATTAGTTGAATAATGATTGTTTCATGCTTTGGAATACAATTTCTAATGTTTGAACCCTTAAAAACCCACCCTTGTTAGAGCTTGATATAAAAAAAAATATTTATCCTAAAAAAATGATTTCGTCTTTCATCGATTTGCATAAAAATTTGGGATTAGGCTCATCTCACCCTCTACTTCAAATTTTAGTTTGAATGGAAAAAGTGGAACATGTAACGTATTGCTGCCGAAAATACTGGTTATGTAGATTATTACGCTCTGAACCGTGCTATTCGAATGTTTCGAAATAAAATTTATTTGTTTTTTAAACATAGCTCCTTCATTTTTAGTGATAGAAAGCTTTTTCAAAAACGATTTTGTAAGACTTTTCAAGAGCTATAAGACTATGTAAATTAAATTCCTTAAGAACCCTTAGTTTATAAATGGGGTGAGTTTGAAGGGCTCGAATAAGGTGGTGTTCGTTTGTAAATAGAGGTTTTAAACGGCTATATCTCGCCAAATATTCACTGTACAGAATATATATGCACAGACAAATTTAAGTCATTAAAAAAGCTACAATTTAGTGCTCTATCATTTTTTTCGTATCTCCAGTAATTTCGGAGATATTTTGAAGAACAGGGTGAAAAATACGAAATCGCAAAAAATCGTTTTTTCTTTAAACTCCAATTTTTCTAAAATTAGGCATTTTAAATTGGTCAAACTTCTTGGGTGTACTGAAAATACATATATGAAGAGAACCACAAAAGGGTGAGGATCAATTTTAATTAGGGGGGTAAATAGGGGGTTGTTTTCACTGATTTTTTCGTAGAAAAAAGTAGGTACCGACCTTATTTTGATCATAAGTCGCTTAATTTTTATGCTAGAGACTTTTTTGTTTTTTTGTTTGAAAGGTCTAATCAAATACTTTAAAAAAGGTTCAATGAGTTTTCCTCGAAAAATGCAAATTTTTCCTGTTATTTGACTTTGAATCTTTCAAATTATGCATTTGGCGAAAAAACTTAACCATTAACATGCCGTATCTCGGTTCGTATTGGTCGTAGAAAATTAATAAAGAAAGGATTTTGTTTGTTTTTGCTTTCTACAGTTTTTTTTGATAAAATGCATATTTTTCGAGTTATTCGCAAAAAACTTTTTCAAAACATCGATTTTTTCGTCGAAAACTGTTACTTTCAACCGCGAATAACTCAAAAAATGTTAGTTTTACGAAGAAAACGTAAAGAACATTTTTTTCTTAGAATTACTTTTCCCATCGATTCTTATAGTTAAAATGTAGTAAAAAATTTCCACCCCCGAGATGGGGTGGCAACGACCCCCAAGGTTTTAGCGTACACCGGCATGTTGTAGAAAATGATCCTTGGGCTATTCCCTACCTTCTGTGAAAATTTCACTTAATTCCATGCTGGACGAAAATATTGCGAGCCAAAATGCTTCATTTCCTGTACTAACTGCTGAATATTTAAATGAAAAATTTCCAAATAAGTGGATAGACACCATGCAAGGTCTCCAGAATTAAATCCCCTACATTGTTTCTTATTTGGCTATGTAAAAGATATTGTTTATAGCACTGTGCATCCAATTGTACAACATTTGAAAGACAATATTGAAGATATATCTAATATTGATGAGAGAAAATTAAAAAAGGTCCGAAATAGTTTACTTTTAATATTCAATCGATTGAATATTAAAAGTATTAATACATAATTTAATGATCATTAAAATATGTATTAATAATTAAAAATATGTATTAATAAGAATGGAGGCAATTTTGAGCAATATTTATAATAAAAATTGTGCTATGTCACAGAATTAAACTCTTCAATACATTTTGATATTCATTTGTTTAATTCATAGCACGCTGATTCCTATGCGATTTAATTTAAATGAATGTCAAATTAATATGCATTTTTCTCAAATTTTTTGTCCTGTAAGGGTACTAAACTTTTTATTCGTAATTTTAATGAATAAATATTGAATTCATTTAAAAAAATACTGCGATTTTAATATTGTTCCTTTTAATAATATAAGTTAATTATCTGTGATAGGAAATTTTTATTTATTTTAAATTATAATTATTTATTGTATATAATTAGTATTAAAAAAAAAATATATATATATTTCCATAATCCCCCCCCCTCCTCATCTATGAGTTCCCGTCCCGAATTTTGAACTAAAAAATATGGTCACCTTATTTAATATGTAAATATAGTATTTCATTAGACGACTGCACCACAATATGCATCACAATTTCAAGGAATTGAATTATACAAATAATTTAATTAAACACAGTAAAATATATTTGCCGCTTGAAATGAATGTTTTCAGCATATTTTTTAAAAACACTAATTGTGTTCTAATTATAACTCATAAGTAGAGTGCGATTAAGTTACTTTATAATACATAATACGTTTTAATACTATACTTAATTGAAAAAAAAACATTGTTCTTTTTAATTTTATTTATAATCCTATTGGATTAAAACGTATTAAATCCTTGATTGGCCGCTCTATATAAAGGGTGTTTTTTTTAGAGGTATAGAACTTTAAATTGCAATAAAACAACGATGGATTATTCGATTGACATGAATTTTTTTTTATTCGAAAGATAATCTTGTGGCATTACATTAAATCATACCAACAAGACGGCGCAACATGTCACACAGCTCGTGCCACAATCGATTTATTGAAAGACACGTTTGGTGACCGCCTAATTTCACGTTTTGGACCTGTGAATTGGCCTCCAAGATCTTGTGATTTAACACCGCTGGACTACTTTCTGTGGGGCTATGTAAAGTCATTGGTCTATGCGGATAAGCCACAAACGCTTGACCATTTGGAAGACAACATTCGCCGTGTTATTGCCGATATACGGCCACAAATGTTGGAAAAAGTCATCGAAAATTGGACGTCCAGATTGGACTACATCCGAGCCAGCCGTGGCTGTCATATGCCAGAAATCATATTTAAAATGTAATGCCACAAGATTATCTTTCGAATAAAAAAAAATTCATGTCAATCGAATAATCCATCGTTGTTTTATTGCAATTTAAAGTTCTATACCTCTAAAAAAAACACCCATTACATAAGTAGAGTGTGGTTAAGTTAAGTTATACTACGTTTTAATCCTATTTAATTGGAAAACAAAATTATAAGTGACGGGGTTAAATGTTAGACTAACTAGATTGAGCAACAAGATAATATGCATTATTAAATATTCAATTATTATACATAATATATATTTTATTACATTCACGCCCCATTGGAAAATAATTGTGCTGACGCTACTGACCAAACAAAGGCAATCGCCGATACTGTACTCTGTGCGCCTATCCAACAAGAGAGCGTTAGCAGACTCACAGCGTCATGTAAACAAGGTGCGTAGATATATAATATACTATTTCAACAAATCTAAATTAAGTGAAGTGTGCAAACAAAGTGTATTATTGTTATTAAACAATAATAATTTATAGTATCAAGACCTAATTGTGTTTAAGAAATAGGTATATATCACTGGATTTTCAACATTAGAACCGGTTTCAGGTTATGTTTATAACTTTTACGTTAAAGCCTTAATTATTTTTTGTGGTTAGTTACAATCTAAAGAAATTATTTATTAATTTATTGTATTGAAAATTTTAGTTTTTTTATTATTTAAATTTACAAAGTAAACTACATATTTTTCATAATGGTTTCTGTACTTGCAACGCATTTTCAAGAAAATAAGTTAATCTTTTCTGTTATCGGTTTTATTGGTGATTTATTATATATAAACAAATAACTCAATAAAGATTTTAGTAAATTTTTGAAGAAATGCGCATGTGTGCAAAACGTACAGAATAGAATTTATGCAAGAGTTCATATACACAATACACAATAGTTTTGCAAGTAAAAGACCGAAAATCTCCGAATATGTACCTACTCGCATCTTTTCGATTTTATTTTGAAAAGAACCGAAATTTAAAATGTATTTAGGTATGTAAAAATTTTGTTTAGAAAATATTTATTTTATTTTTACATAAATTGCTATATCTGTAAAATAATAAAGTAACATTAAAAATGTTAATTTTTAATGCTAAATAAACATAAAACTAGTTACTTTATTATATATAATATATATTTTTTTTATTCTCTTATTTATAGTGCGTTCAAAGGTGATTTTGCAGTATAGCTCTTATGGCAAATGGGAGCGGTGTTGCCAAATGTTGTAAAAGTGTCAAATGTGTCAATTATAATAATATGAAAAACTCGTATGATTTACAAAAATCAACTCTTATAAAACTCAAAATAACACTCAACAAAAACAAATGGCCATTTGTAGAACACTGCGTCTTCATAAATCAGCGCATTTTAGAGCTGGCAACCTCGACAAGCAAGAAAAGGATAGCGTCATTGTGTAAACCCATTAGAGAGTATGAAAAAGAACTACTCCATATGCCCTGTACTGCAAACTCACCTTTGAACGCACTATAGATATTTTTTTTTTTCGAGGGCGTCCAGACGTTTTAATTTTGCGTCCACTTTTGAGAATAAACATTACCTATAGACGCGCTGCTGTCGCTTACAAAATGATGGTTAGGAATAGGATACTTTTGTCATTTACCATTTATATAACATGCGAAGAGATTTAGTTCTCGCAAAAATTTAAGGATGAGGGTAGCTAATAGCGAAATTCTTAGATTTCTGTGTGCTGAAATTACTTCTAGAGTGATATTTGCAGGTAAGTAAATAAATATACAGGGGACAGCGGGGCACAGTGGTAATTTTTTAATTCTTTTATTTTTTAAAAAGTAACTGCCAAATTTTGATATTTTGTTAATGCGTTTTTTTTAATTCTTCTTTGTACATTTATTCTGCCTCACAATAAATGACAGAAGGCAATTGTATCATAACTAAAAAAATAATGCAATAATTTTGTAAAAGTGACCACTTAACACCAGGTTTGGGGTACACTGGTTTTAGGACTGGGGTACCATGGTCATGGTTTCGTTACATAATAATAACATATTTATTTAGATTTATTTATTATTATTCAGGTAGAAAACAGTAAACGATGTATATAAATAACCAATTTATTGTATTAATATAATGAAAAAATTATTGATATATTTATCCAACATTGAAATTTGATAAATTGGTATCAAAATAAAACAAATTTTGTGTCCTGCTTGTTTCGTCAGATTGTAATGGTTTAGGTAGGTGGTACACAATGTTATTTTTTTTCTACAACGGATTCATCGGCAACAGTTGGATAAATAAATTTATTTCATTCCTTCCTTAAAATATACCGATTTTATTATTTACTCTTCATTTGATAATTCAGTTTAAATTAGAAGTTTTGCATGATTCAGAATTTGCCGAGAATTTGTTTAATTTATAAAAATAATGTAGGGTAAGTTTCAATAATTTTCAATTTCACCAACGTGGAATAAAATTATTTAACAAATAAAGTTTACTCTATCGCAGCATACTTTACTTAATTTATAAACAATTTAAAACTGTTGCCATTTTGTTCCCTTTATTCATTGAATAAATTTATACGATGTAGTTAATTAATATTTATGTAACATATATTTTGTTTTATTATTATTATATAAAGACTATCATTTTATTTAATACATAAATACTTATTTATAGCAAAAACTACTTAATTAAAAACCTTTATCATTAACTACAGGAGAATATAAATTTACAATGCCACAAATACAGGTAAATACATCAAATGGTGATAATGACCAAGCCACCTTGCCATTTCAAATATTAAAAGTTTTAATTCGAGCATTACTTCGCTTGATATGCACACGAGCTGTAGAAATTTTTACATTTTTATAGGCTTCATGTTCACTTTGCACCTTCGAAAACTCATGGAAGCAAATTGGTATATTTCCAAACATTTCATTTTTAGATGGTAAGTATACACAATGTTTTAATACTGCAACTAATTCTTCAAAAATGCGTCTACAAGTAACTGGGCTTACTTTAAATAAACCAGTGGCGAAAGGAAACCTACGCTAGACTTGCCCTCCCATAAATTTTTTTTTTTTTTTTTTAATATTTAGATAAATTTTCAAAAATACATCAAATTATGTTCCATACAAATTTTTGTCCAAGGCTTGGTTTACTAGTTACGCATTAATTATCATAACCATGGAAACGTTACATATAAGTATGAAAAAATTGAGACTAGGAAAAATTTTAAATAATTTTATAAAAAAAATTTTTCGTTTTATCAAAAAACGTCTCAAATAAAAGTTATTAGTTATTTTTCGAAATATTTTTCTGTTGCTAAATATTCGCAAAAATATTAAAATCGACACGAGTAAACTCCCATTTCTAGTCAACCGATCTTCATAAAAAACAATAGGGTTCTTCCCATTTAATAGGAGAATTTTTTAGTACCAGAACGAATTCTCTAAGTTGATCCGTTCTTGAGTTATCGTGTATACACACAGACAAACACACACACACACACACATACGGACGGCACTTCGAAAATAGGTTTTTTGGATTCCCTGGACCATGAAACGTGGTCATCAGTCAAAATCTCGACATCGAAAATTTTCGCGATTACAATACTTGCCCCTTATATATTAAGGTCGGGCAAGTAAAAAGCTAACATGGAGCAACATAGATTCTGTTTTAATGTTAGCAGCGGCGTAGCCAGGATTTTTGTTTGAAGAGGGCCCGGGAGACAAAATTTAAAACAAATAATGTTTCCACTTAAGAAGAAAAACAAAAAGGTTGTTACCTCCAAAATCCAGGTGGTGAGCAAAAAAAAAGGTCCTCACCTCCCAAAATACGAGTGAAGAGCAAAAAAAAGGTCTTCACCTCCAAAATACAAGTAATGGCAAAAACCAAAAGGCCCTCACCTCCTTTCATGGGGGGGGGGGGGTGCCTGCGCCACTGAATATATATTATATAATTCTATCTATCAAAGTTATATTTTGTGAAATTCTGTCCTGCTCATGGAAAACTTTCAAACTGTCATCTAAAAAATCTAACACTTTTCTTTTTGGTAATCCTGTTGCAGTACTATTTATTTATCACTTATTAGAAATGGATAGAATGATTGTCGCATATCAAGACTTGTCATTTGAACAAAAACATCTTTTACTGGTGGCTTCTGCTTATTGAATTGGGGATGATCGTCAGACAGTCCTAACGATAAAAAAATTCTCTAGCCTCATACTGAGCAGGATCAAATACAGAACTTGGCCCAGCCGTCGATGTGTCAGTAGCAGTTGTTTTTAGTCGTGTGTATGTCTGTCCGATAACCTGCTTGACTTCTCATCTTGCTGTTTTACCTTACAAGACAGGTTCAGTGATGGAACTGCATTTTTTTTTTTTTTTCATTCACATTGTACTTGGAATATCTAGAAAATATAAAATTATTATAATAATATAATGATGTTTGTAATAACCTAACATAATTCATTTATAAAAATAGTATGAATTTACCTGGTAAAATATAACCATCCCGTGTAAAATAACTTGAACATACTCCCAATCTTTTCTTCTGTCCATTTTATTTCATTTCCAGAATTTGTAGAACGTAATTTCACAATTACTGTGGATTTATTTTGCTTAGGTAAGTGATGGAAACTACATCTCCGTCCCACTCGAAATTTGCATTACAAGCATATGCGCGCATTTGAGTTTAACCAAATGGTTAAACTCGGCTAAGTTATCGGAAACCGGACCTTAGTAGTCAAGGATGATGTGATATTTTTTTGAGGATAATATTTAATGGCAACGCTCTTTTTTAAACATTTTAAAATTAATTCATTATCAGTGTAATAACAATAATAAAATAAAGGTCAACTTTACTTAACAACCTGAAACCAGTTGTTCCATATTATCCCTCTAATGCAGATTTTTTTTTTTTTTTGAGAGGTCGTTGGTAATATCTAAAAAGTAGGCAATTTGCAGTAAGCTTTTTCAGTGTCGTCAAGATCACATCGGACTATATTGTAACCATTTAGTTTAAAATGTTGGTCTGGCTTAAGCCACGATTCAGATAGTAATATAAGAGCACTTTGTGTGAGAAAATCAAATTTTCTAAAAATGGTATGTTAGCTTTAATAGAACGTTTCACTGAATTAAAATAAATTTGTCCATTTTGACTATTATTACAACTAATAGAGGATTTATAGTTACAATCTTTGAATTGTAACAGTGTTAATTTTATTTCATTGTTTTGAGAAATTATGTTAGAAATAAGTAAATAATAATTGTTAATAATTTGCTCAGGTAAAACACTGTCGGGCAGACCTGATATAATTCGGTGAGGTTGAGAAGCATATGGGTTTCTGATTGTTAGAACTTGTCTTGGTGTCACTACTCTATCAGAGGTTTGTTAAGGACTTACCGGGTCCTTACTGCCGATGGCTACAGATCGGAAAGTGCTTGGTCGTTTTGTCGACGTCTAATGTTAGAATCTGGTTGGATTATATCAGGTCTGGGAAAAAGTTCGTGGCGTTTTTGCCGATAGACGGCGCCAATTGCAAATAACTTAGAAAACACAGATCGCAGCGACACCACTAAGCGTTCGTTGGAAAGGTGACAGTTCGAGCGTTACTTTGAGTGGAAAGTTGTTTGCGTTTGAAAATGGAGAAAAGTAATGAAAAATTGCACTATATTTTGCTATATTATTACGACAAAGAGAAGAACGCTGCGCAGATTGTGCAAAAAAATTTGCTGTGTACGGCGAAGGTACTTATCAAAATCTGCTGCGCGGAAATGGTTCGCTCGCTTTCGTTCTGGTAATTTTAATGTGAAAGATGACTCGCTCTGGTCGTCCAATAAGTGAAAGAGCTGATGAAATTCTTGAAAAAGTCCAGCAAGATAGGCATATCAGCAATGTCGATATTGGTACGGAGCTAGGCATTGATCACAAAACGGTTTTGAACCATTTACGGAAAGCTGTCTACAAAAAGAAGCTCGATATATGGGTTCCTCATGAGTTGAGCGCGAAAAACATGATAAACCGAATTAACATTTGCGATGCGCTGCTGGAACACAATAAAATCGAGCCATTTCTGAAACGTGTCATAACCGGTGATGATAAATGGATCACTTACGACAATCTGAAGCGTAAAAGATCGTGGACAAGGAATGCTGAGCTGTCACAAGCGTTCGCGAAGCGAGGATTGACGCCGAACAAGGTGATGCTGTGTGTGTTGTGGGACTGGAAGGGAATCGTCCACCATGAGCTACTTCCAGTTGGTCAGACGATTGATTCTCAACTCTACTGTGGACAACTAGAGAGATTACGCCCGGCAATTGAAAGAGAACGGCCCAAATTGAATAATAGGAAAGGTGTTGTCTTTCATCATGACAACGCAAGACCACAAACTTCTTTGATAACCCGTCAAAAATTGCGAGAGCTTGGTTGGGAAATTTTGTTGCATCCACCGTATCCACCTATCCAGCTATTCCGATCTCTGCAGAATTCTCTCAATGGAATTAAGCTGGTTTCAAAAGAAACCTGTGACTATCACTTGATTCAGTTTTTCAACCAGAAACCACAGAAGTTCTTCATCGATGGCATCATGGCTCTACCCGAAAAATGGCGAAACGTTGTCGATAATAATGGAGCATATTTGGTTTAAATAAATTAATTTTCACGCTATAACAAAACCAGTTGAATTTTACTAAAAAAACTCCACGAACTTTTTCCTAGACCGGATAGAATATTGCTATATCTACAGCAGTTTCATTGCACTCTGTTTGATTATTTTATTCGGCTAAAACAGCATATCTATTATTAGTATAAAGATTGGCAAAATAGTTTCGATTATTTATCGGATGAGGTTGAGAGAGCCTCAAAAAATGTTATATATTGTTCCTTGGCAACTTTATAATATCCAACATTATGTTTTGTCATGGATTTTTTTATTTGAACCTGCTTCAAATAATGTGGGCATGTTTTATCGCTGGCTAAATGCTCATCGTGGCAGTTTATACAAAAGGGTTTATTATTGGGTTCTATAACTTTAGTGCAATTGTTAGTATCATATTTTTCACCTGATTTTCTGCACCTGAATTTTGATCGGCATTGACGATTAAAGATGACTATACATGTAACAGTTATCATATTGTGACACTCTGTACACATACGGACGTAACGTGCTTCATAAATGGAAATATTTGGAGAGATTCTCTGACTTTTGTATTATTTGC
Source organism: Liopterus haemorrhoidalis (assembly GCA_963971575.1). Classification (NCBI taxonomy): domain Eukaryota; kingdom Metazoa; phylum Arthropoda; class Insecta; order Coleoptera; family Dytiscidae; genus Liopterus; species Liopterus haemorrhoidalis. The sequence goes on from OZ020613.1 coordinate 50,104,818, forward strand.
TTCAAAGCTATAGCCTCGAGTTTGAGATCTTCGAGATGAGTGTGCCAGGTTAAGAATGATTTTGATTAGTAAATCGAATAAAAAAGTAATCTTTATGACTGTAGTAACTAATAATTTTTATTCACATAAAATCGTTATTCGTGAATGAGGTTTAGGGGTGTAAACTACAATAAAACAACATTTTCTATGTATAATTAATTTTTTATTTATTTTTACATATGTTCCTAACTGTGACACAACACAGTCTAAATGCTGACAGTAATTTGCCTAAAATTTGTACACAGTCCTGAATAATGACATTACGTCCACCTAACTGTGACATTTATCTAAAAATGATAAATATAATTATAAAATTATTGAAAACTTGAGAAAATATTTTAAAATTTTGTCTTGAAACTTGCGAATTTCAGGTATAAAAAAATACCACGTTTGTTGAGTAATTTGTAATTAATGTTGAGTTTTTCTTGAATGGCCATTTCCTATTATTTCTACTTGGTGTCATGGCACTTACAAAAGCCTGTTCTTTTCGGAGATTCTCAATAATGCCCGGAAATTTTGCATCAAGATAGTCTACAATGACGTGATCTCCCACCTTAAATTTGATGTTTTTAAGACAGTTTTTTTGACAGTTTTTACTGTTTCCATTGTTTTGCTTAAACTTGCTTCTGACATTTATCAGCTAAAACTTTACGTTTTACGTATTTTAAACGTTCATCCTTATATATGTCTATTTTGACTTTATTGGTTGGTTTATTTTTTAACTTTTCTTCTCTTTTCCCTTTTCGATTTTGCTTTTATTACTCCTTTTTGTCTTTTGCTTCTTGTTTAGTTTTATAATAAGATTTCCAATGCTCTGAAGTTGCCATACTTGGGACCTTAATTGACATTTTCTTTTTCCTATCAATTTTCTTTGTTTCAAGCCAGAACAGAATGCGACGGGACCTGAAATGGTAACTTGCTAGTAGGGGAAGCCGGGGCATAACGGAAACTTTAAGGATTATCTTTAATAAAATCTTAAGGAATATCGTAAGAAAATCGAAATATTTTTATTCGTAAGATGATTTATTGTTTAATTCGTTTAATAATTATTACAGACAGTAAAATACAAAAATAAAAGTTATGACGATATAAAAAAAAAACTTCCTTGTGCTCATTATGCCCCGGTGTCGGGACAGAATGAGCACGGGCGGGGCATAATGGGCAATCAGCTAAAATCTGGCGCAGAATGAACACACGTGAGTGCATTCTTCATCGTTATTATCTTCTCCAGCGCAAGAACAATGTGTCCACTTGCCACATGCTCTACACGAGATCCACCCTTCTGTGGATTGGGAATACCAGTCCCCACAATATAGGCACTCTTCGTCATCCTCGTTTTCAGACTCTATTTCATCGATTTGTTCTTTCTTGGATTTCCTTATTGTTTTTAACTTCCTTTACCTTTTGAACGGTCTTTCGTTTTTTTGGTTTCAGGTGACTGGCGTTCAAGCTCCATTTTTTATAGAGAATACAAGGATATTGTCTTTATAGAGCCCAGCTATTTGAATACCTGAATTACCTCCAAAGAGACACGGAGGGCGAGAAGTATCGCTGAAAGTCCACGGAACGTCCAAAGGATAGCTCAACCACGTTTTCTTTATCATTTATTTTTCGTGTAACTTTTTATATATTTCATTTTAAACCGGCTGCGCCATATTATGGTATTATGTATTAAACAGATAAGATAATAGATAAGATAATTTATTTAGCAGTTGTGAGTACAATAAATATACAATAACTAAGTCAAAAGTATAGGTGTATGGATGTTCATATCAGACACGAAAGTACATATACATAAGAGCATATAAAAACATTATAACATTACATATTATCAAAAATGAAGTGTATCATAGATGTACAACGATATTAGCTGATTATACTTAAATCATCATTTAAAAATTCTGAAATGGTATAATAAGCCTTCGTTATAAGCAAGTTTTTTAAATATTGTTTAAATTTTAACATTCTTAGATTCTTAATATTCTGAGGTAATTTGTTGAACAGTGTGGCACCAATATAACTTGGAAAAGAGCAAAGATTGTATTTAATCTGAGGTAAACGAATGTCTGCTTTTCCTCTAGTGTTGTAGTTATGAAAAGTCTCACCTGTGTTCAACAAATTGATGTTTTCTTTTATAAATATTAATAAACTTAATATGTACAGACATGACAATGTTAAAATTCCATAATTTGGGAATATTTCTCTGCATGTTTCCCTTCTTCCGACCCCACCAAGGATTCTGATTGATCTTTTCTGTAATCTAAAAACTCTTAACCATTCAGTATAGTTTCCCCACAGAATAATACCATAGAGTAAAGAAGATTGAATATAAGAAAAATAAATTGTTTTTAAAGTACTTACTGATACATATTTAGCGACTTTAAACAACATATAGTTATATGAATTAATTTTTTTCGATATAGCGTTAATGTGTGTTTTCCAATTTAATTGACAATCTAACAAAACCAAGAAATCTAATATTTTGGCAGATGTATAAATTATTATTGTTAAACACGGTTCTATTTAAACTCAACACCATATTATAGGTTTTACTGGCATTCAGCTTTAAACGGTTCGAATCAAACCATGTAGTAGCCTCGTTGATGGTTTTATTCACTGCTTCTGCAATGTCCCTCTGATCAACCCCGCTGTTTATAAACGTGGTATCATCGGCATATAAGATAGACGTTGCATTAACATTATTAGGCAAATCATTTATGTAGAGCAGAAACAACAATGGACCAATAATTGTTCCTTGACCCACATCTATATTAATTAACTCACTTTAATTAATTTATTAAACAAAGTAATTATGTACAAATCACTAGCGGTTACAATTACATGTTGTTCATCATTGTCCATGAGACGACCGCCTCTCTAGATGCTGTTGTATTGGGTCTACAGAGTTAGCAGGAAGATTCTTCTTATAATTACAAATTTAAATAATATCTCAACAATTATAAATAATTTGTTAATTTTTTTATGAAAGATCGAACGCTGCACTATTCCCCATACACTGCCTTAAAAACCATAACAGCGTGTGATATCCTATACAATATAGCATCTCATTATCTAGGTAACGAAGAAGCCGTATTAATAAGAGAGGAGATGAACATGCTTCCACCCATAAATATTAATGTGGATGATGGAGAATTTCGGCGTGAAGGTCAAATGAGAAAAGAGCGATATGTTAATGATCATAATGTATAAAAAAAAGAAAACACATGTAAAAATAAAATATATTTATTTATGTTTAAAATTAAAAACCCAATAATACATATTAATAGTAGAAATACATTGCAAATACATTGAATAAATACATTGCATTTTCAGCACTATATGAAGGTTGCGGGTAATACTGTACAGGTGGCGGATAATACCAAACGGAGTAAGTCACAAACCTAAATAAAGTACCTAATTACAAAATATTAATATAACGTACAAAAATCACAAATATGGTTTATTGGTGTATCCACTCCACTGCAGAGCTTGTTCCAACCAACACAGCGATACCAAATTTCATTTTTACCATATTCTGAACATACTAAACTGACTTCTCCTTAATTTTCATCAAAATCCACATCTTCCGAATTTATATCAAATAATATTAGAGATGAGAGATATTATGTCATTTACATCACTTTTCTCTTCTCTAGACGAATTTTCTGACGGTTGTTTTTTTTTTTTGAGCATTTATTTTTGTTACTTCCTTGTTTTTTCAGATCTGCTTCCTTTGCAATTCTTTTTCTTTGTATTTCTTCCAATTGGGGATTTTAAGGGCATAGATGTGAGGATTTCCGATCTTTGTTATCGGAGCCGTGTTTTTTGTTCCTTTGAATTGTTGGTTTTTCTGGCAAAGGTACAATAGTTTCAAATGAAATACTATTTTGATCACTTTCGTCAATGTCTTTGGAACCATCAAGAGGTGATTCAAAACTGCCGTCAAGATCCTTTAAACAACCAGGCACAGGCTCAGAACAACTGGGGAGTGATTGTGATGGAGAGGGATTACGAGATAGGTGATCAAGTCTTGAGGCATTTTCTGACTGTTCGTCGATGATTTGTACTGGTGGATTGTTAGTATTGTTGTAAAAATCCTGTTCGCGGAATACACCAGGATGGATAGGAAAAATTCCAGCCTTTTCGAAGCCTTTTTGGTCTTTTCTGCGTTAGAAACTCTAATATAGGCCTTGGTGAATATACCGTAAACATAAGTTATTACATTTTTTGATATGGCCCCCATTTCAAAAATAAGTCATAAGCTTTTTAAGTGATTTTTAAAAAAATTCAGGGGTTGGATTCGGTGAGAAGTGTGAAGAAGCATTGAGAGCATATTAATTCCAGTCTCCTTACAAAACTCGTAGGTTGGCAATGATATGTGACTCGTATGGTTGCCAAGTACGAGTAGAATTGGATTGTCTTATTTGGCGTTATTTATTTCAGCAAAATGTTTCAACTAAATGAGAAAAACCTATTCCGTTATATAACTACTTTTCGTATATGCGTAAATGGAACCTGATGGGCCATTTCCTTCTAGCGCAGGTGCCATCCTTTGCCTGGGGTAAATAAACAACTGTTGCGGGAGATATCCCTTACTCCGCAGAGGGATGCAACACTTGCGTCCGGATAGCTCAGTCGGCGGGAATGCCTACGAAGTGGTTCGCTTTATTGTAACCAGGCGTCGGAAAAGAATGTGACTCACCCCTAAGTTATCAAGTAAAAACAACTTGTACAATTATCTTTATTGAATTCATTCAAGATACAAGTTAAAAATGTATTGTATGCTGTTGTGGGCGGGGCTTAGAACATGAGAACCCGTCGTGCTGATGGTGGTGTTGGAGGAATCGGGCTTAGCAAGCGAGGAACGACTGATGTCCGAGGTGTGGATGGCGTTCCTGGAGATGACGTCCAGCTGTAGGCGGGCGTCGCGATGTTGAACGGTGATGGAATCTGTCTCGGCGGTATCTCAGCAGAGGCGGCGCTGGAGGCAGCTGGTGCGGCGACGCTCTGGGTCGCCTTGTGTGGTGACGGTGTTGGTGAAGGGAAGCGCCGAGATCTCGGGTCTCCCGCCTTGTAGAGTGCTCGTTGAGTGGCCTTAGAGATGTGTTGGTACGCCTTGGGGGCGGCGTATCTCTACAGACGACGGCGGTAGTTCCAGACTTCCTGGTGTCTCCATCTGGAAGCTGCTCCGCGCATCCAGCCAGGACATCGCGGACTTGACGGTTCGATGAGGACGCTGAAAGAGTCCGGCCTCAGATCGGCGTGTAAGTGTATAAACCCTTTTTTCGTCACGCGTGAGTGTATAAATTCTGTTCCTAACCCGCCAATTCCACAGCGGGCTAGGATGACGACGGTCGCCAATGGGTATCAGCGTGTCCGTTGTCGGAGGTGCGCCAAGGTCCACAGGGTACCTTTGAACGAGCTAATCGTTCCCGCAGCTCAACTCGCCATGGACAACAGCGAGAGAGTCTGTTCCGCCATATGGACCAGCGGAGTCTTGGAGCTGAAGAGGCTTCGTTTCTCTTGTAGTTTCCACTGCTCGTGAACGAATGTTATTTTCGCTACTAGCGACCCTTCCTTTATACGATTGGAGTAGTTCTGGGCGTGGCTTCTCAGCTACGAAATCCCGCCCATCGGCCAATAGAAATAACTCGCGAGCAAAATCCGCAGATTTCGCGAATTAGCGGTTTTACATCGTTTCCTCGATGTAGAGCGTGTTGTGGAGGTCCTCCTGCGTGTAAATGGACTCCTAGAGGTGAATCAGAGGTGGAACGAGTCATAAAAAGCAGCGGAGCACGCAGGGCCCGCAACACAACGGTGGAGTAAACGAACCACTTGCCTTCATACAACAACACACCGTTATATTTTTACCTCTCTATCCACTGGTAGTTGCTCCAATTTGCTCCCCCCATTTTGGAGCAATGATTCGACTAGGTCTGTTAAGGATAGTTATTCCAGTGTCGTCTACATTAAATATACGAGTTGGGTGAAACTTAAATATATCAATCAAATTCGATAAATTTTCAAAAATTCTCCCGATTTCATCCATATTGAAAGCTTGTTTCTGGTTAATGCTCGTGGCTTCTGGTTTTCTAAAGCTGAGGTTGGATGCCTACTCATAAATGCATACACCCAATCTTTACCTGATTTTTTCTTATCCTTGGGATGGGTGGCCAGGAGTAGTGACGGGAACGAAGAGAGTCTCCTTTTTATTTGAAATTATTCTAGCTGTTGGTGGCGTTGATAGAGGTGAAGGCGGATGATGAGCTGACGATTTAAGTTGTCGATTCTGCTTAATCGGAGACGCTGGCATCGTGTTTAACGTATTAATTAGGTATTCTACCACACGACCGTCCCTTTCTTTTATTTCTTGCTCCTGCATAAATAAATTCTGCAACAACTAATTTTGTACCTCCATCTGTTGAGAATATTTTTCCTCACATTGTTTACACTGTGAAGATCTTGGTCTATGGACAATAGATATGGAAATTAATAAGCATTCCAAACGTATTTTACATCCAAAGTAATTTGCATGTACAGTGAACTATCAGTTTTTGAAATTAATCGGTTCCTGAAGGATTAATCGGAAACGGAGTAAAAACGTGTTCCATAATCGAGTTTATGTTCGAAAACTGGGCCTTTATTTTGCTAAAAAGTTTTACAGACCATTTCCTCTTTTCTAGATTAAAAATATTATAATTATTATTATAATAAAATAATAATAATAAAATAAATAAAATCTCTTATGTGACCGGTCCATTTAACGTTCCGATAGACACAAAATTTCTAGAAGACTGGTAAATGTATTCAGTTCAGAAAACTTTTAAGATCTAATTCAAACCTTCTGAGTTCTATTGTTATTTAAAATTCAGTAACTTAACCCAACCTGATTACATGTTTATGTAACATACGTGTCAACAAAAATTGACATAAGGCTTTGACTCATTGTGGAACACGCTTATGAGTCGTAAGCCGTTGTTGTCTGTCGTCCATCGTTGTCGTTTGTTGTAAGCCTTATGTAAATTTTTGTCACGATACATTTTGACGTATGTTAGGTCTGTTTTTGACAGCTGAGTCCTTTTTGATGACCGAAAAAGAATGAAAATATTTAAAAAATGAGTATTTATTCTTATTTTCGCGCCATATTTTTTTTTTTTTAATGTCAGTATAATTGTAAGTTAGTCGTTTGTCTTAAGGTGCCTACAGACGGTTTGCCATCGTTCGCCAGCCCTAGTTCTGATGCTGGCCGTAACATGTAGCACTGGCGGACACTTGTACTTGTGTACCCTACAGACGAAGCGTCCGTGCTGGCCAAGTACAGAATTGGAGAACATAGGCCAGCCCTTGTAAAATGGCGTCTGACAGTGAAAGTGAGGTTATGGTCGTAGCTTCGACCTTGCTTTTGATATATAAATTAGATTAAAAGTACAAAAAAATTCTTTCTGCTTTAAGTAGACTTTATAATTAGGCAAAATTGGTTATAACCTTCCTTTTGAGCACAACACTCTCGACGAATGTGATGACAAGTGTGTGCGCGTCGTTTGTACGGTGCTAATATGCATGTACAAGTCTACACCGATGTTGGTCAAACTCATTTGACTTGTGATAGAATACCGCCTCGGAATCGAACGTCGGCCATCGGCCCAGCCACGCTGGCTGTGACTTGTTGCCCCTACACACGATCCGCGGAGCTAGACAAGTATAAACATTGGTTACTTGCCACGCCCTCTGTAGGCACCTTTATACGCAAACTATTCCGACAACACTTATGGCTGTCAGCTGTCATTTTTTACATTTATTCATAAAAATGTTACAATTAATCGGACAACTATTACAAAACTAAAGAGATGCTTAGAGTCGGCCGGAGTGCCGTCAAAAAATGTTGCGCATTGCTAACATTCGGCCGCACTACTCTTAGCGCCATCCATGGCGCTGTCATTGTCTCAGTTAACGTCGTTGGCCCGTGCGCGCTGCTGGCTTGCGCGCACTATCATTTCCGCTGGCGGCACTGGCTCGTGCGGCGCTGTCATCTTGGCTGGCGTCGTTGGTTTGTGCGGCGCTATCATCTTGGCTGGCGTCGTTGGCTCGTGCAGCGCTATCATCTTGGTTTTCATCCTGGCTATCATTTTGGCTGTTAACTTGGCCGGCGTCGCTGGCTTTTGCGGCGGTATTATCTTGGCAGGCTCGTGCGGCGCTATAATCTTGGCTGGCGTCGTTGGCTTGTGCGGTGCAATACTTGGCTATCATCTTGACTTTCATCCTGGCTATCGTTTTGACTGTCATCTTGGCTGGCGTCACTGGTTCGTGCGGTGCAATACTTGGCTATCATCTTGACTTTCATCCTGGCTATCGTTTTGACTGTCATCTTGGCTGGCGTCACTGGATCGTGCGGTGCAATACTTGGCTACCATCTTGACTTTCATCCTGGCTATCGTTTTGACTGTCATCTTGGCTGGCGTCACTGGCTCGTGCGGTGCAATACTTGGCTATCATCTTGACTTTCATCCTGGCTATCGTTTTGACTGTCATCTTGGTTTGCGTCACTGGCTCGTGCGGTGCAATACTTGGCTATCATCTTGACTTTCATCCTGGCTATCGTTTTGACTGTCATCTTGGCTGGCGTCACTGGATCGTGCGGTGCAATACTTGGCTACCATCTTGACTTTTATCCTGGCTATCGTTTTGACTGTCATCTTGGCTGGCGTCACTGGCTCGTGCGGTGCAATACTTGGGTATCATCTTGACTTTCATCCTGGCTATCGTTTTGACTGTCATTTTGGCTGGCGTCACTGGCTCGTGCGGTGCAATACTTGCCTATCATCTTGACTTTCATCCTGGCTATCGTTTTGACTGTCATCTTGGCTGGCGTCACTGGATCGTACGGTGCAATACTTGGCTACCATCTTGACTTTCATCCTGGCTATCGTTTTGACTGTCATCTTGGCTGGCGTCACTGGCTCGTGCGGTGCAATACTTGCCTATCATCTTGACTTTCATCCTGGCTATCGTTTTGACTGTCATCTTGGCTGGCGTCACTGGATCGTACGGTGCAATACTTGGCTACCATCTTGACTTTCATCCTGGCTATCGTTTTGACTGTCATCTTGGCTGGCGTCACTGGCTCGTGCGGTGCAATACTTGGCTATTATCTTGACTTTTATCCTGGCTATCGTTTTGACTGTCATCTTGGCTGGCGTCACTGACTAGTGCGGTGCAATACTTGTCTATCATCTTGACTTTCATCCTGGCTATCGTTTTGACTGTCATCTTTGCTGGCGTCACTGGCTCGTGCGGTGCAATGCTTGGCTATCATCTTGATTTTTATCCTGGCTATCGTTTTGACTGTCATCTTGGCTGGCGTCACTGGCTCGTGCGGTGCAATACTTGGGTATCATCTTGACTTTCATCCTGGCTATCATTTTGACTGTCATTTTGGCTGGCATCACTGGCTCGTGCGGTGCAATACTTGCCTATCATCTTGACTTTCATCCTGGCTATCGTTTTGACGGTCATCTTGGCTGGCGTCACTGGCTCGTGCAGTGCAATACTTGGATATCAACTTGACTTTCATCCTGGCTATCATTTTGACTGTCATCTTTGCTGGCGTCACTGGCTCATGCGGTGCAATACGTGGCTATCATCTTGACTTTCATCCTGGCTATCGTTTTGACTGTCATCTTGGTTTGCGTCACTGGCTCGTGCGGTGCAATACTTGGCTATGATCTTGACTTTCATCCTGGCTATCATTTTGACTGTCATCTTGGCTGGCGTCACTGGCTCGTGCGGTGCAATACTTGGCTATGATCTTGACTTTCATCCTGGCTATCGTTTTGACTGTCATCGTGGCTGGCGTCACTGGCTCGTGCGGTGCAGAACTTGGCTATGATCTTGACTTTCATCCTGGCTATCATTTTGACTGTCATCTTGGCTGGCGTCACTGGCTCGTGCGGTGCAATACTTGGCTATGATCTTGACACTCATCCTGGCTATCATTTTGACTGTCATCTTGGCTGGCGTCACTGGCTCGTGCGGTGCAATACTTGGCTATGATCTTGACTTTCATCCTGGCTATCGTTTTGACTGTCATCTTGGCTGGCGTCACTGGCTCGTGCGGTGCAATACTTTGCTATGATCTTGACTTTCATCCTGGCTATCATTTTGACTGTCATCTTGGCTGGCGTCACTGGCTCGTGCGGTGCAATACTTGTCTATAATCTTGACTTTCATCCTGGCTATCGTTTTGACTGTCATCTTGGCTGGCGTCACTGGCTCGTGCGGTACAATACTTGGCTATCATCTTGACTTTCATCCTGGCTATCGTTTTGACTGTCATTTTGGTTGGCCTCACTGGCTCGTGCGGTACAATACTTGGCTATCATCTTGACTTTCATCCTGGCTATCGTTTTGACTGTCATCTTGGTTTGCGTCACTGGCTCGTGCGGTGCAATACTTGGCTATGATCTTGACTTTCATCCTGGCTATTGTTTTGACTGTCATCTTGGCTGGCGTCACTGGCTCGTGCGGTGCAATACTTGGCTATGATCTTGACTTTCATCCTGGCTATCATTTTGACTGTCATCGTGGCTGCCGTCACTGGCTCGTGCGGTGCAATACTTGGCTATGATCTTGACTTTCATCCTGGCTATCGTTTTGACTGTCATCTTGGCTGGCGTCACTGGCTCGTGCGGTGCAATACTTGGCTATGATCTTGACTTTCATCCTGGCTATCATTTTGACTGTCATTTTGACTGTCATCTTGGCTGGCGTCACTGGCTCGTGCGGTGCAATACTAGGCTATCATCTTGACTTTCATCCTGGCTATCGTTTTGACTGTCATCTTGGTTTGCGTCACTGGCTCGTGCGGTGCAATACTTGGCTATGATCTTGACTTTCATCCTGGCTATCGTTTTGACTGTCATCTTGGCTGGCGTCACTGGCTCGTGCGGTGCAATACTTGGCTATGATCTTGACTTTCATCCTGGCTATCGTTTTGACTGTCATCTTGGCTGGCGTCACTGGCTCGTGCGGTGCAATACTTGGCTATGATCTTGACTTTCATCCTGGCTATCATTTTGACTGTCATCTTGGCTGGCGTCACTGGCTCGTGCGGTGCAATACTTGTCTATAATCTTGACTTTCATCCTGGCTATCGTTTTGACTGTCATCTTGGCTGGCGTCACTGGCTCGTGCGGTACAATACTTGGCTATCATCTTGACTTTCATCCTGGCTATCGTTTTGACTGTCATTTTGGTTGGCCTCACTGGCTCGTGCGGTACAATACTTGGCTATCATCTTGACTTTCATCCTGGTTATCGTTTTGACTGTCATCTTGGTTTGCGTCACTGGCTCGTGCGGTGCAATACTTGGCTATGATCTTGACTTTCATCCTGGCTATTGTTTTGACTGTCATCTGGGCTGGCGTCACTGGCTCGTGCGGTGCAATACTTGGCTATGATCTTGACTTTTATCCTGGCTATCATTTTGACTGTCATCGTGGCTGGCGTCACTGGCTCGTGCGGTGCAATACTTGGCTATGATCTTGACTTTCATCCTGGCTATCATTTTGACTGTCATCTTGGCTGGCGTCACTGGCTCGTGCGGTGCAATACTTGGCTATGATCTTGACTTTCATCCTGGCTATCATTTTGACTGTCATCTTGGCTGGCGTCACTGGCTCGTGCGGTGCAATACTTGGCTATGATCTTGACACTCATTCTGGCTATCATTTTGACTGTCATCTTGGCTGGCGTCACTGGATCGTGCGGTGCAATACTTGGCTATCATCTTGACTTTCATCCTGGCTATCGTTTTGACTGTCATCTTGGTTTGCGTCACTGGCTCGTGCGGTGCAATACTTGGCTATGATCTTGACTTTCATCCTGGCTATCGTTTTGACTGTCATCTTGGCTGGCGTCACTGGCTCGTGCGGTGCAATACTTGGCTATGATCTTGACTTTCATCCTGGCTATCGTTTTGACTGTCATCTTGGCTGGCGTCACTGGCTCGTGCGGTGCAATACTTGGCTATCATCTTGACTTTCATCCTGGCTATCATTTTGACTGTCATCTTGGCTGGCGTCACTGGCTCGTGCGGTGCAATACTTGTCTATCATCTTGACTTTCATCCTGGCTATCGTTTTGACTGTCATCTTGGCTGGCGTCACTGGCTCTTGCGGTACAATACTTGGCTATCATCTTGACTTTCATCCTGGCTATCATTTTGACTGTCATTTTGGTTGGCCTCACTGGCTCGTGCGGTACAATACTTGGCTATCATCTTGACTTTCATCCTGGCTATCGTTTTGACTGTCATCTTGGTTTGCGTCACTGGCTCGTGCGGTGCAATACTTGGCTATGATCTTGACTTTCATCCTGGCTATCGTTTTGACTGTCATCTTGGCTGGCGTCACTGGCTCTTGCGGTACAATACTTGGCTATCATCTTGACTTTCATCCTGGCTATCGTTTTGACTGTCATCTTGGCTGGCGTCACTGGCTCGTGCGGTGCAATACTTGGCTATCATCTTGACTTTCATCCTGGCTATCGTTTTGACTGTCATCTTGGCTGGTGTCACTGGCTCGTGCGGTGCAATACTTGGCTATGATCTTGACTTTCATCCTGGCTATCATTTTGACTGTCATCTTGGCTGGCGTCACTGGCTCGTGCGGTGCAATACTTGGCTATGATCTTGACTTTCATCCTGGCTATCGTTTTGACTGTCATCTTGGCTGGCGTCACTGGCTCGTGCGGTGCAATACTTGGCTATGATCTTGACTTTCATTCTGGCTATCGTTTTGACTGTCATCTTGGCTGGCGTCACTGGCTCGTGCGGGGCAATACTTGGTTATGATCTTGACTTTCATCCTGGCTATCGTTTTGACTGTCATCTTGGCTGGCGTCACTGGCTCGTGCGGTGCAATACTTGGCTATGATCTTGACTTTCATCCTGGCTATCATTTTGACTGTCATCTTGGCTGGCGTCACTGGCTCGTGCGGTGCAATACTTGGCTATGATCTTGACTTTCATCCTGGCTATCGTTTTGACTGTCATCTTGGCTGGCGTCACTGGCTCGTGCGGTGCAATACCCTAGCCAATCCCCTAGCGGATGTGACGTCATTGTCATTAGCGTCCGGGGGTCGGTCTCGTCTGTAAATGGTATAATTTTTAATGTAAAATTTGTCTTTCGGTTTTAGTCTAGTTTCGTTAATTATTAGTATGTCTATTTTATGTCTTTGTAGAAAGTAAGTCAGTTCGTTGGTCTTACCCCTTACACTGTTTGCGTTCCATGTTGCTATTTTGATTTTATATTCCATAAGTGTACGCGATTTGATTGAAATGTTGGAATGCGTTCATCTTGTCCATTGGTGTGTTGGCCTGCCTCATTAATTGGTTTAGATATCTGACCGCCTGCAGCATCCCATCCAAGTTGACCAGGCTGTGTAGGGTGTTGAACTCCGCAAATAAGTCATTTAATTTATCAGTAGTTTCATTAATTTTAGTATTAGTATTAGTATTGTTTGTGTTTTGTTGAGTTGATTGTTGTGTATTAATTGTTGCATGTTGTTGAGTGTATGATGGTTTAAATGTGTGTGCTGTAGGTGATTGTTTGCGAGTAGGGATTGGAGGGGGGGAGAAAGTTGGGAGGGGAGGGGCGGAGAAAGTTGGGCGGGGAGGGGGGGGAGAAAGTTGGGCGGAGAGGTGGCCATTGTTGGGTATTGTTATTATAATTTTGCGGGGGATTCTGTAGTAGCGGTTGTTTGGGTGGTCCTGTTGCCCATGCATTGAATTCTGGTGCCGGCGCCGGGATGTAGGTTGATTGTTGTAATTGTTGTGGTCTATTATTATTTTTCCTGGCTTCTATTTTGGTTATTATTGTCTTGTAGACTTTGCAATCAGTGGAATTGGTGGGATGTGGACCCTCACAGTTTACGCATTTTATTATTGGGGTTTCTGTGCATTCCCTGGTAAAGTGCTGTTCCGCACATTTGAGGCAGCGTGGTGTCAGTGTGCAATTTGACGTTGCATGTCCCCAGGTCTGGCAACGATGGCACTGGCTAATTCTTTTCTTATTTCGGTGAATTTCCCAAGTTATTCTTGTATATATTTTGGAATTTCACCTTATTCCTTAATGTTTCTAATGTCACGTCTTTAGTAGTGACTACTAGATATAGTGGTCTATAATTTGTGTTCATCTTAGTCACTTGCGTGACTGAGATGCCTTTTTGAATTAGTTGGTTCATTATCTCCTCTACCGTGGTATCCGCATCAAGTCCTCTTATTACATATCCATATGTTTTATCTTCTTTGGAGGTGTATGTAAAATACCCTATTTTATCTTCGTTACAATTTTCCATAAACGCCTTCCTTTTACTGTTATTTTCAAACCATATATTTGTATACTTGTCTGTGTACGATACTTGAAATTTCTCTCCTGCGTGCTTTTTAATTGTGTCGTGAAATTTGTCTGTTTGTAGGGGTCTTCCCGTGAAAACTACCGGGGGTGGTTTGGATTCAGTTTTTTCTACCTGTTCGTGTTCTAGTTCTTCGTAAATATTTTTGTTTTTATAATTAATTGTGTTGGTACTGGTAGATGGGTTGCTTACAGTTGTTTTTTGAATGGTTTGTGTCTGTGTTTGTGAGTTATCTGTTTTTTTGATTCTCTTCCTGGGTGGTACAATTGTGAACGCTGGGTTTGCGTCCGTGATGCGGTTTGCGTCCGTGATGCGGTTTGCGTCGGTGATGCGGTTTGCGTCCGTAATGCGGTTTGCTTCCATGGTGTAATTTTTGCTGGTGTCTGTATCTTGGTTTGTGTCCATGATTTGATAAAGGTTCAGATTGTTGTCGCTTGAAAATGTGGCGCTGTATGGACTGCCTAGCGTTATGTTTCCTAATGAATTGTTTGTTTTATATATTTTTGCACTTGTGTCACTATCATAATCACTTTTATCACTCTCATATGTTCTTTTATTGACTGTTTGTGTTTGCATTATTGTTTTAGTTTGTATTATTTCATTGTTTTCAATTATTATCGAGTGGCAGCCCTGCGTGCGCAGAGCTACGTGCGCGTTAGATGTCTTTGTTCCACGTCACTTATTAATATTATGTTATTAACACTGCTAAATGTTTATATTTCTCACCCACTTCATTTACACTAACACTGAGGAACAAGTTCCTATAGTTTTTTATTAATTTTTTATAGTTTTTTGTCACTTTTTGTAAAAAATTCGCAGGAGCGATGTGATTCACGTCTTACTCATAAGACGAGAACCGGTGTATTCAACATGGTATGGCCGTTGCCTAAAACTTACATTTAATTTTAATTTAATAAATACCAAAATGACTCTATCTTTAACATTTAACCGGTGCATTCTAATATCTTTATGTACCTACAATAGAAATATTGTTAATAATTGAATTTAATAATTGATGTGTCTGAAGACCATTAAAACTGGAGAGTATTATAGTTGTAGTTAAATACGAAATTTTACCAACTCTAGAGCAACTGCGCGACCAATCGAATATGAAACTTACTCGTCGAGTGACCTGAGTGCATAGTAGAGCACCCAATCGAATACGTTATTTGTGCTTCTACTCATCACTCGACAGATAACGAAACTACTAATGAAGGTATACCAACGATTAATGAAATTATTAATAACAAAATTAACAAATTTTATAGTTAAGTGTAAGTTCTTACCAAAAAAAATATGAAATTTAAAAAATTGTTATAGTAAAAATTCCTGAAATTGAAAACGAGAAATGTATTCTGGATCTTTGCTATTTCGCGATATATTGTTCACACAATGAAAATATGTTACTTATTGAACTACAGTTTGATTACACCGGTCAACAAAAAACATTTTTTTTTATTCTTTATTTTAATGACTATTTTCTGATTCTTTATATAGAAAAATAACTAAAACATTTGTTTATGTTTGAAAACTTTGCTTTTGTACCTTTTGTACAACTATCAATACATATTTATTTATTTTTAGGACCACATAAGGAGAAGCGTATTTTATTAAGTAAGGGTGGGGACGAGCGGGTGGCAAGTGGCATTTCACTTACGGATACATTCACAGTCGGTATGCGCATGCGCATGCAACGATACCACGCATTTTGTGTGACGGCAGATCCAAAAATGGCGTCAAGAAGTTGTAAACACGAGGTAGACTCATTCTGTTATATTAGCGGGTAATTTTTCAAAATAAGAGTAAAAAAATTTGCTTTGGCCACAAATTTAAATGTTTGTGAATCCTATGTAGCTTATTTAAAACTACCCTTTAAAAGTCAAGATAAAAATTGGGCACCTCATTTCTCGTGTAATAACTGCAAAAACAATTTAGAAGGTAAGTAGACACAATTCATCGTTAAAAGAAAAAAAAAATCTATGAGGTTTGCAGTGCCTAGAAAATGGAGAGAACCTACTGATCATGTTCAAGATTGCTATTTTTGTATAGTTAAATCAAGTAAGCGTCGGGCTGGCAAAAATGCCAAAAAGATTTTTTATCCAGATCTTCCTTCAACGTCTGCTCCAGTACCACATAGTGAAAATTTTCCTGTACCTTCTCGTCCAGAGCTATCAGAAACTTCTAGTGCCAGCTATGACAGCGAGGACTTTGTGATCAAATCGGTAATATTTGAACCACAGCTCATTAACTCAAAAGATTTAAATGACTTAGTTAGAGATCTTTACTTTTGGTCAAGTAAAGCAGAAATTCTAGTTTCTCGGTTGAAACAATAGAATTCGCTTGAGACAAATGTATCAATTAGTGATCAAAGAAAGCGTCATGAAGCATTTTCTTGCTTTTTCCCTAAAGAAAACGGACTTTGTTATTGTAATGATGTGAAAGGCTTGTTTGAAGAAATTAGAATCTCATGCATTCCTTCTGACTGGCATCTCTTCATAGACAGTTCTACAAAAAGTTTAAAAGCTGTCCTTCACAATGGAAATAAATTTCCATATCTTCCTTTGGCTCATTCCGTAATGCTCAAAGAAAATTACGAAAGTATGAAAATGGTGCTTGAGAGTTTAATAGTGATAGATGGTTGGATTTCTGATGGGAATGCAAGGCGGTTATACTAAGTATCCTTGGTACCTTTGCTTATGGGACAGTAGAGCAGACACAGCGCATTATAAACAGCACTTATGGCCTAAACGAAGCGAGTTCGAGATAGGAAAACATAATGTCAAATGGGAACCAATTGTGGAACCTAAACACGTATTAATGCCTCCATTGCATATAAAATTAGGTCTTATGAAGCAATTCGTTAAAGCTCTTCGTAAATCTCTTCAGAAGCTTTTCAATATTTAAAGATTTTTTTTCCTTAAAGCCAGTTAGCTAACTGCAAGTTATCTGAAGCCAATGTAAAAACCGGTATTTTTAACCGGTAAAAAAGGAAAGCCTGGTCTTGTAGACTTTGCAATCAGTGGAATTGGCGGGATGTGGACCCTCACAGTTTACGCATTTTATTATTGGGGTTTCTGTGCATTCCCTGGTAAAGTGCTGTTCCGCACATTTGAGGCAGCGTGGTGTCAGTGTGCAATTTGACGTTGCATGTCCCCAGGTCTGGCAACGATGGCACTGGATAATTCTTTTCTTATTTCGGTGAATTTCCCAAGTTATTCTTGTATATATTTTGGAATTTCACCTTATTCCTTAATGTTTCTAATGTCACGTCTTTAGTAGTGACTACTAGATATAGTGGTCTATAATTTGTGTTCATCTTAGTCACTTGCGTGACTGAGATGCCTTTTTGAATTAGTTGGTTCATTATCTCCTCTACCGTGGTATCCGCATCAAGTCCTCTTATTACATATCCATATGTTTTATCTTCTTTGGAGGTGTATGTAAAATACCCTATTTTATCTTCGTTACAATTTTCCATAAACGCCTTCCTTTTACTGTTATTTTCAAACCATATATTTGTATACTTGTCTGTGTACGATACTTGAAATTTCTCTCTTGCGTGCTTTTTAATTGTGTCGTGAAATTTGTCTGTTTGTAGGGGTCTTCCCGTGAAAACTACCGGGGGTGGTTTGGATTCAGTTTTTTCTACCTGTTCGTGTTCTAGTTCTTCGTAAATATTTTTGTTTTTATAATTAATTGTGTTGGTACTGGTAGATGGGTTGCTTACAGTTGTTTTTTGAATGGTTTGTGTCTGTGTTTGTGAGTTATCTGATTTTTTGATTCTCTTCCTGGGTGGTACAATTGTGAACGCTGGGTTTGCGTCCGTGATGCGGTTTGCGTCCGTGAAGAAATTAGAATCTCATGCATTCCTTCTGACTGGCATCTCTTCATAGACAGTTCTACAAAAAGTTTAAAAGCTGTCCTTCACAATGGAAATAAATTTCCATATCTTCCTTTGGCTCATTCCGTAATGCTCAAAGAAAATTACGAAAGTATGAAAATGGTGCTTGAGAGTTTAATAGTGATAGATGGTTGGATTTCTGATGGGAATGCAAGGCGGTTATACTAAGTATCCTTGGTACCTTTGCTTATGGGACAGTAGAGCAGACACAGCGCATTATAAACAGCACTTATGGCCTAAACGAACTGAGTTCGAGATAGGAAAACATAATGTCAAATGGGAACCAATTGTGGAACCTAAACACGTATTAATGCCTCCATTGCATATAAAATTAGGTCTTATGAAGCAATTCGTTAAAGCTCTTCGTAAATCTCTTCAGAAGCTTTTCAATATTTAAAGATTTTTTTTCCTTAAAGCCAGTTAGCTAACTGCAAGTTATCTGAAGCCAATGTAAAAACCGGTATTTTTAACCGGTAAAAAAGGAAAGCCTGGTCTTGTAGACTTTGCAATCAGTGGAATTGGCGGGATGTGGACCCTCACAGTTTACGCATTTTATTATTGGGGTTTCTGTGCATTCCCTGGTAAAGTGCTGTTCCGCACATTTGAGGCAGCGTGGTGTCAGTGTGCAATTTGACGTTGCATGTCCCCAGGTCTGGCAACGATGGCACTGGATAATTCTTTTCTTATTTCGGTGAATTTCCCAAGTTATTCTTGTATATATTTTGGAATTTCACCTTATTCCTTAATGTTTCTAATGTCACGTCTTTAGTAGTGACTACTAGATATAGTGGTCTATAATTTGTGTTCATCTTAGTCACTTGCGTGACTGAGATGCCTTTTTGAATTAGTTGGTTCATTATCTCCTCTACCGTGGTATCCGCATCAAGTCCTCTTATTACATATCCATATGTTTTATCTTCTTTGGAGGTGTATGTAAAATACCCTATTTTATCTTCGTTACAATTTTCCATAAACGCCTTCCTTTTACTGTTATTTTCAAACCATATATTTGTATACTTGTCTGTGTACGATACTTGAAATTTCTCTCTTGCGTGCTTTTTAATTGTGTCGTGAAATTTGTCTGTTTGTAGGGGTCTTCCCGTGAAAACTACCGGGGGTGGTTTGGATTCAGTTTTTTCTACCTGTTCGTGTTCTAGTTCTTCGTAAATATTTTTGTTTTTATAATTAATTGTGTTGGTACTGGTAGATGGGTTGCTTACAGTTGTTTTTTGAATGGTTTGTGTCTGTGTTTGTGAGTTATCTGTTTTTTTGATTCTCTTCCTGGGTGGTACAATTGTGAACGCTGGGTTTGCGTCCGTGATGCGGTTTGCGTCCGTGAAGAAATTAGAATCTCATGCATTCCTTCTGACTGGCATCTCTTCATAGACAGTTCTACAAAAAGTTTAAAAGCTGTCCTTCACAATGGAAATAAATTTCCATATCTTCCTTTGGCTCATTCCGTAATGCTCAAAGAAAATTACGAAAGTATGAAAATGGTGCTTGAGAGTTTAATAGTGATAGATGGTTGGATTTCTGATGGGAATGCAAGGCGGTTATACTAAGTATCCTTGGTACCTTTGCTTATGGGACAGTAGAGCAGACACAGCGCATTATAAACAGCACTTATGGCCTAAACGAACTGAGTTCGAGATAGGAAAACATAATGTCAAATGGGAACCAATTGTGGAACCTAAACACGTATTAATGCCTCCATTGCATATAAAATTAGGTCTTATGAAGCAATTCGTTAAAGCTCTTCGTAAATCTCTTCAGAAGCTTTTCAATATTTAAAGATTTTTTTTCCTTAAAGCCAGTTAGCTAACTGCAAGTTATCTGAAGCCAATGTAAAAACCGGTATTTTTAACCGGTAAAAAAGGAAAGCCTGGCTTTGCCTGAAAACAGTGGTTCATGGTTTTCTCGGAAACAACAGAGCAGACAATTACGAACAGCTTATTGCAACTATTGATAAGAGCGACGAATGGCTCTCTCAACGGATCGCTAGAGTTAAGCAGCTCTAGCTGCGCTGACCGCTTGGATGGGTGACCGCTTGCGTTCGGTAGTAGCGTTAAACAACGCTCGGTGCGGTGACCTCCCGGATGGGTGACCGCTTGAGATAACAGCGTGGAACGGCGCTCGGCGCGGTGACCTCCTGGATGGGTGACCGCTTGGCGACGCGGTGAACGCACTTCGGTATTAGAGTGGTGACGGAAAGGAGAGGTGACAGCTAGGATGGGTGACAGTGAGGACAATGAGGATAGGTGACAATGAGGATGGGAAACCGTGTGTGAGTATGAAATTCTTACGTAGTTCTGAAAAGAACTGGTTTTCCTGGTGGGCCAGGCCAACATACAAGAACACCGAGAGGGTCCTTGCAGGAGTACTGGCTGTACAACGGACTCGTAGAGCGGGCTAGTAACCAGAGCTTACTGTGGGTCAGGGCTCTGGAACGTTACCGCTCGTAGAGAGTTAGATGTGGAGCTCGTTGTACAGGCTGGCAATCAGAGCTTACTGTGGGTCAAGGCTCTGGTGCTTTACCGTAACGTAGAGAGAAAACTGAAAGAGAGTACACAGGTAAAAATAAGAACAAGTTCTCAGGCGAAAGTCAAAGACGATCTGCCTCTTGGTACGGAGCGGCCACCTTATACACCCTACAGCCCTCCCCCACTCCCAGAATGAGAGTGGAGATTGGCTTCCGAACTACCCCCCCATCACTATGCTTGATAACTTTAAACTCATGGGTTGCAGAATGTCCCTTAAAGTGCATATGTTACGGGCTGGCGTGCTCACTTGGACCAATTTAGAGATAACATGGGAGCCTATTCGGAAGAACAAAGTGAACGTTTTCATCAAGATGTGATGGACTTTGAACGTCGTTATCAGGGGCAATACAATAAGAGTATGATGGGGGACTATATTTGGTGGCTAATATGAAAAAGTCAATACAATCACAGAAGAAATACGAAAAATAATCATTTCTAAACTTTTTTATATATTCTGCTACATTAGTTGTTTGTTTCGAATGGTTTTCTTGTAAATAAAACTTGAAATTCATAACAAATGTTTGTTTTATTTTTACATACAATAAAGGTCTGAAAAAAGGCAAATTTTTTTAAAATCCGTAATTTCATTCTGATAGCTACAAAAGCAAACATTTTCGGGTAAAACTATTTTTTCTTTAATTGATAATGTGGAAGAAATAAAAATCAGATATGCAGAATCAAAATTCCTGTTACCGGTTTTGATCAGTTTGTTAAAAATATACTTTTTACTGTAAAAGAAAATTATTTTAAAAATATGATACATGAAATATGTAATAGGAAATAGAGTTATGTAAACAAAAACCACAATATGATATAAATGTTTATTATTTATAAAATTTATCTTCTAATAATATAGGTGTTTATAATTGGTAACAGCACAAGGAATTAAAAGAATATCATCAATATATTTAACTAGAGACCACTGTAATTTGCCTCCTAGAATTTAAAATATTTTTATTGTCTGATTGCAGCGTTCTATGTGGATTTTAGCTGGTTATTTTTGTATTTAATATAGCATCTTCTTTGCTCAGCTGCCTTTTGTTTCTCACAAATGGAGCCTGAGTTTTATGCTATATTGTCTGCAAATGTCTCCTATTAAGAAGCCTTTATCTACCATAATAGCTACATTTTTATCTAATTTTTGAATTAAACATTAAATAAAAATTAATTTGACGCACGTCCTCCATATGCTTTACTTACGAATGTAATGAGACCCGCAGGGGAATATCCAGTCATAAATTTTACCGTTTGACTTGATTTATATTGAGAATAAAATCGAATTCTGCAACAAAGACATTTAGGTTTTTGAATACAGATTTCTGTGCAGTCTATTATAACTTGTGTGTCTTCAAAGCCTTTAAAGCAGAAGTTCCCAACCTTTTTTGGTCTACCGCCCGCTTTTCAAAAAGAAAAATACTCACCGCCCCCTTTTCAGAAAAAAATAAACTTACCAACTCCCCTTCTTGAAATCAATAATGTAACTGTAATCTATAAGTTCCCAACTTTATTAGGTCGTAGTCAACTTTTTCAAAGAATGATTCGATAGTTGCCGGGTTTTGAGTGAAAAACAAGAAATATTTTAAAGATTATTTTATTAGAAGATATTATCAATATTGGTGTTTTGCTCAAAATTTGATTAAGAAATATATATTACTAAAAAAATGAATATAATATTATTAGTGTGAGGGCTGAGTCTGGTGTAATGACCCTAATTTTTCGATATTTGGTGCCATTTTTGTCATCAGCAATCTTAGGTAACCGCGTTCCACTATGGACAATCTGTTTCTTTTGTTTGCTAGTAGATTGAAGACTACGCTAAATCCTCTTTCGGCTAAATATGACGATGGGAATGCAATAAAAATCTTCTTGACCGTAGCCCATACGGACGGATATAATATTGGAATTTGCCTTTGAAGCCAAAATTCTTGATATCCATTTTTTAATTTAAATTTTAACTCTTCATTTGTTGACAGTTCTATCAACTCCTCCTGCAGTGATAATTCTGCTGTTTGTAGATTTGAGGAAGGGTCTAGGACCCAGTCTAGAATGATCATGTTGAGGACATCCTGAAATCTATTTGTAAAATCTTCTTTAAGTGCTTCCAAATGCTGGCAATAAGCCAGAATGTCGTCATCAACTGTTTCGACTGAGGAAAGATTTTGAAACTGATAGAATTGTCTTCGACCCAAATTTTGTTTATACAAGGCAAGTTTTGACACGAACGCAGAAATAGTTGCCTTTGCTTTGATTAAATTCAAATCATCTCCTTGCAGCTGTAGATTTATGTCATTAAATTTATTATATAAATCAGTTAAATAAGCTTTATCATTCTTAAATTTCAACAAATTCTCTCTTAACGAATCATCTTTGTTTTCAAAAAACGTTCTAACTGAGTCAAAGAGTTCATAAAATCTTTTTAGACAGGTACCCTTTGATAGCCAGCGAACTTCAGAGTGCAATAGTAAACGATTGAAGCCTTCGTCGTTTTCATCACAAAGCTTTCGAAACAATCTATCATTGAGAGCATTGCTCCTGATCTTGTTAACTGCTGTAATTACATACTGTAGCGAGCAATGAAGGCGATCACTAAGGGATTTTGCAACCAAATATTGTCTGTGAATCACACAATGCACGGCGATTAAATTTGGTACCGCATTTTTCAAATATGAAATCAACCCGCGGTATCGTCCAACCATTGCTGGAGCACCATAAGTAACAACGGACACGGTATTATTTTTCTTTAAAATAATGTTCCAATACATCAAATATAGATTTTCCTTTAGTATCAGTTTCTAATTTTTTTGCGAATAATAGTTCTTGAAAAAGTTTAAAGCATAAGGGTCATATTTCTTGAAATTTCTGTTTTGTCAATTTTTTGTTTTTTTTTTTTTTGGAAATTTTATTGCACACTGCAAAGCCTTTGCAAGAACTGGTATCATGTCCACAATATATTTTCGGCAAAGTCTTGTATCAATCCCAAATAAATATGACAGTATTACGTAAGTTAAATTATATTTTAACTTTACGAAAGTTAATACTACTCGTTCCTTAACAGATGTTAGTTATGCGTTCTAATATCTGCATAGATCATATTAACTGTGCTTAAAATAAAATTGAGCAAATCAATATTTTGTAGTCCGGTAAAGCTACATAGAGCCTTATTACTGGTAATCAAATTACACACTGTCAATCTACTGGGAGTATTTACTTGCACTGAAAAATCTCTAAATGATTTCGGACCAGAGTTAGTTAGTTAGTTAAAATTTTTGGCGCACAGCAACAAAGGCTATTTGCCCCTAACGCAGCCCATTTAAATGACTACACTACATATTAAAAACAATAAATTAAACAATCAATAAATAGATAAAACCAATAAAATAACGCATACTCAATAAAAGAAATCTTGCACAGACAAACACAAATAAATAAGATAAAAAGGTCTGTTCGAAAATTTGAACAGACTCAAGGTGATGGTAAGAGGCTGTAAAGGGGCCAATTACCATCGAATATCACAGTTTAAAAATAGAACACGTTAAAATAAGGTGCAAGACTTCACACATAAAACAATAAGTTCGATTCTCTCAGGAAGAGTATCAGCCTGTCCATGAGTACTCTGTCGTCATCTAAAGCAACTGACAGGTCATAGCACAGGCCTAACCTCTCCCTGACATCGTCGAACTGTATACACTCAGTTAAAAAGTGTAACACAGACAAATATGTGTTACACGTCTCACAGATAGGGGACTCTTCACCTCGAAGGAGGTGTCCATGGGTCCACCAACAGTGACCTATACGAAAGCGTGTGATGGCGGTTTCCTCCCTGCGGTTAATCCTGCAGGAAGAACCCCATGGTTTAACGTCTCCCTTAATCTGTCTCAACTTAACGTCCTGTATGCTGCTCCACTCATGCTGCCACCTAGCTAGAACCAGATGTTTCAGATGACTCTTTGCGTCATCTGGGAATGTGAAACTCACATCAATCATAGGTCTAAAACAGCTCTACTCTACAATCTGAATTGTGGAGTAGCAACCGGATTTTTAGTACAAGAGGATGCACTGGATCTGGATCTTGGATACTGTTCAGAGCGCTCAGCGAGTCCGTCAAGATAACACTTGACCGACTTTGCTCTGACGAAACAAAACACAGGGCCTTGAAACTAGCGTACAGCTCAGCAGTGTATCATAAACACTCGTTATGGAGTGCAAATGGTACTGAAACTGTTGACGTGGGTTCAGGACAAGGAACGCACACCCAACCCTGGTTCCGGATTTTGATCCGTCAGTAAAAATGACAGTATCCTCGAACCTAGGGACCAGTGTTCTTTGCAACTCATGGTGGTATTCGATAGGCAACGTATCTTTATCAAACCTAGTTAATGTGAGGTTCACAAGTGGACGCGGTAACGTCCATGGTGGAACAACACACAAAACGAAACTTGCCGGGGATATTAAAATCAATGTCACTCAAAATGTCGAAAATCCTCAGACCAAAAGGCCTATTGGCTCTTGGTTTTCTGTCATAAGTCTCTGTATGCCTATTTTGTAGAATAGGGTCATACGCGGGATGATCTGGCTTGGCACTGAGTGCAGCCATATAGGGGAAGATTGGGACCCTTCGTACAATTTTTGTTCTTTTCTATCTCAAGTGACAGTAAATGAATTAAATGTTATTAATTTAAATTTAAAGTATAGTAAATACATTAAGCTTTAAACAGGTTATCGATGTTAGTTCTTAAATCTAATCTTAAATCTAATTATGATACTTTTTTTTAAATATGGAAAATGTACGAATGTACCCCTCGAAAGGGGTACTTTCGTACATGATATGGGGCACTTAAGTACACTATGGAGCAGGTTGGGACATAAGTTTTAAATACAAGAATTATAGTACCAAACATTTATTTATAATAAAAATTAGGAAAACAAAACAAATTATAGTATTCTTATTTATAATATATAAATTATAGTAATCAATATAACTTAAAATTACAAAAATAGAACCTAGCTTGAAAAAGTAGTTATAGTATTGCATTTATTTTTTATTCTAATTTGGTTCAAATGAGATCAAAAGTTAACATGAAGTCTTGAAATAATTACCTACTGCAAATTATATGAAGTTAAGTCTGCTAAAAAATTGAACATAGTAGATGTCCTAGCTGTGTTAGAAGAAATGGGATTTGGTAATATTAAAACTACATCAGTAATATCAACCAATGCTTCATCGATAATATTTGGGAAGACAAACGTCCATGAACCTGGTTTTTTTTCTCAAAAATGAGACCTTGAATTCTGTCTGACTGTAATTTTACTATAATAAAATTTTTGTCTTTAATTTTTAATTTTCAGGTGTAATATCAACGTCAGTTTGATAATCCTCATTTGCTTCAAGCATTTCAATACTTGACGTAGAACTTTCTCTTAAACTAATACTAAGGTCCGAATCACTACTTTCCCACATTATTTCTGTCTTCTTCTGACTTTTCTTTGGTTTTTTCAAATTTGTTTCAGTTAAAAACGTCAGTGCACGCTTCATTTCTTTAGCTCTTAGCCTCTTTTCTTGCTCAGATCTCTTCGTTTCTTTATTTTCTTGTAACTCTTCTAGTCTATTTTTTTCTGGAGTGTCGGTGTAGATTCTAGACTTCCCTGGCTGTCTTCCTTTTTTAGTTTGTGTTTCTTATTTCAGTCTTCGGATATGGACGAACCATTTCTGGTGTTTTAAGATTGTGCTTGTAGATGCTTTTAAGTATGGTGGAGTTGTAACAGCACTAGTTGATTGTACGGACATAGGCTCATGTAATGACGAAGAGGCAATTGGTGACGCTGTAATTTGTTCCACACTCATAGAAACATTCTCATCTGTGGTGTCTAGTTGAGACTCAGCAGATTTATAAACTTGAACGGCAGCAAACTCATCTTCACTGAAAGCCAATTTGTTGAAGGGCCATATTCCTGGTTATGTGAACCCACTCACGATATTTTTTGCTATGGAATATGGTATGGAATTTTCGGAATATGGTAGATACTAAGCTCCTTCCATACTGGCTTCAGGTGCACCTTTAAAATGAACTCGTGGAAACACAAATAGTGGAGGAACTGTGTTCCCACTTGCAGATATAATGCCACCAAAAGTAACGAGTTCCCCTCTTTCTGCCGAAACAAGCTGGCCAACTCGTTTTTGAGTCTTTTCTGCCAAAATTTTAGGACAATTAAGCACTGTTGATATGCCTGATTCATCAAAATTAAAAATTCTGCAGTAAACTTATGTCGACCGTAAAGTATTTCAAGGTTTTTATAGAATTCAATTACAGCTGTCTTATTAAACCCAAACGACCTAGCAGCACTGGTGTTCTCAGGCTTCCGCAAACTTAAGTTGGCATTACGTTTTCGAAAGCCATGCATTCAGTCGATACCGGCGATCTCATTCTCATCCCATTTTGATGGATATTTGATATTGTTTTCTTTTGCAAATTCGTACGCAAGTCTTCTAACTTGTGTTATTGTTAACCCATAATGCATTTTACAGCAATCCACAATGTATTTGTTCAAAAGAGTCTCCTCCTTGGATGAAAACACTTGACAGGAGGTATATTTACAACTGAAAGTGCGATGAGTAGATTCATGTACATCAGATGGATTATTCCGTATTTTTTTAATGCGACTTTCTAAGGTTGTTGTCTTTATGTTGTATTTATTCGCAGATTTTCTGTAAGATAGTCTGCCTTCTAACACTTCTTTAATAGCGGAGGACATTGCCTCTTCATCTACTTCACCGCTTCTCGTCTCCTTCTTCTTATATTTTCGCACCATGGCTCTGTCAAAAAAACAAACAAATGCATAGGTATCTATGGGGTACATTCGTACACGGACGAATCTGCCCCCTATATATGTGTATGAATGTGCCCCAAAATTTACGAAATATATGTGACATGTCAAAAATTTCGTTGCACATAGACTAAAAATCATTATTACAATATATTATTTACATAGTAAATTTACTTAAAAAAATAACATTGTATTAGAAATGAATATGTAAGAAAATGTATAAGAGCTGCAAACTACGTAATGAAAATTACTTACATGCTGTCGAAACACGTTACGTCTTGTTCCTTCGCTTACGGCAGTCAAACTGTTTTCAAATCCCGTTGACGCGCTTCACTGTACGGGCTACGCACACGTTAACAAGAATTTTAGCTGTTTCGCGCGGTTTTTAAATAATACCTTCTGTATGGATGTGCCCCGTGTACGAAGGGTCCCAATCATCCCCTACCGCAAGGATAGAATTTTACGACGATTGTACAGTGACGGTTCGCCTGCTTCACCCAGCATGCTTGGTATTGGGCTGGTGCGAAATGCACCAGTGGCCAATCTAACCCCAGTGTGATGTACAGTGTCGAGAATTCTTATCTCTTGGTGTTTAGCTGACCCATAAGCTAGACATCCATAGTCCAGCTTAGAGCGCACTAGTGAACGATATGAACGCAACATGACAGTGCGGTCTGCACCCCATGTCTTGTGACTGAGGACCCGCAACAAATTGAGCGACTTTTGGCATTTTTTCTTGACGGACAAAAAATGTGCCCGCCAAGTAAGACGAGTGTCAAACACGAGACCCAGAAATCTGGCAGTATCGGTAAATGGTAACTGTGTTCCATTTAGCGTGAGTGTAGGGTTGGGATGGACACCCCTTTTCCTACAAAAATGGACACACACAGTTTTGCAGGTCGAGAATTTGAAGCCATTTTCGGTTGCCCATGTATCGAAACGATTGATGGTCAGCTGGAGCTGACGTTCGATTGTACTAGTCTTTTGTCCGGCGACAAATATACCAATGTCGTCGACAAATATCGAACTCTGTACAGGTAATCGAATACATGAAGCTGCACTGTTAATGGCAATCAAAAATAGCGTAACGCTCAGTATGGAGCCCTGTGGGACCCCATTGTCCAGTGCGAACATTTGTGACCGGGTATTTCCGATCCGCACCCTGAAGCGCCGGTTCGACATGAAGTCTTTTATAAAGAACATCAAGCGTCCCCGGAGACCCCAGGAATGCAAAGTATGGAGAATCCCATAAATCCATGTAGTGTCATAGGCTTTCTCAATATCGAAAAACACAGCTACCAGGTGTTTGTTTTCATCGAAAGCATTCCTGATAGCTGTCTCTAGACTGACCAGGTGATCTGCTGTTGAGCGGTGACGGCGAAAGCCGCACTGTGTGTTGGCCAGCAAGTCGTTTGATTCTAAAAACCAAATCAGACGCTTGCTGATCATTCGCTCCATGAGTTTGCAGAGACAACTGGTCAGCGATATAGGTCTATAGCTAGAAGGCAAGTGTTTATCTTTCCCGACTTTGGGGATAGGAATTATATGAGATTCCTTCCACTTGGTCGGGCACTTGCCCTCAGTCCATATCCTATTATAGACATTCAAAAGCGTAGACTTAGATGATTTCGGAAGATTGCGGATCATACGATAATGTATCGCATCTGGACCAGGAGAGCTATCCTTACACTTTGACATCGCGCTATCTAGCTCTTCACGAGATAAAAGCAGGTTTATACCTCGTCATCTCTGGAGAAGAAATTAAGAGGTATAGATTCTTGACCTGCTTTACGAGTTAAAGACTCGGGTGGGTAGTGTTGAGAGCTAGAATTAAATGCGAAATGAGACGCCAAAGTATTAGCAATTTCGACCGCTGAGGTAACTACGTTACCATTTACCGATAAGCCAGCAATGGTTGTAGCTGTATTTAAACCGGATATTTTCCAGACCTTCTCCCAAACTTTGGCCACTGGAGTGGCAACTATTTGCGCCATGATTCGCGCTTGCTTTCTTTCAGAATCCTCTTAGCACGAGCTTTCGCTCGTTGGAAGGCTATCATGTTTTCCTCTGTTCGACAACGACGGAATGTATTGAAGAGGTGTCTCCTTTCACGTAGCGCCAAGTCGCATTCCTCGTTCCACCAGGGAACGGGAACTCGACGGGGCTGAGTGGATGACAGCGAGATGCTGCTTTTAG
Source organism: Liopterus haemorrhoidalis (assembly GCA_963971575.1). Classification (NCBI taxonomy): domain Eukaryota; kingdom Metazoa; phylum Arthropoda; class Insecta; order Coleoptera; family Dytiscidae; genus Liopterus; species Liopterus haemorrhoidalis. The sequence goes on from OZ020613.1 coordinate 50,134,728, forward strand.
CCGCGCTCGTGATGGAATCCGTGAAATGATTCACCTCCTCGTCTATGGTCAAGTTCGAATTATCCTCATGACAGAATGATTCCGCGAACTTGTTCCAATCTGCTTTCCGAAGAACCCACTGTGGCCAGCGGGATTCGGTAACAGTATTAAACAGAGGCCTTAAGAGGATTGGAAAGTGATCACTACCGCAAAGGTCGTGATGCACATCCCATTTGAACAAGGGAGCGATGGCTCCTGAAACGACGCTAAGATCTATGGCACAAAGGAGCCAACGGCATGCGGTGTTCCCAAGCGGTCACCCTTCCAAGTTCTAACCGCGCCCGATGTTGCTTAACTTCGGTGATCGGACGAGAACCTTTTCTTTTCTTTTCTTTTTCTTTTCAAATGGTTTTTATTCAATAAAAAATAATACATTGTATTTTATATATTGGTACATTTCATGTCTCCTATCCTAAGATATATACATGGTTTTAATTTTGTATTTGTGTGTACGAATGCGGTGTATTTGTTCGGTTTGGTGAACGTCTGATAATTTTAATGTTAATGTTAATGTGTTTTTATTGTGTTTGAAGATTAGGAACTTGTCCGTGTGTCTTCTTACGTATTTTGCCTAGTCTACCTTATTGTCTAACTTAATCTATGTTTTATTATAACTAACTGTACAATATTTACAAAATTTACATATATTACAAAAATATACAATGGACTATGTACTAAAAATTGTTATTATTAGCAGTATCGCCTGTGAGGTTGTTAATGTATGTTTTGTGTGTGCATGTGTGTATGTGTGGTTGCGTGTTGATAAGGCGTGGTGAAAGTTGTTTGTTTGTAGGTGTTGGTGTGAGTGTGGATTGGATGTATACAACTGTGTGTGCTTAAGTGTGTGTTTGGTTGCCTCATCAACATGGGAGATGCTGTTGGCGGTCACTGCTGTCTCTGTTGTTGTTCTCGTTCTTAAACAGTGGTAAGGGGTATCGTCTGATATGGTAATTTGTGTACATTTTCGTCATTGTCTAGTTCATCAAGTATGTTTTCAAGTAGAGGATTGGCGTGTAGTTGTGTAAGATAGAATTTTTGTGCGAGTTTGTCAATGTAGTCTTTAATGTACGGTATATTTGTTTGTTGGTGTAGTTCTGCAATTCTTGTGTATCTGTCAGCGTTTGTAATTAGTCGTAAGCATTTGTTTTGTAGTCTTTGAATTGGTGTTTTGGCTGTAATAGAGGCTCCATACCACACTGGGGCGGCGTATGTGAGTGAAGGTCTTATTATTGCTGTGTATAGTAATTTTTTGTTTTCTTGTGTTAGTGAGCTGTATTTGTTTAATAGTGGGTATAAGTGTCTGATTACTGTATGTGCTTTTTGTATGATATGTGCTATGTGTTGCGTGTATGTGAGTGTTTTGTCTAGTATGACTCCAAGATATCTTGCTGATTTTGTAGGTGTTATTTTTTGGTTGTTTACTTTGAGCTGTGTGTGTATATTGATGTTTGTGAATTTGCGGGTAAATGTTAAGGTTTCCGTTTTGGAGGGGTTTATTTTGATTTTCCAGAGGGACCAGTAATGTTGTAATATGTCTATATGGATATGGAGTTGTTTGTTAGCTACCTCAGCGCTGAATGAGTGCGCATATATAGCTGTATCATCAGCGAAGAGAGCTAGATTGGTTTTAGGATATTCAGGGATATCATTAATAAATAGGGTAAATAATTTTGGACCGAGCACACTGCCTTGCGGAATGCCGGCTAGTATCGGATGGGAAGGTGAATAAGTGTTGTTGACTTTGGATCTTCTTATGGAGCCGTGAGAGATTCCATAGTGAGTTGTCTTTCGTGTTAAGTTTGGCGAGTTTTTGCTGGAACGTGTTGTTTCTGTGATCTGTAATTTGTTTGCGTATGAGTGTGTTAAGCTTGTTCATGTATGTTTTGTGCTGTTTGTCATGGGTGCGTTGCCATAGTTTCCTGGCTGTGTTACGGGTGGTGATCAATTTGTTCCGTAGTGTCTATGTGTCGGTTTATTTGTATGTGTTTGTAAAGTGTTCGTTGGTAGTTTTTCCAGTCTGTGTGTTTCTAAGTTGTGATTTGTCTTGTGATGTTTTCTTTATGACGGTGATTTAGTGTGAATGTAACTGGATCGTGATCGGGGGGGAGTTCAGGAATAGTGACTGGATGGGATATGTTTGTGACGTTTTTGTTAATAATAATGTCTACGGTGCTGGGAGAGGAACCATTTGGCGGGTAGTGTGTGGGTGTGTCAGGAGCTTCTATAAGTATATTGTATGTTGACGAGTATGTGTACAGTACTGTGCCATTTGTATTTTGTGTTGGATTGTAGCCCAAGGTGGTGTGTCTTGCATTAATGTCTCCAACTATTAATGTTTTGTTGTAGTTTGTCAGTATGTCTAAGTCATGGTCTGTAAGTCTATTTCGGGGACTGTTGTAAGCCCCGATTATGTGTGTGTTGTCAGTGAGTTTAATTGTTAGCGTCTCTAGTGGAGTAAGTGGTGTGTCAATCCGTGTATGTGGAATGTTGTGTTTAATTAATAGTGCCAATCCTCTAGCGACTGTGATGTCATTGTCATTAGCGTCTGGGGGTCGGTCTCGTCTGTAAATGGTGTAATTTTTAATGTAAAATTTGTCTTTCGGTTTTAGTCTAGTCTCATTAATTATAAGTATGTCTATTTTATGTCTTTGTAGAAAGTAAGTCAGTTCATTGGTCTTACCCCTTACACTGTTTGCGTTCCATGTGCATATTTTAATTTTATATTCCATAGTTGTGAACAATTTGTGTAAAATGCTCAAACGCTAATACTTTTTCCAGTGAGTTTTTGGTTTGTCTCATAATATGGTTTAGGTATCTGACCGCCTCCAGCATCCCTTCCAAGTTGGCCAGGCTGTAGAGCGTGTTGAATTCTGAAAGAAGGTCATTTAAAGTATCAGTATTTTTGTTAATATTAAAATTAATGTTGTTATTGTCATTGTGTGTGTTATGTTGTGTTGTTTGTTGAGTGTTAGTTGGTGGTTGCTGTTGGGTGTGCGATGGTTTGAATGTGTGTGTTGATAATTGTTGGCGAGTAGGGGGCGGAGGGGGGAGACTGTTGGGCGGAGAGGTGGCCATTGTTGGGTATTGTTGTTACTATAATTTTGGGTGGGATAATTTTGCGGGGGAGTCTGAAGTAGCGGTTGTCTGGGTGGTCCTGTTGCCCATGCATTGACTGCTGGTGCCGGTGCCGGGATGTAGGTTGGTTGTGGTTGATGTGGTTGATTGTTGTTTTTCCTAGCTTCTATTTTAGCTAGTATTGATTTGTAAACTTTACATTCTGTTGAATTGGCGGGATGTGGCCCCTCGCAGTTTGCGCATTTAATTGTTGGATTTTCTGTGCATTCTCTGGTGAGGTGCTGTTCTGCACATTTGAGGCAGCGTGGTATTAGCGTACAATTCGACGTTGCGTGTCCCCAGGTCTGGCAACGATGGCATTGGATGATTCTTTTTTTGTTCCGGTGTATTTCCTATGTAATTTTGGTATATATTAGGAATCTCACCTTGGTTCTTAGTGTTTCTAGTGTCACATCTTTGGTTGTGACTACAAGATAAAGTGGCCTGTAATTGGTTCTCATTTTAATCACTTGAGTGACTGAGATACCTTTTTGAATTAATGCTCCATTATTTCATCTACCGTCGTGTCTGCGTCGAGTCCCCTTATTACATAACCGTATGTTTTTTTCCTGCTTGGCGGTGTATGTAAAATACCCTATCTTGTCGTCATTGCAGTTCTGCATAAATGCCTTTCGTTTGTTGTTGGTTTCAAACCATATGTTAGTATATTTGTCGGTATAGGATACGTGGAATTTTTCTCCAGCGTGTTTTTTAATTGTGTTGTGAAACTGATCGGTTTAAAGCGGTCTTCCCGTGAAAACTACCGGGGGTGGTTTAGGTTCAGTGTTTTCTTCCTGTTCATGTTCAAGTTCTTCATATATGTTTTTGTTTTTGTAGTTAATTATACTGGTACTGGTAGATGGATTGTTAGCGGTTGTTTTCTGTGTGGTTTGTCTGTGATTCTGATTTTTCTGATTTTTTGATTCGTTTCCTGGGCTTCTATTTTGGCTATTATTGACTTGTAGACTTTACATTCAGTTGAATTGGCGGGATGTGGGCCCTCACAGTTTGCGCATTTGATTATTGGGGTTTCTGTGCATTCTCTGGTGAAGTGCTGTTCCGCACATTTGAGGCAGCGTGGTATCAGTGTACAATTCGACGTTACATGTCCCCAGGTCTGGCAACGATGGCACTGGATGATTCTTTTTTTATTTCTGTGAATTTCCCAAGTAATTCTAGTATATATGAGGAATTTCACCTTGTTCCTTAGTATTTCTAGTGTCACATCTTTAGTAGTGACTACTAGATATAATGGTCTGTAATTGGTGTTCATCTTAGTCACTTGCGTGACTGAGATGCCTTTTTGGATTAGTTGGTCCATTATTTCCTCTACCGTGGTATCTGCATCAAGTCCTCTTATTACATAACCGTATGTTTTGTCTTGTTTGGAGGTGTATGTAAAATACCCTATTTTATCTTCATTGCAGTTTTCCATGAACGCCTTCCTTTTGTTGTTGTTTTCGAACCATATGTTGGTATACTTGTCTGTATAAGATACTTGGAATTTCTCTCCTACGTGCTTTTTAATTGTATTGTGAAATTTATCTGTTTGAAGGGGTCTTCCCGTGAAAACTACCGGGGGTGGTTTGGGTTCAGTTTTTTCTTCCTGTTCATGTTCTAATTCTTCGTAAATATTTTTGTTTTTGTAATTAATTGTGTTGGTACTGGTAGATGGGTTGTTTGCGGTTGTTTTCTGAATGGTTTGTGTCTGTGTTTCTGATTTATCTGTTTTTTTGATTCGCTTCCTGGGTGGTACAATTGTGAACGTTGGGTTTGCGTCCGTGGTGTGGTTTGCGTCTATGATGTATGTTTTGCTGGTATCTGTGTCGTGGTTTGTGTCCATGGTTTGGTCTTGGTTCTGACTGTTATCGCATGAGAATGTGGCGCTGTATGGACTGCCTGGCGTTGTATTTCCTAGTGCAGTGGTTCTCAACCAGGGTGCCGTGGCACCCTGGGGTGCCGTAAGCACATGAAAAGGGTGCCGCGAGCTTTTCAAAATAAATTCGCCGCTATTCTCGGAATCGAAGACCGATGACCGAATCGAAGAAATTTTCGAATGATCTTTAAATACATATTATGTAATTGTAATATTATTGTTTTTTTTTTCCAACATCACAATTATACTTTTGATTGATTATACTTTAAACTGACTAATAGGGTGCCGCGAAGATCTCACATTTTGCATAGGGGTGCCTTCACCTAAAAAAGGTTGAGAACCACTGTCCTAGTGAATTGATTGTTTTTTGTGTATTTACACTTGTGTCACTATCGTCGCCACTATTGTCACTTTCATAAGTTCTTTTATTAATTGTTTGCTTTTGCATTATTGTTTTAATTTGAGTTATGTCATTGTTTTCAATTATTTAGCGAGTGGCAGCCCTGCGTGTGCGCAGAGCTACATGCGCGTTGGTTCTCTTTGTTACACGTCACTTGTTAATAGTTTATTGTTAACACTACTAATTGTTAATAATTCTCACCCACTTCATTTACTGTAACTACACTATTACACTTTTGTGAAAAATTCACAGGAGCGATCTGGTACACGTCTTACTAACAAGACGAGAACCGGTGTATTCAACATGGTATGGCCGTTGCCGATTTCGGACCAGGGAACAGCTCTTGAATACTTAATATATTTATTAGCGTCTCTGCAACTTCTGTTTCTGCATCAGTATGTTCAACAGGAATAGGTTCACAAGTCTCACATATTTCCTCTTCAAAAGGAGTCTTCCTTGTCTCGGTAGGAGGTTGATGTTGCATCGGTGGATTCATCGTAGGGTAAATTGGTAGGAAGTTGATGTTGTAGGATGTTGATTTTAAAGTTCTTCCTTTGTTGTTTTCGGTTCCTATAAATTGAATAAATGTATTTAATATTTTTAAAAAAGAAAAACAGCGCTGAAAATTACTTACTCGATAAAATGTACCTTACACACTTTCATGTGTTTACCGACTTTTTTCCCAATTTTAAGCTGACTAATCCAGAGTTCATGCCTGTTAATCAATTCTTTTCCAAACTGTGTAACAAAATACACTTTTCGCATGCCTTTTGGTGGAAAAGAATGAATGGAACGATGGAATCTTATAAGATACCATAGAATTAAGCGAAGTAAAAGAAATACATTACATTTTGAAATTAATTAAAATTTATTTTGTTTTTATTTCGAAAAAAGTTTTATAAAAGAGTGCAATAAACGTAAATCTGTGTATGGAAAGAAAAAAAAAAAAAAAACAATTATTGTTAACTCTGCAGCACAAGAATACCTTGCAAATGGAACAACGTGCGTAAGTTATTTTCTTACAACCTGGATTTCTACATTTTGATCTTGATTTCTCTCCGGTAATACAACAGCTTGTGCCTTGTTCCGTAGACTAGATACGCGGCGGCTATAACAAAATCTATATAAATAGTGCCAATAATGGTTCATAAAAACTTCGATGAATTAAGACTAAAAGTAATTAATGATCAATATAATATAAAATTAAATGAAGGAAAGTGACAAGTTTGGAAAAGTGTGAAATTGAAATCTGTGTGATCTGTATCGAATGTAAAAACATTCTTCCATATTCATAAAACATAGACATAAAAGTGGCACATTGAATTTACTAAAACACAAGGGCAACAACAGGAACAGTACATTATAAAAATATACAACGGAAATAAAAAACAAATGTATAGTTTTTGTGGTAAAAGTCATTAGATCTTTCAAACTAGTAGGCGAAGAGGGGATTAAAAATTTTACACAAACTTAAATAGATAAGAGCGCAAAATATGATAGGATAAAAATAGAGGACATTCTACCACACTCAACCACAGTGAGTAAAAGTATGAAAATGTTGGCCGAAGAAATAAGAAATAAATTAAAAACTAAATTTGGACAGGTGACTACAGAAAGACAAAGCTATTTACGGCTAACAGTACACTCTATAAAAGATTTTGTTTTACTCGTATATGATACTCGTATATAATACGCCAGATACAGTTTTGAAGTGGATATATAACCACAACCTAGAAGAACTTTTCCCAAATACATTAATTGCATGGAGAGTTCTATTATTAAGGGAATTTATTATATTTGATAAAATTAACAATCTAGTTTCTGTTATGGACAGGGGGTACAATATTATAGCAGCATTCAAATCTATTACCAGTTTAAACTTGCCCATAACACGGTAGTGGAGGTAATTACAGAGATTTAGTAGAAAGTATTTTGAGAGATGTTAGATTTTTAGTCACTTATATAAAAGATCAGATCGTCAAAATTGCCTAACTACAGCACTGAAAGCTGACACTGAAACAATATGGAATAACAAATTAATTACGTTCTCTTTAATTGTATCACAGTGACAAGATATTATACAATCGAGTTTTAGCAGTGAAACAAGTAAGACTTGTGCAAATACATGCTCCCTTATCAGTGTGCTAAATTCCAAGTCTTAACTCGCCTGTCTAACAGGCATTGCTTTGCAAATTGTGACGTGTGGTTAAAATATTAAAATTAAAAAACATCTTTGCTTAAAATCAGTGTTGTAACTGAAGAATTTACAATGCACGAAGACGTCAATAAGCGAAAAGCCGATCAACTATCACCATATCTAAATGACGTTCAGAAGAGATACATCTGGTTACCTGAAGATCTTCTACAGAAGAATAAATATTACCCACTACGATCGCAGATAAGCGATGCAGTACCCTCTACATCTCAAAATAATGAACCCACATCAAATGATCCTCCTAACATCAAAATCCAACCAATAAACGTATCATCAGTTAATTATAATGAGTAGGGTAACAGGGGGTGTTCTGGTCCAACATAGTTACTCCCGCCGTTTAATTCACACTCGATGACCACGGTCATCGAGAGCGGCCACGAACACGGGGTCTGCCCGTTGACCTTTGTACTTCTTTCAAGGTCGCGCTGAAGAAGTGTCCGGAAGACGAGGTCACCCCCTACCCCTCCGAATTCCCACCCCATAGTTCGCGCTCTGTCTAAATTGTATGTGTGCGAGAGAGATGAGGGATTTGCAGCGACAGGTGTGCAGCGATTTGCAGCCAGGTGTGCAGCAGTGTTCTTTCAAGGTCATCGCTGTAGCTGAAGATGATGTCGGGCCCGCCGCCACCACCACCACCTGAAGATGTTCTTCGTCGAGGAGCCTTGCCCGGGGCCGATGTGTTGCGGGCTAGCCTAAATCTTAGGCGCAAAACAGGAAAAAAGTCCTAAAATTTGTTTTTTTCTTTGAATGCACCCTCGGGCTGCCTCACCCTGCAGGGTGAGATTATTTTCTGGGGAAAAAATGTCGCGAGGATGCGGCGGGAATCGAATCCGGGCCCTGTTGATTTCTGACGACCTTTGGTCTTTGACCACGAGACTATGCGGATAGATGACGGAACGTTGAAAATAAGCGTTGATAAGAAGCCGTCAGGCGTAGTCGTCAAGCGTTATCTGCTTGAGGTGACCCGCTTGACCTTTTTAAGTGATAAATGCCTATTTTCAGATGCATTTATCTCGGGAGCTACATGTGTTTGTAATTAAAGTCATAGTCGGGTATTTTATTATATTTTAACAGAATTTCGATTTTAAATTTATTTTTGATGGATATGGGTTAGGAATAAAAGAACATATACATTAATTCATAGAATTTTATTGAAATAAGTTTATTTACAATATATTTTCATGATATAAAAGTTAAAATATAATTTTATAGGATGTTTTTTATTCTATTTTAAATCTGTATAGATTTTCTATTAAATACTTGCTAGATTGTAAAAAACTATAGATATATTTATGTACACACACACATCATGGAATGTTAGTTTGAACATAGAGTTCATAGTGGATATTCAGGGGTTGTAATACCTCAATTTATAGTAAAAGAAGTTGCGGTAATGAGTAGAGATGGAAAAAAATTAACCCATTTTATTGTGAAGCCACCATTTCCCTGGTCAAATTTAACTTGGGAATCTAAAAAAAATGTTTTGTTTTTGATCGAATATGGAGATATGTGTAAATATCTAAGTGAGTTATTTCGTTCGGCCTCTAAAATTATTGTAAAGGGAGATTTGAACAAAAAATTGTGAAAGAATATTTCGATGGAGAAATTGTAAATTTGGAAAACAAACCTTCGATGAAAAAGTCAGTTTGCAGTGGAAAAAACATGTTTTGCACACGCACCGCCTCATGTGTGTTCTCTGCATAATGTTAATGTGGTAAAAACAAAACTATGGAGCTATTTAATAAAATGAACATAGAAACGTTATAACCGTCCATGGCAGAGAACTCGTCACCTCCACCAAGATATCACTATTTTAAATGTGTCATTAATATTAAGATAATGTGTAATATAAAAGTTAAATACAAGCAAATGTCTATTTTATATGTTTTTTATTTCATCTCCTACACACAATCCTTCTAACTGCCTTAAAGTACATTTCATATAAACATATAACTGAATATCAACTTTGAGTTTGTTTAATTTGAATACGTGTTCCTGAAAGATATTCATTCAAGTTAGGAAACGTTATGGTATCTATTTTATCATATATAATATTTGGATACAATTCTATTATTTCATGTTTTTAACGTCTGAAAATATTAATGTATCTTCATCAATCAGACCCTCATTTATGTAAAATTCTCTTCTGAAGGATTGTCTCCATCTTTCCAATGGCCAATTTCAATTCTGCAGAAAGGGCAGCGAACAGTGTCCTCCACGTTGTAATAATAAAATCCAGATCTTGCTAAATTGCGCGGATGTACATAATCACTAGGCCAATTTTCAAACGTCGTAAGCCTGTTTTCTTCCTTTTTCATTTTTAACCTTTCCTGTTTCATGGTTGTCATGATAAGTTATTTCCCACAACTAATTCAAGAAATATGATCATTGCGTCTCTTATATACAACTCCCCCGCCGGCAATTTATTTATCGACAGAATATTGTAAGGAATATGGCGATTGAAATGACCGGTAAGCGGGTCAAGCTATTTAAAGTATAAAAATAACTCGAAAACGAGTTTGTAACAAATTTTTACTTGTATTATTAAAATATCACAACTTAACGATTGTATCGTAATTAAATTTACGACAATCGATATTAACTAACGAGAGTTACCAAGAATAATATACAAAGTTAAACAAATACTACCAAAATATTGGCATTTCAAGTAGCACAGTAAATGTTTAACAATGGCGACTCACTTCGCCTGGTTTGGTATTTATTTACACAGATACTATCGAAACTGTACAAATAAACACCGATAATAAGATATTAGGCTTATTATTTGAATAAGCACTAACTAAAAAATCCTCGTTGCAATTATAAACACTAAAAACGTAAACTGCTAAAATGGCGATCTATACACTTTGAAAGACGCGTTGAGAGAGAGAGCTGGTTCGTGGTTAGACACCCGAAACAAAAGAATGGACAAGAAGGCTACAATTGGCTGACAGTCTGCCACATGACAGACTACTATTGGTCTAACGTAAGTCACGTAGAACTAAGAGGTCCAATAAGCAAGTTAAGCATTACATTACAAACGGAAAATATAAATTCAACTATAAATAAATTTAATTATAAATTGCGGGGTTTTAGAACGCAACATTCTCCCCCCGAAAGACCACTAGGGGGTCTTTCCATTACACTGGTCAACAAAGAAATTTCATCAGAGATAATTTTGGGTTACCTGCATTCAATTTTCAATGCTGATTTCAAAACAGCAGATTTTTTGTATCACGTATAGTTTTTATGATGAAATCATATATGTATATACACAGATTTACCAATACTATATAGGAAAAGTACTACTTTTTTCAACATTTTATTGGATTTGACTTATGTATTTCGTACATTAACGTGTGCATTTGTTTATTTCAGACTATCTGGCAACAAACATAATTGCTACCTGGCATCTCTGAGAACAGTTTACTACATTCTGCCAGTGGCTAGCATTGTGTGAAGTTATGGGTGATAATGTAAGAATCACCCTGACAAGTTTTGTTATGTATGTGGCAATTTCACAACTAAACTACAACGACGAACTATTACACCCAGCATCAAGAAAATATACAATCTTTACTTTGGTTGCCACCTAGGTGACCAAGATAAACCATTGGCACCACATCAAATCTGCTCTGCTTGTTCCAACGGATTACGCGATTGGGTGAACAAAAAGAAATCTTCAATGCCGTTTGCCATACCCATGATATGGAGGGAGCCGAGAGATCATCATGCAGATTGTTATTTTTGTATTGTCAACATGACAGGATTTTCTGCAAAGAACAAACACAATATTGTTTATCCAGTCATGGATTCAGCACGTAGACCAGTGAAACATTGTGAAGAATTGCCCATTCCAATTCCTCCAGACGATGGTGTAGATTCCATTGAAGATGAAGTGGATAGTGATGAAGGTGCAACTGGTGGCATTCCCGGACCGTCTGCAGATCCTGATTACACATTGGAAAGTAAAAATTTTGAGCCGAAGCTGTTAACTCAAGGACAATTGAATGATCTTGTTAGAGACCTATCACTGTCTAAAGAAAAAGCAGAGCTTCTTGCCTCAAGAATACAGGAGAACAATTTACTGGACAAAAATGTTCGTATCAGTTACTACCGAAAGCGAAATATTTACTTAGCAAAATACTTTACAGTAGATGGTCCTCTCTGTTATTGCCATGATATACATGGACTATTCACAGAATTATCTCAAACATATGCGGCATCTGACTGGCGTCTTTTCATAGATTCGTCGCAGAGAAGCCTGAAAGCAGTACTTTTGCATAATGGAAATGTCAAGCCATCCATCCCTGTAGCTCATTCTGTGCATCTAAAAGAGACATCTGACAATATGGATATACTACTTAAGGCAATCAAATACGACAGTCATCAATGGAACATCTGCGGAGATCTTAAAGTTATAGGTATGTTAATGGGTATGCAAGCAGGATTTACAAAATATTTTTGTTTCCTTTGCCTATGGGACAGTCGTGCCACAGCGGAACACTACAGCAAACGTGACTAGGCACTAAGGTCTACATATGTCCCAGGAAGAAGCAGTGTCCAATCTGTCCCTTTAGTTGATCCCCACAAGATCTTTCTACCACCTCTCCACATTAAACTTGGTTTAATAAAGAATTTTGTTAAAGCAATGGGTAAAGTTAATTCACAAGGGTTTCAATACCTTTCTACGAAATTTCCGAAAGTTAGTGCAGCAAAATTGAAGGACGGAATTTTTGTTGGGCCACAAATCCGGTAGCTTTTATTAGATATTGAATTTGAACAGGCACTCAGTCCACTGGAATTGGAAGCTTGGCTGGCTTTCAAATGGATATGTGCAAACTTTCTAGGCAATAACAAGTCCCATGCATATAAGATTGGAGTTGAGAAACTCATTGATGCTTATAAAAAAATGAATTGTCGAATGTCTTTGAAAATGCACTTCCTGCATTCACATCTAGATTTCTTTCCCCAAAATCTTGGCGCAGTGAGTGACGAGCAAGGGGAACGCTTTCACCAACACATTAAAGCTATGAAAGTTCGTTACCAAGGATTTTGGAATGAAAGCATGATGGCTGACCATTGTTGGATGTTGTATCGTGAAATTCCAGACCAAAAGTTTAAACGAAAATCGTACTTTAAACGATTTTAATAGCCTGTAATGGTATACTCTTATTTTACAATCATATTAAAAGCTGTCTTTCATGTAAATGAGTGGTTTGCAGTTCATTGCCTTGTATTAATTTAGCGTAGATGTGTATGTTACTTTTCCCAAATAAATGGTTTGCATAAAATGTGATTTACTAAACACTCCATTTTCATATAATTACGTATATTTTCATAATATACAAAAATGTAAATAATTTAAAAACTATACGTGCTACAGCAAAACTATAACCAGATTTGGATTCAGCATCAAAAATACATTCAGAAAAGCATATTTTTGTTTGTGATGAGAAAAAAAAGTTTAATTTTGCTGACCAGTATTATTTAGACTAAAATACCAGTATAATAGCTAAAATACAAAAGCTTTAAGTTTGGTGGCTCGGAGGCTGAGTAAGTATTGACAAGGTCAATGCTTCAAAAAATTCCGGTTCACTCAGTGAATGTGCGAAGCTAACAGCTAACGCTGGAAGAAAATAAATCGTTCTCAAAGATAACCTTTCGAAGTGGACTGTATAAGTATAAATGAGGATAATAATGAGGTGAAGTACAAACTAATAAATGGCCAAAAGGCAATCAGAATTAACCTAAATGCTAAGTGAAATTTTAGATTAACTATTAACGAACTAACTTAGAATATCTAACTTAACTAAGGTGAACGTATATACAACATTTAAATGAAATCAAAATACTGAAAGTACAGAGCCACTGACATCACTGGTTATAAATTGGAAGTGGACAGAGTTTAACTAACGGACGTAACATCGTTCCGGAAGTCGTCTGTATTTCAGCAACTCTACTAATGTGGTCTTTGCCGGTTAACACTTTAGTGATCCTAGCCAGTTTCCATCTCAATGGGGGCGAAGAGTCCTCCTTAAGGAGTACAAGGGTACCCTCAATGGGGTTGGTAGGTTTTTCCAACCATTTACTGCGTTGTTGAAGCGTGTGCAAATAGTCACGATTCCAACGTTTCCAGAAGTTTATGCAAGCGTCTTGGAGTAATTTCCAACGACGGAGCAATGGCATCTCCAATTGCGGAGCTGTCACAAGAAGGAGCGTTACAAGAGCTTCTCCGACCAGGAAATGACCGGGTGTAAGGGCGGTTAAATCGGCTGGGTCAGAACTGAGGGGACACAGAGGTCTCGAATTTAATAACGCTTCTACTTGCGTTAGTACAGTATTCAGCTCTTCGTACGTGAGGATTTGTTCTCCTATCACGCGGTATAAATGTTTTTTAACGGACCTGATCCCGGCTTCCCAAAGTCCACCCATATGCGGAGCAGTTGGAGGGTTGAAGTGCCAAGTGTTCAGTTGATCTTGACAGAATTCGCGCATGTCATTGTTAAACTCACGAGAGTATAAATTGACGAACAGCATCCATATAGTGCCGGGCACCGACGAAGTTTGTACCACAATCACTGTATATGTCTGTACAACGACCTCGACGTGCGAGAAATCTTCTCAGGGCCATCATGAATTGATCAGTGGAAAATCAGAAACTAATTCAATGTGAACTGCTTTAGTGACGAAGCATAATAATGAGCATAAGTACGCCTTATGTAAGTATGTTCTGGCTCCACGTTTTCTTGCCAGGGTAATTTTAAAAGGACCACCGTAGTCGATTCCGACCTTCAAGAAAGACTTTGCCGCAGTGACTCGGTCACTGGGAAGGTTTCCCATCATTGGTGTATAAGCTGGAGGATCTCCTTTAAAACATGGAATGCAGCGATGTAAATTGTGTCGCAAAACAGCACGCGCTGAAATTATCCAATAGCGTTGGCTAAGGATTCCTTGCAGAGCCTGTGGGCCTGCGTGACAGTGTTTAACGTGATTATGCCAGATAATCAATTCTGTCAAATGACCATTTGCGGGTAATAGGATGGGATGCTTCTGGTCATAAGCCAACGGAGCTACGACGAGACGACCACCTACTCTCAACAGGTCATTGTCATCCACGAATGGATTGAGTTTTTGAAAAACGCGAGACAATTTTTCGTTCCCTTTAATTGATCTTAATTCTTCAGAGAAATGGAATTTTTGTTCAATACGGATTAATGCAAGAAGAGCATTATCCAGTTCCAGAACAGTCAGGTGTTCAGGAGGATTGTCAGCACGACAGCGAATTTTGCGCGCTAGTCGCATGATTCTGACGACAACTCTAAGTAAAGTCCTCAGTTAGGAGAAAGTTTCAATAAAATCACTTTGATTTTCCTTTAAGAAACAAAGTTTTTGTATATCCTTACTGGATTGTTCTTTCAATACGGCTTCACGGGACACGTCAGTGCGTGAACGTGGCCATTGAAGTGGAGGTAAATTAAGCCAAATAGGGCCGGACCACCAGTTAGTATTATACAAAAGTTGGCTTGGTAGCAAGCCTCTGCTAGCACAATCTGCCGCATTGTCTTTCGATTTAACATGTCTCCAATGTTCAAAGGGTAACACTGTTTGAATCTCTGCTACTCTGTTGGCAACAAATGTGGTCCATTTGTAAGATGGAGCACGAATCCATTCCAACGTGACCATTGAATCCGAAAAGGCATAGATATCTCCGATACAGTCGCTTAACGTAGTTTTAAGAGATTTTACTAACCTGGCGGTTAGCAAAGCTGCACATAATTCCAGGCGTGGCAACGACACTCGCTTTAACGAAGCGACTCTAGTATTTGCTACTAATAGATTGACTGAATTATGCTCAGGATGCTTGGCATAAATTACCGCGGCATAACCTTTCTCGGAAGCGTCCGCAAAACAATATAGGTTGATTTTTCGACCTAGATTTGGAATAAACCTAGGGATGCGTATTGATGCTAGTTGATCAAGCTGAGCATGGAATTTAGTCCATTGATGTAGGATGTGCGAAGGGAGTGGATCATCCCAACTCACTTGGGAGTCCCACAGCACTTGCATTATTAGTTTCGCCACCATAATAGTGGGAGCTAAAAACCCTATAGGGTCAAATAGTCGAGCAATGGTAGACAATACTTTGCGTTTGCTCCATTGTTCTGACCCCGCAGGGGAAGTTCATAATGGCCATAACACCTGGCCATTTGTCGAGCTTTCGGGCCTGATGATCCCGCGTACCCTCAATCACGCAAGGGAAGTTCATAATGGTCGCATCACCTGACCATAAAGAGCTTTTGGGCCTGATGATCCCACGTACCCTGAATCACATATCATTTGGGAGGAGACAGTTCAGAGAAGCCGATTGTGGGAATAGGCTTATCTGTTGTCTCTTTGATCTCCCACTTAAATTCCTACCCACGTGTTTGCCGTGCGTGGAGACCCGTAACGCCGGAGAAGAGGGTCCTGGTCGGTTGAGGGAGACTGCTGCCCGCGGACAGTACGATCCCAACACGCCTTCTTTGGCCTCGGATTCGGTAAAACGGGAGGCTGAGTCTGGTCAGCTCAGTCAATCGGCTGGTGTCACGGTTCATGAATAGAGTGGCTCCACTACTGGATCGTGGATGCCGGGGTAATGCCGTGCCACTAGACAAGTATTCGGGGGTCTGTGGGAGCGGATGCAGCTCGCCCGGTTCCAGAGTTGGCTACTACTGGTTCTCGAGCGGGTCGAGCAGCCCGTGACTACTTCCCCCGATGCTATATCATCCTGACATGCCTGGCGCAATGAGCCGGTTTGCGGCCAACGTCCCCTGTGTGGGGCTCCCTGGTGGGTGGGCATGGCAGGGTGATGAAACTTAGTATACGGGTATGGCGACTACCCGGAGGGATCAATTTTCTTTAAATTCCGCCAAGGTTGAGAGTAAACTCCGTAAAAAATCAAACAAGAGACCTCGTCGTGATGCTCAGTCATCCGATGAGGGATGTGTAAGGCCTTCTCCCAAGAAGGTAGACAGCAGATCAGTTGAGTTTTGTGCGCCAGTGCCTCGTTTTCTTGTCGTGAAGGTGCAAGAAGAGGGAAAATCTTTTAAAGAGATGTCCCCCTTCTTTGTTGCCCGAACGCTGGGAAAAACGTGTCCAACTGGTATTAGGTCGGTAAGAAAACTGTCGGATGGAACATTATTAATTGAGGCAGAAAATGAGGCATCTTCAACGCTTCAGAAATGCGAAGGATTTGGCGAGTATCGTATCTCGGTACAGCCACATAAGGCACTGAATACTTCTCGAGGCGTCGTTACAGACCGTGACCTTGCGTATGTTACGGAGGAAGAGTTTGTGCAGGAAATGGCATCGCAAGGTGTCATTGAATGTAGAAAACTTAACCCCCGAAACGGTAAGCCTTCTATTTCTATGGTGGTATCTTTCGCTGGTACTAGGTGTCCAGCATCGGTTAAGGTGGGGTACAACGTTTGTAACGTTCGCCCCTACTATCCCAACCCGATGCGATGCTACAAGTGCCAGCGTTATGGTCACACCTCTAGTCGTTGTGGCAAACAGTCCATCTGTGCCAACTGCGGGCAGGATCAACATGAAGTTGAAAACTGTCCAAACGCGGCACACTGCGTGAACTGTAAAGGTGCGCATGCATCGACTTCACGCCACTGCCCAACGTACTTAGAAGAGAAGGCTATTCAGGTCATCAAGACGAAAGATAGAATACCGTATTTCGACGCCAAGAAGAAGTATAAAGAGACTGCGCCGGTCACTTTTGCGAAATCCTTCGCACAAGTAGCTGCAAAGAAGACAGCCAGTGTCCAGACTCAGACGGAGTCAGTGCTTCGTCCGACAGTAAAAACGTCAGTGACAGCTGCGTCACAAAAGTCCGACACGGAAAAGGTGGCGGAATCGGTCCAAGAGACCAGTGTTCAGACCCCACAACCAGGGGGATCGGGTCTGAATAAATCCCCCTCCCATATAGGAGAACGCACTCAACCTCAGTTCTCCCCACCACCTAAGGAGAAGACCCCACAGTCTTCTCCAAAAACGAGAAGCGACCAGAGAATGGTCGCTTCTACAAAGCCTTCATCAGTCGCTCCTGAAAAGGAGACTGATAAGGGACCCGTTGGTTCTCACTGGATACCAGTGAGAACAAAACAATCAAAAAAGGAGTCCAGTGTGTCCACCAAGGCACCTGGACAAACAAGTGAAACCGTGGCCGAGAAAATGGCTGTTGACCCGCAACCTAAGGGTAAACCAAAGATCATTAGGTTGCGGGGTAACTCCCCTAAACAAAAATGACTGGTCCACTAATCCAGTGGAACTGTAACGGTGTATATCAGCGCTACGAAGAACTGCGACTGTTATTCTCCAATTTTGCGCCTTCGTGTGTTTGTCTGCAGGAAACAAATTTCACGGAAACCGACACATTTTCTCCTCGAGGATACTCCGTGTTTCGCACGGATTTCCTTACGGGGGCAAGAGCATGTGACGGCGTGGCAATTCTCGTTAGAGACACATTGTACCACGATCCTGTAGACATTGACACTGAGTTGCAGGTCGTAGCAGTTCGTGTTGCACTTCCCCTCCAGGTGACGATTTGTTCTATCTACCTTCCCCCTGGTGTTCGAACTGACATCCGAGATGTCGTGAACATCATCGATCAACTCCCACCACCCTTCATACTACTAGGCGATTTTAACGCCTACAATGTATGTTGGGGATCGGTGCGGAACGATCAACGGGGACGTCACCTGGAGACTATGTTGAACGATTTGAGTTTGAGCTTTTTGAACGACGGCAGACCCACGCACTTCTGTGCAGCAACGGGTACATTCAGTGCCATAGATCTTAGCGTCGTTTCAGGAGCCATCGCTCCGTTGTTCAAATGGGACGTGCATCACGACCTG
Source organism: Liopterus haemorrhoidalis (assembly GCA_963971575.1). Lineage (NCBI taxonomy): Eukaryota > Metazoa > Arthropoda > Insecta > Coleoptera > Dytiscidae > Liopterus > Liopterus haemorrhoidalis. Next base: position 50,153,279 of record OZ020613.1, read on the forward strand.
TGCGGTAGTGATCACTTTCCAATCTTCTTAAGGCCTCTGTTCAATACTGTTACCGAATCCCGCTGGCCACAGTGGGTTCTTCGGAAAGCAGATTGGACCAAGTTCGCAGAATCATTCTCTCACGAGGATATTCCGAACTTGAGCGTAGACGAAGAGGTGAATCATTTCACGGATTCCATCACGAGCGCGGCTGAAAGCAGCATACCGCTGTCATCCACTCAGCCCCGTCGAGTTCCCGTTCCCTGGTGGACCGAGGAATGCGACTTGGCGCTACGTGAAAGGAGACACCTCTTCAATACATTCCGTCGTTGTCCAACAGAGACAAACATGATAGCCTTCCAACGAGCGAAAGCTCGTGCTAAGAGGATTGTGAAAGAAAGCAAGCGCGAATCATGGCGCAAATACGTATGCACCGTTACAGTTGCCACTCCAGTGGCCAAAGTTTGGGAGAAGGTCCGGAAAATATCCGGTCTAAATACAGCTACAGCCATTGCTGGTCTATCGGTAAATGGTAACGTAGTTACCTCAGCGGTCGAAATTGCTAACACTTTGGCATCTAATTTTGCGTTCAATTCTAGCTCTGAACATTATCCACCCGAGTTTCTAACTCGTAAAGCAGGCCTCGAATCTATACCTCTAAATTTCTTTTCTAGGAATGACGAGGTATACAACCTGCTTTTCTCTCGTGAAGAGCTAGATAGCGCGATGTCAAAGTGTAAGGATAGCTCTCCTGGTCCAGATGCGATACATTATCGTATGATCCGAAATCTTCCAGAATCATCTAAGTCTAGGCTTTTGAATGTCTATAATAGGATATGGACTGAGGGCAAGTGCCCGACCAAGTGGAAGGAATCTCATATAATTCCTATCCCCAAAGTCGGGAAAGATAAACACTTGCCCTCTAGCTATAGACCAATATCACTGACCAGTTGTCTCTGCAAGCTCATGGAGCGAATGATCAGCAAGCGTCTGATTTGGTTTTTAGAATCAAACGACTTGCTGGCCAACACACAGTGCGGCTTTCGCCGTCACCGCTCAACAGCAGATCATCTGGTCAGACTAGAGACAGCTATCAGGAATGCTTTCGTTGAAAACAAACACCTGGTAGCTGTGTTTTTCGATATTGAGAAAGCCTATGACACTGCATGGATTTATGGGATTCTCCGTACTCTGCATTCCTGGGGTCTCCGGGGACGCTTGATGTTCTTTATGAAAGACTTCATGTCGAACCGGCGCTTCAGGGTGCGGATCGGAAATACCCTGTCACAAATGTTCGCACTGGACAATGGGGTCCCACAGGGCTCCATACTGAGCGTTATGCTATTTTTGATTGCCATTAACGGTGCAGCTTCATGTATTCGATTGCCTGTACAGAGTTCGATTTTTGTCGACGACATTGGTATCTTTGTCGCCGGACAAAAGACTAGTACAATCGAACGTCAGCTCCAGCTGACCATCAATCGTCTCGATACATGGGCAACCGAAAATGGCTTCAAATTCTCGACCAGCAAAACTGTGTGTGTCCATTTTTGTAGGAAAAGGGGTGTCCATCCCAACCCTACGCTCACGCTAAATGGAGCACAGTTACCATTTACCGATACTGCCAGATTTCTGGGTCTCGTGTTCGATAGCCGTCTATCTTGGCGGGCACATTTTTTGTCCGTCAAGAAAAAATGCCAAAAGTCACTCAATTTGTTGCGGGTCCTCAGTCACAAGACATGGGGTGCAGACCGCACTGTCATGTTGCGTTTATATCGTTCTCTAGTGCGCTCTAAGCTGGACTATGGATGTCTAGCTTATGGGTCAGCTAAACACCAAGAGATAAGAATTCTTGACACTGTACATCACACTGGGGTTAGATTGGCCACAGGTGCATTTCGCACCAGTCCAATACTAAGCCTGCTGTGTGAAGCAGGCGAACCGTCACTGTACAATCGTCGTAAAATTCTATCCTTGCGGTATATGGCTGCACTCAGTGCCAAGCCAGATCATCCCGCGTATGACCCTATTCTACAAAATAGGCATACAGAGATTTATGACAGAAAACCAAGAGCCAATAGGCCTTTTGGTCTGAGGACTTTCGACATTTTGGGCGATATTGATTTTAATATGCCTGAAATGGCAAGTTTCGTTTTGTGTGCCGTTCCACCATGGACGCTGCCGCGTCCACTTGTGAACCTCACATTAACTAGGTTTGATAAAGATACTACGTTGCCTATCGAATACCAACATGAGTTACAAAGAACACTGGTCCCTAGGTTCGAGGATACTGTCATTTTTACTGACGGATCAAAATCCGGAACCAGGGTTGGGTGTGCGTTCGTTGTTTTGAATCCACGCCAACAGTTTCAGTACCGTCTGCACTCCATAACGAGTGTGTACACTGCTGAGCTGTACGCTATTTTCAAGGCCCTGTGTTTTGTTTCGTCAGAGCAAAGTCGGTCAAGTGTTATCTTGACGGACTCGCTGAGCGCTCTGAACAGTATCAAAGATCCAGATCCAGTGCACCCTCTTGTACTAAAGATCCGGTTGCTACTCCACAACCTGAATGCTCAGAATGTGAGGGTAGAGCTGTTTTGGATACCGGGACATGTTGGTATTAAAGGCAACGAAGCGGCAGATGCAGCTGCAAAAGCCGCCTCTCATAGACCTATGATTGATGTGAGTTTCGTTTTTCCAGATGACGCAAAGAGTCATCTGACACATCTGGTTTTAGACATGTGGCAACATGAGTGGAGCCGCACACAGAACGTTAAGTTACGACAGATTAAGGGAGACGTTAAACCATGGGGTTCTTCCTGCAGGAATAACCGCAGGGAGGAAACCGCCATCACACGCCTTCGTATAGGTCACTGTTGGTGGACCCATGGACACCTCCTTCGAGGTGAAGAGTCCCCTGTCTGTGAGACGTGTAACACAGATTTGTCTGTGTTACACATTTTAACCGAATGTGTACAGTTCGAGGATGTCAGGGAGAGGTTAGGCCTGTGCTATGACCTGTCAGTTGCCTTAGGTGACGACAGAGTACTCATGGACAGGCTGATACTCTTCCTGAGAGAATCGAACTTACTATTTTATGTGTGAAGTCTTGCACCTTTTTTTAATGTGTTTCTATTTATTGACTGTGATATTCGATGGTAATTGGCCCCTTTACAGCCTCTTACCATCACCCTGAGTCTGTTCAAATTTTCGAACAGACTTTTTATATTATTTATTTGTGTTTGTCAGTGCAAGACTTATTTTATTGAGTATGCGTATTTTTAATGATTTTATTTATTTATTTATTTATTTATTTATTGTCTAAATTTTTATTTTTAATATATAGTCTAGTTATTTAGATGGGCTGCGTTAGGCGCAAATAGCCTTTGTTGCTGTGCGCCAAAAATTTCAACTAACTAACTAACTAACTAACCATTGTTCTGAGCACGATTTTACTTCATAGCAGAAGGAGTCTAAACGTGAATCCCACTTCATGCCAAGTACTTTAATGGTCGAGTCTTTATCGAGATTCAGTTCGTCCATTTGCTGAATTTGCAAATGGTCCCGTACTGATTGCAATGCATTAGCATTGTTAGTTCCCCATTTGTACAGAGAGAAACCACCCTTTGCCAACAAATTTGTTAGTCTTTGCTGTAGTGTCACAGCTTCTTCCACTGAACCTGCGCCAGCAATTATGTCATCCACGTACGTGCTGATATGAATGATTTTAGACGCATTCGGAAATGCAGGACCTTCGTTTGCAGCCAACTATTGAACAGTGCGAAGTGCTAGGAACGGTGAACTTCTCAAACCGTACGTAACCGTTGACAGTTCATAAACTTGTGGCTCATTTGCCAACTTGAAATCCCAAAGGATTCTTTAATATTTCCTGTCTTCAGGAATGACATTGATTTGCCGATACATTTGTCGCATGCCTGCAGTGAGAGCTACCTTGTATAATCGAAATCGGATCAAAATTGCGCTTATGTCCATCTGAAGCGGAGCGCCGACTAATAATACATCATTCAGCGAGATTTTGTTTGATGTTTGCCTCGAACCGTTAAAAACGACTCGCAATTTTGTTGTGACATCAGTTGGTTTTTGAACGCAGTGATGCGGAATGAAATATCCATCACTCAACTCTGAACTAGTCGTGAGTGCCATATGACCACTCTCTAAATAATCTTTCATGAAATCAGGATATTGAGCCTTGGTTTCAGGATGACATTCTAACCTGCTACACAGCGATTTATAGCATTTTAGTGCTGTGTTGTACGACGTTCCTAGTACAGGCGGAAATTCTTTAAATGGGAGAACAACCGAGTAACGTCCGGTTTGGTCTCGAGTGTGTTGATTAACAAAGATGTCTTCACACATTTTCTCCTGACTACTGAGCTGGGGAGTTTCAGTATTAACATTTTCCATTTCCCAGAAACTCTTAATAGTCTCATCTAATGACAGATCGTCAACAACAGGGGCTGTTATAAGTCCACACATATTACGTGTGCAGGTTTGGGAATAAGGTAATGCTGAACCTCCAGGAAAATGTTATTGCTTTTCCCATTAGTACCCATTCAAAGATGGAGCGCATTGCAACTGGTGCATTGTTTGGGCCCTTTCGTCTGCCGGGCAGCATTATCAAGGGCATCAAGTCACATCTGATAAGCATGTCAACATTTGCTGGCATGTACCATGACTTGTCAGCTAATTTCAGTCCTTTTATATGATGTAAAGACCTTATACAAAGAGGCACTTGTGGCATACTATGTGAAATATTTGCCACAACTAGTGCTTTTGTTTTTAAATAACGAACAGACGTCTCAGAAGACGCTATGTGACAAGTTGTGCATTGATTTACATTAGTTAATTCAGTTTTACCTAACCCAAAGACTTCTGTCTTAAATGGCTGACATTTTAAATTAAGCCTAGTAGCACAGTCCTTAGTAATATAAGATGACTGGCTTCCAGTGTCTAAAAGACACCGTATTGGGACCAAGTCATTAGAGCCATTCTTTATATACGCAATTGCGTTCGGAAGAACAACCGTAAATTTATCCACACAAGTGTTATAAACGCTTGTCTGAAAATTATTTTCTACTTCAGAAGTAGGTTTGTTTTCTGGTTTCTTGTTTGCATCGGGCGGCGCTGTCGCCGTGGATTTTTTATCATAGTGTAACAATCCATGATGCGGACGGTGACATATTTGACATGTCGTTGGTTTAGAGCATTGCCTCCCTTTATGTACAGACAAACATTGGAAACAAGCACCCAATTGTTTTATCAACTGGTACCGTTCGAATTGGTTTTTGTTCTGAAATTGAACACATTGGCTTAGGATATGATTAGCTTGGCAGACAGAACATTGACGTATTGATTTTTCAATCATATAATTGGATGATTGTTTAGGAACCATTTTGTATTTATTGTCGGAAAATTTAGACTTGTCATTACCCTTTGATTTTTCAATAAACTTATGAAAAGGTTTTACCTGATTTGAAGAGCCTTGTAATGATTGTAACATTACTAATTCTGACTCCAGAAAGGTGAAAAACTCATCAAAGACTGGTAACACCTGAGGTGGGCAGTACTTGATTAGGTCTTCATATTTCTCACGAGTTTGAGAATCAAGCTTCTCAGTCAACATCGTGAGCAGGAAAAAACTCCACTCTTTGACTGGTAAACCTAAAATTTTTAGAGCAGCTAAATGCTCGCGTATGATATTTACCAATTTATTTAAATTATTGTACGAACCTATCGTGCACGCTGGGGCTGATAATATTTCTGTAACACGATACTTGGCAATTGTGCGTTTTACATTGAATTTAGCCTGAATGATTTCCCAAGCGGTGTTGTAGCGTGAGCTGTCCACAGTTAAGTGCTTGATTAATGCAAGTGCCTCGCCTTGTAAATTCAATTTCAGATATTCATACTTTTCTATATCTGACAGATCAGTATTGTTATGTACAAGACTAATGAAGAAGTCAGAAAAATTTGACCAATTTTGTAATTTACCCGAGAAGATTTTTCTTATTTTGTCTGTTTATATCTGATTTGGGCGAAGCAGTGTCACTATTACCACTCAGATCATAATAAATACGCTTAATGGTTGTAATCGAGTCATTAAATTTTTGCTTTAGTTCGGGTTGTACCTTTAACAATTTCCTACTTTCTTTTGTGTCTTCGATTTTCAACGAAGCTTCGTATCTAATTAGATTGCTCTTACGAGATTTCCTCAAATCTAGATTTAAAGGCTGACGCTTGAGTCTCATCTGAAATAGCAAGATTAGCCAATCCCAAAATAAATTCAACATTTTCAACAATAGCGTCCCTGACACCCAGCTTTTCCATATCAGATTCCATGATGACAACAAAAGAAATTCAAAATCAAAATGAACGTAGCAACAAGATTAAGCTGCAACGCGTAAAGCAAGATTCGAAATTCAAAAATAAATTAGACTCTAAAAAAAGTTTCCTAACAACAATTTGAACTAGACTCGAAATTGATACTTAGGTGGAATCCACCGATCATATCAATCATCATTTACTATTTATGCACTCGGTCATAACTTGAATTTATGAACCGGGTATACCCTATTTTTAACAAATTCTAGCTGTACAGGAATTTTCCCTACGCCTAGCAAAGTTGCAACACACCCCAACTGAGATAACAACGTTGGAAGAAAGATGATGTAGGATGTAAATAGTATGAATCAATCCATGCACCCTGTCCGTAAAAACTAGCAGACTTGTCTCACCTGAGTTTTGATTCACAGACTGTTTACATCTTCCCTAATAAAAATTGCAATAAGTCGGTAAGCGAACTTAATGCGGGTGGAATATTGAATTCAAAACTAAATGGGAGGTATTTATTGAACAAAAAATAACTAGAATTTTGACAAAATAATTTAAACAAAACAAAAAATTAAATTGCCTCCTCAGCCAGCGAGCAAGCTAACCATTAGACCAGGATATGCCTTCTAGCATAGTGTGTTACATAACTATAAATTTTGTATATCGTCAAGCAAAAAACACAAAAAATGCGTTATTTTCTTTGTTCGCCATTTTATGTTTACTATTGTTTGGTTGTTTGTTATTAACTCCAACAAGTATTTATAAATGTATTTCAAATACTAAAAAGTAAAGTTTAATTATAATATTATATATATATATATATATATATATATTTTCTTTTAGAAAAAGTATTTGTATTCTGTGCTACGAATGCATCGGAAAATTATTTTAAATATGTACTTTTACTAGTACTTGCCCATCACTGGTTATAGATGTATATCTTTATAATTTGTCAGATAATTTTTAATTTATCATTGAATAAATTGTATATCTGCCCACATCAAATTTAGAAATTAACAGAATTGTCCACTTACATTAAGAAAATTAAGGTCTACTAGATTTTAAATGTATGTAATTTAAAAACCTATATATTTGGCTAATTTCCTAAGAATCAAAGACCATAAACGTGAAATAAAAAAAAAACTACTATTTTTTTCATAATTATCTTAAAAATATACTAATAAATTAAGCTTAATTTAATACTACTATTATTTATACTACTGTAATTTAAAAACCTATATATTTGGCTAATTGCCTAAGAATCAAAGACCATAAACGAGAAATAAAAAAAAAACTACTATTTTTTTCATAATTATCATAAAAATATACTAATAAATTAAGCTTAAGTTAATACTACTATTATTTATGAAATTTATTTTATTAAAATTTGCAGTTTACTGTTTTAAAAAACATGTTTTTACTTTCAATTCTTATCAGCAAAACATGGTTTACGTCATTGGATGTATGCAACACGCACAACTCCTCGGTGCATCTTCCCGCTCCCCGCCTAAGAGGATGTTGGCTTCAAAACACGCCGTCCTCGTTCTGTCTCTATATTATTACTACCTCATTGGTTGGTACCAGTGTTGCCAACTATAGATACTTTCAATGCACTAAATAGAACGTAAGAATGCACCAGAAATGCACCAAAACTTTTGCGTAGTCTAGGGTGACCATTTTCTTAAGAAGGCAATGCGGGACGGAGCAAAAAAAAGGTCCTCATCTCCCAAATTCAAGTGAACAGCAAAAAAAAGGTCCTCATTTTCTTAAATACAAGTTACAAAATTCGAGACAATGCGGGACAAAATGTTAAAATGCGGGACAAAATGTTAGAATGCGGGACGAATGGTTACTTTTTTGTTGTATGAAGATGTCTGTTAGTAATAAATTATATTATTATAATAAATTTATTTATTTTTTTATTGTTGAATTATAACTTTTAATATTTTAATATTCAGTAGAAGAATAATAAATATATAATAAACATTAACTATTATAATCCGTCTCAATTTGTAATATGAAACTAGATCTGGTTATTTTGGTGCCTGTTATGGTGTAAACAGACTTTGGCGTATCCGTGTCAACCAATACTTTGACAATATTATAAATGTATTGTCAATATACAACATAAAAAATGAACTTTCACTGTTAGTTCCGTATTACAAAATGAGACAGATAATATTTGTCTCATTTTGTCACTCTAGTAATCAACTGACAGCACTACGCAGCAGGGGATTGAAGGTTTAATGGGAGAGTTGTGCTCCTGAGAATAGTTACTGGGCATTCTTATAGATGGAGTTAGTAACCAGGTTTAATTTCAAATAACCACAGTAAATGTTGCTAAATGCTACATTAGTTCCATATGATAGTGAAACAAACGTCATTGGTTTTTAACGTTCAAAATTATAAGTAAAGTTTTATGTTCCAATGTTCCGTGTTCTGTGTTGTTTTTCAATCATTTCAATGTTCTGTGTTTCTTGTTCTTATTTATGTATTTTTGTCTCGAACATGTCTTGCATGAATGAGAAAGAAATATATAAATAAGTTGATTGATGATTCGTTCATTTGTGATTGAACAAGCTTCTTTGTATTTAGAATATATAGGTACTAAAAAACTGAACTTAATTAAAATATATATATATTTTTTTAAATAAAACTTGCTTTTATATTATTATCATGTTTCATTAATAAACATTTTTCTGCCTTAAAAATAAAGAAGTAACCAGGCGGTAAATTTTAAATCGAATAGTTACTGGGCATGAAAATAGAGGCGCTACTGTACCACAAAAGCACAGAAAATAACAGGTAGGTTTCCAATCTCCTATCTGTGCTACTCAGGAATGAGTGGGGTTCGTGCGCGTGTGCGACTGAGAATCCAGGCCAAAAACCTTTCGAGAAAAATGTAAAAAAACAATTCAGTTTTAAATCATCAACAGATTTAAATACACCAGAATTTGCACTAGCGCACTAGAACGCAATTTTGGTCACTAGATAGGCTTTCAATGCACCAGATCTAGTGCAAAATGCACCAAGTTGGCAACACTGGTTGATACCCGCTGCTTGCTCTGCTATCTGGTTGGTTTGGAAGATGGCGTTGGTTTGGTCAGTAGCGCAAACACAATTATTTTTCAACGCGGGTATTTTCATTAATAATTTAAAATACATATTTTGACATATATAGTAATTATATATTAAATAATGCATATCAACGTACTACTCAGTCTAATTCAGTGCTTTCCAATATTTTTGTCTAGGCGACACAGTATTGCTTAGAAACAAAGAATGACTCCCCTGAGAGAAAAATATTATAAAAAAGAAAACACAAAATAAAATACAGTTTGTTTCTTTGCTTTGAGCGGAACTAGATTTTCAAATGTAGTAACGACTAAATTGAAGCTTTTGATCATTTTGTTCAAAAGCCCACTTCAATATATAGTTAGTAAAATTTTTGGCGCACAGCAACAAAGGCTATTTGTGCCTAACGCAGCCCATCTAAATGACTATACTACATATTAAAAATAATAAATTATGTAGACAATAAATAAATAAATAAATAAAATCATTAAAAATACGCATACTCAGGCCCGGTCTTTCCACCTTCAGATAAAGTCCCAGGTAACTATCTGACAGATAAGGTTATTTGTAACTTCATCTGCTGAGTAAATGTCAATACCAGTCAATGAATCCAATACGTCAGTTTCATTATCCGTTAGATATCTATCCGATAGATACATTTGTATAGAAAGAAGGGATGACATTTACTCAGCAGATGAAGTTAAAAATAACCTTATCTGTCAGATAGTTACCTGGGACTTTATCTGAAGGTGGAAAGACCGGGCCTTAATAAAAGAAATCTTGCACGGACAAATAAAAATAAAAGATATAAAAGGTCTGAATTGTCAAATATTTTGAAAGGTGTCATTTCAGAATTACCACCCTAAGATGATATTTTAAATATACAACATGAAAAATGAAGTTTCCCTCTTAGTTTCGTATTACAAAATGAGACAGATAATATCATTAAACTGTTGATTTGACGTGATTATAGAAAAAATATTGTCCTACACATTTAGCTGTTGACATCTTACACTTATTAAGTGCCTATAAAATCCTGAAATGTGCGAAAATTTAAACTTCACATAAATTTTTTCTCGGTAATATAATTTATTGGGAGGACAAAAATTCGATTTTAAATCTACCGGCAGCAAATATTTGAATGGGCTGATAAACAAATTAACCCTTACGTTACGGTGTCCTTTGGTTGCGGTGTGGGGTACAAATGCACCCCATTTTTATTTTATCGTAAATAAATAATTTATTAATAATTTGCATTCAGGTTTACTATGGAATATATTAACCCCTTAATGCGCATTTGTTTTATTAATTTAGGTACAAAAAAAAGCATTTATTTTTTTTGCAAATAATTAATATTTATGCTTATTTTAACTCATATAAAAATAAAAATAATATAAAAATAGAATAAAAATAATATTTTCTTAATATTTTAATTGTGTATGAAAAATTTTAAAACAAGGTACTACGCAGAGTCCCACATTACAATCACTGCACCAATATCTTGTTTCTTTTCTAAATTTTTTACCCGTACTGTCTTTTTTTGAACAACATACTGCACAATTTCTATAAGGCACAGCCTTTTTTTCAGTCGGAGGAATAAAATCTGGGAAATGTCGTTCCGTTAGACGTAAGGGTCCCACAAGTATTTGTCGTCCTGCCTTTTTCATATTTGCACTGGTGTGATATTTTTCGATCATTTCTTCAATTAATTTTGTTCTGAATTCCAAATTGTCCATCGCTCCTCCGTTCTTTTTGTACAGAACAAATGAATTGAAAATAACGAAATCGAGTAAATGCATGAATATTTTTTTATAATATTGTCACATAGGTAATCCTAGGTCAGGATTACGACATCTAGACATTGTGACGGTCAGCTGTCTGATTAAAAACTATTCGTCAGCGTCTGACGTATGTGACCTGATTAAGAAATTGCAGATCATCACAATTTCATAATGAGGAAATATTTGTCATGACAAATGAATATTGGAACTGGGTTAACTTTCGGTACTTAATAGATGGATGTCGAGAATATGGAGGTAGTAGAACATAGCCAACTCTACTGCACGTATTAGTCCCGAAGGTGACGACCACGACACCGACGCCGGATGCTAGTATCGAGAGTGACGCCAAAGCAAGTAGTGACCATGTGAGTGGGAGAAGACTTCTCCAGGCTCCTCGACTCCCGGATGGGTAGCCCCCGCCTCGGAGATAGGTCCAAGCCGATCCTGGCCAACACGGGGTGGACCGAAGACTTCCCCAACTCCATGGACCAATTCCAACATTATTTTGTAATTGTTATATAATTATTTAATAAATTTGTTATGTTGAAACCAGGAGTTGTGTCTGAATCAAACCACCCACGTGACAAGTGGTGGAAGCGCCGTGTTGCTTGGACCTCGAGGAGCCAGGATAAGTCATGGAGGCGTCGCGTCGTCGTCTACCAGGAACCAAGACTAGCATAAGGAATTAGGATAAGGAAGATATGGCGATCCAGCATGTCCGCAGCGAGAAGAACTACGAGTCGTTCAGAACATCACGCATTCACGCTACTCAAGAACAAGTAACGGCCATCCAAAATGAATGTGGCCGTGTAGGACATTTTGGAAGTCATGTCCTATCATAAGACGCTGGCCGCTCAAATAACGGACATGCTAGAGGTCAGGCGTCTCCGTATGGTCCGGGAAACGGAAGACAGCGGCGGTAGACGAGAGCCCTGCCGTCGTGAACATACTGGACAAGGAGCTTTGCACAACACAGTACTCGGTGCTGACGGTAGACGGACAACTAGAACAAAAAGTGGTAATTTTTGTCGTAGATACTGGAGCGACTGACAATGTACTAGAGAGAAGATTTGTCAAGGGACCGCTCAGTAAGGCACGGACAGAGGCCCTTAAAGCAGCAGGAGGACATCTCATACCAGTATTAGGAAAAAAATGGGTGAGAATAACATTTAATAATAACATAAATTATAATGTAGAATTTCTAGTCGTCCAGAAACTCCCAGTACCAGTACTATTGGGCACAAAATTTTTAATAGAAAATCAGGCAGTCATAAACTTTGAGGATGAAGTAATTAGTTTAAAAAATAACGAGAGAGAGCAGATAATTCCATTCCGGAATAAGAAAATCAAAATTACGAAAGAACGTAAAAGCCACGGATCCACGTGGGAAGAACTGCCAAATACTGAATCTTGTACTTCCGACGCAGGTACAAAGTTCAAAATAAAATGTACGGAAAATATAACGGTAGAGCCCAATGGAGAGCGAGTTTGTCCTGTAAAGATTCCAACAGAATTTAAAAAAAAAACTAGAAATTGTGGACCATACGGAGGGATCATGTGTATTTAAAATTAGAAATATTAGAAGACAGGCAGTGAAGATTTTCAAAGGCACAACCTTGGGATACATCATGCAGGGTAAAATTATCTTTTTATTAGATTGCATTGAAAATTTTGAGAATTTTAAGCCCGACATAAATCCAGATTTATCCAAAGAACAAAAAGAAAACTTGTACCAGCTATTGCAAAAATATCAAGATATTTTAATGCATTTAATTCTAAACAGATTGGTCTTACAAACATAACTGAGCATGTTATAGATACGAAAAGTGCAGAACCAGTACACCAACGTCCATACCGGGTATCTCATAGGGAGACCTGTGAAAATTGTTACAGATCATCATGCTCTATGCTAGCTACGTTCTGTAAAGGATCCTACATGACGTCTAGCACGCTGGAGCTGAAAATTACAAGATTTTACATACAGCATAGTACACAAGAGTGGAGCCATCCACACGGATGCGGATTGTCTGTTAAGATATCTATGTCGAGAGGCAACGCAATCTGATGAAGATAATACTACTTCTGTACCCACGTTCCTGCTAAAACCTGCCGATATTGCAAAACTACAGGAAGAAGATGAATCATTATCAGAACTAAAAAATGCAATCAACGATCCGAATTTTGGAAACATCGGACTCAGGAAGAAAACAAAAAATTTTTTGTTTCATCAACCAAGATATACTATACAAGATTCACACCAGAATAGTAAGGAAACAATGATGTAAACTACAAAATATGCCTAAATGAAAAAACTGCTAAATACGACACTGTCCATGTCAACAGACTAAACTATTTACAGAACCATGGAAATGCTGAGGACAGCAAATGATAAAAAATGCACATGATACGCCCTGACGTCATGTAAATACCATAAGGAAATACTACTAAGAAACTTTATATATATTTTTTTAAATTTTATTTTAGGATATGAATGATAACGATGATAGCCAAAATCAATGCCGAGGTACCGGTAAGAGTAGTTCCAGGGGATTATTGGAAAACACTACCTGACACTCGAAAAATTGAGTGTCACCCAATCAACGGGTCTCCTAGCGGCCGAGATTGAAGAAATGATTCAAAAAGTATCAATCTATTATGGACCCAGTGGCGCAGAAGACCTTTATACTTCATAGACAGTTACATCGTACATCGTTATTAATGTATTTAATTTTAATTATAGGAATTGGCTGCGGGAGTTGCTTGCTCTACCATCTTTATAGCCACATTTGAAGCGTCGAAAAACAAATGTGGTGAGAAAGGATGGAGACCTGGGTCAGGTGTATATGAAAATCATTGAAGAAAATGATAACGAGTCCGCGTTACTGCTTAAGCCAAATGGGGCGCAGAGAGCAGTACGCCTGACTAAGACGGCCCGGAGCGGAATGATAGCGCTGTCAGGTCCGTTGGAGCAATCCCAGACGTCAGCCCTATAGGATAAACCCCGTAAGTTTACTGTGCCCTATAGGTGGAGACCGTCCTGACGTCTGCCGTGGAAAAAGCTGCTGCAAAATTATAAGTCGCGCAATATTGGGCCTCAGCGGGATGCTGTAGAGCCAGTGAAGGGGCCAGCGGGATGCTGAAGACCCCTTGGAGGGATGCCGTGCAGCAGTGATTCCTCCCAAGGATGAAGAAGGACCCACTAAACACTGACGCGCAGTGAAGTGTTCGCGAGGGCAAGCAACTACCCAAGGCAACTGCATGCTTGGTGAACAGATAACCAACGTAACGGGTATCCAAATTTTAATCTATTATTATTTATTATTTTTTTTTTCTCGTTTCCTTTTTGCAAGTACCACAACCCAGTAAGAATACAAGTCATCTGGAAATTAATCAATTGTATGTAAATAGTTATGTAAAAACCAGATGTACTGTATTTTTACAGGTTTCGAGTATGATATATTTTGAGTTTTAGAACACGTAAAATACAACACTACACGTTTTTCGTTATGTTTATTTTTTTTAATACGTTGGGTATTAGTTTCAGAAGTTCCATTTTTAAACAGATGGCTGAATCACAAATGTCGATCAAAATTCAAATTTTCCAAATTTCCTAAGGTTCATGAGCCATGTACCAAGGAGCCCTTAGCCGCCAGTCAGGTATTGGGGAGCTGTGTCTACGCACTTTGGTGGCCATCTGGAGACGTCACATGAGCCAACAGCGTAGAAATACCTGACAAGTGTCTAAGTCTTTATTAACTTCAAAACTTTTTATTTTTTGCTATTGGTTTTATTATTTTGATATTTTTTTTATTTTTGTTTATTTTGTTGCATGTCGGGGCGCCATGCTGATGGGGAAGGGGGTAATGTCACATAGGTAATCCTAGGTCAGGATTACGACATCTAGACATTGTGACGGTCAGCTGTCTGATTAAAAACTATTCGTCAGCGTCTGACGTATGTGACCTGATTAAGAAATTGCAGATCATCACAATTTCATAATGAGGAAATATTTGTCATGACAAATGAATATTGGAACTGGGTTAACTTTCGGTACTTAATAGATGGATGTCGAGAATATGGAGGTAGTAGAACATAGCCAACTCTACTGCACGTATTAGTCCCGAAGGTGACGACCACGACACCGACGCCGGATGCTAGTATCGAGAGTGACGCCAAAGCAAGTAGTGACCATGTGAGTGGGAGAAGACTTCTCCAGGCTCCTCGACTCCCGGATGGGTAGCCCCCGCCTCGGAGATAGGTCCAAGCCGATCCTGGCCAACACGGGGTGGACCGAAGACTTCCCCAACTCCATGGACCAATTCCAACATTATTTTGTAATTGTTATATAATTATTTAATAAATTTGTTATGTTGAAACCAGGAGTTGTGTCTGAATCAAACCACCCACGTGACAATATTTTTTCCCCCGTTTTTTAGGTACTTGGTAGTCGTGTAAATGTTGATCTAATTTATCGACACCTCCCATGGTATTATTATAGTCCATAACTAATTTAGGTTTCATTACGGGATTTCCTTCTTTATCTTTCTTCGCAGTTGGCACTATTTCGGGATTGTGAACTGTCGACAAGAGGCAAATTTCTTTCTTGTCATGCCACTTCATTGCCATAACTTTTTTTCTTTGGAATGCTACGCATTCTCCCTTTTTAATTTTCTTAGTCACAAATTCCCGTGGTAAATCTTTTCTGTTCGCCCGCAAAGTACCATATATATCTGTCTTTTTAGATACAAGGAAATCTGCTAGTTGTGGGGACGTGTAATAATTGTCAGTAGTTATACAATATCCCATATCTAGTAGAGAATCCGCTAGCGATAATACGACCTGAGAAGTCATAGGCATGTCTTCATATTTTTGGGATATTATAGTTCCTTTTCCAGTATAAATAATGAAGGAATACAAATAGCCTGTTTTAGATTCGCAGAGCATGTACATTTTTATCCCAAAACGAGATCGTTTTAGAGGAATGTACTGGACCCAACCCAATCGTCCTTTGTACAATAGTAAACTTTCATCTACACTTATGTCTCGTTCAGGTATATATAATGTACTAAATTTTGTATTCAGAGCTTCATAAACAGGCCAAATTTTGTTCAGTTTAGGATTCGGATGAGTATGACAGTCATATGTTTGATTATCAGCAAAATGTAAATTTTTTTTTATGTATAAAAATCGACGTGAGGTCATTAGTTTAGGAAATATTGGAGTAGCAAAAATTTCTTTAGTGGTCCAGTACATTCTTTCTTCTGGCTTTCTAATTATTGCTTGAATAATATTTATACATAAAAAAATTTGCATTTCTTCTGTTTTTATTGGCGATAAAACATCAGATGATCTTCTTTGTTGTTGTTCTGCATAGCGATTAGATTCGGTGACTAATAACTTTATCAAGTCATTATCAAAAAATAATTGGAAATAATCTAAGACTGCAAAATTATTTGCATCGAATGTGCAACCTGGGACACCAATAAACTGGAATCGTGGTGGTGCTGAATTCAAGATATCTGTACTTATTTGTTGCCAGGTATGTGTTTGGGCATCATCCTCACTTTCTTCTGAATCCGATTCTACATCGCTATCGTCACTTCCGCTCTCAGATAAAATGGCATACTCAAATTCAGAATCTTCCAGGTCAGACATATTGGCTATAAACATTTTTATAAATAAATTTCTAAATAAATAAAATAAAAAAAACTTACCCGTGACAAAATATCCAACTTTTATTTGTATTTTTTCTTTAGAGCGTAAAAACTTATTACAATAAAAAGTAAATAACGTGAAACTTAAATTTTCAAATATCACTGCATATAACTAACTAATACATCCACACATGAAAAGAATAACGTTTAGACTGGTCAGTTGAGTCATAAACGTCTGTTCAAGGTTGAGTCTACCATCCTACGTGACAGGTACGGACTTGAAATATTTGGATAATAATATTTCAGTATTAACCGTGACCGATACGGAGCTTTAAATTTTTAATATATATAAAATTACGGTGACCGTGACGTTCACGGAGCTGCACAATTCTGCAAGTAAACGTTGCCCGTATATGTCACGGAGCAGCGCATTAAGCGGTTAAAAATGTTTTTTTAGCTGAAATTACAATATTTTCAATTGCAATTTTTTCATACGTCCAACATTCATAAAATCCTGTTTCATACTAACGAACTAAATTTCTAGCAAAGCATAGTATACGCCCAACCTGCTACTGCGACGTACAGATTCATACTGAATTGGTTGTTTAGGCGTAGCTGCTTTGCAAAAATCAGGGAATTCACCCTAGTTGACTCTGCCGTTTACTTAAATATAACCAATAAAATTCATGAAAAATAAATTAATTAATATTTTAATAATAATTTACCTACATTGTTTCATAAGTAGGTAAATAAAGTATTTATGGTATTTATAAAACTCAAGAACGATATTTTATTAAAATTTTGTGGGGTACATTTTAAATAGCACCGCTCCGTAAAAGTTAAAGAGTTTTTGTGTCTTGTTTGTGTTCTGTTCTTGTGTCTGTGTGAAACATTTAAACAGAATGTGTCCAATTCGAGGATATAAGGGAGAGACTTGTGCTAGGCGACGATAAAGTTGCTTTTTTTTCCGACAGAATGAAATTTGTTGTTTTACGTTTGAAGCACTGGCGTATTTAGGGGGGGGGGGGGGGCACTGGATACGTACGAAAGAAATTTTTTATTCTATTGCTTTTTTGAAAAATATTGCAGTTTTTGTGTTTTTGACAAAATTAATTATTTTTTTAATTCATGGCTAAATTATGGCTAATAATGTTATGGATTTTTTGTATTTATAGCTAAGATAGTGTGTGTGTTTTCTTGAAATTGTTGAGTTCTTGAGGAATCTCTACAAAAACAATTATTAGAATATATATCTTTTTTTAATGGTTTAAATATTGTAGAGGATAAAAACATGTTAAAATTATAGTCAACTTTAAAGTACTAAAGTATTCATTGAAATAACAATAGAACAAATGGATAACGGGGCTATAAAAATGATTATGAAAACAGCACGTAATTGCATATTAATTGAAAATACATATGTATAGAGAAATTTTCAAAAAATTAAGAAATTAGTAATAATAGTAATAATTATTTGATTTAACTTATAGGTAATCTTTTACATAACAGTTTTAACCTGAACAAAAAATTTTATAATAAATAATACAATAAATTAAAATAAAATATTGTAACAATAAATGCTAATTAGCTAAATATTATAAATTGCTTCTTACTTACCTGTTGCCACAGTTGTGTTGCGAGACACAGAAGACAAATTTTATCAAAATTAAATTATAATCAGAAACTCACTAAACTTTATATTTCTTAAAATAGCTTAAAAAAAAAAAAAAAATAAATAAAACTCTTAGACTCTTAGTACTCAAATAACGAATAAAAATGATTGTCAAAAATCTGTAGATATTGATGTGATTATAGAACAAATATTCCTAGACATCCAGTATTATCTACTTTTTACACTTACTAAATACTTACAAAACCCTGAAATGTGTGAAAATTCACACTTCCCATATTTTTAAAAAATTTTAGTCTAGGTAAATAAATGGGCTATAGTAGGCACTAACAATAGAATATTGCTGTGCTACAAATTTTAACTAACTAAAATGTCCCCGTTGGACAATAATTCTGCATACGCTACTGATCAAACGAGGGCTATCTCCCACCCAGCAACTAACAAGCATAACAGTTTCACAGCAGCTTGCAAACAGCGTTATCGGGTTCTGTTGTAAAACTATTTTAACAAATTCAAGTTAAAGTGGTGTTTCAATGTGCAAATAAATAGTATTATTAAACAATAATAATTAATAGTGTAAGAATTATTTGTGTTTGAGAAATAGGTGTAAATCGCTCGATTTTCAACACCAGTACAACAAATTTTAGGTTATGTTTCCTGTTACTTTACGTTGAAAGCAACTAATATATTTTTTTGCTGCTGATACAAGTAATACCTTCAAGAAATTATTTATTAATTTATAGTTTGCATCTAAAAGTTTTCGTAGATTTGCCAAAATTTACAGTATATCTATTACATATTTTTCCATAATGGCGCAAACTCAAATGCATTTTCAAGAAAACAATATTTTTTATGTTATTGATTATGTTGTTGGTTTACTATTTATCTTTTAAAACAAATAATTGAATAAAGATTGTAGTCAAATATGTATAACAAAAGAAATGTTGTAGGTATATGTTGCAACATACATTGTAAAATTTATTTGGTTGTAAGTAAAAAATTTGGTAAGTAAAACAGGGTGAAACCCAATAAAAGATTTTAATTTATTTGCAAATAACTTTAAGCTCATAAATAACTCTAAATAATGAACGACATAACCTTTGTTAGTAATGGGTGGCGTGATATTTTTTTAAGAATGATATAATATAATAATTGTTTAATGGCAACGCGAAAATAGCGTTGCACTTTGTGAAAATAACAATTTATCATTAGTTCATTTTCAATGTAATAATAATAATAATTTATTTGATGCTGCTAATTTATAAGCATAATAAAGTGAACAGTTTTTTTGAAACTAATTAGAGCATTGCAGTGTAATTTGAAGTAAACTGCCGTAGACGAGCTAAAGATCGGCTCAGAGCATATACAGTGGTGAGCAAAAAAATAGGTGTGGATTAAATTTTTTTCATAATTTGTTGTCTTTTGGTAACAAATGAAGCAACATTTATAAATTTCAATGAAAAATATATTTTATAACCAAATACAATAAATTTTGCCTAAAAGTACTACAGACATTTATGTTTTATGTTAACAAACAAAAAATATATTCAAGTCAGGGTGCAAAAAAATAGGTGTGCGTATCAAAATACTACAAAATATCAATATTTTGTAGTATATCCTTTATTTTTTAATACTGCGTCGCATCTAGAAGGCATGGATTCAATTAATTTTTGACAAACAGCGACAGGAATGCTATACCATGCCTTCCTTGTAAATTCCCACAATTCGGCTTTACTTTTTGGATTTTTTTCGGATATTTTGTCTTTAACCACTTTCCACCGGTTTTCTATAGGGTTAAGATCTGGTGATTGTGGTGGCCAATCAATCATCTTTATATTATTATCCTTGAACCAGTTTTTTGCAACCCTTGAAGTGTGCTTCGGATCACAATCCTGTTGGAAATACCAAACTAGAGGCAAATTGTCCTCTGCATATGGTAACATAACATTATTAAGTATGTCAACATAGACATATTGGGTCATTATTTCGTTTATTAAAAAAATTGGACCCACCCCATACCAAGAAAAACACCCCCAGATGTTCCCGCCACCATGTTTTACAGTTTTGGCGGTATATCTAGGAGATAGTTCTTGATTCGGAGGCCTTCGTACATATTGTTTGCCATCTGAATAGAATAAATTTATCTTCGTTTCATCACTCCAAAGAATATTACGCCATTTTTTTGTCATTACTGGACCACGCCAAATAATATGTTCTTGAGCAAATAATTTTCTTTTTGCTACATTTTTGTTACTAAGCAACGGTACTTTCCTGGGAGATCTGGCAGGCAAATTAGATTCTAAAAGTATTCATCGAACCGTCCAGACACTTATTTCTTCATTAATTTCACACAAAATTTTTGTAGCTGGCAGAAATGGATTTTTTTTGGACATGACAGTGAGACGTTGATCAGTAGTTTTCGATGTTTTACGTGGGCGTCCGCGATTTTCACTTAATTTTACAGGTTGTAATGCATTTGTAATCTTGTTTTGGGAACAACCCTATGTATTTGCAATTTGTTTGTAGGTTTTACCCTGATTTCGCAAATTTCTAATAATTTTTCTTTCTGTATCTGTAGTATGAACATTTCGCCCCAATTTTTTTCTACAAAATAGGTTATGTTAATATTTTATTGTCAGATTTCAATAAAAATCAACCTTACCTGCTTAAATTTAATTATTATAATAAATATTATAAACAGAAATAATTTTTGTAACTAAAAAACTAGTTTACACCTATTATTTTGCTCTGTTAATTACTAATGCTTATAGATAAGTCACATCTTAAGTCACTGAAACTGGCAGATCGAACATCAGTAGTGCCATCTATTATCTTCTATATAAAACTGTAATAGATGGCTCCATTTGTAGATGCTGCACATGTATAAAATTAAATATAATTACCAAATAATGAATATTTTATTTTCACACCTATTTTTTTGCTCGCCACTGTATATATATATATATTGTTTAATTACTTTTCGGTAAAATTAAATTTAATGTATTGTAATTTGAAGAAAAAAATTATTTTTCTAATTGTCCAAATTATAATCAATATATCAAATTATGGGCTAACATTTATTTAGGTATAAGTAAAAAAAAAAACAAAAATAGAAATTTTAAATAGTTATTAATTGGTAACGTTACGGTATACAAGCTTATAAAATAATTATACTAATGAAATTTACATAACATAAAATATAAATATTATAAAAACATTATTTTTTAAATCTAAAATTTTGCCTTCTAACTCCGTAGCCTCCTCCTCCGTTTTTCCGTTCAGTATCTCTGCTAGATAACTGCAAAACGAAGAAACCCTGGATCTAATTTTACTCCTTTCTTGTGTGTTGGATACCTGCACATGTATGGGATGATTCAGAGCAGTAAATAATTCTTCCATTTCATGTCGTTGTTTTTTTTTTTTTTGGAGTTGGTGTAACTGGTGTAGCTGCAGATGTGGGTGTGGGTGTAAGCGTTTGTGTAGGTGTTGGTGTTGGTGTAAAAGAGTCTGTTGGCGGTGGTGCAAACGGGGTAGTGCAGGTATCTCTGGGAGAAGACAACTCCATGAAAGACATAATATCATCGTCTAGTGCATAAACAGGCACGAATTCGAATGGGTTATTTGCTTTACTCGTAGACGGATGGGAGTTGTCTTCGACGACCACAGGGTTGGACGTTGCAATTTGTGATGGTGCCAATATTTTTATATTACTGATTGTTCTAGAAAAAAAAAAAAAACACATCCGATAAAATATAATAATTTATAGAAATGTAAAAATGCTTAGTAAAAGTAATTTACAAATTATTTTTAACTTTTTTTATCCACCAATCGTAGGAAATTTTTACAAATGAGTAAGAATTATTCATTTTTTAATACAAATGATTTTTTTATAATCCTTAAACTTTAAAAAAACCAGTTAAACCAATAAACTGTTTTCATTCACACATACAATTGTTTTCTAGTAGTAATTGTCGTAATTAATTTTAAGAAACATAATTATTTTTTTTTTAAATATTTTTTTTATTTTTTTAATATTCCAAAAGAATATTATTCAGACTTTTCATCAGAAAAAGAATTTTCTTCAAATTAAATATAATTACATTAACAATAATTTAATATTACACGACTTTATTTAATTATCTTATGAACGTTATTTGTATCGGTCTTCAAATATTTACATATAATATAGAAAAACCTTGTTCGTGTATTGAAATATAAAACAAAATACGTACTTTCTTGGATTAATAACATCTTTTTAAAATGCCATGTGTTGCATTAGCAGCTATTCCTTCCTAGACGGTGCAGCAGCCCCGCTTTTTGTTAAATCAGAGTCGATCTGCTTCTCCCTCACATACTTCTGTCTTAAAAAAATATTTTTTTTAAGGCTTCTAAAAGAAAATTTAAGTTTATTAAACTTTTTTTTTTAAGCAAGACATTTGCATTTTAGCAATTGGTCTAGAACTAAGTATAAATGAATAAATAATTCAATAATCAGAATTGGTGTTAATGTATTACAGAGAACGATGTGTAAAGAGCAAATTTCGTAAAATTATAGTAAAAAAATGACTACAAATGAATGTACTTACCGCTAATGCAAACTTGATCTCCAATTTGACGCCATACGATTTCTTTTAAATCAGTTTTTTTTTTTAATCTTTATTGCCCGTATTTACCAAGAGCCAATAAGAGTTATGGAACCCATAAATGAACCAATAGGGTAAATTTGTATTCACCAACCTTCAATAGCGCTATTGCTTTCATAAATCTCTCTTTAAGTTATAGAACTGAAAATCGCCCAATAACTTTCTTATAGATTGTATAAAATCTTCAAAGTTAAATATTTAATCATTTATTAGTTAATAAAAGGTATAAAACAATAGTTTGAAACAATTTAATGCAAATTTTAGTGAAAAGATAAGTTATATATCAATGTTGATAGCAAGTATTATGTAGATAACTTAATTTTTTTTTATATTATTATGTCAAATGTATGATATATTTATTATTTATAGTTATCACACTATGGCCTTTCTACTTCCAAATTTATTTGATTCGTCATCTTCTGATGATGAGGAAAGACCAGTAAGGAAGCATAATGTTTATGTGATTAGAAAAAATCCATTTGAAGAGCTTGACGATTTAAGTTTCAAGAAACGATACAGATTGTCGAAGGGCAGCGTTTTAAATCTTCTAGGAATTTTAGAACCCGAGATAAAACCTGCCAATAAAAGAAATAATCCAGTCCCAGCTATTCTACAAATCTTAAGAACATTGAGGTTTTATGCCAAAGGTTCATTCCAGTTAGGAATAGGGGATTATTTTAACGTGTCACAGCCAACAGTGTCACGAATAATTAAAAAAATAACCAGAAAAATTGCACAGTTGCGACCACAGTATGTGAAATTTCCTAATACACAAGAAGAATATAAAAAAATAGCACAAGGTTTTTTTAACATTAAAAAGTTTCCTCGTGTAATAGGTGCAGTTGACTGTACAGGCATTAAAATAATATCTCCTGGCGGCACCGAACCAGAGATTTTTCGAAACCGTAAAGGTTATTTTAGCATCAATGTGCAAGCTATATGTGATGCTAATTTAAATATTTTGGATATTGTTGCTCGATGGCCAGGTTCAACACATGACATGACAATTTTTGATGATTCAACAGTACGTGCTCGTTTTGAAACCAACCAGTTTCAACATTTTTATTTATTAGGAGATAATGGATACGCGTGCAGACGTTATTTGCTAAAACCATTGTTGAATCCCACAACGAATGCTGACCGGAAATACAACAGATGCCACATATCGACAAGGAACACTATAGAACGGACATTTGGGGTTCTTAAGAGAAGATTTCCTTGCTTATCTCTAGGCATGAATGTCGATATGAATTTAGTTTTGGAAATTATAGTTGCAACCGCAGTAGTGCACAATGTATGTATAAAAAATAATGACACAATTACAGATGATATAGAAGAAGAAAATGAACTTGATATCAATGTATATAACGGCCAAGATAATAATACTGCAGTTCGGACAGCACTTATCAACACAACATTTATGGCATAAATATTTTATGTACTGCTTATTTTTTCACGTGTTATTAACTTGTATTTAGGGATTGTTAGAATAAAATAAAATTAAAAAAAAAAAATTATCAACAATTTTATTTAATTTTTTTTTTTTTAATTCCTCTTACCTAATAATAATTTACTTTTCATCAATTCCTTAATTTCTAATTCTACATTAGCTGATTTTAAATTTATTTCACTAATGTTTTTATTTATTTTTGTTTCCAAATCAACTACAGCACTTTCTAACACAACTTCTTCCTTCTGTTTAATAATTTTCAACGCTTCTAGTTGAAGTTCATATTTATTGCGTTCCGGGTCTTTTTTAGAAGTTTTATTTATTTTTTTTGGTGTGTCACTTATTATCACTTCAACTTCTGGTATAGTTATATTCTATAAAAAAAAAAAAAAAATGGTGTCAGGAAAATAAATTGAAAACAATATATCGAAAGTAATTCATCGAAAACAATTAATCGATTAGGAGAATTGGTCGAAAAACAATTTACCTCAAATACTGTTGAAAAGTTAAGTTGAAGTATTATGTTACGTTAAGTTTTTGTGATTTTGTCTTCGCTTAATTTTCCTATTCGATAAATTGTTTTTTGATCAATAGTTTAGGATCAATTTTCTTTATCGATAAATTGTTTCTCGATCAATACATATATTACATTAGAATCAAGAGTACACTGTATTAGAGAAAAACTTTCCACAGATGTACAAACTTACTTGTTCTTCTGGCCATATAACTATTCCAATTTCATTTTCTATAATTGGCAAATCTATAATACTATAGGATGTAGAAGGTATATCATTTTTAACATTACTATCTACTTCACTAGGTAAACTTACAAACCTACTTGGACTCAAAGACATTGTCTTTTCGTCCAATGTAGTTGTTTTTTTTTTTTATAAAACTACCTCCACCAGTTCTATAACCCTCCACCTACAATGTAAAATTAAAATATCAGACCCATATCGTAAGAGTTATTAGTAAAACCTACCTTGTCTTCGGCTAATTTTTTTCAACTGGTTCAGAGATCTTTCTCCTGCGGTTGGGATGGAGTTTTATTTTAATTTCCTCCCACACCTGTCTTTTATCATTAACAGTTAAACTATCTGTTTTTTTATTTTCCACTTTATCAATATAATGTTTAATTATATCAAGTAAATTTGACTTTTCTTCCTCTGTAAAATTCTTACTTCTTTTTCTTTTTATTTTTTTTTTCAATATTAAAGTTAATATTTTCCATTTTAAATAAAAATTCCAAATTTTAACACCAAAAACGTAAACACGTCAAATACGAAATAAACTTTTTAGGTTATATTGACCAGTTTCACGCTATATTTTAACAGAGTTACAACATAAAAATGAAAAATAACTATGGCAACTTGTTAAATCTCCCAATAGTTATTTACTGAAAGATAAGGGTTGGTGAATACCAAACTGTATTATGGAACCCATAGCTTATATGGCTCCCATAACTATTGGACCAATAATAAGGTCTTGGTGAATACGGGCATTAGTCTTTTATCATAAAGCACTGGGTTAGCCTCTACTAAACCTAAGAAAAAAATCTCTCCTTTCATTGTTCGCTTCACTATGTCGTAGCTATTTGTTAGTTATACGATGGTTATACGTGACTGCTATGAATGACCGTTGGAAAGTTGTAAACAAACAATTCGAAAACAGTGGTTAAATATTAGATCTACATTACCGACCGAGTAGCTTCAATTCGTACAACAGATGGATGCACCTGCTAATTATAAATATAATTTGAGCTAGTGTGAATGGGTATCCGCAAGTATAATTATAATTAAGATTATAAATATAAATTCTAAGTATAATTTGGAACTATGAATGCACCTTAATAAGACACAATTATAAATAAAATACGTAGTGCGGACTGCAATGTTCGCAGGAAGTTTCCTCAAGTTGTCTTCATAATTTCTAAGCTTGTGTTCCTTCACAGCAGTCAGTGAATTTAACCTCGTGAAATGAGATAAGTCAGTTTTAGCTAGCTGATTGGCAAATAGAACAAGTTGTTGTTTGAAACCTTTAAGGTGACCCCAGATATCGTCAATAAATTGATATTTTTCTTGCATCTTAACATTTAATTTGTTCATGTGACGGAGAAGATCTGTGAAAAATGCAAAATCCGAGAGCCATGCTGAATCTTCAAACATTTCACATTCCGCAGACCAATTTTTTGCAACTGAGTTATTAATTTTGTTATTGTAGATTTTATTTTTGATGATGTTGTTCTTATGTTCTTTTAATCTTGTTTTCAATAACGTTTACTTTGACCAACATAATATTTGGCTTCACAATTTTTACAGGGTTTGATTTATCTACAAAATAGTTTTATCATTCGAAAAATAGTAAATTTAATTTAAAAACAGAAATTCTGAGTGTCAATTGTCAAACTGCAGAACTTAGGTCACAAGATGGCTACCGAACCATCAGTTAAACCTCACATCATCAGGATTATTATTTTCTACAAGATTAAGAAATACATTTCGTCACATATATATAACAGAGAGAATGAATTTTAAATAACAATATAATTTTTACAATACTGACCTATATCTGATAATTAATAGCAATTTTCATAGTTTGATGTCGTGAAAAACGTGGTGTTCATAACCAATTGGTTTCCATGTGAAAATGTCAAAATTTAAATTGAACTTGTCAATGTAAGAACAGTAGACATGTTGAAATGTATAAAAATTTAATTATCTTATAAAAGTTATTCGTATCGGTCTTCAAATATTTATATGTAATATGGAAAAATCTTGTTCGTGTATTGAAATATAAAACAAAATACGTACTTTCTTGGCTTAATAACGTCTTTTAAAAATGCCATGTGTTACATTAGCGGCAATTCCTTCCTGGACGGTGCAGCAGCCCCGCTTTTTGTTAAATCAGAGTCGATCTGCTTCTCCCTCACATATTTCTGTCTTAAACTAATAATTTTTTTAAGGCTTCTTCTCCTAAAAGAAGATTTTTTAAGGCTTCTTCGCCTCTGATGTGATACTTTTTCCTGCAGGAACATTGACTTTCTTTCTTTTTTTATTTTTGCTTGTAGATGTTATTTCTTGTCTCTTCTGATTCAGATTATCAATGTAGCTGTCTCCGATCAATTCCTTGATTGCAGGCAAAGATTCAACCACTTGTTCAGGAAGTCTGTTTAACACCTCCTGACGGTTTGGAGGGAAAATGCCACATTTTTTGAAGCCAGCTTTGATATTTTCGGATGATTTTTCTTTTAAAGTTTCCATCAATTCTTTTAAAAGTCCTGGGAATTCTTGCTTCGGAACTGACGTGCACCGGCTGTTACAAACGTTTCCTTCCATGTATTAAGCACCTTCCGCCATGCTATTTTCATACCGGAAGTACGCCACGTCCAATGGTTGTAGCAAGTGGGTGGCATTCGGAGGCAAAGCTATAAAGGAAATATTATTTTGTTGGCACAGTTGAACCACTTCAATGTTAATATGTGAGCTGAGATTGTCGCCTATTATCACTTTCTTTCCCGCTTGCTTTTTTAGGATAGGTAATAGCAAATTCTTAAACCAGTCTTCAAAACAATGAAAATCAAACCATCCTGATTTGGTGCGATTATAGCGACATTTTTGTGGTCCATTTTCCACCCAACTTTCCCACATCTTTTTAGCTTTGTACACTACATAAACTGGTGAAATTTCACCGCCAGCACTCCCACACATCATAATTGACGTGTTCGACTTCGAAGAATTTTTTATGTTCTCAGGATATTTGCAACCCCTTCTGACAAGAACTTTAACTGAACCGGGATCGTCCACAAGACAAGTCTCATCAAAGTTCCAGATATTACTTGCAGGAACATTTTCAATCTCTGTTTTGAGGTGATCAAAAAATTCATTTATTACCTCCTCGTTGATACTAGCCCGACCATGAGTAATATTCCTGGATACGCGGTTAAAGATTTCCCTTTCGCGCCTTTTAAGAAACGAGGCTGCCCACTCATGTCCTGGAAGATTATTTTTGAATTTATTTACTTTCCTACCTTGCTTATCTAAGTAAAGACTTCACAATGAGTCTTAATTCCATCACATTTACAGGGAATCCGTATGAAGATAATACAACAATATGGGCAACGAACGTTGATTCCTCAGCTTCTGTAAAGACAGTTTGACCTCCACTCTTCCTAGTGTATGTTCCCTTCAATTTACTGTTAAGTGTATTCCTATGAATTGTTACGTAAATTATTTCGTAACACAATATTTCTATATTTTGAATTGAGAATATTATACGCGTGGAAGTGGTTTTGATACCAGTGCTGCCATCTATATAGAACGCGTGAACTAACCGATCCTTGGATCGATAAAATAGATTGCTTAGAAACAAAATGGCACTTGTGTTCTTGTCATCGATTCGGAGCGGTCGACGTTTCGATCTTATCTTGTATCATCTCTTCAACTGGCCGAATTTTATTCAACTAAAAGGCATAAAATGATCGAGAAATAGTTCTTCCATCGACTGACATAAGCATTTTGTCATATTGAAGGCGTGTTACATCTAAACGCTGTTTTGGAGACCGGTAGAATCGTTTGGAAACTGTTATTGTACCCTGCTGAGTACGTGAAAAGCATTTATAGAGCCGTTGTTCGTCTGGGAGACGAAATATTATTCCTTTGGAGTTATTTTGGGGCTAGCGGAGAGGACGTTACTTCGCGCTGCATGTACATCAGGGAAGATTCCACTGAAGGATTTAGAGGACTCAACCGTAGTTATATTTTGTGTAAAATCGTTGTCTAGAAGACGACTTGTATGCAGATAAGTGTTTATCGAAAGTTATAAGCTCATTTGTACGTGGTTATAGAACTTGTGACACACGTTTTTGGCGTGTATTTGTGTTTATTCAGTGTAAACGAGTTAATTGTTTATGTTTTGTTTGTTGCCACGTTCAAACGACCTTAACTTTCTAAATAGATCTATGTAAGAGAGCTCTCAGGTTCTAATTTAAGAGTAATTAAGGTTGGTCTCTCCAAATACTGTCGTAGAGCCATTTTGTCAGTGAAATTTGAGTTACATTTCGGTTCGTGTTAGTACGATTTCTGTTTATTTGTACAATCGTGGATTGTTTGTTACGATTTGGTACCTACCATTGCAACCTGTGCGTTTCGCATCCCGGCGTGCAGTTAAATTAGCCGAGCGGCTAGGGTGTAAATAAAGGTCTCATTTTATGAACCTTCGTCGTAGATAATAATACTTGTGTGCTTTACGTTCCGGCATCACAGTTAAAATAGCCTATTGGTTAGGAATTGTACCATTTCACTTGTCGTAATGACAGTTAAACTTTGTTGGTTTTGTCTTTGGGTCGTTCGATATTTCGATTAGAATTTAAGTTCAGAATTGATCTGATGTAGTTTAGGTTAAGACTCCGGTCTTATTATTTGACAATTTTGTTACCACATTATTTAGATAGATCGAGACGTGGTCTCGAATTGTTTGACAATATTGATTAATAGTTATTGTATTATTTGTGAATTGATTCAGCATTCGTGTGTTTAGACTTTCCACTCTGGAAAGCCTAATCTGTTTAACTTCAAGTTCATTTATTAAATCTCACATTTACTTTATTTTTTTTTATGAAAATTTATGATGTAAGATACTCTTTAATAAAGATTACTTTATATCATATTTGTCGAGTATTGCTTCTTAGTCCTATTGAGTCACAATGTATTAATCTCGATTTGGGGATAATTGGTAAGAACTACTTCTACTAGAAAAAGATTTAAGTTTATCTCCGGTTTAGTGACGTCAATCTAAACTTATGGCGCCCTTATAAATAAATATAGACTGTTAAAATTTCATCTCCCAGTCCTTGAGAAAAGAATATCTAACTCTTTCGAGCTAGTCGCTAACCGGTCTAGTAAATGCGTTTTGGTGTAACCTCATATTTTGGATAACGCTTTACTTGCCAGATCAACTAACATCTACTTGATCATTTTAGTTATTGTTGATTTTGATTGAATTTATTACGTGTCATTTTTTTTAAAGATTAGCTTATGTAACAAAAATGGCAACCCAAAATTATTTATTTTATTTTTATTTGTTACAAAAAATGGCGCCCAACGCGTCTAAATTTGTTAAATATTTTTTTTTTATTTTTAAATTTGTTACAGAATTCCGTACTTGGTAGAGGCTGATCGGACAGATATTCTCCCAGTTCGTATTTCTTCTAGAACACGGTCCAAGGTAGCCAACTGATGATTTTTGTATGACTAGTCCCTGGTTTACGTACATATTTACGTGGCATCCTGTAATTCATAAAAAAAAAATCACGTACTAAAAAAACTGTTTATAACTTCAATCAGGTGGCACAAAGTCACCCCTTGATTTTGCGACGGATTGTATAAATAAATTGCTATAACTCACAAAAGAGATTATACAAAATACTATTTTAAGAGTCTTCTATTATATATTTAAACAAAATAATATACCTGCAAAACTTAACAGTAGACAGATTTTTGTCACCAATAGAAATTATACAAGCAACAACACAACAGATAAAAAACCGTTAAATCTAAAAGTTACACTATACTTCACAGTTGTTGTTCTTATTGATTCCGTCGAATGTCAAAAGATAGCACCACTAGTACACTCTTTGCAAAAAAAATACAGCACATGAAATAAATGTTTGCGCGATGTGCTGGGTTTAAACTAGTAAACAAAGACACTGTGGCACAATTTTACCCGCAATGGCATAAATTAATCCCGGTTTACGGTAGTAAATCGAATCGAAGATTGAATTTAAGTATTAAAATTTTCCATCAAAATATATGCAGCCTACCAAAAGAAAAAATATATAAATTAGAAGTCGCACTCCAAAATATAGAACCAGATATAATTTTCCTTACCGAATTATGGCAATCCGAGGAACAATTAAAGTACTCGTATATAAATAATTACAAACTTCAAACTTATTTTTGTAGGAATGTTGGAGAACACGGAGGAGTTGCTATTTACACCAAGGAAAATATGTCTGGTACTGTTAATAAAAAAAATCTTGAGTTTAACATACCATTCATTATCGAGTGTTGTAGTATGGATATTTGTAGTATTGTTTTGTGGCTTGTTACCGTCCTAGCGGTGCTGATGTCAAATTATTCTTTGAGAAATTGTTTGAAATTTTAAATTATTTAGGTAGAAATCAGCAAAAAATTTTAATAGGTGGCGATTTTAACATTGACTTGCTAGAAGATAGCACAAGTAGAAAAAGCTTTCTTGACATTCAATCATACAATCTGCAAATCACTATTACTACTCCAACCCGAATATCTAGAAATTCAAAAACATACCTAGATAATTTCCTACTGTCAGGTAATTTAGTATTTAAAGAAGCTCAAGTTTTAAAATTTAATCTATAAGATCACATGGGCCAACTTATTACTCTACAAACAAATGCATTACCGACAACTCCACTAAGAACAAACAATTGTTTCTGGACTTTTTAGAAACTGAAAATTGGGAAACAGTACTTCAACAAAATTACCCCGAAAAAGCATTCACATTATTCAATAATATCTTCACGTATTTTTACAATACCTGTTTCCCTAAAAAGCGCGTTTCAAGTACCAATAGCAGAAGAAGTAGGCTACCCTGGTTGACTAAAGATGCATACGAACTTAGGGATAAAGTAAACACAAATCGTGAATTATCACAAAACTACCCAATATTTAGAGACCAATAAGCATCTGCTAACCGACAGTATAACAGTTTACTGCAACAATTAAAAATTCATTATAATGACCAATTAATTGATAACTCTGAAAATAAATATAAAAAAAACTGTGGGGTATAATCAATAAAACAAGGCAAAATCTAACAGATAATACGGACTTTTCCGTGTTTGAAAAAAAAATCTGAAAATATAGATATTGATAACATAAATAATGAAAATGTAGCTGATCTCTTTAACAATTATTTTTCTTCTATAGCAAGAAACATGTGTATAAACTTTGACAGAGATATTGACTACGAGTATATTAATTCCAATATTCCTTTGTCAAACAACACTTTCTTCCTAGCACCTATCTGTGAATGCGATGTGTCAGAGGCAATATCAAATCTCAAAAATTCGCATGCAGCTGGGGGCGACAATTTTTCGAATAGTTTAATTAAACTTTCTAAAAATCTAATTTGCAGCCCTTTAATGCATATCATAAATCTCTCTTTTCAACAGGCAGTTTTTACTGAAAATTTAAATTATTCACTTGTAAAACCGTTATACAAAAAAGGCAGCAAAACAGGTAACCGACGAGTTCATCGAAAGTAAATTCATCGAAAATCAATTCATCGAAAACGAGTTCATCGAAAACGAGTACATCGAAAGCAAATTCAATGAAAATCAATTCATCGAATGATCAATTCATCGAATCGTCAATTCATCGAAAAAAAATGTTTTGCAAATATTTGAGAGGAATGCCGAGGGGATTGGAAAGTCAAAAAAGCAGTGGTCAATAAAAGTAGACAGACTAAGAAATAATTGCATAAAATTTTTTATATGGTTTAAAAAAAATATATATATATATTCTTCGATTCTTTGATTATCTTCAAATATGCACCAAAAACTAAATTTAAAATTGCAAAAATTATATATTAAAAATGTGGTGACTGATAACACAACAAGTACCATGAATATTGTTATACAATAGTTCCCCGAGATACGACACGCGACTTACGTAAATTCGCAGTTACGTAAAATGAAAATTTCAAAAAATGGAAATTTTTTTGAGTAGTCAATTTTACAAAGAATTATTTTCTATTTGTATGTATGTACGAGGGTGAATATAAACGAGCCTTTTGCTTAAACAAAATTTATTTTATAAGTAATACTTAAATTTCTACAAATTATTTTTCTATATAATCTCCTCCTTTTATTATACATTTTTCCCAGCGCTTTGGCAATTTTTTCATACCGTTCGCGTAGAACGAAGGTGGACGGGTATCTAGCCAGTTGCGGACGAATGTTTCCACTTGTTCGTTGGTCTCAAATCGCTTGCCTCCAAGTGCTTCTTTGAGGGGTCCAAACATATAAAAATCGCATGGCGATAAGTCTGGGCTGTAAGGTGGATGATCAACTATTTTCCAGTGCATTTCCACCAGTTTCTGCTGCGTTACACGTGCTGTGTGTGGCCTGGCGTTGTCGTGGAGGAGCAACACCTTGCGGATGGGACAATCTCGTCTTTTACGTCGATATTGAAGCCTAACTTGTTCCAAAAAATCGCAAGAGTAGGTTGCGTTTATTGTTTGACGTCCGTGTAAGAAATCCACCAGAAAGACCCCTTTCCAGTCCCAAAAAACCGTGGCCAACACTTTTCCTGCAGACAATCGAGTTTTGGCTTTCACGGGGTTTGCTTCACCCTTCCTTCTCCACTCCATGCTTGCACGCTTTATTTCGGGGGTATAATGATGCACCGATGTCTCATCACAGGTGACAATTTTATGCAAAAAAGCTTCCCCTTCTTCTTCAAAACGAGTTTGAAGCAATTGACAAATGCAGCTTTTTGATCATCATTCAGCAACTTTGGCACCCAACGAGCTGA
This sequence comes from Liopterus haemorrhoidalis, assembly GCA_963971575.1. Lineage (NCBI taxonomy): Eukaryota > Metazoa > Arthropoda > Insecta > Coleoptera > Dytiscidae > Liopterus > Liopterus haemorrhoidalis. Next base: position 50,187,414 of record OZ020613.1, read on the forward strand.
GATTTTTCTGAAGCCCAACTGTTTACTGATGATCGATTGGACACTTCCATTCAGTACTGACATTACCGATGGCGGCGTTACGGTCGATTTCTGAAAGGAGTACTCTATCACGTGACATAACGTTATTTACATATGTTGTGAAGTGTATTGTGCTAACTTTTCTTAATATTTTTAATATTTAAGAATATGTTTCTGTCAATTTTGGAGCTATTTCGATTTTTAGATAGTTCATACACGTCCAGATGTGTGACTGAAGGTAAATATAAGTGTAATACAAAAAATAAATGAAAGAACATGATTTGAGAGGTTAGTGTAATGTAACTACATTTATTGTTTTTTTTATAGGTGAACATTTAATAAATGCGAAACACATAATAATGTGTGGCATTTTGGACGCCAAGGTGGAGTATACATTAATATTTGCACTAGTTTTGCAAACAAGTGCGTTACCTGGATCTCCGCATGAAGTGAAGGTGAAAATAAAAAACACTGGAGACAAAATTGTAATTTCTGAAGCTACATGTACTTGTAAGGCAGGTGCAGGGGGAAAGTGCAAGCATATTTGTGCAGTTTTATTTCATTGCACAAGGTGGTAAAGTAATAGTTAATAGTTTGTAAGCATGACAAACATATCAGGTAATATGGCGTGACATTATGATTTATCTATTAAAATATAAATGCATGTATTATTTTACTTTTGTTGTCAAATAATCTTGAAAATTTTAAATTAAAGTATGTACCGTAAGAAACCAAACTAATCGGTAGGTTAGTTTCTGATTAGGCAACAGTAAATAAAAATTTCGATTTAGTTGGAACAATTTACCATACTGACAGCGAATCGATTTGTTAAAATGTAACATTAAGTAAAAAACAATAATTATAAATAAGCAATAAGTACTTATAATTATTTATTTTTAAACATAAGTCAATATGAAATACAGAAGTTGGGGAAATTGACCAAGAAAACTAAGCATTTATTTAGATTGCTTTGGTTTATGATCGGTAGTAATTTTTTTTTGAAAAACTTATCTGATGACTGATTTTAGATTATTACGGAAAGTGAAACCAGTTACCGGTTATTCAGGTTAACTTGTGGTACATTTAAAATATGTCATTTGCCAAAGGGTGATTTTAAAAAAATAACTTAAAATTTTATTTAAATTGTTTTTTCTGTTGCGTTTTTTTGTTTTATTACAGAAATGATATCGGCAGCTTTGAGAGGGTGTCCAGTACTGACTTAAAATGTTGGTGGCTGAAGAAGAAGGTGATTGTTGAAAAAAAGTACAAGGCTGAACCCATTAAAAAATTTCCGTGTGTAAAAGAAAAAATTTACATTCAAGAAGATTTACTAGCATGAGATGTAGATTACATAACAAAATTACTCTGTGATGCATCTCCGCTATCAGCATTCTGTAAACATAGTACAGGGAGACATTCAGCAATTATGGATACAAATACCGAGGCAACGGTAAACGTGATATCAACCGCTCCAATTGTTTTACAAAAATCTACCACTAGTTCACTATACACACTTTTAGAAAATTTCAATTATGTTCTCCCTGAGTGTTGCAGTAATACTTATAAAAAATTGTTTCCTGTAGATTTTTCAGCAGAAACATTATTTGAAAATAGTTTAATTAATAAAAGAACTTGGCATAAATATAGACAATTTAGAATTACAGGCAGTAGAATTTATGAAATATTTACATATATCAAAAACAATAATCCTGATTGGGAAATGAAATCTCTCAGATATTTTTGGCCAAAAGGATTCGCTAACAAATATGTGAAACATGGATTACAATATGAAAGTGTGGCGAAAAATAAATATATGCAAGCCACAGGTGCATGTGTGGTAAATTGTGGGCTAGTTACAAATAATAAAGAAAATTGGTTAGGTTTTTCACCTGATGGTGTAGTTATGGATAATGATAGCCCTATAAAATTATTGGAAATTAAATGCCCTTTTGAAGGAAAAAATTCTTCCATTCAAGATTTATTACCTACTTTGCCTTATCTAGAAAATGGAAATTTAAAACAGTAACATAAATACTATGCTCAAATTCAGCTAGGGATGGGTATGTTAAATTTAAAAACAACGAATTGCATTTTATTTTCATCTTTTGACAACAGTATTTTTATAATTAATGTTCCGTATGACAAAATTTTACAGAAAATATGGTAAGCGAGGTCAAAAATATTTATTTTAATAAGATGTTACATGTTATATGTCAACATGAAAATACTTAAATATAAAATTTGTTAATATTTTTTATATATTTTAATAATTAATTTTATATATTTAATGTTATAATTTTTATTTCTGATAAATTTTTTCTTTTTCTTAAATTTCTATGTATAAAAAGGTTAATAAATAAACAGATTTATTTAGTAAATACATGTATTTTTATTGTTTTCCACAAGTAAAACCTTCATCCGCATAAATAGGGGATGACAAATTCACAATTGCACATATTACAGTGAAGATATCATCGATGTAAGGTGCTAGGTTCCATTTTAATTTGTTACTTAATATTTTAAATGTTAAACTGATCTTTCTTATGCATAACTGGCGGTCGAATAAGTTTAATAGATTGAGCAAGTAAAACTTCATCAATTAAAAACCCTCTATCCACCATCACAGCATCCTCTAAAGGAGCAAGATGTTCTATTATGTTGGAATCTTCAAAAATTACTTTATCAGAAGCTCTTCCACCATAAGCGTTGCTAATAAAGCTAATCATACCTGATGGGGTTACCCCAATAAGGAATTTTATTGTGTGCGCAGACTTATAATGAGAATAAGTTTTAATTCGGCAACACAAACAAGTAGGTTTCTCTGTTGTAATTTCTGTACAATCCAGTACAATTCGAACATCAGGGAAATACAAAAAACAATTAGGAATATTTTTTAATATTTCTTCCTTTGTTGGATATTTAATAATACAGCCTTCGTATAGGTCACTGTTGGTGGACCCATGGACACCTCCTTCGAGGTGAAGAGTCCCCTGTCTGTGAGACGTGTAACACAGATTTGTCTGTGTTACACATTTTAACCGAATGTGTACAGTTCGAGGATGTCAGGGAGAGGTTAGGCCTGTGCTATGACCTGTCAGTTGCCTTAGGTGACGACAGAGTACTCATGGACAGGCTGATACTCTTCCTGAGAGAATCGAACTTATTGTTTTATGTGTGAAGTCTTGCACCTTATTTTAATGTGTTTCTATTTATTGACTGTGATATTCGATGGTAATTGGCCCCTTTACAGCCTCTTACCATCACCCTGAGTCTGTTCAATGTTTCGAACAGACTTTTTATATTATTTATTTGTGTTTGTCAGTGCAAGATTTCTTTTATTGAGTATGCGTATTTTTAATGATTTTATTTATTTATTTATTTATTTATTGTCTAAATTTTTATTTTTAATATATAGTCTAGTCATTTAGATGGGCTGCGTTAGGCGCAAATAGCCTTTGTTGCTGTGCGCCAAAAATTTCAACTAACTAACTAACTAACTATTTAATAATACATTTTAATATCCTTGATAGATCCTGTATCGTACCCAAAAAAATCCTTCTGCAAGTTACTGGCGTTAAATTATTAAATATTACAGCTAGCATTGCATAACTTAAATCGTGTTTTAATTTAATAAAAGTTAAAATTATCCTATCTTTCACGGATATTTTATTTGAAATTCTTACTCGTTTTGTGTATTTTTTCAACAATGTAGCTAGGGTTTCAAATATTTCCAAACTAGGTAATCCTGTGGCTGTATTTAATTTGGAATTACTATTAAGTTTGGTGTAAAAATGAGAAATCATATCTCCACTATCAACCTGCACCGCAACATCTTTTGCAGTATTTTCAGATGCACCGGCACAGTCCATATTCATAAGCGAAAGTAATGTTTCTGCAGCTGCAATGTCTTCCTCATTCACACTGTAATTTTCTGGCACTTGTTGGACTGGCACTTGTAAAACTGGCACATCCATTACTTCGTGAACACTTGACAAACGTTGACCACGTGATGAAGGTCCTGCTTCTGTTTCTCGTACAGTTGCTTTTGGTAGCTTTTGTGAAGGGACAGAATTTTTCTTTAATGTTTTCTTCTTTCTTGGTAAGTCTATATAAAAATAAAAAACAAATAATTAAAACAATGCAAATATTTTAAAGTAAAACACTAACCTAATTTCTACACTATAAAACTAATGATTATTTATTAATATGATAATACAAACCTGATAATATAAAATCTTCATTTTTGAAATGAAGTGAACACACTTTTAAAGTATCACCAACAGGTTTCCCACATCGCAAAACATATTCCCAAGCACTACGTCTGTCCATAGTAAGTTCAAAACCAGCCCTTGACAGCAATTTAACAGAAGATTCGCCTTGTTTTGGAAAACTGTGAAAACTAAGATTTGAATCTCTTCCTCTTCTAGATGAACACCTAAATACACTGCAATTTGTTCGACTTTTTGATGATTTAAACGACATATTCAAGAATATACTCTGTAAACACTGAATAAATACAGACAAGGAGTACCTAAATCAGTAGTACAAATTTCTGTCACTACGCAGCGCTTCAGTTAGCGTTAGTTCTCAATAGCTGACAGAGTTTTTGCGAAATTTGAATCACCGTAAAGCGTCGATGCTGTTCGATAAGCTCACGAACACGTTCAATATTTTCATTAGTCGCACTGGTGCGAGAACGACGTGGATGATGTTGCAGGAGATAGTTCCCCAGCATAAGATCCACAGGTCACTACCCTGAACACAGTACCCAGGCTAGCTCACGAGCTGGGCTGACAGTATGCCGTCAGGCAGGGTGGTGGCTGGTCGCACTAAGCGTCTGAAAGAGAGAGTTGTTTACCCCAAGGAAGTGCACAATAGAAACGAACAAGTTGTGTTTATACATTTATTGTTAGAATAAAGTTGAATATACATAGAAACGAGTTATTAATGCAATGAAATATATAGATAATTTGAAGAAACATATACAATTCGGCGTGGGATAGATGAATATGTGGAGGTGGGCTTAGAAGTCCAGGCGCCGTCTTGCGTTACGTTGATACGCGTTTGGAGGCGGACTTCTGAGCGGTGGTGGGATTTGGATGGGTGACCAGGAGGTCAGCGGTGTGTCTGCGGACGGTGTCGGCGGTGATGGCGTTATCGGGCCGAATATTGCGTCGATACGTTCCTGTAATGGCGTCGGGACGCTGCGTATGGGAACGACGGTTGGCGTTGAGCTGTATGGGCGTCGCGACGTCAACGGCGGCGTCTACGATACTGTGCTTCTCCGTGTAGTAGGCTGTGCGTGGCTACGCACAGTGGGGGCGGCAGTAGTCGTGTCCGGGGGCAGCAAGCTGATGGTGGGTGCTACGCTCGGAATGGGGCCGGCGTGCTGTTTCGTTTGAACCCTCACAAGGCGGGGGTCGCTGCGGGCGGCGTACGATCGTGCTGGGGGTGGCGTCGGCGGCGCGAACAGGCGTGCTCGCGGGTCAGCGTTGTACCACAGCTGACGCTGCGTAAACCGGGGCACCTTGGAGTAGGATGGGACCGTGTTGACTGGTCGGAGGCGGCGTAGGAAGGCTGTGCGTTCGCGATAACGGCGCAACGCTGGTTTTCCTCGACGGCGGGCCAGCGTGGAATGGTGTTGGTGGTTAACGATGACGACTGTAGCGAGCAGCAGCGGAGGGCGGCAGCTCGGCTTGTTCGCTGGTGAGCGAAGCGGGTCCTGTAGGCGGCGACTCGGCTTGAAGCGAAGCGAGGAGCGGCCTGAGCGAGCGGCGGCTGATGGCAACGGCTCGGCTCTGTGGATGGGTGCTTGTAGGCAGCAACTCGACTGGAGCAAAGCGCGGGCGGCATGAGCGAGCGGCGGCTGAAGGCAACGGCTCGGCTCTGTTCGCTGGTGAGCGAAGCGGGTCCTGTAGGCGGCGACTCGGCTGTAGAAGCGGGGTGCGGCCCGAGCGAGCGGCGGCGGCTCTGCTCTTGGGATTCGGGTCCGCTGAAGGCGAACGGAAACGCGTCTCTTGCTGTTACTCTAGCGAGATCTGGGAAGCGAGCGCAAGCTCACGCTATCGTTGGACTCGCTGGGGAGCGAGTCTTGGAGATCTTGTAGTTCCTTGTGAAGTTCTTGCAGTGAAGAGTTGTATTGAGAGCGTTGTATTTGGAGTTCTTGTTGTGTTGATGTCCGCCGATAGAATCTCCCTGAGCCTTGTCTTGTCTTGTCTTGTCCTGTGGTAGTGTACCGGGCTAAAAGCCCTCAACACGTGTCTATTAGAAGAACGTAGAGTTCGAAATTAGAGATAGACCTGCTCATCAGGCCTATAAAGTCGAAATATAACAGCTTGAGAAAAAACTCATAAGAAGTAAAAACTCATGTTAATAAATCGAAAAAGAGAATGGAAGAAAAGATAAAAAGAGAGAGAGTGGATTAGCCATCTAGTAGGAACGAGCGCAGTCTGCGATACTTCCATACTTCGGCTGGGTCATAGTCGACAGAGGCGGCTATGGTAGGGTTAGAGTGGACCTCTGCGAAAAACTTCTCGGCGCTAGCGCGGATGAAGTCAGCGATAGTGGGTACTCCCAGATCGGATCTGATGTACGCGTTGCGAATGAACCAGTCAGCGCGGCCTGGCGTAGGCACTTGTTCTGGAAGACCTGCAACCGCTGTAAATGGGCGGTGCTGGAGTAGGCCCAGACACAAGATGCGTACGTTAGGATGGGACGGATTATCGTGGTAAAAATCCTAGTCTTATTTGTAGGGTAGAGACTGCTCTTTTTGCCTACGAGACAGTTGAGCATGCCTTTAGCTTGGTTGGCTCTGAGGATGCAGTCGGTGACATGCCCCCTCCAGGATAACTTAGGGTCTAAAATGAGTCCTAAGTATCGCGCTTTGTTACACCATGGAATGTCCTCACCAAAAAGGCTAACCGAGCAAGTCGGTAGTCTTGGTTTTTTGGTGAAGAGCATTGCCTTGGACTTAGCCCCGTTGACGGCGACGCGCCAGCGCGTACACCACCGTTCGAGACTCTTACAGGATTGTTGGAGCCTTTCGGTGACAAGCGCAGAGCTGAGAGATCGTGTCAAATACGCAGTGTCGTCAGCGTATTGGCACTTGATGGTTCCTGCTGTTGTCGGCATGTCGTTCGTGTAAAGTGTGAACAACAGCGGCGACAGCAGAGAGCCTTGTGGAACCCCAGCCCTGACTGGTCTCCATGACGATTGAATTTCGTCTATTGTGTCTCGTAGTGATCTGTTGGTCAGGTACGAGGCAATTATCCTGATGAGAGCAGGAGAAAATTGAGCGCAATGCAGTTTGTAGATGAGGCCGGCGTGCCATACGCGGTCAAAAGGCCTTAGAGACGTCTACAAAGACTGCACCGGTATGTTGCAGGAGGTAGATCCCCAGGATAAGATCCACAGGTCACTATCCTGAACACAGCACCCAGGCTAGCTCACGAGCTGGGTCGACAGTATGCCGCTAGACGGAGATGGTAGAAACTGGTCGCACTAAGCGTCTGAAAGAGAGTGTTTACCCCAAGGAAGAGTACAATTGAAACGAAACAAGTGTGTTTATACATTTATTGTTATTAGCAAGTTGATAATACATTTATATGATTTATTAAAGCAAAAGAAAAGGTAAATGATCTGAAGAAACATGTAGGGGTTGGTGAATATGGATGCGGTTGGCTTAGAAGTCCAGGCGCCGTCGTGGATTGCGTCTGTACGCCTGTGGAGGCGGGCTTCTGAGCGGTGGTAGGAGTTGGATGGGTGACCAGGAGGTCAGCGGTGTGTTGGCCGACGATGTCGGCGGTGACGGCGATATCGGGCCGAAGATGGCGTCGAGGAGTTCCTGCTGTGGTGTTGTGATGCTGCGTGTGGGTGCGGCGGTTGGCGTGGAGCTCTGCGGGCGTCGCGACGTCAACGGCGGTGTGTACGACACTGGGCGTCCTGGAGTTGTTGGCCGTGCGTGGCTACGCACAGTGGAGGCGGCAGTGGTCGTGTCCGTGGGCAGCAAGCTGATGGTGGGTGCTACGCTCGGATTGGGGCCGGCGTGCTGTTCCGTTCTGGTCCTCACAAGGCGGGGGTCGCTGCGGGCGGCGTACGATCGGGCTGGTGGTGGCGTCGGTGGCGCGAACAGGCGTGCTCGCGGGTCGGCGTTGCACCACAGCTGACGCTGCGTGAACCGGGGCACCTTGGAGTAGGTTGGAACCGTGTTGACTGGTCGGAGGCGGCGTCGGAAGGCTGTCCGCTCACGGTAGCGGCGTAACGATGGCTTTCCTCGACGGCGGGCCAGCGTGGAACGGTGTGGATGGCTGACGATGTGTCGGTAGCGAGCGGCAGCGGAAGGCGGCGGCTCTGCTCGTTCGCTGGAGAGCGAAGCTGGTTCTGTAGGCGGCGTCTCGGCTGTAGCGAAGCGAGGGCGGCCTGAGCGAGCGGCGGCTTATGGCGGCGGCTCTGCTGTAGCGAAGCGAAGTGTGGCCCGAGCGAGCGCGGCGGAAGGCGGCGGCTCTGCTCTTGGGAGTCGGGTTCGCTGAAGGCGAACGGAAACGCGTCTCTTGCTATTTGTCTAGCGAGATCTAGGAAGCGAGCGCAAGCTCACGCTATCGTTGGACTCGCTGGAGAGCGAGTCTTGGAGGTCTAGAAGCCTTGTTGATCTGTTGTTGTTGTTGTTGTGGAGAGCTTGAAGTTCTGTCGTCGTTCGTTGTTGTCGATAGAGTCTCCCGGAGTGTGAAAACACGCCAGTATTTATAGGTGAGCTGAGTGAAAACTGGAGAGGGTAAGGTTCTGGCCAATGAGAGCGCTAGGCCGCGCCCAGTCTTGCGAAAATGAACCTTATTCTCGTGGAATTCCTGGATTTCGATGAAGATGCGATGGTACAGTAGTTTTACGGGTCGCGATCGATAGATCATGTCTCGGGGATAAAAATGATGTACGATAGATCGCGGTGTGACAAGCCGATCACGAGCTATCGGCGGTAACAGGTTGACATGTTTCTATTGAAACCATCGGTAATGTGCTCTGTGACGCGCACAAGCTGATGTGTGGTAGAGTGTCCTTTACGGAACCCATGCAGCTCGTCAGGAATCAGACCGTTAGAGTCGGTGTGATCCTGAAGACGATAAAGAATGATCTTCTCTAGCATTTTGCCGAGGCAGGAAAGAAGAGAGATCGGCCGGTAACTCTTAATTAGAGAACGGTTGGTCTGAGCTTTAGCGATCAGAATTATGTTCGCCTTTTTCCAAGCGGTTGGAAAATGGCACAATTTTAAAGCTGAGTTAAAAAGTAGGGTAAGGGAAAATAGCGCTTTCCTGCCCAAGTTTTTAATCATCTTGTTGGAGACCCCGTCTGGACCGGGGGCTTTCCTGATTTTAAGATTTTTGATAATCCTAGCTACTTCTCCGGGACTGGAGAAGTCGTGTGTATCGGGGTTAAACTCTTCCTCGGCCAGCGACTGGAGTTTTTCGCCCACTTTTAGAACAAAGTCGTGTTCTATAAGCTCCTCGTTGGGGCTGCACTGAGCCTGTAAGCTGTCGGCTTTACTCTGGCGATCGTACAGCGTGCCAGCGGGAGTGTTTATGGGAGGAATCGGAGCACGTTTATTCCCTAGAGCCCTGGTCATTTTCCACAGGGAGCGGTCGTCAGGTGACAGTTGCTCTAGTGTATGTGACCATCGGTCGTTCCGGTGTTGCACCACTGCCTGGCGCACCTCCCGATCCGGTCGGTTCATACTGGTTTTGTCCAGCGGATCTCGGTTGCGCTGCCAGCAGCGACGAGCCCGATTCCGTTCCAGAATGAGCATGCGGATGTGCCGAGGCAGTGGTTTAACCGGGTTTGATATGGTCTTCCTGACCGTGGAGTCCTTTACAGCTTCGTTCAGCATGTCTGTGAAACGATCGACTGCTGAATCGAGCTGTTTAGTCGAAGCGATCTTCGTGTGGAAGTCAGATCGCTCTTCCACTAGTCTGGTGAAGGTAGGCCAGTGAATTTTTGTGAGAGTGACTTCGGAGTTATTGTCTGAAGGGCCATTTAAGACCAAGATCACCGGGTTGTGATTGGAGCTTAGCTCAGATAGCGTGAAAACATTTGAAGAGTGCAAGATGTTTTTGAGTAGGAATACGTCAAGAACATCAGGCTTGTGTTTCGGATTGAAAGGGTAGTGAGTGGGGTCCTTGGGAGCCAGGACGCTCACTCCCTTGCTGTCAGCAAACCTTCGCAAAGTGCGACCGTTAGCGTTGTATACACGGCTGTTCCACGAGCGGTGTTTACAGTTTAAGTCGCCTCCGATTATGACCGGAGCACGACGGTTAAGTAGATCACTCAGATCAGAAGTGATAAGAATTTTGTGGGGCTGTTTATAAGCAGCAGTTAAGAATAGAGGTCCGAAGCTAGTGTTAACTTGGACAGTAGTTGCCTCCAAATGGAGGAGCGGAGGGTCAGAGGCCTGAGAGTGGTCAATGCTGCATCTGACATTTACAGCAGTGCCGCCCTGAGGGCCTGTGAGCCTGTCATTCCTGTAGCAGCAGTAATTGCGGAGTTTCGCAGAGTCTGCTGGTTTTAGGAATGACTCGCAAACTGGGATCAAATCTACGTTGTGATCGCTAGCAAATATCTCTAGTTCGTTTCTCTTAGAGTAGAGGCCGTTTGCGTTCCAGGCGCAGACGGTAAGAGCACCAGGGCGAGTCTTTGTTCTTGTGTTAGACATTGTTGGTGTTAATGGCAGGTGACCAGAAGGCGGATTGGGTAGAAATGTGATCTATCATGCTGGCGGCGTGGCTCAGGAGAGCGGCCGCTTGAGATAGAAGCTGATGCAGAGCTTTGAGCGTGTCTGCGGGCGCTGGAGTAAGAGTTGGCACGGAGGCCAGAGTCGGCATAGAAGCCGGTGTCGGCTTGGAAGCCGGATTTGGCCTAAGGGCCGGTTTTGGCAAGGCTACAGCCGCTGGTAGCGGTGCGGCAGGCTGCCTTTGCCTCTGACGAGAGGTTTTTGCAGGTTGCTGTGTTGCAGGCAGCACCTGTTGCTTGGCGACTGTCGCCGGAAGAGGTAAGTTAGAAGAGGAGGTAGAGCGTTCCTTCTTCTTAATTTTCCGTTTTTGCTTCCTCTGCAGTTGGAATCCGTCTGAGTCTACTACGGAGTTTGCAGGCTCAGGGTCTCGAACAGCAGGGAGCGGAGCTGCAGGTGGGTTAAATGCCACTGATGATTGTGACTTTGTCACGGCTGGTGCCGAGACGGCTGGGAGAGGCCCGGGCACGAATGTCGGTCGTGGCGCTGAATGGCGCTGTGAGGGCCTAGCAGAGACAGGCTGTCTGGCTGAGGCCTTCACAGGACAGATACGAGAGCCGGCAGAGTGAGATGCCGGAAGGTTACGAGCCTTGCAGTTGTGACAGCAAGGTGGTTCGTTCCGGTTTTTACACTGCTGGGACGAGTGGTCACACCAGACGCAACGTGTCTTAGCGTGACAGCCGCCGGCCGTGTGGTAGAGACCTTGACAATTAAAACATTGCCTAATCTCGTCGGCTCTTTTCTTCTTCTCCACTTTAATTTTAAAATAGAGGAGAGATCTAATATTGTAGATCGCTGTGTGCGATCTCGGAATCTCTACTGATATGAGTGGTAGAGTCCGGCGCGCATCATCTCCCTGAGCGTGTAAACGCACCGGTATTTATAGGTGAACTCGGTGGAAACTGGCGAGGGTAAGGTTCTGGCCAATGAGAGCGTTAGGCCGCGCCCAGTCTTGCGAAAATGAACCTTATTCTCGCGGAATTTCAGGATTTCGGTCTAAATGCAATAATACAGTGAATTTATGGGTCACGATCGATAGATAATGTCTCGGGGATGAAAAAGATGTGCGATAGATCGCGGTGTGACAAGTCGATCACGAGCTATCGGCGATAACAATGAGCTTGATTCGCAACGCGTTCACGGCCTTGCTTAAATTCGTTGCACCAAATTTTCACTCTTGTCCATGAAAGGGTAGTTTCCTCGAACTGGGCATGCAGTCTGCGATAAATTTCAGCAGGTTTAACGTTTTCGCGGACGAGAAACTTTATTATTACGCGTTGCTCAATAGAGCCGGGCACACTCCTCTCACTCATCGTAAGGGCTACTAAATAAAGCACGTGGCAAGCCGGCTGTTGTGATTCCCCCACTCTAGGCATCCCCACCTAATGACTTCAACTAACCAAACACATACAAATACTCATCCCGACGCTTAGACAATAAAGGCCCGTTAATATTTGATTCACCCTCGTATCACATCACTGAGATAACCGTTTACGTTAGACAGTTAAATAAATACTATTCTCTATCTGATTTTGTTAATAATTCTAATAAAACTTCCCTCGATTTCGTTAAAATTAGTTGAACAATACAATAAATCCTCAAATATTATTAAAAGTCTTCGAAATACTCAAAACTGAAGAAAAAAATGAACTATTACAATACTAACAACATGTTTATTGCAGTACAAGGACTGGCGCTGACGTCATAGCTTACCCTCGCCGCATACCTCCCCGCGCTCTCTATAAGCTGCATTATGAGACAACCTCTATAATCTATTAGCCTTGTGTTCCAGGTACATAGTTCTGTCGGCACTGAGTTATAAGCATTTCCCATATATCTCTAATGGGTGTAAAGGGATCGTCTTTTTGCCGTTGTAAGCGAAATGTTTTATCGTCGAAACGAAGACATCGCAGAAGAAAGTCGCATCTTTCTTTGCTCATACATGACACGTATCTTGTACCAGAATATTCTGTGTTGAACAATTCGTCAAGGGTCAGATGGTTGTCTTTTAGAGTTGCAGTTAACACCAGAATACCAATGAGTGCTCTGACCTCTTCTTTGTTTGTGTCATTCTGCGTAGATGTAATTTGCTGATAGGTTTGCTTTTTTATTGCAATCTCCGAATTTCTCCTTTTCACAATTTCTTCTAATATTTGATCAGTCATGAATCGGTCAAATAATAACCGTGAATCCACCATACTCTTTACAGCACGAACTGGTCCTCTGGCAACTCGTACAATATTTATTGCAGCTGCTCTGGCTGAAGTACGCCCTTTACTCGTGGCCCAAACATGACGGTTCCGACTGCGGATATTTCTTTGTGATAAAGTCAAGATACTTGAATTACCTGAGCTCTCTTCCGATAGAACAGGCGGTGATAGTGGCTCCAACACATTATTCAGTAAACCAGATGAGGATCGTCCTTGAACATTTAGTTGGGTATCTTCATGATCGGACGGTTCGTCTTGAATATCACTTTCCACATCATCAACCTCCACATTGTCTTCTTTCTCGCTGTCAGATGATTCCTCCAATGCACTGATGTCTTCCCCTTCTAGTAATAAACGTGTGATATCAGCATCAGACACTGATCGTTTTGAAGCCATGGCAAAAAACTGCAAAAGAAGTACCACAACTAGTTACCAAAAAGTATACACAAACCCTAACCATTCGTCGAAATGACGAGTATATTTGCAATATCTCGAGAAATTGTGTACTTACCCGCCAGACACGACTTCCTCCCGAGAGACCGTGACAACACGATCATCGAATTGCGCGGCAAAAAGAGAGAGCGTATTTGGTATCGTGTATTCATCGATGCGACGAAGGTTAGGTGTCTAGGGTTAATACAACTGTTGCTTAGTAAATCAAGTTTTGAAATCTTTGAATTGTTACAATTCGAACGGTTTATTGGTCTCAACCGTGTTTCTAAGAAACAGCCCTTGTTCTAGGATCATAGAAGATTTCCTAAAAACCAAATACATTAGTTGTGGAATACTGAAAGGGACGTAGACTAATAAAAAAAACTTGGATTAATATAAATTTGTTTTTGCAAAAATAAATATTTATAACTGAACTTACATGCCCTGTCCCAGCTACTTCTTCAAAACATGTAAAATATTTCACAAGACTTTTGGAGTATAAAAGATTGATTTCTTTGTTTGGGTACTGCCCATACTTTTCAATCATTACCGCCACAATGATGTTAGTTAATTTTCTTCTACTAGCAGTTGTGGGTTGACTTTGTTCTTGATATTCTTTAATCAACTCTCTTCCAAGAGGACTACATGACAATATTTCGTGAATATCCTACAAGCCATCAAAATATTAAAATGTAATATAAAAAATTTAAACTTGTCTACAAAATTTCAAACAAAATTAAGGAAACATTAAAAAAAATATCTTATATTGTTCGAAAGAATAAAAAAGAGAAAATTATTTTAAAGAAATTTTTGGGTTCTTATTTTTAACATATCTATTCCCAATAAAAAGATAATAATTTTTAACTCTTTCTTCGCTAACACTCTACTTTTTTGGGGGAAATTCATCCAAATCCAAAATATCTATAATACTTTCTTTCGATGCTAGTGATATCGTTGATGTAGAGCTTGGATGTAGACAAGTTACAGATATATTTTACTCCCCATAAGTGTTTATTTAATACAGTTCAGATGTAATTAACTCTTTTTGTAGTTAGTTATAATTTAACTACATGATGAACTTGTGCAGGATTATTTTCCTCTGGAATGAGTTACATTTTTGTTAACAACTTAACACGGAGGAAAAAAACAAAATAAAATGCGGAATTTTTCTCATTTTAGTGTTAATTCTAACTCCCTTTTAACTCATCTCTTTTAACTCTAACTACCTTTTCATTAACTCCGTAATATTTTTTTCTGTGTAGTTACTAGACTAGAAAATGTAGTTCCGCCTAAAGGTTTGGAATAGCCTATATCTTATAGTTTTTTTATGTTCAAATGTGGAACACTGGGTGTACTCTGTGTATTTAAAGGTAAATTGAAGTAATGCAGTATGTTGTGCTTAATACGTATTGTATTAAAGGCTGAGAGTTCCAGTTGCTAATAAACTGTCCTATAAATTTATTAGCAACATATTTTTGTTTCAGAGAGGTCTACCCCAAAATAGTTATTAGGTTGCTAATAAAAGTGGAAAGGTTGTACGGGTATCGGACATAAATAAAAACAATTATCTACAGCTGACCATTTTCGGAATAGTTTATTCCTTCATCAGAGCTGCTACATAAAGGAAAATCAGAATACAGTATAAGTGTATATCGTATATGAATAAATAAATATAAATATAAGTATAAGTATAAGTATAATATTGAAAGACATACCTGAGATAATAGTATTAAGTGTTATGGTGAGATAGATAAAAACGGGTCATGATATAAAAAAACAATGTGTTAAAATATAAATAAATAAATAAATAATGTAAAACTAAGTCTATTATATTAGAGATGAAGGAGATTAAAATAAACAATACAACAAATTTAAAAAAAAAAAAATTTTTTTGCTAATAAATAGGCTTATTTGTCTAATACTTTATAGGCAATATGAAGTGCTTAATAAAGTGACATATAACCTGAAACTTCACCAAATTGGTTAATATTTCAATTTTAATTGAAAAACAGTATAATTTTAAAAGTATGTACAAATATGTTCTAAGGAATTTAATAAACTTATTTTCGATTAGCTATCAGCTAAATTATTGCGAAGATCTGACACAATGTCATTAGAGACTTGCATATCTTTAACGATTTCATCGTCTTCAGTAACTATACTTATATTGCTGATATTTAAAGAATTATTATTAGCTTTCTTATGCAATTTCATAATTTTTTAAATATGATTTGAATTAGTCCTATTTTTTGGATCGAGTTTACTAGATCTTGTTACTCGAGACTTATTTATTTGACTCATGACTAAAAATTAAAATAAATAAATAATGATAAATTGACAAGTTGTGTCGAAGCAAATAGTAAAATTGAATGAGATGCAGTAAAACAATAAATAAAAATTAATAAATCCTTAAAAACACACTAATAAATAAAATAGGACGATGTATCAAAATAACAAGGTATTATTATATATATAAATAAATAAATAAATAAATAAAAAAATATATATATAAATCAGAGAAATCAGATCAGTTAAAATAATAATATAATAATCATAATAATAATAATAATAATATATATTTATTTAACTATTTACAAAACATACATACATACATATCCAGAAAAAAAATATTTATAAAATAAATTACAAAACTATTTTACAGAAAAACATTCTCTCTTATATAACTAATACATCCTTTTTTAAATCTACTTAAATTTGTCTCTTGTTTTAAGTTTTCCGATAAACTATTAAATAATTGCAACCCCTTAAAATATAAACAGTTTTGGGCTCCCATCTTTTTTGTTTTTACTATGTTGAAATCGTTTCTATTTCTAAGATTATAATTGCTAATTTCCTTGACACACTTTATGTTAGTAAAGAGGTACTCCGGCACAAGCCCATGTTTGATTTTATAGATGAAAACTAGAGTCAGGAAGTATAATCTTTGCTTGATATCGAGCCAATTGAGAGCGTCTAACATTCTTTTAACACTTGTATATTTATTGACTTTTAAAATTATTCGCATAGCTCTATTCTGTAATTTTTGTATACGCAACATTTGTTTTTTATTACATAGAAATAATATTGTAGCACAGAAATCAATATGCGGAGCTATTATAGTTTTGTATAAATTAACTGCTTGTATATAAGTTAATTTGTTTCTTATGCGTCTCAGAAAGTATAATTTTTTTGCAATTTTTTTGCAAACATAATCAGTGTTTTCTTCCATACTCAGTCTGTCATCTATCACCACACCAAGATATTTTATGTTTTTAGCCCTTTCTATCTTCTCGTTGTTCAAATACAAATCAATATTTGGAATATCTCTCTTTCCTAATGTAATATATTTAGTTTTCTTTACATTTAATTTAAGTCTATTAATTTTCAACCATACGTTTAAATTATCCAAGTCTAACATGATTTTGTTTATTCCGTCATTTATATTGTCTACTGCTAAATATATAAGGGTATCGTCGGCAAAAAGTTGAATTTTTGTGTACTTTATTATTTTACTTATATCGTTTATGTACAGGATGAAGAGTAATGCCCCCAAAATTGTTCCCTGAGGTACGCCTATGTCGACATCAACCATGCTAGATTCTATATGACCTAGCCGTGTTTTTTGCTTTCTGTTATCGAGGTAGCTATTGAACCATTTAAGTGCATTACCTCTTATTCCACATGCCTCTAATTTGACCAATAGCATGCTACGGTTTACAGTTTCAAATGCACGTTTCAAGTCTAAGAATATGGCAATGATTATCTTACTATTATCTATATCCCTTTTCCAGTCGTTTATAATGAAGTTTAGTGCCGTTTCACATGAGTGCTTTTTTCGGTACCCAGATTGTTGATTTATAAGGATCTCACTGTTGGTAATGAATGTGTCGATTTGAGATTTAACACATTTTTCCAAAATTTTTTCATATATGTCCATGATATTAATTGGTCTCATTTCTTCACATTTTATAGTACCAGGTATTTTTTGCACTGGATTCACTACAGATAATTTCATTTCGTCGGGAACTATGCCGTTCCTCAACGAATAATTTATTATTTTTAACAGAATGTCACCTATTATATCAAATACGTCTAATAATATATTTTTATCTACAAAATTATGATCTTTTTTAGTCGGCATGTTATGGATAATATCTAATATTTCATCTTTAGTCACTTCTTTTAGATAAAATTCATTGCAAGGTGTGATATTTTTAATACTATTTACGTAATTCTCTTCAGAGTCAGGAATATCTATACCTTCGCTAAGTTCTTTTATACTATTTACAAAATAGGAATTTAGCTCTTCAACCATTAAACATTCATCAGTTAAAAGTGTACCATTCACGTTTAAACTCTTTATTATATTATTATTTTTACCTTTCAGTAATTCTTTTAATACCTTCCATGTGCCCTTTTGGTCTCCATTGTTTTCTTCAAGTCTTTTCACATACCATTCATTCTTAGATTTTCTCATTTTGTTAACATGCTCATTTCGTATTAATTTATATTGATTCCAATCGGTTTCTAATCCTGTTAATTTAGCGACTTTATAAGCTCTGACTTTTTTGTTTCTTAATTCTTTAAGTTTATGGTTCATCCATCTTTTGATTTTAATGTTTGTGGCTTTCTTGACAAATATGTCCATGTTATTTTTAAGCTCAGTATTAAACTTCATAACCATGTTAGTGTAATCTAGGTTTTGTATCTTTTACCAATCGATTTTACTAATATTTTGTCTGAAATCATCTTTATTATACTTAAACACAAAACTTTGACATGATCTAGTGTCTTTAATTTTTAAATTTATATTTATGCCTAACGTAGCATGATCAGATACCACATAATCATCTAGAAAGTCTATATGGCACATTTCAGCTTTATTAGTAATTACCAGGTCTATTAGTAATTACCAAATCTGATAGTAGTTTAAATAAAATAATTATAATGAAAAAAAGGATAGAATAAAATCTGATAGTCGTTGAAATAAAATAATAATTAAAATGATAAAATAGATAGGTTAAAATCGGCTAGTTGTTGAAATAAAATAATAATTAAAATGATAAAATAGATAGGTTAAAATCGGCTAGTCGTTGAAACAAAATAATAATTAAAATGATAAATTAGATAGGTTAAAATCAGATAGCCGTTGAAATAAAGTAATAAATAAAATATAATTGAGAAATCAGTAAAACCCTTTAATTTATGCAAATGTAGTTGAAGGAAAGAATTCTGAGCGTGTGCGAATATTAATAAAAAGGAAAATAAACAGTAACTATCTTAAATCAATGTTCATTCTATAAAATTGGGCCACACAACACGAATGGTTTCACTGATATTACAAATGAATCTATTAAATTCAAAATTCGCGCACAAAACAAAAAAAATTAAAAAAATAAAATAAAACGAACAGAGAAAACTAGCTGATCATAGAAGTAGCATAATAAAATTATAAAACATAAAATAATAAAATAAAAAAATAAATAATTAAAATCAGTCTGAATAAGTATAAACAAAAATTTAAATAAAAAAATTAAAAAAAGATAGAAATATATGTATAAAAAAATAAAATACAGAAAACATGCATAAATCAAACCTCTGAAATTTGTTCAAAATATAAAAATGCAATACAGTTCTAACAATAAGACAGTGTCTGTTTTCCCCACGAATGTTGTCAAATTTGACCGACATCCTCGCCGGTGTTCCGCTGGGCGTACGTCAACTGGTGCTGGGCGATGCGTTCCAGCCTCTGGTCCCGGTCGGGCTGACCCATGGCCGGCGGCTGGTTGAGTGGTAGCCGGCGTTCCCCCGGCAACGGGAGGTTGTATCCCAGCAAGGCTTCGCTGGGCGTATGTTGCGTGGCCGCGTTCTTCCTCGTCCTGAGGTCCCCGCAGGGGAAGTTCATAATGGCCATAACACCTGGCCATTTGACGAGCTTTCGGGCCTGATGATCCCGCATACCCTCAATCACGCAAGGGAAGTTCATAATGGTCGCATCACCTGACAATATAGAGCTTTTGGGCCTGATGATCCCACGTACCCTGAATCACATATCATTTGGGAGGAGACAGTTCAGAGAAGCCGATTGTAGGAATAGGCTTATCTGTTGTCTCTTTTATCTCCCACTTAAATTCCTACCCACGTGTTTGCCGTGCGTGGAGACCCGTAACGCCGGAGAAGAGGGTCCTGGTCGGTTGAGGGAGACTGCTGCCCGCGGACAGTACGATCCCAACACGCCTTCTTTGGCCTCGGATTCGGTAAAACGGGAGGCTGAGTCTGGTCAGCTCAGTCAATCGGCTGGTGTCACGGTTCATGAATAGAGTGGCTCCACTACTGGATCGTGGATGCCGGGGTAATGCCGTGCCACTAGACAAGTATTCGGGGGTCTGTGGGAGCGGATGCAGCTCGCCCGGTTCCAGAGTTGGCTACTACTGGTTCTCGAGCGGGTCGAGCAGCCCGTGACTACTTCCCCCGATGCTATATCATCCTGACATGTCTGGCGCAATGAGCCGGTTTGCGGCCAACGTCCCCTGTGTGGGGCTCCCTGGTGGGTGGGCATGGCAGGGTGATGAAACTTAGTATACGGGTATGGCGACTACCCGGAGGGATTCAATTTCTTTAATTTCCGCCAAAGTTGAGAGTAAACTCCGTAAAAAATCAAAAAAGCGACTTCATCGTGACGCTTTGTCGTCGGATGAAGGATGTGTTAGGCCTGCTGCGAAGAAGGTAGAAGGTAGACAAAATGTTGACTATTGTGCGCCAGTACCACGATTTCTCGTCGTGAAGGTACAAGAAGAGGGTAAGTCCTTTAAGGAGATGTCCCCCTTCTTTGTTGCCCGAACGTTGAGAGAAACGTGTTCTACTGGGATAAGATCGGTGCGTAAGCTGTCGGATGGAACACTCCTGATAGAAGCAGAAACTGAGGCTTCGTCCATACTACAAAAATGCAAAGCATTTGGTGAGCATGGTGTATCAGTTTTACCACACAAGGCTCTCAATATTTCAAAAGGCGTCATAACTGACCGCGATCTTGCTTACGTTACGGAGGAGGAGTTTGTGCAGGAGATGGCATCGCAAGGTGTCATTGAATGTAGGAAGCTCAAACCCCGTAATGGCAAGCCCGCGATCTCAATGGTAGTATCCTTCGCTGGTACTAGGTGTCCAGCATCGGTAAGGGTGGGGTACAACGTGTGTAACGTTCGCCCCTACTATCCCAACCCGATGCGATGCTACAAGTGCCAGCGTTACGGTCATACTTCCAGTCGTTGTGGCAAACAATCCATATGTGCCAACTGCGGACAGGACCAGCATGAAGTTGAGTCCTGCCCAAATGCGGCACACTGCGTGAATTGCAAAGGTGCACATGCATCAACTTCACGCCACTGCCCAACGTACCTGGAAGAAAAGGCAATTCAGGTCGTCAAGACGCAAGACCGTATATCATATTATGACGCCAAGAAGAAATATAAAGAGAGTGCACCAGTTACATTTGCGAAATCTTTCGCGCAAGTAGCAGCGAAGAAAATGACGAGCGTTCAGACTCAGACGGAGACAGTGTCCCGTCCGACAGTTACAAAATTAGTGACCATTGCGTCAACACAAGTGCAGTCAAGCAATGGAGAGGTGTTGGAATCGGTCCCAGAGACCAAAATTCAGACCCCACAACCCGGGGGGTCGGGTCTGAATAAAACCCCCCAATCAAAAGGAGAACACATACCATCTCTGTTCTCCCCACCACCTAAGGAGAAGTCTCCACAAACTTCTCCAAAAACGAGAAGCGACCAGAGTGTGGTCGCTTCTGCGAAACCCTCATCAGCCACTCCAGTATCGGAGACTGATAAGGGAACTATTGGCTCTCAATGGATACCAGTGAGAGCCAAACCATCAAAAAGGGAGTCCAGTGTGTCCACCAAGGCACCTGGACAAACAAATGAAACCGTGGCCGAGAAAATGGCTGTTGACCCGCAACCTAAGGGTAAACCAAAGATCATTAGGTTGCGGGGTAACTCCCCTAAACAAAAATGACTGGTCCACTAATCCAGTGGAACTGTAACGGTGTATACCAGCGCTACGAAGAACTACGACTGTTACTCTCCAATTTTGCGCCTTCGTGTGTTTGTCTGCAGGAAACAAATTTCACGGAAACCGACACATTCTCTCCTCGAGGATACTCCGTTTTTCGCACGGATTTCCTTACGGGGGCAAGAGCATGTGACGGCGTGGCAATTCTCGTTAGAGACACATTGTACCACGATCCTGTAGACATTGACACTGAGTTGCAGGTCGTAGCAGTTCGTGTTGCACTTCCCCTCCAGGTGACGATTTGTTCTATCTACCTTCCCCCTGGTGTTCGAACTGACATCCGAGATGTCGTGAACATCATCGATCAACTTCCACCACCCTTCATACTACTAGGCGATTTTAACGCCTACAATGTGTGTTGGGGATCGGTGCGGAACGATCGACGGGGACGTCACCTGGAAAATATGTTGAACGAAATGAATTTGAGCTTTCTGAACGACGGCAGACCCACGCACTTTTGTGCAGCAACGGGTACATTTAGTGCTATAGATCTTAGCGTTGTTTCAGGAGCCATCGCTCCGTTGTTCAAATGGGATGTGCATCACGACCTGTGCGGTAGTGATCACTTTCCAATCCTCTTAAAGCCTCTGTTTAATACTGTTACCGAATCCCGCTGGCCACAGTGGGTTCTTCGGAAAGCAGATTGGACCAAGTTTGCGGAATCATTCTCGCATGAGGATATTCCGAGCTTGACCGTAGACGAAGAGGTGAATCTTTTCACGGACTCCATCACAAGCGCGGCTAAAAACAGCATACCGCTGTCATCCACTCAGCCCCGTAGAGTTCCCGTTCCCTGGTGGAACGAGGAATGCGACTTGGCGCTACGTGAAAGGAGACACCTCTTCAATACATTCCGTCGTTGTCCAACAGAGGCAAACATGATAGCCTTCCAACGAGCGAAAGCTCGTGCTAAGAGGATTGTGAAAGAAAGCAAGCGCGAATCATGGCGCAAATACGTATGCACCGTTACAGTTTCCACTCCAGTGGCCAAAGTTTGGGAGAAGGTCCGGAAAATCTCCGGTCTAAATACAGCTACAGCCATTGCTGGTCTATCGGTAAATGGTAACGTAGTTACCTCAGCGGTCGAAATTGCTAACACTTTGGCATCAAATTTTGCGTTCAATTCTAGCTCTGAACATTATCCACCTGAGTTTCTAACTCGTAAAGCAGGCCTCGAATCTATACCTCTAAATTTCTTTTCTAGGAATGACGAGGTATACAACCTGCTTTTCTCTCGTGAAGAGCTAGATAGCGCGATGTCAAAGTGTAAGGATAGCTCTCCTGGTCCAGATGCGATACATTATCGTATGATCCGAAATCTTCCAGAATCATCTAAGTCTAGGCTTTTGAATGTCTATAATAGGATATGGACTGAGGGCAAGTGCCCGACCAAGTGGAAGGAATCTCATATAATTCCTATCCCCAAAGTCGGGAAAGATAAACACTTGCCCTCTAGCTATAGACCAATATCACTGACCAGTTGTCTCTGCAAGCTCATGGAGCGAATGATCAGCAAGCGTCTGATTTGGTTTTTAGAATCAAACGACTTGCTGGCCAACACACAGTGCGGCTTTCGCCGTCACCGCTCAACAGCAGATCATCTGGTCAGACTAGAGACAGCTATCAGGAATGCTTTCGTTGAAAACAAACACCTGGTAGCTGTGTTTTTCGATATTGAGAAAGCCTATGACACTGCATGGATTTTTGGGATTCTCCGTACTCTGCATTCCTGGGGTCTCCGGGGACGCTTGATGTTCTTTATAAAAGACTTCATGTCGAACCGGTGCTTCAGGGTGCGGATCGGAAATACCCTGTCACAAATGTTCGCACTGGACAATGGGGTCCCACAGGGCTCCATACTGAGCGTTACGCTATTTTTGATCGCCATTAACGGTGCAGCTTCATGTATTCGATTACCTGTACAGAGTTCGATATTTGTCGACGACATTGGTATCTTTGTCGCCGGACAAAAGACTAGTACAATCGAACGTCAGCTCCAGCTGACCATCAATCGTCTCGATACATGGGCAACCGAAAATGGCTTCAAATTCTCGACCAGCAAAACTGTGTGTGTCCTTTTTTGTAGGAAAAGGGGTGTCCATCCCAACCCTACACTCACGCTAAATGGAGCACAGTTACCATTTACCGATACTGCCAGATTTCTGGGTCTCGTTTTTGACAGTCGTCTAACTTGGCGGGCACATTTTTTGTCCGTCAAGAAAAAATGCCAAAAGTCGCTCAATTTGTTGCGGGTCCTCAGTCACAAGACATGGGGTGCAGACCGCACTGTCATGTTGCGTTTATATCGTTCTTTAGTGCGCTCTAAGCTGGACTATGGATGTCTAGCTTATGGGTCAGCTAAACACCAAGAGATACGAATTCTTGACACTGTACATCACACTGGGGTTAGATTGGCCACTGGTGCATTTCGCACCAGCCCAATACTAAGCCTGCTGTGTGAAGCAGGCGAACCGTCACTGTACAATCGTCGTAAAATTCTATCTCTGCGATATATGGCCGCACTTAGTGCCAAGCCAGATCATCCCGCGTATGACCCTATTCTACAAAATAGGCATACAGAGATTTATGACAGAAAACCAAGAGCCAATAGGCCTTTTGGTCTGAGGACTTTCGACATTTTGGGCGATATTGATTTTAATATGCCTGAAATGGCAAGTTTCGTTTTGTGTGCTGTTCCACCATGGACGCTACCACGTCCACTTGTGAACCTCACATTAACTAGGTTTGATAAAGATACTACGTTGCCTATCGAATACCAACATGAGTTACAAAGAACACTGGTCCCTAGGTTCGAGGATACTGTCATTTTTACTGACGGATCAAAATCCGGAACCAGGGTTGGGTGTGCGTTCGTTGTTTTGAATCCACGCCAACAGTTTCAGTACCGTCTGCACTCCATAACGAGTGTGTACACTGCTGAGCTGTACGCTATTTTCAAGGCCCTGTGTTTTGTTTCGTCAGAGCAAAGTCGGTCAAGTGTTATCTTGACGGACTCGCTGAGCGCTCTGAACAGTATCCAAGATCCAGATCCAGTGCATCCTCTTGTACTAAAGATCCGGTTGCTACTCTACAATCTGAATGCTCAGAATGTGAGGGTAGAGCTGTTTTGGATACCGGGACATGTTGGTATTAAAGGCAACGAAGCGGCAGATGCAGCTGCAAAAGCCGCCTCTCACAGACCTATGATTGATGTGAGTTTCGTTTTTCCAGATGACGCAAAGAGTCATCTGAAACATCTGGTTTTAGACATGTGGCAACATGAGTGGAGCCGCACACAGAACGTTAAGTTACGACAGATTAAGGGAGACGTTAAACCATGGGGTTCTTCCTGCAGGATTAACCGCAGGGAGGAAACCGCCATCACACGCCTCCGTATAGGTCACTGTTGGTGGACCCATGGACACCTCCTTCGAGGTGAAGAGTCCCCTATCTGTGAGACGTGTAACACAGATTTGTCTGTGTTACACTTTTTAACTGAGTGTGTACAGTTCGAGGATGTCAGGGAGAGGTTAGGCCTGTGCTATGACCTGTCAGTTGCTTTAGGTGACGACAGGGTACTCATGGACAGGCTGATACTCTTCCTGAGAGAATCGAACTTATTGTTTTATGTGTGAAGTCTTGCACCTTATTTTAATGTGTTTCTAGTTATTGACTGTGATATTCGATGGTAATTGGCCCCTTTACAGCCTCTTACCATCACCCTGAGTCTGTTCATATTTTCGAACAGACTTTTTATATTATTTATTTGTGTTTGTCAGTGCAAGATTTCTTTTATTGAGTATTTTTTAATGATTTTATCTATTTATTTATTGTCGAATATATTGTTTTTATTATTTGGTCTAGTCATTTAAATGGGCTGCGTTAGGCGCAAATAGCCTTTGTTGCTGTGCGCCAAAAATTTTAACTAACTAACTAACCTCGTCCTGAGGTCCCTCAGGATGGCGGGCAGGTGTTGGGCCCAGGTCGTGTACGGTTGTTTCTGGAGTCAGATGCGGAGTCCCTTCTTGATCTCCTAGTTCCGCGTCTCGACTGGATTGGCCCGGGCATGGTATATGCCCGTCTTGAAATGGGCGCCCCAATGACGGCACGCACGTCGCAATCTCCCGCTAGAGAATTGCGGACCGTTGTCGGAGAGGACGATGTTCGGGTATCCGTACAGGCTGAACACTTCCTCTTCCAGGGCCTTCACGATGACTCCTACTCTGGGCACCTCAATGGTGAAGGCTTCCACCCATTTGGTAAACGTGTCGGTTACCACCAGGATATGAGTCTTCCCTACTCCTGTCCTAGGATATGGGCCCATGAGGTCGACCGACACGGAGTCCCATGGTGCAGACGGCAGTCTGGGCTGAAGTGGCGCTGTGCGTCGCGGCGCACCCGGTTTGGTAGCGGCGCAGGGAAGGCATCCTTCTACATACTGGCGGATCTCCCCGTTCATCAGCAGCCAGTAGTAGCGGGTTTGAACGGCCCGCATTGTGTCCTCACGGCCAGGATGTTCTGCTGCGTCGTGCAGGGCGTGCAGTACTGGGCGAACAGACAGCCATCCTCAACGACCATGTTTGCATTGATGGTCTGGTAATCCGTATCGTCTGGGTCTCGCATCCTGACGATGATCCGTTGGGTCAGGGGGTCCGTCTGCTGAAGGCGCGCTATCTGGTCTGGCAGTGGTTCCCATAGGATGGCGTTGATTTCGCCCGGCTCTGGAGGCAGCAGGCGCAGATGGTCGTCCTCCTGCTCGGCTGGGCCGCTGTCATCGGGGTCCCGGGATAGTGCGTCCGCCAGCTCGTTGTCTCGTCCGGGTCAGTGTTCGATAACGAAGTCGAACTCCTGCAGAAGGAGCGCCCACCGCAGGAGATTTGCCTTCGTATCCTTGAACCGCTGCAGCCATGTTAGCGCTTTGGAATCGGGAAACCGTGCCGGTTGTTGCCCATGTCCACGGGTCTGCGGGGCTGCTGGGCTGCCGACCAGTACACGGTGTGGCGCTGACCCGCTCCGAAGTGCATGCACTCTCGGTCCAAGTCGATGGTGGCGTGGTGTTTCTTCAGCCAGGGGTATCCCAGGATACTCACGTGGATAATCGCTTGGTTCTGTTCCTCCATCGTTTCGCGGAGCTCCTCGAAGGTCTGGAACGTACGACCGATCAGAGACATCTGCCGGTACGTGCTGCATCTTGCAGGAGACAAAGTCACTGCCTGACTCTGTCCTGCCCTGCTTCGTGGAGAAGATGGCGTGTTGTAACTCCTCCATAATTGCGACCCCATCGAAACGTTTGAGCAGCTTATTTTTGACCTGCGCGAACATGGGACGGGTGTTTGCGAGAGGTGCAAACCCTTCGTCAGCCTTGCCGGTCAGCTGCTGCCTCGCGAGGTCCACCTGGTCCTCGTCCTCCAGTTCGAGGTGCTCGGTGGCTTTCTCCAGCTTCCGAAGAAAGTACGCTGAATCTTCAATGAGGTCCCCCGAGTACGTCGGGGATGTAATTTTTGGGCGCTAGCGGGAAATTAGGGTCTGACACTCCCGCAGTGTCTCTATCATCTGCTGGAACTCACTCTTCTCCTCGGCGGAAGTAGAGGGAGGTGGTTGAGATGATCTCCGGCTGCTCTTCCTCGGCATTGCTGGGCCTTGGATGTAGATTCTTGGTGCTTCCTAGCACTAAGCCCCACGCTGCGGGCGCCAAATTGATAAGAGCGGCGAACGGCTCTTCAATGAACTCGAGCGCGGCGACCTCTTGGATAGGCGCTCGCTTGGAAAATGTATCGTAAACAACGCTCGGCGAGGTGACCTCCCGGATG
This sequence comes from Liopterus haemorrhoidalis, assembly GCA_963971575.1. NCBI lineage: Eukaryota > Metazoa > Arthropoda > Insecta > Coleoptera > Dytiscidae > Liopterus > Liopterus haemorrhoidalis. The sequence goes on from OZ020613.1 coordinate 50,214,737, forward strand.
GGTGACCGCTTGAGATATGTAGCGTTGAGCAACGCTCGGCGCGGCGACCTCCTGGATGGGTGACCGCTGGGTGACGCGGTGAGTGCACTTCGGTGTTGGATTGGTGACGGGAAGGATAGGTGATAACAAGGATGGTTGACAATGAGGACAATGTCCGGTACGAAGCAGCCACCTTATATACCCTGCAGACCTCCCCCCACTCCCAGAATTAGAGTGGGGGTTGGCGACCGAATCACCCCCGCATCAGGCATTGCCAGACAAAGGGGCTGGTAATGTCGTGCGCTGATTGGTTGTCTATTGATACCAACTGCAAAAATAAAATGTACATAACTACAGAAACATCCGCGGTTAATATGAAAATTAGAGTGAATATATGTTATGAATAAATGATGCTTGCTATTGCTACCAAACAGATTTGATTTTGTTCATGTTATTCTCCGGATAACTTATACGAACTTTAGCTCGTACTTTAAAGAGCGACCCTAAACATTTATATAAAAAAAACTTTCTTTCTGAGTTCTATCACTTCTTTTAAAAATTCCATGTTTTTAAGTAATGCCCATGATTTCCTAGTAGGCGCAGATATTCGCAATGATTCAGATTTGTTTTATTATAATAAAATTCCAAGCTGATAATATTTTAATGTGGGTACTCACCACTTAAATTTACTTTTTCTCCTATTTGTTGCCGAATGAGATCTTTGATTGCTGTATTTTTATAATCCTTGTGTTTTTTGTTATATTAGGTTGTCCCATAAGTTTCTTTCGTTTTAATAATAAGAAAAAAATAAACAATAATTTGTGTTACATAAAAATTTATTAAATTATATAAGATATATTCTGATCTAATACCTTTCTCTATCTTTCCGGAAGCTTCATAATGCCATCTTCCCAAAATTTCCGAGGTTTGTTGGCAAAATATTGATCAAGGTACATTTTTAAATAATTTTTTGAATTAAATTTTTTACCACGTAGAGATTATTCAATAAAAGAAATAAATAATAATCGGAAAGGGCAATGTCCGGAGAGTATGGAGGATGAGGTAAAACATCCCAGTCAAATGATAATAATTTAAGACGAGTAAAGACACATGGGGCCTGGCATTATCGTGATGAAAAACAACGCCTCATCTGTTCACTAATTCTGGCCGTTTTCTGGCAGTTAGATCCTTTAGATTGTCTAGTTGCCAACAGTGTTTCATCGAATTGATCGTTTCACCTTGCTGAAGTAGCTCATAATAAACTACCCCCTTCAAATCCCACCAAATGCATAGCAAAACTTTAGGCACTAGGATTCCTTCATCGGTAAGGGTGGGGTATAACGTTTGCAACGTTCGGCCCTACTATCCCGAAAAATATTTCCTTGAATGTTATCCTCATTGTTTAGGGTTATATTATCATTGTCGTTATCAAGATCTTCATCTGTAGAAAATAAGAGTTAGTAACATTCAGTTAAGATGTTTAATATATGTCTAAATACCTTCTGAATTATTACATATATAGTCGTCAACTGCTACATTATGTAGAATTGCTATAGCAATAATGCTTGCTTAACTGTATTGAGATCTATCAAAAAAGTATTAAATGCTGCACGAAATTTCATTTTCAGTCTTCCAAACAATTTTTCTACAACTCCTCTTGTTTTTATATGAGCTCGGTTATATCTGCTTTCTGCTCCAGGTCGAGGATTGAGTAGAGGTGTAAGAACATGATGAGTACAAGCATACCCATTGTCACCCAAAAGAATTCCATTTATTTCTCCATTCTAAAATAAAACAATAAAAAAAAAGTCAACTCATCTCTTTAATAAAAATTGTATAGTAAATATTTACCTCGAATTTGTTTTAAATGTTGCTTTCATTCCAAATTCTTGGATCGTGCGTACTACCCCTCCACCGAGCAACAATATCGGTTATTTTACAGTTTGCATCACAAATAACATGTAAAAAAATATAATAAATTATCTTATTGTCATACATTTTGGAAATAAATTTACCTGTACATTTAATTAATGGAAACCTTTACGACATACATATGCATAAGGTCCACCTGGGTTTTTGATTTTTATGTGCGTCCCATCAATGGCACCAACTATATTAGGCATTTGAGCAATGTCATAAAATTTTCTTTTTATAGTTTCTAGTTCTGCAGGAAATAGTAAATTGTGGCCGTTTTCTGGCTAAGGCAAAACTAACACTATTTATAATTCGCGAGACAGTTGGTCTGCTGACTCCATGTAAATCAGCTACAATAAGCATGGTTATGTTAAAAGAATTCTAAATAAAAACATAATGGTAACTAATTATTCATGTTATTAACTACTTACCTATATCTTGTTGATATGAACCTTTCGCAAAATAACGTAAAGCAATACATATTTGGAGTTCAGTAGAAATACTTCCACCTTTTGAGGATACCGGTTTTATATCGTCATGTAAGATTTCAATTAATGTTCGAACTCTGTCTTTTGAAAATCTATAATTTTTTTTGAAATCTTCTTCACTTAATATTTCTAATACATTTTTTCTTTTACTATAATTATTTTCTGGGCAATTGTGCCCGTAATTCACGAATTTCACGAACATCACGCAAATCTCTCATATACATGATAAAAGTCAATCAGTATTATGAACACAATTGCTATTTTAATGTATTTAATACAGCCTCTCCGCACTTCTAAATCTGTACTACTAAATTACAATTTACTAAGCACTACTAACAATAATTCTGTATTGTGAACACCCATTTTTAGTAACGCTTAGTATACTTGTCTTAGTAGTGCTACTAAGATTTAGTAAAACATTATGAACATGGCCCATTGTCTTTAAAATCCTTTACACGACCGTTGGTTTGTCTTTTATATCTATATACTTTTTTTTTTATACACAATCCTTATCTATCATTACTTATATTTATAATAAAATTATGTAAGATTATGTACAAATTGTAAAAGAAAAAAAAAATGTAGAAAATTAAAATAAAAGATTATATTATTATTATTATTCATTATCATATACATAATCAGATTCTTCATCAGATTCACCTGTATTAACAGTAAATGCTAGTGAATCATAAGCATCATCTAAAAGGTGTGCTTTTTCAATATAAGTTTGAGCGATCTTGTCTGCGTGGTCACACACCGAGGCCCATTCTGTTTGACTAACATTACTAAATTTTTCTATCGTTAGTGCTTTCACATCCTCCATTTTAAATGTAACATTTCGTTGAGCAACCCAGTTTTTGACAGTAGCCCATATTTTTTCTATCGGGTTTAGTTCAGGGTGGTAAGAAGATAATCTAAGAACACTATGGTTATGACGATTTATAATGGTGTCCAATATATATTTTTTCTTAGGATTTTAATGTCTTTTTATTATTTCGTAAAGTTCAGGCTTTGTCATCCTGGAACTATGAGGAATATTTCTTTCGGTAAGGCAAGAAACCATATCCTTCTTAAGTGTTGCATTATGATAAGCTGCGTTATCAATAACCAAGACAGACCGAGGTGGAAGATTTGGTATTAATTGAGTTTGAACCCATTGTAAAAAATTTTTTGAATTCATATCATCATGGTAGTCTCCTGATTTTGCTCCGGAAGGAAACATTAATAATGCATTGGGTACAAATCCAGCTGCACCCCCAGCATGAACAATTATCAATCTTTTACCCTTCGATATGGTTTTTTTTAAACCGAAGTTACTGTCATCGGACCATTCATAAGGTGTTGTATGTGTACTTTGAATGTAGGTTTCGTCAGTGTAAATAATGGGTCGACCTTCTTGTTTATATTCCATTAATTTATTTAAATAAACAATACGCTTGTATTGCACATCATGGGATTCCATTAATATTCGTCGTTTATCAGAACTCTTTCTCCATTTGAACCCTATTTTTTTCATAACAGTTCTTAATGTAATAACACCATCTTCAAATAATGCACCACTTTCTTTTAATTTGTTGTAGATGGTTCTCAGAGTTATTCTCCTCTTTTCAATAATGCAAAAATCGTGAATTATAGAATGAATGGTTTTTAGTTCACCATAACGTAAATCACTTTTCGTAGAACTGCGCTTTCTTCGGGGAAGAGAATGAAGATTTCTTACCGGAATCAACTTGCTTCTTTTCTTTTATAATTCTTTTATAAGTAGCTTCTGATATTTTAGTAGCTGCAAGCAGTCTTTCCTTAAAATTTGAAAGCGGGATGGTCGGAGAACCATTTTCAGCTTCACCTCGCATGAAGTCTAATTCGTTGGCTATAATTTCACGAGCCTGGCTGTGAATCACCTTTCCCTTCTTACCAAAAGTTTTGGATGGTTCGCTTTCCATGTTCCGTAAAACAATAACTAACTATAATGTAACAAAAAACGAAAAAATTAGATTGTGTTTATATAACCGAACTTTTTAATCTAAATTTTATTTAGTATAGAAACTATATTTACCTTAAAGATTAATCAATTAGTAAACAGTAATAACTTTTCTTAAAAGCTATTTCTAATACAACAGCTAAAAACTTCTGAATTATAAGAAATTATCACACACTAACAAATGTCATACAACAGCGTTAGACGTACGTCTATGATGCGTCTATGAAACAGAATATCACTTAAATACACCCTTCCAATATGCAGTTGGACTCGTCCGGACGAATTTTGGTTTACTGCGCAAGGCAATAGACTGGCTCTTTACATTTTGAATTCACTTTAACGCTTCCTTATCTAACTGACGAATTCCTCTCGTTTCCTGTTTAGGTGTGAGAAGCGAAGACAATCATCTGATCACAACCGTCAGTTACGTTCGGAGCGCGTAACGTTTTTTAAAAAAAAATACACTGTTGGTTTTATTTAACTTTTAAAATTAAGGACAGAATTTCCGAACAGCACCTCTTACAATATTTGAGAGTGACAGCTCGTCGATGAACTCGGTGAAACTCTATGCATAAGTAGGGTGACCAGATTTCAGTGAAGGGAAACCGGGACACAGGAAAAAAAAGAAGGTCTTTCTTTCCTCCCAGATCTAAGTGAAGAGCAAAAAAAAACAGGTCCTCACCTCCCAAATTCAAAGTGAAGAACAAAAAAAAAAAAAGTCCTCACCTCCCCAAATTCAAAGTGAAGAGCAAAAAAAAAGGTCCTCACCTCTCCAAATTCAAAGCGAAGAGAAAAAAAAAAAAAAGGTCCTCACCTCTCAGATTCCACGTGACGAGCAAAGAGATTCAAAAACCGGGACGGATGGTCACCCTATGCATAAGTCATGTTGCATAGGGTTTTTATACAGGTTTTATGCTGAATTAACAATATAATACAATAAGCATCTTTGTTATGTGGATGACGACATGTTAACAGTAAAACTCCTTAATTAGCAATTTTGTTACAGATAAAGTTCTAATATTAAATTATCATATTTTGTATTACAATGTATAAATGAATCGACACCTTTGTTAGTGTGACCATTACTCCTCCTCATTTAGAATGAAATTTCGGGGTCTAACGGAATTTCAGTTAATTCACTTCTTTCTACGGTGAATTTACGTTTCCTTTTATAAAAATATTTAACTGATAGGTAAACTATCCAAACTGCTAAAATTTTTATTGTCCAGTAATTAATTTTATTTTGAAATTCTATTTTCTTTTCTGAAAGTTTTCTTTTACAATTTTAATTTTGTTTTGCAAGTATTTAGTTTCATCTAAATTTATTGCATCTAATTTTAATGGTTCTAACTCAATAATATTATTAATATTTTTATCATATTTTTCAAATTGCATTTTTGGCAATATTACATCTACATATTTTCTTTTGTTATTTTTGTAAGTTTTAATTCCAATATTATTTATGATGAATTTACAATTTTGAGTTATTTCTAATAAAAATGTTCCTTTTAATGGAATAGTATTTTGATCTTTTTCACAAATTTGTTTTACTAAAATTTCTGTAGGTATTATAATCAAAAATTTGTTAACATCTACTTTTTGGATTTTAACGTTACTAATTTATACGGGTACCATATTACAATTATTAATATCTTTAACATGTTTTAACATTTGGATTTCACATGGTAAATTATTATTTTCACTAGAGATTTTGACAGCATGGTCATAAAAACACAGAAACTCCTGTTGTAGAATTTCTTTACAATTTTGATATGATATCACATAGTTGTTGTCACTCAGTATGAGGTGTTTTTGTTTTGGTACAATCATTTTATAGGAATTATTAAATTGAATTGGAAGAGGATATAAATTATTATTATTATTATTACAAAAAGTAGAGCAGAAGCCATAGGCTTGTTATGCTCAAAGAAAAACATTTACCTAATTATACTTACAAACTAGAAAATAATATATAATACAATTATTTACAAAATTATGAGACATATAACATTATACTATAAATAATATTTAAAATAATCGAAAGAACAAAATAAACAAGAGAATAATTAATCAAAACAACAAAATAATCAAAAAAACAAAATAATCAAAAGAACAAAATAATAAAAAAAAAATTTTAAAGTTGCGATTTGTATAAAAATGTATAATTAGATGACTACAAAAATCTTTGGCAAAATAAAAACTATTTTAGTAATACAAATTAATCATTACAGTATGATATCTAGAATCTATGAAAACTAGATGTTTTGTAGCAAATCTGTTTATGATTTCAGAAACATTTAGGTCAATATCTCTATGAATATTGAGTAATGCTAACCCTACCAATCTTTCTTTAGTCATAGTTGCCCGCAACCAGGTCTTCAATCTTTTTAAGGACGAGAAACTCCTTTCTGCTGAAGCAATACTTATTGGCAGGGTCACCAAAATCTGAAGACATTTTTTTATTGTGGGAAATATATCCCCATCACAATCTCTGTATGAAGATAGACCATCTTTTGATACTTTTTCTGAACTTTTTATTGTTGATAACCACAACTCACTTTCAGTTTTTAATTTTAAGTATAAAAAGTCTTTTGAATCATCACTGAATTTTTGTATATATTCATGTATTCTTTTGACTGAATTTTCTGAAGGTTCTATAATTTCATGTGGAGTTTTCGTAATGATGATGGATGGTACAAACAAGTTAAGTTCATAAAGATTTAGAGTATCTTCATTAAAACGAAATAGAAAATCCTCGGTCACATTTTCGAAAATAGGGTTGTATACTGTAATTCTATAGTAGTCTTCTGCATTGTTCACTTCAATATTTTGCCTATTTACCTGTTTTTGAGTTAGTCGTGGTAGGGACATGTCAATGCTTAGTTTTTCATGAATTTCTGAAATGTCTTTGTTAAGATTTTTAAAATACTGTTCGGAATTTACTTGTTTCTCTTTTAAAACTCTTAGTATATTCTGAATACAATTGGAAGCATACTGTTTGTCTATTGATTTTGTTTGCAAAATTTTACTTAATTAATAGTTAGAGCTAATATATCACATAAACAGCAAAGAGCAACAATAAAATTTGTTGACATTATGGCATGTTTTAGACAATCCGCTTTTGAGGACATTTCTCGATCTCTCCATTTGGACATTGTATTTAATAATTGTACAATATTTTTTAAAATTTGATTTGAAGAGTAGTACAGATTTGTGTCTCTCAACCCATCTTGTTTCACAAAGGCATTTAAGCTGGCCCTGGATTTTTATTTTTAAAACAATATTTCTTTTGGCTGATGCTCTAAAAAATCCAACCACTTCTTTGATTGTTCCAATCGCATTTCGAACCCCTTGTATATTTGAACTCTTTGAAATTGAAAGATTCAATGAATGGCTACTGCGTGGGCATTTTACAGCATTTCGTAATACTTTCTGAAGTTCAACAATTGCACCTTTATGTTCTCCTATCATTAAGTTGCACGTATCTTGCCAATTCCAACACAGTAATCTACATTTAAATTGTATTTTCTTAGGAAGTTCAAAACAGTTTCGGCTAATATTTTTCCTGTTATGACTGGTTCCATTGTAATATCATCATAATTATCTTTGTGACAGTCAATAAATCCAAGAAAATCTTCAAATACATTGTTTTCATATACATAGCGGATAATCAGAGACATTTGGGATTTACGACTAATATCAGTTGTTTCGTCAAACACAAAACTATAAAAAATGCTTTTTTTTACTTTAAGTAATATGTTTTCGAGAATTTCTTCTCCGCAGCATTCAATTATCTGATTCTGAGTTACACTGCTTATATAGGTGGCATTAGCACTAGCATTTTCCATGTGTTTTTTTAGGACAGTATCGCCACTAGCTACTCGAAGAAGCTCTCTGAAATTTCCTTCATTATTCACAATTGAATGGTTATTTTCGTCATCGCTAGAAATTTCTTCTAAATTTAATTTGCCACTGTCCCGATTGCCTCTCAAAGGGATATTTTGTCGCCCAAGAAAAATTATTGACTCAATAATTGGTGTTAATCTTTGTCTGTTTTCTAGTACCGGTTTCTTTCTATTACTGTCCAACGTGTTCCTAATATCTGATGTAAGATTTTCGTAAATCCTAATAAAGTTGACTGCATTCTGTAAAGCTTCTTTGTGATATTTATTCTGGTTATGTACAACTAAATCACCATCCTTGCCATAGATTTTCGAATATTTATTTAATGGGGTTTTAACCAATTTATTTAATGATGTTTCTTTATGAATTCCACCAAATTTTGAAAAAATTACACAGTATTTACAAAACAGTCCTTGCATTTTTTTAGAATATGTAAACCAGTTAAAAGTTTCAAAATGTTCTTTTGATAAATAACATTAAACTTCCCTATTGTTTTTCATATGAACTGAGTAGGGATAGGTAAATGCTTCATTACAATCAGGGACTATAGCATATTTCAAAATGTTATAGTTCTCAAGATCAGAAATATTTCCATTGCAATTTACATAGGAAGCAACATCTACAGATTTATTTTTTCCAGTAACAGTACCTGCAGTATCATCACTTACATCTAAATTATAGGTATCTTCTAGCACAGGCAGTGACCTTGACGTCAACTCATTATTTTTATTACTATTGCTGTCGTCAGTCGTTGTACTTGGTCCAGCTTCATTTAATGTATCTATAATAGACTTTGAAGCCGTTTCCACTGGCTTGCTTTGTTTTGAAAAAAAGTATTCAAGTGTTTTTGACTGCTTGCGTTTACTCATATTTTTAAATGTTGTGGCGTCCGCACCGTTCTGGTTCGAAAGAGAAAGGTGCTGGACGTCAACATGGGCAACTACAAAGATTCGTGTGACCCCCCCGCACGTGACTGGAATTAAAGAACTGTACAGGAGGCGTAAGGTGGCTAGACGCACCGAAAGACCTCAGACAAATGAGAGAGCTGGCTAAAAACAGGCGAGTTACTCCAGTGCAGATCGCGAACACAAAAAGGGAGACAGGTAGGTAGAGACGTACTTTACTTTAAGGGGTTTCTCTCGAAGACTTACACAAGTTGGAATTGGTTCACCCTTGGAACATATAGGTTGAAACGACCACCAACCTCTCCTCTTGAGTCCCTAAACAAACGAGGAACCTACGGGCTGCACTTGAGTAACCGGAGAATTTATTGATAAAATTTCTACAATTTTAAAGGTGCGAAATGTAGTCGAAGCACACATAATTTTCTTGACGTAGATAGTTTCTCCCCGACACAACCAAATTACATTGGGGTGAGAAACTTAAGACACAAAAATTATCCTCAATTGTATAAGAGGTTATAAATTTATAGTATACAAAAATATGCACTAAACTGGTACATGTGAGCGAACCAACAGTTTGTATATGACAAAAAATATATAAATAGTTAATACTGAACAATTAAACTCTAAGAAAACAAGAAATATGCTAATATATACAAACTGTTGACTAGCTATGGCCAAACTGGCATGCATAACAATTAAGTTAACACCCAATTGCAAATGCAATAATGGGCAGGTTAACTAAATGTAAAACAATAGTAAAAAATTTTCTAAATGAAAATCATAAAGAAGTACGCCACTGGTGTTGTCCGAAACACGATGTGGGTAAAACAACTAGTCTCGAACGACTAGAAATATAAAATTAATAATAATTAATAAATAATCGTAGCAAATGATTAATAAATAATAATTATTTAAACAATTAATATATTTGAATTTAAAATGCATTTACAACATTAAATACATTAAAAAGATGCCGTAAAAAACGGGCCATCTGCTACAGTGTATCAGATACACACATACACACACAAATTTAGGGGTTGTAAGCTCCTAAATAGCCAAAAATAAACTATCCTCTCGACAATATGAGGCGAATGTGATAACGAATGACAATTGCCCGCGCATAATGACGTGTTCCGCATGGTCACTGATGTTTAACAGCAGTACTTAAAATTTATGTTACAGCGCTGAACCCTCCCGTTGCCATGGTAGTCAAAATGACACATTTCAAATCAATTATTATGAGCATTTATTTTATTTTACTATCTTAAACTCATTCATTTATAATTAAAAATTTACTTAAAACCTTTTAAATTCAACGGAAAGTAATAAAATATTGGTCAAGCGACTGGCTTATGTAGTACTGCCCCTCTGCTTTCTGCATCGAGATAACTAATGCCATAGAACACGCTGCAATGCTATGTTGATTTTGAACCATAGAGAAGGAAAGAATAGAGTTCGCAATGCTGCATAAAATATGGCAACACGGCGACTACAGAGACTCCGTGGGACGAGGGGTCGAGTTACTGATAGAATGGCGGGTTATTTAAATTGCAATATTCCCATGGGGTATTATAAAAGAATACTAAAATTATATATAAAACACCAAAATAAACATTTTTTTGGTATTACTAAAAATAATTTATCGTTATTATGATTATAACAATAAAAAATTATATTAGTAAGACCAAAATAGTAATTTACTTTGATGTTTAATATAATTTTAACAAATTCTGTAAATTTGAGTACATTTTAGGAGAAATGAAACAAAATATTATTTTACTTATACTTATTTTATTATCATTATTTAAAAAGTATAAACAACATTTTATTTTAATAATGAATACATATATACAGGCTATTCCAAACGATTAGGCGGAACTAACTGGAATTTTTATTTTTGTAAGCTGTCATTAGCTATTTTATATATATTGAAGTTTGCTTTTCCTGAACAAAATGATCAAAAGCTTCAATCAATCGGTAAAAATTACTAGATTTGAAAATCTAGTTCCGCCTAATCATTTGGAATACACTTTAACAAAAATTAATAACCTAATGCTTATTATCTGTCTCATTTTATAATATGTAACTAACAGGAAAAGTTCATTTTTACTTGCCCGACCTTAATATATAAGGGGCAAGTATTGTAATCGCGAAAATTTTCGATGTCGAGATTTTGACTGATGATCACGTTTCATGGTCCAGGGAATCCAAAAAACCTATTTTCGAAGTGCCGTCCATATGTGTGTGTGTCTGTGTGTATACACGATAACTCAAAAACTTAAAGAGTTCGTTCTGGTACTAAAAAATTCTCCTAATAATTGGGAAGAACCCTATTGTTTTTTATTAAAATCCGAAACCGGAAACGGAAGTTATTAAACATTAAAATTTTAAAAAAATCGTAACTAGTAAACCAAGCCTTGGACAAAAAATTGTATAGGACATAATTTGATGTATTTTCAAGATTTACCTAAATCTTTTTTTAAATTAAAAAAAAATATATAATTTTTTTTTTTTTTATTATTATTATTTTTTTTTTGGGAGGGCAAGTCTAGCGGAGGTCTTCCTTCGCCACTGGTTTATGTTGTGTATTGAAAATACATTTATAATATTATCATAGTATTGTTTTACACGGATACGACAAAGTCTGTTTACACCACAACAGTTACCAAAGTAACTAGATCTAGTTTCGTATTACAAATTGAGACGGATTATACAAGGATACCAATAATCAAAACGAACATTTTTTTATTTTCCCTACTAATGTAAAACAAAGAAATTATGGTTGGATGCCATTAATGCAAAGTTAGCAAAAATAAGATGTAAAAAATGATACATTTGCCTATGTGAGGACGATTGTAGTAAAAATCTTTTTTTAATTGCTTTTATGGCAAGATCTTTAAAATAAAGCAAATGCTGTGCTAACAATTTTCAGTACTGCAAAAGAAAAAATAAGAATATTAGAAAACAAATTAATACGTCCGGCAAACTTAGCACGGCATAGTCTTCAAATATCCTTGACAATGCAGCAGTTCCACAAGCTCAACAGAAACTATACCATTCACTACAAATATTTCGGAATCAATTCGCAATAAATCAGGAACAAAGAAAAAAAAAATTGTAAATTCTATTTGCATTAGGAAAAAGATTTAACTCCACGAAAAAAAATCATAATAATAATATTCGGACAAACGTTATAAGATTTGTAAATTAAAAAAAGGTCTCTTCAACGCAACAAATAAATTAAAAACGTATAATAAATTCTCCAGCCGTAAAGAATTTATAAATTTGGAAAGCACAATAGATTCTGAAAAGGTTAAGTTGTTAAAAGCACAATTTACAAATGCAAAATTTGAAAGACCAATTTATGGTGCGATTATGGTCCAACATGTAAATCTTACAGAATTTAAGGCTAAATGAATCTTTAACTTCGAGTGTTAAATTATTTAAAATTTTGCTATTATGGTCAACTAAATTTAAATATTTCGGCTACAGAATTGTGACCTTGTTAGAGGCTAGCCAAGTAACGTTCAACTGAGCATTGTCTGTCTTTGTCTGTGCGCATTGAATAAAGAGAGAAAGCAATAGTAAAAACATGTTAATTTAGTGTTTTTAGTGCTGGCTGTCAGAACATATAACTTGATATAACCCAAAAATTAAAATCTTTATTTATTGAAAAAAAAACAAAAAAATACATAGCAAAATGAATTCAAAGTACATGATTTATTAAACCATGTTTACAATATTTACCCAAAAATAATAAATAGTAAAAGTATAATTTTAAGATAAAAATGTATGTTGATAGGAAATTTTCATACAAAATAACACACATGGCTTAAGCGATTCGTAATGAGCCTTTTGCTTAAACTACTCTGGCTCATGCAATTAAAAATGGAGTTCCCCACAGCTTTTTGGTCAGAACCAGTTGCCAAAAAGTTGATAGTTCCTAACACTTTGAGATATAGTGGAAATTCGTCTTGCCTTGCAGGTTGTCCATTATGTAATGGTTGCAAAATTTCGTAGAAAATAATTTCATTTGACAGCTGAAAAAAAATCTAAAATTCTCATTAACCATTTCAAATGAATTTTCTGTGTCTCTTATAAATCTTCGTTCTATGCGAAGATTGTTCCTAAAAATAAAAAGTACATATTTTCGATAATTTATAATGTTTATAAATGTATCTTTTATTACTTGTTGTCATCTTCCTCGGCAATTAAATGAAATAAAACATGGATCAATTGCATTTTCTTGTAATTAAAAATGTTTAACTTTTAATACAATTTCGGGAAACGTCACAATATGATCCAGTGTAAAACACAACCTCAAATTTAGCGCTATGGAGAGATATATCTCGCTGTAGCTTAAAGAAAAATTTAAGGATTTATTTAACGTTAAATGGTGACCGTAATTGCACTTCACGCTAAAGCCTGTGACCTTCACATTTAAAGAGCTTAAATATTTAACTGAAATGACCATAATCGCACCATTAGTCTTCAAGAAAAAAAAGCATTTGTTTAGCTGCTTTTCAAGGGGGTCCAAGATACTACAATGTTTTATCAAAAATCTTGAAATTTCCTTTAAGAACAACTTTACAAAGATATTTAAATAGAATTCCCTTTGTACCTGGATTAAATAATCATTTATTTGCCGTTTTAAAGAAAAGAGTTAAAAAAATTGGGCTCCACGACCGAATTTGTTCGTTAATTTTTGATGAAATGTCAATTTGGACAAATGTAACATATGTCAAAATAAAGGCAATATTACCGGTTATGTTGATTTCGGATTTTAGTGTAAAAAAAAATATTCAATTGTAACAGTTTCTATGATTCAAGGTGTAAGAAAAAAAAAAAAAAAAAAAAAAACGAAGCAGCCAATTTGTTATTTATTATTTAACGAAGGATTGCATTACAACATTTGATCTAAAACATTTATAAATAGAATTAGTTTTAAAATTACAAGAATGTGGTTTGACTATAACATGTACAGTATGTGATCAAAAATGACCGAATATAGCTTGCAATAATTTACCCGTTATAAGATGTTCCCATCTTAAAAAATACGAGAAATGCTGTGTGTAATAATATCAGATTTGAAGAAAATAAAGTAACGAAATCTGAATACGTTAAAAGATGTTGAAACAATGATTCTACCCAAACTGTGAATGTTGCACGGAATAAATATTATTTTATTAAATTAGAAAAAAAAGCCCACAAAATGTCAATAGCTGAATTTATTAATGATATCGAAGTATCTTTTTGACGCACTAAATGCAAGAACAAAATCTTATGAACGAGGAAAGCAATATAAAAGTGATTACTGAAATGTTCTGGATATGTAAAATCTTGGTACGAAATGTTAAATAAATAGACTCGTGGAAAAGAATTTTAAAAAAGCACTATTTAAAAAAAAGGAGTAGTATGCCTTTTAAAAACTTGGTTCCAAACCATAAAAAATGTAATTATTATTTGAGGAGTGTTGAGAAAAATGAAATGAGTTATTTAAAAAGTACAGCTCTAAATCAGATTGCGATTAAAAACCAATTTGACCTCATACGACAACTTGGGGCACAAAATAATAATCCAAATGCAGATCAATTTGTTTCATCTTTTAAAACATCTGTTGTATACAATTTAGTAACGTCTAACCATAAAGGTGACTTTAATTGTGAAGCGGATTGATGTTCTATATTAGAAAAAAATGCACGAATTTAGTAGATTTCAAAATCTAGTTCTTCACGAAGCTAAGAAAAATAAAAATAAATAATAAATGTAATTAGCAGTTTATTTTGCTTTAATAAGTTCTTGATAATATTTCCTTGTTATAAGGTCAATCGCAAGGTTAACAATTTCCTTATGTATTTCTTCCTTATGTAATTGGCATGTTAATTTTGGAAACTCAATTTTTTTATATAAAAAAGTAAACAGTCTAATATCTAAATGATTTAAATAACCAAATTCTTTTAAAAATTTGATAATATGATCATATAAATTAGCAACATAAATTATGAAATCCATAGTTACATAATGTAACCTTTGTTCGTTGTCATGTTCCTTAAATAATGTGAAAATATGGTTCAATTCGTAAGTACTTTCCGTAAGTAAAAGTGCCTTACATAATTCGCAATTTTCAGAAACAGATTTAATTTTTTTTATAGAAATATCCACATACATCAGAAATTGCGGGCAAATCAAAATTGTTGTTGGAAAAGTCAGAAGTTTTTAATATATTTACGTTAATCCCTACAAATTCTACGTCGAAAGGTATAGTAATTAAATAATACAGAACGTCCATCGTCTTCATAATTAAAGCCCCTATTTTGCGTAACCAAATTATTTAATATTGAGGTTTTCAAGCTGGCAATAAAATGTGAAGCACTTGGATTGACATTTCGAGCTCCTTGTTGTCTTATTGTGCCAAATAGGTTTTCTATTGCATCTGGGTTTAATGCCCTCGTTCTTAAATATTTTAAATCATATTTCTGGCACATTTTCCATATAGCCATAATATTTTTTATGGTGATTAGCCATCCGGTTTTAAAAGGCATAGATGTCGTTTTCTTAAAAGGTGTTTTTTTTTATTCAAATTGCCAAGACTCAATTTTTTTCAACATTTTGTACCAGTAATTAATATGACCAGAATTTTTATGCAAAGCACATTTAATTTTTTTCCCTTTTTCAGGATGCAATGTACTAGAATTCAATGAATCAAAAAGTGTGTCGGCATCAGAAACAAATTCTGCTGTGAATACTGCGTCAACCGGTAAAATATCGCGCCCATACGCACACATTGAATTAATTGCAGCTGCCACAGTATTACTCATTGATTTGGCAGCTACAGACACTTTCATTTTTTGCGACCCCTTTTCTAATTTAAACAAATAATCCTTAATGCCATACAACTTCTGGAACCTTTGAGCCGAATCTATTTTCCAATATTTTTCAATAATTTCAAATTTGACAATTTTATTTTTTTCAAATGTTATATTATTATAAAATAGGGCTGTCCTTGTATTTTTTAAAATATGTGGAACATCAAAAATAGGGTAAATGGTTTTGCCATTTACTTGGAAATAAAATTCGGAAGGGTCTTGCCACTCGGTTTCATTTACCAAGCTTCTTATGCATGCCATATTTGTCGATCCCTGGTCACATACCGTGTTAGTAATTATTAAACCACATTTTTCTAATTGATAAATTAATTCTTGAATTAAATATTTTAAATCTAATGTTTTCACACAATCTTTAGTAAAGTAATAAGCTATGGGCTGTTTCCATTTGAATACCAAGGCACGGTTTGCAATGATGAAATTGCCATTTCGTCAAAAATTAGAGAACACAGTCTATCTGGAGATACCATACTGTTAACTCGTTTTTTTAAAGTTTCAAACATGTATACATTTATTCCTGTATTAAAAGGTAATTTATTTAAACTTCTTAAAAGAGTTGATTTGGAAGGTAACTATAAAAACTGAGAGAAAAATTTATAACATCTTGGGCCTCGTTTAAAAGCAGCCAGGCATAGAGCTTTGTTATTTGCATTCCATATTGGCCGTTTTAATTTAATGTTTCGAAATTGGGCTTCTAATAACTGAATACCTGCAGAATCTTTTTTTTTTTTCAAATTCTTCAAACTTTTGGGTCAGAGTCAGATCATGATACGATTTTACTAGATTTTTTGAGTTGAATAAAGATTTTTTTAATTTACAAATATTACTATTTAGTTTCCTATTATTTTCATATAAAAATTTTTTACGCGGTGTTAAATCTTTCCTAGTAATATTAATTTTAGATAGTATTTTCTTACCTGCTTTTTGTTGAGGTTTTTTTAACGATGTTGGACTAATAATATCCATATTTGAGCAAACAGCATCAGTTTCAGTTGAGTAACTTGTAGTGGCAACAGGCGTACTTTGAGAAGAAATATTTGAAGAAAATGTCGGCCTTACAATTATTTTTTGTAGTATTTTTATTTTATTTGCTTCAGGAATAAAAATTGTTGGTACTGCTTCCGATTTGTTCAAAAATTTTGATTTAAAAGAATTGGTAAAGAGTTTTTCCGCAAAATGATCTTCACACATGAAAATATATTTACTATTTGAAACAACATTTTTGCCAAAATGCCGGCTTAGAGCACTAAACTATAATTGTCTTTGGTTTAAATTAGATGGAAACATAAAAAAATGTTTATTATTATCAGTTGCATCTCTCATTTGCACGTTCGAGCACGTTGGCACGCAGCATTTATATTTATACACCATTATTATAAAATTATTATTATATTATTAATTATATACAAAAAATAAAATCAAAAATTAATTTAAAACTTAAGACTTGCGAAGGATCCTACGGGGAACCTGTAAAGAAACAAATGATGCTTAGTAACAGATTCGTGTTGTTTATCGTTCAACTATGAAATTATTTAATTTACTTTGACTGAACTTTTAATTGTTATTACTATGGATATTATCCAATATCTGATAGAGTAAAAAAGTATATCAAATATCAAGAAATTTTACACTTAATTTGATACAAAAACAAAGTACATAACTAATTAAACTTACCAGATATGTAGAATCCTTCAATCAGGTCCTTCGAAATTTTTAAAAATCGCCTGGCCGATCACCGTAGCGTAGTGTTTATTTTTCTTCTAGGCCATGGGGGATAGGGTTCGAATCCCTTGGTATTATTTGGTTTCCAAGGTGTTTGTTTGGTATTGTTGTGGATGTGGATTATGATTTTGATTATTACCTTTGTAATTGTATTGAGGATTTTGTCTCTGTTGCGTCATTTGTTTATTAGGACTATTTTGAGTCGCATATATTATTTTTTGTGGTTTATAGAATTTTTGTTCATTTTAACTATTAGTTTTATTTTGGGCGTATAGGAAATTTTCTTCATCAATGACTAATGTCATTGCTTTTTCTAAGTTTTTAGGGTTTCTCAATCGTATGTTGGTTTGTAAATTACAATTTAAACCTCTGATGAATGTTTTTAAGGCTAAGTTGTCATAATTTTGAAGGTGCAAAATTCTTTCTACTGGAGTGAAATTTAATGAATTTAATTTTTGAATAATTAAACTGCGTGCATCTTGGCATCTCATACCAAAATTGTATGGTGTTTCATTTTTATTGGGTCGCATTACGATTAAATCCTGAACTAGGCAATCTATGTTTCGTGCATTTTTTAGTTCTGACCATAGATGTAAATCTGATCTATTACCAATTAACATAAGAGCTCTACCTGTGGGTTTTCCAATTATAGCTCTCATCAAATAATTTTTTAAAATTTCGTTATTGTGATCGTAAAATGAATTTAATAAGCTTTGACAACTGTCGAGAAATTCTGATAATGTATAAGGATTTCCGTCATAATTTGGAATTGAATCAACGAATAGTCTTAATAATGAGTAATTTGGTTGTTCCATTTTTTTTTTTTTTTTGTTTTAATGAATTTTAGGGTAAAATTATTAGGTTTTTAACCTGGATTCCAAGTGACAAGAATTATGTAATCGTTTTTTATAAGTAACAGGAATTTAAAAGTTATTACTTACAGTATTATAGGGAAAATCATTGGGTATGATGTCAAATTCGGGAATGAAAGTCTGCTGGGCTGATGACTTGTTCTGCTGGGCTGATGTCTTGATCTGCTAGGTTGATGTTTTCTTATTTCTAATCTTCTTATTTTCTAAGTTGGTTTCTTATATTCTAAGTTTCTTATCTTCTAAGTTTCTTATTTTCGAAGTTGCTTATCTTCTAAGTTGCTTTGGTATTTTCGTTATTTATTTCTTCGTTATTTATTTCTTATTTTCTTGGTATTTATTTCTTGGTCGTACTTTATTTGTACTTTGTTTCTTTGTTTGTTTGCTTCTTAATTCTAGGTTTGGTTGTAGCGATTTTTGTTTACGGTGTGGCGATTTTTTGTCCACGGTGTTGTTCAAATGCTTCGGCAATGTTTGTCCTCTACACTTGTTGTTGTTTTGTGGCGATTTTTATCCACGGGTCTTCAAATGTTTTGGCGATTTTTGTCCTCCACGTTTGAAGTGTGTAAATTCAAAAACTTGGTGTTTTTTTTTTTTCGTAGACCGTTGTAACGGACCGTCTTCTGACGATTTTTGTTCTTCAGACGTCGAAGTTGCTTCTTTTGCAATCCTACCGACTGCGCCAGTTACGTTCGGAGCGCGTAACGTTTGTTTTTTAAAAAATACATTGTTGGTTTTACTTAACTTTATATAAAATTAAGGACAGAATTTCCGAACAGCACCTCTTACAATATTTGATAGTGACAGCTCGTCGATGAACTCGGTGAAATTCTAAGCATAAGTTATGTTGCATAGGGTTTTTATACAGGTTTTATGCTGAATTAACAATATAATACAATTGTACATTTACTACATTGTTGTCCTTTCGCGGGACATTTAAATTTCTCGTGGAAAAAACCACAGCACTTGCACTTGAACTTGTACGAACTTCGCGCACTATCACTTTTCCAGTTTTTTCCAGATTTTTTTTTTTCCAACATTCACCTTCACTTTGTCTTTGTCGATGACCTTCTGTGTCCTTCTGGGGTGATTTGTTCTTCTGGTCTAATCTTGATTTTACACGATCCACCTTTGGAATTTCTCCGTGAATTTCTTTTGTTTGTTTCCTGAAGATTTCGGCTATTCTAAATTTTTCTACAGCTTCATTTAACTTAATTTCTCCCAATTTTATGATACTATCCATGGTTTCTCTGTCGTTAGAATTAAGTACAATTTTATCTCTCAGAATTTCATCAGAATTTGTAAAATCACAATCCTGAATTAACGTTTTGCAGTCCGTTAAAAACATGTCATATGACTCACCTTCCATTTGTCTTCTACTGTAGAATAGATATCTTGAATGCAGAAGATTTTTCTTCGGGTTACAATAATTTTCAAATGAATTTAAAACTGCTTCAATTTTCTTATTTTCTCCATTTGAATATGTGAAAGTTTCTTGAAGATCTGCTTCTGGATCAATTAAATTCACCAAAATTGCCACTTGCCTATCTTCTGGGTGTTTGTTATACCCTGATGCGCACATATATATGTTGAAGTTCTTTTTAAATTTCTTCCAATTTTCACTTAGATTTCCTTTTAGTATTAGCGGACTTGGCAAGACAAAATTCGCCATCTTTTTTCACTTTTAATTTTATTTATTATTTTATTATTAATTAATAACAATAACCGATAACCGACTGTGCCATGTGATGTATATTTGTTTAGGCAAATAATTAAATAAAAAAGGTTTTATCTAATATAAATTTATTATATTTTAATTAAGTTTATTACAACTGTGTGTGTCATATGATGACTCGAGACCGACTGTCGCATTGTCTTTTCAAGCAATGTTCTCGCTTGTCTTACATGCCAGTCATAACCAAACATAAATCTTACAATCATATTATACAACAACAATAAGCATCTTTGTTATATGGATGACGACTTGTTAACAGTAAAACTCCTTAATTAGCAATTTTGTTACAGATAAAGTTCTAATATTAAATTATCATATTTTGTATTACAATGTATAAATGAATGGACACCTTTGTTAGTGTGACCATTACTCGTCCTCCATGAGGTGTGATAAGCAAGCATCGATGCCATAGGTGGAGGCATTGCGATTTACTTGAAGTGACAATAACGGATTAAAATACAAGAAATATAACTTCAATCATTGAATCAGTTTTTAAAAACAATTTATTTAGAGTACAATACAATTTAACTTATATTTTATGTGAAATTAACTAGTGACTGACAACTGACATGACATGACAACTGACAAGAGAATAACTGACTAACTGAGTTTAATTACATTACATATTTTATAGTGTGTAAAAGTGTTTATCTGTTAGTGTATCTTGTATTACATTTGAGTGTTGTCTGTGTGTGAATGTATTTTGTGTAGTGTCAGCTGGAATTGGTCATATAATTTACATTAAAACTGTATTTGTAATAATGATTTAATATCAATAAATGCCTTTTCCCACTGTTTACTCCAATTAAATTTACATTTTTTTTAGTGATTTGTACCGTGGTTTTAAATTGTTCCTACATTTGAAATAAATTTATGATAATTAATCATGTCTATTAACAATTGAAAATGAGTAATATTTTTTGGTTTAGGTGCATTTACAATACCATTTTTTCTGGATCCGTGTGTATCTTGTCTATCCCATGACCTATACTCTATTATTTTTTAAGAACGGAGTGTGGGCAAGATAGGAACTATTTGACCTTACTTGAAGATTGGTTAAAATCGTGGACAAGTTTACACTGTTGAAAAAGAGATTTCTGTCTCCATTTTTCTATTTGTCTCTGTTAATTCAACCCAAATTTGTGTTCATAGGCTGAGAAAGTCAGATGTATACCCGACAGCAAAATACATTTTATTTAGAAAATAAATTATCTAATATAGGCAATTTGTCACCGCTTAATAGAAGTGTTACTTATTTTAATAAAATGTTTAACACATGTGATATATATTTTTTTATCATTGGGTCAATTTAAAAGCAAAATTAAATCTCACCTAAGTAATTAATGTACCAGGTCTACAAGTATGAAATGCGGATTTTTTTTTAAATAAAACACATTAAACTCAAAAGAACAGTAAAAGTTTATTTATTCAAAGTATGCTCCATTAGAAGTTATAAATTTTTCCCATCTTTGAGGCAATTTGTGAATATCTCGCCAGTAGAACTCTTCCTTTTTCCCCGCAAACTATTCATCTAGCCATTCTTTCACATTTTCATGAACATTCATATGAACAAAAGTGCTGTTCGGCAAGTGCGTGACCCATCGATGCGAACAAGTGGTAATCTGAAGGGGCCAAGTCTGGTGAGTAAGCTGCATGGGATAGCACTTCCCACTTGAGTGCCTCCAATGTGTTGCAAACTGCTTTTGCCTTATGTGATGAAGCGTTATCGTGAAGAAATATTGCCTTGTGCTGTCTTCTTTCGTATTCTGGTCGTTTTATGATCAGCGAATGGTTCATTCGATCAGTTGTTGTTGGTAGCGTTGGGTATTAACTGTTTCACCAGGTTTTAACAATTAATAATAGACCACACCCTTTTGGTCCCACCAAGTACAGAGCATTGTCTTTTTGCCAAAGCGATTCGGTCTTGCAGTGGATGTGGATGGTGAGCCTGGGTTCACCCACGATTTTTTGCGTTTGGGATTTTCAAAATAAATCCATTTTTCATCGCCAGTAATGATACGATGCAAAAAAGACTTCCTTTTGTATCGTGCAAGCAAAATTTCACAAGTGTTTTTGCGTTTTTCCATCTGCCTGTCATTAAATGCATGTGGAACCCATCTGTGACTTTCTGGACCTTACCCATCTCTCGTAGGCGATTGGAAACAGCTTGTTGACTAACGCTTAACTGCTCTGCTAGTTGTTTTTGTGATTGACTATCGTCTTCCTGTAGCAATGTTTCCAATTTTGTATCTTCATATTTTTTTGGAGGTTTTTTTTTGGCATGTTGTTGTTTGCACAATCTGTGTAGGAATGAAAATAACAATATTTATGAAGCTATTATATTAGATTGCAATTCTAGCGAAGATCTTCGTGATAACAATGTAGGTCAAGAAGAACCTGGTGACATAAAAAAAAATTTCATTGCTAGTACATTGTAAATTAAAATAACTTTTAATCTGTATAAATGAATTTTTATTGAAGGAAAAATTAACTTAACAATACATTTCTAAACATTTGATCAGGACTTTACTTCCTTTAATTATAAACTTATGTAATGTATGTAACTACGTGTATAATTATTGTTAGTAAATTCATTGTTAATTTTGTTGAATCATATAATTTGGTTATATACTAGCTGTACCAAGACAATCATGTGCCCGTACTTATAAACGTTGATTACTGTATAACGCTTCGTAATATCAAAACAGATCAACCAAAATTTTCTATAGACTACGTATCTATTAAAATTTGATATAACGGAGCATTATAAAGTAATTAACATTTATGAATACAACTATATAAATTAATATAACTTATACTAGTTCTCTCCAGTTGTGAAGTGATGACATATGTGAGATATTTCAGTTTCTCGACTGAACCGTGTTAGTTATCAGATGTGTTAAAGCTGCGTAAGTTATACATATTTAATATTACTTCAAATATTATAAAATAAAATAACTTTGTTTAAGTTAAAGTTTTACAAAACAAAATTTATAGTAAAGTAACCTCAAAGAGAATTGCCTCCTCGCCAGAGGAATGGCAAATCAAAAAACTTAAATGTAATTCATCTATGAATACTGACATCATAGATGAAGACGTTGATGATGGGCAAGTTGTAACTAACGTTCCAACGGCCAACAGATATGCTGCGCTCTCGGTTGGCGTCAAAGATGATGTAACGGTAGCCACCTCCAACAGGACTCAAAGCAAGTTTAAACCAAAAATCAAACCAATAGTATATAAACATAAAGTTTCAAATTATGCTGAATTTATAAAGAATTTAAAGGATGATTGTAGCCATGAAGTTAATACAAAATATTTAGGAGACAGAATAAAAATATTTACAACTGATATTAATGATTATAACAAATTTCTAAAGACATTTAGAGAACAAGACATAAATTTTTTCACCTACACTGATAAAGAAACAAAACCTATGAATTTTGTTTTGAAAGGCCTACCATATGATATAAGCTTACAGCAAATTTTTAATGAACTGAAACAGAAAAATTTACTGGTGTTAAAAGTAACTATTCAATTCAATTCAATTCAATTTATTGCCCTTAATAACAATACATAAACTTTTTACATTAATACATAATTTGTTCAATACAATAATAGCTAATAAACTAAGCGCATTGAACTAGTCAATAAGCTTGTATCTTATTAGCTGTCTATTTTATAATATATATATATATATATATATATATATATATATATATATATATATATATATATAAATTTGCACACATAATTTTGTTATAATATACTTTATTTAATAATATAACAATTAATAAACAATTAATAAATAAAAAGGGTTGAGAATATCCGCGTTAATCAAATTTTGATCCAACACTATAAACTATAATGAGACAAAGTGTACCCACGTTATACCCTTACTATCAAGTGTCGTTCAAACCAGATACAACATTTAGGCAAGTGGCGGATATCAGATACATATACTATACCAAAGTATACTGGGAAACATATAGGCCGAAAAAGGGTGTTACTCAGTGTTTTCGCTGCCAATGCTATGGGCATGCGGCAAAAACTGCAATGCGCCGCCCCGTTGTGTAAAATGTGGAAATGGGCATGCTACAAGAGAATGTACTAAACTAATAACAGAAGAGCCCCGGTGCGCCAACTGTAAAGGTCCTCATACTGCAAATCATATCGATTGTACTTATAGGATCAAATACTTAGAAGAAATTGAGAAATTTCACGTGCGACCAACTAGAATCTATAAAACTCAAGATAATTCGAAAAATTTAATTCAACCTACCAAAGAAAATTTCCACTTAAATTATTCTAAATTTCCCCCTTTACCTAAAAAACCTCAACCTGCAACTATTTCAAGTCAAGTTCATAACAATAATAATAATGAAATTAGTAGTACGGAAAATATAGCTGAGTTAACTAGACAACTTAAAAAATTAAATTCATTGTGTAACATTACAAAACTAATTGCTGACTTAAAATTACTAAATCACTACCTTGAAAATACCAATGATCCTCTAGCCCGATTGCAAGCACTTTCTGAATACGCTGAAAAACAAAATGACTAATACAGCAAGCAAAAACATTAAAGTTCTTATCTGGAATGCCACTAGTTTGTCTAACAAACTGGGTGAACTAGGATATTTTATGAATAAACACAGTATAGATATAGCCTTGATCACAGAAACATGGTTAAAAAATAATAAAAATATATTCATAAAAGGATATAAATGCTACCTATATGACAGACCTCATGACCCCTTGTCTACTCGTATAGCTGGAGGAGGGGTAGCTATTTTTATAAAAAAAACACTATAAAACATGAGATTATACCCACTCCTACAGCTATAACATCTCTTGAGTGCAAAATTCTAAAATTATCAACAGCCAATAACAATCAGAGCATAAATGTGGTGGCTGCGTATAACAAGCCCACATCTACGTTAAAAGCCCAGGAGCTTGAAGAAATACTTCACACTTCAACTAAAGCTGTAATAGGTAGTGATCTCAATGCAAGGCATACTGAATGGAATTGTCCTACAAACAATACAAATGGAAACATCCTTAAGCGTTTCATTGACAGCTCCTCCAGTATACTAAAATATCCTCCTACTCCATCTTTCTTCCCAGATCAAATTAACTACGCACCTTCAACCATAGACTTAGCAATTATCAAAAATATTAATACCTCAGATCTCATCGCTCATTCCAATCTCTCTTCAAATCATGCACCAGTAGTATTCTCCATTAAAGATGAATCGATTAAAACTCGTTACAAACTCATGCCAAATTATTCTGAAGCGAACTGGAAACTTTACAAAACAGAGCTAAACAAAAATATTATCCTACCCCCCACTTTGGAAACAACTGAAGATATAGATATAGCAGTAGACAACATAACAACTCTATTACTCAATGCCTCCAAAACTGCAATTCCTTTACGCATACTGAAGCCAGCTGAAGAAGATTTACCTGATGATATAAAAATGATAATAAGCCAAAGAAACCGCATAAGGAAAAAATGGCAACAAACACGTAATGAAAATCTGCGTTTTCTAAAAAATTACTTGAACAATAAAGTGCGCTTGCTAATATATAAACATAAGAATGACGTTTGGCAAAGCAAACTCGAAAAACTTTCTACTCAAGACAACTCCTTATGGAAAAAACTAAAGGTAATCAAACACAAGCAAGTTGAGATACCACCACTCATCCGGAACAATATACATATATCTGCAGATAAAGATAAATCTGAGTTCATAGCAGAAACTTTTGCTAACATCCATTCTAGTAATAACAACATCTCCAATAAATCCACTGAAAAAGTTGTAATGTCTGCAATCAACAACTTCCTCAGCTACCAGGATGACCAAAATGACGCGTCAAACTTCACTAAATCTAAGGAAATAATGAGCATTATACATAAGTTAAAAAATAGGAAAGCTCCAGGAATTGATAAAATTCAGAATGTTGAACTAAAACATCTCCCTCGAAAAGCGATAGTTTACTTAACTTATTTATATAATGCTTGCATTCTTAAAAGCTATTTTCCCACGAAATGGAAAACGGCGCTCGTTCTGCCAATCCACAAAACAGGAAAAGACAGAGAGGATCCAAACAGCTATAGGCCCATCAGCTTGCTGTCTACTCTCTCAAAAATACTGGAAAAAATTATACTCCGAAGATTAATTGAATTCAGCTACCACACGATAATCTTTCAGAATGAACAGTTTGGGTTCAGACAACAACATTCGACTGTGCACCAGCTTGTTAGAGTCACAGAAATCATATCAAAAAATTTTAAACGGAAAAAACCAACTGCAACAGTGTTTTTGGATATCCAAAAAGCCTTTGACACTGTTTGGCATGAAGGCTTACTCTTTAAATTGATACAGCTAGGAATTCCAAAATACCTGATCAAATTCGCTAAATCATATCTGACGCAACGCAAATTTCAAGTTATCATTAATGATACATTGTCGAATATGCATGACATAACTGCTGGCGTACCTCAGAGCTCAATGCTAGGACCTATCTTATTTAATATATATTTGCATGACTTGCACACTTCAAAGGATACACAATTGGCCTTATTTGTAGATGACACAGCTATCTTTGCGTCTGGGATAAAACCTGATGCAATAGTTAACAAATTGCAAACAGCTGTACGTCAACTACACAATTATTACTGTAATTGGAAAATCAAAATTAATACAAATAAATGTCAAGCCGTATATTTCACTCATCGTAAAAACAAACCAACAAGATGTCTTTATTACAATAATAGAGTAATTAATTGGAGCTCCAGCGCTAAATATTTAGGTCTAACCATTGACAGCAAATTAACGTGGAAAGATCATATTGTCAATTCACTAAAAAGTCTAAAAAAATTATGTATGAAATCTATGCCTTAATCAATACTAGTAGCTGTCTAAGCACTAAAAATAAATTATTGCTATATAACGCTGTGATAAGACCAGTATTAACTTATGGATCTACTGCATGGTGTAGCATATCGAGAAGTTACCTCAATAGTGTTCAGATTATTCAGAATAAATGCCTAAGGATGGCCACAAAACTTCGAAGATACACTAAAGTATCTCACATTCACGAAGTCGCAGTTCAACCTACAATTGAGGAATTTATTATCAAAATTGCAAGGAAGTTTTATGACAAATGCAGTTACCATGAAAATCCGCTAGTTAACCAACTAGGTCAATACGATTTTGCTGAACTCCCAGTTAGACACAGTAGAAGATTACCGAAGCATATACTCCATGACCACCCTATGTGATCATCTAAACACATAACATTCATATTTTTTTTTTCACACACTTACACACTCACTTTTTCACACCTCACACATTACTTATAAGGTTTTTTGCAAATTTTCCTTGAATTAATCAGTAAGCATAAAAATGTATTAGATAACACTATAATATTATTCTATGTACAAATACAGATTAAGTTACTTGTAACGGGCGCTGTGTTCTAATGATGTACGTACTGATCCATATATGTAAATCAATATCTGAATAAACTCATTTATATATATATATATATACTAGTTCTTTAATTAATATAATTAAATAATATATATACTTTTATTATATGAGATATGATGGCGCCGAGCAAAGGTTCATCTGTCAATGGTGATCAAAATAGTGAAAATAAAATTTGTAAACATTGTAAGAAGAAAGTGATCAACTCGCATGACTGCTTAAACTGCAAATCAGCTTTCCATAAAAGTTGCGCATATCAAGCCCAGGTAGTAAATGCCGATGATAATGTGGAATGCTGCAAAAGTAAGGTTAGGGAAACAAGCGGGGAATCTATGGAAGTAGACAAACCTAATAAAAAGCAAGAGCAGGTAAACAAACTCATGCAGAATAATGCCGAGCTGGAGCAACTGGTCGACAAGCTCAGAGAAGAAAACCAGAAGCTAAAGGAAGAGATTGTATGGCTAACCTCAAAACGTGAAATGAACGAACAGCTAGCACATTCTAACTTTCTAAGCTTCCGAAAGGAGATAATGGAAGAAGTTGAAATAAAACTAAAAATAGAAATGGCAGCTATAAAAGAATATGTCATGAAGAACAAAGAACCCACACAGAAAAGGAAATTAAATACTCGAGAGAAGAAGGTAGAACAAAAACCGATGTCAAAAAATGATAATGTTCAGAAAATTTTATGTCTGGAAACAAACAGAAATCCACCAGCAAAAAAGAAAAATCAAGATACTCACACCCTAAAATATGCTGACGTGGTAACAGTTGGCAGCAATACCGGATTGGAGCAGCCGAGTGAAAAGTCACAGTTCACACGAACACAAGTCGCACATCATGTACTTGAACAAGTTATGTCTAGCAGGAAGACAACTAACGCAAGTTCAACTATAGGTGAAGAAGATGGTTGGAAGACAGTAAAAACTACCCGGAGAAAGAAAAACATGGGTAGAATAGAAGGATCCGGCGACCAACTAGATATCACCGGTATCGAAAAGGAAGCCCACTTACATATATACCGGCTCAGTCCAGACACAACAGAAGAAGCGATTATACATTATTTGAAAAAAGAACAGTTCCTAAAAGTTAAGTGCACTAAAATGCTATCAAAGCATGAAGATGAGTATTCTTCTTTTAAGATATCTGTACCCATAGGCGACCTAGAAAAAATAAAGAAGCTAAGTCTCTGGCCGAAAGGAGCAATGATAAATCGTTTTTTATTCCATCTTCAACGAAGAAATGTACCAGCTAAGCCAGCACTACAAAAAACAAAAATCGCATGAAAATTATACACATCAACATGCAAGCAATTACAAATAAACTAGCAGCACTTGAACAGTACACACAGATAGAAAAGGGAGAGGTAGTATGTGTATCGAAACACTGGCTAGAGGAGTATAACTATAATTTGTACAATCTCCAAGGATTTAATCTAACAAGCATCTATACCAGAAAGACGACTACTCTTGGAGGCACCTGTATTTTCATAAGAAACGATATCTCAGCAACAAACATCCAGCAAATTGTAGATATGTCACAGGAGTTGGATATTGAAATCTCAGCTTGTTACCTCAAGAATCTCAACTTGATCATACTAGCAGCATACAGATCCCAGAAAGGTAAAGTAGATATATTTACCAGTATTTTAGATAACATCATTCTGTTTATCTTCAACAATTACGATCCTCATACCAAAATTATACTAAGTGGGGATTTTAATATTGACCTGCTAGAATGTTCTGCTGATCAACGGAAACTGGTTAATCTAATGACTGCTGCTGGTCTACGGCAGACAATCTTCAAGCCAACCAGAATATGCGACACAACCGAAACTTGTTTGGACAATTTTTTTACCAACTATGAAGAATACAAGGCAGATACCATGCAGGGTCTGGCTGACCATGAAGCGCAATATATCATCATCCTCACTGAGCCACATGTTGAAGTTGCAACGTCTCGACGGAGGATGTCCAACCAAGCCAACATGGGGTTCTTTCAAAGCAGTTTAGCCGAAGAAGACTGGAGTGCGTTGAACGGAATAAAAGATGTCAACGTAAGATATAACACCTTTCTCACAACATTTATCCGGCATTTTGAAGCAGCTTTTCCTATGAAACAAACTACAGTTAGGAAAAGAACGAAAATAGATTCTGAACTGCAGGAAAAACGCGAGACGTTAAAGTTATTATATAACATATGGAAGCACAATAAGAGTGATGAAACAAAGAGGACATTTCAAGCATACAAAGCCAGGTTTCTAAAGGACTGCGAAATTAGAAGAAAAGAGAAAAATGAACTGTCAATCCTTGAAGCAGACAATAAACACAGACAAATTTGGAATGTTATAAGTGCAGAAACTGGGAGAAAGAAGAAGTCAAACCACAACGATAAATTGCCTTCAGCTGAGGTATTTAGTAACTTCTTTGCGGAGGTAACTAACGAAATAATTACTAATTTACCTCCCAACAACGATTGTCCTTTACAATATATGCTTAGCTCTGCTACGATTATTGGTTCTATGTTCCTGGAACCAACCTGCGAAGAAGAAGTTCTACAACACATCAGGAAGGTAAAAAACACCACAAGTTTAGATGTTTTTGGTATCAACTGCAAACTGATCAAAGCAGTAGGGCAGATCATTGCCAAACCGCTAGCAGATATTATCAACATATGCTTCACACACGGAATATTTCCTGATAAAATGAAAATAGGCAGGATTGTGCCCGTCCATAAAAAAGGTGATATTACCAACCCTACTAACTACCGCCCAATTACCATCTTGCCCATTTTCTCTAAGATCTTGGAGTCAGTCCTATCAGACAGACTATGTGCTTTTGTCAGCAAAACAGAAGTGTTGTCGGATAAACAGTACGGATTCCGCAAAGGAAGAAATACGAAAGATGCGATAATCAACCTACTCGAGTACGAAATGAATGCATTTGAGGCAAAAGAAGACAGTTGTGTCATGCTGTGTGATTTAACAAAATCAAACAGCATTTGACTATATGTCGCACCCCATACTCTTACAGAAACTCGAGAATTATGGCATAAGAGGGGTTGTGATTAAACTGATAGAGTCCTATCTCTCGGATAGGAAGCAGCTTGTGGAAAAAAATAATAATAAAAGTGGATTGCAAACATTGAACAGAGGCATAGCACAAGGATCAATACTGGGACCATTATTCTTTATCCTTTACATTAATGATTTGCCAGCAAATATACACAATGGCCACATTGTGCTATTTGCAGACGATGCAACAATTGCCACAAAAAGCAACAAAGGTGAAGAACTGATACAACAAACTCAAATGCTTCGGGACCTGGCAACAAGTTGGTTTGGTTCTAACGAACTACAACTCAATGATAGTAAGACCAAATACCTATATCTCACTGCATCTAGAAGAACACTCATAAGAGCAGAGTCAGCACAATTCCTAGGCATAACACTGGATACAAGGATAACATGGCTGCCACACATTCAAAACCAAACAGCAAAACTGTCCAAGTCAGTCTATGTTATACGACGTATCACCAAATGCGTCAGCTGTGAAGCAGGACGGACAGCATACTTTGCCCTGTTCCATTCAGTGATGACATATGCCTTATCGGTTTGGGGAATCTCGGCTCATGCACAAAAAGTCTTGTTGTCCAAAAGAAAGCGGTAAGAGCTCTAGATCAAGAGCTTAATAACGTCCACTGTCGGCCTATATTTGTAAAACACAAGATCCTAACACTATACAGCGCATTCATATTGGAAAAAGCTCTTGAAACTCATAAGCAAACCAACCGGCTAACTAGGCACGAGGAGAGACATGACTATAACACAAGGACCAAACACAAGTTAGAAACATACAACCTGCGTTTAAAAACCACCGAGATGTTAAATATTGGAATTATAATTTACAACAAATTACCCAAAGAGATCAAAGAACTAAGGACGACGCAGCTGCGTACCCGACTGAAAAGATTCTTGCTACAAAAAGCCTTCTACAGCATAAGGAATTTCTTGACTGCAAATTATCATCTATGCAACAATCATTATGTATTATGAACTGTAACACTGACATTGTCTTTACCATGTATCCTACAGACAGAATAAACTATTCTATTCTATTCTATTCTATTTATCTTTTTTATTGATTAATTCCTTCATTAATCCCAAGAATTCTCTTTGAACTGAAATTGTTTCTTGGTGCCTAGTATTTTGTTCCTTTCTGAATTCTTTTATCCAAGAAGGTTCTGTAGAGCTGGAATTAATTGTCCTTTGTCTTTTAGTAGGTCTTGGATTAGAGTCAGTATCCGAATTTCCACTTTCTGATAAATCGTGGGTACTTAAGACAAAACCGCTTGAACTTGAAGCAATACGTTATTGGTGGCTCTATTTCTGGTCGTGCCCCAAATATATTCTCCAGATCTTTAAAGTATGGCCAATCTAATTTACCACGACCAGTAGAATTATTGTTATCTTTGATCTTTTTATAGGTTTTATCAAATTTTTGAATTTGTTTTGGCATTGCTCCCAGGTATAGCCTCCTCCCATTTTTGTAGCAATCTGAGACCATATATTTTTTGTTTTAAAATTAGGACTGTGAAATTGTTTTTCATTTGTTTTATATAAATCAATCAAATATTTTATATCGTCTGGAATCCAGCGCCTACCGACTAAAACAAATCTTTATTTTGCTGCACATCACACATCTTACCATTATTGCTTACCTTCTTTCATTTCGTCCTTTTCATCAACATTTCCACTTACATTGGAAATTGTCAAACGAGAAGTATTACAGTTTTCATTAATTGTTAAACGTGAGGCAGCCACTATTCTTTTCTTCAATTGCACTACTAATATTTATTTGTTAATTCATAGTCTATAAGAAAAGGGAAATCATGTAAAAACAAATAATAAAGATCTTATGTTAATCAATTTATATTTACTTCCGGCAATTATTTTTTCATAATCGGATAAACACAAAGGTATTTCAAATCCTTCCTCTGTAGCAGGATACCCCGCAGGGGAAGTTCATAATGGGTATAACACCTGGCCATTTGTGGCCTTCCTTTACCTGGACATCTTGAGGAACTGGTCTGGTTCCCGCCAAAACCGACAAGAAAGTTTTTGAAAGTATATGTATTGTTTTCGACCTGATGCTCCGGATCCGCTCTTATATCTTTTTTGTTTAGTTCGTTCTCTATTAAAAGCCTCTTCCATTTGCGTTATAGTTAAAATAAAAAAAAAAAAAATCAAAATTCCTATAACACTGTAACTGAAACGTTCGCTGGAAAAAGGAATAATGGACCATTTTTTCGACTCCATCCGGGAAAGTCTTTATGTTAACAAACACTTCCGATATGTCAAAATACCTCGCGTAATGATAAAAATTTTATGGAGTGTAACGTTCTTTGGAGTTTCATTTTAATAGCCTTCACTGTTAAATAATGTTTTATTCCATACATAAGTAACTCTGAATTAAGCTCTAATTCAAATGCCTTATAAAAGCAATCAGTTCTTATGACTGGTAGAATAAATTCTATATTTTCCTGTAATGCATATTTTTTTATTAAAGCTGTCATAATATTTACAAATAAACCTGTTTTATACATATTTGGTTTATTATATAAAAATACACCTACAGTTTCTAAAACCAACCTATGAGCTGTCAAATATAGTCCATCCCTCATTTGAGATTTTTGGCACGAGGAATATTTAGTCAAAATGAATGAGGAAGGTATATCCAAAATATCTATTCATGTCATTAACTGTACGTAAAAAAAAAGCGAACATGTGCCAGCGCTTATAAAATGGCGTATGACAGTGAAAGTGAGGTTATGGTCGCAGCTTCGACCTTGCTTTTGATATTTAAATTGGATTAGAAGTACAAAAAATTACTTTTTACTTTAAGTAGACTTCATATTTACGCAAAAATGGTTATAACCTTCCTTTTGAGAACAACACTCTAGAATGATACGATGACAAGTGTGTGCGCGTCGTGTGTACGGTGCTAACATGCATGTACAAGTCTCGACAATTTATGCCTGCCTGATCAAGCATTCTATAAAACACACGCATTGGCCATCGATTTGTTTTTCTCGCTGTTGTATATGAATGACATAATTGGTCAAAACTGTCTGTCCCACCTTTTGTTTTATTATATGTAACTATCATGTTGGGTTTCTCAGTCGCTTCGTCAGTTCCGTTATCACAGTGCATGGTAGAGAATTAACACCTTTTTGTTATCTTTTGGTGAGTAGGATAGGAGTGTTTTGTTGGAGTCGTGCAGAAATAATGATGTCCCAGCTGTTGTTTTGGTGAGACATTCTTTAGGAATTTCCCTTTTATTTTTCTCAATGTTCCCAAAATGGTTAGCTTGCGTTCAACCAATCTTTTGTGCCATTGGTATAGACGTAAACCAGTTATCCATAGTTATCTTACGATAACTGCCATAAATAAGTTCAGAAAGTTTTCTAACATAATACTCTGGAACTAATTCATTACCATCTTTGTCAATTACTGCTCCTACGTATGGTATCGCATTTACCATACCGTAAAATGTTGTGGCATCATTCATCATAAGTATTTTTACGCCGTATTTGTCAGGTTTTGTAGGCATGTACATTTTGAATGGACATCTGGAGCGAGTGCCTAAAAGCTGCTCATCAATAGTGCAATATTCTCCAGGCGCATAATACTGCTACAATTGTTCATAAACATATCCCAAATTTCTCGAATTGGTGCGAACTTATCACTTTCTCTTTTTTGGGATCTGGTATTTTTATCATCAAATCGCAAGCATCATTTCAAAAACTGAAATCTTTTTAGACATAGTAGCTCTGCAAATGTGTATTCCATACTCATTTCACTATGAGACTTCTAAATTCTGATTAGACACTCTAAGGCTTCCTAGTATGTAATATAAGCCAAAAAGAGCACCCAATTCTAACAAAGTTTGATTGACAAAACTGGCCGACTTGTATTGATGAGCTTGACGATCTATTTCTTCGTTTGTGTGAAGCAGAATCTTGCTGACTATATTGTCACTAAGTAGCAATTTCCAAGCTTCAAAAGAAGTTTTTACCTCTTTTGCAGCATCTTTTACTTGCCGATGTTCAGAAACGTAGTGTCTAATTAGTGGTCGGCCCCTCCTTGTTGGACTACGAGTGCTCCATTCGTATCAATTTTTTCCGAATAATTTTCGCAGAGCTTCATCTTCTTCCGGCATATTTTCATCTGCAGACAAGTCTCTACCGATACTTCACTTCGGACATCACTTGCCACAGAAATATTATCAGAATCATCTGAGTCAATAGAATCGAATGCAGTATTTTTCTCAATTTCCTGGAGAACATCTTCCATAGTAACGGCTATTTCCGCTTCTGACAAATAGTTTTAAGCAGTGGCGTACCGTGGGTTTCCGCCGCCCGGGCCGGAAACCAAATTTGCCGCCCCCCAATAAGGTACATAAATTGAAAACGCTCCAAAAACTACAGAAACTCACAGGAACTTTTCAGCAAAATTATTTTTTTTATTGTGTAATGTACAGGGTACAAATAAAGATGGCATAAATATAGGTTTTCTATATAATTAACACATTTCTTACACGTTCCACTTAAAACATAACATTTATGAAGTGCGTCGACAATATTATAACACATAACATCGCATATAATATAACACAAAAATTAATTTTCAATAAGAACTAGAACGATATTGTTACAATATATATTTTTGTTGACAAACTAATAGAATTAAAAATAAGAATTTTTACTAAATTATTTTCTTTTACTAAATCTTTATACGTCTACTTTTCCTAAGAGCAAAGTCTTTTATTGCTTCATCAATGTCTATAGCATCACATGTTTCTTGTTCAATAGCTAAGATAGCCAGATTAGTTAACCTTAAAGAACTTATTGTTGATCTTAAATAACTTTTGATAAACTTCAATTTAGAAATGCTTCTTTCACAGCTGGCATTGCTTACGGCAATTGTGAGAAATATTTGGAGCATTATTACAATATTGGGCAGAGATTCTTCCAGCTTGGATTTCACAATAAACTGTAATAATCCAAGTATGTCCCCATCATTTAATTTATTTTCGTTGCTTGTGGCAGCTACGAAAGCCCGTAGTCGAACTCGTTCGACTTTGAAATCCTGTTCATTAATTTCGGCAGATCCGTAGTCAAGAGTACATTCATTGTCCGAATCTAGTAGTATAGCCGGCGTTAGATAGGTAAACTTTTCGGCCAAATTCCGTAGCTGCTGAAATCTCTCACGAATCTCTACAATTATTTTATGTAACGAAGAAAGTAGATTCCGTTTCAACTCATTTTCATATGACAAGCCTTTGAGGTTCCATGGAAATGCCAAGGTCCTCACACATATTTTTTGCATAACTTATAGCGCCTTCTACAAATTCCTCTCGTTATTTTATCAGTAATGTTTGCAAAGCACTTACTTTATGAGCGCAAAGTTTTATGTCGAGTCCTTTCGTTTGTAGATATTTTTGGGTATCGTTTACTTCATTTAGCACAGGTTGCCAAAGTCCCAAAAAACAAAGAAACGAAAATGACTGCATCGAAACAAGTAATGTGCCTGCATCTGTCCTTGTGTTTAAGCTTTCATTTACTTTGATCAGATTTTCCAAAGTGATTAAAATGTCTTTGTAATAATGCCATATCATATTTACAGCATCGCCTCTTGCGCTCCCCCGCGTATCCAGAACCTTTTTTAAGTTTTTCCTGTAGCTGCTATCAGCACATCCCAACGATGTGTAGACATAGAAAAAAATGAATAGCAACGTTCTAATGTGCCGAAAAAAGTTACTGAACTCGCCACAACTGAGGCAGCATGTAAACATACTAGATTCAATGAATGATTTGAGCAAGGAATGAACTCAATTTTCGGGTTTACTTCTTTTGTTCTTTGCTGTATCCTGAATGCTTCCCAGCCATAACAGCAGCATTATCGTATGCTTGCCCTCTACAGTTCATTATATCGAGACCGTCAGCTTCAAGCTTGCTTAAAATCATGTTTGAAATTCCTTCAGCAGTTTTTTTTTTTGTTTCAATGAAGTCTATAAAAGATTCCACAACTTGTACTTCCTGATTTTCAATCACTACGTATCTTAGTACCTGGCTTGTTTGGTCTTCGTGAGAATCCGGAGTACTATCGAATATAATCGAATAATATTTGGCCTTTTTTACTTGACTAATGATATGTTGGCGAACATTATTTCCCAAAATTACAATAAATTCGTTTTGTATTTCTGGTGACAGATAAGTGATTGATATTTTGCTACCCATTTTTAGATCTTATAAGATGTTCACTAAGTACAGGATCGTACTTTGCGATTAAATGTACCAATTCTAAAAAATTGCTTCTATTAGCACTGGTATCGTTTTCTCTGTGACCACGTAAGGCTAAATTTTGTTTCGCAAGGGATCTTATTATATCAAACATTCTGGTAAGAATTTCTTGCCATTTTTTTGTTTCCTTTGCCACAAGGTTTTGCTCTTTCTTGTCAATGGTCTGTCCTTTTCGAAGTCTGGTCTCTAACTCCTTCCATTTGTAATAATTTTTGTTGTGTAATGCACTTGACTCGTGACTTGAAACCTTAGGATTTAGTTACCACCAAGTGTTAAATTCATCAAATGAGCAAAACTTTGATTCATTCTGTGCGTTACTCTTCTCAAACAAACGACAACAAAAGCAAAATAAAGATGCTTTAGAAGGAGAATAAGCCATCCAAGTACGTAAAACTCTTTCACCGTTAGTCAATGTGCGGTAAAACCATTCTCGGGTAAGCCGCCTTGTGATGTTATCTCCTTTTGATGTTAAAGAGTACGACTCTGCACGTATTACTGTTGACGCTTCGGCGAAGTTAGTATTGATATGCTGAACAACTTCCGGACCTTGCGGAATGAGCAACAATCGCAAATTTTCATCTATATGCTCAGGCCATTTTCCGATGTCGTCTAAGTTTCGGTATTGAACAGCAGACGATACCGATGCTATATCAGTCTCAATATTTAAGCTAGCGAGATCCATGTTTGTACATACATGATCTTGAGAAACGCTGTCAACATCAGTAACAGGTACCAGATCAAGAACATCAAGTTCTTTTTTAAGTATTTTTCAGCTTGTTCTGGTATTAAAGCAACAGTAGTCTGTGATAAGTTTAAGCTCAATGTGGAATCTAACGTTTCAGGAACATGACCTTTCACATATTTAAGTATAGCCCCTTCATTTCTTTTAAAATCATCTTCTTTAGCTTTTCTTTTTTTACGGTAAGTATCTCCAATTTCTTTTGCTCTTTTCATTTTTGATACTTTAACAAAACAATACAAATATTCACATTAAATTATAATTCGCAAAGTACCAATTATAATTAAAATAACTTATTTTAAAAAATTTATAACAAATAATATATTATCGGAAGTTAATTGCAAGCAAACAAATAATAAAATAATTAATTAATCTTATTTGTCCACCAATGATTGTATTTACATTACAAACTAAGGATTCCAAAATTACTGTTATGTAAATTAATTGTTAGTAGTAGTGAACTATTGTCAGCTAAAAAAAATTGCCCTCATATCAGAACATAAACCTATTTGACCCTCTTATAATGATAGTTAGTTAGTTAAAATTTTTGGCGCACAGCAACAAAGCATATTTGCGCCTAACGCAGCCCATTTAAATGACTACACTAAGTATTAAAAACAATAAATTAAACAATCAATAAAAAGATAAAAATCAATAAAATTACACATACTCAATAAAAGAAATCTTGCACAGACAAACACAAATAAATAAGTTAGTTAGTTAAAATTTTTGGCGCACAGCAACAAAGGCTATAATACGCGTAACGTAGCCCATTTAAATGACTACACTACATATTAAAAACAATAAATTAAACAATCAATAAATAGATAAAACCAATCAAATTACGCATACTCAATAAAAGAAATCTTGCACAGACAAAAATAAATAAATAAGTTAAAAAGGTTTGTTCGAAAATTTGAACAAATCCAGGGTGACGGTAAGAGGCTATAAAGGGGCAAATTACCATCGAATATCACAGATTAAAAACAGAACACGTTAAAATAAGGTGCAAGACGTCACACATAAAACAGTAAGTTCGATTTTCTCAGGAAGAGTATCGGCCTGTCCATGAGTACTCTGTCGACACCTAAAGCAACTGACATGTCATAGCACAGTCCGAACCTCTCTCTGACATCCTCGAACTGTACACATTCAGTTAAAATGTGTAACACAGACAAATCTGTGTTACATGTCTGACAAATAGGAGACTCTTCACCTCGAAGGAGGTGTCCATGGGTCCACCAACAGTGGCCTATAGGGAGGCGTGTGATAGCGGTTACCTCCCTGTGGTTAATCCTGCAGGAAGAACCCTCTGGTGTAACGTCTGCCGTAATCTGTCGCAACTTGACGTTCTGTGTGCGGCTCCACTCATGTCTAAAACCAGGTGTTTCAGATGACTCTTTGCGTCATCTGAAAAAATGAAACACACATCAATCATAGGTCTGTGTTTTATGAGTGAGTCTTGCACCTTATTTTAATGTTTTCTATTTCTAATCTGTGATATTCTATGGTAATTGGCCCCTTTACAGCCTCTTACTATCACCCTGAGTCTGTTCATATTTTCGAACAGACTTTTTATCTTATTTATTTGTGTTTGTCTGTGCAAGATTTCTTTTATTGAATATGCGGTATGTTATTGATTTTTTCTTTTTATTGATTGTTTAATTTATTGTTTTTAACACTAGAAAGACCGGCATTCGCTTCCTACCTAAAAATACCAACGTCGTCATTTTGACGCTAGGGTTTCCGTTAATGTTGATAAGAAGTGTTTGTTAAGATTTATACAGAAAAACACGATTATACTTTACTGTCTTTAATTTATTTTAATCAGTGATACATTTAGTGCAATTTATTGTTATTTTATTATTATTATTATTTTATTTTTTTTTGGTGTGTTTTATGCATTTCCCACATACTGGTTTCTTACAACTATCACAAAAGCAAGAAGTTTTATTTCTTTTACAATTTATATTTATTTGACAAGTTCGTCTTTTGTTTGACCTCGTCTCCTCTACCATTTCATCTATATTTTCGGTAACGCAAAGTGGACGAGCCGGGCCTGGACAATTTTTTTGATGTTCTGCTCGTAACTCACAAACGAGTTTGAGTATGAAATTATTGCGAGAAAATATTGCTATGAGTAATATTTCTGTAAATAACCCATGAGTTTATAACAGCTATGTCTAAAACATTATAAAATACGTGCATAAGCCATATATGTACGAGTACCAGCTCTCACAGAATATTTCCTTGCCATTTGGTCCAAAATATCTACATTAAATTTTGTTGAATTATAAAATGCAACAGTTTCAGGATTTTTTTTCTCGCCTGTGCCAAGTTGAACACTCGGATGTAGGGTACTGAGAATTATAACATTTTTGTTTGGTTTCCCTTGATTGTATTGTAATTGTATTTGGATATCAATAGAGCATAAGTTAAACACTAATAATTTTACAAAACTACATATTTGTTGCGTATACTTGCCTCCAGACGATCTAGTATTAGATTCGCTTTTAACTTTTTTCTTAATAAATTATATGAAATACGTGACATCGCTCCTGATGACACGTTTCTAATATGTGGTGATTTTAATTTGCCTTATCTAAAATGGTATGCATGAAAAAATAAAATTGGTTTATGTGCAAGCAACACTTATAGCTTAGCTTCAAACGATTTTGTAGATTGCATATCTTATTGCAATTTCTATCAATTCAATGGGATAATGAATCACAATAATAGAAATCTTGATGTAGTGTTAAGTAATTCAGAGTATGTTACTGTTGAAAGATGCACAAATACTTTAAGTAAAATTGAAAAGCATCACCCGCCACTGCATATCCAAATATCTTTTGCAGTACAGAAATATTTACAAGTGGAACAAAGAAATATGTATTTGTTCAAAATAGCTGATTATAATGAAATTAATAGCTACTTATTGAATATCGACTGGGAACAACAATTTTCAAATCTAAATACAGAAAAATCTGTATAATGACTTTATGATAACATACATCTCGTTATAAACAAATATGTGAAGCAAAAAAAAAAAATATTATCAAAACATATCCCTGTTGGTATAGCAGTGAACTGGTAAAACTAATAGTATTAAAATATAACGCTCATAATCGTTACAAAAGATTTAAAACTACTTTGTTTTATAGCGATTTTTCGGAGCTGCGAAGAAAGGTGAAGGTTTTGATTGGTGTTTGTTTTGAAAATTATATAGATAATATTGAAAGTGAATTTCCTGATAAGCCTAAAAAATTTTGGTCGTACGTTTCAAACCTTAAAAAACAAACTGTTTCTAATAGTATCGAGCATGAGGGTGTAAGTTCTAGTGTTGGAACTGAAATTTGTAACTTTTTTTCAAACTACTTTGCATCGGTGTACACCAACCCTTCTGTCACGCCTATTGACATTGACAGCTGTGTTAGTACATCCAATTTTGTTCTTGACAATGTTGCATTTGAAACAAACCAAATATCTGATATCATTTCACAACTTCAAACTGATTAAGGTGCCGGACCTGACAATATTCCTCCACTATTCATTGAAAATTGTTCAATCTCATTAAGTTTACCCCTACAGCTAATATTTAATAAGTCAGTAAAAGAATCACATTTTCCAAATCTTTGGAAGAAAGCACTCGTCATACCAGGCTTCAAATGTGGTAATAAAAATCTCGTTGAAAATTACAGGCCTGTATCGAAACTTTGTATTTTTGAAAAAAATTTTGAACGTCTTATTTACAATGTTTTATTTTATACCGTCAAAAATATTATTAATGTAAAACAACATGGGTTCTTTCCCGGTCGTTCCGTAGATGCGAATTTGACTCTGTATTTGGACTACATACTAAAATCAACGGATGATAGAGTTCAAGTCGATGCGTTATACACCGATTTTAGTAAAGCCTTCGACGATATTGATCATAATCTACTTATCAAAAAACTGTCTTTAGTTGGTGTACATGGTAGACTATTACAGTGGTTCGTATCATATCTGGCCGACCGGGAACAAGCGGTAGTAATAATAATAATAATAATAATAATTTTATTGCAGGTTACATACAAAGTAATTGCATGCCTGGTGTCAGGGGTTATGCATGTACCTGTACATACAAATACACAGATGCACACACACATATACATATACTCTTGCAAATACATATACACATGTACGCACATACAACATATCCGTACATACATGTAAATACAGAACACACATACGTATCGTACATGCATATATACATATACATACATACATAATATAATTTTATAGCATAATTTCACACTTATATATAATATACATTTTTAGTAAATACTTATTCTAATGGAGTACAGAGATATTCTTCGATTGTATAAAAACAATGTTTCAGTAACATATTCCTAACAGACTTTTTAAATGGTATATTTTGTAAAATTTTAAATTGTTCTGGCAGTTTATTAAAAAATATTGGACCCCAGTATTCTGGACCTTGTTTTGATTTATTAAGTCTAATTTTTAAGTTTTATATTTGTTTTTATTTCTTGTATGGTGTGAATGAATGTTTGAATGAGTTGTATATTTTTTTATATGCTTTTTAAAATAAATTACTGTAAAATAAATGAAGAT
Source organism: Liopterus haemorrhoidalis (assembly GCA_963971575.1). Taxonomy (NCBI): domain Eukaryota; kingdom Metazoa; phylum Arthropoda; class Insecta; order Coleoptera; family Dytiscidae; genus Liopterus; species Liopterus haemorrhoidalis. The sequence continues at coordinate 50,257,332 of OZ020613.1, forward strand.
ACAGGGTAGGGGTAGAATTTTAAGTTTTTGAAATAGTGGTCGGCAGTGAGCTAAGTAGTTTGCATTAGACAGAATACGTATCGCTTTTTTTTTGATAATAAAAATTTTATTTCTGTTACTGCTTGTTCCCCATAACAAGATGCCATAGCTTAAGTGACTTTTTTTTTTTTTCGCATGTGATTTTTTTATTTGATATTATCATATTTTCGGTTTTGTCGCTGTTTAGTTTTAATTTATTACACCTAAACCATTCTTCCGACTGTTTTCTAGTTTTAGTGGAGTTGACATTTCATGATAATATATCGGATGCTGACGTCAGAAATGAAGTGTCGTCAGCAAATAATATTGTGTCGGAGTCTTCAATATTTGGCGGCAAGTCGTTAATGTATAATAGGAATAATATCGGAGATAAAGGCGAACCCTGAGGAAGACCCAGATTAACGTTTTCCATCTCCGAGAATGTTTCGTTGATATATACTATTTGATGCCGTCCCGTTAAAAAGGATTTGAAAAATTTTAATGCAATACCTGTAACACCATAGTGGTCTAGTTTGTCTAGCATGGTTATTGGAGCAACACAATCGAAGGCTTTAGATAAGTCCTCACATGTTATATCTACAATGTTATTATTTTCCAGCGCATTTAAAATATAACTTTGCATTTGAACCAATGCTTCAGTAGTAGCACGATCACTACGAAAACCATATTGCGACTCTGTTAAAATTTTAAATTTATTAAGATAATTAACTAGACGAGCCTTAACGATACTTTCAATAATTTTTGAGATTATCGGTAAGAGAGAAATAGGGCGGTAATTGTTTACCTCGTCATGATCCCCCTTTTTGTATATGGGAATGATTTTCGCTATTTTTAATTCCGAGGGGAAAACTCCATCGGAGAAGCATAGGTTAATAATGTGATTTAGAGGACATGCAATATAGGTAGCGACTGATTTAATCAGTGCTACATCTAAACCATATACATCTCTACTTTTCGTATTATTAAGTTTTAATATAGTCGCTTCGATTTCCTGGTTACTTGTCGGGAACAAAAAGAAAGAATTATTACATTTATTCACTGCCTGTAATGGTTTAAGATGGTTATCGCCTGTAGCTGGCAGATTTCCTATAATATTGGAGGCAATATTAGCGAAAAAATTATTAAAATGATGTGCTGATATATCAGTGTTAGGCGTTTTATTCTGTTTGTTTTTTATATTTTTATTTACTAGATTCCATACTGCTTTATTTTTATTATTTGATTGAAGAATATAATTTTTATTTTGTATTTTTTTGATTTCCTTGACTTTAGCTCTAAATTTCAGTTTGTATTTTTTGTATAATAATTTAATCTCTACTGATTTTGTGGCTATCATGGCCTCATAAATGAGAGACAAATGGTCTTTCATCTTTTTTAGCTCGGGGGTATTAATTTTGAAATTGTCGTTTTGTTTACGTTTATTATTTTTGATATTGGTTATCGAGTGATTATAAGCATACATTATTATAGTTTGAAAGAGGCTGTAACATTCTTCCGCATTGTTGCTATTATAAATATTGCTCCAATCTACATACTTCAACGTTTCTGAAAATTTATTTAAGTTTACTTTTGATTTTATGTTATAATTTTTTTCTAATATTATTTTGTTTGTTTTTAACGTAAATATCAATCCTGAATGGTCAGACAAGTTCGGATTCACAACACAAACTTCATACTCGCCTGTCGTGTAATTAGTTAAAATATTGTCGATACACGTTTTAGATGTTGATGTAATTCTCGTGTATTCAGTTGTAGTAATGTGTATATTGAAAGATGTTATTAAATTTATTAAATCTTTATGTTCATTTGAGTTACTACGAAAATCTACGTTAAAATCGCCGGCTATTAATATGTTTCTGTTTTTTTTTTTATATAAGATATTTAAAATAGTGTGAAATTTATCCAAGAATTTTGTGAAATTTGTGCTCTTAGGTGATCTATAAATATTGAGTATAATGGTGTTAATGCAAGTGATATAAATTGCACAAAATTCGGAGCAAATATCCTCGCAGTATTCATTGAAGTTATGATTTTATATTGTATATTATCTTTTACTAACATTAAAACACCTCCGCTTTTAGCGGTATTTCTACAATAACATGTCGCTATATTATATCCTTCCAGTGCAATAATTTCACCGTCTTTTAACCAATGTTCTGATAAACAAATCACATCGAATTTATTTTTGTTATTCTGAATGAAAAAATCTAATTCATCTACTTTATTTCGCACGGACTGGATATTAATGTAAAATAAAGAAAACATATTACTAGCTTTATTAACTAATTCTGATTGTATCTTTTCTTGTTTATCGGAAAAAAATAACGTTTAATTAACACATTTTTTGGCCAAAAATCGCCACTATTTAATGTTTCTGAGAGTTCGTAGTCGGCGCTAACTTTTAAACTAGCGTTTGTACCTTTAACATCGAGGGCGTCACATGTGAAAGTTTTTCCGGGGCACTTAGATTTTAGAAAATTAAGGATCGCTGATGATGATGTTCCCTGCTTGACACGTCCGACGTATAGCCATATTTTCTTATCTGCTCCTTTAAACTGTCCTTCAATATCACAATTGATTAAAACTGATTCATTTAAATCATTGGTAGTTAACTCTTTTACGATTTTAATGAGTTCACTTTTTTTTAATTTATTCAACATTAAATCGTTTTTTATATCGATTTGTTGAGACATACTTGAAACAGCTGTTTTCACTGATGTTCACTACTCAGATTGTAGTGAACGGCTTTCAATCAGAATATGTCAAGATAACTTCCGGTGTAATCCAAGGGTCACATTTAGGCGCCCTATTATTTAACATTTTTATTAATGACATAGCAACTAGTTTCAAGCATGTTGCCCCGCAGGGGAAGTTCAAAATGGCCATAACACCTGGCCATTTGTCGAGCTTTCGGGCCTGATGATCCCGCGTACCCTCAATCACACAAGGGAAGTTCATAATGGTCGCATCACCTGACCATATAGAGCTTTTGGGCCTGATGATCCCACGTACCCTGAATCACATATCATTTGGGAGGAGACAGTTCAGAGAAGCCGATTGTAGGAATAGGCTTATCTGTTGTCTCTTTGATCTCCCACTTAAATTCCTACCCACGTGTTTGCCGTGCGTGGAGACCCGTAACGCCGGAGAAGAGGGTCCTGTTCGGTTGAGGGAGACTGCTGCCCGCGGACAGTACGATCCCAACACGCCTTCTTTGGTCTCGGATTCGGTAAAACGGGAGGCTGGGTCTGGTCAGCTCAGTCAATCGGCTGGTGTCACGGTTCATGAATAGAGTGGCTCCACTACTGGATCGTGGATGCCGGGGTAATGCCGTACCGCTAGACAAGTATTCGGGGGTCTGTGGGAGCGGCTGCAGCTCGCAAGGTTCCAGAGTTGGCTACTACTGGTTCTCGAGCGGGTCGAGCAGCCCATGAATACTTCCCCCGATGCTATATCATCCTGACATGTCTGGCGCAATGAGCCGGTTTGCGGCCAACGTCCCCTGTGTGGGGCTCCCTGGTGGGTGGGCATGGCAGGGTGATGAAACTTAGTATACGGGTATGGCGACTACCCGGAGGGATAAAAATTTCTTAAATTCCGCCACTTGTGAGAGTAAACTCCGTAAAAAATCAAACAAGAGAGCTCGTCGTGATGCCCAGTCATCCGACGAGGGATGTGTTAGGCCAGCTGCCAAGAAGGCAGAAGGTAAAGAAAGGCAAGTTGAGTATTGTGCGCCAGTACCACGATTTCTCGTCGTGAAGGTACAAGAAGAGGGTGTCTTTTAAGGAGATGTCCCCCTTCTTTGTAGCCCGAACGTTGAGAAATACGTGCTCTACTGGTATAAAGTCGGTGCGTAAGTTGTCGGACGGTACACTGCTAGTAGAAGCAGAACCAGAAGCGTCATCAGCACTTCAGAAATGTGTTAAGTTTGGTGAGTTTGGCATTTCAGTTCAGCCGCACAAGGCACTGAATAGTTCTAAAGGCGTCGTGACGGATCGTGACCTTGCATATGTTACGGAGGAAGAATTCGTGCAGGAAATGGCATCGCAAGGTGTCATTGAATGCAGGAAGCTCAACCCCCGAAACGGAAAGCCTTCGATCTCCATGGTGGTGTCCTTCGCTGGTACCAGGTGTCCAACATCGGTAAGGGTGGGGTATAACGTTTGTAACGTTCGCCCCTACTACCCTAATCCGATGCGATGCTATAAATGCCAGCGTTACGGTCATACCTCAGTTCGTTGTGGCAAACAGTCCATCTGTGCCAACTGCGGACAGGACCAACATGAAGTTGAACCCTGTCCAAACGCGGCACACTGCGTGAACTGTAAAGGTGCTCATGCATCTACATCACGCCACTGCCCAACGTACTTGGAGGAGAAGGCAATACAGGTTATTAGAACGCAGGACAGGATACCGTATTTCGACGCCAAGAGGAAATACAAAGAGAGTGCGCCGGTTACTTTCGCGAAATCTTTCGCGCAAGTAGCTGCAAAGCGAACTGCAAATGTCCAAACTCAGACAGAGTTAGTGCCTCGTCCGACAACTGCAGCAGCAGTAACAGTCGCCACAAATACTGCGAAGGAAAAGGTGGTATTGGTCCCAGAGACCAAAATTCAGAACCCACAACCTGGGGGATCGGGCCTGAATAAATCCCCCTCCCCTAAAGGAGAACGCACTGAACCCCAGTTCTCCCAACCACCTAAGGAGAAGACCCCACAGTCTTCTCCATCAACGAGAAGCGACCAGAGAATGGTCGCTTCTACTAAACCCTCATCAGTTACTCCTGAAAAGGAAACTGATAAGGGATCCGTTGGTTCTCACTGGATACCAGTGAGAGCCAAACAATCAAAAAAGGAGTCCAGTGTGTCCATCAAAACACCTGGACTACCAAATGAAAGTGTAGCCGAGAAAATGGCTGTAGACCCGCAACCTAAGGGTAAACCAAAAATCATTAGGTTGCGGGGTAACTCCCCTAAACAGAAATGAATGGTTCACTAATCCAGTGGAACTGTAACGGTGTATATCAGCGCTACGAAGAACTGCGACTTTTATTGTCAGATTTTGCGCCTTCGTGTGTTTGTCTGCAGGAAACAAACTTCAACGAAACCGACACATTCTCTCCTCGGGGATACTCCGTGTTTCGCACGGATTTCCTTACGGGGTTAAGAGCATGTGACGGCGTGGCAATTCTCGTTAGAGACACATTGTACCACGATCCTGTAGACATTGACACTGAGTTGCAGGTCGTAGCAGTTCGTGTTGCGCTTCCCCTCCAGGTGACGATTTGTTCTATCTACCTTCCCCCTGGTGTTCGAACTGACATCCGAGATGTCGTGAACATCATCGATCAACTCCCACTACCCTTTATACTACTAGGCGATTTTAACGCCTACAATGTATGTTGGGGATCGGTGCGGAACGATCGACGGGGACGTCACCTGGAGAATATGATGAACGATTTGAGTTTGAGCTTTTTGAACGACGGCAGACCCACGCACTTCTGTGCAGCAACGGGTACATTCAGTGCCATAGATCTTAGCGTCGTTTCAGGAGCCATCGCTCCGTTGTTCAAATGGGACGTGCATCACGACCTGTGCGGTAGTGATCACTTGCCAATCCTCTTAAGGCCTCTGTTCAATACTGTTACCGAATCCCGCTGGCCACAGTGGGTTCTTCGGAAAGCAGATTGGACCAAGTTTGCGGAATCATTCTCGCATGAGGATATTCCGAGCTTGACCGTAGACGAAGAGGTGAATCTTTTCACGGACTCCATCACAAGCGCGGCTAAAAACAGCATACCGCTGTCATCCACTCAGCCCCGTAGAGTTCCCGTTCCCTGGTGGAACGAGGAATGCGACTTGGCGCTACGTGAAAGGAGACACCTCTTCATACATTCCGTCGTTGTCCAACAGAGGCAAACATGATAGCCTTCCAACGAGCGAAAGCTCGTGCTAAGAGGATTGTGAAAGAAAGCAAGCGCGAATCATGGCGCAAATACGTATGCATCGTTACAGTTGCCACTCCAGTGGCCAAAGTTTGGGAGAAGGTCCGGAAAATCTCTGGTGTAAATACAGCTACAGCCATTGCTGGTCTATCGGTAAATGGTAACGTAGTTACCTCAGCGGTCGAAATTGCTACTTTGGCACTTTGGCATATAATTTTGCGTTCAATTCTAGCTCTGAACATTATCCACCCGAGTTTCTAACTCGTAAAGCAGGCCTCGAATCTATACCTCTAAATTTCTTTTCTAGGAATGACGAGGTATACAACCTGCTTTTCTCTCGTGAAGAGCTAGATAGCGCGATGTCAAAGTGTAAGGATAGCTCTCCTGGTCCAGATGCGATACATTATCGTATGATCCGAAATCTTCCAGAATCATCTAAGTCTAGGCTTTTGAATGTCTATAATAGGATATGGACTGAGGGCAAGTGCCCGACCAAGTGGAAGGAATCTCATATAATTCCTATCCCCAAAGTCGGGAAAGATAAACACTTGCCCTCTAGCTATAGACCAATATCACTGACCAGTTGTCTCTGCAAGCTCATGGAGCGAATGATCAGCAAGCGTCTGATTTGGTTTTTAGAATCAAACGACTTGCTGGCCAACACACAGTGCGGCTTTCGCCGTCACCGCTCAACAGCAGATCATCTGGTCAGACTTGAGACAGCTATCAGGAATGCTTTCGTTGAAAACAAACACCTGGTAGCTGTGTTTTTCGATATTGAGAAAGCCTATGACACTGCATGGATTTTTGGGATTCTCCGTACTCTGCATTCCTGGGGTCTCCGGGGACGCTTGATGTTCTTTATAAAAGACTTCATGTCGAACCGGCGCTTCAGGGTGCGGATCGGAAATACCCTGTCACAAATGTTCGCACTGGACAATGGGGTCCCACAGGGCTCCATACTGAGCGTTACGCTATTTTTGATCGCCATTAACGGTGCAGCTTCATGTATTCGATTGCCTGTACAGAGTTCGATATTTGTCGACGACATTGGTATCTTTGTCGCCGGACAAAAGACTAGTACAATCGAACGTCAGCTCCAGCTGACCATGAATCGTCTCGATACATGGGCAACCGAAAATAGCTTCAAATTCTCGACCAGCAAAACTATGTGTGTCCATTTTTGTAGGAAAAGGGGTGTCCATCCCAACCCTACACTCACGCTAAATGGAGCACAGTTACCATTTACCGATACTGCCAGATTTCTGGGTCTCGTTTTTGACAGTCGTCTAACTTGGCGGGCACATTTTTTGTCCGTCAAGAAAAAATGCCAAAAGTCGCTCAATTTGTTGCGGGTCCTCAGCCACAAGACATGGGGTGCAGACCGCACTGTCATGTTGCGTTTATATCGTTCTTTAGTGCGCTCTAAGCTGGACTATGGATGTCTAGCTTATGGGTCAGCTAAACACCAAGAGATACGAATTCTTGACACTGTACATCACAGTGGGGTTAGATTGGCCACTGGTGCATTTCGCACCAGCCCAATACTAAGCCTGCTGTGTGAAGCAGGCGAACCGTCACTGTACAATCGTCGTAAAATTCTATCTCTGCGATATATGGCTGCACTTAGTGCCAAGCCAGATCATCCCGCGTATGACCCTATTCTACAAAATAGGCATACAGAGATTTATGACAGAAAACCAAGAGCCAATAGGCCTTTTGGTCTGAGGACTTTCGACATTTTGGGCGATATTGATTTTAATATGCCTGAAATGGCAAGTTTCGTTTTGTGTGCTGTTCCACCATGGACGCTACCACGTCCACTTGTGAACCTCGCATTAACTAAATTTGATAAAGATACTACGTTGCCTATCGAATACCAACATGAGTTACAAAGAACACTGGTCTCTAGGTTCGAGGATACTGTCATTTTTACTGACGGATCAAAATCCGGAACCAGGGTTGGGTGTGCGTTCGTTGTTTTGAATCCACGCCAACAGTTTCAGTACCGTCTGCACTCCATAACGAGTGTGTACACTGCTGAGCTGTACGCTATTTTCAAGGCCCTGTGTTTTGTTTCGTCAGAGCAAAGTCGGTCAAGTGTTATCTTGACGGACTCGCTGAGCGCTCTGAACAGTATCCAAGATCCAGATCCAGTGCATCCTCTTGTACTAAAGATCCGGTTGCTACTCTACAATCTGAATGCTCAGAATGTGAGGGTAGAGCTGTTTTGGATACCGGGACATATTGGTATTAAAGGCAACGAAGCGGCAGATGCAGCTGCAAAAGCCGCCTCTCACAGACCTATGATTGATGTGAGTTTCGTTTTTCCAGATGACGCAAAGAGTCATCTGAAAAATCTGGTTTTAGACATGTGGCAACATGAGTGGAGCCGCACACAGAACGGTAAGTTACGACAGATTAAGGGAGACGCTAAACCATGGGGTTCTTCCTGCAGGATTAACCGCAGGGAGGAAACCGCCATCACACGCCTCCGTATAGGTCACTGTTGGTGGACCCATGGGCACCTCCTTCGAGGTGAAGAGTCCCCTATCTGTGAGACGTGTAACACAGATTTGTCTGTGTTACACTTTTTAACTGAGTGTGTACAGTTTGAGGATGTCAGGGAAAGGTTAGGCCTGTGCTATGACCTGTCAGTTGCTTTAGGTGACGAGAGGGTACTCATGGACAGGCTGATACTCTTCCTGAGAGAATCGAACTTATTGTTTTATGTGTGAAGTCTTGCACCTTATTTTAATGTGTTTCTAGTTATTGACTGTGATATTCGATGGTAATTGGCCCCTTTACAGCCTCTTACCATCACTAACTAACTAACTTTCAAGCATGTTGATTATATAATGTATGCAGACTAAAAAATTTTCACAAAATAACTTCATTAAACGATTGTTTAGATATTCAAGAAGATCTAGCAAATATGGTTGAATATTCTCGGAAAAATAAATTAAAACTTAACATAAACAAATGTTGTAAAATATCCTTTACAAAAAAGAGGTACGAAATATGTCACGATTATTATATAAATCAAAATTTATTATAAAACGTTAAAACGGTTAAGGACTTGGGTGTAACACTAGATTATAGACTAATATTTGATGTGCATATAAATATAATTATTAAAAAATCATATAGAATGCTAGGCTTCATCCTTAGAACGAGCAAACCCTTCAAAAATTGTAAAACTCTATTAAACCTATATTATACTACTGTCAGAAGTCAATTGGAATTCGCTACGGTAAGCTGGAATCCTCAATGCCTGACTTATATCAAACGAATTGAAAGAGTTCAAAATAAATTTATTAAACATTTTAATTATAGGTTTCCTAATAATAACATTAGCTTAATTCCCTTGGAAAGAAGAAGAACTTTGCTGGACATGACTTTTTTATTTAAAATTCTGATTAACATTTCAGATTGTCCAGAATTACTATACCAATTTTATATTAGAATTCCATGTTATAATACAAGAACCAACGAACTTTTCACCTTATCTTTCAATAAAACAAACTCAGGTTTCAACTCACCGCATTTGTCACAGCTATAACAACTTTTTAGATATGGAATATTTCTCTGACATTTTTACTCATAATATTTATAGTTTTAAACGTGCACTATTGAAAATTATGATTGACGCATAATTTAAAAATTGTTTACTGTTATATATTAATCATGAATATTATATAAAAACCTATATATACTATATCCATGATTTGTCTAAATTTTCACGTTCTATGTACCTACTATGTATTTATGTACTATTTTCGTGTATTTATGCACTATGAATGTATGTTTTATGATATTTAAATGTTAATAATTACCTGTATATATCCGTATTGTATACTAATTGGTTCCACGCTATTATTGGGATTCAATCCTGTTGTGTGGCCAAATCATATAAATAAATAAATAAATTGTCAGGGAAGTATTGGTATCTGTCTTCAAGATAAAGGAATCATAACGTGGGGTTCGCATTGTTTTACAAACCGTAGTTATTTCTCTTCTTGCACGCCTCATTGTACCCACTTTGCTTGTTTGCTCGGTTCTCTGTTTATCTGCCAGTTTTATGGAGGTAAAAAAATTATCTGTAGTTATATTGCGCCCTTTTTACTTGCCCGACCTTAATATATAAGGGGCAAGTATTGTAATCGCGAAATTTTTCGATGTCGAGATTTTGACGGATGACCACGTTTCATGGTCCAGGGAATCCAAAAAACCTATTTTCGAAGTGCCATAACTCAAAAACGGTTTAACTTAAAGAGTTCGTTCTGGTACTAAAAAATTCTCCTATTAAATGGGAAGAACCCTATTGTTTTTTATGAAAATCGGTTGACTAGAAATGGGAGTTTACTTCTGTCGATTTTAAGATTTTTGCGAATATTTAGCAACAGAAAAATATTTCGAATAAATTTATTGAACAAAAGTTACTATAAATGCAATAACTAATAACTTTTATTTGAGACGTTTTTTGATTAAACGAAAAATTTCGAAAAAATTTTGTAAAATTATTTAAAATTTTCAATAAAAGTCTCAATTTTTTCATACTTATATGTAACGTTTCCATGGTCATAATAATTAATTCGTAACTAGTAAAGCAAGCCTTGGACAAAAATTTGTATAGAACATAATTTGATGTATTTTTGAAGATTTATCTAAATATTTAATTTTTTTTTTTAAATTTACATTTTTTTTTAAATATTTTTTTTTATGGGAGGGCAAGTCTAGCGGAGGTTTCCCTTTGCCGCTGGTTTCATATATGGTTGTAACAGTTTTAAGATGACATGTTCTGGTAATGATTCGGTTGTACGGTTTTCATCACGGCCTAAATACGAAAATCCATTACATAAATATTTGCTCTCGACATCAACCAAACGGCCCTCTGGTGCCGTCAACCCGATGCCATCCCCGAGAAGACGCAGCTAAACGTGTGCATCAGACAGCTCAGCTCAGACCGGCAGGTCGCGCTGATTGGCCGCACGATCCAGAGCTTTGATGAACTCTCCGAGGTGATGGAAGAGCAGGACCGAGTGCTGGCCAGAGACCGACCAGCCGAGCCCAAGAAGAAGCCGTACGCCCGACAGATCAACTGCCATCTCTGCGGCGGAAGCCACCATCACGCAAGCTGTCCCGCCGAGAAGAAGAAGTCGGGAAACGAGTAGGGGGTCGGAAGAACGGTCCGACCCTACTGGCGACCATTCCCGGTCACGAGATCGCCAGCATCTTCCTGATGGCTGGCAAACACCGCGTGCGGGCACTGATCGACACCGGAGCAGCCCACAACATGCTGCACGCCCGCTACGCACACCACCCGGACGCAACAGAGAGGGCACCACTCGCCGCCAACGGACAGCCGATGCAGGTGAGCGGTTCCGAGAGAGTGCCTATCACCATCGGCAACTACCACAGCCAGGACCAGTTTATGATCAGCCCCCAGCTGGCGGCCGATTGTATCCTGGGATACCCCTGGCTAAAGAAGCACCACGCCACCATCGATCTGGACCGTGAGTGCATGCACTTCGGGGGAAGTCAGCGCCACACGGTCTACTGGTCGGCAGCCCAGCAGCCCCGCAGGCCCGTGGACATGGCCAACATCCGGCACGGTTTCCCGAGACAGGAAGGCGTCCAGCTCGGAAAGCTTTTCCAGCGCTTCCCGGAGCTGTTTCTCGCGCCTCACCGAGACCAAGGCGGCACGCGGACGCTGGAGCACCGCATCCAGCTGATTCACCAGAAGCCCATCCGGATCCATCCCTACAGGGTCAGCGATGAGAAAAAGCGTATCATCCAGCAACAGGTCACGGAGATGTTGAAGGACGGCATCATTTCGCCGTCGACATCGCCCTATTCCAGTCCGGTGGTCTTGGCCTCGAAGAAGGATGGTAAACCGAGGTTTTGCGTGGATTATAGGCGGGTCAACGAGACCTCGATCAGCGAGCCCACTCCGATGCCGGTGATCTCGGAGACACTCCGCGACCTGGGAGCGGCCCGTATTTTCTCACCGCTGGACCTGAAGAGCGGATACTGGCAAATTAAGATGGAGGAGGCGTCCAAGGCAGCCACCGCCTTCAGTACACCCGACGGCGGACATTTCCACTTCAATGTTATGCCGTTCGGGTTGAAGAACGAGCCGGCCACGTTCCAGAGGCTGATGTCCCAGGAAGTCCTGGCAGGGTACCTCCGAGAATTCTGCCTCGTCTACCTGGACGACATCATCGTCTACAGCCAGTCGTACGAAGAGCACCTCCGACACCTAGCCCTCGTCTTCGAGAGACTGCAGCAACACGGGCTGCGACTGGCTGTAGAGAAGTGTGAGTTCGGAGCGGACGAGCTCCCATATCTGGGGCACCTGGTGGTGCGTCAGCTCACGAAGCCGATGCCCAGGCACCTAGATCGCCGAGCAGCAACCCCCGACGACCAGGAAGGAGCTCAGGCAGTTTCTTGGCTTGTGCAATTGGGTCCGGGACTACGTACCACGGTTTGCGGAGATCGGCACCCCACTAACAGACCTGCTATCGCCAAGGCTGCGGTTCCGATGGACGGATGCCGCCCAGAAGGCCTACGAGGCGGTCCAGGAAGCGTTCCGGCAGCCACTCCAACTGCACCGACCGACACCAGGCCTACCCTATGTGCTCCAGACGGACGCCAGCGGTGTTGGCATCGCCGCCGTTCTATACCAGAAGGGGGACCAGGACGAACGAAGGGTCATCTCGTACGCCAGCGCCCGCCTGTCACAGCCCGAGCAGAGGTACCACGTGAACGAGCAGGAGTGCCTCGCTCTCATCTGGGCGGTGAAGCGGTACCGGCCCCTGCTGGAGGGACAGGCTTTCACCGTGAGGACCGACTCTAAGGCGCTAACCTGGCTGCAGCAGTTCAAGGACACGAAGGCGAAACTCCTGCGGTGGGCGCTCCTTCTGCAGGAGTTCGACTTCGTGATCGAGCACTGCCCCGGACGAGACAATGAGCTGGCGGACGCACTATCCCGGGACCCCGATGACAGCGGCCCCGCCGAGCAGGAAGACGACCACCTGCGCCTACTACCACCAGCACCGGGCGAGATCAATGCCGTCCTGAGGGAACCACTGCCAGACCAGATAGCACGTCTTCAGCAGACGGACCCCCTGACTCAGCGGATCATCGTCCGGATGCGAGATCCAGACGATCCGGACCATCAGACTATCAACGAGAACATGGTCGTCGAGGACGGCTGTCTGTTCGACAAAACCGCCAACGACGGACGACGGAAGCTGTACGTACCGGAGACGCTACGCCCGCCAGTAATGCACGCCCTGCACGACGAAGCAGGACATCCCGGCCGTGAGGAAACCATCCGGGCCATCCAAGCCCGTTACTACTGGCCGGTAATGAACAGGGAGATCCGCCGGTACGTAGAAGAGTGCCTTCCCTGCGCCGCTACTAAACCAGGAGCGCCGCGACGCCCAGCACCACTCCAACCCAGACTGCCGTCTGCACCGTGGGCCGTGTCGGTCGACCTCATGGGCCCTTATCCGAAGACAGGGTTAGGGAAGACCCATATCCTGGTGGTGACCGACACGTTCACCAAATGGGTGGAAGCCTTCGCCATCGGGATGCCCATGGTCGGCGCCATCGTGAAGGCCCTGGAGGAGGAAGTCTTCAACAGATTCGGGTACCCGAACATCGTCCTCTCCGACAACGGGCCCCAATTCATCAGCAGGAGATGGGGCGCCCGAGATTTTAAGACGGGCATATATCACGCCCGGGCCAACCCGGTCGAGAGGAGGAACCAGGAGGTGAAGAAGGGACTCCGCGTCCGACTACAGGGACAACCCCATACAACCTGGGCCCAACATCTCCCCGCCATCCTGAGGGACCTCCGGACGAGAAAGAACGCGGCCACACAATATACGCCCAGCGAAGCCTTACTGGGGTATAACCTCCCGTTGCCGGGCGAACGCCGGGTACCACTCAACCAGCCGCCGGCCATGGGCCAGCCCGACCGAGACCAGAGACTGGAGCACATCGCCCAGCACCAGCTGACGTACGCCCAGCGGAACACCGGTGAAGATGTTGGCCGAGAGGACCGATGTGTAGGAGATCAGGTAATGATCCGAGCGCACCCGCAGTCCGACGCGAAGAAAGACTTCCACAAGGGATTCCACCCCAAGTGGATAGGTCCATATGCCATCCGCGAGTTACACTCTGGACGAGTGTATACTGTGGACCGGGATGGCAAGACAGTCAGGGTACCAGCGTACGATGTGAAGCGGGCCCCGCCGGCCCCAGAAGAAGCCCAGCCGCCCGCCCCCTTTCTGGGCAGCGACTCCGAGGACTACCAATAGGCCGGAAGAGGAACCCGAGCAGCAGCTGGACGCTGACTGCCCTTGCCCTCCTTACATTCGATGACCACTACACCAGAGAGGTCCCGAGCAGGAGCTGGACGCTGCCTGCCCTTGCCCCTCCCCATATTCTCCCGTGGAGAGCCCTGAGCAACAGCTGGATGCCGTTCGCCCGTTTTCCACCATAGACATTTGTGTTCATTTTCTTTGTTTTCTTTTCTATTAGTCTATATCGTGTTATGTATTTTTTTTTTATGTTTCTCTATGTGTCTCATGTCGTTTTCCTAGGCTTAAGTTGTATATATATTGTTTGTATTTCCTGTTCTGTGTGTATATATTTTCTTGTTATTAATAAATGGAGTTTGTCGTCTTGGTACGAGTTGCGTTGATGCGGGGGTAGTTCGGACGCCAACCCCCACTCTCACCCTGGGAGTGGGGGAAGGCCGTCAGGGTTTATAAGGTGGCCGCTCGGTACTGAGACCTCAGATCGTCTTTGACTTTCGACTGAGAACTTGTCTTATTTTTTAACCCTTGTACTCTCTTTCAGTTTTCTCTCTACGCTACGGTTAAGCACCAGAGCCCTGACCCACAGTAAGCTCTGATTGCCAGCCCGTACTACGAGCTTCACATCTAAACTCTCTACGAGCGGTAACGTCCCAGAGCCCTGACCCACAGTAAGCTCTGGTTACTAGCCCGCTCAACGAGTCCGGTGTACAGCCAGTACTCCTGCAAGAAACCTCTCGGTGTTCTTGTATGTTGGCCTGGCCCACCAGGAAAAACAGTTCTTCTCAGAACTACACTAGAGTTTTACACTCACACACTATTTCCCATCCTCACTGTCACCTATCCTCATTGTCCTTACCGACACTTATCCTAGCTATCACCTATCCTCTCCATCGTTACTCCAACACCGACGTGCGTTCACCACATCGCCAAGCGGTCACCCATCCGGGAGGTCGCCGCGCCGAGCGTTGCTAAACGCCAACACCGAACGCAAGCGGTCACCCGTCCAGGAGGTCACCGCGGCTAGAGTTGCTTAACTCTGGCAATCCATTGAGAGAGCCAGGCTTCGCTCTTATCAAGAATACAGGTGGCCCCCACAATTTCGACCACATCAGATCTAAATCTAGTTGGCTAGAATTGTAAGCGCCACGGGCGTACAGTAATGCAATAAAGGCATCAAGCTATACTAAGGTTATACACCAAGTTTCACTAGTTAGTCCGTCGACGAGCTTCTGTTTCTGTACATATCTTTATGTGTCGAAGAGTTGCTTCGTCAATGAATAGGCGCCAAGCAGTAAGCACTTTACCATCTTGAACGAATCGCTTTGCATAAGGGATTGGGCCTGGAACATCTCGAAACACATTTTGAGCACTGCGCCGACCTATCTGGATGGTACTTTGGGTATCTGCTACACACTTCCATTCGGTGCCATCACTTACAATCAAGGTATCATTTATAGCAAGTGCCGATTGCCGTGAAGAAGAAGGTCCACCTCGCATACCTCGACCTCCTCTACGGCTGCTTCTCCATCCGATACAGCGACGACCAGAGGTGCAATTCTTGATGTTTCGTGCACGCAACTCGACATGTTTCGTATGCGATTCTCCTATTGGTATTCTTGAACGGTCGAACACGCATTTTTCATGCGCATTCACATCGAATGGTTGGTAGGCAATAGAAACTGATTTGCGTGTACGTATTATTTTGACGTTTCGTTAGAAAGGTTAGTTTTTATAACAAAAAAATGACTTTTATACAAAAAAGTTAATAAAATATATAATTTTGTTGTAGAATAATGGCAGATTTAGAAAATTTAATACATTTAGATTTAATTAATGCAATAGAGGAAATGGAAAATGATATTCTTACTGATAGAAGAGTATTTGAAAAAGTGGATGCGTTTCAATTGACAGATATACAATTTATAAAATTATTTAGACTTCCTAAACAAATTGCGTTACAATTAATAGAGATAGTGGAAACATATATTGTAGCACCAAGTAGGACTTCACCTCTTGATATTCAAACAAAGGTAATTTATTTGAGAATATTCATACAATTACTTCAATTCAAAATATTATAAAATTACAGGTTTTAACTGCTTTAAGATTTTATGCCACTGGAAGCTATCAAACAAATGTAGGTTATGATTTATATACTGCTGTTAGTCAATCGTCCGTTAGTAGATGTGTAGCAGAAGTAAGCGAAGCCTTAAACCATGCAAATATCTTCCAACAGTGGATAAAATTTCCAAGTACACTGCAAGAATTACAGATAATTCGAAATGAGTAAGTTGCCTTTAACTTAAAACCAACATAAAAAATAATTATTTTGATTTTACCGGTTTTTTTAAACTTTTAATATCCCCGGAGTTGTTGGCTGTATCGACTGTACTTATGTGGCTATAATTGCTCCTAAGGACGAAGAACACATTTATGTGAACCGTAAAGGGTATCACTCAATTAATGTCCAATTGGCAATATATTTTAATACCTTGTCCACATAAAAATAATAATGTTAATTGAATATTGTAGGTGTGTGATTCTAGAATGAGGATAACTCATGTCTGTGCTCGTTATCCTGGTAGCACTAATGATAGTTACATTTGGAATCGCTCTAGTTTAAAAGATTATTTTCTTAATTTGCATCAGAGAGACTGTACAGATTATTTTTTACTAGGTTTGTAGTATTTAATTAATTATTTATATTTTATAACAACATTTAATGTTTTAAGGTGATTCTGGATACGCTCTTAGATCATACATGATGACACCGATCATAAATCCTGAACCAGCCATAGGTACACCTCAGTATCATTATAACACCAGACAAATGAAGACTAGGTCTATAATTGAAAGGTGTAATGGTTATTAAAAATGCGTTTCAGATGTCTGTTAATGCACCGTGTACTGCATTATCAACCACAAATCGCATGTAAAATAATAAACGCATGCATAGTACTCCACAATATGTGTGTCGAATATAATGTACCCGAACCCAATATATTAGAAAATTGTGGCGAAGAAATTGACTTGGGCTTGTCAAATGACTTGAATGAGGAACAACAACAAATGCAGCGAGTAAATCCAGAACTTGTTAAAGGCCGAACTGCACAAAGAAAATTAATTCGAAATTTTTTTACATAATGTATTGCAATGTAGTTTATAGAAAACAATTTTAAATTTAAACATTTATTTACTTTATGATATTCGTAATTTATTATAATCTATTAAATATTTTTCCTTGTTGTAAGAAGTAGCCATTGCTGTATAGTTGTTCAAAAATAATAACTTAAATAAAATATGACACGATTTCGTCACCACTCAGTTTTCATGTAGATTGTGAAGTTATATTAAAATACATACAAATATTTACTACTACTTACAATAATAAAACCATACACTTTACATAATATATATTTTATTATAAACTAATTCAAATTTTATATTAACAATACTGTCTAACTTTTGGGTAGTAACGTTATTAGAGTTTTTAAATCTTCTGAAATTTATTTTTTTATAATCACATCTTTCTCTAATAAATCTACCTGTCTTTCTAATAATTCCAGTTTTTTTTATAATATTTTTCTTTAAACAGATATTTTTTATTTGCTATATCAAACAACTTTTCAAAAACAGCCACAGTGTTTTCTAATCTTCTTATTTTATTACTTTTTTTTCTTCTTTCTAAAGAAAAGAATGTATATATGTAAACACAATTTCCAGATTAATGGATACAATTAATGTTGTGATACTTATAAATTTACTAAAACATACCTGTACTAATTTTTTTTGTCTGTGATGTTCTCATTTCAGTGTTAACATTAACGTTTGTTTCCTCCAAATGTGAGACCTCTTTCCATTTGTTATCGTCTAAATTTTCATCTTGTATGAAAATTACTGTAGGTTCATTCCATTTCTATAAAATAAGTAAATAAGAATAAAGGAAATCGTGTAAAAAGCGAATTAGGTGTATAGTAAGCACAAGCGTACGAAAGCAAATTTTGCATATCTACATACGGGTGAAGTTTCTGAAATACTCTCAATTCCTTCCATTGAAGTTGGACTTAATAAGTCCAAGACGGCCTTATCATTTTCATCGAAATTGTCTACTGGGGGAAGACCGCCACCAGTTTTATTTCTCTCTTTAAGTATGCAACTTTTTTTTTTTTTTTCGTTTTGCTTTTTATATCTTGCCATACCTAAAAATTATATACTCATTAATAATTATACAATAAAATGTAATCAATAATAACTTACTTTTCTCCATTGTTTCCAGTTTTTTGTACCGCCTGATGGAATAAAAAATTTCGGTAATTTCTATCCATTTTAATTGGCTATCTTTAAAAGTAAAATTATTGCTAAATCGGCCATCTATTATTTTTGGATTACGCGTAACAAATTCGATCAAAATATCTTTTTGTTCTTTATTAACATTTCGCTTCGACATTTTATATTGTTTTAAGAAGTAATTTTCACAACTACAAGTTAATAATGTTTGAAAACACAACTAAAATCAAATTTTTAAACGTAGATATATTACGTGACATATGACGTTCCGCTATGCTATTGGTCGGCAAAAAGTATGTTTACATTTATCGTTCGAACGCATCTGGAAATACTTACCCAGTTTCGAATAACATTCAAGAATACCACTTGACACATTTTAGTGTTCGCATACGAAACTGACTATTCGAATTTGGTCGCACACGTAAAGTTACGCATGAGTTCAAGAATTGGACCCCAGGAACCACACTAGACGTAGACGGTGTTTCTATTAAAATGTCTTCACTCGAATCTGAGCTGTCCAATAACAATGTGTTGTTGGCCGCCGGTACATAATCCGTATCTCCCGTACCAACTACATTATCTGCAACACTATCTTCTCCACCCGATTCAGATTCTGAATAAGGTATAGCTCGAAGATTTTGTAATTGCTTCTCTATTTTAAAGTCGGAAATATTTTTACGCGCACTCATATTGATTTAATTCAAAATGAACACAGTAATTATATCGAATACTTTATTCAGCTTACACACCACTACTGAGAGTTTCAACACTGATCGAACAATAAGAAAGCATAACAAAATATTTAGCGGTTCGTAATGTAAACAAATAATTCTAAGTACCCTCAAGCACGATAATAAAGTTCTTTGTACTACGTCATTTTGACGACTGTGGTCTTTGTAGATATGACTCATTGTATTTCGAAAACTAATAAAGATAACATCTTTATATTTAAACGGGGTCTATAAAACTACAAATTATTAAAAGTCAAAGAGTGTCATGTTTAAACTAGGCATAACTTTAAAAATATTATCATTTTACTTCACGGAATCGTCAATTTGACGACTGCGGTCTTTCTAGTGTTAAAGGTGCATTCATAGTTCCAAATTATACTTAGAATTTATATTTATAATCTTAATTATAATTATACTTGCGGATACCCATTCACACTAGCTCAAATTATATTTATAATTAGCAGGTGCATCCATCTGTTAGTACGAATTGAAGCTACTCGGTCGGTAATGTAGATCTAATATTTAACCTCTGTTTTCGAATTGTTTGTTTACAACTTTCCAACGGTCATTCATAGCAGTCACGTATAACCATCGTATAACTAACAAATAGCTACTAAATAGTGAAGCGAATAATGGAAGGAGAGATTTTTTTCTTAGGTTTAGTAGAGGCTAACCCAGTGCTTTATGATAAAAGACATGAAGATTAAAAAAAAAACGATTTAAAAGAAATCGTATGGCGTCAAATTGGAGATCAAGTTTGTATTAGCGGTAAGTACATTCAGTTGTAGTAAATTTTTTTTATAATTTTACGAAATTTTGCTCTTTATACATCATTCTCTGTAATACATTAACACAAATTCTGTTTATTGAATTATTTATTCATTTATACTTAGTTCTAGACCAATTGCTAATGGCAAATGTCTTGCTTAAAAAAAAAGTTTAACAAACTTAAATTTTCTTTTAGGAGAAGAAGCCTTAAATTTTTTTTATTAATTTAAGACAGAAGTATGTGAAGGAGAAGCAGATCGACTCTGATTTAACAAAAAGCGGGGCTGCTGCACCGTCCAGGAAGGAATGGCCGCTAATGCAACACATAGCATTTTTAAAAGATGTTATCAAGCCAAGAAAGTACGTATTTTGTTTTATATTTTAATACACGAACAAGGTTTTGCCACAAATTGCAACGTCCAACCCTGTGGTCATCGAAGACAACTCTCATCCGTCTACGAGTAAAGCAAATAACTCGTTCGAATTCGTGCCTGTTTATGCACTAGACGATGATAGTATGTCTGTCATGGAGTTGTCTTCTCCCAGAGATACCTGCACTACACCGTTTTCACCACCGCCAACAGACTCTTTTACACCAACACCAACACCTACACAAACGCTTACACCCACACCCACATCTGCAGCTACACCAGTTACACCAACTCCAAAAAAAAAAAAAAACAACATGAAATGGAAGACATATTTACTGCTCTGAATCATCCCATAAATGTGCCGATATCCAAAACGCAAGAAAGGAGTAAAATTAGACCCAGGGTTTCTTCGTTTTGCAGTTATCTAGCAGAGATACTGAACGGAAAACGGAGGAGGAGGAGGAGGAGAAGTTAGAAGGCAAAATTTTAGATTTAGCATTTAAAAAATAATGTTTTTATAATATTTATATTTTATTTTTTGTAAATTTCATTAGTATAATTATTTTATAAGCTTGTATACCGTAACGTTACCAATTAATAACAATTTAAAATTTCTATTTTTGTTTTTTTTCTATTTATACCTAAATAAATGTTATCCCATAATTTGATATATTGATTATAATTTGGACAATTAGAAAAATTAATTTTTTCTTCAAATTACATTTCTAATACATTAAAATTAATTTTACCGAAAAGTAATAAAACAATATATATATATATATATATATATATATATATAATGTAGGGAAACAAAACTTAAGCTATTGATGCCATGGTACAGAACCAGCAGGACTATTGAAATACATTTTTAATGTATTTCTTAAATTTTCTGGTGATCTGAGAGCATTTCTTGTCCATATTCTTCGGTTCAGTGTCCTTAAACTATTCAGAGCTGAATTCACAAGCGCATTTGTTCTCCAGCTTCCTGGTATAATGTTATCATTATCACAACGGTCTGCATAATTTGATGGACAATATACTTCATCGCAGATGTTTCCTGTTGTTCTGATGAAATTATGCAAACACACACAAGCTTTCACAATGTTGTCCGCTGTCTCTGGTTGTGCATTTATAACTCGGTGGAATATGCGAAACCGAGAAACCATTATACCAAAGGTATTTTCAATGCATCTGCGTGCCCTTGATAGCCTATAATTAAAATTTCGCTTTTCTTCCGTTAAGGAGGTTGCGCCATATGGTCTCATTACATTATGCCTTAATGGGAATGCTTCATCCCCAACAAAGAAATATGGAAAATTTATATTTGTGTTTCACAAATAGTCCACATCTGGCCAATTTAAATCTTCGGCATATAATTTTTGCCCAAAAGAAGAGGCTCGCAATATATCTCCATCACTTTGGGAGCCATACGCACCTATATCTACGTATGTGAAAAGATAATTGGCATCACATACGGCAAATAGCACTATGCTAAAACTATTCTTGTAGTTGAAGTATTGAGAACCAGAATGGGCTGGTGCTTGTATAACCACATGCTTACCATCGAGACTTCCTACACAATGTGGTAAGTTCCATTTTTTATAAAAATCTTCGGCTATTGCCTTGAATTCATCTTTATTTGGAAACTTCAAATAAATGGGAGATAATACATCCCATCCATATCGCATAGCAAGTCTCATGTATTATATTGCAGGTTGTTGATTTCCCTATTCTAAAATTATATGCTAAAGTTGGGATTGAGTCTCCTGTTGCCAAATGCCTGGAATAATATTATAAAAATAATTATATATACATATATCTATCTATTTTTATTTTACCGACCGCCTCATATTTAAGGGGAGGTATTGTAATCATACCGATTTTAACATCTAGATTTTGATGTATGTCCACGAATTGAGTTCGTACATCACGTTTTGCCTATTTTTAACATTATGTCTGTCGGTTCATGGACACGTGTAGAGCAAATTTGGCTGCACGGGTTTTAATTAAACTTCATATCAACTTTTGGTAAAAATCGGTCTACCGTAAGTGGAAGTTTACGCGTGTCATTTCTTAGTATTTTGTGAATATTTGGTAACAAAGAATTATTTCGATAAAATTTATTTGAAGAAAGTTACTTTTACAACATAAATGAGACAAGTTTGAAATTTTTTTTTGATTTTGTGAAATTTTTTGATTAAATATTCAGCAGTGTCGGTCGGTTCTGAGGCGGCCACAACTAATTTTTTATTTATTGTATATATTTATTTATTTTATTACCTTAAAGTAATTGCCAGTCGAGCACCAGGACTAATTGGAATTCTACGTACACTATCTTTTTGTAAACGAACACGTACTAAATTTAGCAGAGTATCAAATTGTTCAACGGTCATGTGAGTGTAATTAGAAAATAAACTTTTATCACACAGTCGCATTTCCCGCATCAAATTATTCCAGTGAACAGAGCGTTCACTGCGTCTCTCCTTTATTGGATGAACCCACCATCTACGTTTTTGAATTTTATTCATTTTCATTAATGCCATAGTGACCAAAATTCTTCGTCAGCGCACTAATTCCCTAAATATTTCCTTCATAATTAAGTCATCCATAGTTTAAAATATATATATATATATATATAGTTCAAAATAAATATATATTTATTATTTATCAACAACTACACTTTTGTAGACCATTTGACACATTAGTTTTTAGGTTATGGTTCGAATTCTAACACTAATTATAAATATAAGTATGAAGTTTGTAAACTTTTCAGTTATACTTATATTTAGCGTTAGGATTAGAATTAGAGTGGGTGAGTGTGAATGGTTATAAGGAAGGCAATATAACAAACTTTCTGTGTATAAATAAAAACATAAATATGATTATAATTACGGAACTGTGAATGCATCTTAATTCGTAGTGTTTAAATGGGCTGCATTAGGCGCAAATAGCCTTTGTTGCTGTGCGCCAAGAATTTTAACTGACTAACTGACCTTTTTAAGTGATAAATTTCTATTTTAAACTTATCTTGGGAATATATGTTAAATATTTATCTAACATAAATTTACATTTGTTTTAATAAATAATTTTAATGGTATTGAATAACGTATAATACATGACATTAATTATCTATAATGTTTTAACTGATGCATAATCATAGCCGAGTGTTATGCTTCTATCTGAAAATTTTTATGATAAAAAATACAATTTATTTATGAAAATTTATATTTTATTCATAGCACATATTACAACTTATTTTATTTATCTATTTATTATTTGAACATTAACTGCTTGGCATAAATCTAAAAGAATCTAAAAATCTAAAATTTATTTTTGAATTTTGAATGTATTTTGTGAATGAAATGTATTTTTACTTATTTATTGGTAGCAAACTCACAGAACTTTCTATCTCTGTACTTAAAGATTTTTATTATCCGGATACTATCGAATTCGGAGAGGTTGTGAAAATTTACAGGGACACTATTAGAATTTTTATTATTTAAATTACACAATTCGTGACCGCTGCCTCTAAAATTTTCAGTGAAATGAGAATGATCTTTAACTTTATGATCGTTGTATGAGTATGTTTTTTCACAAAAGTGACATCGATCATCTGTTCTAAATGTTTGCTCTTCATCTGAGTTTAGTTTTTAATAACATTAGAAAAAATGTCGTCTAATTTTGAACTGATTTGTTTGAGTTTTTGAACGAACCAAATTATACAGTCAACACTGGTGTATAATTCAAACCAAGATAAAGAATCATCATACGAGCATTTCAAATAATAAGCGATATTAAAAGGTTCCTGTTTCTGAAATCTCGTTTTTTTTTTTTTGCTGATTCACTGCATTTTTTTAAAATACTTTTAAGAACTGCGTATATCACAAATGGTACTTGTTCGTTATTTTTATGATTTAAGAATTTTAAAATTTTCGCTTGTTCAGATGGAATTTAAACTTTGGTTTTATTCATATTTGTAAATTCAATAAATGATTATTTAAACTTTCTTGACTTTTAAAATGATATAAACATCTATTACAAAATGTTGCTTTCACATTTGTGTACCCTATTTGTTTACATAGCAGTCTTAATAAGCCTATAATTAATGCAAAGTGAAACTTTATTTATCTTTCAAAAATATCATTTAATTCCACTTCATCATCGTTAAGATCATTGTCATCATCACAATATAACATTAACAAATTTATTTTATGAGGTTAATTATGCTTGCTGAGAGATCTATACTGATATTCTGAGCAACTTTAAGATTTATACGTAAAACCATAAGATCGTAGCGTACGAGTCAACCGTAGACGTCTCTATTATAGCTTTACGATAAATGCAATTCTGTGCAATCTATACGCGGCAACGTTTACTTTCCATGTTACGTTTACTTTACGATTTGTGCCTCACTTCACTTTGGTTTGGTTTGTCTTGACAAGTAGAAATTAACATATTTTTTTTAAAATGAAGTAAGTTGTCACTAAAAGTAAATGATATATTACCATCTATACTATCACAAAGTATGACTGAACATACATGATATTGTTTTTTACTGAAATATATTGTTTTTTTTTTTTTTAAGTTAAATTTAAAATCTTTTGTTTTATATTTGTTTAAACGAAAGAGAAAACGAACAGTAAATACGACAAGGGAAAAATATGATATGTATCTAGAAGTAATGGAAGATAATTTTGCGTTCCGGAGTGGTACTATTAATCCCACTTTGGGCGAAAATTATCTCCTTAACAAGTGGGAAGAATTGACCAACAAACTAAATGCAGTTGGTAGTGGTCCACAGTTGGCACCAGATGAGTGGAAAAAGGTATGTTTATTTTTTTTGTAATACACAATATGGTAAAATTGTAGTTCACGTTTCTATACGATGCATTATTTTCGTATCACAATCAAATCTCACTATCAAATCAACTGAGCTTCTTTTTACTATGATTATCAGATTGTATTTTGAATTAACCTGTACCTCCGTAATAAAAAAAATTATATACAATTTTACAAAGAATGCGAATTTTTTTTTGCAATCATAATGTCTATGTGTCTTACATATAAGCCAGTAGAGAAAATGTATTGTTAAAAAAAAAATAGTATTTCCACTCCATTTTTTGCAAAAATAATGTCATGTAGAAGATTTGTGCTTATAAAAAAATATTTACATTTTACGAATAACGAGACATATAATCCGGCAACACATACAAATCCAAAACTCAATAAGATCTGGCCAGTTTACGAAAGCCTAAAAAAAAGTTTCAACTGGCATATATACCTGAACGGGATATAACGATAGACGGAAGTTTAATGCTATATACAAGTTTATTGAGTTGGAAGCAATACATACCCATGAAACGAGCCAGATTTGGCATAAAAAGTTTTTTACTGTTCGAGTCAAAATCAGGATACATTTGGTCTTCTCTAATTTATACTGGCAAAGGAACAATTATTGACAGTGAATTTCCAAATTTACCTGTTTCTTCACAAGTTGTAATGAGTCTGATGAAACCTTTACTAAATAAGGGATACTGTCTCACAATTGATAATTTTTATAGTTCTATTGAATTGACTGATATACTTACATCGTACCATACTGATACTTATGAGACTATGAGATCAAATAGAAGAGGCTTGCCAAAGAATCTAAAAAACCCATAAAAGTTCATTCAGGATATGTAAGGGCATATAGGAAACAGAGAGCAATGGTAATGAGATGGAAAGACAAGCGCGATGTGTATTTTCTTTCAACTATCCATGGCACAGATATGGTGGAAATAGAAAAAAAGGAATACCAGGCTAACGAAACCCAAAGTGGCCTTTGATTATAACTTTACAATGGGTGGTGTTGATAGAGTCGATCAACACCTTTCTAACTACCCATTACCTAGAAAACGCGGGAAAAAATATTACAATTTTTTTTTTTCATCTTATTGAACAAGCTATTTGGAATTCTTATGTATTGTATACAAAAACAGGAGGTTCGATGACACATATATCTACTACTGTTAATTTTTAAGGTGAACAGATTATCAACGCTGGTCACATTATAATGTGTAGTGAACCGAGCAAAATAGATTGTATATCCACAATTTTTACACTTTGTTTGCAAACAAGTGCATTAAAAGCAACACTACATGAGGTTAAACTTGTGTTGAAGCTTATAAAAAACAATCTTTTAGTGGATGACGCTGAATGCACATGTAAAGCCGGTCAGGGTAGAAGGTGTAAACATATTTCAGCGACAGTGTTTTACTGCAGCAGGTTGTATATTATGTAGATTATTTAATTACAATACAAGTGAAAAAATAAATGGGTGAGATCAAAACACCAGTGACATCACTTTGTTGCACAATAATATCGGAATACTCAAACATTTGATGAGTATTTTTTTTTTTTATATGTAAAATTATTTTTAAGGCACAAAATTTATTTTCAATTGTTCTTGTTTATTTCCAACAGTGGAGTTTCATTTTTATTGTAAAATTTTCAAATTCCATAGAGTCGCTTAATTTTTATAATTTCAATTTTAACAGTAAAAATCACTATTCTATCGCTCTTTTCTTATTTGCAGAAACAATATCACCGAATTAAACAAGATTTCTCCAGCGGACGTACAGTGTTGGTGGTTGAAAGAAAAACATGTGTGAATTGCTTTGGCACTGGGTTCTTGGTACTCTTCTTTCACTACTGCCCAGAAGTCAATGAGATTGAGGGTGGCTCTAGCGACAACTTTAACGTAAGTTTCTGTAAAACTCTGGTGTTTTTCGCCATTATTTATATATTATTTTCGCGTACCCTCAACCATTCCGGTTGGGAACCATTGCTTTAGAAGAACGGTCCTAGTAGGAGCAATTAAATTGGATGAAAAGAAAAAAAAACATGTGTGCAATTCACACATGTTTTTCTTTCAACCACCAACCAGTACCGATAGAAGAATTTAGATGCATAAAAAAAAATAAGTTGATACAGAACCTGATATAATCTCAAATGAGTTTTTAAATGAATTACAGTTTGTCGTTCCAAATAGTGAAATTTCGAAGCACAGTTTGCATAGACATGAAATAGTTAATAAAATGTATAATATTTCAGTCATTAGTAATTTAGGAGACATTGAAGCCTTATTTAATAATGCTGCCAGCAATAGTTTATAGTTTATTGATCAATAATCATTTTAATTTAGCTTCATGTTGTGTTAATACTTACGCTCAATTATTTAATGAACGTCCAATTTATTTATTAATTTTATTTATCAAACAACTTATAAAGACAAATCATATTGGTTAAAATGTAGGCAATTTAGAGTAACGGGAAGTAGAATTTATGAATTATATACCTATTATAAAAATAAAAATCCAAATTGGGAACTAAAAATAAAAAAATATTTTTGGCCTACAAGCTTTTCAAAAAAATTCACGAAATATGGTAGGTATTGAAAATGAGCCTTTGGCAAGGAAAAAGTATATTGAAAACACAAATCAAATAGTTGTAACTTATGGTAGTATTTAAAAATATCATCCCAGAAAACTTATTGAAATTAAATGTCCTTATGAAGGTAGAAATATTACAGCTAATTCTCTGTTATAGTCTCTTACCTTTTTAGATATTAATAGGCAGTTAAAGAAAAATCATTAATATTATGGACAAGTTCAAATGGGAATGTCAGTTTTAAATTTACCAGTAACTGATTTTATTATATATTTTTCTTCTGATAATACTATAGAAATTATAAATGTTCCATATAATTCGGTATTCCAAGATAATTTATTACCAATTGGACAAAAAATATTTTTTGAAAAAATGTTGCACGAGATATGTAAAAATAAATTCGAAAAACTCTAGGGGGAGTACAGGAGAGATGACCATAGAAGAGACTATAACCATTCGAGATATTCCATTCGTATTTTGCGCTAAAAGGACAATTATCTGTCTATAATACGTAGTTGGTATGCCGCCATGTTGTCACGTGACTAGGCGTCAGTAGGCAGATCGGTTCAGTTATTATTGAAGTAAATGTATTTACACGCGTCTGGAGTGAAAAATATTCTTTGTATCTTCGTCGTTCTAGTCAATAAAAAGATATGTTCAAACTTTTTATATTTATATTATCATCAATTATTCTAGTTTAAGACTGTTGGTGTTTTTTTCATAATGTATTTTGCTTTTGTTATAACAAATTGTTTATTTTAACAAATACCTGTAAGGAGACTTACACCACTCGCTGTTGGGAGAGTTGACCAGTGGTTCAAGTCTCCTCTTATTGAATGTTTCCTATTATAATATTAATTTTACTTTATCAATTAACAGAACAGGATGCCATTCCGCTACAAACGTAAAGAGGGCAATGCACGGAGGCTAGCTTTTACTATAGAGAGTATTAAAAATGCATTAAAAGAGATACAAGATGGAAAATCTATAAGAGCTACTGCATTAAAATACGACAAAGATAGAACTACTTTACGTAGGTATTTACAAAATAAAAGCAAACTGGACAAAATTTAAACTAAGGGGAGCCAGTATAAGGACTCGCAGGTTTTTACTGAAGAAGAAGAAAAAATTTTAGTCAATGGTCTGTTTATTTGTAGCAAAATGAACTACGGTTTGACCAGAAAAGCCGCGTTAACTGTCGCATATGAATGTGTGAAATCCAATACAAATAAGATACCTGAAAACTGACAAAACAAAGTTCTGCTGGCAGTGCCTGGTTCCGTGGATTTTGTATGAGAAATCCTGAGATAAGTTTAAGAACACCTGAGGCTACGAGCTTATCCAGAGCAACAAGTTTTAATAAAAAAAACGTCGATGCTTTGAAAATTTGAAAACAGTAAGAGAAAAATTTCATTTTGAAGCATAAAATATGTACAATTGCAACGAAACAGGGTGCACGACTGTACAGAAATGTCCCAAAGTAATAGCAAGTAAAAAAGATCGTCAGGTTGGACAAGTAACATCGGCAGAACGAGGCATACTTGTAACGGTTTGTTTAACAATGAATGCGATTTTAATGTAAATTTAAATAATAATTATGCCTATGAAATTAAATTACAAATTAATTTTAAACAACACCGCTTACATTATAGGTAAAAATTTTTCAATTGTTTTATTAAATTTTGCGATTGTTTTATTATATCGTACAGAAGCGGCGTATATAAATACAATGCAAAATTTTGACAATTTTGACAAAAAATTCCTGATGGGTGTTTAACCATATCATTCAAATAAGAATTTGAATTAGGATCACTTATTAAACGAACAGTAGCCTGTGTAGATCGTGTGTAGTGTGTGTTCTAGAAACTTGCCTAGAATTTGTTACAAGGCTGATCTTGAAGCTTAGCTTTCCATCTGTGAAAAGTTATCTTCACTATACGTAAGTTCTTAATAACTTTTTAAAGTCAAATTTGGCAAAGATTTTATTTTATATTTTAGATTCAGTGCTTCAAAATATGACTGAGAAACGTACCCAAAGTACTTTACTGAACTTTTTTAATAAAAAAACAAAAAAAAGATGATTCAAATGTTAGTGTTGACGCTATTAATATTATCAATACCGACTTGGATTCGATTTCTACAGTCGCAGTTCAGGCAAAAACAGGATCATCCAGAAGAAAGTACTTCCTCAGTAATCAATATTTATCAGGACATTGCAATATTAAAAATACAAAAATTTAATTCTGACGACAGTTTAGATATTGTGAAAAAGTTATGGCAACCAGAAGCAAATTTTAATTTTCCCGTAACCTGTGCTGCAGACCATAACCGAAGTTTTCAATATGCATGGTTTGAAAAATTTAAATGGCTTGTGTACTCTCAAACTGAAAACAAAGCGTACTGTAAATATTGTGTGTTTTTTGCGCCTCCTAATATTGGAAAATCTAAATTTGAAGTTTCTGGCAATTTAGTTACGGAGGGTTACAACAAATGGAAAAAAGCCATTGAGAAATTTACTCATCATCAAAATACAAAATATCATATTACGGCAGTTATGACATATGAAAAGCTACGCAATATTCGGGATGGAAAATGTACTGCGGTCAATCGACAAATTGATGTTAGTAGTGCATCACAAGCTGCAATTAATCGGAAAAGAATAGAACCGATTATAAAAACAATAATTTTAAGTGGTCTGCAAAATATACCCTTGAGAGGACATCGTGATTATGGAGAATTTTCATTTGAACAGGAGCCAATCACCAATGAAGGCAATTTTCGAGCTTTATTAAGAACGAGAATCGATGCAGGCGATGAAAACCTCATTGAACATTTTAAATATTCTGCCAAAAACGCTACCTACGTTACTGGAATATACAAAATCAAATTATAAATGCTTGTAACACAATCATTTTGAACCGTTTGGTCGATAAAATTAATGCGACGAAATGTTTTTCAATTCTTGCCGATGAAACTTGTGACATTTCTACCACTGAAAAACTTTCCTTGTGTGTCAGGTATATAGACGAAGAGAACAAGATTTGTGAACAATTTTTACAATTTGTTGCTGTAACGAGCACTACAGGAAAAAACATATCCGACACAATATTAGAAATCTTGAATAATTATGGCATCGATTTGTCATATTTGGAACTAACCTCAAAAAGAAAAGACAGATATGTACCACCAGATATTTTCCCTTTTATATAAGGATACGCTTAATTTCTTTCCAAAATAACACTTCCTGGGGTTCTCCCTGCTGCTATTTATATACTGTTCTTCTCCCTTGTACTTCTGTATATTATAATTGTTTTTTTTTTTTATACTTTATCACCAGTTCACAATACACACGTCTGTCTGATCCGAAATCAAAAATACTCTCTGAAAAAGGTAAGACTCACAAATACTTAGGATACCAATTCCAATGGAGGAACAGGGGAACATATTAAGCAGCTAAGTAAAAGGGCAATGCTAGCAATTCCGCAGATCTGGAGCTTAGGTGAAAGAAAATTTAAAGGTGAATACCACATAAGAATGCTCATGTTCGAAGCCCTAATAAAAAGCATTATCATGTATGGAGCAGAGGTGTGGGGATGGAAGGAGCATGAGCCGCTAGAGAAGGTGCAGAATAGGTATCTTAAGTGGATGTTGGGTCTAGATGAATGTACACCAGAGTACATAGTATTAGAGGAGAAGAAAGTGTACAAAATTAAAATAGAAGCCCTTAAAAGAGCAATAAGATTTGAAGAAAACATAACAAAGAACCAAGAAAAACAATTATTAAACGAATGTTGGAAGGAATTGGAAAATAGAGATAAACAGAAAAAAAATGGGAGATAAAAAGAAGTAAAATGTACGAATACGGAGGCTATTCAACAGAAGAAGTAAGGAGGAAAAGAGAGAGTGGACATGGAATGCAGGAGATAATAGAAAGAATGAAGGACATACAACAACAAGAATTAAGCGAGAATAAGCGGATCAAGGTACAATTATAAGTACAAGAAAAATTGGAGCACGCAAAGACCGCTGTATCTAAAAGAAAAGGGAAACGGAAAAAAAAAAGAATAATTGCAAGGTTTAAATGTGGGAATGAAGAAAAAACAAACAAATTTTGGTTAAAAGAGGAGGATAAACGATGTAGAATGTGCAGAGAAGAAAGGGAGACGGTTGAACATATGCTGGAAGGATGTGAAGAAATGAGAAGCAAAGGAGGAACAAGAGAAGATATTTTAAACGGAAATGGCTGCGGATATACATGGATGAAAGAGGAAATAGAAAGGAGAAAGGAAATCAAAGAAAAAGAAAATAATAAGAAATAATACAAAATAGATTTCAAGCCAACAGGCAGAAATTAAATTTATATTTTAGTTAAAATTATAATGTAAGGAATAAATATATATAGAATAAATTGTAATAGGTAAATATAATGTAATAGTATTAATTAAAATAAATTGAAATTGAAATTGAATTGATTTGTCATATTTACGCGGACAAGGTTATGACGGTGCTGCATCAATGAGCGGGAAGTTTAATGGAGTCCAATCTCACATATCTGCTTTATATCCACAAGCTTTATATGTTCACTGTGCATCACATAGCTTAAATTTGGCAATAGGAAATGCTGTATCAGTGACAGAAATTAAAAATTACATTGGCATTATTGAAAAGGTATATAATTTATACCCCTAAGAGACAGAAACTACGCCAAGTTTGCCCAACTAGATGGGTGGAACGCCATGAAACCATCATGACCATGGTAGAATTATTTGATGCAGTGATTCATAGTCTTGAAATAATAATTTCTTGGGAAGATAGAGACTCATCCTCTAACGCAAAACTGTTGTATAATTCGTTATGTGAATTTGGATTTATAATATCATTATTTAGCTTGCAGAATATATTTGCGTACACCTTACCGTTGTCTAAAATATTGCAAAAATCTGACAGTGACCTTTAAATACCGTTCGTGAAACAGCAGAATCTTCTTTTATGGATATTTACGATTCAGCTAGTACAAAAGCCAATCATTTTAATATTGAAATTAAAAAACCTAGGACTACGGCAAAACAAACATTAAGATCCAATGTTCCAGCCGATTCTGTAGAAGAGTATTTCAGGAGAACTATTTTCATTCCATTTGTTGATCACATACTTGCTCAACTACATGAACGATTCACGCGACATCGTAGTATTCTGATTTTTTTTTTTTACTCTTCTGCCGAATGGAGACGATGCTCCAACAGTAAATACCTTGAAAGAATTTCGTCATTTGTGTGATTTTTATGCCCGTGATTTGCTTTCTACAAATCCAGTAATTTTGGACGCCGAATTGAAGTTGTGGCATAAAAAATTTGATAAATCATTTGGAATACTTCCATGCAAAAATGCCATTAATGCAATTTCGAACTGTGACCAAATGTTATATCCAAATATTTATATTTTCTTAAAATATATTTGCAACCCTTCCAGTCACAACATGCGTCAGTGAAAGGTCATTTTCTACCCTAAGGTTATTAAAATCTTACTTAAGGTCCACTATGACCCAAACTCGGTTAAATGAACTGGCTTTGCTCTATATACACATATGCATCAATGTAAGCACTACAGAAGTAATTCAGGAGCTGTGTAAAAAGAAAAGAAAATTGGATTTCATTATTTAAATAAATTTGTATAATCATATGTTATATCCCGAGACCTCGAAATTTTATCGAATAAACTACGGATAGCTGTTTTTTTTTTTCAAAATTTTGCTCACAGAATGTTCGAGACGAGATGAAGGTTAATTATTAAGTCTTAAACATTTGGTTAAAAGCTAAATTTAGCAAAAAAATAATAATAATAATAAATAAATAAAAAAATACATCTATCCGTAGTTTGGGTGAAAAAATTGAGAATTCGAGGAGTATATGTTAATATTATTTCCCAAATGATCAAATATCTTGGCATAGGTACTTACTTAATTTTATGTTTTTATTTATAATAATTTTTATGGAAGTATACAAAAATAATTATTTTGTTCTAAATGTTCCTTCATATTACGGCCGACATCTTGTGTTGTCAGGAGAGTGTCGATATAAACGAAAGCTGTTTGACAACTGTCAGTTTTATAAAATAGTTATTTGTGTACCATGGCCAAAAAGTGGGTCTTTCTCGTCCGTATCTGAATTTGCAAGCCGAGGCAAAGTCGAGGCCTTCAAACAGATGAGGACGGAAAAGAACTTTTTAGCAAAGGTGCACATTATATTTTTTGGGCGACCAAAAGTAATTTTAATTAGAAAAATTAAACTTATTAACTACATAATTTGAAACATTCGTTTGTTATTGAACAAACATCACTATCGAAGATGGCGTTGGCATCCAGCGGCCTAAAAAATAAGCGAATTGGCCTAGACCGGAAAAGATATACTTTTTGTCTAGTACTAGATAATAAACAAGAACTGTTTTTGATATGGTCGCCTAAAATAAATATTTTTATATAAATGTATATGCGCCGTTGATTTATAGTAATTATATACAAAAATGATAAATCTGTTGAACTTTTAACATTTATCCTTTATATTAATATATATTAATAGTCTAGTCCGAGCGCTCGTCCGATGAGCATCTTATCTAGATATAATTAGTGTTGTGTACGATTACATTTAATTACATAACAGTGATTAATTAACGTAGAAAATAGTGTGATTTCTTAAAATTTAAGTGTATAAATATAAATAACGGAAATATTCTAGCTTCTAAACAATTAAATAATACAAAATGAGTGTTAATACTGAGGGCCCAGGGCCCCCAGGCAGTGAGTTGAATATCGGTACTTGTATGATACAAGCAATGGAAGTAGTTAATGGAAATATTTCCTCAATTCAGCAATTAAACCATAATACAGAATTAACACAAAAGAGACAGGGAGATAATCTTCAAGGTTCTCGCCCCAACAAAATGTCCAACGAAGGTCCAATTAAAGAAAAATTGCTTAATGAGCCGGTAAAAAATATAGTTATTAATAACCCCAACCCAACTAATAATAACTCGTTCATAAATCGTTCACCCTATGATTTAAACAAATTAAATAGGTATAGTAATGTAGACAAAGGCCCGTATTTTGTCCTAATAGAAAGTAACGGTGGCAACATTGGTCTCCTTCATAGAATGAGTTTGGGGAAATTAATGTTTAAGAACTTCAACCTTGCTAATAACGAAATAATTAACATACAAAATTTGGGGAAAAATAGGATAAAACTAACAGTTCAGAACGCGGTAATAGCTAACAAAATTTGATGCAGAAATTCTATCTAAAAATAATCTCCACGGATATATCCCGGAAAATATCCTTTATCGAAAAGGAATCATCCGTTATGTCGATCCTTCACTAACAATAGAAGAAATCAAAGAAGTGATACAAAGCAACGTGACCATAAGTAACATACGCCGTATTACAAAAAATATATCGACAAATAACACCCCAAATATAGTCAACACAGGAACAGTCGTTATTTCATTCCGAGGACAATATTTACCGGAAACCGTTATAATTTATGGAGCTAAGTGCGCCGTTCACCCGTATGTATATAAAGTTACCCAGTGTTCTAACTGCCTACGATTCGGTCATATCTATAGGCAATGTAAAAGTGCTTCACGTTGTGCTAAATGTAGGGAAGATCACGTGACGGAGTCCTGTACAGCAACAGTGACGGAAATCATGTGCCTCAACTGCAAAGGACCACACCCAACAACAGACAAACAATGCGAGACATATAAAGATCAATTATTAATTAAAACTTACATGGCTAAAAATAACGTTGGCTTCAAAGAAGCCAAAGCAAAATATAAATCGTACGCAGACATTACTTCTCAAGCTCCAACATTAAATTTTTCAAATTTCCCCCAATTAAACTTAAAAAACAGATTTAGCGCCCTACCAGAAATATTTGACTCACAAGCGCCACAATATTCTCAAACCCAAGAAGAAGATCTCCATACCCCCAACGCAATTCAATCAGACCAATTCGACCCGTGCGATATTCTCCGTCAGAGATAATTAAACCTTTACCCTCCACATCAGGAATTAGCAATCCGTACCCACCACAAACACATTTACTGGCCCATAACCGACCGAATCTGCAAAATAATAATACTAATACAGATACAGTTAAAAATTATCAGTTATCGCATAGAAATTATGTCCAATCTCCTATTAGCTCACAAAACTTAGGTAACCTAAATAATATGTCTAATCTTCCAGTAACTACAGACCAGCTCAAGGAACAAATTAAATCCGTCCATTCTCACACCTAAATATGGATACTTTTAATATCCTTCAGTGGAATGCCCGATCCATTAGTGCTCATAAAGCCTTTCTCGAAACATTACTTATCTCGAACAAAGCCTCAGTTGCTCTAATATCAGAAACATGGCTACTCCCGACTGACAACTATAACATTTCAGGCTACAATATAATAAGAAACGACCGCCAAGATGGTTATGGGGGATGTTGTATACTCATTAAAAAGGGTATACCGTTCACCATTATCAACGTTAATTCCTTAGTTTCGCACATATTCCAAATTTGTGCCATTACAATACACCTAAAAAATAAAAATCTAACAGTAGCATCGATCTATTGCAACTCTAAGCATCGAACAACGAACATCTCTTGGTCTAACCTATTTCAAGCTTTTCAGTCCCCCTTTATCCTAGGGGGAGATTTGAACATGCACCATATTTCTTGGGGCTGTGAAATAAATGATTCCGAAGGCAATGAATTTCTGGAAGCAATCAACAACTGCGAAATGACTATATTAAATGATGGATCACCGACTCGTCTCACGCCTCCTCATGAAAGAAAATCAGCCGTCGATATTACTGCCTGTTCCCCAGCATTATCCCCATCTATCAATTGGTCTACCATAAACCACACAATGGGCTCCGATCACTTTCCAATCATTATTCAAATAAATATTCCGTCTAATAACAAAGTAACGATATATACAAAAACAAAGTGGGATATAAGAAACGCAAACTGGTTAGAATATTACTCCATATCCGATAAGCTATCCAAAGAGATAAAGCTAGCAGAATTTAATATTTTGAGCCCAGAACTTAAATACAACATAATAATAAATCTGATAAATGAAGCAGCAACCAAATCCATTCCAATAAAATCCCCAAAAACTATAAACGCATTTAAATGTCGACCTTGGTGGGACGAAGATTGTAAAAGTCAAACAAAAGCCACTTATTCAGCTTTCGAGAAATATAAACAATTGTCTAATATTGATAACTACATAGAATGTAAAAGAGCAATTGCTAAATCAAAATACTTATTTAAACAGAAAAAAAAATCAACTTGGCAATCATTCTGTTCCTCAATTAATAGGACCACTAGCGTTTCAGAGACATGGAAAAAAATAAAAATTCTCCAAAAAAATAATAACACAAATACACACAAATCTATGGCTACTAACTCGGAATGGATAAACCAGTTCTTTAATTCTCTCACCCCTCCATCATGTGAAGAAAACTATACTCAGCCAGACACCACTATCGAACAAAAGAATGACTTTCTTGACAGCCCTTTCACAATCAATGAACTTAACCATTGCCTTAAACACACAATTAACACGTCACCTGGCTTTGACAATATCCACTACCCTATGTTAGCAAACCTGTCTTTAAATGCAAAATCACTTCTTATCAACGTAATTAATGATATTTGGATTAACAGTATTTGTATTAAGGAATGGTCTACTCAACATATAATACCGATCCTCAAGCCCAATAAAGATCCTAATAAACCCGAATCATATAGACCAATCTCCTTATTTTCCTGTGTGGCTAAAACCGTAGAAAGACTTATTAAATCCCGATTAGAATGGTGGCTGGAGAATAATTCGTTACTCCCCTCATATCAATTTGGTTTCAGGAGAGGTAAAAATACGATGGATAACCTTACCACGTTAATAACAGACATACAGTTAAACTTCTCTCGTAATTATTATCTGACATCGTTCTTCCTCGATCTAAAAGGGGCATATGACCATGTTTCTATCAAACATCTTCAACAAAAAATGATATATACCGGTATTTCAACTCGAATGACCACGGCTATCATTAACCTAATAAAAAATAGAAATGTTTATATAAAATACCAGGGAGGTTTAATAGGTCCCAGGAAGACCTGGTTAGGACTCCCTCAAGGGTTGGTT
Organism: Liopterus haemorrhoidalis; assembly: GCA_963971575.1. NCBI lineage: Eukaryota > Metazoa > Arthropoda > Insecta > Coleoptera > Dytiscidae > Liopterus > Liopterus haemorrhoidalis. Next base: position 50,295,438 of record OZ020613.1, read on the forward strand.
TTATCTCCCCTATTATTTAATATATATACGTATGACATTAAATACTTATTTAACCCAAATATCAAAATAATACAATTTGCAGACGACTTCTGCTTTTATACTTCAGAAAAAAATTTAATGCAAACTCGATCTGAACTTAATACAGCCATGCGACAGTTCAACCATTGGGCAATAATAAACGGTTTCAGTATATCTCAAGAGAAGTCAGTTTTATCGGTGTACACTAGACGTCGACACTCAATTCCACAAAATATGACTTTAGCAGGTAAATCCTTCAAAATCTGCCCAACCGTTAAATTTCTGGGAATGCTTATAGATTGCAAATTAACCTGGCTGCCTCATATTAACTATACCATCAAAAAATGCGAAATTAGGATGAATATTTTACGCACAGTGGCACACATCTCTTGGGGTGCAGATCCAAAAACTATGCTAATGCTGTATAACAATCTCATACTATCAACAATAGACTACGGTAGTCATTTGTATGGTAGTGCTCCAACGTATATTACTAAAAAATTTATGTGAAGTGTGAATCTTCACACATTTCTGGGTTTTGCAGGTATTTAGTAACTGAATGATGATTATTTGGGATGCCAAAACAAATTTTATGTCAAAATATTTTTTTATGAATTTTAATTCGAATGCCTAATACCATTATTTAAGTTTCTAAATATGTACAGTATTTTATTTATACAGCAAGGTTCAGTAAGATTTTTAAAATTGCGCCTATGGCTTCCATTGGTTGCTTATATCATAAGTCCCTCCCTCTGATTTCGTCACAGAATTAAATTATAATTTCAACACTTCCCACTGGTTATTAAATTTACGCTTTTAAAAAATAAATGCAACATTTACCAAAATATAACGAATTTTGACAAAATAATTTAAACAAAATAGAAATGCAAAAAAAAAAAACAATAAAATTAACAGGATTCGAACTCTGCAACGTTCGCACTGCAATTTACCAAGTGCGTTACGAAACCATCTGAGCTACCAGAGTTTCTTATCTGAAGTGTTACATAGCGAATAATATATTTAACATATTTTAGTTAAAAACACAAAAAATGCGTTATTTTCTAAAAACATAATCTGATCAAAAATTCCTGTTGTACTATTCCGGTTCACACCAATGTACATTACTTAGAATTTTTTCAGATTTTTAGTTTAAACCATCTAGGCTACAGGGTGTGGGACAAAAAATTTTTTGCACAATTTTGGCAAAAATCGCATCAAAATAATTTATTTTGCAAAAATAAAATTTTGATCGTTAATCCACGTACTAAGGGCTTTCATTTGATACCTTACTCAGAATTTAAAAAAAATATATTTTTTTTTGATGAGCACATTTTTGTTTATATTTTTAGGGGGATATGTTTTTTAGATGTTTTAGTATTTTTCCTATGTGTGGGTCAAAGAGTTGTATAAGCATGCCAAATTTCAACTCTCTAGGTTTAGCCGTTTGGCTACAATTTTTACCGAACAGACAGACAGACAGACAGACAGACAGACAGACAGATAGACAGACGACAAAATGACGGTATAAGGGTTTTTTGGTCATACCTACAAAACCCTAAAAACTAGACACAGTGCAAAATAAAGCCGCTAGGCTAGCTATCGGTGCCATGCATTCCACCCCAGTCAATGCCCTATTGGCCGAAACTCATGTCATGCCTCTTAACCACCGCAGGAAATTACTGTCCTTCAAATTTATGTTACCCAGAATGTTACCAGGGACTAAAATAAATATTACCTCCTTGGCAACAGAGGTTATGACATCAAAATATTGGAATCTAAAAAAGAACCCCCCACTAGTGGACAGTTTTCTAGAACTTGCCAATATTTTAACACCCTTAAATATCCAAAAGGTCATGCCTTGCTTTACCTACACGTATGGTTTATCGCTACCTAACAACTATTTCATTAACGACCAAATTCTACCTACAGAAAACGATCTTTTTATGGATAAAATAGAAAAACTTTGGCCCAATAGACGCTATCTTTTTACGGACGCCTCGAAATCGGCCGAAGGGGTAGGGTGTGCATTCATCGATTCGTCAACTAACTACCTAGAAAAATATAAACTGAGAAACAACACATCAATATACTATGCGGAAATGACAGCCATTAAAAGATGTTTGCTCTACATTTGGCAAAACCTACCTAGAGGGCAAAAATATATTATTTTTTCTGACTCCAAAAGTATCATCCAAAAATTAAAATACCCAAACTTTCACCATAAAAACTCTGCTTCTTTGTACGAAATCCTCGAACTCGCAAATAATATAAATCAGTACGGTACAGTACTAAAGGTTGTTTGGATTAAAGGCCATGCTAACATAAGGCTAAATGAACAAGCAGATATTCTAGCCAAAGAAGCCATCATCACGGGGACAATCCTAGATAACCCTCTAGAAGTCCCGGATATATATACAAAATATAAGAACACAATAATATGCACATGGGAACAAGAGTATAAGCTATCAATTCAAACCAAAGGTTCGTACTATGCACTATCCAAACTAAACTTCCACACAAACCTTGGTTTAATTCAGACACCAGCAGAAAGTACATATCCACCATATGCCGCATGCGCTTTGGACACACATACTGCAGACACCATCTCCATAAAATAAACATGAGCCCCACTCCCAACTGTACTTGTGATAACACCAGAATTGAAAATGTGAACCATATTGTATTCGCATGCCAAAAATATGAAAACAACAGGAACCAGCTATACACAAAACTGACATCCCTCAACATCTCACTACCCACAAACATACAACATTTACTATATCTAAATAAAGAAACAGTATTACTAACCATTTTTAACTTTATAGTACAAAATAGAATTAAGCTGTAGAATTAAGTTATTATGTAAGATACAATGTACTGGTTAATAGCCAGAGTAGCTAAAACCAATAAATATATTTAAAAAAAAAAAAATATATATATTAATGAGAATTTAATAAATTATAGATATAAAATTTGCTGATTTGATTTCTTTGTGTCAACACAAAGTCAATTCAAATACTGAATGTAAATTTATAGTAAATAAATTAATAAAGTGTATGTGTACTGTACTACTGTGCTTTAAAACACCCAACAAAATCTTGAATTTGTAATATGTTTCATTTAGTATTTAGTGCAATTCAGAATAAATTAAATCAAATTTTACTTGTTTTGGACACTGGCTATATTCGAAAATATACCCCGTGCCCATGACAACGGGGTCTGAAATTTTAAATTTCACGAGATCTAATCGGTTGATAAAATATATGAGAGGAATAATCACAATAACTTTTATTTAACGGTAATTGCATTACACGGTTTCCCAATTTTCCCCCATTTTCGTTATTTGCAGAATGCAGCATTCGTAACAGATTGATATGTCTGTAAAGTGACATAAGTTTTGAAAATCTTGGAGTTGATAAATAAGTATCAGTACTCGAATAATCACTTATTCTTCTTTTTTTCACAAGCAGAATCAACAAACTCACGGCTACAAAATAATATAATTCCTTCTCTGTTGTATCCTTCCATTGTTTAGCGTGAGAATTTTGTAATAATTGTTTCTTGCTTGAAAATTTAAAAAAATAATTTGTCTCTTCTGCAATTTTTTTCATTGAGTCGATAGCAAAAATGCTTCAAAACATTTCAAAATATTAGATTTTTTCAAATTTTTTTCACGGCAACCTGGATTATCCTTCAAAAATTCGAAAATTGTAGGTATAAACCTATCCGTTTTCTCCCATTCGTACTCGATATTTCTTCTCTTTTCCGAAGGAGGCACTAAATCTTCATTTACATTACCATCGTCATCAACTGACAAATTTACTTGATTATCGTCATCATCACTTGAAATATTTTCCTCGTCACTTTCACTCACAAAGTCATTATTGTCCTCTTCCCCAGTACTATTCATAAGAATATCATACAATTCTTTGTCGGTCAGATACTTTTTAGCACTCATTTCAGGGTTTATTAAAATATGATTAAAACTGCACAACGATTAGATTTATACTGACTAGAATTATAACGCCGTTTTTACTTATAAACACAATAATCCAAAGTAACAGGTTGAAACCTGCAAGCGAATCATTGTTCATAACGTTGACGAACAAGATGAATCATGCCAGCGGATCTGTACGTTTCCCGTAATCTGAGACAAAATAATGACTACTCGGAAATCAAGATTTCACATGTCTATAGCAATTTTATTAGTCTGTATCATAATTATAATACAGCGAATGCGTTCGATTCCCGTAGTAAGTACCAAAATTTTGCTTGCGTATTAATCCGTTTTATTCCGGATCGATTGAATGAGAAATTTGGAAATCTCCCTGTCAAATATTTAACGGTGTGTGTTGAAAACGACGATGAGTTGACACTACTGGAAACCGCTATTCAGAGGTTCACCTTCGTAGCGTCCGCCCCTGATGAGACCCTCGATTGTCATTACAATTATAATGCGTCGAAGGCAGATGGAGATCGCGGCAGCCGAGATGGCGACCGCATTATTAACGCCGCAACTTCAATATTTAACGAATTATTTTAAAGAGTCATTTGATGATGTACGTATTGTACTGGACTGCACGGAAGTTTTAGAATAAGGACTTATTCTCACTATACCATTAAATTTTTGACAGGAGTTGCACATTCTGGTATGATTACTTTCGTCAGTAAGGCATACGGAGGACGCACGCCAGATAAATGAATTTTTGAGCAATCAAAAACTATTGAAAAATTAACACCTTTTGTTGATGCAGTAAAGGTTGTTGATAAGGGCTTATGATAGAAGATCTTACTTTATCACACAATATAAAATTATATCGACCATCTTTTTTTACGAAGTAGAGGTCAATTTTCAAAAAAGGAAACATAAAAAAGAACACAAAAACTGCTGCAGCTAGAGTTCATATTGAACGTAGTAATTCCCGAATCAAAGCATTCAAAATTTTAAACAATAAATTACCGTGGACATTAACGCCATATTATGACGACATTTTTATATGTATATGTGGCAGTGTAAACTTATCTTTGTACTACTTGTACCTACAGTGGCGCACCCAGGATTTAGTTTGGGGGGGGGTTAATGGACGATATATATATATATATATATATATATATATATATATATATATATATATATATATATATATATATATATATATATATATATATATATTGTAGCCAACAGAAACACGATATAATACCGGTCTACTCCAAGAATCTTGATGCGCCGACCTAGCTCTGTCGATAGGGTGGGAGGGGTTAAATTTATAACGCGCCAGTTAAGATCCCCGAAAACTAACAATACCTACAGTAGGACCTCTCAACCAGTCCTACTGTCAGCTCTTGAAGAGACCGGCAGCGCGTAATGTAAACTAAATTACGGCCTATGGCTACGGCCCCACTCTACGGTACACGAAGGGCCCACCTACCTTCCGCTTACACTCCCTGAAAGAGAAGGAGGACGCCCCTGAACGACCTACGCTCCTACACGGAGCATGACTTCAGTGACAGGACGTACAGGTAGTCATAAATCAGAGACAAACGTCTAAGTAAATAATAGTATAATCCAGAAGTTAACTAATTACAAAAAATTAAACTAGACTACTTACTAAATCATACGGCATAATTATAATGTGTGAATACGATACTCCAGATCTATCGGATCCGTGTCGGAAACCCTGTACGGTATATCGTGTCAAAACGGTTCTCGTATAGATCCTCAGATGACCTTGCTCCATGGAAGCCAAAACCTACGGAGGAAAAGGTTAGTACCCACGCACTCACGCATTTACACCCAGGAAGGAGAATGGACAGGTTACTCGTAAGAGATCTGGTTCCCACTTCGCATCGGAAGCTCGTAAACCACCAATACCACGTAAAGTGTCACACTTCCAACACCTCCACCTCCAGATTGAAATATCGCACTTACGCTGTCTCAAAATCACCAATATAAAATAATAGTCTAAACCAGGGATGGGGAGTCGACTGAAAAATTATCGACTCCCGACTCTCGACTCCGGAGTCGGTATTTTCGAAAATCGACTCCGACTCCGACTCCCGACTCCTTTTACTGGTAAATTGTAAAGTCTATTCCAAATGTTTAAGCGGAACTAAATGGAATTTTTATTTTCTTAATTTATCACGAGTTCACTTTTTAACTATCAAAGTGGGCTTTTGTTAAACAAAATGATACAAAGCTTCATTCAATCCTTAAAAGTTAGTAGATTTCTATATCTAATTCCGCTTAAACCAAAGAAACAGACTATACTTACATTAAATATCTTGGGTTTGGGTGAGCTGTTTTTATAAAATGTCATTTTCATTTCATCTTGACTATTGAGTCATTTTTAATACAAATTTTCAAATATATTAGTTTAAAAAAAATTGTTTTGTATTTTATATAAAGTCTGTTCCTTTGGTTTAGGCGGAACTAGATTTTCGGTTAGTCTGATTTTCGGTTAGTCTGTTCCAAACGATTAGGCGGAACTAACCGAAAATCTAGATCCGCCTAATCGTTTGGAACAGACTATACTTTATTTTTCATAACATGTCACTTTTTTCTTTTGACATATAAATTTTAGCTGCCAACATGAAACATAAAATAATCACGAAGCCCGTTACAACTTGAGAAAATAAAAATCCAGTTTAGTTTCGTTTTAACATAATAAACAAAGTATACAGAAAAAGAAAAATTAGATATGACTAAAAATTAATTAAATTTTTAACTGGAAAGCGTGAAGGAAACCGGAATTGAATATTTTTAATTTCATTTTCGTTCATGAACAGAGAAAAAATGTCGTTCCTGTTTCCGTACTTTAAAAAATTCTGGTAGTATGGTACTTTACTTTCGTTTTCGGATTGTTCTCATCCTTGATAAATATGTAATCAAAGAGTCGGGAGTCGATAACTTTTTCCGACTCCCGACTCCGACTCCTCCAAAAAGCTTCGACTCCTCGACTCCCGACTCCCAACTCCGACTCCGACTCCCCATCCCTGGTCTAAACCACTTAGTCCACGCGGTTTTCCGGCAAAATGCGATAACCACTTCGGAGGGAACCTTGTCCACAGGTCCCGTTACTCCCAACGGACACGTGGGCTCGCTGTCCACGACAGGAACACCCAGGGTTCGTTCACCTCGTGGCGCTCGTCCAACGGATCGCCTCCAAAAGGTCCTGGTTGCGTCAAGCAGCGCTCCTATCGCGTGGTACCTCGCACCAGGGTTGCTTGGCGCTCCTAACGGGCTTCAACTTAGTCGTAACTCGGCCTCAATTTAGCTCTAACTCGGCCTCAATTTAGCTCTAACTCGGCCTCAATTTAGCTCTAACTCGGCCTCAACTTAGCTCCCCAATGTGGCTCTGACTTGGCATAGAACTGGCCCCCAATTGGCACTTCTACAAGTATGCATTCTAATTAGAATCTGATGAGAAAACATACCTGTCATTTCACACCTTCAGCACGACTTTCCTCTAAGAAATGGTATCGCAAACACAATCACGTGTGTAATCACAATCAGTACAATAAGACACCTTTCTAGCTCATGTCCAGACCACGAAAGAAAGCAGGTCCGGTTTGAGCTATCGCATACGCTACCGTATCGGTGACAATAGAAACTAACCCCCTCAAGGATGATTGAGGTAGGCTTCCTGCTATGCCGTTGAGATTCACCGAGAATCCGCACATCAGGGGCAGTGAACCAGGGTGAAAACAGATCCATGTATTCCAATATACAGGGCCTGTTTACACCGTAACAATATATAACCGCCCTTTTTTTCAGTTTTTTTTTCTTCAAATTTTCCGCTTTATTAATGCCATATTTGTTAGCTGAACAGCTATAGGTTGTCGTATATTATTTCTAGGTTATTTTTCAGAGTCTCCTAAACTTTATATGCCCGTTGCACATTTCATTATATAATTTGATTCCAAAATGAGTGTTGACACATCGGTGGCACATTCCTCCTCCGCTTCCGAGTGCATTATTGGACAAAAATTGTCATCGCAGTGCCATAGTTTATACTATTGCAAAGAAATCGGATTCATTCTCATTGGCAGCTTATCGGTTTATGAAAAACTACTCATCAGTCGCAGATTAGAAATCGAGCTTCAAGAGGATGATCAAATCTGTTTGGACCATAAAGCCATGTATCTTGAGAAGTACGAAACGACGCAAAAATTGTGTTGCAACCCATTCATAAAAGAAAACCACATTGTTAAAAGCGAATTGCTACAAGTTGATCTGACGATATCGGATGATCTAAACAAAGTTTCGAAAATACGTATAAAGCCAGGTGAGAAAATCTGCTTAAATGCAAAGCTCAGTCACTTCTTTACAATCTAAGAAATGGTGACTTTCATCTTTCAGGTTAGAAAATTTGTCCTAAGTGCAAAGCTCAATACCTTTCAATGGTAAAGACGAAAACTGATTTTTCTTCGGATGATTTTGATAACACTGATATAACGGACACAATCAATACAAGTTTGACTGCATTGGGCAGCTCCGCCTTGAAGATCCGAAGGGTTAGTGACAGAGATAAAATCAGATATGTGAAACGAAAAATTGAGCGTGTGCAGAATGTCTTAGTGGATAAAATAACGATTGCCATTGGAGTAGCAGCTGAAGTTATTGGCCAATCTAGTCTATCTGCTGAGTGCAAGTTATGTGAAGATTATGTTGATCTGATAGAGGAAATGAAAACGAAGTTAGACATATCCAGTAGATCGACAAAAGTTCAGTTGCTAACGATGGCTCCAAAAAGTTGGTCCATAATGAAAGCAGCTAAAAAGTTTGGCGTTTCAGAACGCATGGTAAAAACGGCTCGAAAACTGAGGAATGAGAAATGCATATGTGCTGTGCCTGATGCAAAAGTTGGTAAATCATTACCAGAAAAAGTTGCCAATAAAGTTCGATATAGCTATGAAGATGATGAATTCAGCCGAATGTGTCCAGGCAAAAAAGATTGTGTTTCAGTTCGGATCGATGGTGTCAAAGCACAAAAGCAAAAGCGATTGCTATTATGTAATTTGAAAGAGATGTACGTGGCATATCAAAAACAAATATATGGTACTGAACTTGGTTTCTCCAAATTTTGCGAGCTGCGGCCAAAGTGGTGCGTAACCGTCGGTGCTTCAGGCGTGCATTCTGTGTGTGTTTGTACAATACACCAGAATGTAAAGCTAATGCTTCAAGGTGCTAACATCAAAGATGATTACAAATCATTAATGGAAAAGATGGTGTGCGATTTGAATGCCAAAGACTGTATGTTGCAACGATGCCAGCACTGCCCTGGTGAAGAAGTACTGGTCAAATATTTGGAAGAAACATTTGTGGAGTACGATTCAGAAGAGCTGATTGAATTTAAACAGTGGGTTCATACTGACCGTGAAACGTTGGATACGTGTATTTTGATGGTGGATAATTTCATCGAAAAGTTAACAAGCAAGATTTGGAAGCTAACAGCCCATCATTTCGTCTCAAAGCATCAGAGTGAATATTTGAAGTTATTGAAAGAAAAGTTGAAAGAAACGAAACTGACTGTCTTAATTGATTTTGCTGAGAACTACTCGTTCATTGCCCAAAACGCTGCCCAGGGCTTTCACTGGGAAAATTCACAAGCCACAATACATCCGTTTGTTGTTTATTACATTGACGCAGAGGCAAAGTCGCAAATTGTAAATTTTTGTATATTCCGATCATATGCAACATGATACAGTAGCCGTTCACGTATTTATTCAAAAAATGAGTTTTTGTTGACTCAAACAAACATCACAAAAATACACTACTTAGTGATGGTTCAGCTGCACAATATAAAAATTACAAGAATTTCGTCAATTTGTGCAACCACAAAAAAGATTTCAACATTGAAGCTGAATGGAACTTTTTTGGCACAAGCCATGGAAAATCGCCCTGTAATGGGGTTGGTGGCACTACTAAACGCTTAACTGCTCGCACAAGCCTCCAACGGCCATCATCTGACTAAATATTGACACCAAAAGATTTGTTCGACTTTTGTGACCAAAACATACATGGAATTAAATATGTATACGTTCCAAAAGAAGAAGATAACAAGAAATTTCAAGAGGAAAGGTGGAAAGAAAGTAGCACAATAGCCGGAATGAGAGAACACCATCAATTTATACCTGTCGATTTGAACTCAGTCTGTTTCAGCAGAAATTCAAACGATTCGATAAATTTTGTTGCCAAAGTTTCTGCTGCCATCTCGAGTTAGAAATTACCCAAACTATTTCCTGGCTGTTATGTTGCCTGTATTTATAACAACAAATGGTGGGTCGGCAACATAGTGGAAATTTCAGTTGAACAAAACGATGCACTGGTAAAATTTATGCACCCTCACGGTCCGACTGTTTCATTTTATTGGCCAGAAAAACAAGACGTTTGCTAAGTTCCTGAGCAACATTTCATTTGTATGTTAGTTAGTTAGTTAGTTTAAATTTTTGGCGCACAGCAACAAAGGCTATTTGCGCCTAACGCAGCCCATCTAAATGACTAGACTATATATTAAAAAATAAAAATTTAGACAATAAATAAATAAATAAATAAATAAATAAAATCATTAAAAATACGCATACTCAATAAAAGAAGTCTTGCACTGACAAACACAAATAAATAATATAAAAAGTCTGTTCGAAAATTTGAACAGACTCAGGGTGATGGTAAGAGGCTGTAAAGGGGCCAATTACCATCGTATATCACAGTCAATAACTAGAAACACATTAAAATAAGGTGCAAGACTTCACACATAAAACAATAAGTTCGATTCTCTCAGGAAGAGTATCAGCCTGTCCATGAGTACCCTGTCGTCACCTAAAGCAACTGACAGGTCATAGCACAGGCCTAACCTCTCCCTGACATCCTCGAACTGTACACATTCGGTTAAAATGTGTAACACAGACAAATCTGTGTTACACGTCTCACAGACAGGGGACTCTTCACCTCGAAGGAGGTGTCCATGGGTCCACCAACAGTGACCTATACGAAGGCGTGTGATGGCGGTTTCCTCCCTGCGGTTAATCCTGCAGGAAGAACCCCATGGTTTAACGTCTCCCTTAATCTGTCGTAACTTAACGTTCTGTGTGCGGCTCCACTCATGTTGCCACATGTCTAAAACCAGATGTGTCAGATGACTCTTTGCGTCATCTGGAAAAACGAAACTCACATCAATCATAGGTCTGCGAGAGGCGGCTTTTGCAGCTGCATCTGCCGCTTCGTTGCCTTTAATACCAACATGTCCCGGTATCCAAAACAGCTCTACCCTCACATTCTGAGCATTCAGGTTGTGGAGTAGCAACCGGATCTTTAGTACAAGAGGATGCACTGGATCTGGATCTTGGATACTGTTCAGAGAGCTCAGCGAGTCCGTCAAGATAACACTTGACCGACTTTGCTCTGACGAAACAAAACACAGGGCCTTGAAAATAGCGTACAGCTCAGCAGTGTACACACTCGTTATGGAGTGCAGACGGTACTGAAACTGTTGGCGTGGATTCAAAACAACGAACGCACACCCAACCCTGGTTCCGGATTTTGATCCGTCAGTAAAAATGACAGTATCCTCGAACCTAGGGACCAGTGTTCTTTGTAACTCATGTTGGTATTCGATAGGCAACGTAGTATCTTTATCAAACCTAGTTAATGTGAGGTTCACAAGTGGACGCGGTAGCGTCCATGGTGGAACAGCACACAAAACGAAACTTGCCATTTCAGGCATATTAAAATCAATATCGCCCAAAATGTCGAAAGTCCTCAGACCAAAAGGCCTATTGGCTCTTGGTTTTCTGTCATATATTTCTGTATGCCTATTTTGTAGAATAGGGTCATACGCGGGATGATCGGGCTTGGCACTGAGTGCAGCCATATACCGCAAGGATAGAATTTTACGACGATTGTACAGTGACGGTTCGCCTGCTTCACACAGCAGGCTTAGTATTGGACTGGTGCGAAATGCACCTGTGGCCAATCTAACCCCAGTGTGATGTACAGTGTCAAGAATTCTTATCTCTTGGTGTTTAGCTGACCCATAAGCTAGACATCCATAGTCCAGCTTAGAGCGCACTAGAGAACGATATAAACGCAACATGACAGTGCGGTCTGCACCCCATGTCTTGTGACTGAGGACCCGCAACAAATTGAGCGACTTTTGGCATTTTTTCTTGACGGACAAAAAATGTGCCCGCCAAGATAGACGGCTATCGAACACGAGACCCAGAAATCTGGCAGTATCGGCAAATGGTAACTGTGCTCCATTTAGTGTGAGTGTAGGATTGGGATGTACACCCCTTTTCCTACTAAAATGGACACATACAGTTTTGCTGGTCGAGAATTTAAAGCCATTTTCGGTTGCCCATGTATCGAGACGATTGATAGTCAGCTGAAGCTGACGTTCGATTGTACTAGTCTTTTGTCCGGCGACAAAGATACCAATGTCGTCGACAAATATCGAACTCTGTACAGGTAATCGAATACATGAAGCTGCACCGTTAATGGCAATTAAAAATAGCGTAACGCTCAGTATGGAGCCCTGTGGGACCCCATTGTCCAGTGCGAACATTTGTGACAAGGTATTTCCGATCCGCACCCTGAAGCGCCGGTTCGACATGAAGTCTTTTATAAAGAACATCAAGCGTCCCCGGAGACCCCAGGAATGTAGAGTACGGAGAATACCATAAATCCATGCAGTGTCATAGGCTTTCTCAATATCGAAAAACACAGCTACCAGGTGTTTGTTTTCAACGAAAGCATTCCTGATAGCTGTCTCTAGTCTGACCAGATGATCTGCTGTTGAGCGGTGACGGCGAAAGCCGCACTGTGTGTTGGCCAGCAAGTCGTTTGATTCTAAAAACCAAATCAGACGCTTGCTGATCATTCGCTCCATGAGCTTGCAGAGACAACTGGTCAGTGATATTGGTCTATAGCTAGAGGGCAAGTGTTTATCTTTCCCGACTTTGGGGATAGGAATTATATGAGATTCCTTCCACTTGGTCGGGCACTTGCCCTCAGTCCATATCCTGTTATAGACATTCAAAAGCCTAGACTTAGATGATTCCGGAAGATTTCGGATCATACGATAATGTATCGCATCTGGACCAGGAGAGCTACCCTTACACTTTGACATCGCGCTATCTAGCTCTTCACGAGAGAAAAGCAGGTTGTATACCTCGTCATTCCTAGAAAAGAAATTTAGAGGTATAGATTCGAGGCCTGCTTTACGAGTTAGAAACTCGGGTGAATAATGTTCAGAGCTAGAATTGAACGCAAAATTAGATGCCAAAGTGTTAGCAATTTCGACCGCTGAGGTAACTACGTTACCATTTACCGATAGACCAGCAATGGCTGTAGCTGTATTTAGACCGGATATTTTCCGGACCTTCTCCCAAACTTTGGCCACTGGAGTGGCAACTGTAACGGTGCATACGTATTTGCGCCATGATTCGCGCTTGCTTTCTTTCACAATCCTCTTAGCACGAGCTTTCGCTCGTTGGAAGGCTATCATGTTTGTCTCTGTTGGACAACGACGGAATGTATTGAAGAGGTGTCTCCTTTCACGTAGCGCCAAGTCGCATTCCTCGTTCCACCAGGGGACGGGAACTCGACGGGGCTGAGTGGATGACAGCGGTATGCTGCTTTCAGCCGCGCTCGTGATGGAATCCGTGAAATGATTCACCTCTTCGTCTACGCTCAAGTTCGGAATATCCTCGTGAGAGAATGATTCTGCGAACTTGGTCCAATCTGCTTTCCGAAGAACCCACTGTGGCCAGCGGGATTCGGTAACAGTATTGAACAGAGGCCTTAAGAAGATTGGAAAGTGATCACTACCGCACAGGTCGTGATGCACGTCCCATTTGAACAACGGAGCGATGGCTCCTGAAACGACGCTAAGATCTATGGCACTGAATGTACCCGTTGCTGCACAGAAGTGCGTGGGTCTGCCGTCGTTCAAAAAGCTCAAACTCAAATCGTTCAACATAGTCTCCAGGTGACGTCCCCGTCGATCGTTCCGCACCGATCCCCAACATACATTGTAGGCGTTAAAATCGCCTAGTAGTATGAAGGGTGGTGGGAGTTGATCGATGATGTTCACGACATCTCGGATGTCAGTTCGAACACCAGGGGGAAGGTAGATAGAACAAATCGTCACCTGGAGGGGAAGTGCAACACGAACTGCTACGACCTGCAACTCAGTGTCAATGTCTACAGGATCGTGGTACAATGTGTCTCTAACGAGAATTGCCACGCCGTCACATGCTCTTAACCCCGTAAGGAAATCCGTGCGAAACACGGAGTATCCCCGAGGAGAGAATGTGTCGGTTTCGTTGAAGTTTGTTTCCTGCAGACAAACACACGAAGGCGCAAAATCTGACAATAAAAGTCGCAGTTCTTCGTAGCGCTGATATACACCGTTACAGTTCCACTGGATTAGTGGACCATTCATTTCTGTTTAGGGGAGTTACCCCGCAACCTAATGATCTTTGGTTTACCCTTAGGTTGCGGGTCAACAGCCATTTTCTCGGCGACGGTTTCACTTGTTTGTCCAGGTGCTTTCGTGGACACACTGGACTCTCTTTTGGATGGTTTGGCTCTCACTGGTATCCATTGAGAGCCAACAGTTCCCTTATCAGTCTCCGATACTGGAGTGGCTGATGAGGGTTTGGCAGAAGCGACCACACTCTGGTCGCTTCTTGTTTTCGGAGAAGTTTGTGGAGACTTCTCCTTAGGTGGTGGGGAGAACTGAGATGGTGTGCGTTCTCCTTTTGATTGGGGGGGTTTATTCAGACCCGACCCCCCGGGTTGTGGGGTCTGAATTTTGGTCCCAGGGACCGATTCCAACACCTTTTCATTGCCGGATTGTTTGGACGCTACTATACTTGTCGCTAAAGTCGGACGGGGCACTGTCTCCGTCTGAGTCTGGACGCTTGCTGTTCTTTTTGCTGCTACCTGCGCGAAGGATTTCGCGAAAGTAACAGGTGCACTTTCTTTATATTTCCTCTTGGCGTCATAATATGGTATCTTGTCCTGCGTCTTGATCGTCTGAATGGCCTTTTCCTCCAAGTACGTTGGGCAGTGGCGTGAGGTGGATGCATGCGCACCTTTGCAATTCACGCAGTGTGCCGCGTTTGGACAGGTTTCAACTTCATGTTGATCCTGTCCGCAGTTGGCACAAATGGTCTGCTTACCACAACGACTTGAGGTGTGCCCATAACGCTGACACTTGTAGCATCGCATCGGGTTGGGATAGTAGGGGCGAACGTTGCAAACGTTATACCCCACCCTTACCGATGCTGGACACCTAGTGCCGGCGAAGGACACCACCATTGAGATCGAGGGCTTTCCATTTCGGGGTTTGAGTTTTCTGCATTCAATGACACCTTGCGATGCCATTTCCTGCACGAACTCTTCCTCCGTGACGTAAGCAAGATCGCGATCTGTTATGACGCCTCGAGTTGTATTAAGAGCCTTGTGTGGCAGGACAGAAATACGGTATTTACCAAATACCTCGCATTTCTGCAGCGTCGACGAAGACTCAGTCTCTGCTTCGACTAACAACGTACCGTCCGACAATTTGCGTACTGACTTAACACCAGTTGGGCACGTATTCCTCAACGTTCGGGCAACAAAGAAGGGGGACATCTCCTTAAAAGATATACCCTCTTCTTGCACCTTCACGACGAGAAATCGTGGTACTGGCGCACAATACTCAACCAACCTATCTACCTTCTTAGGAGAAGGTCTTACACATCCCTCGTCTGATGATTGGACATCTGGACGAGGTCTCTTGTTTGATTTTTTACGGAGTTTACTCTCAACCTTGGCGGAATTTAAAAAGTTTTTATCCTTCCGGGTAGTCGCCATACCCGTATAAAATGTTTCATCAACCTGCCATGCCCACCCACCAGGGAGCCCCACACCGGGGACGTTGGCCGCAAACCGGCTCATTGCGCCAGACATGTCAGGATGATATAGCATCGGAGGAAGTAGTCACGGGCTGCTCGACCCGCTCGAGAACCAGTAGTCGCCAACTCTGGAACCGGGCGAGCTGCATCCGCTCCCACAGACCCCCGAATACTTGTCTAGTGGCACGGCATTACCCCGGCATCCACGATCCAGTAGTGGAGCCACTCTATTCATGAACCGTGACACCAGCCGATTGACTGAGCTGACCAGACTCAGCCTCCCGTTTTACCGAATCCGAGGCCAAAGAAGGCGTGTTGGGATCGTACTGTCCGCGGGCAGCAGTCTCCCTCAACCGACCAGGATCCTCTTCTCCGGCGTTACGGGTCTCCACGCACGGCAAACACGTGGGTAGGAATTTAAGTGGGAGATAAAAGAGACAACAGAAAAGCCTATTCCTACAATCGGCTTCTCTGAACTGTCTCCTCCCAAATGATATGTGATTCAGGGTACGTGGGATCATCAGGCCCAAAAGCTCTATATGGTCAGGTGATGCGACCATTATGAACTTCCCTTGCGTGATTGAGGGTACGCGGGATCATCAGGCCCGAAAGCTCTACAAATGGCCAGGTGTTATGGCCATTATGAAATTTCATTTGTATGCTTTCTGCTCCCTCTGTTACATCATCTGGCCGACAATACCAATTTACAGAAGTAGCACTGAAGAACTTGGCTCGTAAATACAAACAGATGTAAAAAGGACTGTTAGTGGCTAAAATCAAATTAGACTTCGGCTTGGGCACCCTATAAGATATCCAGTCTAGGCTTGGGAATCTAGGATAAGCAGCTCAATCATCGGCTTTGGAACCAGAAAGATACCCACACAAGGCTTTGAAACCTCGACAAAGAAACCAAACTGCAGGCTTGGGAACCTGGATGAAGAAATCCACCCATAACTGGTATTGCACAGCTATCGGGCCAGTTCAAGCTTCTGAACTAGTAGTGACAAAGTCACCATGGACCAACGCAAGACATACAGTAAGACATACACTTATGTAATGTACCTATATGTTAAAACAACTGACACTCTTGAAAGATAAAGGAGAATTGCATGTTGTAGCATACAGCAACCTCGTGGCAATGACGCCCTGATTTGAACCTGGTTTTAGGGCCTTATATATCCGCGTTGAAAATAGTTTAAAATCAAATAAAATTGATTTTAAACTACTGACACGAAAACAGTTTATTTGCGGTTTTTTATGTGTTTGACAAATAATAGTGAATAGAAAGAAGACACTGAAAATAATTTCGATAGCAGTTTTTTATTAAATGTATGTCCATTTTTGGTTTTTCATATACTTATACCCAGATTTTTGTAATAGTCGAGACACGTAAAAGACATTTTTATTTTAACAATATGTTATAAAAGTCTGAGTATATATAATATATGGGTAATCCTGCATAACAGTGCCGATAATAGTTTTCATGTGTTAGTGTGGGTCCTAAACAGTGATTGACCTTAAAAGCACTGTCGTAGGTTATTGTTGATAATCTTTCTATTTTTTTTTTTTATAAACCCCCTAAAAATAAATTATATTTTAAAGTGAATAGAAACATGGAAACAGTGCAAATAGAGCAACAGTGTAAACTCAGGGCGCTATTATGCAGAATTACCATTATATGCATTTCTTTCTTGTAATAAAATATTAACGTAACATTTTTTATTGCAGTTGTCCGATGTAAATGATAGTGTATCAGAAAACATTCAAGTTAGTGCAAGTGAGAAATGTGAAGAAGTTCTTATTTCGGAGGTGTATGAAGAAGCCAGTCCACCTGTAACATTAAAAAAAAAAAAAAAAAAAACAACGAAAAACAGGGCAGAAAACGTCGTTATTCGAGCATGACTAGTGACGCCGATTTATCGACAGCGACTGAAGCGCTCCAAAATATAACGAATAAAAATAATATAAAAGAAGATGATGAAGACCACTATGGTAAATTAGTCGCACATCAAATGCGTAGACTGCCGTTGATAGAGAGGGAGGATTTGAGGTTAAAATTTCAAGAGATGTACCTCCAAACGTTGAAAAAATTAAAAATAGATTAAGATAAAATAATTTATATGATAAAAAAACATGTATGTTAGTAAACTTTTTTTTTTTTATTATAATAATTTTCTATTTTATAAAATTATATCTAAATATTATATTATAGCTAAGATTATATATAAGTATAATAAATAATATTAAATAGGTTTCATATTTTCATTGACTACTCACAAAATAGATATTGCTGCTATTAGTGAAACTTGGCTAGACAATGCAGAAGAACCCTTTTTCAATCTTCCAAACTATTCAGCGGCTTATAGTAGCAGAGTAAAAATGGTGGAGGAGTGGCGCTGTTTATTAAAGAAGGTATAGAGTACAAAGTTATGGATGTATATTCAGATAAAACGTCAACATTGATAATAAAACTCGTATAACAAAACCTTTTAATAATACTGGTCTATAAACCACCAAATGAATATATTGATAAATTTACCAATTTCATTGATGAAAAACTCACAATATTTTGCAAGGGAATGGAAAAAGTATTACTCCTAGGTGATTTTAATATTCACTATGGAGATGAAAGTATTCACTCCCATAATTTTACGAAACCTGTTCCAGCCAAATTTTACGAAACCTGTTCCAGCCAAATCCATTGGTAATTTGTAATACGACCATCCCTACAAGAGTAACGAAAACATGCGCCTCTATCATTGATCATATTTTCGTAAGATCAATAAATAAACCTATAAATCTTTCTTTGATAGACATTAGTTTAAGTGACCACAGACTCCAAATATGTAATATTCACGATTTTGCTAAACGAATATCTGAGAGAAGTGAAATTAAAAAAACTATTTTTAACGATATGAACACTAAATATATGCTCGAAAATATACAGGATATAATAAAATACAAACATGTTGATGATATTTATCAATACATAATTAATGCATTTATTTCGAATATTTCACATAAATCAATTTCCATTAAACATAGCAACAAAACCTGGTTCAATCAAGACATTAGAAATACAATGAAAGAAAGGGACCGTCTCCATTGTAGGCTCAAGCAGTTCCCAAATAACTCATCTTCAAAATGATTATGAAATAATTAGTAAAAAAGTCAAAACTTTAATAAAACAAGCTAAGAAGCTATAGTATAGACAACAGTTCTCAGGTATTCGTGATCAACCAAAAAAATGCTGGAAATTAATAAATAATATCATCCACAATAAATCAGGCCATGATAAACACTACGAAAAAATGTGAAAGTTAAACATCGAGGGAACATAAGATACAAATGACGAAAAAAATTTAGTGCAGCTTTCAATAGTTATTTTCCCGTTTCTCTTTTTTCTATGTTTAGCAAAATAATTGAAAAATGTATCAACGAAAGGCTAATTAAATATTTAGAAAGTAAAAATTACTTCTATGAGGGTCAATATGGTTTTCGCAAATGTAGACACACCGAGATTGCTATTACTGATTTAATTACAGATGTTCAACAAAATTTAGATAAAAATATCGTATGTGGCCTATTGTCTCTAGATTTGAGAAAAGCCTTTGATACCGTTGACCATTATATTTTATTGGAGAAATTGTACAATATTGGGTTAAGGGGAACACCATATGAGTGGTTCCAAAGCTACTTATGCGATCGTACTCAGTGTGTTAAAGTAAACAATGAAATAAGTCCGATGGAAAAAATTCTGTTTGGTGTCCCACAAGGGTCGGTCCTTGGCCCAACTTTATTTTTAATATACATCAATTCAATAGGGAACTTAAATTGCTTTGGTAAAATTTCACTATTTGCAAATGATACCAGCTTGTTATAAAAGGACACAAATATTTAGAAAATAAAAACGCAAATGAGTTCTGATATACAAAAAGTATCATACTGGCTACGATCGCATAAGTTAACCCTTAATGATAAAAAATCTTCGTTCATGTATATCCAAAATAAAAAAACAATTAGAGAACCACCACTTAAATTTAATAACATAAATATTATATATTCCAATAATGTAAAATATTTAGGATTATACATGGACGAAACATTATCTTGGTCTACCCATATCACTCATCTATCTAAAAAAATTCACCAGTGGTCGGTGTTTTAAGGCGACTTTCTCACTTCATTCCGTCTTTTTATTTAAAGCAAATTTATTATGCTCTAGTTCATTCAAATATCCAATACATGGCCCCTATATGGTCCACAGCAAATAAGAAATACCTTAACACACTTAAAGTCTCACAAAATAAAGCTATCAAAGCTGTCTTAAAGTTACCTCCACGCCACCCTACTTTGCTTTTATATCATCCCAATAAATTATTAAACATAAAAGATATTGTAACTTATAAACTATGTATACATATCTATCAAATAATTAACGACTTGAAACACTCAGATATAAATTTCAGCAATGTTCATCATGTTCATTCTCATATAATCACTAGGCAATCAAATTTATTACATGTAACTAGATTTAAAAAATATATATACCTATAAAACATTTCAGTTCATCAATTTCTAACGTAAAACTAACGTCATTTTTTACACAATGGGCATAACGTAATGTTTCAATCCTTATATGCTCTAGACAATCCAAAGATAAAAATTTTTCAAATAGTTGAATTGGAGTAAGCGGTCCTAGTTCTTCTTTCAAGTGTTCCATTTTTTTTCTATCGATTTTCTTAAAACTCTCTTCTGGAAAAGTATAATTAGGCTTACACTTTCTCAAAACTGGAAGTGATTGAGAAAATCTCTTCCTTTTTGCACTTTGTGGTTGTGAAGTGCTGGGTTGAGCAATGTCAAATTCAACTTCCACTGTCCCTGGAATATCTACAACTTCCACAAAACCAAGTTCATCATCATCGCCTTCACCTTCGTCGGTCAAATAATCTGGTTCTGGTGTTATCACAATCACTTCTACAGTCTTACGATTATCGTCAAGATCAAGGCAAAAATCATCAACATTTATAATTTCTTCCATTTCTTGAAGAGTGAGCGCTTCTTTTGACACCATTTTTTAAAATAAATTAAACTAAAAATTTACAGAAACAACTGCAAAAGTTAAAAATTTTACATACCTTGTATTATTTTCCTTGAATAAAAAAATTGATGTGAAGTGTGAATTTTCACACATTTCAGGGTTTTGCAGGTATTTAGTAAGTGAATGATGATTATTTGGGGTGCCAAAACAAATTTTATGACAAAATATTTTTTTATGAATTTTAATTCGAATGCCTATTACCATTATTTAAGTTTTTAAAGTTGTGCAGTATTTTTTTTTTTATATATCAAGGTTCATTAAGATTTTGAAAATTGCGCCTATGGCTTCCATTGGTTGTTTTTAGTCATAGCTCCTCCCCTTTGATTTCGTGTACATTCAAATATATAATTAAATTATAATTTCAACAATTTCCACTGGTTATTAAATTTACGCTATTAAAAATTAAATGCAACAATTGCCAAAATATAATTAAAATTTTGAAAAAATAATTTAAACAATATAAAAATGCAAAAAATAAATAAAAAATAATATTGTCTCCTCACGTAGGACTCGAACATGAGTCCGATTACGAATTCTTGGACAGAACGCAAGTATCTTAGCCACAGCACCAAGAAACACGTTACTGTTGAGCGTATTATATAACTATAAGTTGTCAACATTATTAGCAAAAAAACACAAAAAATGCTTTTTTTTCCAAAAACATAATCTGATCAAAAATTCCTGTTGAACTATTCCGGTTCACACCAATGTACATTACTTAGAATTTTTTCAGATTTTTAGTTTAAACCATCTGGGCTACAGGGTGTGGGACAAATTTTTTTTTGCACAATATTGGCAAAAATCGCTTCAAAATAATTTATTTTGGAAAAATAAAAATTTGATCGTTAATTCACGTACCAAGGGCTTTCATTTGATACCCTAGTCAGAATTAAAAAAAAATATTTTTTTTTTCGATGAGCACATATTTGTTTATATTTTTAGGGGGATATGTTTTTTAGATGTTTTGGTATTTTTCCTATGTGCGGGTCAACGAGTTGTATAAGCATGCCAAATTTCAACTCTCTAGGTTTAGCCGTTCGGCTACAATTTTTACCGAACAGACAGACAGACAGACAGACAGACAGACAGACAGACAGACGACAAAATGACGGTATAAGGGTTTTTTGGTCATACCGACAAAACCCTAAAAACCAACACACTCACTTAAAATATAATATTTATTTTCCAAAATACTGCACTAGTTAACTCTTTGCGAGACAATTCTGAAATGATCTAAGTTTTGAATAGATTCGCATAGACTTGCATATAAACAATGCAGGTTTGTTCCTGTCAGCGAACAGAGAGATAACACATCTGTCCAGTGTCCTATACATATGACAGCATTTTTGTTGGTTTATATTTTGACGAAAGGAAAAAAAAATTAAATTTAGATACGGATACTGAGAACTACTGTCCAACAAATAGGTCGTGACCGGGCGTGAAACATACGCCTGAAATTTGTAGTGGGGATTATAACTTTGGCGAATTGCATTATTTCCTACACACGCTATTACAGTCAAGTGCATAAGTCCAACATTCAAAATATATTAAATATTTAAAATCATGGAGACAAAAAGCAAACTAGGTGGACGTGCTATTAATAGTCAAAGTCGAGAAATAATTAGCAATGTTCTTGATTTTTTGAATAAGGAAAAGGCTGCGGGAGAATTTATTATACCACCCCAGTCAGTTAAAGACCGAGCAGTGGCAATTACGGGGGTTTCTGAAAGATCAATTCGTAGAATAGGAGCTGAAAAACGTAAAATTGAGAAAGGTAATAAAGGTATGCTAAATAGTCTAAAAACTATATTAATTTCATTCACTTTTTGCATTTAGGCGAGAGTTCCAAATTTTCTTCGCCAAGGAAGAAAATTAATAAGCCTGCTTCAAAGCCATAATTGATGATTTTGATAAGGGTGTCCTGAAAAGGATTATATTAAATATGCATGTGTCGGAAAAAAGGGTACCAATTCTAAAACACATTTTAGTGAAATTTAAGGAAGCCACAGGATATAGTGGAAGTCGAGAAAGCCTACGGATGATAATTAAATCTATAGGATTTAAATGGAGGAAGTCCAGCAATAACCGTAGGATTTTAATGGAAAGATCTGATATCCAAAAATGGCGTTTGGATTTCCTTCGCTCTATTCTGCGATATCGCCAAGAAGGGCGCCCGATTATTTATCTAGATGAGACATATATCCATTCATCCCACACCACTCCAAAAATATGGACTGATTCTTCAGTCCTAACTAGCAGATTAATTATAGTTCATGCCGGAGGGAAAATGGCTTTGTACCTGGCGCTCTCCTTATATTTAAATCGGGTTTAAAGTCAATTAGTACCTAATCTACCTGCGCGGTCTGTACTGGTGATAGATAATGCGCCTTACCACAGCGTTCAGATAGACAAGATGCCAACCATGTCTTCTAAAAAAGAAGATATGAAGAAGTGGCTGGAAATAAAAAATATTGTATTCCCTAGAGATGCTACTAGATCAGAACTATATGATATAATAAAAATTTATAAACCCAGATACAAGCGCTATGCGATTGATGAAATGGCAGCTTTAAAAAATCATCAGATTTTGCGACTACCTCCATACCACCCGGATTTAAATCCTATAGAATTAGTGTGGGCTTCTATGAAACAGTTTGTGTCGTCTCGTAATACAACGTTTAAATTGGAAGACGTTAAAGAAATATGCAAGGAATTCTTCTCCTCTTTCTCGCAGGAAGAGTGGCAAACTAGATGCGCTCATGCAAAAAAATGCGAGAAAGATTTCTTACAACGAGAGCACGATATCGATAGTGTTATTGAAAACATTATCATAAATGTGAATGACTGTAGTGATTCAGATTCAGATTCATCAGATTCTGATTTATCAGGGTTTGAATCACTATAACTACTTTTTCACTGATTTGTATATTGTATTGTATGTAATAATAATTTTATATTTAATATATTATATGTACTTATATGTACAAAAATGTACTTCAATGAATAACCACGCACAGACTGGTAGCAGTCTATTGTGGTATTTATCTTTATTTTAGTGTTAAGTAACTAGTGTACAGACTATATGTAAATATGTATTTAAACTTAATAATGAAATAAATTATTATTATTATTATTATTATTATTATATAATAATCTTATTTATTTTATTTTACACTTTATTTATACCTATTACTACTATGTATTTTATAACAATATGTTAAAAAATTTACATTGTTATGTAAGTATATTTAGCAGGAGAACATCTATATTACATTATTACATAGAATGTAAGCCTTTATTATTTACAATCTACTTGAAATTGCTGGAGTTTGTAAAAAGACGCGGGACGGGGGTGCCTGGCCAATAAACAAGTCGACAAAGTGAACGTCAAATGCAGTAATCACTTAAATCAAGCAGCTGCGTTTCTATAGTTTTGTTGTTCGACTGTGATGGGAGGAACTTGTGTTTATAGACATACCTAACTGATGAATATAATGCACACGTGTAAGAATGTGAAGTTGTTCTCTGACTGTACTCTATATCTGACACTGTCTTTCATAGCGCCCTCTCTGTGCGCACTAAAAGACACGCCCGGCCACGAGATGTCCGGGTGTACATACTTTGATAACAAGAAGTGAGCTACATAATATTTTTTCAACATTTGTTTATTTTGAATTATAAATATTTGTCAAACAATAACAGGGACAGTAAATATTCGCTTTATATATATATATATATATATATATATATATATATATATATATATTGATACAACCGACGTATTCAGACCAGTGATATCCAACAGGCGACCTAAGACCTACCGTTATTTAAAGGATTTCGCGTGTATATATGCCAGATATAGAATCTACCAGTTATAACTCTCAGGGCACACTGAGAGGGGTAAGAAAATCTCAAAAAAAAATTCTCTATGTTTAATAAACATTATTAGACCCAGTATATGGAACCGCTTTTTCAGTATCACCTGTATAAAAAAGTGTTGTTCAATCGACGTTGTCAGGCCTTGCGACGTTGCCAATTTTATCATAGTGTATAATATGATTTGTAAAGTTGAAAACATTCAAACCGACTCATTCAGTCCTACTGCTCGGGAGTATGTTTACACTTACGAGTGCATTTTAAATAAATAATAATAATATTATATGTGACAAAGCACTTGTTGATAATTCATATACGT
The DNA here is from genome assembly GCA_963971575.1 of Liopterus haemorrhoidalis. Classification (NCBI taxonomy): domain Eukaryota; kingdom Metazoa; phylum Arthropoda; class Insecta; order Coleoptera; family Dytiscidae; genus Liopterus; species Liopterus haemorrhoidalis. The sequence goes on from OZ020613.1 coordinate 50,320,655, forward strand.
ATTTGCAATATAACATGTGGATCAAAATGTCCTTGCTTCGGGCGGCTATGTTTTATATAAGAAAATCTCGTTTTTTTCGACAAATGATACGTGCATCATGAATACTCAATTAACAAAAGAAGATCTGCAATTTATAATACGTAGCCATCTGAGACTGAAAGACTTTTTGATCATAAGTTAGTAATTACATTTAATATATTCCGATTATTATTTTATACATAAAATATATTCGGGGGATCCTCTTGTGCTGTTTTTTTCACGCGTTTTTGAAAATGATCACACTTCAAATTAAATAATTTTGTTACTCAATAAAATGAAGAAATATTAGTCAATACTGTCGCACACCTGACCTGAAAAGCACAGCCACTAGGTTGTACAGCGCATTAAAATATATTTATACAAATTGTATCTTGGTTTTAATTATATTGGCATATTATTTACGTATTTTGTTATTAAGGACAATTATTACTATATAAACTCAGTAAACTATTACTGTCGTGATAATAAAAGGTAATATTTACAATTATATTTCTCATATGAAAAATAAAGAGAAGTCATCATCATCAATGACGCGACAGCCCGAGATGAGTCTAGGCCTCTTGATTTCAAGTTTTGTGAACACATTTTCAATCTGTGTACATGTAGGAGTAATATAGACGGGATTACGTCAATTTTTTAGCGCACACAGAAATGCCCATACAGCTTATAGCCGGTTGCGAACGGCTAAGCAGAGCCCGTAATTTGTCTAAATATTTTTTACAAAAATTATTTTAACAATTTAATTATTATCTACTAGCGAGCGGTCAACGGCAAGCACAAACGACTTAGCACTGGCAGCACAGGCTTGCTTGTGATAAGTAAAATTAAGCAAGATCCTTAAAATCACCGATAAACGAAACTCTATACACTAAAACGAAGTATGCGTGTCAGGTGGATCATAAAAGAGAAAAAAATAATAATTGTAAAAGGTTGTTTAATTACACCTTTTTGTTATATCTCACTGTTTTTTTTTTTTTTTTTTTTTAAACTGAGTGCCGTTTCGGCTCTCGCAATTCTCAAATTTACGGTGAGCCGAAACTACAGTGAGTGAACTAATCTGTGAAACATAACAACAAGCATCATTTAACAACCTTATATCTTCTAAGTGAAATTTACAAAGTTGTGGTAAATTTACATATATAAATAAAATTAGAAGTTAAATCTGTTCTTTTTTATGGTTTTGTAGGTATGACCAAAAAATCCTTATACCGTCATTTTGTCGTCTGTCTGTCTGTCTGTTCGGTAAAAATTGTAGCCAAACGGCTAAAACTAGAGAGTTGAAATTTGACATTCTTATACAACTCTTTGACCCGCACATAGGAAAAATACTATAACATCTAAAAAACATATTCCCCTAAAAATATAAACAAATATATGCTAATCAAAAAAAATATATATATTTTTTTTACAAATCTGTGTATGGTATCAAATGAAAGCCCTTGGTACATGAATTGACGATTAAAATTTTATTTTTGCGAGAATTTTGCGTGCAAAATTTTGTCCTACACCCTGTAGCCCAGATGGTTTAAATAAAAAATCTGAAAAAATTCTAAATAATGAACATTGATGTGAACCGGAATTGTAGAATAGGAATTTTTGATCAGATTATGTTTTCGGAAAATAACGCATTTTTTGTGTTTTTAACTAAAATATGTAAAATATTTAATCCGCTATTTAACACAGTAAAGGAGTGGATGTTCGTAGTTTAGTGGTAACGTTCGCTTCGTAAGTTGCAAACTACTGTTCAACTCCCGTCAATTTTTATTTATCTGTTTTTTTTTTTATTTTTATTGTTTAAATTATTTTGTCAAAATTCTAGTTATATTTTGGCAAATGTTGCATTTAATTTTTAAAAGCGTAAATTTAATAACCAGTGGGAAGTGTTGAAATTATAATTTAATTCTATGTTTGAATGTATACGAAATCAGAGGGGCGAAGTTTATGACTTAAACAACCAATGGAAGCCGTAGGCGCAATTTTCAAAATATTAACGAACTTTGCTATATAAAAAAAAAATTGCAAATATTTAGAAACTCAAATAATGATATTAGGCATTCGAATGAAAATTAATAAAAAAATATTTTAACATAAAATTTGTTTTGGCTTCCCAAATAATCATCATTCACTAAATACCTGCGAAACCCTGAAACGTGTGAAAATACACACTTCACATAATTTTTTCTTGGTACCCATTTTTCGTTTCTACATGTTCCAAGTGAATGTAAGACGAAATTCACAAAAAAAAGTCTCTGTCTGTCTGATATGCTTTTTTTCTATGGGTTTATTTATCTGACATTCAAAAAACAAGAGCTATATATATTTTCTCGTAATTTAATGTGATGACAGAGTGAAACCAGGTTTCGAGCCTATTATATGGCATCTTAAAATTTTAAGTTAAGAGGCGAATGTAGCCACCTCCAAAGCCAATCGTTGCACGCGGGGTGCGGTGGCGAGAAGTCTTATTACGTCATTGGGGGAGTGACCAAAGTCGAAGTAGCTTACAGGGAGAGGGAAAAGTGTTAAATTTATAAATCAACCTGTATTTTTGGGAATCATAAAATATAGACTAAATATATTCGAATCAATTTGATTTTTTTTTTAAATTTCAAGATATGAAAGAAAATATAAAACTTTTAATAAGTAAATAAGTAAATAAATTTTAATAAAAAATAAAGTAAATAAATTAAATATTTTAATAAGTTTAAATTTGTATTGTGATTTATTTTTAATTTTAAATTTTACAGTGCTAAACTTTTTTCAATTTCACATGACTGTTACTCAGTAAATGAATAAAAATTACAAATGTTAACACTTGACCACTCTATATTGTAATTTTATCTTTAAAATAAGCCCTTGTATGTGATAAGTGATTAATATTTATTACCAATTCTGATTTTACAGTTAATTTTGTAGAAATAATAGTTTTTTTTTTATCACCAAAAATTATGTTAATAATCATTAATGTAATAATAATAATATGTGTGAAGAAGTTTCTCCCCAATAATCCCCCCCGCTACGTCTCTGACCCTCATTGTAGACCGGTGGTTCTCAACATTTTTTCTTTTTATAGATATTTTAAAAAGACACTTATGTGCCAAAACGTAATTTTATAACTCAACAAACACAGGAAATACGACGGGATGTATAATTGACCCCAATAGTAGATTCATCCCTTTAGGGATTGATTAGGACAAAATCCTGAAATAAGTATTTCGGCATATGTAAGAGTAATCTTTGTAAGTAAACATCAAGTCGATATCTCATTGGTCCTAAGATATCCTTTTTACCCTTAAAGGATGCAATTATAAAAAACTGTCAATAGCATTTCGAGACATTATAAAAATACACTTACGTGCCAAAATGAAATCTTATAACACAACAAACACAGGAAATACGACGGGATGTTATAATTCACCCCGTTTGTAGATTCAGCCTTTTAAGGGTTGATTAGGACAAAATCGTGAAATAAGTTTTTCAGCATTTGTATGAGTAATCTTTGTAAGCAAAAACCAAGTATGTATCATATTGGTCCTAAGAGATATTAAGGAATCCTTGAATTCACAGTTCACCCCTCTTCACCCTTTAGGGATGAAATTTTTAAAAACTGTCAATACCTTTTCGAGATATTTTAAAAAGATACTTATGTGCCAAAAATAAATTTTGTAACTCAACACAGGAAATACGACGGGATGTATAATTCATCCCAATTGTAGATTCACCCCTTTAGGGGTTTATTAGGAGAAAATCCCGAAATAAGTTTTTCGGCATTTCCATGGGTAATCTTTATAATCAAAAACTAAGTCGATATCCCATCAGCCATAAGAGATATTAAGGAATCCGTGAAATCACATTTCACCCCTTTTCGCCCCTTGGGAGTTAAATTTCGAAAAATCCCTTCTTAGTGGGTGCATATGTCATAGAGGGAATATACTCTCCAAATTTCAAGTTTCTAGACCCAGGGGTTTAAGCTGGGCGGTGATGAGTGAATGAGTCAGTCAGTCAGTCAGTCAGGACATTTCATTTTATATATATAGATAGAAGATAGATAGATAGATAGATAGCAACCATGTTCTGACCATTTGGTTATAGTTAACTAAGCTTTCAGAAGCCGGCCATAATTATTTAACTTAATTTTTGGGACCATTTTTTGCGTCAATATGAATTTGTATTCTACCACGGAAAGTCTAAAATAAAATAGAGTTTCGGTGTGGGCCAAAAAATTAGTGCTAAATATTAATTTATTTTCATAAATAAGGGCTCATTTTAAAGATAAAAGTACAATCTATAGGATTCTAGCTATGGAATTTGCAATTGTTATTGATTTACGGAGTAACAGTGATGTGCAGTTAGACAAACTTTAGGACATTGTAAATCTGAAAATTAAAAATAAAACCAAATTTTAACTCTTAAATCCAACGGAGCCAATCTTTATCTTCAAATTAAAAAAAAAATCAAATTGATCCGACAACATTTGGTTCAAATTCTTTGGCCTTTCCAAATGCACGTTTCCGTTGCGCGTAACCCAGGTACATTACGCTCTTAAACGTACACATAAATGTTCAATACTCTAAAATGAAATGGGAACTTTTGTTTTACAATTATTTTTATTTTTTACAACTAAGAAAAGTAATTGCTTCAACGAGTTATTTGTAATTTGAAAGCTTTTGTGTTCTTCTTTGGAATTAAGAATAAATTATGGACATTGATGTCCGTATTAGAATAATTTTCTGTGAAATATATGAACAAAGTTCAAACTTATTAAAATGTACATTTATTTGGGATTCTAATAAAAATATTAAATAAATTTAACGACTCATTTGAAGCAGTAACATTCAGCACGCTTTAAAAAATCTATAAACTATAAAAATGTAATTATTTCTAAATTGAAAAAAAAAGAAGAATTTCATGGCGCAAATACCAAAATTTTAATTTGAACAAATTTGATACAAATCGGTTATATGCATTGTTTTCTACGAGTCTGCCAAAATTAAATTTGAGTTAAAAGTTTTTCTGTAAGACAAATTGAAAGAAAATATTTAAGTTCTTACAATGAATTAAAATTATCATGACTGGAATGTTTATCTAATCCATTGTACATTGTTGCCAGATTTAAGGCTTGACAACGTCGACTGAATTGTGCTGGTCTGACAAAGTCGGAATCGTACATTTTTTGTATAAAAAGTTATATACAAAAACTACTGGTGCGCACTCTTCACGACAAATCAGTGAACTAAATTTGTATAAAAATATACGATCTACCCTCGTATTCAGACCATTTTTGAAATTTTCTCTGTCATCGCTGCAATATAATCAGGGTGCAAGAGCTCCAAAAAACATGAAAAACGTTTTCAGACCATTCCCCTGGTCTGAAAACGTCAATTTTGGTTTGACACCGTCCATTGAATATATAGAATTGGCTTGCATAAGCGGTAAAACAAATATATATATATATATATATATATTTATCTGACCGACGTTGTCAAGCCATGTACATGCAACAGACAACCACAGACCCACCGAATCTAATGGGATTTTAGGAGTATATGTATCAAAAATAGAAAGAGCGCACTTTGCACTCCTGGAGCAACCTTCAAGGGGTAACGAATTATGAAAAAAACATTTTTGCTATATTTGATAACCGGTATTAAACCCCATACATGTTTACGTCGTAGTCAGGTCATTTGTGTATAATTTGTATATGCTGACGACGTACGCAATCCCGTACAGTGTTGTCGGTATTTACATCGTTTCTGTAAACAAATATCCTCCTGTTGACCTGCATTTGACGATTGTCTAGCGATAATTATAAAATTTACGTATATTTCAATATGACATAATTTTTATTTTAGGATTAATAGTTCATTTATAAGGTTTCTCGGTTAATCTAATGTTTACTATTGACATTCAATGAATGTCAATAACAATCAATAGTATTTAAAAATTTATATGAGGCTAAAAATTTTATTTTTGATCGGTTGCAGTGGTAATAATAAAATATTTTTTTTACTTGCATTCCGCTACATCATCAGAACTGTTTTTGTACTTCCTATGATTCTTTTCACTTACGAATTTTTTAAATTATTTAACTTGAACTTCGAAACTATTTTTCAAGAATGAAAGTGAATCTAATTTTTCTATTTCTTGATACGTTTTCCATTTACCATGTACGCCATAAAAATTATAGTATAATAAAACAATAATTCAAAACATTTTACTGTACGACCAACACAGAGCGTGTCATGGTAGTTTTTTTTTATATATGTATAATAATAATTTTATTTATGGGTGCTCCAACATCTATACTCTATCTCAGAAAGACTGATAGTAATAAATCATTTTGTCAGGCAGTTACCAGTGGCGTGCACATTTTAAACACGTTTAAATTGGTTTTGTGTATTTCTATATTACTATTTATCATTTTATTAAACGCACGCCTGTGACCATATTTATCATATCATTAAACACACCCTTGTGACCATATTTTTCCTCAAAATTTTAGGGTCAAATTTTTATGATCTATTGTGTTTAACCCTAGTTCGTGTTCCCATATAATATGTGCGGCACACTCGGTTGTTTATAACAATATTTCGTTTCGAACTATTCATATTTTGTCGCTTTTGTTTTGCCGCTTCTGTGTGAAAAACAATAACTTTTTACAAATAATAAATTTTATTATTATCAGTCTTTCTGAGATAGAGTATAGGTTATTAGCACCCTGTTACATTAATGAATTTTACATTGTACATTTCATATTTAAATTTACCATTGACCAACCGTCTTTTTTATTTAAACACGATGTCTTAGTAATTTGGGAAAAAAAATATGATAACCCGAGTCTGCCCAAAGAATCGAATTATAGTATTGAAATTTTCCGGAACAAACCGAAAGTACTGCATATCAAGGACAACTTTGATTTTTTAAATGGTAACGTATGCCGAGTTGGGTGTCTTTGGAGCTTTTGAAAAGATTTAACTATTACTTAAAGATTGTTTACTATATTTTACGCTTTAACCTCTTAATCCGTGAATAAACAAACACATTTTTATTTTTGTAAAATAATTTAAAAGATTTTCGCCAAAAAGCGTTAGTTTCCCACCTTATCTCCTAGAGAGGTTGATCTAAAAATCTGAAAAAATCTCCATTATGTACATTGTTGGAAACCGGATTAGTTAGGGCTCTCAGACGTCCCGGAAAACCGGGATTGTCCCGGTTTTGAGGTCTAAGTCCCGGTGTCTCAAGACAGTCTCTCGGGACGCCTATTTGTCCCGGTTTTGTGTATTTTAATAATTTATTAAGTCAGTCAGGAGTCGCCGCGGGAACGCACATCATTGGACAAATTTTAATTTGTCCGACGGTAAAGAAAGTAAAGCGCCAAAAACTCTATTAAAGTTTTTTAATGACCCATTAAGTGAGGCATACTTCTGGTTCATTCATAGCCAGGCCGAATCGGTCAATATGAAAATATTACAAATTGAGGGAAAAAACAAATCTATAATGGAAGTTTTCGGTGTATTAAAAGATACAGCAGCTATGTTTGAAGAAAGATACAGACAGTGTTTTTACCAAAACGTGTAGAAACAATTTTGAAAGAACGTGAAGAATCTGGGGAAGAATACTAGAAATGAAATTAATAATTTTGAAATGGAAGTTACTAATTTCTATGAAACGTTTATTGAATATTTAAATAAGTGGATAAAACCTCTTGAACATTTTTCAATATTTTGATGGATGGTTTTAAAAGAAAAATCAGAATGGAAAAATGTACAACAAACATTAAATTACTTCAACAATAAGAATATTGAAATAAATGAGAGTTATTAATTCAACCAAATATCAACAGTGTGAAAAATTGTTGAACTAAAAATTGCAGTAAATAAAGACTGGAAGTCTAAAACCGCTTAAAAAAGTGGATAATAATTTTATCCCAGATGCATAAGGAATTTACAGAACAGTATTTAGATTTTCTAAAAATTTGTGAATACGTTTTTTCTATTCCAGGCCACAATGCAAACGTCGAACGTATTTTCTCGCTGATGGAAATTCAGCGGACCGACGAGCGTAATTCGCTATCATGTGATACTGAAGAGGCCATTGGCGCACCCAGGAATTTTTGTTGTGGGGGGGGGGGGGAAGACAAAATTATTTAAATTATGAATAAGGTGCTAAATTTCAAGTGATGATCTAAAACAAAAAAATCCTCGCTTCGGAAATACAAAGTCATGACCTAAAACAAAAAAGGTCCTCACTTCTAAAATACAAGTGATGACCTAAAAAAAAAGGTCCTCGCTTCGGAAATATAAAGTGATGACTTAAAAAAGGGTTCTCACTTGTAAAATACAACTGACGACCGGAAAAAAAGATTCTCAACTCTGTTTTAAAATTTTCTAGTGTGTTTGTGTGTTTTTATTTTTATTTCCTTCCTTCTTAGGGGGGGGGCGGTCCCCTCCCCTGGGTGCGCCACTGGTAGAGGCTATTCTACAGTGCGTGGTAAATTTTGATTTTAGTTGTAATGACTACGTTTTAAAAGAAGGCGAATTGTTAAAAAGAGCTAAATTCAACCAAAAGTATTTATAAAATGCTTTTGTATGGATTTTATTTGGAAATAATTTATTGTAGTGCTTTTTTGTCATAGAACGCGCCGAAACGACATACAGACACCTATTTTCGACGGGTATTTAAAAGTATTAAAATTATTTGAAAATTATTATATCAACTATTGAACAAGAATTTACTGTGAACTTGTAATCTAAATACTTTAAATTTCATATACCATAAGTTAAGATCTGGATATCATTTTTTTAAATAAAAAGCGCTGATTTATTGTAATAATTTATTAATTATTTATTGTAATTTTAATTTTGTGTTAGAAATAAAACAATAATAATTGTAATATAAAATCTAATTAATTCCTCCCGATTAGTTAAAAAATTGCGCGTACAGCATCAAGCCCCCCTCACCCTGTCACTCCGCCCCGGTTTGCTCTGTCGACAATCTGAGAGCCCTAGGATTAGTTCAACAGGATTTTTTTATCTGACAAGTTTTTCGAAAATATCGATTTTTTGTGTCGTTGAAAAATGTAATTATTTAAAAAAAAAAATTATGGTCTGCCATAAAATTAAAATTAACATAATATTTCCGACAAACGGATTACATTTGTTATTGAATAATTACGGAATGACATTCCTGAATGAGAATATATATTCACAGAAAAAATATTTTTTTTGTAGTGATATAAAATATTTTTTTCACTGTCCGTTACAAAACAGATCACAGAAATAATATTGTTCTAAAACGGAAATGTAATAAAATAAATATATAACACCCAGCAATGATGAAAAGTTAAATACGTAAGATCCACAGATGCAAAAGTTTAATCTTAACAATTTACACATAAATGAAAGAATTGTATTAATGGTTTATCAGTCAGAGAGTTGAACTGTTAATGAGAGCGGCCCAAGGTCCTAAAGATGCGCGCGGGTGGCCAAAATATGTTAGGGGGCTCAAAATAAGTTAGGGGCCCAAAATATGTTAGGGGTCTCAAAATATTTTAAGGGGCCCAACTATAAAATCTTACCCAGGGCCAGAAAAAAGGTAATTACGGCACTGTTTATCACTATTAAGAATGTGCTATTTTATTTGTAAATATTTCACTACTATAAATGTTTTTTGTTAATTTCAAAAAAGATATACACTACCTTAGTCATAAATACAAAAAAACCACAACAGTATTAGCGATAATTTCGCCATGCATTAAAAAAATAATTAATTTAGACAAAAACACCAAAACTGCAATATTTTTCAGAAACGAATTCTGATTCAAAAATTCCTCTTGGTTAAGAGCTATGTACATTACTTAGAATTTGTTTCAGTTTTTTTTTTCCCTTCACTGAAATCTGGTCACCCAAGCTATAGCTATAGTCCCGATAAAATTCTTAGAACGTTCCATTAAATTTAATTAATTTACCAAACTTCCTAAAAAATTTTGCTAGATTTGCTTTGTCTTCAAGTCTTCATTAGATTAATAAGAAATATATTATATAATGCTTCATTTATTTATATTTATCAGTATTTATAAATGGCATCATTTTTCTCAATTTCAGAAACGTATTTCTCACTATTAACAATGTGTTATTTGTTTTATAAGTATTTCATTACTAAAAATGATTTATTCCTCTTTGATACCTTAAAAATAAAAGGTTGAATCACAACGCATAATAGTATAATAGTGTAATTAACGTATAATTTTTTCATATTTTTAATTTAAAAAAAAAGGCACACTATCTTAGCCATCAATACAAACAATCCATACATTATTATCCATAATTTAGCCCGAATTAAAAAAAATAATAAATTTTGTCAAAAACACAAATACTGCAATAATTATCAAAAACGCAATCTGGTCAAAAAAAATCCTCTCGTACATTCCGGTTCATTCGGTTCACATTAATGTAAATTACCTATAATATTTACAGATTTTTAGTTTAACCCCTTTGGGTAAAAGGGGGCGGGAAAAGATCTTTTTTAGCACATTTTTGGCTGAATTCGTGTTAAAAAAAAAACGATTTTTTAAAAACTACTTTTCGTTCCCTAATTTACTTCCAAAGGGCTTCCTTTTGTCACCACACAATAAATTTTAAAGAAATTATTGAAAAAACGTATTAAAAATACTCGTAAAGCTATTCGGGTTCCCATCAATGTTCATTATGGAGATTTTTTTCAGAATTTTAGATCAACCCCTCTGAGAGATAAAGTGGGGGACAAAAATTTCTTGTTTCAGATTGAATCGAAACTAGGAGTAGGTAAACATTCGACAAACTATGTGTTTTTTTAATTCGACTGATACCCAACAAAATACTAATTCATAGTTAGTTATAATATTTTATAAGACACTGTTTGGGCAAAATTTATGGAATATTTCTGTCTAAAACACATTTAAGAAATTCGGATTTTTTGTGACTTCTAATTATCACTTTATGGTATATACAACCATTTGATGTCTGTTCTTTCTCTGGTACTACAGAAAAAAAAATATATTTTTAGTTAAAAAAATAAATTTTCTAAAAATTGTAATTTGAAATTTTTGACAAAGATTAAAATGAATAAATAAATAGACAAGTAATTAGTGATACTATGTTTATTAATAAGGACCTATATTTCCTGCATTCCAAATTAATAACCATAATTATAATGGTGTATTGACAAGTGAAGACACATTTCCTCTGAAGTGAGATAGTTCTTTTTTAATTTTACTTGTATATTAGATTTTATTTACTCTTTGTCTTGCAACCTACACAGATATTTTCACCTTTTTACCTTAATCCATTCAAATTTTAAATAGTACCGATTCGACTAGAATATTTTTGTACATTAGGTAATATAAAGCTTACTTCAGTCTAAAATAACAAAGATTGCGTAAGTGTCGTGAGTATATATAATATCTGACAGCCATATTACGTTTACAGACCCGGTATGTATCTTGACAGACCCAAACAGTGTTGCCAAGTTTCGGGTCTGTGAAGGTATATAGTGTATAGCGGGTCTGTATAAGTCGTATGAATTACAAATATTTTATACAAGCCCGACACGCGCACCATCTTCACAGAAATTTCGTGAACTAAATTTGTATAAAAAAACATGTTCTACCGCTTTCCCAGACCCACCTGAAATTCATTGCTAAAGATTGTTTGAGGCCTAATCCGTAATTCTAGCATAGAAAACGTTGTCAGACCCGATGCCGGGTCTGAGCTTGTCACTTTTGGTCTGGTAACGCCTGCAGAGTATAGCGAGTTGGGTCTGTATAAGCGGTGAAACAAATATATGTGGGCTTGTACCTGGAACGCCACTGAAGTTCCCGAAAAACTCCCCCCAGCTGACCGATACACAGGAGGAGGAAGTCGTGAGTCGGCCGCCGCAACGCACAGATGTGTGCAATGCCTTATTTGAACACTTTAGTACATGTAATAATTAAATTAATGAATATACTTGATTTTTCTAATTTCACTCGCTTCGTTTCAACCCTCATCCCCACAGAAATTGGTGTCAGAAGTGGGATTACCACTAAAAAGGGATTGAGTGATGAAACGGTGATTGGGGAAATGTGAAAAATAAAGTATTAAGAAGTGTAAAGTGTTAAAAAGTGTGAAGTGTACAGTGTTAAGTTGTGAAAAGTCGTGTTTTTGTGTAACTGAGTGTTAACGAAAACAGTGTGTGAGTCACACAAGTGATCAACTGAGTGTTGAACTGTTAAATAATATCCAAATGAAAATAACTGAAAATTAGTGAGAACTGAGTGTAGAGAAAACAGAGAAACATTAAAAATTAAGTTAGATAAAGCCGTGTGTGAGTCACATGAGTAAACAATTGAGTGTTTTACTGAATTTAACTTTATTTTAAAAGAAAGTAAGACGGAAAACATAGTGTTAAAGAAACAGACAGACAAAAAACAGTATTAAAGGATACGAGATCCATTAAAACTGTAAATTCAAAGTGTTAATATCAACGTATTTTTGGACGGAATTCTCAAAAATCATTGATTGTAACAACGGTTGCGTAGTAAGAAATGTGAACTTCTTATCTCAAACCAATGCATTTCGTAAACAAGTGCGACCATTGTCTATCGTTCTAAAGCACAGAATAGACAGCGCGTAAATTTATTTCTGACCACTTTATAAAGACTAATATAGACAGTTTTGTTAAAATTATTTCGGTAATTAAAAAATTGTGTCAAAATGAATGATTCGGAAAATAAAAGTCCTACACCTTCAAACTACAACGACTTGGATGAACGCGAACGCTTTTTATGGGAACGTGAAAGGCAGTTGATGGCCAAGGAAAGAGAAATTCTAGAACAGGAATTAAAGTTGGTACAACGAAAACTGTCCGAAGCGTCAATGAGTCAGCCAGCGGTGAATGTAAATTTTCGACCTAAAGATGTTATAGATCTAATACCCGAATTCAACCCTGGAAAATCAAGTTCACTTCCAGTAACGACTTGGATTAAGAAAATAAATAAAATAGCTGAAGTTTACAAATGGACCGAAGATGTTACGCTCCTACAAGCTGTTCCTAAATTAAAAGGTGCTGCACGTACCTGGTACGACGGTTTTGGTTTAGAATTAAACAAGTGGGAAGATCTACGTGGAGAACTAGAGCAAGCTTTCCCAACTACGTACGATGAAGCCGACGTTCATCAGGAACTGATGAGAAGAAAGAAAAAGAAGGATGAATCATACGAAGACTATTTTTATGATATGTTGCTGATAGGGAGAAAAGGTGAAATCAAAGATAATTCGATGATAAAGTATATAATTACAGGATTGGACGACAAAGAATTAGTTAGATCTTTATCACTGATTCACTACGAAAAGCCACAAGAGTTATTGACAAGAATTAAACTTTTTGAAGACACAATGGTTCAGCAAAGGCAAAGAAAAGAATTAACATCGGAAAGTTTCAGGAACAAAGAACCTAATCCGGCAGGTAAGAACCAAAAATGTTTTAACTGCGGTCTAAGAGGGCATGTAGCTAGCAATTGTGCAAATAAGGCAAAAGGTGTTAAATGCTTCAATTGTAACACTTTTGGCCATAAGGCTAATGAATGCAAAAAAGATAAACCTAAAACTTCGGTGTCCGAACACGCCAAAGCACTATTTTCAAGACGAGGCAGAGAAAAGATGACTAAGTCTATTAAAATTGTAGACAATGATGTTGATTGTCTTATAGACACGGGAAGTGATTTAAACTTAATGGACCTAGAGATCTATGCGTTATTGGGAGCACCAAATTTTGAAGCTGATAATACGAAAATATATGGCTTGGGAAATCAATCGATAAATACGCTTGGAAAATTCAAAACGACAGTAACGCTAGATGGACAACAATTTGAAACCATATTTCACATTGTACCACAAGGTAGTATGCCAGTCAAAACCTTACTAGGGCACGAATTGTTAGATCAGGCAGATCTACAGATTAACCAAAACGGCTGTAATTTTAAAAAACTAGAGGCCAAAAAAGAAGAAATAGTCGAAGCAATAGAAGCGAAGCATGAAAATAAAGATCAGGAAATAACAGAGATCATGATGATCAATATAACAGAAGAAGATGAAACTTTGGCAAAAGAAGAAAAGATAGAAGTGCCACAAGAAATTTACGAAATTATGAAGAATTATGAACTTGAACCTATAAAAACTGCAGGTACAGATGAAGTTTTAAATTGTTTAAACAAACAACAAGCGGTTTTCGGCAACCCAGAGCGAATTATTAGTGATCGCGGTACAGCTTTCACATCTAAAGAATTTGAAGATTATTGCGAACAAGAGAAAATTTGCCATTTAACCACCACAACGGGTGTACCACGAGGAAATGGTCAGGTTGAGAGAATCCACCGTATAATCATTTCAGTATTGAGCAAACTCTCACTAGAAAATCCCGAAAAATGGTATCAACATCTAACCGACGTGCAAAAGACTTTGAACAGTACCTTTCAAAGAAGTGTAAGATTTACACCGTTTGAAGTAATGTTTGGCAAGAGGATGAGAACAGGGAAAGAGGTAGAGATTCAACAGATGATAGAGGCGGAAAGACTTGAAGAGTTTACGGAAGAAAGAGAGAATTTAAGAAAAGAAGCTAAAACGAACATTCTAAAAATACAGGAAGAAAATAAGAAAAGCTATGACAAGAAACGCAAGAAAGCAAGGACATATAGAGAAGGAGATAAAGTCGCTGTAAAAAGAACGCAATTTGGCAGTGGCCTGAAACTGAAACCAAAGTTCTTAGGCCCCTACGAAGTCATACGTGTGAAGAAGAAAGACCGTTACGATGTACAAAAGATCGATGGCGAAGGTCCAAACTTCACAAACGCCAGCGCAGATCATATGAAGCCGTGGGCGGAAGATGACCCACTGGACGATTTTGTTAGTTTGTTACAGGTTGACGAGGGCGAACAACCAACCAGGATGGCCGAGCTGTGGGCTTGTACCTGGAACGCCACTGAAGTTCCCGAAAAACTCCCCCCAGCTGACCGATACACAGGAGGAGGAAGTCGTGAGTCGGCCGCCGCAACGCACAGATGTGTGCAATGCCTTATTTGAACACTTTAGTACATGTAATAATTAAATTAATGAATATACTTGATTTTTCTAATTTCACTCGCTTCGTTTCAACCCTCATCCCCACATATATATATATATATATTTGTTTTACCGCTTATGCAAGCCAATTCTATATATTCAATGGACGGTGTCAAACCAAAATTGACGTTTTCAGACCAGGGGAATGGTCTGAAAACGTTTTTCATGTTTTTTGGAGCTCTTGCACCCTGATTATATTGCAGCGATGACAGAGAAATTTTCAAAAATGGTCTGAATACGAGGGTAGATCGTATATTTTTATACAAATTTAGTTCACTGATTTGTCGTGAAGAGTGCGCACCAGTAGTTTTTGTATATAACTTTTTATACAAAAAATGTACGATTCCGACTTTGTCAGACCAGCACAATTCAGTCGACGTTGTCAAGCCTTAAATCTGGCAACAATGTACAATGGATTAGATAAACATTCCAGTCATGATAATTTTAATTCATTGTAAGAACTTAAATATTTTCTTTCAATTTGTCTTACAGAAAAACTTTTAACTCAAATTTAATTTTGGCAGACTCGTAGAAAACAATGCATATAACCGATTTGTATCAAATTTGTTCAAATTAAAATTTTGGTATTTGCGCCATGAAATTCTTCTTTTTTTTTCAATTTAGAAATAATTACATTTTTATAGTTTATAGATTTTTTAAAGCGTGCTGAATGTTACTGCTTCAAATGAGTCGTTAAATTTATTTAATATTTTTATTAGAATCCCAAATAAATGTACATTTTAATAAGTTTGAACTTTGTTCATATATTTCACAGAAAATTATTCTAATACGGACATCAATGTCCATAATTTATTCTTAATTCCAAAGAAGAACACAAAAGCTTTCAAATTACAAATAACTCGTTGAAGCAATTACTTTTCTTAGTTGTAAAAAATAAAAATAATTGTAAAACAAAAGTTCCCATTTCATTTTAGAGTATTGAACATTTATGTGTACGTTTAAGAGCGTAATGTACCTGGGTTACGCGCAACGGAAACGTGCATTTGGAAAGGCCAAAGAATTTGAACCAAATGTTGTCGGATCAATTTGATTTTTTTTTTAATTTGAAGATAAAGATTGGCTCCGTTGGATTTAAGAGTTAAAATTTGGTTTTATTTTTAATTTTCAGATTTACAATGTCCTAAAGTTTGTCTAACTGCACATCACTGTTACTCCGTAAATCAATAACAATTGCAAATTCCATAGCTAGAATCCTATAGATTGTACTTTTATCTTTAAAATGAGCCCTTATTTATGAAAATAAATTAATATTTAGCACTAATTTTTTGGCCCACACCGAAACTCTATTTTATTTTAGACTTTCCGTGGTAGAATACAAATTCATATTGACGCAAAAAATGGTCCCAAAAATTAAGTTAAATAATTATGGCCGGCTTCTGAAAGCTTAGTTAACTATAACCAAATGGTCAGAACATGGTTGCTATCTATCTATCTATCTATCTTCTATCTATATATATAAAATGAAATGTCCTGACTGACTGACTGACTGACTCATTCACTCATCACCGCCCAGCTTAAACCCCTGGGTCTAGAAACTTGAAATTTGGAGAGTATATTCCCTCTATGACATATGCACCCACTAAGAAGGGATTTTTCGAAATTTAACTCCCAAGGGGCGAAAAGGGGTGAAATGTGATTTCACGGATTCCTTAATATCTCTTATGGCTGATGGGATATCGACTTAGTTTTTGATTATAAAGATTACCCATGGAAATGCCGAAAAACTTATTTCGGGATTTTCTCCTAATAAACCCCTAAAGGGGTGAATCTACAATTGGGATGAATTATACATCCCGTCGTATTTCCTGTGTTGAGTTACAAAATTTATTTTTGGCACATAAGTATCTTTTTAAAATATCTCGAAAAGGTATTGACAGTTTTTAAAAATTTCATCCCTAAAGGGTGAAGAGGGGTGAACTGTGAATTCAAGGATTCCTTAATATCTCTTAGGACCAATATGATACATACTTGGTTTTTGCTTACAAAGATTACTCATACAAATGCTGAAAAACTTATTTCACGATTTTGTCCTAATCAACCCTTAAAAGGCTGAATCTACAAACGGGGTGAATTATAACATCCCGTCGTATTTCCTGTGTTTGTTGTGTTATAAGATTTCATTTTGGCACGTAAGTGTATTTTTATAATGTCTCGAAATGCTATTGACAGTTTTTTATAATTGCATCCTTTAAGGGTAAAAAGGATATCTTAGGACCAATGAGATATCGACTTGATGTTTACTTACAAAGATTACTCTTACATATGCCGAAATACTTATTTCAGGATTTTGTCCTAATCAATCCCTAAAGGGATGAATCTACTATTGGGGTCAATTATACATCCCGTCGTATTTCCTGTGTTTGTTGAGTTATAAAATTACGTTTTGGCACATAAGTGTCTTTTTAAAATATCTATAAAAAGAAAAAATGTTGAGAACCACCGGTCTACAATGAGGGTCAGAGACGTAGCGGGGGGGATTATTGGGGAGAAACTTCTTCACACATATTATTATTATTACATTAATGATTATTAACATAATTTTTGGTGATAAAAAAAAAACTATTATTTCTACAAAATTAACTGTAAAATCAGAATTGGTAATAAATATTAATCACTTATCACATACAAGGGCTTATTTTAAAGATAAAATTACAATATAGAGTGGTCAAGTGTTAACATTTGTAATTTTTATTCATTTACTGAGTAACAGTCATGTGAAATTGAAAAAAGTTTAGCACTGTAAAATTTAAAATTAAAAATAAATCACAATACAAATTTAAACTTATTAAAATATTTAATTTATTTACTTTATTTTTTATTAAAATTTATTTACTTATTTACTTATTAAAAGTTTTATATTTTCTTTCATATCTTGAAATTTAAAAAAAAAATCAAATTGATTCGAATATATTTAGTCTATATTTTATGATTCCCAAAAATACAGGTTGATTTATAAATTTAACACTTTTCCCTCTCCCTGTAAGCTACTTCGACTTTGGTCACTCCCCCAATGACGTAATAAGACTTCTCGCCACCGCACCCCGCGTGCAACGATTGGCTTTGGAGGTGGCTACATTCGCCTCTTAACTTAAAATTTTAAGATGCCATATAATAGGCTCGAAACCTGGTTTCACTCTGTCATCACATTAAATTACGAGAAAATATATATAGCTCTTGTTTTTTGAATGTCAGATAAATAAACCCATAGAAAAAAAGCATATCAGACAGACAGAGACTTTTTTTTGTGAATTTCGTCTTACATTCACTTGGAACATGTAGAAACGAAAAATGGGTACCAAGAAAAAATTATGTGAAGTGTGTATTTTCACACGTTTCAGGGTTTCGCAGGTATTTAGTGAATGATGATTATTTGGGAAGCCAAAACAAATTTTATGTTAAAATATTTTTTTATTAATTTTCATTCGAATGCCTAATATCATTATTTGAGTTTCTAAATATTTGCAATTTTTTTTTTATATAGCAAAGTTCGTTAATATTTTGAAAATTGCGCCTACGGCTTCCATTGGTTGTTTAAGTCATAAACTTCGCCCCTCTGATTTCGTATACATTCAAACATAGAATTAAATTATAATTTCAACACTTCCCACTGGTTATTAAATTTACGCTTTTAAAAATTAAATGCAACATTTGCCAAAATATAACTAGAATTTTGACAAAATAATTTAAACAATAAAAATAAAAAAAAAAACAGATAAATAAAAATTGACGGGAGTTGAACAGTAGTTTGCAACTTACGAAGCGAACGTTACCACTAAACTACGAACATCCACTCCTTTACTGTGTTAAATAGCGGATTAAATATTTTACATATTTTAGTTAAAAACACAAAAAATGCGTTATTTTCCGAAAACATAATCTGATCAAAAATTCCTATTCTACAATTCCGGTTCACATCAATGTTCATTATTTAGAATTTTTTCAGATTTTTTATTTAAACCATCTGGGCTACAGGGTGTAGGACAAAATTTTGCACGCAAAATTCTCGCAAAAATAAAATTTTAATCGTCAATTCATGTACCAAGGGCTTTCATTTGATACCATACACAGATTTGTAAAAAAAATATATATATTTTTTTTGATTAGCATATATTTGTTTATATTTTTAGGGGAATATGTTTTTTAGATGTTATAGTATTTTTCCTATGTGCGGGTCAAAGAGTTGTATAAGAATGTCAAATTTCAACTCTCTAGTTTTAGCCGTTTGGCTACAATTTTTACCGAACAGACAGACAGACAGACGACAAAATGACGGTATAAGGATTTTTTGGTCATACCTACAAAACCATAAAAAAGAACAGATTTAACTTCTAATTTTATTTATATATGTAAATTTACCACAACTTTGTAAATTTCACTTAGAAGATATAAGGTTGTTAAATGATGCTTGTTGTTATGTTTCACAGATTAGTTCACTCACTGTAGTTTCGGCTCACCGTAAATTTGAGAATTGCGAGAGCCGAAACGGCACTCAGTTTAAAAAAAAAAAAAAAAAAAAACAGTGAGATATAACAAAAAGGTGTAATTAAACAACCTTTTACAATTATTATTTTTTTCTCTTTTATGATCCACCTGACACGCATACTTCGTTTTAGTGTATAGAGTTTCGTTTATCGGTGATTTTAAGGATCTTGCTTAATTTTACTTATCACAAGCAAGCCTGTGCTGCCAGTGCTAAGTCGTTTGTGCTTGCCGTTGACCGCTCGCTAGTAGATAATAATTAAATTGTTAAAATAATTTTTGTAAAAAATATTTAGACAAATTACGGGCTCTGCTTAGCCGTTCGCAACCGGCTATAAGCTGTATGGGCATTTCTGTGTGCGCTAAAAAATTGACGTAATCCCGTCTATATTACTCCTACATGTACACAGATTGAAAATGTGTTCACAAAACTTGAAATCAAGAGGCCTAGACTCATCTCGGGCTGTCGCGTCATTGATGATGATGACTTCTCTTTATTTTTCATATGAGAAATATAATTGTAAATATTACCTTTTATTATCACGACAGTAATAGTTTACTGAGTTTATATAGTAATAATTGTCCTTAATAACAAAATACGTAAATAATATGCCAATATAATTAAAACCAAGATACAATTTGTATAAATATATTTTAATGCGCTGTACAACCTAGTGGCTGTGCTTTTCAGGTCAGGTGTGCGACAGTATTGACTAATATTTCTTCATTTTATTGAGTAACAAAATTATTTAATTTGAAGTGTGATCATTTTCAAAAACGCGTGAAAAAAACAGCACAAGAGGATCCCCCGAATATATTTTATGTATAAAATAATAATCGGAATATATTAAATGTAATTACTAACTTATGATCAAAAAGTCTTTCAGTCTCAGATGGCTACGTATTATAAATTGCAGATCTTCTTTTGTTAATTGAGTATTCATGATGCACGTATCATTTGTCGAAAAAAACGAGATTTTCTTATATAAAACATAGCCGCCCGAAGCAAGGACATTTTGATCCACATGTTATATTGCAAATACGTATATGAATTATCAACAAGTGCTTTGTCACATATAATATTATTATTATTTATTTAAAATGCACTCGTAAGTGTAAACATACTCCCGAGCAGTAGGACTGAATGAGTCGGTTTGAATGTTTTCAACTTTACAAATCATATTATACACTATGATAAAATTGGCAACGTCGCAAGGCCTGACAACGTCGATTGAACAACACTTTTTTATACAGGTGATACTGAAAAAGCGGTTCCATATACTGGGTCTAATAATGTTTATTAAACATAGAGAATTTTTTTTTGAGATTTTCTTACCCCTCTCAGTGTGCCCTGAGAGTTATAACTGGTAGATTCTATATCTGGCATATATACACGCGAAATCCTTTAAATAACGGTAGGTCTTAGGTCGCCTGTTGGATATCACTGGTCTGAATACGTCGGTTGTATCAATATATATATATATATATATATATATATATATATAATAATAATAATAATTTATTTGCCATTAGGTGTACATTACAAATAAAATAAACATGATAGTTGAATAAACATAAACAACACGAAAACTTCAAACTTGCAGACAAATAAGTGAAATAGCACTTAAGCTCTAAGGAGCTTGTGTGTGCAACCAAAATATACAATTATTGATATTATATTATATCAGTAACCTATATAGTTCTGACAATACATAAGTTTTTTTTTTTTTTTTTTTTTATTATTTTATTCATTCATTCATTCCATTCCATTCATTTATTTATTTATTTGTTTTTATTTTTTAAATTTTGAATTGCTAGATATAATCAATTTTAACATAAGTATAGTAAATTAAATTTTAGGAGTTCAAACATACAAACCAAAATATACATCAGAAATACATAAAGAACTTACATATATTGAATAAATTCAAATTCAAATTCAAACGAGAGGATTCTCTTTTACATAGAATCAGATAGTGCGCAGTAATTAGTTAACTATACGAATATTTGATCAAAAGTTTCTGGTCCTGTTTGTATGAGCCACTGCTGGGTTTTCTGTTTGTATTTATGGTACACTTTGGTATTTCTTATTTCTTCAGGTAACATGGTAAACAATTTAGGAAGTAAGTTGCTAAAACATCTTTGACCTATTTTTTTATAACTGTGCGTGTGCTTCAGAAGCTTTTTAATATATATATATTATCTGATATTTTAATTACATTGACTAAAACCATGTTAGCATGTTAATAAGGGCTTGAACATTCATACTGATAGGAAAACTTAACCATAAGTTAATAATATTGTTTTCTTGTAGGGATTTTATTATCATGCTGTCCTATGTATAGGACTCTGGTCGCTAATGGGTTAATATTTAATCTAAGTATAAATATATATTTCCATATATATGCATTTTGATTCAGATAAATAATTCAAAAGACTTACCTCTACCTAAAACCACTTCACCTGATAAGGACTTGTGTCCTTTTTGCTTCGAACAAGTTGAACACTTTTCTCGACATTTAATAAGAAAGCATTCTGACAATGAGACGATTAATAAAATAATGTCTATGACCTGTTGCACGAAGATGGAAGGGGGGAGAGGTGGGCGAGGGAATTAGAGGCAAGAAGGATTGAGATTGGAGAAGGATAACAGGAACGGGCAAAGGAAGGAAGGAAGGAAGAGGCCCGGTGGAAAGCAGAAGGGGAGAAACGGAAGGAAGGAAGAGGGATGAGGTTACCTGGTAATGGGGAGAAAGGAAGGGAGACAGGAGGAGGGGGAAGAAATGGTTTGGAAAGGAAGATAATGGAATAAAATAAAATAAATTAAAGACGGGCGAGAGAAGTGGAAGCAAGAAGGAAGGAGATCGGAGAGGGAAACCAGAATGAGAACAGGAAGAAGGAGAGGGACATTGGAACAAGAAGAAAGAAATGAGAAAAAATATTGTAAATTGTAAATTATATTGTATTGTACGTAATTAGTTGTTGGCTTGTTTTTTCTATTTTTGTAATGGTTGATACCCTGTACGCCACAAGGCCTAGGGAATAAAGAATATATATAATGTCTATGCCTATAAAAAGTAATGACCGAAGAAATGCCATGACAGCTTTACGCAAAAATGGAAATTTTATCCTTATGAGAGAAAAAATGTAATTCGACCAGTAAGAAAGCCAAAACAAATTGAAGAAAAGGGCGAATATGTTCCATCCGTATGCTGTTTAGGCTATTACAAGAAAAATTACTTATGGCGGCATAAAAAAACATGTAAATCTAAAACTGACAACGATAATAAATATAGAAATAACCATCTATCTGAGGCGCAAACATTTTTGGTATTAACAGGTTTGCTCGGCGATTATTTAAATAATAGTCGTCTTAAATCTGAAGTATTTGAAACCTGATAATATAAGCAATGTCGCCAAAAATGACCCACTGATTTGCTATATGGCGAATTATACATGAACAAACATAAAAGACAACAGATGAATATCGTAGCGTCAAACAAAATTCGCGAAATTGTTAGTAGAAAGGTGCTCGTTTATAAAGATCGCTTCCCCAAGCCCTTGGATTTTAAGGCCCGGGCCTCCAGCATGAGTGGAACTTTGTTTTATCCTTTTTGCGGCGGCTAGTATCTCGTGTTTTTTTCCTCCTACTTTGAAGTTTAACTACTATATTTTTTGGCATTTTATTATCTGTGTTAATGTGTTGGACTCGATGCGCAATGCTTATATCGCTTAATGAAATCGGACAATTTATAGCAGTTCCCAGATTTTCAAGTACTTTATAGATGTTTTCGTTATTACTTTCAGGGATACCATGAATTTCCAAATTGTCCATAGGCGTACATTGTTCAAGCTCAGTTATTCGATCTTTATTATTTTTTATTTCTGCTTTAAGAGCCGCGTTCTCTGCTTTTAAGGTTTCAATTATTTTAAATTTGCTTGTCATTTCCTTCATAGCAGTCTCAAATTCTGAAACTTTGGCGCTGCAGAAGTTGACTGACGTGAGAAGCTCATCATTCTTGGTAAAAACATCCTGCAGTTGCATACTTATCTCGCTAATTAGTTGGAAAAGTAATGTTAGTTGGTTTCCCTCGGTGTTAATATCAGTATCAGTATTGGATAAAATTACTGAATTAGTTGAATTCTCCAGGTCTTTCAACTGAATTTTAACACATTTTGCGTGATAGTATTTTTCACACGGTCCACCACATTGCAAACCAGGAGACTTAACTGTGACATTATGTGTGCAAATATTACAAGTATTAGTCGACATTATGATGAGTTTTAAAGTTTAATTTCAACTTAAAAGATCAATTAAACTAAATAAATCAGCCAATGTAGGAAAAAAAAGTTGGTGGTCACTGGTTTTCTGGTGGCACGTTGTTGCGATCAGGTCGAGTGCACTTGTTATAAATGGTTTTAAACAGAAAATAACTTTAACTTCACTTTATAAATAATATTCAATTATTTAAAATAATTATTTAGTTGGTTAATTTAAATAATTTCACTTTGTAGAGTTGGTTTTTAGGTTTGGATTGATACCAGATTTGTATATTTTCACTTTAACTATAACTTTTTATCACAATTGAGAGCGTATATAAAACACGTCTAACACCAGTTGAAAAAAAGATACGATGATCCCGAAAATAGAACATTTAAGGCTTCCTCATTAGCATTATATATGGAAACAAATTTAAAATTTCTATGTACCGTTGCTCGTAAGGCTTTAATTACAAAAAATCCATTATTTTCCAAAATCAAACAAAATGAGGCTCTTACAAATATTTCCGAATTGCATGATATGATAAAAAATCATTGGTGTAACGACATCTCAAGTCTAGCCAATAAGGTACTGAATGAGAAAAAAGTTTAAAAACCTAAATTGTTACCGTTAACCGAGGACATCCTAACTTTCAATAAATTTGTACTAGAAACAGCCGAAATAGCATATGAAAATTTACGAAGAAATGAAAATACTGAATCCAATTACAAGATTCTTACAGAATCTACATTGTCCATTGTGCTTATATTTAACAGAAAACATATAGGTGAGGTTCAATTCCTAGATCTGGTTCAGCAAGATGATGATATACTACAGACGTAGTAGATATAGCTCAGTTAGCGATTTGCGTAAAAATGGTGATCTATGATTTTTCGACAAAAGAAGAATTCCTTAAAATCCTACCACTAGGGGCGTACTCGAGGCGAAGATATATTTTCCGCATTTAAAAATTTTGCAATAACTAATAAATTACCACTGCAGAAGTTAACTTCCATTACTACAGATGGCGCACGTTCGATGACTGGTAAGAACATTGGATTTATTGCTTTATGCAGACAAGATTCTTCATTTCCTAAATTTATATCATACCATTGTCTTATATATCAGAAAGTACTATGCGCGAAAACTATTGGGTTCAATGATTTAATGTTACTTGTAATAAAAATTATTAATTCTATAAGATCACGAGGTATGCAACACAGACTATTTAAATTACTTTTTGAAGAGGAAAATAACGAGTGTAGCGACCTTATTCTACATACTGATGTGAGATGGCTCAGTAGGGGTAAAATACTCGAAAGATTTTTCAAACTTTTGCCACAAATAAAAGAATTTCTTTCATCAAGGGATGAATATTATGAACAATTAGAAAACAGTGATTGGTTAATAGATTTGGGATTTTTAACCGATGTTTCGGCCAAGTTAAATGAATTAAATATAAAGTGGCAAGAAAAAAAACAGCATATTGCTAATATGATTAGTGCAATAAATACGTTCAAAACAAAATTAGCGTTACTGAAATCACATTTGATAAAAAAATCGTTAACGCATTTTCCAAATGTGAAACATATTATTGAAAGTTTGATTAACAAAACATTTAATGCTACATCATATATCAAAATTATTGAGAATCTTTCAGAAGAATTTTCATACCGATTTAGAGATTTTACAAAATTAGAATCTGTTGTAACTGTTTTTGTTAATCCGTTTAACGTGACTTCTGATAATGCATCTGCTGCAATTGGCAAATATTTTGAGCTTAATAATACGGACGAAATAGAATTAGAAATAATAAATCTGCAAAACGATATTGTTTTAAAAACAGACCATAATGATAACATTGACATGTTTTGGAATTTAGTTCATAAAGATAAATATCATATTTTAAGAAAATATGCACTAATAATTTGCTCATATTTTGCAACTACGTATAATTGCGAATGTCTGTTTTCAAACAATATGTATCTAAAATCAAAATATCGATCAAAGCTCACATATTCTAAATTAGATAACTGTTTAAGAACATGTAATTCTAGTTATATTCCCAATTATAACAAATTGGCAGAATATTTGACATGTCAGGTGTCACACTGATTCGGATGTTTGTATTTGTCATTGTTTGTTTTGCATTTAGAATTTAAGTATATACTTGTATTTCTTGAAATAAACCTTTTAATATATGGAAGTTTTTTTTTTGTTTCGTGCGCCCTCAATAACATTTGAATTTATATCGCGCCCTTATTGACAAAAAAGTTGCCGATCCCGGTTATAGTAAATTGTAAAAAATCATATATTTCCACATTAAAATGTTTGGAACGGACAGGAACGGTTAATCATAGTCTAGCCGAACGGTCTGTCCCCTTTCAGTGTAGGACACTGAAAAGGGACAAACACTTATTCTAAGTAAGTTATAATTTTATGTATTAATTAAGTTTGGTCTAATTATAATGTTACAATTAAGTTCATTCTTGTAATTTCAATTTTTTTTGTAGATCCTGAAGAAGGCAACAATATAATTCCGAAAGAGATTTCCAACTTTTTAAGATTAGGAAGTAAATTTTCTGTACCAATTACTTGCAAATACTACAAATACTTGCTGAAGTAGAAGACATTCTTTCTCTTCATGAGGAGGATTTTAAAGGAATTAAAAGAGCACAGGTCACAAATCTACTCACCAATTATTTTAAAGGCACTCATGGATCTAGTGAATAGAAATGAAATGAAATAGAATAATAATGCCATTATCAGACAATTTCATGCCACAAGTTTTTTTTTTTAAATAATCCTAATTTAATCTTATTAAAAGCTGATAAAGGTAACGTATCTATTATCATGGACAGAGCGGAGTATAAGCAAAAATTAGAAACCATTTTAAATGATGAAGAAACTTACGGGGTCTTGGGTTTCGATCCTACTTCTTCCTATCAAAACCTCAATAATAAATTGGTAGCGAAACTGAAACTTAAAAAATACATTTCGAAAGAGATTGCTAGAGATCTTAACGAACATAACGCACTTATCTCTAGGGTTTTTTCCAATATTAAAATACAGTTAGTTAGTTAGTTAGTTGAAATTTTTGGCGCACAGCAACAAAGGCTATTTGCGCCTAACGCAGCCCATCTAAATGACTAGACTATATATTAAAAATAAAAATTTAGACAATAAATAAATAAATAAATAAATAAAATCATTAAAAATACGCATACTCAATAAAAGAAATCTTGCACTGACAAACACAAATAAATAATATAAAGGGTCTGTTCGAAAATTTGAACAGACTCAGGGTGTTGGTAAGAGGCTGTAAAGGGGCCAATTACCATCGAATATCACAGTCAATAAATAGAAACACATTAAAATAAGGTGCAAGACTTCACACATAAAACAGTAAGTTCGATTCTCTCAGGAAGAGTATCAGCCTGTCCATGAGTACTCTGTCGTCGCCTAAGGCAACTGACAGGTCATAGCACAGGCCTAACCTCTCCCTGACATCCTCGAACTGTACACATTCGGTTAAAATGTGTAACACAGACAAATCTGTGTTACACGTCTCACAGACAGGGGACTCTTCACCTCGAAGGAGGTGTCCATGGGTCCACCAACAGTGACCTATACGAAGGCGTGTGATGGCGGTTTCCTCCCTGCGGTTAATCCTGCAGGAAGAACCCCATGGTTTAACGTCTCCCTTAATCTGTCGTAACTTAACGTTCTGTGTGCGGCTCCACTCATGTTGCCACATGTCTAAAACCAGATGTGTCAGATGACTCTTTGCGTCATCTGGAAAAACGAAACTCACATCAATCATAGGTCTGTGAGAGGCGGCTTTTGCAGCTGCATCTGCCGCTTCGTTGCCTTTAATACCAACATGTCCCGGTATCCAAAACAGCTCTACCCTCACATTCTGAGCATTCAGGTTGTGGAGTAGCAACCGGATCTTTAGTACAAGAGGATGCACTGGATCTGGATCTTGGATACTGTTCAGAGCGCTCAGCGAGTCCGTCAAGATAACACTTGACCGACTTTGCTCTGACGAAACAAAACACAGGGCCTTGAAAATAGCGTACAGCTCAGCAGTGTACACACTCGTTATGGAGTGCAGACGGTACTGAAACTGTTGGCGTGGATTCAAAACAACGAACGCACACCCAACCCTGGTTCCGGATTTTGATCCGTCAGTAAAAATGACAGTATCCTCGAACCTAGGGACCAGTGTTCTTTGTAACTCATGTTGGTATTCGATAGGCAACGTAGTATCTTTATCAAACCTAGTTAATGTGAGGTTCACAAGTGGACGCGGTAGCGCGTCCATGGTGGAACAGCACACAAAACGAAACTTGCCATTTCAGGCATATTAAAATCAATATCGCCCAAAATGTCAAAAGTCCTCAGACCAAAAGGCCTATTGGCTCTTGGTTTTCTGTCATATATTTCTGTATGCCTATTTTGTAGAATAGGGTCATACGCGGGATGATCTGGCTTGGCACTGAGTGCAGCCATATACCGCAAGGATAGAATTTTACGACGATTGTACAGTGACGGTTCGCCTGCTTCACACAGCAGGCTTAGTATTGGACTGGTGCGAAATGCACCTGTGGCCAATCTAACCCCAGTGTGATGTACAGTGTCAAGAATTCTTATCTCTTGGTGTTTAGCTGACCCATAAGCTAGACATCCATAGTCCAGCTTAGAGCGCACTAGAGAACGATATAAACGCAACATGACAGTGCGGTCTGCACCCCATGTTTTGTGACTGAGGACCCGCAACAAATTGAGCGACTTTTGGCATTTTTTCTTGACGGACAAAAAATGTGCCCGCCAAGATAGACGGCTATCGAACACGAGACCCCCAAATCTGGCAGTATCGGCAAATGGTAACTGTGCTCCATTTAGTGTGAGTGTAGGATTGGGATGTACACCCCTTTTTTTTTTTTTTTTTTTTTTTTTTTTATTAAAATACATAAAGAAGAAAAACCATTACGACATATCATAAATAGTTCGGATGGACCTTTAAAAAACCTTACCATATCTATGGCTGACATCCTAAAAAGATCATATAACATTGACAATCCGTACCACGTTAACAACTCGTTTGATCTTATAAAGGAACTTAAAGATTTCAAAATTCCGAATAATTTTACCTTGATTAGTTTGGATGTAGTTTCAGTTAGTTAGTTAGCTAGTTGAAATTTTCGCGCACAGCAACAAAGGCTATTTGCGCCTAACGCAGCCCATCTAAATGACTAGACTATATATTAAAAATAAAAATTTAGACAATAAATAAATAAATAAATAAATAAAATCATTAAAAATACGCATACTCAATAAAAGAAGTCTTGCACTGACAAACACAAATAAATAATATAAAAGGTCTGTTCGAAAATTTGAACAGACTCAGGGTGATGGTAAGAGGCTGTAAAGGGGCCAATTACCATCGAATATCACAGTCAATAAATAGAAACACATTAAAATAAGGTGCAAGACTTCACACATAAAACAGTAAGTTCGATTCTCTCAGGAAGAGTATCAGCCTGTCCATGAGTACTCTGTCGTCACCTAAGGCAACTGACAGGTCATAGCACAGGCCTAACCTCTCCCTGACATCCTCGAACTGTACACATTCGGTTAAAATGTGTAACACAGACAAATCTGTGTTACACGTCTCACAGACAGGGGACTCTTCACCTCGAAGGAGGTGTCCATGGGTCCACCAACAGTGACCCATACGAAGGCGTGTGATGGCGGCCTCCTCCCTGCGGTCAATCCAGCAGGAAGAACCCCATAGTTTAACGTCTCCCTCAATCTGTCGCAACTTAACGCTCTGTGTGCGGCTCCACTCACGCTGCCACATGTCTAAAACCAGATGTGTCAGATGACTCTTTGCGTCATCTGGAAAAACGAAACTCACATCAATCATAGGTCTGTGAGAGGCGGCTTTTGCAGCTGCATCTGCCGCTTCGTTGCCTTTAATACCAACATGTCCCGGTATCCAAAACAGCTCTACCCTCACATTCTGAGCATTCAGGTTGTGGAGTAGCAACCGGATCTTTAGTACAAGAGGATGCACTGGATCTGGATCTTGGATACTGTTCAGGGCGCTCAGCGAGTCCGTCAAGATAACACTTGACCGACTTTGCTCTGACGAAACAAAGCACAGGGCCTTGAAAATAGCGTACAGCTCAGCAGTGTACACACTCATTATGGAGTGCAGACGGTACTGAAACTGTTGGCGTGGATTCAAAACAACGAACGCACACCCAACCCTGGTTCCGGATTTTGATCCGTCAGTAAAAATGACAGTATCCTCGAACCTAGGGACCAGTGTTCTTTGTAACTCATGTTGGTATTCGATAGGCAACGTAGTATCTTTATCAAACCTAGTTAATGTGAGGTTCACAAGTGGACGCGGTAGCGTCCATGGTGGAACAGCACACAAAACGAAACTTGCCATTTCAGGCATATTAAAATCAATATCGCCCAAAATGTCGAAAGTCCTCAGACCAAAAGGCCTATTGGCTCTTGGTTTTCTGTCATATATTTCTGTATGCCTATTTTGTAGAATAGGGTCATACGCGGGATGATCTGGCTTGGCACTGAGTGCAGCCATATACCGCAAGGATAGAATTTTACGACGATTGTACAGTGACGGTTCGCCTGCTTCACACAGCAGGCTTAGTATTGGACTGGTGCGAAATGCACCTGTGGCCAATCTAACTCCAGTGTGATGTACAGTGTCAAGAATTCTTATCTCTTGGTGTTTAGCTGACCCATAAGCTAGACATCCATAGTCCAGCTTAGAGCGCACTAAAGAACGATATAAACGCAACATGACAGTGCGGTCTGCACCCCATGTCTTGTGACTGAGGACCCGCAACAAATTGAGCGACTTTTGGCATTTTTTCTTGACGGACAAAAAATGTGCCCGCCAAGATAGACGGCTATCGAACACGAGACCCAGAAATCTGGCAGTATCGGCAAATGGTAACTGTGCTCCATTTAGTGTGAGTGTAGGATTGGGATGTACACCCCTTTTCCTACTAAAATGGACACATACAGTTTTGCTGGTCGAGAATTTAAAGCCATTTTCGGTTGCCCATGTATCGAGACGATTGATAGTCAGCTGAAGCTGACGTTCGATTGTACTAGTCTTTTGTCCGGCGACAAAGATACCAATGTCGTCGACAAATATCGAACTCTGTACAGGTAATCGAATACATGAAGCTGCACCGTTAATGGCAATTAAAAATAGCGTAACGCTCAGTATGGAGCCCTGTGGGACCCCATTGTCCAGTGCGAACATTTGTGACAAGGTATTTCCGATCCGCACCCTGAAGCGCCGGTTCGACATGAAGTCTTTTATAAAGAACATCAAGCGTCCCCGGAGACCCCAGGAATGCAGAGTACGGAGAATACCATAAATCCATGCAGTGTCATAGGCTTTCTCAATATCGAAAAACACAGCTACCAGGTGTTTGTTTTCAACGAAAGCATTCCTGATAGCTGTCTCTAGTCTGACCAGATGATCTGCTGTTGAGCGGTGACGGCGAAAGCCGCACTGTGTGTTGGCCAGCAAGTCGTTTGATTCTAAAAACCAAATCAGACGCTTGCTGATCATTCGCTCCATGAGCTTGCAGAGACAACTGGTCAGTGATATTGGTCTATAGCTAGAGGGCAAGTGTTTATCTTTCCCGACTTTGGGGATAGGAATTATATGAGATTCCTTCCACTTGGTCGGGCACTTGCCCTCAGTCCATATCCTGTTATAGACATTCAAAAGCCTAGACTTAGATGGTTCCGGAAGATTTCGGATCATACGATAATGTATCGCATCTGGACCAGGAGAGCTATCCTTACACTTTGACATCGCGCTATCTAGCTCTTCACGAGAGAAAAGCAGGTTGTATACCTCGTCATTCCTAGAAAAGAAATTTAGAGGTATAGATTCGAGGCCTGCTTTACGAGTTAGAAACTCGGGTGAATAATGTTCAGAGCTAGAATTGAACGCAAAATTAGATGCCAAAGTGTTAGCAATTTCGACCGCTGAGGTAACTACGTTACCATTTACCGATAGACCAGCAATGGCTGTAGCTGTATTTAGACCGGATATTTTCCGGACCTTCTCCCAAACTTTGGCCACTGGAGTGGCAACTGTAACGGTGCATACGTATTTGCGCCATGATTCGCGCTTGCTTTCTTTCACAATCCTCTTAGCACGAGCTTTCGCTCGTTGGAAGGCTATCATGTTTGTCTCTGTTGGACAACGACGGAATGTATTGAAGAGGTGTCTCCTTTCACGTAGCGCCAAGTCGCATTCCTCGTTCCACCAGGGAACGGGAACTCGACGGGGCTGAGTGGATGACAGCGGTATGCTGGTTTCAGCCGCGCTCGTGATGGAATCCGTGAAATGATTCACCTCTTCGTCTACGCTCAAGTTCGGAATATCCTCGTGAGAGAATGATTCTGCGAACTTGGTCCAATCTGCTTTCCGAAGAACCCACTGTGGCCAGCGGGATTCGGTAACAGTATTGAACAGAGGCCTTAAGAAGATTGGAAAGTGATCACTACCGCACAGGTCGTGATGCACGTCCCATTTGAACAACGGAGCGATGGCTCCTGAAACGACGCTAAGATCTATGGCACTGAATGTACCCGTTGCTGCACAGAAGTGCGTGGGTCTGCCGTCGTTCAAAAAGCTCAAACTCAAATCGTTCAACATAGTCTCCAGGTGACGTCCCCGTCGATCGTTCCGCACCGATCCCCAACATACATTGTAGGCGTTAAAATCGCCTAGTAGTATGAAAGGTGGTGGGAGTTGATCGATGATGTTCACGACATCTCGGATGTCAGTTCGAACACCAGGGGGAAGGTAGATAGAACAAATCGTCACCTGGAGGGGAAGTGCAACACGAACTGCTACGACCTGCAACTCAGTGTCAATGTCTACAGGATCGTGGTACAATGTGTCTCTAACGAGAATTGCCACGCCGTCACATGCTCTTGCCCCCGTAAGGAAATCCGTGCGAAACACGGAGTATCCTCGAGGAGAGAATGTGTCGGTTTCCGTGAAATTTGTTTCCTGCAGACAAACACACGAAGGCGCTAAATTGGAGAGTAACAGTCGCAGTTCTTCGTAGCGCTGATATACACCGTTACAGTTCCACTGGATTAGTGGACCAGTCATTTTTGTTTAGGGGAGTTACCCCGCAACCTAATGATCTTTGGTTTACCCTTAGGTTGCGGGTCAACAGCCATTTTCTCGGCCACGGTTTCACTTGTTTGTCCAGGTGCCTTGGTGGACACACTGGACTCCTTTTTTGATTGTTTTGTTCTCACTGGTATCCAGTGAGAACCAACGGGTCCCTTATCAGTCTCCTTTTCAGGAGCGACTGATGAAGGCTTTGTAGAAGCGACCATTCTCTGGTCGCTTCTCGTTTTTGGAGAAGACTGTGGGGTCTTCTCCTTAGGTGGTGGGGAGAACTGAGGTTGAGTGCGTTCTCCTATATGGGAGGGGGATTTATTCAGACCC
The DNA here is from genome assembly GCA_963971575.1 of Liopterus haemorrhoidalis. NCBI lineage: Eukaryota > Metazoa > Arthropoda > Insecta > Coleoptera > Dytiscidae > Liopterus > Liopterus haemorrhoidalis. Next base: position 50,354,127 of record OZ020613.1, read on the forward strand.
GATCCCCCTGGTTGTGGGGTCTGAACACTGGTCTCTTGGACCGATTCCGCCACCTTTTCCGTGTCGGACTTTTGTGACGCAGCTGTCACTGACGTTTTTACTGTCGGACGAAGCACTGACTCCGTCTGAGTCTGGAGACTGGCTGTCTTCTTTGCAGCTACTTGTGCGAAGGATTTCGCAAAAGTGACCGGCGCAGTCTCTTTATACTTCTTCTTGGCGTCGAAATACGGTATTCTATCTTTCGTCTTGATGACCTGAATAGCCTTCTCTTCTAAGTACGTTGGGCAGTGGCGTGAAGTCGATGCATGCGCACCTTTACAGTTCACGCAGTGTGCCGCGTTTGGACAGTTTTCAACTTCATGTTGATCCTGCCCGCAGTTGGCACAGATGGACTGTTTGCCACAACGACTAGAGGTGTGACCATAACGCTGGCACTTGTAGCATCGCATCGGGTTGGGATAGTAGGGGCGAACGTTACAAACGTTGTACCCCACCTTAACCGATGCTGGACACCTAGTACCAGCAAAAGATACCACCATAGATATAGAAGGCTTACCGTTTCGGGGGTTGAGTTTCCTACATTCAATGACACCTTGCGATGCCATTTCCTGCACAAACTCTTCCTCCGTAACATACGCAAGGTCACGGTCTGTAACGACGCCTCGAGAAGTATTCAGTGCCTTATGTGGCTGTACCGAGATACGATACTCGCCAAATCCTTCGCATTTCTGAAGCGTTGAGGATGCCTCAGTTTCTGCTTCAATCAATAATGTGCCATCCGACAGTTTTCTTACCGACCTGATACCAGTTGGACACGTTTTTCCCAGCGTTCGGGCAACAAAGAAGGGGGACATCTCTTTAAAAGATTTACCCTCTTCTTGCACCTTCACGACAAGAAAACGAGGCACTGGCGCACAAAACTCAACTGATCTGCTGTCTAGCTTCTTGGGAGAAGGCCTTACACATCCCTCATCGGATGACTGAGCATCACGACGAGGTCTCTTGTTTGATTTTTTACGGAGTTTACTCTCAACCTTGGCGGAATTTAAAGAAAATTGATCCCTCCGGGTAGTCGCCATACCCGTATACTAAGTTTCATCACCCTGCCATGCCCACCCACCAGGGAGCCCCACACAGGGGACGTTGGCCGCAAACCGGCTCATTGCGCCAGGCATGTCAGGATGATATAGCATCGGGGGAAGTAGTCACGGGCTGCTCGACCCGCTCGAGAACCAGTAGTAGCCAACTCTGGAACCGGGCGAGCTGCATCCGCTCCCACAGACCCCCGAATACTTGTCTAGTGGCACGGCATTACCCCGGCATCCACGATCCAGTAGTGGAGCCACTCTATTCATGAACCGTGACACCAGCCGATTGACTGAGCTGACCAGACTCAGCCTCCCGTTTTACCGAATCCGAGGCCAAAGAAGGCGTGTTGGGATCGTACTGTCCGCGGGCAGCAGTCTCCCTCAACCGACCAGGACCCTCTTCTCCGGCGTTACGGGTCTCCACGCACGGCAAACACGTGGGTAGGAATTTAAGTGGGAGATCAAAGAGACAACAGATAAGCCTATTCCCACAATCGGCTTCTCTGAACTGTCTCCTCCCAAATGATATGTGATTCAGGGTACGTGGGATCATCAGGCCCAAAAGCTCTTTATGGTCAGGTGATGCGACCATTATGAACTTCCCTTGCGTGATTGAGGGTACGCGGGATCATCAGGCCCGAAAGCTCGACAAATGGCCAGGTGTTATGGCCATTATGAACTTCCCCTGCGGGGGGATGTAGTTTCATTATTTCCAAGTATCACTTGGGATTTTATTTTACAAGAAATTAAAAAAAGATGGACACACATCTCCAAAGTCATCCCTATCAGCAGGGTTATTTTTATTGAAATTTTAAAAAACATTTATCATTCGTCTTATTTTGCTTTTGAGGATAAGATTTACTTACAGAAGAAGGGTTGTCCAATGAGTAGCAATCTATCATCCATCTTACCTCAAATAACCATGGATACCTTATGGGATAAAGTTTTGGAAAGATTGTATTTCCAAGTACCTTTTATAAAAAAATATGTTGATGAATTAGTGTTGGCAGTCCCGTTGGACAAAACCAACTATGTCTTGGAAAAATTCAACGAATATCATCTTTCGATACAATTTACTATAGAAGTAGCAGACGTGGAAAAAAGGGGTTCCCTTTTTGGACACCTACTTCTTTAGTGATATCGACAATAACCTCAAATTCAATTGATACACCAAAAAACCTTACTTAGGTAGATATCTTAACTTTCTTTCTTTTCATCCACTTAAGTACAAAATAGCACTTTTAAAAACTATTAAAGACAGGGTCACAAAAATTTCAGATATAAGTTTCCTTGAAAAGAACTTAAAAAGATTGGCCAGAATTTTCATAGCAAATTCATATCCAAAAAAATTAGTTTACAAAATTCCAATCAGTATGCGGCAGATTATTTTTTGACTAGGATATCCCACTGGAAGCCTTTATCCAAGGAGGAGCTGTTGGTATTTATTGGTTTGACATTCCACATGGGGACCATCAAATTAAATCGAGTCCAAGATTATTGGAAAAAGCATTGGCTTTATAATTTATCGTGCTTTTCGAACTATATGGGCCGAGATCGGTATTTGCTAATAATACGTTGCCTGCATTTTGCCAGAAACCCAGAAATTAGGGAACCTGAACCACAAGACCGTCTTTATAAAATTAGACCACTTCTAACGTATTTCAACGAGAAGATGAACAATCTTTATTGTCCAGATAAAAACCTTTCACTTGACGAGTCTATGGTGTTATGGAAGGGAAGACTCGTTTTTCGTTAGTATGTTCAAAACAAAAGGCATAAATATGGCATCAAACTGTATATGCTTACAGAGCCAGATGGTTTTGTACTAAAGTTTATGGTATATACAGGTCGGCACGATATAACGGGAGGCAAAGGCCATGCTCAAAAGGTCGTTTTAGAGCTGTTGGCAGGTAAACTTGGTCAAGGGCATTCGGTTTATATGGACAGTTTTTACAACTCCATTGAACTTGCATATTTATTACTCGAGCAAAGAACTTTTTGTACGGGTACCTTACGTGTGAGTAGAAAGGGACTACCTGCAGAGGTAATTACTTCAAAATTAAAAAAAGGGCAAAGCATTGCTAAATATAAGAGAGGCGTCATGATTGGGAAGTGGAAGGATAAAAGGGATGTCACGTATATATCAACCGAATTCCAAAATTCTATGCAAAATGTTGCAAATAGAAGAGGCCAAGAAAAAGAAAAGCCTTTGCCGATTATAAAATATAATGAGTTTATGAGTGGCATTGATTGCCAAGATCAACTGATGTCCTACTACCCATCTCAACGTAAGACTGTAAGGTGGTACAAGAAGCTGGGTGTACATATTTTACACCTTTTGTTTCAAAATTCTTACCTGCTGTATAATAAATATAGTGGCAGGAAATTGTCACTATATGAATATCGGCAAAACATTTTAGAAAGGATACTTCCTGAGAAGAAAGATTTGCGTGGTACGAACAAAAGAACACAACATTTGCCGACAAAAATCGACGCAACGAACGATAAAGGGAAAACACAAAGAAAAAGATGCCGAGTATGTGCCGAACAAAAAAAAAGGAAGGACACCATTTACCATTGTGAAGCATGTAAAGATATGCCGGGCCTATGTTTGGGAGAGTGTTTCAAAAATTATCATAAAAAATAATATATATCACAAATATATGTTTGTTTTTATTATTTATCAGGTTTAATTTTTTTTGTTTTGCAATCAATCAATTGTACATAAAATAAGTTACGTTTACCCAAAATATATGTTTTCAAAATATACATTTTTTTTATTATTTTTTCTGGTTTCTTTTTACTTTTGTTAGGTTGAACATCATGAATTATTATTTTTGTTTCGAAAAAAAAACAGGTTTTTATTTTACGGACTGAAAATTTCATTTTAAAAAAATATCTTAATTTCAGCTCCCGGCGAACGCCTACTTATTTTCGTCCGCAGCGAAAGTGATATACTGTGGTTTTTGTTAACAAGCTGACATTAAAGTTTAAATTGTGAGTGAAAATGTCCAGTAACAAGTGGGAAAATAATGTCACAGAGACACTTAACTCCTTGTACCAGATGCAGCCTGTTCTATATATGGTAATTATAAATTATATATTTTTTACAATCTGAAATTAACACAATAACCACCTGTTGCAGGTGTTAGTTAGTTGAAATTTTTGGCGCACAGCAACAAAGGCTATTTGCGCCTAACGCAGCCCATCTAAATGACTAGACTATATATTAAAAATAAAAATTTAAACAATAAATAAATAAATAAATAAATAAATAAAATCATTAAAAATACGCATACTCAATAAAAGAAATCTTGCACTGACAAACACAAATAAATAATATAAAAAGTCTGTTCGAAAATTTGAACAGACTCAGGGTGATGGTAAGAGGCTGTAAAGGGGCCAATTACCATCGAATATCACAGTCAATAAATAGAAACACATTAAAATAAGGTGCAAGACTTCACACATAAAACAGTAAGTTCGATTCTCTCAGGAAGAGTATCAGCCTGTCCATGAGTACTCTGTCGTCACCTAAGGCAACTGACAGGTCATAGCACAGGCCTAACCTCTCCCTGACATCCTCGAACTGTACACATTCGGTTAAAATGTGTAACACAGACAAATCTGTGTTACACGTCTCACAGACAGGGGACTCTTCACCTCGAAGGAGGTGTCCATGGGTCCACCAACAGTGACCTATACGAAGGCGTGTGATGGCGGTTTCCTCCCTGCGGTTAATCCTGCAGGAAGAACCCCATGGTTTAACGTCTCCCTTAATCTGTCGTAACTTAACGTTCTGTGTGCGGCTCCACTCATGTTGCCACATGTCTAAAACCAGATGTGTCAGATGACTCTTTGCGTCATCTGGAAAAACGAAACTCTCATCAATCATAGGTCTGTGAGAGGCGGCTTTTGCAGCTGCATCTGCCGCTTCGTTGCCTTTAATACCAACATGTCCCGGTATCCAAAACAGCTCTACCCTCACATTCTGAGCATTCAGATTGTGGAGTAGCAACCGGATCTTTAGTACAAGAGGATGCACTGGATCTGGATCTTGGATACTGTTCAGAGCGCTCAGTCCGTCAAGATAACACTTGACCGACTTTGCTCTGACGAAACAAAACACAGGGCTTTGAAAATAGCTGTTGCAGGTGTGCATTACCACAATAACTTAATGAGAAATAAGGCGATGCACATAATAAAACAGGGCTTAGAAGAACAATATAAAGAAACATTTAGTGTTGAGGAAATTGCGAAAAAAAATAAATAACCTGCGTACGCAGTACAACAACAATTTTAAAAAAATGAAGAAGACTAGTGGTTCTGGGTGGTAGATAGGCCTAAATGCTCTTGGTGGCTCTTTGATAGCCTGAGATTTTTAGAGCCTTATGTTAAAAAAGATAAAGGTGAATCAAACATGACATCCCTTCTAGAGCCAGAAGTGCAGCTGTCGACTGCCAGTCCGATATTGGAAGAAACATTGGATGCAGAAGGACACTTATGCATTTGGTTTGATTATATTTTTATATGCATCTCTGCCAAATTGTATAACGCTTCAAAGTTTTTGTTTACGTTCCGAGTAACGTATTGAGTTCGTGCATTTTGTACACTTATTTCAAAATAGGGGCAACCTGTACATTTTTGGTGATGTACTGTCCGCACTAGTGTGAATTTGTTAGGGCACTACACTCACAGTATACTACACTCATGTATTAAATGAAAAGCCTGAATGTCCCGGTTTGTTTTATTTTAAAAAAATAATTGTTTTTTTTTTTTCTTTTAATTTATTGCAGATGAAGATATTAGAAGGGGAATTTATTGTCGATTCAGAATGTTCCCTGATGCGCGTGGATACTCCAACTCAGCGTCCCCGGACATTGAGCAGCTGTATCTCCATACCGGATAACTTTCTACAAAAAAGTACTCCAGGTACGTCTGCGATTCATATTGGCGAAACATTGAGAGATTGTCCTGACGTTTCATCTGATCCAACATCTCGGCCACCAAATGAAAATATTTCAATGCCAGGTACATCAAGAGAGTCGTCTGCGTTTCGACCAATTGAATCCGTGGGGCGGACAGACAGCCCTTCACAACCTAGGAGGAAAAGGCGAAGAACCTCCACACCGGCATCAACCATCACACCAGTAGATTCGCCAGCTATCGAGTCGGAGATATTCTCGACACTGAAACAAATAACTAGGCACACTGGAAGTACAGTTGTGAGTGACAACCCAACTGTATTTTCAAATTATGTTTGTTCGTTGTTACGACAAATAAAAGATAAAGACGATAATTATTATAATAAATGTAGGAGAGAAGTTTTAGAAGTAATTTATAAGTATCAGGATATGTAAAAAAGAAGAGATGAAATGTAAATAAATTTAATTAATATTATTTTTTAGTATAAAAAAAAAATCATATATAGGGGTATAAAATCAGGTACATATTACTTAATAACTTTATTAGATATAAGTTTATTAAAGTTTATAGATATGTACCTAACAATTATAATAAAAGTGTTTTTTTTTTAACTTAATTACTAATATAAAACTATTTTATTTATTTTGTACCTATTAAAATTACGCAACACTTGTTTGCCACTCCAATTTATTTATGGGATTAAAATAATAACTAAAAGTGTCTGTTAGTTCTGTAGAAATACTACTTGTAGTTGGGGTCTGTGTAATTTTTAAAAAATTGTGTAAAACACAACAAGCTTTTGTAATTATCACAACTTTATCCCGGCTTAAATTAATCGGATTTAATAACACTCTAAAACGATTTGCTAAAATTCCAAAAGCATTCTCTATCACTCGTCTGCCTCGACTAACACGATAATTATAAATTCGTTGCTCCGATGTCATATTTTTAAATGGATATGGCTTAAGTATGTTCTCCCGAAGTGGAAATGCGGAATCTGCTAACATTACATAGGGCACCGATGGCTCGTCCATTCCAGGTAGAGGCCTGTTCTCTGGTAGATTTAAACTTTTATTGTTCAGTGCAATTTCAAAATCGCAATCTTCAAAAACTCCTGAAATATGTAACTGAATTATGTTTTTTTTTTTTTTTTTGTATTTTAACAGAACTACTTACCACCATCACTAATTCTATCATTTGTGCCTACATCAATATATAGGAAATTATAATTATAATCAGCTACTGCCAATAAAACGACACTATGTGTTCCTTTATAATTATAATAATGGGAACCTGCGCTTTTTGGTGGGCGGAAAACAATATGTTTGCCATCAATACCACCAAAAGTATTTGGCACATTCCAATTATCTAGGAACCCTTGAGAAATTCTTTCCCATTCCCTAGCACTTTGTGGTGTCTAAAATTAATATAAATAATTCAACACTTAGAATTAAAATGGGTAAATGTAACAAACCTTAAGATATTCATCCTTTAAAATATTGTAAATTACTGTACATACTTCCGGAACAAATTTAGATATAGCACTTACAGAGATACGTGTGCTATATGACAAAATCTGATATGTTTCCCCAGTTGCTAAAAATCTCAAAGAATGAGAAGGATGCTCACGTAACGATGGAAACGTCGGTTTCCTCCATGCAATACGTCCGAGGGAACCACCAGCAGCGCACCGACCATCCCAAGGGCAGCGGCAGTCGTCCCAGTACGAGCGAGTTGGATCACCCGTGTGCCTGTTGCGGCAGACGAAACCACAAGGTTGACTCGTGTTTTTACCGAAATTCAAAATGCAATTTATGCGGTAAAGTAGGACATTTGAAGTATGTATGTAAAATGAAAAACAATGTTAGTAATAAAAATCAAACAAAACCGTATAAGAATCGTAAAGTCTCTAATAAAAATTATAATAATTATAGAATGGAGGATGAAATTTCAGATTCATCTAGCGTGTCAAGTGACGGGTCCATGTATAATATTAAAGATATAAACAGTACGAAAGGTCCTATTATTATTAAAATTAAAGTAAATTCAATTAATTTAGATATGGAGGTGGATACAGGCTCAGGTGTGTCTGTCATTTCCGCAATTGTGTTTAATAAATTTTTTAGAAACCTCAAATTACATTCAAGTAATACGACCTTCAAGTACTACACTGGTGAAGTAATGTCACCATTAGGATATATTAAGGTACCTGTTAAATATGGTACATTTGAAAAGGTTCTTAAATTGTATGTTATTTCAAAAGGCGGCCCGCCATTGATAGGACGTGAGTGGTTGTATAAATTAAATATTTTAGGCAATAATATTAAGGATTTAAATAGTATAGTTAATAAAAATGAGGGAAATTTTAGCAATAATAAATCAATAATTACAGAATTAAAGCTTAAATTTCCTGAAGTTTTTAAATCTGGTTTAGGAAAATTCAATAAAGGTACTGTATCATTACATTTGAAAAACAATGTAAGACCAGTTTTTTGTAAGGTTAGACCATTACCTTATGCTCTTAAAGATAAAGTTGACAAAGAGATTGAAAGATTAATAAATGAAAATGTTTTGCAACAAATTGAATACAATGATTGGGCAACTCCAATAGTTCCGGTTATTAAAAAGGATGGTAGTGTTAGGTTATGCGGAGATTTTAAAATCACTGTTAATCCTAATTTACAGGTGGAAAAATATCCAATCCCCCGAATTGAAGATTTGTTTTCTAGATTACAGGGTGGTAAAATTTTTACAAAATTAGATTTGTCACAGGCTTATACACAATTTGAATTAGATCAAGAGTCAAAGAAAATTGTTTCAATAAATACTCATAAGGGCATTTTTCAGTATAATCGTCTTCCATTTGGCGTATCATCGGGACCCGGGATTTGCCAGCGGCATTTAGAACAAATTTTAAATAATATTGACGGATGTTGTATTTTTCTGGATGATATTTTAATTACAGGAAAAAATGAAATAGAGCATAAAAAAAATTTATTTGCGGTTTTAAATAAATTACAAGAATGTGGTCTAAGGGTGCATATTAATAAATGTAACTTTTTTCAAAATTCAGTTTCATATCTTGGATATACAATTGACAAAAATGGTTTGCATACCAATAAAGATAGAATTAAGGCAATACTAAAAGTCAAGAGACCCACGAGCGCTACTGAAGTAAAAAGTTTGTTAGGGTTGATTGGTTACTACGGTAAATTTATAGAGAACATGAGTGCTGTTCTGCATCCTCTGTATCAGTTATTAAAAAAACACTCAAAATTCGTGTGGACTAATGAATGTGAGGGCGCATTTAATGTAATAAAATCAAAATTAGTGAGTTCCCCGATTTTAGCACACTATGACCAAAACCTACCCCTCACACTAGCTTGCGATGCCAGTCCTTTTGGAGTTGGCGCGGCCATTTCCCACATTATGCCAAATGGTATTTCAAAACCAGTGGCGTACGCCTCCAGGACATTATCAAAAGCGGAAAAAAATTACTCCCAGATACAAAAGGAAGCCTTAGCCATAATTTTTGGGGTTAAAAAATTCAATCAATATTTGTACGGGCGTCATTTTACACTTTTGACAGATCACAAGCCTCTTATTTCAATTTTTGGAAATAAAAAAGGTATACCGCAAATGGCCGCAAATAGATTGCAGCGCTGGGCGTTAATTTTAACTGGTTATAATTACGATATTAAATACATAAAATCGGAATTAAATGGAAATGTAGACGGTTTATCGCGCCTACCTTTACCAAAAACTAAAAAAAAGAAAGAAAATTTTGGTCATATTTTACATATTGAAGAGTCATTACCGATAACTCACAAAAATATAGCGGCGGAAACTAAACGGGATAAATTATTAGGTAAAATTTTTCTGTATATTTTAAATGGTTGGCCAAAAGGTACAGAAAAACTAGATGATTTAAAACATTTTTATTCGCGGCGCGATGAATTACATATTGAACATGGTTGTATCATGTGGGGTTATCGAGTAATAGTTCCATTAAAATTAAGAAATTTTATTTTAAAACAATTACATACTTCTCATATGGGTATCAATAAAACAAAATCTATGGCGAGGTCATATATTTGGTGGCCAAAAATTGACATAGAAATTGAAAAAATGTGCAAGGCTTGTGACACTTGTAATTTGGAACGTGCCCAACCCCAAACTTCAAGATTGCATCCCTGGACATGGACAAAAGATCCATGGACTAGGTTACATTTAGACTTTTTGGGACCAATAAAAAATTTAAAATTTTTAATTGTTAAAGATTCACACTCAAAATGGATCGAATGTAAACAAATGAAAAACACAAATGCATTAGAAATATATAACGTATATTACGGCCAGACTCCAGCGTTATATAGTTGGCATACGCCAGCGTCCGCTCAGCTCTCTGATCGATCGCTAAAAACCTAAATGGGGAAAAATATGAATTCCGTAACCACTGTGAAGTGACTCCAGTGGCTATCAGCTGTCCAGGGCAAGGTAGAAGGCCGCCAGCCCAGTCTAGAGGTAAACGTGACTATGCAGGGTGGTCCTGTAATTATCAATGTCGATGTGCGGCCTAAAATTTATACGGCGCCAGTCACTTCGCTTCTATTGCCCTAAATTCTGGAAGAAAAATAAAACCCCAGGGGAAGGAATAGAGTTCTCGTGATAGAAACACCAAAATTTTCAATAACTAAATTTATTAACAAAAAAAATCAGTTACTAACAAATAGCAATAACAAAATAAATAATATCCGCTAAACGAATATTCAATACGCAAAATCTATAACCAAAATCAATTATTCACTAAATGAATACTCAATACGCAAAATCTATAACCAAAATATTAAGAATTACAAGATCAATGACCAGTTGAATATTCCCTTTTTAGTTCGGAGTACGACAAAGTTAATACAAAAAAAAAATTATTTAATCTACGGGCAAAATATCTAAGTTAAATCCAAAATTTAGAAAACTAAGTACTCACAAATGGCCAAAGGAAATTAAACAACTGAATCTTTAACCGGTAATTAATTACAATTTAAACTAACAACTGAATTACTTGCGGTATAAATACCCAGTAACATGTGATTGGATTACTTATGCTACAACTGCCCTAGGGCTGCGTGAACTTTTGCACAGGAATAAATTATACTTAATATAAAAAAATACTACAATGATTAATTACGTTGAAAAAATGGTAACGGTATTCCGGTTGGCAATACCGTTAGGAAAAATCCGGAAGAGTTTTAGAATCGGAAAGCCAGCGCTTTTTCGAAAATTATGTTCATTTTCCACAAATGAACAGGCCCCCAAAAGACCTTTATTTCTTCTTATCAACCAGTTTCTACTCCGTATCCTTTTTTTAGGTTTATAGATTTTATATTTCTTGTATTTTTGATATAGTTTATAAACTTGGTATACTTTATAAACTTGATATACTTGGTAAACTTTCTTGATTTTATTTATTTGTTCTGTCATTTTTGATAATTCTGATTGAGATCTGGTCTTGTTAATAAAAATTATACAGAGATATAATTAAATATAAACTTTGCACAATTAACCCTCTGCGCTATATAGCGTACTAAAGCGTAGTAAAACGTATCAAAGCGTAGCGCGGCGTACCGGCAGTGTTGATTTGAATAGATTTGTACTTTATCGTGTATTGAGTATTTTTATCATACCCATAACATATATTTCGCATAAATTTGTTTTTATGTATTTATTATTTGCTTTGAAACCTTTCAACAATGCGCTTACTTTTACCGTTCCTACTTGGTCTCCGCGTTTACGTAAACCGGTCGGGGGCATCTTTTCCGCTTATCGGTACTTTGCAAAATTCTTCGAATCCTGGACCTGGTCTCCGCGTTTACGTAAACCGGTCGGCGGGCATCTTTTCCGCTTATAGGTACTTTGCAAAATTCTTCGAATCCTAGACCAATCTTTGTGTGGGACTAGATATTATATGTAAGGGTCGAGGAAAGAAGCTTTAGTACGTGCTCGTATTTTGTGATATACGGTTCATTTCCTAAGTAACACCTTACATTTCTCTTGTAAGTGTTGTGTGATAACTTTTTCGACCCATTCGAAATATTTGTTAGTGCGACGATCATGCCAGCTATTTCAAGTACTTCTCGTCAAACTGTTTCCACTGAAGAGGAAAATTCCAGCGACAGCTCCGAAACTTCGTGGCATGAAGATGTTGAAGCACAAAGTGACTACGAAGGCAATGAAGAAAGTGACAATGAAGAACTGGATGATGATGTCCTTCCATCCCAAACAGCAGCGATTTGGTCACCTAATTGAATTTTTCAAAATATAAATGAATGTAGCTCTACAACAGAAGTATTTCATTCCCTACCACCAGCAGCACAAGCAATTGATTATTTTTCTTTGTTTTTTGATGACAATGTTTGGGAAAAAATTGTTGCTAAAACAAATGCATGCGCTGCATTAAGATTACATGGCCGTAAATTGGCCAAATGGATTCCAACTACCGTTGACGAAATGAAAGTCTACATTGGAATCCTAATTTATATGGGAATTGTAGATTTACCCGATATAAATGAATATTTTTATGGTGATTTTTGTGAATGTCCTCTGGTGAAGCAAGCTATGACATATAGCCGCTTTACATCTATCAATGAGTCTTTTCATCTAAGTGATATACAAGAACGTACAGAAGATCCTTTAGATAAAGTCAGACCTATTTTGGATGTTGTGCAAAAATTTTCTGCATTTTATACACTGGGATGTGTCTTGTCGGTGGATGAAGCAATGATTGGCTTCAAAGGGAGGTTGAATATGAAGCAATATATGCCAATGAAACCTACAAAATGGGGAAACAAATCATGGGTACTAGCCGACAGCAGAAATGGGTAAGTACTAACTTTGAAGATATATTTGGGAAAAAAAGACAGACCAGATTCAAATTTACTGTTAGGGGAACAGGTGGTGCTCGATCTTAGAGAAAAATACTGGTATAAGTGGCATCATTTGTACTTCGATAATTCCTTCACATCTTTCCACCTAATGGACATGCTACTCAATAAGGGAACATACGCTTGCGGCACAACTTGGCAAAAATTGGCCTGCCCAATTCAAAAAACCGAAGAGCCTGAAACTAAAAAAAGGAGAATTCAGACAACTCCAATCAAATAAAATTACAGCTACGGTGTGGCATGACAATCGCGATGCGTCCTACTGTCAACAAACTGCGACCCTACAACTGTTGCATCTGTTGCCAGAAGATCTGGCCGGGCTAATGAAAAAAATTAAGTCCCGTGTCCAAAAATTTTACAACTTTACACAACCAACATGGGGGGTGTTGATAGAGCAGATCAGTACAGAGAGTACTACGGCGTAGGACGGACTTCAAAAAAATGGTGGAAATATATTTTTCACTTTGTTACAAATGTTGCTATTGTCAATAGTTTTATTTTGTTCAACCTTTCCAATCAACCAGTTCAATCTGCCCACGGAAATAGACAATTAGAATTTAGAAAAAAGTTAGTGGTGCAATTGATTGGCAATTTCACTTCTCGTCGACGTACAGGACCTAAACGCCGATTATCTGCTGGAGTTTCACATCCTGAGAGGGCACACTTACTGGAAAAAATTGTAGGCAGGGTGAAACATGTATTTATTGTTCTTCGAAAAAAAACGAAAACTCCGTCGGGACGCGTCATTCAAACTGCATATAGATGCAAACAATGCAATCTTGCATTATGCAAGACCTGCTTTGTGACATTTCATAGCGAAAAAAACATTGACATAAATAATAATCAGTAATATATTTTGTGTTTTGTAACAATGTAATAATTAATTTATAATTATATTTTGTTTTTTGTTCAACTATAAGTGTAAAAACTTTTAAATAATTAACTGTATTTTGTTTTTAGAAGCGAAAAAAACATTGAAATAAATAATTAATAAATTTTTGTTTTTTTTTTTATTATAAGTGAAAAACCCTTCAAATAAATAATTAATAACCATTTTTTGTTTTTTGTTTAATTATAAGTCTTATGGTTATAGATTTCTATTTGGCCAACTTTGAGCTCATTTTCCAAAAATAATGAATAGTGCAGAGGGTTAAACAATATTTATAAATTGGTTACTATAACCAAACTTTTGCCTGTCACCTGAACCTAAAAATTTTTAAGTTGGCAATGAAAAGTAATAAGAGATGGAAGGTATAAAATATATCACTGTCTCTTATTTTTTCCCCCACTATATTCTGTAGTATCAAAAGTTGACATGACGTCAGAGTTGGATAGTATTGAAAAAAGTATAATGTAGAATGGACTTTAAACATTTTGTGCGTTGCCTGTGACGCCTGTTAACCACATACTGGTTATTGTTTGAGAATTCAAGGTGGAAGCGCGGTAGATACATGAAGCCACGTTTACACATAGTAAATTTTGAACATGCCGCCCGCCTTAAATCTCCTGAGACTCTCAACAGGTAACTAAAACAACCAATACAATATCAATATACAAGGTACATACAAAAATTTAAAAAAACTTTGTTACATAAACAAACAAATAAAATTGTCAAAAATATAATTAACTTGGTTTCACTAAGAATTCACTTAAACTTGACTTAAGTGGCAAAAAACAAATTTTAGAAAATGCACGTTTTATTGTCCCGTTTGTGCACCGAATTGTGGCAGCTCTGGCGATACCATCTGAACCTGAATGGAGCTGCAATATTCTTCCTAGAAGCCAATTTGAAGGGAGAAGACAATCGTCCTTTACAAGGACTAATAAACCGATTTTCAGCTTCGTTTGGGTTGTTTTCCACTTTGTTCGTTGCTGCAATTCTGCAATATATTCCTTTGCCCACCTGGACCAGAAATGTTGGTTAATTCTTTGGATGTATTGGAAACGATCCAACTATATATTGGTACATGTTCTAGATTTGGGTCTGGAAGGGAGATATATGTACGACCGATCAAGAAATGTCCTGGGGTTAATGCTTGCAAATCATTTGGATCAGGAGAAATTGGATTGAGAGGACGAGAATTTAGTACTGATTCAATTTGTGCTAATAATGTATATAATTCCTCAAATGTAAGAGAAGCATCGTGTGTGACACGTTTTAAGTGATATTTGGTTCTTTTGACTCCAGCCTCCCAAATTCCTCCGAAATGAGACGAGTGAGCTGGAATAAAATGTCATTTGATGCCTTCGTTATTAATTTCTTCAGTAATTATATTCTTATTCTCGTGCAGAAACTTTGATAATTCACCTAATTCTCTGTTTGCACCAACAAATTTTTTTCCATTATCACTGTAGACTTCATATAGTTTGCCACGCCTAGCGACAAATCTTCTAAAACACGCTATAGAAGCTGCTGAGGATAAGGAAGTCACGGGTTCTAAATGCACGGTCTTTGTGCTAAAGCCTTTGTCTGCTTTAGTGCAATATAACATTTAATATGTTTGCTTCCTCTTCCCAACTAACTAACTAACTAACCTCTTCCCCGTTTATCACGGATCATGATTGGTCCTGCGTAGTCTACACCAACGGTATGGAATGGATAACTAAGTTCTAGTCGGCTTGATGGCAAGTTGCCCAGAATAATTTTTGATGGTTTATAGTTGTGCCTAGCGCATGTCATACATCGCCTAACAACTCCTTTTGCAATGTTA
Organism: Liopterus haemorrhoidalis; assembly: GCA_963971575.1. Lineage (NCBI taxonomy): Eukaryota > Metazoa > Arthropoda > Insecta > Coleoptera > Dytiscidae > Liopterus > Liopterus haemorrhoidalis. The sequence continues at coordinate 50,369,793 of OZ020613.1, forward strand.
CGTGCGGTAATAGCCCAAAATTTATCTCTCACAGAGCTTAACAGCTGTGTAGGGCAGGGGTGGCCACCCTTTTTGGAAGCAAGGGCGCAATTAAGAATTTTCAGAGACGTTGCGGGCGCAATGGGATGTAATGGCATCATATATCTTTTGTTTTTTATTATTAAAGTTAATTTTCTTTATTTTTTTCATTTCTTAATTTTAATTTCTTTAAAAAAAAATAGTTTTTGTTAATTTTTGTCATTTTTAATTTTGAATCTTTTTATTTGATTTTACTTATAGGTTAAAATCCCATTATTTTTTGAAAAAATACTCTTCTTTATTTTTAACACAACATAATACAACAAAATAATAATAATATTTTGTAATAATAATTTTATTGAACGACATTTATTACATATAATTACATAATATATGATAAATTATTATTCGTTAATGAGAAGGTTGAGACTGTTTCTTGACATAATTTTTCAAAATCAGGACAGTAATTTGATACTGCTACTCTTAAACTGTCATTCAATGATCAGTTTTAATCAGATGAAACATAAAAAATAGCGCTAAAATTCGATAGAATTCGCTAAAATAATATTTTTTGTAGTGGAACTACTTATATTTTATTATATAGGGAGGTATTTAATATGGCTTAATAAAAAATCACTTGAAAATTTCAATTAATAAATAAGTATTTAATTCCAAGAAAATTTTGCTTAAAAGTTGAAGAATGAAATTGATTGGAAATAAAATTTAAAAAAAATATTTTAATTTACCGGGAATCTTATCGCGGGCGCGGGGTTGGCCACCCCTGGTGTAGGGCTTGCATGTAAAAGTTTTCTGTGTTCTTCGAATATTAATTTTGAGAAATGATGTTTCGCAGGTAGAAGAACTGGATGTCGTTTACTGTAGGAAAATGTAGAATTTTTTAATCTTCCGCCTACTCGTATAAGGTTTATGGAATCAAGAAATGGAGTGGGGCTTAGAATTTTACTTTTATGGTGAACTGGTTTGCCTGGTACCTAATTGGTGTATTCTTCAGGAAAACTTTGCGTTTGTACAATTTTTTCCCTCGGCGACCAGCCAGGATGTTGCCGTTGTCCCGTTGAGATTAGGAATAATATCGCTCCCCCACACTCGCTGCCAGGCAGGTGTTCCCGCCTCCAGTCTATTATTCCTAATTTTATTTTTATAATAAACAATTAATATTCACTGTTTGTCTTTCTTCACTACCTTGGGGAATTCACGTTCTTTTTCAGGCGATTAGTGGTCGTGACTCCTCAAGTCACAGAGGACATTCTACGACCCAGCTCGTGAGCTAGCCTGGGTATTGTGTTCAGGGATAGTGGCCTGAGGTCCTCGACCGAGGGACATTACCTCCTGCAACACAGGTCTCATATGTGTCGGATTTTCGAGATTATACTGTATTTTATGAATTATTGAACCGATAAATAACAAACTCAACATCATTAAATAAACTGGACTAAGTAATAATGTTTCCATGTATTTTCAGATTTGATATTTTACTTTTATGGTGAACTGGTTTGCCTGGTACCTAATTGGTGTATTCTTCAGGAAAACTTTGCGTTTGTACAATTTTAGCCAGTGTTGATAACGCCTTGTCAAGTTCTTGTGCCTTTAGTGGACCTTGGAATCGTTCCGACCTTTCCTTGACTTGACAATTTTTTATAAATCTTAAACAATACGCTGTTACTCGCTTTAATCTATTAAGCGTTGAAAATTCTTCAATAGGAAATTCTAATGTAAGTACCACGATAAGGGTGTTGGTGGTTTTACGTTGCTCTGGGATTTTTTGCAAGTTGAATATTTCTGAAGATTGCGATCATTGGTTTCCATTAGGCGCTTTCCAGATTGCTGTAAAGAGTAGCTCGGAGTTACTCCGAACAGTTCGCTAGTCGTTCCAAGTAAAAGAACTTCACACTCTCAACTACACCAGAATTACCTTCCCCCGTCCCCTGAAGTACCTACCTCTATTTTCGAACTTGGCGTTCGTTTTTAGTGGGGGTAAACAGCTGATGCAATTCAAACTTGTTTACATACAATAACATTTACACGAATAGCTGAAATATTGAAAATAACAACAGCAAAGTTCTTCAGTTGTACGATTCAACTGAAGATTTTATATACAAATTGCAAGTCACACAAGAAGATTATGACCTGGCTATCAAAGGTAATATATATTTGTTAAAAATTTAGATATATGAATTATAGGTTAATTTTTTAGATGTGGCTTTTGCACAAACTCTTTTAAATAACGCAAAACAAAAAAATTCACAGAAATTGCCACGGAAGACCCGGAACATATAGAAACAATTTCTGTAGTAGATGAATGTAGTAGTCAAACTGTAGTAGATGAGTCTGACGTATTAGAATACCATCCGAAACAACTGGAGAATCGTCACATTTGGGAATATCATGAAACGATGTGTTTGATTCGATCGATGGAGATTCATTACGAAAATCTAAATCATCCCACAAAAAGAAAGCATGTTTTCCAGAATGTGGCAAATGATTTGATAAGTAACAGTTATGCTGTGGACGCTTCCATGTGCCACATAAAATGGAAGACATTAGTCAGAAGCTATAAGCAGGCAAAAGATGCTAAAAATAAAACAGGTAGAGGACCTAGTAGATTTCAATTTTTTTATTCGATGGATAATATATTAGGTAACAAGCCCAGCATTAAATGCAACCAGTCATTAGAATCAAGTAATATTACCGTCGATTTAGGTGAAGTGTCAGGCTCATCTACATCTCTTTTAGAGAATCCAGAAGAAGTACAAAAAAAAACAGCGTATTAAAAAAAAAATTATGACGTAAAGTTAAAGGCTGAAGAATATTCGAGGAAAGAGGAGCGTCACAGACAGTGGCGCACCCAAGGGGGGGGGGGCTGCCGGGCTGTAGCCCCCCCCCCAGGGACAGTTATGAAAAAAATGTACTTATTTATAATTCAAAAATTATTTATGAAAATATAAAATAAAAATATCAAATCTGAAAATACATGGAAACATTATTACTTAGTCCAGTTTATTTAATGATGTTGAGTTTGTTATTTATCGGTTCAATAATTCATAAAATACAGTATAATCTCGAAAATCCGACACATATGAGACCTGTGTTGCAGGAGGTAATGTCCCTCGGTCGAGGACCTCAGGCCACTATCCCTGAACACAATACCCAGGCTAGCTCACGAGCTGGGTCGTAGAATGTCCTCTGTGACTTGAGGAGTCACGACCATAGTCGAAATCAAACAATATCGTAAATAAATTATTGAAATATGGCATGTTATATAGGTATAAAATTTGTATGAACATAGCAATAAGAAATATATATATAAGTGGTTCAGAAGTCCAGACGCTTCTTTGTGAGGCAATTCCGCGTCTTGGGAATCGGACTTCTGACCGGATGGATGTCGGGGGTGACAGGGAAAGAGGGGGTGCGGATCGGGGATAGTGAGAAAGGAGATGTCGGCGTCGGAGTCCGTGCACGTTGTCGGGCTGGCGGTGGAGACGGCGTTATGGGCCCGAACAGCTCGAGTACTAGTCGCTCTGGCGAGGTATCGGCCGCGGGTGCGTAACTAGCAGGTCCTTTCTCGGGCTGTGGGGTAGATGGCGGCGTCTCCGGGCCGAAAAGCTCGTTATAACGAGCCCTCACAAGACTGGCGACGTCGGGGGTGGTTGGGCGGCTCCTAGTGGGCGGCGGCGGTGTTTGTTGTGATGAATTGGCGCAGAGGCCGATGAGTGGGCCTTGCACGGGCCGAATCTTACGTTTGGTGCTCTTTCTGACCGCGGGAGCGGCGAAAGACCTTGCTGGAGGCGGTTGTATAGTTTTTAGCACCGTCCTCTTAATCGGGCCAGCGAGGCGGTTAGTTTGAGCCCCGATATGGCTTTTTGGTCCGGGGGCGGCAGGTACCTGAGTTGGGGGCGGCAACCTATTCTGGACAGCTACGGCTGGGAATGAGGCAGCCCGATGTTCCTCTGGTGCCGGACGGGTCCCTGGCGCTGCCGGAACGGTTGTGGGCGGCGGCGGAAGCGGCGGCAAGACCGGGAAGGCAGCCACAGACTCAGGGCCGTCTTTCCTTGATTTTTCCGCCCGGGGGCGGCAACTGTTGCTGGGGGCGGCAGTTGACTGGACCGGGGGCGGTAGTGCCGGACGAGCAGGTGGCGCCTTGGAGCACGCTGTTTTGGGATTCGGAACCCTCTGGGTGCCGTTCCGATGAGCGGGGGCGGTAGCTATCGATGATAGACGCCTCGGTGATGGTGGCGGCGTTAGCGGCGTGAAACACCGAGCCCGAGGATCGCCATGGCGCAGCAAGTAGCGCTGGTAGCTCCGTGAAACGGTGGCATATGGTTTAGAAACATCTACAGGGATAAGCCGGCGACGAAGGAGCGCCCGTCTCGTGACGTGTTTTTCCCTGGATGTCTTCCCTCGGCGACCAGCCAGGATGTTGCCGTTGTCCCGTTGAGATTAGGAATAATAGACTGGAGGCGGGAACACCTGCCTGGCAGCGAGTGTGGGGGAGCGATGCCAGCGCCGCCTAGCAGCGATGCGTGTGATGTCTTCAGCGCCGCCTTTGCAGCGATGCCGGTGATGACTTCAGCGCCGCCTTTGCAGCGATGCCGGTGATGACTTCAGCGCCGCCTTGTCAGCGATGCCGGTGATGACTTCAGCGCCGCCTAGTTGATCGTTGAGTTTATAGGTGTTGTTACTACGGCTGCCGAGAAGCGACCGTAGCTCTGCGTTGAACGCTCGCTTCTTTTATACAGTTGGTTTGGGGTGGGGGAAGGAGCTTAACCAATAGTGGCGTAAGCCACGCCCAGATATAGGAATTTAGACCTTATTAATTAAAATGATTTTAAATATGAGTTTTTAGCAGTGTTACGGGTCGCGATCGATGGAAAATGACTCGCTGAATCCAATGACGTATGATAAATCGCGCTACGACCACCCGATCGCGAGATATCTGCGGTAACACCTGGCAACCACCGATTATCAAGATTGCACTGTACTTAAATCAGAGTAGTTTACAAAAAATGCCTTAATTTATTTTGTTTGTTTGTTTATTTGCTCGTCCGGCAGACATGAACAATGGTTTCGCCCATCCAGGGCGTCCGATCATCACCTTATCTGTAGTTTTACGAGCTATAAAAATAAAACTGGCGACTCGATATTTGTACAATTGTTACACACATTTGTTATACAAAAATCATAACTGATTTTAGTCTGTTGATGTTCTTCTTGTGGGATAGAACTATCGCATTTTTTGTGCATTTTTTAGTTTTTGTGAACTGTGAAATAATTAGTGCTTAACAATTTAATTATTTATTTGACTTTTGTTTTATACATATAATATGTAGTATATTATAAATACTATATTGTAATACTAGTAAATTGAAATAACATTATTAGACTCAAAAAAATTGTACTGTTTTAAATTTACGTATAAACTGAAAAAGTGTTAGTTAGAAGTGAATTGATTAATTTAGTTTACGTGCGTTAGGTGTTATTTAATTTTGATTGTATTTTAAAGACATGGCAGAAAAAAGGAAACAAATTAATACTTTATTAAATTTTGTGATAAAAAAACCAGAACAGACTGAAAGTGAACATAATGATCATTGTCATATTTTTAAAGAAACACTAGCTATTGGTACAAACACCAAAGACAAAAATACAAATCAAACATTGGACACAGATAAATCAAATGATAGAAGTAATGATATTACAAGTTTAGTGGAGAAAATGAGAAAAGGATCTGTTTCGTTAGAAGAAAAACTTGATCTTATAGAAAAAATTTGGAAACCTGATGAAACTTTTAATTTTCCTTCAACATCGGAAAATGAAAAATTTCAGAGAAATTTTCAGTTTCATTGGATTAAAAGATATAAGTGGCTGGCGTATTCGGGAATTGAAAATAGTGCATATTGTAAGTTTTGCGTCTTTTTTGCATCTACTGAAGTTGGACATACTAGTACACAGTCCACTGGCCATCTAATTATACATGGTTATAAAAAATTGAAGCATGCGGTTGAATATTTTAACAACCATCAATTAAATAAATATCATGAAAATGCAACATTCATTTATGAAAGACAACTTGATATTCGAAAGAAACGATGTCTTTCAGTAGTTCAACAACTTGATTCGGCTAAACGTTCACAAATAGAACAGAATAGACAAAAAATAATTCCTATAATAAAAACTATAATTTTATGCGGACGGCAAAACATACCGATGCGTGGTCACAGAGACTATGGAGAGTTTGATTTTGACAGAGAACCAGTGGAAAATGATGGAAATTTTCGAGCACTTCTTCGGGCTAGAATAGACGCAGGAGACGATATTTTAAAAAATCATTTTCAAACTTGTGCGAAAAACGCTACATATATTAGTTGGAACATCCAGAACCAAGTAATAGACTGTTGCAATGACATCATATTACGTAAATTAGTAAGAAATGTTAATACGGCAAAATGTTTTTCTATTTTGGCGGTTGAAACATTGAGCAATTTTCACTGTGTGTTAGGTACTATAATGAAATAGACCTGAAAGTGCATGAACATTTTTTGCAGTTTGTACCGCTGATTGGCACATCAAGCCAAGCATTAGCGAACACCTTAAAAGAAAATTTAAATAAATTTGAAATTGACCTTAAATACCTTCGTGGTCATGATGGGTTATGATGGTGCAGCTGTGATGAGCGGAAAATTTAATGGAGTACAAGCACTAATTCAAAAATCATTTCCCAAAGCTTTGTATGTACACTGTTCTGCACACAGCTTGAATTTAGCTATAGGAAACGCAACTGACATACAATGTATAAGAAATTGTCTAGGCATAGTGGAAAAAGTTTACGTATTTTTTAATACCCCTAAAAGGAACGAAGTGCTGCAACGAATGATAGCAAAGTATAGTCCAGACACAAATAAACAAAAATTGATTCAGTTATCACCTACGCGATGGATTGAACGCCATGAATCTGCCATGATTATGGTTGAACTTTTACAGCCTGTGTACCATGCATTACAAGAAATTAGCACCTAGAATGATAGAGATTCCTCTTCCTCTGCTGCTATGCTTATTCATTCTATTTGTCGCACACATTTTCTTATATCTTTACTGACAGTACAATTTTTCTTTTCTTACTCGTTATCTTTGAGTAAAATACTACAATCGGTTGATCTCGATCTTGTTTCAACATTGAACCACATAGATAATGTCATAAAAACACTTAATGATACAAGAGCAAATTCTGAGGAATCTCTTAGATATAATATCTTTAACAACGCACTTAAAATAGCGGAACTTCTTGATACAACCTTAACTAAAGAGAGAACTGTTTCAAGACAAACATATCGTGATAATGTTTTATCCGACAACTTGGAAGAGTATTATAGAAGATCAATTTTTATCCCTTTTAATGACAATATGCTATGCCAGATAACCGAGAGGTTTATGAAACATAAGGAAATTATGCTTTTATTTAATAGTTTAATACCAACAGGTACAACCCCATCAAAACCTGCATTAGAAAATTTCTTAAAACTTGCCGCTTTTTACCATTCAGACATTGACTCAAATGAAGCTATGTTAAAAAGTGAGTATCATTTGTGGAATCGCAAGTATCTAAATCATACAACAGTTATAAAAAGTTCAATTAAACTGTTACCGCGCGATTGCACGCGTGCCGGTGGCCGCACCGCACGCTTTATCACTTGAACGTCATCGCATGATCCGTGCCAACACTCAGAAACCGCGAATCTATTTAATCCACGCATTTATAGCGGTTTATTGTAAAATCTCTATAAATGGGAGGAGTTTATTTTCCTATTGGATAAAACTGTTCCCCTTCCCTAAATCCTGGCTCTATTGCGCAGTTACAGGGTATAAATATAGATGCTTTAGCGAGCGACAGACAGGATTGTCATATTCATTGATTATTGTGCAGACATGCTGAACTCACAGCACAATAGTGCAACGATTTTCTTTGTTTGTTTGCAATGTTTACATTTCAATAGTGCGACGTAATAAGTAATAAGTGAGTGTTTACGAGTTTAGGGAGTGACCCAGCGCCGCGGGTTCATACCAGCGACTCGCTGAATTGTTCGCGGATCACTAAATACTCATTAAACTATATTTGTGCGTTAATTAGTGTTAATACTAACTATATAAATAAGAGTTCAGTGACATGCAAACAGTTCATTAACTTTAACTAGACACACACGAGTGCCTAGTGACTTATTGAGTGTTCACCACTCCCAGGCCCCGAGCCAAGCGAGGCCCCGTGCATAGTGTGGCCCGCGTGCCAAGTGCGGCCCCCGGGCCAGTTGCGGCCCGCGATCCATTGTGCGGCCCCGAGCCGTTTTGCGGCTATATAAACAATTATTGACTCTATTCTGCCTCATATTAAGTGAGGTATCCTCGTAACATGTGGCCCGCGAGCCAACATGGCTCCCCCATGGAGACTCTATCTAGATAGAGTATCTAGATACTATCTGGTATCTAGATACACCAAGTATCTTCCCAATGAACTTAGCGAGAGCTTCGCAAGTGACCTTGTCAGAATGGTTGAGCAAATGGTCAACAATGCATTAGAACGTAGGAACGAGAGCGACATTGCGGAAACAGTCTTTCCCAATTCGCGCTCCTCCTCTGTGCTGAGCGATAAATCTTCAACCAAGGATTCAACCAAGGACTCTTCTGACTCGGAATCGACCCTAAATGGTGATGACAACTCTGGGGACTCTCAAGATTTCCAGAAAGTAACCAAGAGTAAAAGAAAGAGTAGCCGCAACTCCAACCACAAAGCTGGTAAGAAGCTAAAGTGCCATAGTAACAGCGTACCCAAGAGTCAATCCTCAAGCTCAGAGGCTGAAGCACCCATATCAGCTTCTAAAATTACAAACAGCGAAGATTTCCCAGTACTTCCACCGCCAAAAGTGGCCCCAGTATGTGTCGAGACAGAGCAGAAGGCGACTGAGACTATGGCATCAACATCTTCTGCCGAAAATCAAACCACTTCTGTGACAGATAATGAAGTTCCTTCCACGTCAGCTCCTTTGCCTGACAAACAAGGTCACCCTAAAAAGGAAACCTCTCCTGGAAAGATTCCGCCCATCCAGCTACGCAGCCAGGTAAACTGGGCAAAACTCAACAAAGAGATAAAGTCGGCGAAAATCAACATCACGACGGCTAATACTGCAGACAACTCAGTGCGTATTTTTCCTTCCAGCTCAGGTGACTACAGAGCTCTTACCAAGCTGCTAGAAAGCAAAAACCTGGCGTATCATACTTACAAACTGCCAGAAGAGAAAACATTGAAAGTAGTAATAAGAGGTATCCCGGTAGGCATACCTGAAGAGGAAGTCTACGAAGAGGTAAAGGAACTGAATTTCCCGATTATTATGGCACGCCGCATCAGGGTGGGCCCAACTAAGAAACCAGTCCCACTGGTAATGATTGAACTGGACAAAACAGAAGAAGGAAAAGAAATATTCCAACTAAAATATATCTTTAGCTTAAAAATAAAAATTGAGATCCTCAGACGTAGTAATCTAGTCTCCCAATGTCATAGGTGTCAACAATTCAGACATGCAGCCAATTGCTGCACAGCTCCCCCGAAGTGCGTGCGATGCGGAGGTGACCATCTTACCTCAACTTGCACACACACAAAGGAGAAAGGTAAGGCTTGCTGTGCGAATTGTGGAGGAGAACACCCTGCAAATTACAGAGGCTGCCCAGCGTTCCCTAGAAACACCTCAAGCCAAAAGAAAGAACCTCACACTCGTGAGAGAATTATAACAAGACCGGCAAACACCAAAACTGGTGTGTCATACAGCCAAGCCACTAGAGGAAACGGAAACCCTTCTTCCAACAAAGACAAAGAAAAATCTGCTCCTAAGTCAACCACCGCACAGCCAAACAAAAATAAGAGACCAACACCCAAAGCAGCACCAGGACCATCTGTAGATTATGCAAGTCCAAAACAGCTAGCAGTTGCGGTTGCCACCAACACCAAGGCAACCCTCAAAATCACACTTGCGACGTTATTGAAGGACCTGACTGACACCTTCACTACAATGCTTGAGGCTCTTGAATAATGGCAGAACAACATTCAAGAACACCTCATTTATTGCGTTTAGCCTTCTGGAACGCGGATGGCCTTAGCGGGAAAAGATTTAAACTGGAAGAGTTCACATACAGACACAATCTTGACCTGGTTCTTGTGAACGAAACTCACTTACGTCCCAGCTTCAACGTGAGAATCCCTAATTTCCGATGTTATCGCCGAGACAGGAAAGACAACAAAGGCGGAGGCACTGCAATCTATATAAGGCAAACGATTGAACATTGTTCGCTAGAAGACCCTGTCCTGCGCAATTTAGAAGCCAATGCGATCACAATCACGATGGCCAACAACAAGCAGGTCAAGATTGTATCCGTATATCAGACACCAAAACTGAAAATACTATCAGAAGACCTCGAAAAAATTTTCAGCACAAATGGTCCTACGGTAGCTGCAGGCGACTTTAATGCAAAACACCCGATTTGGAACAGTCGAATAACTAATGATAGAGGCAGACACCTATTAAAGTACGCCCTGACCCATGGTTTGGTAGCCCATGGGCCAACGGCGCCCACGTTTTTCCAAAGACAAGGATACAGACCTGATACCATTGATATTGCAGTGGCTAAAAACATATCAGTCAACAACATAGAAACTATCAATGACTTATCTTCTGATCACAATCCAGTGATCATGGAAATAAACATCGACGTAGTCAATGTACAGCAATCATTGATCAAAAGAACGGACTGGCCCTCCTTCACGGATTCTGTACAAAAAAACTTAGGACCCTTAGCATCTATCTCTTCTTCAGACGAGCTAGAAGCATACACCATCAGAATTACGCAAGTAATTCAAGAAGCCATAGCTTCGGCGACAGCTTCATCTGCTCCACATGCTTCAAACTCGCTAGCCCTTCCACAATGGCTCCAAAAGCTCATAAGAGAAAGAAATCGTGCTAGGAAAAAATTTCAAAAATCTAGAACACTAACCGACAAAAAAAGCTACAATGATCTCAGAGAACGTGTCACTACTGGAATAAAGGACATAAAAAATGACAGATGGAAGGCGACTCTACAAAGTTTTGACGAGAACCAAAACCAAATGTGGAAAATCTCGAAAATCCTTAGAGCAAAAAAGGAAACCAGCTCAGTCATTCATGGGGAGAATGGGCTTGTTTATAGTACTGCGGATAAAGCTGAGCAGTTGGCCAACAGTCTTGAGCTGCAATGCCGTAACAACTATAACAACATAGACCTCGACCTCATCCATCGGATTAACAGAGTTGTCCGCACTCGCCTTCGTGTAACACACGATCACGAGGAAATAGATTTCACCTCACCTGAGGAAGTCTATGAGATTACCACCAAAGCAAACATCCGTAAGGCTTTAGGACCGGATGAAATTTCAAACACTGCAATAAGACACCTTCCCAGAAGAGCTATTGTTGCCTTAACTAACATAATTAATGCCACCATGCGTCTAGGACACTTTCCGTCCACCTGGAAAAGTGCGAACGTCATCATGTTGCCTAAACCCGGGAAAGATCACAAATTCCCGCAGAACTATAGGCCAATAAGTCTTCTCAGCAACTTAGGCAAAGTGGCGGAGAAAATTATAGTTAAAAGAGTGCAAAAACACGTTGATAAAAATAACATTATCCCTGATTCACAACACGGCTTCAGGAAGAATTACTCCACGAACCATCAACTACTGAGGGTTGTAGAGTACATAGTCGGCGGATTCAACACCAGACGCGCCACGCGAGCCGTATTTCTGGACGTAGCGAAGGCCTTCGACAAAGTCTGGCACAATGGCCTTTGCTACAAACTGTTCGAGGCCAAATTACCGATTCATCTGATAAAACTGATTGCATCCTACTTGAAAAAAAGATCTTTCAAGGTAAAGCTCAATGGTCACCTTTCATCATTGAAATCTATAGAAGCAGGGGTGCCGCAGGGTTCAATTCTTGCGCCTGTCCTTTTCAACATTTACATTAGCGACATGCCACGAATCGGTGGAACTTTTGATGCAGAATATGCGGATGACACACTGATTCTATATCGCTCTGTTAATACATCCGTCATCACTCAGAGGCTTCAAACCAAAATTGATGCTCTAAGCGACTGGTGTAAATCATGGAGAATTCAGATCAATCCGGAAAAAAGTGCAGCTGTACTTTTCACGCTTAGACGCCTAAAACCAACGGGGATAGTGGAATTCTCTGGGAAAAATATTCCTTGGAACTCCTCAACCAAATACTTAGGAATAACGCTAGATAAACGACTAAACTGGAATCAACATCTAAGTCAAAAGCGTACACAAGCCCGGGCAACAATGGCTAGGTTGTGGCCGCTTTTAAACCGCCGTAGCAGCATGAGCTTAAATAACAAAATGAGAGTCTACAAATCAATTATACGACCACAAATGCTTTATGCGGCTCCAATCTGGGGCTATGCTCATAGAACCCACACTGAGAAACTGCAAAAGACCCAAAACAGAGCTCTTAGAATAATATTAGATGCTCCTTGGTTTACACGGAACAGCCAATTGCACAGAGATATGAAGTTGCCGTTGATAAGACAAACTATAAAAGAACTAGCTACCAAGTTCTTTGAGTCTACCAAACAACTGAACTCCAACGAATTCAAAGATATATTCAGCGAGTATGACGAACACACGCCCCTGACTCATAGGAGGCCCAGATCAGTCATCTTTGACTAAATCACTGGACACAGCAGCGTCCAATCACACAAAGCGAGCCAATGGCAAATAAATCATAAACGTGAATCCAACAGGAAAAACATAGATTGTTGAGATATGCACCTTGTGCGGAGCTCAAACAATAATGAATTAGATCTCAGTCAGCGACAGACAGGTATCTACAGGCCCTCAAGCAGTAAACATCAAATTTCGCTCTCTGCTGAGATCACTCGCTTTCTGTGGAGTGCGCCGAAACAAATACCTACGACATCTCGCTCTTTGTGGAGATCAATCGCTCATTGTTGAGTGCAACACATCATTATCAACGTCATCACGCAAAATATATCTCGCTCTCTGTGGAGATCACTCGCTCTTTGTTGAGTGCGTCGGATCGTCGTCTGCGTTAAAAGAATTTATATAGTCACACATCAGCATCATCAGCGGCACCTATCCACCCCCCACTCCAATTTCCTCAATTGTTTCAGTAGACGACCCAATCGTGGCACGACGACGAGGCAAGGGCTCCCACGCACGTTACGTGCAGCGCACGGTCTTCCGCCGACGCCTAATTCCATTGGAGGCGTCTAAACCCTACGACGATGTTCCGCGGTCCGTTCAACATCTACCTACCATCACCTACTGAGGAGTGGAGACCCCAGGGCCCGGTTCTTTGCGCCGCTAGCGTCCCCGAAGGTTGCGCCCCATACCTTGACCGTGCCCGAGACGAATTCACAAAAGTCTGCTCAAACGCTTCAGGAGGACGTCAGCAAGCCAGCGCCACCAACCGCAGCTCCCGCAGGGCTCCCAGGTCCAACTACACCGGCCTGCGTCAAAAGGCCGAACCGACCATCCGACTCCTCAAACAACTCGCCTCGACACTAGGAAGCCGTTGCCGCCAACCGCAGCTCCCGCAGGGCTCCCAGGTCCGAACTACGCCGGCCTGCGCCAAAGAGACCGATCCGACCATCCGACACCTCAAACAACTCGCCCCGACGCCAGGAGGCCAGCGCCACCAACCGCAGCTCCCGCAAGGCACTTAGGGCCAAAATTCTGCGGGTTAGCAACCACCAGGGTGTTCCGGAGGTCAACTCAGCTGCCAAGAAGACAGCTCCAGCAGGCAGGGTGTATATTCGACCACCAGGGTCGAAATTCGTCGACTACTGTCGAAAGAGCCTTGTTGGGGCTCAAACAATTAAGCATCACGTCGCCAACATCGTGACGCCAACCACCACCACCACAAGGTCTCCAGGTTCAGCTCCATCCGCCTCCAACCTCAGCCGCCGCACCCAGGCCCGCTTCATCGAGCTCTTCGGACCCGAGACGCCTCACAAGCAACTACTTCGACCACGCTCGGTATTTTCGCCCCCATCTAAACCATCGACCGCCGCCCCCAAGCCTTCAGCTTCATCCACTTTAGCAGCCACTCCATTGGCATTTGCAAGGAAACGCCCTATTCCCCGCACTCCAACAATCAAGACGGAGCTACAGTGCCGCCTGGAGGAAGACCTCTTCGGGCCAGTCACCCCGTCACCACCCACTACGCCACCGACAACCCCAACGAAGGACGTCCAGCCATCGACAACTTCTTGGTCGCTGTCGCCCGTCACTACCCCGGCCATCCACGCACCCCAACCCTTCCCCCACTCAGTCCACTACCCCCGACGTCTTCACGGTTCACGCGAAAACGTCTGGAGTTTTAGGCTGAGCTCCTTCAGTCACTTTACTTTGGTCTTTATTTATTGTCACTATGTTCATAGATATTTACTACTTATTCCATTACAATATATTCAATATTTCTTATTCTTGTTTAATACAATTACTATTTTCAATAAATGTATAAATCCATATTTTTGTGTGTCATTTAACTGCAACCCACTTACACGTTTTCAGAGAGGGTTTATTAGGTTCACCAGCTCTTCAAGCTAGCTGCATATTGGACTCTACATCGACTGAGCGAAACCTGGGTACAGTATTTACGGGTGAGACGAGAGGGAACTTGCACCACTTCTCTCGACTCTCACGGCGGTAGGGACCTTTGGACCTCTTCCGAGGCCCCTCCCCGTAACATTTTGTCGCCCAAGGCGTTGGGCCCCGTTTAGACCTTTTGCTAGGTCACCCACAACACCAAGTTCGAATCTTGGCTTGCATCCACGAACAATATGCCGGCTAAGAACCGTAATAAACGCCTCTCTAGGCTGGAAGACGCCGAACGTCTCTCCAATAATTCAACTGCCCGCAACAGTTCCCCCGACCGCGATGCGGTACAGCAGCTCGCCAGACTCCTGCGAGATGGACTGGCCGGCTCTTTCGAGTCTCGCTGGCGCCCAACCATTATCACCCCCCCCAAATTTTCAGAGAAACTCCACGAGGATCCCGTTCGTTTCATTTCCAAAACCGAGACCTATCTTCAGGAATCGGGGTCGGTCAAAGAGGATTTCCTCGATGACATGTCAGACTGCCTGATAGGGGAGGCCAAACGCTGGTTTGAGCCTCTGTCCAACCTCTCCATGGAGTGGCCTCTTTTTAAGAGACGCTTCTTGGAACGCTTCAACGGCCCTGATGCCAGGGCACGCATCAACATCACCCTGCTCACGGATCCGCAAGGTCCACGTGAACCAGGCAGGGACTTCGTGGCGCGCAAGATGACTCTTGCGCACCGCTGCGCATCCACGGAGGCCGACCTGCTTCAGGCCACCATCAGCCTCATGAGGCCGGATTATCGATTCGCGCTAGCGCAACGGTCGATAACCGCCTTCAACGATCTGCTGGACCTCGTCACCATCTTGGACGAGTCGCAGCAGGATCACCGCTCGAACGCTCAATCATCAAGAGCGTTTCCTTCGTCCAACGCGCTATCATCACAACACGCACCCGCCAATTACGCGCCGCAACCCATGCGCGCGCAGACTGGTCCGTACGTGCCGCCATTTGCACGTACACCACCTCCTCAAGCCGCGTTTCATCAGCGCGCAACATCCTCACCCAATGTGCCGCAACAAGCGCGCGCACCTTCAACACCAACCAACCAAGTCTCTCAGGGGAGAGGCTACTATCCCGCGACAGGGTCGGTAAAACCACCGAACCCCTGCCGGTACTGCCATGGTGACCATTGGCAGTCCCAATGCCCAGTCGTAAGACACGACCCACCTGCGCGCAATCCTGTCCATCCTACTGGTGACAGCGCACCAAAACCCTCAACGTCCGCAGCAACCAACAACTCGTCAAAAAACGCATAGGGGGCTCAGGGGACGGCCTAGCCCTACATGCACTTACCGGCGAGACACTACCAACCATCATCATGCGAGTGAACGGACGCGAAGTAAGTTCACTCTTGGACACCGCGGCAGCCTACAACTGTCTGTACGCCGACCTGGTGGAAACCAAGCACCAGGAACAACGATCAATCCCACTAGCTGCAGAAGGACACGAGATGCGCGTCACGGGGGAGGAAGTAGCGCAGACCGAAATAGAAGGACAGATCAGCCAGACGACATTCCTGATCTGTAAGAACCTCCGTGTTGAATGCATACTAGGGTATCCATGGCTGACTGAACATCAGGCCACCCTAGACGTCAGCCGCCGCTGCATGCATTTCGGCAAGGACAAACGCCACACCGCCTTCTGGGTTACTTCGGATGCAGCCGACACCCAGAGCGATCCAATTCCGAAGGAGAACATCCAAAAATTAGATCACGGATTTCCGGACGAATTAGCACAACGATTCCGGGAAATTTTCCAAAGATTCCCGAACGTAACCGACAGCCGCCGGCGTCATACTGGCACGCGGACTGTCCAACACAAAATCATCCTCAAACATGATCTGCCCATACGTACACCCCCGTATCGGGTAAGCGACGCAAAAAAGCAAGTCATTCAGGAACAGGTGGAGGAGATGCTAGAGACGGGAATCATTTCACCAATCACGTCTCCCTACACAAGCCCGGTGGTGATCGTCCGCAAGAAAGACGGCACACCGCGGTTCTGTGTAGATTATCGAAAAATCAACGAAGCAACCGTAAGCGAACCCGCGCCAATGCCAATCATTCAGGATACGCTGCGCGACCTGGGGGAGGCGCGCGTTTTCTCGACTTTAAGTCCGGCTATTGGCAAATACCGATGTCGCCGGAATCCAAGGAAATCACAGCATTCTCCACACCTGACGGCGGACATTATCAATTTAATGTTATGCCCTTCGGTTTACGAAACAGTCCGAGTACCTTCCAACGATTGATGTCACAAGAAGTTCTAGCAGGTAACCTACGCAAATTCAGCAAGGTCTACCTCGATGATATCATCATCTTCTCCCAAAATCATAGGGAGCATCTACGACACTTGACCATGCTGTTTGAACGTCTCTAAGAGCATGGATTACGACTGGCGCCCGAGAAATGCGAGTTTGCGAAGAACAGCATTACATATCTCGGGCACACCATCTCTGACGATGCGACACAACCCATGGAGAAGCACCTTACACAAGTCTCCGACTTTAGAACACCCAGGACTCGGAAAGAACTGCGACAATTCTTGGGAATATGCAATTGGGTGCGCGACTATGTCGCCAACTTCGCTAGCCTCAGCGCTCCACTAACGGATCTTCTTTCGACAAAGAAACCCTACAAATGGACGCTTGAAGCAGAGGATGCGTTACGCGACATAAAGGCTGCCTTCAAGAAACCACTCAAGCTGCATAGACCTAGACCAGACTTGCCGTACTTATTGCAAACCGACGCAAGCGGACATGGGCTTGGCGCCGTCCTCTTTCAAACAGATGGCGACCAACGACGCATCATCAGCTACGCCAGTATACGCCTCACGGAAACTGAGCGTAGATACCACATCAACGAACAGGAATGCTTAGCACTAGTCTGGGCAGTCAAACGGTACAGGCCTCTGTTGGAGGGACAACACTTTACCGTGATGACGGACACCCGAGCGCTAACCTGGCTACAACGTTTCAAAGAAGACAAAGCTAAACTTCTAAGATGGTCACTTCTTCTACAAGAATTTGACTTCACCATTCAACACTGTCCCGGGAAAGAAAACGAGCTCGCCGACACTCTTTCACGGCAACCGGACAGTGAAGAAACCATTCCGGAGGATGATACGGCTCGTATGCTGCCGCCCGTGCGCGGACACATCAACGCCTTGCTAGGCGAGAAATCCCTCCCTGAACAAGTCCAGGAGAGTCAAGGTCTGGATGACCGGACTCAGGAATGTTTAGAGAAGCTACGTGAGCCGCCAACCGCAGAGAACGCCGCCTATCAAGAAGCCCTAGTGGAGAGAGATGGCTTCCTGTGGTTTATCGCCCCACCGGGATCACCAAATCAACTCTATGTGCCCAAAGCCATGAGAGAAAAAGTACTCACCGTCCATCACGATGAATCAGGTCATCCAGGACGAGAAGAAACACAACGGGCAATATCCCAAAGATATTTATGGCCCGATCTCAAACAACATGTCCGCCAACATGTTCAACGCTGCCTCACCTGCGCAGCCAACAAACCGGGCGCAGCGCGACCTGCCGCCCCACTCAAGCCTAGAGCTCCAATCGCACCGTGGCATACTGTGTCCGTGGATCTGATGGGACCATACCCGAAGTCCGCGTCAGGAAGGACCCACATACTGGTAGCACGGATACTTTCACTAAATGGGTCGAGGCCTTTCCCACAGGAGAACCTCGAGCCGCAATCATCATCAAATTATTAGAAGAGAACGTCTTTGACAGGTTTGGCTACCCGAAGGTGGTGCTCTCCGACAACGGTCCCCAATTTACGAGTCGTCGCTGGACGCGAGCCTGCAGAAAATGGGGCGCCGAGGCCCACTACACAGAGATCTACCATCCCCGAGCCAATCCTGTAGAAAGAAGAAATCAAGAGATCAAGAAGGGGCTGCGCATGCGGATGCAGGGTCAACCGCATACCAAATGGGCACTGCATCTACCCAGCCATCCTGAGAGATGTACGCACACGCCGCAATGCAGCCACGGGCTGCACTCCAAGCAGGGCGCTCCTGGGGTACGAACTACCTCTCCCCGGAGATCGTGTCCTGCAACCACCCGAACCACCACCTGACTACCAGGAGGACCGCGAGGAGCGGATAGAAGACATCCGACAACACACCCTCCGGTACCAAGTCAGATACGCCGGAGGCGAGGCGAACGAGACCCATGATGTCGGCGAAGAAGTCATGATTCGAGCCCATCCACTGTCAGATGCCAAGCGGCAATTCCATGCCGGCTTTCACCCCAAGTGGCTCGGTCCCTACACAATCAGGGAACTCCATTCTGGCAGGGTTTACACCGTTGCTAGGAACGGGTCTCCCGTCCGTGTCCCGGCCTATGACGTTAAGCACGCCCCACGACCGCCTACGCCCGAGGACCCACCATATTCACCACTCGCCACCATAGAGGAAGAGGAACCCCCCGACAACGAGCTGGACGCCCCGTCTCCAGTTCCAGGACCCTCTCATCAGGCCTAGCCCCCCCCCCCCCCCCATCACGCTCACCAAACAGACACTTTAGTGCCACACCCCCTTGCGAGTGAAGTGAACACTTACAGACAAAAATCATAAAAACATTCAAATACATTCAAAAACATTTAAAAACACTTAAAACATTTGTGTAAATCAACCTTTATCCTAAAACATTGGTGAAAACAGACACTTACATATAATAACATTAGTGAGAAAAGGACACGTGTTCATGCAGCTGTGCACATAAGAAACATTTAACAGACATTCCTTTGTTCTCATATGTTTATAATATTTCTTATATTTTGCACAAATACTTTGTTTAAATGTAAATTCACATATATTATTGTAAAATATTGTTTATAATATTGTCGATTACGTTTTTGAGTTTAGGCCACGTATCATGCTGGGGGAGGAATTGTTACCGCGCGACTACACGCGTGCCGGTGGCCGCACCGCACGCTTTATCACTTGAACGTCATCGCATGATCCGTGCCAACACTCAGAAACCGCGAATCTATTTAATCCACGCATTTATAGCGGTTTATTGTAAAATCTCTATAAATGGGAGGAGTTTATTTTCCTATTGGATAAAACTGTTCCCCTTCCCTAAATCTGGCTCTATTACGCAGTTACAGGGTATAAATATAGATGCTTTAGCGAGCAACAGACAGGTCTCTACAGGCCCTCAAGCAGTAAACATCAAATCTCGCTCTCTGCTGAGATCACTCGCTTTCTGTGGAGTGCGCCGAAACAAATACCTACGACATCTCGCTCTTTGTGGAGATCACTCGCTCATTGTTGAGTGCAACGCATCATTATCAACGTCATCACGCAAAATATATCTCGCTCTCTGTGGAGATCACTCGCTCTTTGTTGAGTGCGTCGGATCGTCGTCTGCGTTAAAAGATTTTATATAGTCACACATCAGCATCATCAGCGGCACATATCACCCCCCCCCCATTTCCTCAATTGTTCCAGTAGACGACGCAATCGTGGCACGACGACGAGGCAAGGGCTCCCACGCACGTTACGTGCAGCGCACGGTCTTCCGCCGCCGCCTAATTCCATTGGAGGCGTCCAAACCCTACGGCGATGTTCCTCGGTCCGTTCAGCATCACCTATTGAGGAGTGGAGACCCCAGGGCCCGGTTCTTCGCGCTGCTAGCGTCCCCGAAGTGCTATCAGTTTGTAGAAACTTGCTAACACTTGAAAAGTTTATCACTTTACCTGATTTTATGTAATATAGAGTTAAATATACTAGATTGTTATTGACTATTTAAAATGTTCACATTCACTATTGATATTACATGTATTATATCACTGAAAATTTTATGTATAACTGTGTGTTAACTAAACAAAAAACTGATGATTTTTAACTTTAAAATTTGTAACAAAACTACCGAACTATTTCTTTTGACCTTCTCTCGATAATGATCAAACTGATAAATGAAAAAACTGCGTGCAGAAATGTGTAACTGGGAACCACGTCTCCGAATTGATGTTTCTGGAGACTCTGCAACACTATCGCGAACCAGAGCGACATTTTCAGCGTTATGAGACGTCCGTTGTCTTCTAGAACGAGGTCTGTCTGCTGTCGTACCATACTGTCGAAAATTTGCATGTAAACGATAAATTGTGGTTTTGTGGGGCACTGGACGATTAGGATATTTTTGACGCAATTTCTGCTGAGTGGCAATAATGGAACGATCATTTTCGATAAATATTGTCACTATTTCTGCTCGTTCTTGTGGCGTATATTTATCCATTATAAAACTGGGGCGTCTACACAACACAATGCTTAAAGCGAAACTGATCTAAACGTCACATAACCAAGATGGCGCGCAATCAAAATGGTAGCGGGACTTTTGCCCCACCCGTTATATACAGAAAATAATAATATTAGTAAAGAACAGACAATGCAATGCAACAATACGATAGAAATAAACAACAATTAAAATAGAAATCAAAATTATAATCAAAAATAAAAACAAAACCTTTGAAAGAATATTAAAAATTTATTTTTCTTTATTTTTTCTTTGCCGCAGAAGGCTTATGTAACGTTCCATAGATGTTTTGATATTTTTTATTATAGTTGAACTGCGTTCGCAATCATGATGTGTCTTACAAATGTCTTCAGTAAGACTTTGCATGCTAGATAGAAATCGCCCTAGATCGACTGTTGTTATTTCATTTGCATTTTCTTTATCTGATTCTGCATGATCTAATTCTGCAGCCAATGCTTCCAAATCTTCAGTATTCAGCGGCCGATCATGGCTTTCTAAAACATCAGTAATATCCTTAGGTGTCACTTCGTGAAATCCCACTTCTTGAGCTAGTCTACTTATGTCTTCAATGATATTTTCATTGTTGGTCACACTAGTGGTCATTAATGTTGGCAAAAGTTTTTGCCACACACCATTCAAACAGTGTGATGACACTTCGTTCCAAGATGTTGAAATATGTCCAATAGCTTTGAAAATGTCGAAATTTCGCCAATATTCTTTAACCGTTTTTTTCAGAATTTTTAGCATCTCCGTAAAAGTATTGCGGAGATAATATGCCTTAAAAGTTGCAATGACACCTTGATCCATAGGTTGCAATATTGATGTTGTATTTGCCGGCATATATAAAATCTTTACATCTAACGGTGTTTTAATTTCACCAAGATTTTGTGGGTGTCCGGGAGCGTTATCTAAGAGTAGAAGTACAAAATTCATAGACAGTTGCGCAAAAATACTCTGTGTACCAATCTATAAATATTTGTTGGGTGACCCAGGCTTTTTTATTCCACTTCCAGTAAACAGGTAGCAAAGCTTTATTTACATTTTTTAAAACTCGAGGTGTTTGCGAATGATAGACCAACATCGGCTTCAATTTTAACATTCCAGAAGCATTTGATCCTAATAAAAGAGTCAGCCTATCCTTTGCAGCTTTGAACCCTGGAGCAGACTTTTCTTCTTGGGCAATAAAGGTACGTGTTGGTAACCTTTTCCAGTATAAGCCTATTTCATCTACATTAAAAACTAGATCTAGTGAGTAATTTTCTTTATGTATCAGGTCCTGAAATTCCATAGGAAAAGCTGTCGCCGCGGCAATATCTGCACTGGCCGCTTCGCCACATGTTTTGCTGCGAATGGAGTCAACTAAGTGGCGAGGATAAAAACAAACAAGGTAGGTACCTATTATTCATACATTTATTTATTCTTATTACACTTTATCATATTGAAAAGGAATAGAGCCCTGTGGAGAAATGAAATAAGACGAGAAATATTGCCGTACATCATTCATATTATTCCTTCCTCGGTTATTTTCATCAACCGTAAAATTATCCATAGGGCAGTCGTAGAGTGTATCTGTGAATTTTACTGCATCTTTTATTCGTACATAATTATGGAGGATACAGCAAGCTTTAATAATACTAACACAAAAATCGATATTTACATCGATTGGGCGGTGAAAAATACGCCACTTGTTTGCTAGAATTCCGAAAGTACATTCGACCATTCGTCGAGCCCTAGTATGTCTATAGTTAAAAATTCGCTTAGTGTAGTTTATTTATTTATTTATTTATTTATTTTTTTTTTGTATACGGACGTAAAATATGATTAGCAAGTCCAAAGACTTCATCGCCTACGACAGAAAATGGCATGGCATTTCCATGGTTATCATTGGGCAATTTCCTTCCGGACGGGACATCTAGCTGATTTTCAGAAAGCCGTTTACCCATGTTAGATGTTTTAAATATTTCCGAATCACTAGCTGTTCCATAAGAACCGACATCTATTTGTACAAATTTATAATCTACATCCGTCCAAGCCATTAAAACACAAGAGAAGAACTTTTTATAGTTGAAATATGACGATCCGGAATGTTCAGGCTGCACCATCCGTATATGTTTTCCATCTATCGCCCCTATAATGTTTGGAAAATTTGTACGATGATAAAATTCGTCAGCAATTTTAATCCAGTCATCTTTTTGTTTGTTTGCCATATATAACGGTTGAAGTATTTTCCATAATTGCTCACACGTAGTTTTGGTAATATCTCGTATTGTAGACGCTCCAATCAGAAATTCAAAGGAAAGCGCGTTGAAACTAGCTCCGGTAGCCAAATATCTGTAAAGAATTACATTTTAATTAGTTTTATTTGTTTCATTTCATTTTCATAAATGCCGAGTTTTGTTTCTATCGGTTCAGCTTATCGGCTAGCAAAGCTATCGGCCGACTATTTAATTGAACAGTCTGCGCACCCACCTCCAACCAAACAGTTAAATTTGTGTAGTGTGCGAGGCTGCAGCCCGATCCGACTAAACTGTCGGCCGATCATTTAGTCTGTAGTGTGCGGAGACCCTAATAAACTGTACGATTCCATTCAAACTCCATAGTCTGTCAACTATCGGCCGACTCCTTAAACAGTATTACACACTATGCAAGTGCGCAGACTCGCAGACTATTTAGTCTGGATTCGATTAGAGACATATACGTATACGTACATACAAACGGTGCAATGGCGATGAAAGCTGACGAATTGATTGATACATTGATAGAAGAGATCGAGAAACGACCGGCCTTATATAAAAAGAACTTAAAGGAATATTCAGATACAAATATTAAGAAAAACCTGTGGTTAGAAGTATGTAAAATAGTTGTTCCGGGATGGAGTCAATTTGATAGTGAAGAAAAAATAAAACAAGGTTCGTACATATTTATTGCTATTTATATTTAATAAAAAAAAAAACTTAAAGTTCATACAAATATTAGCTAAAAAGAAGTTTGGCTACCTGTATTTGACATTGTTGACGCAGTTAACAATGTTTTCGCGGCAACTTTTAACGGTTCTAGCAGTCAAATAAACAACTTGTTAGTATTTTGCGTAATTATAGTAAGTATAGTAAATATAAAATATAATATAAAAAGTTGCGTAATTATAGTATAGTATAGTAAACTATCGTACGATAGTTTGGTCTGTAGTGTGCGCTGGCTCTTATAGGTTTAATAGTTATTATATAGATAGTATTAAAAACATAATAAAAGTACAGTCAATTCCTGAAAGTTTGAATGATACTTATTATTGTGATAATAGTATAGCTGTAGTGGCAGATTCCAGATTAGAATCTTTTCAGCAGGTCACTTTGCAAAGATTAAAGAGTACAGTGTTCAGCTTAAAAAATAAGAGCACATTTGATGATATAACTGCTAGATTGTTGAAAGAGTTATTTCTTGTTATTGGGTACCCATTGTTAAATATTGTTAACAGTGCAATTAGCAAAGCTAATGTTCCTAAGAAGTTCAAGGAATCTGTAATACCAGTGCCTAAAGTGGAAGGGATTAATAAAGCCCATGAATATAGACCTGTAAATATGAGTAGATAAACTGGGGGGATTCCCGCTCATGATGACTACGAAACCCTGAAAAAAGCAAAAATCCGCTAGATAAGAGTGGTAACGCCACCTGTCAGGCTACCCGCAATACCATATCGTAGGCTTGCTTACATAATTTAAGGGGTTGACTAAACCATGATTGTATGTTATTACGTAACGTTCTTACACGTAACCCGAGACTGGGACGCGGCCCAGCGCGTGCGGGTGGGGCCGCCCTCGATCCAGGGGGGTCACTCATTTTGCAATTGATAAATATAGTAAGATTCATTTGTATTTATATGCACACCTACGCTTAATCTACTATTAAGGAATAACAAAAATTTACTAGAACGGCGCAATTTCAATAATTCTTTTATATTCTACATATTTTCTCAACGCATATCTTGCTGGGATAATTAATGTAACTAGAATTAGGATGAATATTTCCTCGTAAACATATGCTGTTAAATTTGAGTTGTTTCGCATGTCTATACTGCTGAAAATTAATATCCAGTTATATTCGTTCGGTGAGTAATAGCTTCCATTATTTGATTTATTGAGAAAATAGGGGATACAACAGACTTCAAAGTCCCAAAAGTGTCCCTACATTAAGTATACACAATAGAATCTACACATGTAGAAAAAATAAAATAATATAAATATAAATACATAAAATATCAACAATAAGCAAGAAATATATATATTAAGAATAACAAAATAATAAGGTATACAACATATACAAATAAATACTTTTAAAGTAAATAAAACAAAAAAGGAAATTAAAAAACAAATAAAAAGGAAAATATGTGTGTACACATACAATGTATACACACATATATATAAAAAAAAAACATGTAACCAAATTTTACAAACTGTCACCAATCAGTTTTCGAAAATTGCCAAAACTCATATAAAAGATGTCAGACAAATTATTTCTCAGTAGTAATTGATTATAAAGAGTGACCATTCGATTCAGTGAACTCATCCTACAAGATTCCGTCCTAGCAGCATTTTCCCGAAACAAATAATTTCTTATTCTCATTCCAGGGGGTGGAACTTTGATATAAATATCAGATAGGATGACCGAACAATTTACGGCACCGTTCCATATGTTAAAAGTTATGGAAAAAGTAACGAATTTTGAATTTAACATATTTTGCGTCTAATATATATGTTTCAGAAATATTTGTGAAACAGTAATTTTTATCCATATCCATAACTACCCATCTTTCAGGGTATGAGTCATTCATTTCCGCATTGTGGTCTATTGTAATTGCACACTTTGTCACACCTCCATCTGGTATATTTATGTATAATTTAAAATGTAATATTGCAGTTAACAAAATGAATGTAGTTGATTACATTTTTTTACACTTTTTGAATATACGTATGTTTCACGTAAGAAGTTTGCAGTATGAATAAAATATTTATAACAATCGTTTATGTTTTATATGATTTTTTTAAATTTAATTTTTGCATTTGCGCTGTAATTAAATTTAAATTTTCACGTTGTTTAATATTATGTTTTAACTGTTTAATGTTATATTTTAACTGTCGCATTAATATACAAATGTTACACTTGAATTTTCGTCTACGTGATAACATTACACCCTTAAGAAACTTTATTTTTAGATTCGAAGAACTGTTCATTCTATTTTTAATACTTTTAGACATATTTTTTAATAATTATTTTTTGTTCATATTAGAAGAAAGTCTAACGTGCAACTGACTATATGAAAAACAATGTGAGGTTTCTTATAAAAACAATTTAATATATTATAATAGTTTTTTATTTATTAATACATTAATCAAGATCAAGTTTTTATAGATATACATACTATTATTAAGTACTAATAAATGATACAAAATTATGAATAAATACGTACATACATGAACATTTTTATCATATATAAGAGATAGAAAAAATCAAACATTACATATTAATTAAAGGAAAAAACAATATCAACTCAAACAATACTCCAGAAATGCTCCCCCCTTCTTAGCCTTATCATCAGCTTCTTTTAGTTTTTCAGCAGATATATTATTAATAAATCTAGCCCCCAAATAAATTCCGTATTCTTCCAACTCAACATTTATTCTTTTACCAAATCGTGTATCCTGTATTCCCATTGATAAAATTTTCAACTCCACCCCAATTGGGATTGACTCTAATCCACAAATTGGTTTAAATTCAAAGATTTTGTTAAAAGTCGCACTTAAAGAACTCATTGTTGTTGTTGTTGTTGTTGTTTTATGTTTGCTATTGTGATCGGTTTTTTTTGATGCTGATGTATTGTTGATGTTGTTGCTGCTGTTCTGTTGTTAAAGACTGAATAAAATGATCTTTATACATTTTATTTATACAAAAAATTATCAGTCGGGGGGATTTACGCACAAAGGCGTTCGTGGAGGCGTTGTCGGTAGAGTTCAAAAGAATAGATAATATATGATGATGACACCGCAATTTTTAAGAATTTTTTCTTATCTCTGATGGTGTTGCTAAACTTGCATTTTGACAGCTGCACGCAGGTTTTTTTTTCTAAGAATATAATATATGATGAAACCGCGAATTTCTTAGAAATTTTTTTATTATCTGTGATGGTTAAACTATATCAGATTTATTAATCCAACAATTGAATGATTCATCAAAACCCAACCATTTAACATAAATTTTCGACCCTCTTGTTTTAATTATTTTTTCTATTAAAAAAGTATTATGAAAAGAAGTTTTCTGCAACTCTGGTTCATAAAAACCCCCCTCAATAGGAATATTTTGCATATCTTTAAGTTTATACGTAACTGGATCCGTCCATTGAATTTTATCTATAATGAATACTTCAGTTGTCCAATTTGGTTCATAACCTTTACCAAATATATTTTTATATTTACTTATACGAACAAAATCACCTTCATTAAATTTCGCTTTAGCAGTCATTTTCAATTTATTGTATTTAGTTTGCAGAAAGTATGTTTCATCAGTGCTTTTAACATCACTAGGTTTCATATCTATCGTTCTATGGATTTTGTTATTATACTTTTTTATTAATATAGGTAATTTTTTCACCCAATTATGAGAACCTTGATAATTAAACTGTCGTCAAACATACCCTTTCAATGTTCTATTAAATCTTTCGCAAATAGAAGCTTTAAGATGGGTATATGTGGAGTAATGATTTATATTATGCTTATGCATAAGGTTTTTAAAATGGGTATTATAAAATTCCTTCCCATTATCTGTTTGTATATTTTTAGGTATTCGATGATCACGTTTAAAAATCTTTTCAAGAGCTTTTGTTACATTTTCACCTGATTTTGATTTCACCGCCACACCCCATGCAAATTTTGAGAACACGTCTATGACCATCAGTAAATATTTATAACCATCATTTTCTTTAGCGTAAGGAATCATTTCCACTAAATCACATTGCCAAAGGTCGTCAAACCCCTTTTGAATTACGTTTCTTCGTGTATAATTTTTGCGAGCGGGTTTATGTAATTCGTCAACAAGCTTCTTTTTAACATCGTTTTTTACTATTACTGTTTTCGTTTGATTAATCTTATTTTTTTTTTTTTTTAGTTCTTTCGTGACTTTTTTTAATTAAGCACGTCTGATGCGTGTTAACTAACTAAATACAAAAATATATAACCATCGCTATACATAAGAAAAAAATCCTAGGAGTTATATATAATTTTCATGTAAGATATTTAAAATTTTATAAACATTTGTTGTGCTACAAATTTTTTGAGAACCATTATGGTAAAAGGAACATTTCTTATTATTTTTAATTTTCTTTAAAGATGGAGTTTCATCTAAGTTTATTATATTCGCATTAACAATGTTAAAAGATGATAAAAACTGTGCTTTCTGATCACTTTTAACATAAATCTGTGTTGCTTTGCTCAGTAGATCAGGTAAAATGTCATTAATAAATTTTCTACAATCCACGAATCCATCTGACCACCTTAAACCGTGATAATGCTGATATAACCATCTAGCTTGTTGTTTATATTCTTGGTTCAAATAATGGCAAGAAAATTGTGGTTTCAAAATAAAATGTTCTACATTTTCACTATCATATTCTAATATAGTTATTTCTTTTAAAATAAATTCACAAATATGAAATCCCTGCACGTCTAAGATAACTTTCATACTTAAAGTACACACACGTAATTGCGAGGATGACGGTTTAATTTCAACTGACTTGATTTTTTTTTGGTCTTTCAATTTTATTAGCCTCCACTAGTTCTTCTTCTATCGAAAGTATTTCGTTATCTAAATTTGAATGTCCTGACATTTTCGCCGAATGTAATAACATTAAACATTCCACAAGTTCATTTGCATCGTTCCAGTGTCGGAAGTCATATTTTACATTATTTTCGAAGGTCATGTGTGTTGGAATGGAGGGTGGATTTTGATATTTTACTTTTTTATTTCTGCGTACAGCACCTCGATGTGAGGGAGAAGGTGGAGAGTGAATCTGCGGTACTTTTAAATTTGGTTTACTTCTTATCAACGATTTATAGCTAAATCCGGATGTAGAGCGACTTTCTAACGCAGGTTTGATAATTTCTTTAAATTTTTTACTAGAATTACCTTTGCGACGTGAATTTGACAAATTATCTATCCTATGAGCATTTGTATTTATGAGTATATCAATGTAGGTTTTTAAATCTTGTTCAGTACATAAATTTTCATCAGAATGCATTTTAAATAATAATTCATACAGCCCCACAGCTCCTTCGTACCATTTATTTTTTATATTAATATCATTATGATTAATTCTAATTGGGGAATCACCCATCATCCATATATCATCTACGAACTCCGAATGCATTATCTTTATCTTTTCTATTTGCAAGCATATAAAATTTTAAATATTTTACAGCGATATCACCCACTAAACTCCCCATTTCATTTTCTCCTTCAGACATCTCAAGTGAGTTACGAACTTCTCTTTCATATTCATATGTATCTTTAGATGCTTTGTTGACAGAATGGCGTTAGTTACATCAATTATACGTTGAAGGGTCTCAGGGCTTTCTTGTTCCATGTTTTAATGATAGCACAATTTTTTTAATCTGTTTTTACTTGTTCGACTTATTCCATATATATGATGGAATAATTATACCTGAGCTCATATTTATAGTTTTTTCTTCATAATCTCCCTCTATCTCTGAAAATCTAATAGATGTATCAGCCAAACTGATCAAGTACCCCCTACCCCCACTCCTACCCCTACACAAAAATCTTTCAAAAAATGAGGT
Source organism: Liopterus haemorrhoidalis (assembly GCA_963971575.1). Classification (NCBI taxonomy): domain Eukaryota; kingdom Metazoa; phylum Arthropoda; class Insecta; order Coleoptera; family Dytiscidae; genus Liopterus; species Liopterus haemorrhoidalis. The sequence continues at coordinate 50,399,665 of OZ020613.1, forward strand.
TATGAGTACCTACGTTGTTTTTAAACAACAAATCTTTTTATACCTCTCATGCATTTAATCTACATTTTAAAAACTTTCCCGAGTACGCTCCTGAAGTCTGATATTAAAACTCACGCTTAATTCAACTATAGAAATTCATGAAAACCCCTACAATAGCGGCCGTTATATATATATCTATCCTTATCAATAACACAGAAACCATATTTCTCCCCCCAACAGTTTGAACAAAATTCTTTAAATTGTTCGAAGCTCATATCTGTATTAACATGATTGTTATATATATGCGCGAGATTAGCATAATCTTGTTTAAAGATTATAAGTAGATTCGCATTATCTCGAATATTTTGCTTTTGCACCTGAGCGTAAATTTGAACTACATAAAAACAGTCAATATATCGACGTCTCGAATAAGAAAAATATTCACTCATTATTTTTTGTTTACCTGACTCTATATCATCAAAAATCATTACTGAGTTGGGTATCGCTTTAGCTGGTTTAATGATATTATCATTTTCCGTATACGGGAAGAACTTCATTCCTTTGATATGAGATAAGCATTTTTCTATAAATTTATACTTCGGTTGATAGAGCGATTTAGAATAAATATATATGTTTTTGTATTTCACCCCATTCCGATCGCATAATAAACTTACAAGCACGTTTGTTTTACCGCAATTCGATGGGCCGCAAATTATACATCGGAGTATGTTCGGTAATAGTTCGCTATGACGTTTTACCGTATTTTTTGCGATTTCATCAGGAGAATCAAAATTTTTAACATTCAAAATATGTTTTTGGCGTGTAAAGCGCATTTTCAGTTAATGTAAATGATATCTCATAAAACACATTATAGTAAATGATGTATATAAGGTAGTGGCGTGTTATTTATACACTCAGTTTTAGTGAACTTTCCTATTTTTTCACATGACAAGAGTGAGAAAATGGTATATAAGGCGTAAAAGTGATGTTTATAGTTCATTCATACAATATACTTTGAGGATTACATATCAAGGTGAGGGATTAATTAAATCGGCGATAAATTCCCTACCTGTCGAACTACATTTGCCTGGTTACCAGTTTTGTGGACCTGGCACAAAATTAAAAAAGCGTTTAGCGCGAGGTGATACGGGCATTAATGCTTTAGACGTTGCCTGCAGACAACACGATATTTTGTACGGTCAAGATACCAGTCTAACAGCTAGGCATAGAGCGGATAAAGTTTAGCAGGAGAAAGCTTGGAAAAGGGTTAAAGCAAAGGACGTATCTTTCTGAGAAAAGGCTGCCGCTTGGACTGTAACAAATTTGATGAAAGCCAAAACCAAGTTCGGTATGGGGCTTAAGAGAAAAATATGAAAAAAACGACGCACTCGCACATTAAAAGCAGGTGGATTTTTACCTATCTTAACGACGGCTGCGCCATTCATACTCAAAGCCCTTGCAGCTGGTTAGTTAGTTAGTTAGTTAAAAATTTTTGGCGCACAGCAACAAAGGCTATTTGCGCCTAACGCAGCCCATTTAAATGACTAGACCAAATGTTAAAAACAATATATTCGACAGTAAATAAATAGATAAAATCATTAAAAAATGCGCATACTCAATAAAAGAAATCTTGCACTGACAAACACAAATAAATAATATAAAACGTCTGTTCGAAAATATGAACAGACTCAGGGTGATGGTAAGAGGCTGTAAAGGGGCCAATTACCATCGAATATCACAGTCAATAACTAGAAACACATTAAAATAAGGTGCAAGACTTCACACATAAAACAATAAGTTCGATTCTCTCAGGAAGAATATCAGCCTGTCCATGAGTACCCTGTCGTCACCTAACGCAACTGACAGGTCATAGCACAGGCCTAACCTCTCCCTGACATCCTCGAACTGTACACACTCAGTTAAAAAGTGTAACACAGCAGCTGGAGCTCTCAGCGGTGCCGCGGCTCTCGGTACAAAAAAAAGCTTTAGGCGGAGGGTTATATTTGCGACCATATAAAGGTGGGGCTAAAAAATTAAAGAAGAAAAAAAAAACAACAAAAAAAATGTTAGTTAGTTAGTTGAAATTTTTGGCGCACAGCAACAAAGGCTATTTGCGCCTAACGCAGCCCATCTAAATGACTAGACTATATATTAAAAACAAAAATTTAGACAATAAATAAATAAATAAATAAATAAAATCATTAAAAATACGCATACTCAATAAAAGAAATCTTGCACTGACAAACACAAATAAATAATATAAAAAGTCTGTTCGAAAATTTGAACAGACTCAGGGTGATGGTAAGAGGCTGTAAAGGGGCCAATTACCATCGAATATCACAGTCAATAAATAGAAACACATTAAAATAAGGTGCAAGATTTCACACATAAAACAGTAAGTCCGATTCTCTCAGGAAGAGTATCAGCCTGTCCATGAGTACTCTGTAGTCACCTAAGGCAACTGACAGGTCATAGCACAGGCCTAACCTCTCCCTGACATCCTCGAACTGTACACATTCGGTTAAAATGTGTAACACAGACAAATCTGTGTTACACGTCTCACAGACAGGGGACTCTTCACCTCGAAGGAGGTGTCCATGGGTCCACCAACAGTGACCTATACGAAGGCGTGTGATGGCGGTTTCCTCCCTGCGGTTAATCCTGCAGGAAGAACCCCATGGTTTAACGTCTCCCTTAATCTGTCGTAACTTAACGTTCTGTGTGCGGCTCCACTCATGTTGCCACATGTCTAAAACCAGATGTGTCAGATGACTCTTTGCGTCATCTGGAAAAACGAAACTCACATCAATCATAGGTCTGTGAGAGGCGGCTTTTGCAGCTGCATCTGCCGCTTCGTTGCCTTTAATACCAACATGTCCCGGTATCCAAAACAGCTCTACCCTCACATTCTGAGCATTCAGATTGTGGAGTAGCAACCGGATCTTTAGTACAAGAGGATGCACTGGATCTGGATCTTGGATACTGTTCAGAGCGCTCAGCGAGTCCGTCAAGATAACACTTGACCGACTTTGCTCTGACGAAACAAAACACAGGGCCTTGAAAATAGCGTACAGCTCAGCAGTGTACACACTCGTTATGGAGTGCAGACGGTACTGAAACTGTTGGCGTGGATTCAAAACAACGAACGCACACCCAACCCTGGTTCCGGATTTTGATCCGTCAGTAAAAATGACAGTATCCTCGAACCTAGGGACCAGTGTTCTTTGTAACTCATGTTGGTATTCGATAGGCAACGTAGTATCTTTATCAAACCTAGTTAATGTGAGGTTCACAAGTGGACGCGGTAGCGTCCATGGTGGAACAGCACACAAAACGAAACTTGCCATTTCGGGCATATTAAAATCAATATCGCCCAAAATGTCGAAAGTCCTCAAACCAAAGGGCCTATTGGCTCTTGGTTTTCTGTCATAAATCTCTGTATGCCTATTTTGTAGAATAGGGTCATACGCGGGATGATCTGGCTTGGCACTGAGTGCAGCCATATACCGCAGGGATAGAATTTTACGACGATTGTACAGTGACGGTTCACCTGCTTCACACAGCAGGCTTGGTATTGGGCTGGTGCGAAATGCACCAGTGGCCAATCTAACCCCAGTGTGATGTACAGTGTCAAGAATTCTTATCTCTTGGTGTTTAGCTGACCCATAAGCTAGACATCCATAGTCCAGCTTAGAGCGCACTAGAGAACGATATAAACGCAACATGACAGTGCGGTCTGCACCCCATGTCTTGTGACTGAGGACCCGCAACAAATTGAGCGACTTTTGGCATTTTTTCTTGACGGACAAAAAATGTGCCCGCCAAGTTAGACGACTGTCAAAAACGAGACCCAGAAATCTGGCAGTATCGGTAAATGGTAACTGTGCTCCATTTAGCGTGAGTGTAGGGTTGGGATGGACACCCCTTTTCCTACAAAAATGGACACACACAGTTTTGCTGGTCGAGAATTTGAAGCCATTTTCGGTTGCCCATGTATCGAGACGATTGATGGTCAGCTGGAGCTGACGTTCGATTGTACTAGTCTTTTGTCCGGCGACAAAGATACCAATGTCGTCGACAAAAATCGAACTCTGTACAGGTAATCGAATACATGAAGCTGCACCGTTAATGGCAATCAAAAATAACGTAACGCTCAGTATGGAGCCCTGTGGGACCCCATTGTCCAGTGCGAACATTTGTGACAGGGTATTTCCGATCCGCACCCTGAAGCGCCGGTTCGACATGAAGTCTTTTATAAAGAACATCAAGCGTCCCCGGAGACCCCAGGAATGCAGAGTACGGAGAATCCCATAAATCCATGCAGTGTCATAGGCTTTATCAATATCGAAAAACACAGCTACCAGGTGTTTGTTTTCAACGAAAGCATTCCTGATAGCTGTCTCTAGTCTGACCAGATGATCTGCTGTTGAGCGGTGACGGCGAAAACCGCACTGTGTATTGGCCAGCAAGTCGTTTGATTCTAAAAACCAAATCAGACGCTTGCTGATCATTCGCTCCATGAGCTTGCAGAGACAACTGGTCAGTGATATAGGTCTATAGCTAGAAGGCAAGTGTTTATCTTTCCCGACTTTGGGGATAGGAATTATATGAGATTCCTTCCACTTGGTCGGGCACTTGCCCTCAGTCCATATCCTATTATAGACATTCAAAGGCCTAGACTTAGATGATTCCGGAAGATTTCGGATCATACGATAATGTATCGCATCTGGACCAGGAGAGCTATCCTTACACTTTGACATCGCGCTATCTAGCTCTTCACGAGAGAAAAGCAGGTTGTATACCTCGTCATTCCTAGAAAAGAAATTTAGAGGTATAGATTCGAGACCTGCTTTACGAGTTAGAAACTCGGGTGGATAATGTTCAGAGCTAGAATTGAACGCAAAATTAGATGCCAAAGTGTTAGCAATTTCGACCGCTGAGGTAACTACGTTACCATTTACCGATAGACCAGCAATGGCTGTAGCTGTATTTAGCCCGGAGATTTTCCGGACCTTCTCCCAAACTTTGGCCACTGGAGTGGCAACTGTAACGGTGCATACGTATTTGCGCCATGATTCGCGCTTGCTTTCTTTCACAATCCTCTTAGCACGAGCTTTCGCTCGTTGGAAGGCTATCATGTTTGTCTCTGTTGGACAACGACGGAATGTATTGAAGAGGTGTCTCCTTTCACGTAGCGCCAAGTCGCATTCCTCGTTCCACCAGGGAACGGGAACTCGACGGGGCTGAGTGCATGACAGCGGTATGCTGCTTTCAGCTGCGCTCGTGATGGAATCCGTGAAATGATTCACCTCTTCGTCTACGCTCAAGTTCGGAATATCCTCGTGAGAGAATGATTCTGCGAACTTGGTCCAATCTGCTTTCCGAAGAACCCACTGTGGCCAGCGGGATTCGGTAACAGTATTGAACAGAGGCCTTAAGAGGATTGGAAAGTGATCACTACCGCACAGGTCGTGATGCACGTCCCATTTGAACAACGGAGCGATGGCTCCTGAAACGACGCTAAGATCTATGGCACTGAATGTACCCGTTGCTGCACAAAAGTGCGTGGGTCTGCCGTCGTTCAGAAAGCTCAAATTCAATTCGTTCAACATATTTTCCAGGTGACGTCCCCGTCGATCGTTCCGCACCGATCCCCAACACACATTGTAGGCGTTAAAATCGCCTAGTAGTATGAAGGGTGGTGGGAGTTGATCGATGATGTTCACGACATCTCGGATGTCAGTTCGAACACCAGGGGGAAGGTAGATAGAACAAATCGTCACCTGGAGGGGAAGTGCAACACGAACTGCTACGACCTGCAACTCAGTGTCAATGTCTACAGGATCGTGGTACAATGTGTCTCTAACGAGAATTGCCACGCCGTCACATGCTCTTAACCCCGTAAGGAAATCCGTGCGAAACACGGAGTATCCCCGAGGAGAGAATGTGTCGGTTTCGTTGAAGTTTGTTTCCTGCAGACAAACACACGAAGGCGCAAAATCTGACAATAAAAGTCGCAGTTCTTCGTAGCGCTGATATACACCGTTACAGTTCCACTGGATTAGTGGACCATTCATTTCTGTTTAGGGGAGTTACCCCGCAACCTAATGATTTTTGGTTTACCCTTAGGTTGCGGGTCTACAGCCATTGTCTCGGTTACACTTTCATTTGGTAGTCCAGGTGTTTTGATGGACACACTGGACTCCTTTTTTGATTGTTTGGCTCTCACTGGTATCCAGTGAGAACCAACGGATCCCTTATCAGTTTCCTTTTCAGGAGTAACTGATGAGGGTTTTGAAGAAGCGACCATTCTCTGGTCGCTTCTCGTTTGTGGAGAAGACTGTGGGGTCTTCTCCTTAGGTGGTTGGGAGAACTGGGGTTGAGTGCGTTCTCCTTTAGGGGAGGGGGATTTATTCAGACCCGATCCCCCAGGTTGTGGGGTCTGAATTTTGGTCTCTGGGACCAATACCACCTTTTCCTTCGCAGTATTTGTGGCGACTGTTACTGCTGCTGCAGTTGTCGGACGAGGCACTAACTCTGTCTGTGTTTGGACATTTGCAGTTCGCTTTGCAGCTACTTGCGCGAAAGATTTCGCGAAAGTAACCGGCGCACTCTCTTTGTATTTCCTCTTGGCGTCGAAATACGGTATCCTGTCCTGCGTTCAAATAACCTGTATTGCCTTCTCCTCCAAGTACGTTGGGCAGTGGCGTGATGTAGATGCATGAGCACCTTTACAGTTCACGCAGTGTGCCGCGTTTGGACAGGGTTCAACTTCATGTTGGTCCTGTCCGCAGTTGGCACAGATGGACTGTTTGCCACACCGAACTGAGGTGTGACCGTAACGCTGGCATTTATAGCATCGCATCGGATTAGGGTAGTAGGGGCGAACGTTACAAACGTTATACCCCACCCTTACCGATGTTGGACACCTGGTACCAGCGAAGGACACCACCATGGAGATCGAAGGCTTGCCGTTTCGGGGGTTGAGTTTCCTGCATTCAATGACACCTTGCGATGCCATTTCCTGCACGAATTCTTCCTCCGTAACATATGCAAGGTCACGATCCGTCACGACGCCTTTAGAACTATCAGTGCCTTGTGCGGCTGAACTGAAATGCCAAACTCACCAAACTTAACACATTTCTGAAGTGCTGATGACGCTTCTGGTTCTGCTTCTACTAGCAGTGTACCGTCCGACAACTTACGCACCGACTTTATACCAGTAGAGCACGTATTTCTCAACGTTCGGGCTACAAAGAAGGGGGACATCTCCTTAAAAGACTTACCCTCTTCTTGTACCTTCACGACGAGAAATCGTGGTACTGGCGCACAAAACTCAACTTGCCTTTCTTTACCTTCTGCCTTCTTGGCAGCTGGCCTAACACATCCCTCGTCGGATGACTGGGCAACACGACGAGGTCTCTTGTTTGATTTTTTACGGAGTTTACTCTCACAAGTGGCGGAATTTAAGAATTTTTTTCCCTCCGGGTAGTCGCCATACCCGTATACTAAGTTTCATCACCCTGCCATGCCCACCCACCAGGGAGCCCCACACAGGGGACGTTGGCCGCAAACCGGCTCATTGCGCCAGGCATGTCAAGATGATATAGCATCGGGGGAAGTAGTCACGGGCTGCTCGACCCGCTCGAGAACCAGTAGTAGCTTAGTTAGTTAGTTAGTTGAAATTTTTGGCGCACAGCAACAAAGGCTATTTGCGCCTAACGCAGCCCATCTAAATGACTAGACTATATATTAAAAATAAAAATTTAGACAATAAATAAATAAATAAATAAATAAAATCATTAAAAATACGCATACTCAATAAAAGAAATCTTGCACTGACAAACACAAATAAATAATATAAAAAGTCTGTTCGAAAATTTGAACAGACTCAGGGTGATGGTAAGAGGCTGTAAAGGGGCCAATTACCATCGTATATCACAGTCAATAACTAGAAACACATTAAAATAAGGTGCAAGACTTCACACATAAAACAATAAGTTCGATTCTCTCAGGAAGAGTATCAGCCTGTCCATGAGTACCCTGTCGTCACCTAAAGCAACTGACAGGTCATAGCACAGGCCTAACCTCTCCCTGACATCCTCGAACTGTACACATTCGGTTAAAATGTGTAACACAGACAAATCTGTGTTACACGTCTCACAGACCGGGGACTCTTCACCTCGAAGGAGGTGTCCATGGGTCCACCAACAGTGACCTATACGAAGGCGTGTGATGGCGGTTTCCTCCCTGCGGTTAATCCTGCAGGAAGAACCCCATGGTTTAACGTCTCCCTTAATCTGTCGTAACTTAACGTTCTGTGTGCGGCTCCACTCATGTTGCCACATGTCTAAAACCAGATGTGTCAGATGACTCTTTGCGTCATCTGGAAAAACGAAACTCACATCAATCATAGGTCTGCGAGAGGCGGCTTTTGCAGCTGCATCTGCCGCTTCGTTGCCTTTAATACCAACATGTCCCGGTATCCAAAACAGCTCTACCCTCACATTCTGAGCATTCAGGTTGTGGAGTAGCAACTGGATCTTTAGTACAAGAGGATGCACTGGATCTGGATCTTGGATACTGTTCAGAGAGCTCAGCGAGTCCGTCAAGATAACACTTGACCGACTTTGCTCTGACGAAACAAAACACAGGGCCTTGAAAATAGCGTACAGCTCAGCAGTGTACACACTCGTTATGGAGTGCAGACGGTACTGAAACTGTTGGCGTGGATTCAAAACAACGAACGCACACCCAACCCTGGTTCCGGATTTTGATCCGTCAGTAAAAATGACAGTATCCTCGAACCTAGGGACCAGTGTTCTTTGTAACTCATGTTGGTATTCGATAGGCAACGTAGTATCTTTATCAAACCTAGTTAATGTGAGGTTCACAAGTGGACGCGGTAGCGTCCATGGTGGAACAGCACACAAAACGAAACTTGCCATTTCAGGCATATTAAAATCAATATCGCCCAAAATGTCGAAAGTCCTCAGACCAAAAGGCCTATTGGCTCTTGGTTTTCTGTCATATATTTCTGTATGCCTATTTTGTAGAATAGGGTCATACGCGGGATGATCTGGCTTGGCACTGAGTGCAGCCATATACCGCAAGGATAGAATTTTACGACGATTGTACAGTGACGGTTCGCCTGCTTCACACAGCAGGCTTAGTATTGGACTGGTGCGAAATGCACCTGTGGCCAATCTAACCCCAGTGTGATGTACAGTGTCAAGAATTCTTATCTCTTGGTGTTTAGCTGACCCATAAGCTAGACATCCATAGTCCAGCTTAGAGCGCACTAGAGAACGATATAAACGCAACATGACAGTGCGGTCTGCACCCCATGTCTTGTGACTGAGGACCCGCAACAAATTGAGCGACTTTTGGCATTTTTTCTTGACGGACAAAAAATGTGCCCGCCAAGATAGACGGCTATCGAACACGAGACCCAGAAATCTGGCAGTATCGGCAAATGGTAACTGTGCTCCATTTAGTGTGAGTGTAGGATTAGGATGTACACCCCTTTTCCTACTAAAATGGACACATACAGTTTTGCTGGTCGAGAATTTAAAGCCGTTTTCGGTTGCCCATGTATCGAGACGATTGATAGTCAGCTGAAGCTGACGTTCGATTGTACTAGTCTTTTGTCCGGCGACAAAGATACCAATGTCGTCGACAAATATCGAACTCTGTACAGGTAATCGAATACATGAAGCTGCACCGTTAATGGCAATTAAAAATAGCGTAACGCTCAGTATGGAGCCCTGTGGGACCCCATTGTCCAGTGCGAACATTTGTGACAAGGTATTTCCGATCCGCACCCTGAAGCGCCGGTTCGACATGAAGTCTTTTATAAAGAACATCAAGCGTCCCCGGAGACCCCAGGAATGCAGAGTACGGAGAATACCATAAATCCATGCAGTGTCATAGGCTTTCTCAATATCGAAAAACACAGCTACCAGGTGTTTGTTTTCAACGAAAGCATTTCTGATAGCTGTCTCTAGTCTGACCAGATGATCTGCTGTTGAGCGGTGACGGCGAAAGCCGCACTGTGTGTTGGCCAGCAAGTCGTTTGATTCTAAAAACCAAATCAGACGCTTGCTGATCATTCGCTCCATGAGCTTGCAGAGACAACTGGTCAGTGATATTGGTCTATAGCTAGAGGGCAAGTGTTTATCTTTCCCGACTTTGGGGATAGGAATTATATGAGATTCCTTCCACTTGTTCGGGCACTTGCCCTCAGTCCATATCCTGTTATAGACATTCAAAAGCCTAGACTTAGATGATTCCGGAAGATTTCGGATCATACCATAATGTATCGCATCTGGACCAGGAGAGCTATCCTTACACTTTGACATCGCGCTATCTAGCTCTTCACGAGAGAAAAGCAGGTTGTATACCTCGTCGTTCCTAGAAAAGAAAATTAGAGGTATAGATTCGAGGCCTGCTTTACGAGTTAGAAACTCGGGTGAATAATGTTCAGAGCTAGAATTGAACGCAAAATTAGATGCCAAAGTGTTAGCAATTTCGACCGCTGAGGTAACTACGTTACCATTTACCGATAGACCAGCAATGGCTGTAGCTGTATTTAGACCGGATATTTTCCGGACCTTCTCCCAAACTTTGGCCACTGGAGTGGCAACTGTAACGGTGCATACGTATTTGCGCCATGATTCGCGCTTGCTTTCTTTCACAATCCTCTTAGCACGAGCTTTCGCTCGTTGGAAGGCTATCATGTTTGTCTCTGTTGGACAACGACGGAATGTATTGAAGAGGTGTCTCCTTTCACGTAGCGCCAAGTCGCATTCCTCGTTCCACCAGGGAACGGGAACTCGACGGGGCTGAGTGGATGACAGCGGTATGCTGCTTTCAGCCGCGCTCGTGATGGAATCCGTGAAATGATTCACCTCTTCGTCTACGCTCAAGTTCGGAAAATCCTCGTGAGAGAATGATTCTGCGAACTTGGTCCAATCTGCTTTCCGAAGAACCCACTGTGGCCAGCGGGATTCGGTAACAGTATTGAACAGAGGCCTTAAGAAGATTGGAAAGTGATCACTACCGCACAGGTCGTGATGCATGTCCCATTTGAACAACGGAGCGATGGCTCCTGAAACGACGCTAAGATCTATGGCACTGAATGTACCCGTTGCTGCACAGAAGTGCGTGGGTCTGCCGTCGTTCAAAAAGCTCAAACTCAAATCGTTCAACATAGTCTCCAGGTGACGTCCCCGTTGATCGTTCCGCACCGATCCCCAACATACATTGTAGGCGTTAAAATCGCCTAGTAGTATGAAGGGTGGTGGGAGTTGATCGATGATGTTCACGACATCTCGGATGTCAGTTCGAACACCAGGGGGAAGGTAGATAGAACAAATCGTCACCTGGAGGGGAAGTGCAACACGAACTGCTACGACCTGCAACTCAGTGTCAATGTCTACAGGATCGTGGTACAATGTGTCTCTAACGAGAATTGCCACGCCGTCACATGCTCTTGCCCCCGTAAGGAAATCCGTGCGAAACACGGAGTATCCTCGAGGAGAGAATGTGTCGGTTTCCGTGAAATTTGTTTCCTGCAGACAAACACACGAAGGCGCAAAATTGGAGAATAACAGTCGCAGTTCTTCGTAGCGCTGATATACACCGTTACAGTTCCACTGGATTAGTGGACCAGTCATTTTTGTTTAGGGGAGTTACCCCGCAACCTAATGATCTTTGGTTTACCCTTAGGTTGCGGGTCAACAGCCATTTTCTCGGCCACGGTTTCACTTGTTTGTCCAGGTGCCTTGGTGGACACACTGGACTCCTTTTTTGATTGTTTTGTTCTCACTGGTATCCAGTGAGAACCAACGGGTCCCTTATCAGTCTCCTTTTCAGGAGCGACTGATGAAGGCTTTGTAGAAGCGACCATTCTCTGGTCGCTTCTCGTTTTTGGAGAAGACTGTGGGGTCTTCTCCTTAGGTGGTGGGGAGAACTGAGGTTGAGTGCGTTCTCCTATATGGGAGGGGGATTTATTCAAACCCGATCCCCCTGGTTGTGGGGTCTGAACACTGGTCTCTTGGACCGATTCCGCCACCTTTTCCGTGTCGGACTTTTGTGACGCAGCTGTCACTGACGTTTTTACTGTCGGACGAAGCACTGACTCCGTCTGAGTCTGGACACTGGCTGTCTTCTTTGCAGCTACTTGTGCGAAGGATTTCGCAAAAGTGACCGGCGCACTCTCTTTATACTTCTTCTTGGCGTCGAAATACGGTATTCTATCTTTCGTCTTGATGACCTGAATAGCCTTCTCTTCTAAGTACGTTGGGCAGTGGCGTGAAGTCGATGCATGCGCACCTTTACAGTTCACGCAGTGTGCCGCGTTTGGACAGTTTTCAACTTCATGTTGATCCTGCCCGCAGTTGGCACAGATGGACTGTTTGCCACAACGACTAGAGGTGTGACCATAACGCTGGCACTTGTAGCATCGCATCGGGTTGGGATAGTAGGGGCGAACGTTACAAACGTTGTACCCCACCTTAACCGATGCTGGACACCTAGTACCAGCGAAAGATACCACCATAGAAATAGAAGGCTTACCGTTTCGGGGGTTAAGTTTTCTACATTCAATGACACCTTGCGATGCCATTTCCTGCACAAACTCTTCCTCCGTAACATACGCAAGGTCACGGTCTGTAACGACGCCTCGAGAAGTATTCAGTGCCTTATGTGGCTGTACCGAGATACGATACTCGCCAAATCCTTCGCATTTCTGAAGCGTTGAAGATGCCTCATTTTCTGCCTCAATTAATAATGTTCCATCCGACAGTTTTCTTACCGACCTAATACCAGTTGAACACGTTTTTCCCAGCGTTCGGGCAACAAAGAAGGGGGACATCTCTTTAAAAGATTTTCCCTCTTCTTGCACCTTCACGACAAGAAAACGAGGCACTGGCGCACAAAACTCAACTGATCTGCTGTCTACCTTCTTGGGAGAAGGCCTTACACATCCCTCATCGGATGACTGAGCATCACGACGAGGTCTCTTGTTTGATTTTTTACGGAGTTTACTCTCAACCTTGGCGGAATTTAAAGAAAATTGATCCCTCCGGGTAGTCACCATACCCGTATACTAAGTTTCATCACCCTGCCATGCCCACCCACCAGGGAGCCCCACACAGGGGACGTTGGCCGCAAACCGGCTCATTGCGCCAGGCATGTCAGGATGATATAGCATCGGGGGAAGTAGTCACGGGCTGCTCGACCCGCTCGAGAACCAGTAGTAGCTAACTCTGGAACCGAGCGAGCTGCATCCGCTCCCACAGACCCCCGAATACTTGTCTAGTGGCACGGCATTACCCCGGCATCCACGATCCAGTAGTGGAGCCACTCTATTCATGAACCGTGACACCAGCCGATTGACTGAGCTGACCAGACTCAGCCTCCCGTTTTACCGAATCCGAGGCCAAAGAAGGCGTGTTGGGATCGTACTGTCCGCGGGCAGCAGTCTCCCTCAACCGACCAGGACCCTCTTCTCCGGCGTTACGGGTCTCCACGCACGGCAAACACGTGGGTAGGAATTTAAGTGGGAGATCAAAGAGACAACAGATAAGACTATTCCCACAATCGGCTTCTCTGAACTGTCTCCTCCCAAATGAATCTTGGCTGACATGAAAGCGGACAAAACTCTAGCGGACGTAGAGTACACCGTCATACCGCTCAGATCTGAGCAACCACTGAGAGTGGTAATAAGAGGACTTCCAGTCGAAGTTCCTCTCTCCAGCGTCAAGTACGCACTTACTCAGCTCGGCCACGCGCCAACTAAGCTGACGCACCTATATAAAGGTCCCGCTGATGCGCGCCGGACTGTACCACTCATTTCAGTAGAGATTCCGAGATCGCACACAGCGATCTACAACATTAGATCTCTCCTCTATTTCAAAATTAAAGTGGAGAAGAAGAAAAGAACCGACGAGATAAGACAATGTTTTAATTTTCAAGGTCTCTACCACACGGCTGGCGGCTGTCACGCCAAGACACGTTGCGTCTGGTGTAGCGGTGACCACTCGTCCCAGCAGTGTAAAAACCGGAACGAACCACCTTGCTGTCACAACTGCAAGGCTCGTAACCTTCCGGCGTCTCACTCTGCCGGCTCTCGCATCTGTCCTGTGAAGGCCTCAGCCAGACAGCCTGTCTCTGCTAGGCCCTCACAGCGCCATCCAGCGCCACGACCGACATTCGTGCCCGCGCCTCTCCCAGCCGTCTCGGCTTGGGCTAACAGACTGCCGTACACGGCTGCAACTTCTGCACCAGTCGTGACACAGTCGCAACCAGCAGTGGCATTTAACCCACCTGCAGCTCCGCTCCCTGCAGTTCGAGTCCCCGAGCCTGCTAACTCCGTAGTAGACTCGGACGGCTTCCAACTGCAGCGGAAACAAAAACGGAAAATTAAGAAGAAGGTACGCTCTACCTCCTCTTCTAATTTACCTCTACCGGCGACAGTCGCCAAGCAACAGGTGCTGCCTGCATCACAGCAACCTGCAAAAACCTCTCGTCAGAGGCAAAGACAGCCTGCCGCACCGCTATCAGCGGCTGTAGCTCTGCAAAAACCGGCCCCTAGGCCTAATCCGGCTTCCAAGCCGACACCGGCTTCTATGCCGACTCTGGCCTCCGTGCCAACACTTTCTCAAGCGCCCGCAGACACGCTCAAAGCTCTGCACCAGCTTCTATCTCAAGCGGCCGCTCTCCTGAGCCACGCCGCCAGCATGATAGATCATATCTCTATTCAATCCGCCTTCTGGTCACCTGCCATTAATTCCAACAATGGCTAACACCAGAACAAAGACTCGCCCTTCTGCTCTTACCGTCTGCGCCTGGAACGCAAACGGCCTCTACTCTAAGAGAAACGAACTAGAGATTTTTGCTAGCGATCACAACGTAGACGTGATTCTAGTTTGTGAGTCATTCCTAAAACCAGCAGACTCTGCGAACCTCCGCAATTACTGTTGTTACAGGAATGACACGCTCACAGGCCCTCAGGGCGGCACTGCTGTATATGTCAGATGCAGCATTGACCACTCTCAGGCCTCTGACCCTCCGCTCCTCCATTTGGAGGCAACTACCATCCAAGTTAACACTAGCTTCGGACCTCTATTTTTAACTGCTGCTTATAAACAGCCCCACAAAACTCTCATCACTTCCGATCTGAGTGACCTTCTTAACCGTCGTGCTCCGGTCATAATCGGAGGCGACCTAAACTGTAAACACCGCTCGTGGAACAGCCGTGTATACAACTCCAACGGTCGCACTTTGCAAAAGTTTGCCGACAGCAAGGGAGTGAGCGTCCTGGCTCCCAAGGACCCCACTCACTACCCTTTCAATCCAAAACACAAGCCTGATGTTCTTGATGTATTCCTACTCAAAAACATCTTGCATTCTTCAAATGTTTTCACGCTATCTGAGCTAAGCTTCAATCACAACCCGGTGATCTTGGACTTAAATGGTCCTTCAGACCATAACTCAGAAGTCACTCTGACAAAAATTCACTGGCCTACCTTCACCAGACTAGTGGAAGAGCGATCTGACTTCCACACGAAGATCGCTTCGCCTAAACAGCTCGATTCAGCAGTCGATCGTTTCACAGACATGCTGAACGAAGCTGTAAAGGACTCCACGGTCAGGAAGACCATATCAAACCCGGTTAAACCACTGCCTCGGCACATCCGCATGCTCATACTGGAACGGAATCGGGCTCGTCGCTGGCAGCGCAACCGAGATCCGCTGGACAAAACCAGTATGAACCGACTGGATCGGGAGGTGCGCCAGGCAGTGGTGCAACACTGGAACGACCGATGGTCACATACACTAGAGCAACTGTCACCTGACGACCGCTCCCTGTGGAAAATGACCAGGGCTCTAGGGAAGAAACGTGCTCCGATTCCTCCCATAAACACTCCCGCTGGCACGCTGTACGATCGCCAGAGTAAAGCCGACGCATTTGCCGACAGCTTACAGGCCCAGTGCAGCCCCAACGAGGAGCTTATAGAACACGACTTTGTTCTAAAAGTGGGCGAAAAACTCCAGTCGCTGGCCGAGGAAGAGTTTAACCCCGACACTCACGACTTCTCCAGTCCCGGAGAAGTAGCTAAGATTATAAAACATCTTAAAATCAGGAAAGCCCCCGGTCCAGACGGGGTCTCCAACAAGATGATTAAAAACCTGGGCAGGAAAGCGCTACTTTCCCTTACCCTACTTTTTAACTCTGCTTTAAAATTGTGCCATTTTCCAACCGCTTGGAAAAAGGCGAACATAATTCTGATCGCCAAAGCTCAGACCAACCGTTCTCTAATCAAGAGTTACCGGCCGATCTCTCTTCTTTCCTGCCTCGGCAAAATGCTAGAGAAGATCATTCTTTGTCGCCTTCAGGATCACTCCGACTCTAACGGTCTGATTCCTGACGAGCAACATGGTTTCCGTAAAGGACACTGTACCATTCATCAGCTTGTGCGTGTCACAGAGCACATTATCGACGGTTTCAACAGAAATATGTCTACCGGTGCAGTCTTTGTAGACGTCTCTAAGGCCTTTGACCGCGTATGGCACGCCGGCCTCATCTACAAACTGCATTGCGCTCAATTTTCTCCTGCTCTCGTCAGGATAATTGCCTCGTACCTGACCAACAGGTCACTACGAGTCACAATAGACGAAATTCAATCGTCATGGAGACCAGTCGAGGCTGGGGTTCCACAAGGTTCTCTACTGTCGCCGCTGTTGTTCACACTTTACACGAACGACATGCCGACTACAGCAGGAACCATCAAGTGCCAATACGCTGTCGACACTGCGTATTTGGCACGATCTCTCGGCTCTGCGCTTGTCACCGAAAGACTCCAACAATCATGTAAGAGTCTCGAACGGTGGTGTACGCGCTGGCGCGTCGCCGTCAACGGAGCTAAGTCCAAGGCAATGCTCTTCACCAAAAAACCAAGACTACCGACTGGATCGGTTAGCCTTTTTGGTGAGGACATTCCATGGTGTAATCAAGCGCGATACTTAGGACTCATTTTTGACCCTAAGCTATCCTGGAGGGGGCATGTCACCGACTGCATCCTCAGAGCCAACCAAGCCAAAGGCATGCTCAACTGTCTCGTAGGCAAAAAGAGCAGTCTCTACCCTAAAAACAAGACTAGGATTTTTACCACAATAATCCGTCCCATCCTAACGTACGCATCTTGTGTCTGGGCCTACTCCAACACCGCCCATTTACAGCGGTTGCAGGTCTTCCAGAACAAGTGCCTACGCCAGGCCGCATGCGCTGACTGGTTCATTCGTAACGCGGACATCAGATCCGATCTAGGAGTACCCACCATTGCTGACTTCATCCGCGCTAGCGCCGAGAAGTTCTTCGCAACCGCAGAGGTCCACTCTAACCCCACCATAGCCGCCTCTGTCGACTATGACCCAGCCGAAGTATGGAAGTATCGCAGACCGCGCTCCTTCCTACTAGATGGCTAATCCACTCTCTCTCTTTTTATCTTTTCTTCCATTATCTTTTTCGATCTATAACATGAGTTTCTACCTCTTATGAGTTTTTTCTCAAACTGTTATATTTCGACTCTATAGGCCTGATGAGCAGGTCTACCTCTAATTTCGAACTCTATGTTCATCCAAATAGACACGTGTTGAGGGCTTTTAGCCCGGTACACTACCACAGGACAAGACAAGACAAGATCATTCTTCAGTTCTCACAAGCTCACCAAACACGCTATATCTGCCTCTGGCTATACGCCGCAATATCATCGAAAGGCTATATCTGCCTCTGGCTATACACCGAAATATCATCGACAGGCTCCGACGCTCAGCGACACGACGCCCGCCGTCCATCAGCAACGACGTCACGCCACCCACGCTGGCACCGATCCGATATCGAGGCGAGGCGGCTCATCGCCGCTACATCGAACGATGCGCTTTCCGACGCCGCCTGCGTACAATAGACGTCGCCAAACCGTACGCGTCCGTTAGTAAGGGGGTGCAGGAGTACCTCCACCAGCGTGCGGACCCCAGAGCTCGGTTTTTTTTTTTCCACGTGCAAAGCCGGCGCTTACAACTCCGATGCCTGCCGTCCCGACGCTTACTAACGCAACGCCTACCACATCGACGCCCGCCGTCCATCCATACCGACGCCTGCCGTCCAACCACAGCGACGCCCGCCGTCCATCCAAAGCGACGCCGATCATACCCGTGAGTCCCGCACCTTCAATTCCTCGGCTCCTCGTCAGGATTCCGTGGGACCGGGTCACCACCGACCAGTACCCGCCACCAGAGACTACCATCCGGCCACCGTCGATATTCTCGCCGCCCAGGACGCCACCTACGTTCTGCCGGAAAGACTACCGGTTGACGTCGTCGACCCCATTCGACCTCACGTTCACGTCGGCCCCTGTACGTGCCGCACCAGCAACGACGTCCAGCGTCGCAACGCCTACGAAGCGAAGTATCGCGCAGCTTTTTGTAGAGTTGTTCGGCGCCGAGACGCCCAAACCGAAGAAGAGTTAGTTAGTTAGTTGAAATTTTTGGCGCACAGCAACAAAGGCTATTTGCGCCTAACGCAGCCCATCTAAATGACTAGACTATATATTAAAAAAAAAAAATTTAGACAATAAATAAATAAATAAATAAATAAAATCATTAAAAATACGCATACTCAATAAAAGAAGTCTTGCACTGACAAACACAAATAAATAATATAAAAAGTCTGTTCGAAAATTTGAACAGACTCAGGGTGATGGTAAGAGGCTGTAAAGGGGCCAATTACCATCGAATATCACAGTCAATAAATAGAAACACATTAAAATAAGGTGCAAGACTTCACACATAAAACAGTAAGTTCGATTCTCTCAGGAAGAGTATCAGCCTGTCCATGAGTACTCTGTCGTCACCTAAGGCAACTGACAGGTCATAGCACAGGCCTAACCTCTCCCTGACATCCTCGAACTGTACACATTCGGTTAAAATGTGTAACACAGACAAATCTGTGTTACACGTCTCACAGACAGGGGACTCTTCACCTCGAAGGAGGTGTCCATGGGTCCACCAACAGTGACCTATACGAAGGCGTGTGATGGCGGTTTCCTCCCTGCGGTTAATCCTGCAGGAAGAACCCCATGGTTTAACGTCTCCCTTAATCTGTCGTAACTTAACGTTCTGTGTGCGGCTCCACTCATGTTGCCACATGTCTAAAACCAGATGTGTCAGATGACTCTTTGCGTCATCTGGAAAAACGAAACTCACATCAATCATAGGTCTGTGAGAGGCGGCTTTTGCAGCTGCATCTGCCGCTTCGTTGCCTTTAATACCAACATGTCCCGGTATCCAAAACAGCTCTACCCTCACATTCTGAGCATTCAGGTTGTGGAGTAGCAACCGGATCTTTAGTACAAGAGGATGCACTGGATCTGGATCTTGGATACTGTTCAGAGCACTCAGCGAGTCCGTCAAGATAACACTTGACCGACTTTGCTCTGACGAAACAAAACACAGGGCCTTGAAAATAGCGTACAGCTCAGCAGTGTACACACTCGTTATGGAGTGCAGACGGTACTGAAACTGTTGGCGTGGATTCAAAACAACGAACGCACACCCAACCCTGGTTCCGGATTTTGATCCGTCAGTAAAAATGACAGTATCCTCGAACCTAGGGACCAGTGTTCTTTGTAACTCATGTTGGTATTCGATAGGCAACGTAGTATCTTTATCAAACCTAGTTAATGTGAGGTTCACAAGTGGACGCGGTAGCGTCCATGGTGGAACAGCACACAAAACGAAACTTGCCATTTCAGGCATATTAAAATCAATATCGCCCAAAATGTCGAAAGTCCTCAGACCAAAAGGCCTATTGGCTCTTGGTTTTCTGTCATATATTTCTGTATGCCTATTTTGTAGAATAGGGTCATACGCGGGATGATCTGGCTTGGCACTGAGTGCAGCCATATACCGCAAGGATAGAATTTTACGACGATTGTACAGTGACGGTTCGCCTGCTTCACACAGCAGGCTTAGTATTGGACTGGTGCGAAATGCACCTGTGGCCAATCTAACCCCAGTGTGATGTACAGTGTCAAGAATTCTTATCTCTTGGTGTTTAGCTGACCCATAAGCTAGACATCCATAGTCCAGCTTAGAGCGCACTAAAGAACGATATAAACGCAACATGACAGTGCGGTCTGCACCCCATGTCTTGTGACTGAGGACCCGCAACAAATTGAGCGACTTTTGGCATTTTTTCTTGACGGACAAAAAATGTGCCCGCCAAGATAGACGGCTATCGAACACGAGACCCAGAAATCTGGCCGTATCGGCAAATGGTAACTGTGCTCCATTTAGTGTGAGTGTAGGATTGGGATGTACACCCCTTTTCCTACTAAAATGGACACATACAGTTTTGCTGGTCGAGAATTTAAAGCCATTTTCGGTTGCCCATGTATCGAGACGATTGATAGTCAGCTGAAGCTGACGTTCGATTGTACTAGTCTTTTGTCCGGCGACAAAGATACCAATGTCGTCGACAAATATCGAACTCTGTACAGGTAATCGAATACATGAAGCTGCACCGTTAATGGCAATTAAAAATAGCGTAACGCTCAGTATGGAGCCCTGTGGGACCCCATTGTCCAGTGCGAACATTTGTGACAAGGTATTTCCGATCCGCACCCTGAAGCGCCGGTTCGACATGAAGTCTTTTATAAAGAACATCAAGCGTCCCCGGAGACCCCAGGAATGCAGAGTACGGAGAATACCATAAATCCATGCAGTGTCATAGGCTTTCTCAATATCGAAAAACACAGCTACCAGGTGTTTGTTTTCAACGAAAGCATTCCTGATAGCTGTCTCTAGTCTGACCAGATGATCTGCTGTTGAGCGGTGACGGCGAAAGCCGCACTGTGTGTTGGCCAGCAAGTCGTTTGATTCTAAAAACCAAATCAGACGCTTGCTGATCATTCGCTCCATGAGCTTGCAGAGACAACTGGTCAGTGATATTGGTCTATAGCTAGAGGGCAACTGTTTATCTTTCCCGACTTTGGGGATAGGAATTATATGAGATTCCTTCCACTTGGTCGGGCACTTGCCCTCAGTCCATATCCTGTTATAGACATTCAAAAGCCTAGACTTAGATGATTCCGGAAGATTTCGGATCATACGATAATGTATCGCATCTGGACCAGGAGAGCTATCCTTACACTTTGACATCGCGCTATCTAGCTCTTCACGAGAGAAAAGCAGGTTGTATACCTCGTCATTCCTAGAAAAGAAGTTTAGAGGTATAGATTCGAGGCCTGCTTTACGAGTTAGAAACTCGGGTGAATAATGTTCAGAGCTAGAATTGAACGCAAAATTAGATGCCAAAGTGTTAGCAATTTCGACCGCTGAGGTAACTACGTTACCATTTACCGATAGACCAGCAATGGCTGTAGCTGTATTTAGACCGGATATTTTCCGGACCTTCTCCCAAAGTTTGGCCACTGGAGTGGCAACTGTAACGGTGCATACGTATTTGCGCCATGATTCGCGCTTACTTTCTTTCACAATCCTCTTAGCACGGGCTTTCGCTCGTTGGAAGGCTATCATGTTTGTCTCTGTTGGACAACGACGGAATGTATTGAAGAGGTGTCTCCTTTCACGTAACGCCAAGTCGCATTCCTCGTTCCACCAGGGAACGGGAACTCGACGGGGCTGAGTGGATGACAGCGGTATGCTGCTTTCAGCCGCGCTCGTGATGGAATCCGTGAAATGATTCACCTCTTCGTCTACGCTCAAGTTCGGAATATCCTCGTGAGAGAATGATTCTGCGAACTTGGTCCAATCTGCTTTCCGAAGAACCCACTGTGGCCAGCGGGATTCGGTAACAGTATTGAACAGAGGCCTTAAGAAGATTGGAAAGTGATCACTACCGCACAGGTCGTGATGCACGTCCCATTTGAACAACGGAGCGATGGCTCCTGAAACGACGCTAAGATCTATGGCACTGAATGTACCCGTTGCTGCACAGAAGTGCGTGGGTCTGCCGTCGTTCAAAAAGCTCAAACTCAAATCGTTCAACATAGTCTCCAGGTGACGTCCCCGTCGATCGTTCCGCACCGATCCCCAACATACATTGTAGGCGTTAAAATCGCCTAGTAGTATGAAAGGTGGTGGGAGTTGATCGATAATGTTCACGACATCTCGGATGTCAGTTCGAACACCAGGGGGAAGGTAGATAGAACAAATCGTCACCTGGAGGGGAAGTGCAACACGAACTGCTACGACCTGCAACTCAGTGTCAATGTCTACAGGATCGTGGTACAATGTGTCTCTAACGAGAATTGCCACGCCGTCACATGCTCTTGCCCCCGTAAGGAAATCCGTGCGAAACACGGAGTATCCTCGAGGAGAGAATGTGTCGGTTTCCGTGAAATTTGTTTCCTGCAGACAAACACACGAAGGCGCTAAATTGGAGAGTAACAGTCGCAGTTCTTCGTAGCGCTGATATACACCGTTACAGTTCCACTGGATTAGTGGACCAGTCATTTTTGTTTAGGGGAGTTACCCCGCAACCTAATGATCTTTGGTTTACCCTTAGGTTGCGGGTCAACAGCCATTTTCTCGGCCACGGTTTCACTTGTTTGTCCAGGTGCCTTGGTGGACACACTGGACTCCTTTTTTGATTGTTTTGTTCTCACTGGTATCCAGTAAGAACCAACGGGTCCCTTATCAGTCTCCTTTTCAGGAGCGACTGATGAAGGCTTTGTAGAAGCGACCATTCTCTGGTCGCTTCTCGTTTTTGGAGAAGACTGTGGGGTCTTCTCCTTAGGTGGTGGGGAGAACTGAGGTTGAGTGCGTTCTCCTATATGGGAGGGGGATTTATTCAGACCCGATCCCCCTGGTTGTGGGGTCTGAACACTGGTCTCTTGGACCGATTCCGCCACCTTTTCCGTGTCGGACTTTTGTGACGCAGCTGTCACTGACGTTTTTACTGTCGGACGAAGCACTGACTCCGTCTGAGTCTGGACACTGGCTGTCTTCTTTGCAGCTACTTGTGCGAAGGATTTCGCAAAAGTGACCGGCGCAGTCTCTTTATACTTCTTCTTGGCGTCGAAATACGGTATTTTATCTTTCGTCTTGATGACCTGAATAGCCTTCTCTTCTAAGTACGTTGGGCAGTGGCGTGAAGTCGATGCATGCGCACCTTTACAGTTCACGCAGTGTGCCGCGTTTGGACAGTTTTCAACTTCATGTTGATCCTGCCCGCAGTTGGCACAGATGGACTGTTTGCCACAACGACTAGAGGTGTGACCATAACGCTGGCACTTGTAGCATCGCATCGGGTTGGGATAGTAGGGGCGAACGTTACAAACGTTGTACCCCACCTTAACCGATGCTGGACACCTAGTACCAGCAAAAGATACCACCATAGATATAGAAGGCTTACCGTTTCGGGGGTTGAGTTTCCTACATTCAATGACACCTTGCGATGCCATTTCCTGCACAAACTCTTCCTCCGTAACATACGCAAGGTCACGGTCTGTAACGACGCCTCGAGAAGTATTCAGTGCCTTATGTGGCTGTACCGAGATACGATACTCGCCAAATCCTTCGCATTTCTGAAGCGTTGAGGATGCCTCAGTTTCTGCTTCAATCAATAATGTGCCATCCGACAGTTTTCTTACCGACCTGATACCAGTTGGACACGTTTTTCCCAGCGTTCGGGCAACAAAGAAGGGGGACATCTCTTTAAAAGATTTACCCTCTTCTTACACCTTCACGACAAGAAAACGAGGCACTGGCGCACAAAACTCAACTGATCTGCTGTCTAGCTTCTTGGGAGAAGGCCTTACACATCCCTCATCGGATGACTGAGCATCACGACGAGGTCTCTTGTTTGATTTTTTACGGAGTTTACTCTCAACCTTGGCGGAATTTAAAGAAAATTGATCCCTCCGGGTAGTCGCCATACCCGTATACTAAGTTTCATCACCCTGCCATGCCCACCCACCAGGGAGCCCCACACAGGGGACGTTGGCCGCAAACCGGCTCATTGCGCCAGGCATGTCAGGATGATATAGCATCGGGGGAAGTAGTCACGGGCTGCTCGACCCGCTCGAGAACCAGTAGTAGCCAACTCTGGAACCGGGCGAGCTGCATCCGCTCCCACAGACCCCCGAATACTTGTCTAGTGGCACGGCATTACCCCGGCATCCACGATCCAGTAGTGGAGCCACTCTATTCATGAACCGTGACACCAGCCGATTGACTGAGCTGACCAGACTCAGCCTCCCGTTTTACCGAATCCGAGGCCAAAGAAGGCGTGTTGGGATCGTACTGTCCGCGGGCAGCAGTCTCCCTCAACCGACCAGGACCCTCTTCTCCGGCGTTACGGGTCTCCACGCACGGCAAACACGTGGGTAGGAATTTAAGTGGGAGATCAAAGAGACAACAGATAAGCCTATTCCCACAATCGGCTTCTCTGAACTGTCTCCTCCCAAATGATATGTGATTCAGGGTACGTGGGATCATCAGGCCCAAAAGCTCTTTATGGTCAGGTGATGCGACCATTATGAACTTCCCTTGCGTGATTGAGGGTACGCGGGATCATCAGGCCCGAAAGCTCGACAAATGGCCAGGTGTTATGGCCATTATGAACTTCCCCTGCGGGGCAAACCGAAGAAGACGAGGAAGTACGCGGCGAAACCTATCGCCTCCAACTTCCCCCTTTCTCCTATCCATCCTCATCTTCAATCATTACCCCAGACGCCTCGCAAACGTCTGAAGTTCTGATTCATTACTTGTCATTATTCACCTCATTTTGTATTGTTATCTCATTTTTCATATCTCATTATCTGGTTCTGTATTAATTGTTGTTTGTATATTCATGTTCTTCATCATTTTCTACCTGCGCGCCGGTAATCCGTTTACCTGGCTGTTTGTACTGCACTTTTCTATCTTTTAAATTCTTTTAATAAATATCTTACAACAATATTATGTATTTCATCTTAACAAATACCTTCGTCACCCTTACTTTTCAGAGCGCTTGATAATTGGCCGGTGCTTCACACCGAGCGGCATATTGACGGAACCCTGCGACTGAGCTAGCTAGGGTAAAGTGCGCACGAGTGAGGACATCACCGAGACGGTTTTGCACCACCACTGTCTCGTCCTCCTGCGGGTGTACCTGCGGATCATCTCCGAGGGTTCTCCCCCGTGACAATAGGTTTGATAAGTTTTCAGACTTATAATTCGATACCCAACGTTCATGAAAGTAACAATAAATTTCATTATGATAATGGTGAAATTACAACCATACCTGAAGGTTCTTGTGAAATTGCTGATATCAATAATTATCTACGATTAGCGTTAGGTGATCCGAATGTAGAAGATATATTTCATTCAGATACACAGTTTGATAATAAAACAAAACACACATTTAACTTACGCGGTAACACAAACACATCGAAATTTGAATTGTTAAGTTCTAGCGAAATAGATTTTACACATAGCGATAGTATTGGTAGTATGCTAGGTTTTTCAAAGAGAATTTTATCCCCCAATAAAGTTCATACGGCTGATGATATTGTAAATATAATTACGGTTGATACTATACAGATCGACTGTAATATCGTGACAGATTCATATATAGATAATAAATTGTCACATACATTACACGAGTTTTATCTGGGAGTTCCGCGGGTATAAATTAGTGGAAGTACCTCAAAATATCATTTACTTGCCGATCGCTGTCAGAGAAATACGTAATATAACGCTAACTATTCGCGATCAATCAAATAGACTAGTGAACTTTAGAGGTGAAAACATTTCAGTTAAATTACATTTTAAAAAAATATAAAAAATGGGTAAACTTTTCCCTCATTATACATCCCACACGAATGTTGAGATGTTTCAAAAGGCGCTTGATCGACAATCGCCATCGCGGCCTATAAAAAGGGTAATCAAACAACAAACTTGTGTTAATAGTCAATTGTCATCACCCCGATTAACACCTGCGAACAGAGCTTTTCTTGAATCGTTAAATTACAAAGTACTAGAAAAATAATGGCTTCCGTATTAGACGTAAAACGTGAGATCTTATTCGACAACAGTATTAAACGCGTTGAATGGCATAATTATGAGCCCTTTTCGTCGACAAGGTATGAATCCAGTGATGTAATTAGGCTTTGCATAAATCAGCAAGACCCTTATACGACTCCTTATGACAGTTATATTGTTATGGAAGGAAAGTTTAGTAATCCTGATAATTCTGTAATAACCGAGGTAGTAAAATTAGCTAATAATGGTTTCGCATTCCTATTTGATGAGATAAGATACGAACTATTCGGTACAGAAATTGACAAAAATAGAAACGTGGGGGTCACAAGCACCATAAAAGGATATATTTCAATCGGATCTGACGAGAAATCTGTTTACGATACCGCTGGATGGAATAATTGAAAAATTATAAATTCAACCACGGGGGAATTTATAGTATCAATTCCTCCAAAATTATTGTTAGGTTTCGCTGAAGATTACAATAAGGTGATTATAAATGCTAAGCAGGAAATCATTCTTGTTCGAACTAGAAACGATAACAATGTGTACATTAATGCAACTGAATTAAAAGTAAATATATTTAAAGTTCAATGGCGTATCAAACATGTATATCCTAGCGATAAAGAGAAATTGAATTTACTGAATATTCTTAATAATAATCAACTATTATAACGAACACCGTACGCTGCCGTTTAATATGTGATGCGTAATAAAACGCCAAAGACAAGTTGAATCGTGTTTGCTATTTTATAGCCCAACTTATTGTGTATTTTATAGTCATTTGAAGCCAAATTGTCAGTATTATCTAATACGTCTTATCGTGTACATCGTTGAGTTGTAATAAACAAAGAAATAGCATATATAAATATTTACAGTTACAATAGGTAAGATAAAAAGGTAAATATTATAAAAAATAAGTAAAAATTATATTTAAACTAAAAATTTTATTTATTTATTTGTTAAATTTATTTTTACGTAGAAAATGATTCGAAGAATATTAACCGACAAAGAACTCGCTGACATAGTAGAAGAATATATGGAAGAGGAAGAAAACGAAAATGTCCTAAGTAGTGGGGAAAGTGATGTTGAATCGGAAGTATCAGGTGACGAAATTATAGATATTTGCTCTGAAGATGAAGCAAATATCACAATCAATGATCATGATGACATAGAAGATAATTCGACAAATGATTTCAACTGGGAATATTTACCGACGTGGACGCCCCAATTATACAACTTTGTTGAAGAAAATTATAGTGGAATTCAGAATGAAGATATTGGTGAGGAATCTACTGCTCTTTCCATTTTTCAACTACTTATGTACGAAGAACTTATTAGTAAAATAATATCTGAATCTAATAAATATTATGAACAAACTAAAAAAGATCCCGTTTTGAACAAAAACTTTAGAAACATAGAAACAGATGAGTCCATGTCTTTTCTTGGAATTGTATTACTCATGAGTAGAGTAAAAAAATTGCAAATTCGAGAATATTGGTCAACCAATCCTTTATTAGAAACTCCTATGTTTTCCAAAGTCATGAAAAGAGATAGGTTCAGTTTTATTATGCAAATGTTACATTTTTGTGACAACGAAGAAGAGACAAACGATGTATTACGTAAAATTAGTTCTGTAGCTATAGCATTGAAGAAAACTTTTCAGAATATTTTACCCCATATGAAAACTTGCGTATTGATGAAAGTTTATTATTGTTTAAAGGCAGATTACACTTTAAACAATAAATTCCTTCCAAGAGGAGTAGATTTGGGATAAAAATGTTTCTGATCTGTGATTGTAAAACGGGTTACGTATTAGATTTTATAATATATAGTGGTTCCACCACTCAGATAACAGATAAGAATCCAGAAGTTGGTAAGTCGGGGAAAATTGTCCTAACATTAATGGAAAAATATAAACACAAAGGTCATTGTTTATATGTGGACAATTGGTACACCAGCCCATTATTGTTTAAGCATTTACATAATGAGAAAGTACATGCGTGTGGGACGGTAAAAAAAAATCGTAAGCATATGCCTGATATGTCACAAAAATTGAAGAAAGGAGATGTAATTTTCAAAGCATCTGGTCCAATTCTTGCAATAAAATGGTGCGACAAAAGGGAGGTTCATTTATTGACAACAAAGCAAGAAATGGCTATGACCAGAACTGAAAAAATAGACAGAGCAACGAACGAAAATATCATTAAACCAACAGCATTGATAGAATATAATCAATATATGGGTGCAGTAGATCGATCGGATATGATGCTGAGTAGTGTGAAAAGTAAAACCATAAAATGGTATATAAAAGTATTTTTCCATCTAGTGGACCTATGCATTTTAAATTCTTATACATTACATAATATTTTGAACAAAAATAAAGTGAGCTTAGCCGATTTCCAGTTGGCATTAGTTACAGAAATTTTCGAAAAATATAATCCGATCAATAAATCTGTAATCGTGGGTAGACCCCATATTGATAACCCAATAAGATTGACCGGACGACATTTCATAACTAAAATTCCAACCGAAGAAGGTAGCAAACAAAAAGTTAGAAGATGCATCGTTTGTACCAAAAATAATAAAAGAAAGGAAATTTCATATCACTGTAAGGATTGTGACGCTCCTCTTTGCATTATCCCTTGCTTTGAGGATTATCATTCAAAAAGAGATTATAAAATTAATTAAAACATTTTTGTTTTATATAATTATTTTGTTAATATCTTGTTTTCTTCATATTTTTACGTGCTTCATATTTTCTTAATTTTTATATAAGTATTTCTATTTTTGAGCCAGTTTGTAAAAAAATTACTATACTAAATAATAAAAAAAATTCAAAAATAAATTAATACATATTTATTTTTCTAACACCCTAATCAAAAAGAGAATTAAAATATTATACTTAGTAAAAACCAAGAACTTATAATTCCATCTGCTAATTTTAGAGTACACGTAAAAGCACGTCGTTCGGTCTCAGAACTACGTGTTTTTTCCCGGTAATTTGACGCTAACGACGAAGACCGTACGAACACGGAACCCCTTAAAATCGCCCGGCATACGGGCATCTGCAGTAAAAAAATGGCCCGGGCTGAAAGGGTTAATAATAATCAACTATTACCTATTCCATTTAGAGGTTGGGATCTATGTGAGTACCCCGTATTACCGATTTCTTCTAAACAAGTTTGGCCCATTAAATCAGCAAATTCGCTCGAGATACCTAGATATATTATTTTAGCGTTTCAAACTGATATCAAGGGAAAAACTGAAAAAGATTCGAGCAAATTTAATCATTGTAAACTTACCGACGTAAAACTTCATTTAAATTCTGAACATTTCCCCTATGATAAATTAAATATAAATTTCGATAAAAACCAGTATACTGCACTATACGAAATGTACACAGATTTTCAAAAATCTTTTTATGGAAAAAACAATAGTTGTCCTCTACTAAATTGGGAGGCGTTTAAAGATACGCCTTTGGTGGTTATTAATTGCTCGAAACAAAGTGAGAAAGTTAAAACCGGTTTTGATATTCGTTTAGAATTTGAAACATCGGAAAATTTCCCCAATCTAACCACTGCCTATTGCTTAATCTTACACGATAAAATTATTAAATATTCCCCATTAACAAATGTTGTTAACACATAAAAATAAGGTTATATAAGGGAGTTTTGAAAAAAAATGGTTTTGAAGAATATTCATATGCATAATGCATATTAAATATATGCATTTTTAAACAACTTATAAATATCTTGTCTGTTCTTTTTAAAAACATATTATAATTTATAAGAAATATTCTTGCAAAAATTTAAATCTTAAAAATAAAATGTATACATATGATTGAAAAAATGTGTTTTGTATTTTTTATCACTCCAACACCAACATAAGCATTTTTTACTATCGTACGAGTATGTTTATAAGATTCTTCCTACACTATTAAGATAATCCCCCTTAACGCATTGTAAGCATTAATACTGCATGCGTTTTGTAAACATCTTCCTGCAGGGGGATAACCGTAAACTTCAGTTATATATACCGAGTGTTAGATGATATTTAGTTCAATTATTATCAACTACTTTTCAGTGGAAAAATATTATTAATTTTTTTTTTTTTTTTAAATGAACCAACAAGAACTTAATAATGCGGAAATTATTGAAATTAGTGATAGTGAAAGTGTTAGTGACAATGATAGTTGGAGTGAAAATGATAATGTTGAAGAAAATGACTTCGATGATGGCGAAATTTATGATGAGGGGTACGAGTCGGACCATCAGCACTGGTATAATAGCAGCATAATTCGGTTAGGTAATTCTAATGAAAACAGTGTATGTTTTCTTTATACCTACAGAGAGGTAAATTTTGTTGGAACTTACCGCCGATTTTGCGCACTGTGCTTCCAGTCAGTTTTGGAAGAGGGATAGGTTTTCGCTACGACATACAGCAGGCATACGACAATGAACCCTGCGACATGTAAGAAAAAAGTTAGTTAGTTAGTTAAAAATTGTTGGCGCACAGCAACAAAGGCTATTTGCGCCTAACGCAGCCCATTTAAATGACTAGACTATATATTAAAAACAATATATTAGACAATAAATAAATAGATAAAATCATTAAAAATTCGCATACTCATAAAATAAATAAAAGAAATCTTGCACTGACAAACACAAGAAAAAAAGCAATTATGAAGTTATAAATAATTATATATAAAAATATATTATTTCTAGCGGATGAAGCAAGCCTAGCTAGCTTACGTTGCGATGTTTGCAGGGATTCCTTGGTGTTGGCAATCCCCACAGCCGTATGCCCCCGTTGCGTGATTACCGAGTGAGTATTAAATTATTGTTTTAACCTTTTTTGAGGGTTTTAAATTATTTTTTATATTCTATTTTTACAGAGATGATCAATACGTCACTCGGCATGAGTAGCTTGCTAGTCTCCCCCTTAACAAATGTTGTAAACACATAAAAATAAGGTTATATAAGGGAGTTTTGAAGAAAAAATTGTTTTGAAGAATATTCATATGCATAATGCATATTAAATATATGCATTTTTAAACAACTTATAAATATCTTGTCTGTTCTTTTTAAAAACATATTATAATTTATAAGAAATATTCTTGTAAAAATTTAAATCTTAAAAATAAAATGTATACATATGATTGAAAAAATGTGTTTTTTATTTTTTATCACTCCAACACCAACATAAGTATTGTTTACTATCGTACGAGTATGTTTATAAGATTCTTCCTACACTATTAAGATAATCTCCCTTAAAGCATTGTAAGCATTGATACTGCATTCGTTTTGTAAAAATCTTCCTGCAGGGGGGACAACCGTAAACTTCAGTTATATATACCGAGTGTTAGATGATATTTAGTTTAATTATTAACTACTTTTCAGTGAAAAAATATTATTAAATTTTTTTAAAAAAAAATGAACAACCAACAAGAACTTAATAATGCGGAAATTATTGAAATTAGTGATAGCGATAGTGTTAGTAATAGTTGGAGTGAAAATGACAGTGTTGAAGACAATATAATCCCTGACTTCGATGATGGCGAAATTTATGATGAGGGGTACGAGTCGGACCATCAGCACTGGTATAATAGCAGTATCATTCGGTTAGGTAATTCCAATGAAAACAGTGTATGTATTCTTTATACCTACAGAGAGGTAAATTTTTTTGAAACTTACCGCCGATTTTGCGCGCTGTGCTTCCAGTCACTTTTAGAAGATGGATACGTTTTCGCAATGACATACAGCAGGCATACGACAATGAACCCTGCGACATGTGAGAAAAAAAAGCAATATATGAAGTTCTAAATAATTACATATAAAAATATATTATTTCTAGCGAATGAAGCAAGCCTAACTCGAGCTAGCTTACGTTGCCATATTTGCAGGGATTCCTTGGTGTTGGCAATCCCCACAGCCGTATGCCCCCGTTGCGTGATTGCCGAGTGAGTATTAAATTATTGTTTTAACCTTTTTTGAGGGTTTTAAATTATTTTTTATATTCTATTTTTGCAGAGATGATCAATACGTCCCTCCGCACGAGTAGCTTGCTGGCCTCCTTCTTCAATTGCTGAAAATTCATGGTCCTCAGTTTGCCCTCCCCCCATCATCGCCGCCCCCTCCACTACTTATATTTAAATATAATATAATTTTGTATATTCATAATATTCTTTTTATTTTTTTATTTTTTAAAAAAATATGCAGTATGTATGTACTACCAACCATAAACGTGGAGATTAATGGTACAGAGTACCACACCCTATTGGACACGGCTGCGGCATATAATTGCTTACATGCCGATCTAGCTGAAACAAAAAATGAAGAGCAAAGGATGATACCACTGGCTGCAGTTGGCCATGATATGCGAGTCTGCGGGGAGGAAACCACGCAGATCGTAATAAACGAACAAGCCAGTCAGGCGAAATTTTTGCTCTGCGAAAATCTGAGAGTAGACTGTATATTGGGCTATCCGTGGTTAACGGAAAAGCAAGCTACGTTAGACACAGGCCGAAGGTGCATGAATTTTGGCACTGGACAGCGCCATACCGTTTTTTGGCTGACATCCGACGCCTCGTCAACTACCAGCAACACGAGTCCGGCAATAGACATTGAGAAACTCGACCACGGTTTTAAAGATGACCTAGCGGAAGGCTTTAGAAGACTTTTCCAACGCTTTCCAGCGGTGACAGATAGTCACCGACACCACGCAGGAACTAAAACTGTGCAGCATAAAATTGTCCTCAAGCACGATAACCCTATCCGTACAGCACCGTACCGGGTGAGTGATGCCAGGAGGCAGTTAATTCATCAACAAGTCGAAGAAATGCTAGAAGCCGGTATCATAGCACCTTCCACGTCACCATATTCAAGTCCGATAGTGATCGTCGGGAAGAAAGATGGAACGACAGATTTTGTATTGATTACAGAAAAATCAATGGGGCGACCGTCAGCGAATCATCATCTATGCCCATAATACAAGATACGCTGCGCGACCTCGGGAAGGCGCGTGTTTTCTCAAGTCTGGACCTTAAATCGGGATATTGGCAGATCCCGGTTCATCCAGACTCCAAGGCGGCCACAGCGTTTTCCACACCCGATGGAGGCCATTACGAGTTTAATGTGATGCCATTCGGACTACGCAATGCGCCTTCCACGTTCCAGAGGCTAATGACTCAGGAAGTCTTAGCCGGAAGTCTTCATGCCTTCACCAAGGTATATTTGGATGATATTATCATATTCTCCGCAAACCATAGAGAACATCTTCGACATCTCGCGTCAGTCTTCGAGAGGCTCCAGGAACATGGACTGAGACTTGCACCGGAAAAGTGCGAGTTTGGGAAGAGTCACATCACCTATCTGGGCCATACAATCTCGGAAGATTCGACCGAGCCGCTCGAGAAACATCTGACTCAGGTTGCAGGGGCGAAGACCCCAAAGACTCGGAAGTCGCTAAGACAGTTCCTCGGTCTCTGCAACTGGGTCAGAGACTACGTAGGCAACTTTGCCACGATGAGCGCACCGCTCACCGATTTATTATCAACGAAGAAGCCATTTAAATGGACATGTGAAGAGGAGAACGCGTTATTTGCAGTAAAAACCGCGTTCAAGAAGCCGCTGCAACTACATCGTCCTTCGGCCAAACTTCCGTACACCTTACAGACTGATGCCAGCGGACATGGTCTCGGAGCCGTGTTGTTCCAACAAGATGAAGACCGACGCCGTATTATAAGCTACGCAAGTGTACGCCTCAACTCCACGGAGAGGAGGTACTACGTGAACGAGAAGGAATGTCTAGCATTAGTGTGCCAGTCAAGCGATACCGGCCTCTCCTGGAGGGTAGGCGTTTTACGGTAATCACAGACTCCACCGCCCTAACTTGGCTTCATAGATTTAAGGAGACCAAAGCGAAGCTCCTGCGTTGGGTTTAATTACAAGAGTTCGATTTCGACATTAAACACTGTGCAGGAAAGGACAATGAGCTTGCAGATGCCTTATCCCGACAGCCTGACAGTGATGAAACTATCCCTGAGGAGGACACTAATAGAATGGTGCCACCAGAACGTGAACAAATAAATGTATTACTCGGAGAGGCACCTCTTCCGGAGCAAGTCCAGGCGAGTCAAGCTCCGGATGAGCAGACTCAAGCATGCCTATGGAAACTTCGAGAACCGCTGAATCCCGATAACGCTATCTTCCACGAGGCTATAGTCGAGAGGGATGGCTATGTATGGTTCATAGCACCTCCCGGTTCCAACCAGCAGTTGTTCGTACCTGAAAACATACGTGCAAAGGTAATGGCCGCTCACCACGATGACGTAGGACATCCTGGACGGGATGAAACACACCGCGCCGTCGCCCAGAGGTATGTGGACCTCATGGGGCCTTATCCAAAATCGGCCTCAGGTAGGACCCACATATTAGTGGTAACCGATACGTTTAGTAAATGGGTGAAAGCGTTCCCTACAAGAGAACCACGCTCACACATATTAGTAAAATTGATCGAAGAGAACGTGTTCGATAGGTTTGGTTATCCGAAGATTATCCCGTCAGATAACGGGCCTCAATTCACCAGCTTTAGGTGGAAACGTGCCTGCCGCAGATGGGGTGCCACAGCCCATTACACTGGCATATATCACCCGCGGGCAAATCCTGTAGAACGGCGGAAACAGGAGATTAAGAAAGGTCTCCGTATGCGCATGCAAGGGCAGCCGCATACAAAATGTGCCTTGCATTTGCCAGCAGTTCTGAGAGATCTGCGAACCAGAAGGAATGCAGCGACCGGCTGCCTACCCAGTTTAGCGCTCCTAGGATACGAGTTGCCATTGCTAGGCGATCGAGTCCTACAGCGCCAAGATCAACTACATCACCTACAAGAAGATCGAGAAGAAAGGCTCGAAGACATCAGAGCGCATACCTTGCGCTACCCAACCCGTTACGCCGGAGGCGAAACACCCGAACCCCATGATGTCGAAGAGCCAGTCATGATCCGGGCTCATCCTCAATCCGATGCTAAGCGGAATTTAAATGCCGGCTTCCACCCGAAGTTGCTCGTCCCATACAATATTCGACAACTACATTCAGGGCGGTTCTACACCGTCGACAGGAATGGAACTCCCGTCCGTGTTCCAGCCTACGACGTGAAGCCTGCTCCACGCCCACGTTCACCAGAGGACCAGCCCCGATCACCCCTTTCCACTATAGAAGAGGAACCCCCGCCTGTTGACGAGCCAGACGCCCCGTCACCAACACCAGGGCCCTCTACAAGTGCTTGACAACACGCCCCCACTCACCCCCATGGACACTAGAGTGCCGACCCCTCCCCCATGTGAGTGAAAAACATTTTAAATTATCCCCAAAGACATTTACTTATTAAAAATCATAGTGAGAAAGACACTTTTAAATTAAAAACATTCCCCAAAAGACTTTTTTTTTTATAAAGACACAAGTGAAGTGAACTCTGACACTATTCACGAACATTAGTGTATATTGTTGTGCATTGTTGCATTTATTTTGTTTTATATTGTATTTAGTTTTAAGCAATGCTCGTTTACGGGTCACGACGAAGGAAAAATATCTCGACGTGGAGGAACTTGTTACCGCAGATATCTCGCGATCAGTTCGTCTCACCGCGATATATCTTACGTCATTGGATTCAGCGAGTCATTTTCCATCGATCGCGACCCGTAGAACAGCTCAAAACTCGAATTTAGAGTTATTTTTAATAATAAGGTCCAAAATCCTATAACTGGGCGTGGCTTACGCCACTATTGGTTAAGCTCCTTCCCCCTCCACTCAACGAAGGGTTTATAAGCAGCTAGCGTGCTACGCTAGTCACGGCAGTAATAGAAAAAGCAGTCTAAGCATTTCTAATAAGACCAGGATCTACACTTCTGTGATCCGACCTATACTGACGTACGCATCTTGTGTTTGGGCTTACTCCAGTACCGCTAACATCAAGCGGTTACAGGTGTTCCAATACAAGTACTTACGTCGGGCCTCTGGCGCTGCCTGGTTTGTGCGCAACGTCGACATCAGGAACGATTTGGGCGTGCCGAGTGTGGAAGACTTTATTCGCGCTAGCGCGGAGAAGTTCTTCCCGATCGCTCAAGTGCACCCCAATCCTACTATAGTCCGTCGACTACGTTCCGGCCGATGTATGGAAACATCGCAGACCGCAATGTTTCCTGACAGATTGTTGATAAACGTCTATCATCTTGGATTCGCTCTGCTGTGATTGTATCATTCTTATGATAGGTCACAGTTGAACAGTATCTTGACCTACAGGAAAGGTCTATCTTTATTCCAACTTGTTAAGTTGGAATACTCAAGACACGAGTTGAGGGCTTACAGCCCGGTACTCTTCCACAGGATTGGACAAGACAAGACGCTAGTCACGGTCGCTTCTCGGCAGCCGCAATAACAACTTCGCTGCTTGGCTTAGTCACCAAAGTTAAAATTATATCTCCAAAGTATTTTTACCGACGATTTAGTCGCTTCTCGGCGACCACGGCTTCGCTTCCAGGCGGCGCTAGAGAAACTCCGACGGCTCTCGCTTCAAGGCAAGCGCTTGTTTTTCACCGACGGCTTCGCTATTAGGCGGCGCTTGTAGTTTCGACGGCTCTCGCTAAGTGGCGAGCGCTCGTTGTCGCCCCCACACTCGCTGCCAGGCAGGTGTTCCCGCCTCCTTCTACTATTCACTTCGTAATAACTAACGGACAACGGCAACATCCTGGCTGGTCGCAGAGGGAAAGCTTCGAGGGAGAGGTATAGCGCCCGTCAAGCGCTCCTTCACCGCCGCCTAATCCCAGTTGATGCTTCGAAGCCATATGCCGCCATCCCGCGGACTTTACAGAAGTACCTGCTACGCCAGGGAGACCTGAGAGCCCGATATTTCACCCCTCTAACGCCGCCACCACCACCGAGGTGCCTGCTGCCCACAACAGCCGCCCCCGCTCATCGAAACGGCACCCAGAGGGCCACAACACATGAGCCAGCATCCTTTAAGGCATCAGCTGCTCCTCCAGCACTGCCGCCCCCGGTCCAGACAACTGCCGTCCTCAGCATCAGTTGCCGCCCCCGGGCGGAAAATATAAGCAAAGACGGCCCTGAGTCCGTGGCCGCCCTCATAGCGTTGCCGTCGCCTCCGAGGTCGCCCACAGACGCTCCGGCAGCTCCAGGCTTCCTTCCGGCCCCAACGGGACATCGTACCGGATTGTCCCCAGCCGTAGCTGTCCGAATTGTGCTGCCGCCCCCGGACTGAAATTACGAAACGGGGCTCAAACCAGACGGCACGCTGGCCCAAGTAGGAAGGCCATCTTGATTTCGCCGCCACCGCCTCCCGTTAAACCTTCCGCCGCCCCCACAGCCAAAAAGAAGGCTAAACCGAAGATCCGCCCTGTGCAAGGCCCCCTCATCGGTTTATGCACAGCGTCTTCCAAGAAAAGAGTGCCGCCGCCGCCTCCGACATAACAAAGCTCGTGAGGGCTCGTTATAACGAGCTTTTCGGCCCGGAGACGCCGCCATCTACCCCACAACGCAAGCAGAGACCTGTTAGCCTCGCGCCAACGGCCGATATTTAGCCAGAAAGGCGAGCACTTGAACTTTTTGGCCCTATAACGCCGTCACCGCCGCCAGCCCGGCAACGGTCACCAGTTGCCCGTACGCCGACGCCGACGACTTCCTTTTCACTCTCCCCGATCCTCACCCCCCTCTTTCCCTGTCACCCCCGACATCCACCCGGTCAGAAGTCCGCTTCCAAAGACGCGGAATTGCCTCATAAAGAAGCGTCTGGACTTCTGAGCCATCTCTATTTTTATCTCTATTTGGTAACTATGTTCATTCAGATTATTTACCTTCATCATAATAAATTATTTAACACTCTGTGTATAAATTTTTAATTAATTTTAGTTTTGTAATAAAAGATTAAATGTTTATTGGTTGTCTCTTCTCAACACCTTGAGGAAATTACGTTCTTATTTCAGGAACTTAGTGATCGTGACTCTTCAAGTCACAGAGGAAATTCTACGACCCGCTCTTGAGCTAGCCAGGTAACTGTGTTCAGGGATAGTGGCCTGAGGTCCTTGACCGAGGGGCATTACCTCCTGCAACATAGTGCTCTAAGTCGGCATTTTGGCAAAATTGTTGTTTCAAATAGTAAATATATTCTCATGTGTGAAGATCATTTGGCGGAAAAACTCTTTACCAATTCTATTAAATCAAGATTTTTGAACAAATCGGAAGCAGTACCAACAATTTTTATTCCTGAAGCAAATAAAATAAAAATACTACAAAATATAATTGTAAGGCCGGCATTTTCTTCAAATATTTCTTCTCAAAGTACGCCTGTTGCGACTACAAGTTACTCAACTGAAACTGATGCTGTTTGCTCAAATATGGATATTATTAGTCCAACATCGTTAAAAGAACCTCAACAAAAATCAGGTAAGAAAATACTATCTAAAATTAATATTACTAGGAAAGATTTAACACCACGCAAAAAAAAAATTATATGAAAATAATTGGAAACTAAATAGTAATATTTGTAAATTAAAAAAATCTTTATTCAACTCAAAAAATCTAGTAAAATCGTATCATGATCTGACTCTGACCCAAAAGTTTGAAGAATTTGAAAAAAAAATTGATTCTGCAGGTATTCAGTTATTAGAAGCCCATTTCGAAACATTAAATTAAAACGGCCAATATGGAATGCAAATAACAAAGCTCTATGCCTGGCTGCTTTTAAACGAGGCCCAAGATGTTATAAATTTTTCTCTAAGTTTTTACAGTTACCTTCTAAATCAATTCTTATAAGAAGTTTAAATAAATTACCTTTTAATACAGGAATAAATGTATATATGTTTGAAACTTTAAAAAAACGAGTTAACATGATGGTATCTCCAGATAGACTGTGTTCTCTAATTTTTGACGAAATGGCAATTTCATCATTGTTAACTTATCAAAAAAATCTAGGTAAAGTCGTAGGGTATGTTGATTTGGGTTCTTTAGGTAGAAAAAATCAAATAGCAAACCGTGCCTTGGTATTCATGGTACAAGCAGGGCCGGATTATCCCGTTAGACAAAAAAGACATTTGACTAGAGCCCGTAATTTGCAAGGGCCCGGATTTGGTAGGTGATGTCTTTTTTTTTTTTTGCTCTCCACTTGGATTTGGGAGGTGAAGTCCTTTTTTTGTTTGCTCTTCACTTGGATTTGGGAGGTGAAGTCTTTTTTTTTTTTTTTTTGCCCTTCACTTGGATTTGGGAGGTGAAGACATTTTTTTTTTTGCTCTCCACTTAAAAAAAAAACATAGGTTGAGGGCCCGTAAATCAAAAATGTCTTGGGCCCAGCGAAGGCTTAGTGCGCCACTGGGTACAAGGAATTAGAAAAAAATGGAAACAGCCCATAGCTTATTACTTTACTAAAGATTGTGTGAAAACATTAGATTTAAAATATTTAATTCAATAATTAATTTATCAATTAGAAAAATGTGGTTTAATAATTACTAACACGGTATGTGACCAGGGATCGACAAATATGGTATGCATAAGAAGCTTGGTAAATGAAACCGAGAGACAAGACCCTTCCGACTTTTATTTCCAAGTAAATGGCAAAACCATTTACCCTATTTTTGATGTTCCACATATTTTAAAATCAACAAGGACAGCCCTATTTTATAATAATATAACATTTGAAAAAAATAAAATTGCCAAATTTGAAATTATTGAAAAATGTTGGAAAATAGATTCGGCTCAAAGGTTCCAGATGTTGTATGGCATTAAGGATTATTTGTTTAAATTAGAAAAGGGGTCGCAAAAAATGAAAGTGTCTGTAGCTGCCAAAACAATGAGTAATACTGTGACAGCTGCAATTAATTCAATGTGTGCGTATGGGCGCGATATTTTACCGGCTGACGCAGTATTCACAGCAGAATTTGTTTCTACATGCCGACAAACTTTTTGATTCATTAAATTCTAGCACATTGCATCCAGAAAAAGGGAAAAAAATTAAATGTGCTTTGCATAAAAATTCTGGTCATATTAATTACTAGTACAAAATGTTGAAAAAAATTGAGTCTTGGCAATTTAAATCAAAAAAACCACCTTTTAAGAAAAGGACATCAATGCCTTTTAAAACCGGATGGGTAATCACCATAAAAAATAGTATGGCTCTATGGAAAATGTGCCAGAAATATGATTTAAAATATTTAAGAACGAGGGCATTAAACCAAGATGCAGTAGAAAACCTATTTGGCACAATAAGACAACAAGGAGCTCGAAATGTCAAACCAAGTGCTTCGCATTTTATTGCCAGTTTGAAAACCTCAATATTAAATAATTTGTTTACGCAAAATAGGTCCTTTAATTATGAAGACGACGGACGTTCTGTATTATTTAATTTAAAAGAATTTTTAGATTTTCAAGTATCTTCTTCTACTATACCTTTCGACGTAGAATTTGTAGGGATTAACGTAAATATATTAAAAACTTCTGACTTTTCCAACAACAATTTTGATTTGCCCGCAATTTCTTATGTATGTGGATATTTCTATAAAAAAAAAATTAAATCTGTTTCTGAAAATTGCGAATTATGTAAGGCACTTTTACTTACGGAAAGTACTTACGAATTGCACCATATTTTCACATTATTTTAGGAATATGACAACGAACAAAGGTTACATTATGTAACTATGGATTTCATAATTTATGTTGCTAATTTATATGATCATATTATCAAATTTTTAAAAGAAATTGGTTATTTAAATCATTAAGATATTAGACTGTTTACTTTTTTATATCAAAAAATTGAGTTTCCAAAATTAACATGCCAATTACATAAGGAAGAAATACATAAGAAAATTGTTAACCTTGCGATTGACCTTATAACAAGGAAATATTAACAAGAACTTATTAAAGCAAAATAAACTGCTAATTACATTTATTATTTATTTTTATTTTTCTTAGCTTCGTGAAGAACTAGATTTTGAAATCTACTAAATTCGTGCATTTTTTTCTAATATAGAACATCAATCTGCTTCACAATTAAAGTCACCTTTATGGTTAGACGTTACTAAATTGTATACAAGAGATGTTTTAAAAGATGAAACAAATTGATCTGCATTTGGATTATTATTTTGTGCCCCAAGTTGTCGTATGAGGTCAAATTGGTTTTTAATCGCAATCTGATTTAGAGCTGTACTTTTTAAATAACTCATTTCATTTTTCTCACACACTCGTCATATAATAATTACATTTTTTATGGTTTGGAACCAAGTTTTTAAAAGGCATACTACTCCTTTTTTTTAAATAGTGATTTTTTAAAAATTATTTTCCACGAATCTATTTATTTAACATTTCGTACCAATATTTTACATGTCCAGAACATTTATCAGTATCATACCTTGAAAAAACATAAATAATCAATAAACTAAGTTTTTCAAATAGATATCTTGTAATAATATTCAAATAAACTTAATTAAATTTAACTAACAAAATAGGTGTATTTTTTCGTAAATTAAATCAGACCTGCTGAAGCAGCTTTGAGAAATTTTATTGGACCGCAAAGGG
Organism: Liopterus haemorrhoidalis; assembly: GCA_963971575.1. Taxonomy (NCBI): domain Eukaryota; kingdom Metazoa; phylum Arthropoda; class Insecta; order Coleoptera; family Dytiscidae; genus Liopterus; species Liopterus haemorrhoidalis. The sequence goes on from OZ020613.1 coordinate 50,441,274, forward strand.
TTAAAAGTGTTAAGTCTAAATAATTTTAAAACATGGGCAGAGGCAAAGCTATTGATGGAAAATTTCGGTTAATCATTGTGAACTTAGCAAAAACAGGAAAACCAATTCCGAAATCGGAAAATTATTAGGTTTGTCAAGATACAGTATTAGAAATATTGTAAAATTGTAGACACGTGGTAAACAAGTGGTTCAGTTGCCCCAAAGCCCCAGTACGTGAAGAAAACTACACTGACGGACAATGACAAACGTGCATTGAAAAGAATTATTAAGGATAACAGACGTGCTAACTACAGTCAATTGCGTGTACTGTGGAGCGATGTTGTTGGAAGACCTGTTTCAAGGTCTACATGTCATAAGGTGTTATAATGTATGTATAATAAATATAACACAACTTATATATCAAATATATTAAAAACAATCTCAAAATACAAGTAAATAACTGTCAAACTCATTTATTATCTTTTTATATCCCTGGTGACGAACATTGCCATGGATATTAGGTTAGTAGAGATCTTCTCTCCAACACCTCCCCTTTTGAGTTGTAAATAAGTCGTGCAGGTGGCATGGAGGGTCTGTTACTTCGGCGTAATAGTTGGGGAACATCTTGCTCTTGTTCGGGTTGAATATCTTGTTCTGACTGAACATCTTGTTCGTGTTCTGGCTGAACGTCTTGAACATTCATATAATGCCTATTTTCTGTTTCTGGGAAGGAAATCGAACATGGAAGATCAATTTAATAGGAAACATGGCGCTAGGAAACGCTTTTACTCAATACATGATAAAGTCTATGCTAGAGATTTCTATAAAAATGTATGGCGTGAAGGAATAATAACAAGTCGGCGCGGTCACGTCATGTACGACGTTTCTGTTGGAAACAAATCATGGATTCGTCATGCAAATCAAATACGAAGTCGTATTGATAATGATAAAGTCAAAACGACTACAAATAATTCGTTAACACTTTTAGAAATATTTGAAATTCAAATTCTTCCAGAGTAGCAGATGAAAAACATTTAGGAAATTGTTGTTGTAACAATTTTAAAAAAATATCATGTGAAAACATGTCAGTGACAGCTTTAGTTGCTGCCATAAGTTTGTTTGAATGCTGAATCGAATTACATACTTGACTAAATGGAACATCCCAAAGATTCAGTTTACCTATCCAATCTATACCTATAATATTAAGATTTGGTTGTCCCGTTAAGTAACAAGTACCAACAGATTGTTGATCTCTGAAAGAAAACGTACAGTTAAATTTGCCAGAGAAACGCATACGATCACCAGAAGCACTTTTTGGTGATTCGGAAGTGGTTTGTAAATCAGGTTTACCGATTTTTCTCCAAATGTTTACTGAAATTATCGTAACATCATATGCTGTATCTAGTTGAAGTTTCACCGGATGTTCATTAATGGACAGAGTGATATATTTTCTTTTGGAAGCAATCGGTACCATCAAAGTAAGCGACAAGGTCTATGTACCAAAGTTTGGAAGAAAGAACTATACTAACGCAGGACTCTTTGTGCCGCAGTCAGAACAAGTGAAATTTTCAACACTGCGTGAAACAGTAGTAAGCCTGACGAATGAGCAAACTCCGATAGCACACCGTCGGAGGTTTTATGCTAATAATCCTATCCCAGGGGCGAAATGGAGAGTTGGTGATAACTCACCGATCCTACTCAACCCTGACGAGATCATACCGGCTGAATATACTATTGAAGACTTCCAAAACGATGTCGACGATTTACGTCCTAAAATAAACTTCTTGAACAAGAAGGCACCTAAATATTATCAAAGGCCAATCAGTTACGAGCCTGGTGGGACGAAATCGATGCTCGTCTGTAATGAACAAAGTCAGCTAAAAGTTCCTGACAAAAAATACGACCAAACGTGGGAGGATTACTTTTCCGATCACCTTCGAGGTGATATCGATGAATTCTTTAATCTTGAACACCTCACCACGAGAGAACAACTGGAAGGCAATCTTTGCCTATTAGGTGAAAGTCCAGTTGGAGCTTCACTTCGGTACCCTGTGTACATCCCAAGGGATCAACGACTCTGTTGTGAGACGAGCTGTCTCAGGTTCAAGAGTGCTAAGAATATAAAGTACATATAGTGAAGCAGAGCGAGAAAACGCTAGAAATCCGTCCGGCATAAATAGACGTTAAATGAATTGAACATCGTGGTCTGAGCTTAATTGTGAGATGTAGCGACCTCACGCCACAATGATAATCTTGAAATAAAAGAGCATCGCAACAACTTTAATATACGCTATTGGAGCTGGAATTACCGCGGCTGCTAGCACCAGACTTGCCCTCCAATTGATCCTCGTAATCGGAATGAGTACACTTTAAATCCTTTAACGAGGATCAATTGGAGGGCAAGTCTGGTGCCAGCAGCCGCGGTAATTCCAGCTCCAATAGCGCGTATATTAAATAAGGAAACTAAAAAAATAGGATTTGGAACCTGTAAGGTAATATTTTTTTAATCGGACTCTTAAATGTATACCTATTTACAGAAATTTATAAAACTTTCTTAGGCCAAGGAAAAACCATTGTTGAAGTCAAAGCAAAAGAAAAACAGGTTCAAATGGGCAAGAGAACATAAAATATGGAATTGTGAAAAGTGTAAGAGCGTGCAATGGAATGATGAGTCTAGGTTTGAAGTCTGTGTAGGGGACAACCGGAGAAGAGTTGTTCGTCAGAAACATGAAGCATATCATCCCGATTACTTGAAAATGAAGGTGAAATTTCCACCATCTGTCAAGGTGTGGGGTTCAATATCTGCAAGAGGTGTAGGAAAACTTCACTTTATCGATGGCATTGTTAACACAGCCAAATATTTAAGTATTTTAGAGGAGTCTCTGTTGCCAACTATGGAACGTGCATTAATCTCTGGGGAGGATTTTATTTTTCAACAAGATGGAGCCGCTTGCCATAAGTCAAAACAATCTTTTAAATGGTTCCGTGATCATTCTATTCCACTTTTAGAGTGGGTTTCAAGTAGCCCAGACCTATCCCCCATCGAGACACTTTGGCACGAAATGAAAAAACGATTGCGTATAACACCCGCTAGAACAATTCCAGAATTAAGACTAAAGCTTCAAGAAATATGGGATAATTTTACTCCTCGACAATGCCAAGACCTTGTAGATACTATACCTGGAAGAATTAATGCCGTTATAAAAATGAAAGGTGACGTTACCCAGTGGTAACTTCTGAAATAGGTTTCCAAGTTAATGACTTTCCAATGGAATAGGGTGACCATTCGTCCTGCATTTCGCGGGACGTCCCGCATTTTGATTTGGTGTCCCCAAGGCCGAATTTTGCTCTGTACTTATATTTGGGAGGTGAAGACCTTTTTTTTGCTCTTTACTTATATTTGGGAGGTGAGGACCGTTTTTTTGTTTGCTCTTCACTTATATTTCGGAAGTGACGACCTTTTTTTTGCTCCGTCCCGCATTGCCTTCTCCAAGAAAATGGTCACCCAAAATGGAAATATAATTTTTTTCTTATTAATTTACTTTAATAGTTGTAAATATTAATCGTAAATCTCTAAAATGTTTAATTGAAAATAAAATATTACCTAGATTTCATAAGCTATTCGCATTCTGTCAATTGAACACCAATAAGTAAAAATTTCGTAGTGGGCCAACTGATAGTGGACAGGGCTCGTATATGTAAGGATTTTACATACGTAATAAAAATATTAAACATTTCATTTATTAAAATGGATAATAGAGTTACAAATAAAATTAAATGACACTGTTTATGTGAACATTTGGATGGACCTGGCTGACAGTAATAGAGTTCTTCAAGGCAAATATACTTAAAAATAACCTACAATTTTTAATGATAAAATCTACGACAGCTAAACTAATATATAATTGCATAAATTTATATTAATTAACCATCTTAAATATGTAAGACTTTATTACGAAAATTTCAGATGAATACTATAGTGAATAATTTAGTAATTACTTATTAAAACAAATGATGTAACAAATAACTATAAAACAGATTTAATTGTTAATATTGCGAAAGCCTTAATCAAAAATTATACATTTCAGGAAAATAGAGAATTTATTCTACCAGTCATAAGAACTGATTGACTTTATAAAGCATTCGAATTTGAGCTTTATAAGGATATATGAAATTTTGTTCAAATAGCTCTCACGTAAATTTATTTGCTGCTCAATTTAATTATTGTATCTCTTCACATTCTTAGTCAAAATTTGTGAAATTCGCGACAGCTGTGCAACATATCCTGATAAAGCCAGTGAGTTTATTGTTTCAACGTAGAAGCATCCATCGAAAATTCAAGAAATAGGTAGGAAGTCCGAGATAGAAAGCACCAGAAACTCATAACAATTCACACGGACACTGTTCAAACATATTGTCTGTTGCTTTAAAAATTAATATATAAGTTATAAAAAATACAGTAGTACGTAATCTAGGTATATAAGAAAGTTAATTAAAATTTTTGACGCACATAAACAATGGCTATTTGCGCTTAACACAGCCCGTCTAAATGACTAGAGTAGTAGATATTGGCTTACTTTATCCGGGAATTCGCCCCACGCTTGGGGTACCATTCTAGGGCTCCGCCCGGTGGAGATGGAAGAAGAAAGAAGAAAGGCTTAAGACGTTCGAAAATTGGACATTTACATATGTATATCCGCGGGATTTAGCAAGGTCTGGTTTTTAATACTTCGACGAGAGCGAAAATGTGTGGTGCTGTTTCTGCAAAATTGAAATTGATCGTTGGCGAGAAGGAGACACCCTCGCCGTAGACCATTTATTATGGGGAAGAAACTGTCTGTTTTTTAAATAGGTTTGATATCAGAAACATCCCGTTAACTCTTATCTTTTTTTTCAGAATTCGTCTATTACCTTAGAATTAAAATTTTCTTCCTGTTAAAATGCACATAAATAGAAGAACTGAAGCTCTGCTGTGTACCTACCATTGTTGGGTAGCGGCCCAGCGAGCGCTTACCTTGTAAGCTTATCGGTCCGAATGTATACCTACCATTGTCCATGTATACCTACCGCTAAACACTAACAGGTACTTGTACAGGTACTTTGTACGATTGACGGTAAATCACAGAATGAATACAAACTAGACTAGCGACGGAAACGGCTTTATGCATGGTGGCGCATAAGTCGCTTTACCATTTTAAAATGCAATATCTTTTTACTTGCCCGACGTTAATATATAAGGGGCAAGTATTGTAATCGCGAAAATTTTCGATGTCGAGATTTTGACTGATGACCACGTTTCAAGGTCCAGGGAATCCAAAAAAACTATTTTCGAAGTGCCACGATAACTCAAGAACTGTTTAACTTAGAGAGTTCTTTCTGGTACTAAAAAATTCTCCTATTAATTGGGAAGAACCCTATTGTTTCTTATGAAAATCCAAAACCGGAAACGGAAGTTATTAAACTTTAAAATGTTAAAAAATTCGTAACTAGTAAACCAAGCCATGGACAAAAATATGTATAGAACATAATTTGATGTCTTTTTGAAGATTTACCTAAAACTTTTTTAATTTAAATTTTTTTTTTATTTTTTTTTTATTATTATTTTTTTTTTATGGGCGGGCAAGTCTAGCGGATGTCTCTCTTCGCCACTGTTTTTTTTTTTTTTTTGTTATTAATTATTATTTTTCTTTTTTGTTCTTTTCAGGATTATAAAGTAAAATCTTTGGAAATATAACCATGAATAAATTTACAACCGACGAAAGAGTGAACATAATTGAATTTTATTTTGAAAATAAACACCTAACTATTTTAACCCTCCGAGCTCTCCGACTGACGATATCGTCAGGTCCGACTTTCTGAGATTGCTGTATCTCGGAATTGCGCAGTGGGATTGGTTTGGCAACTCCACCTAAAAAAACTTTAGCACCAGTCGTGAACATCTGCCGACCGGCGTCAGGTTCCCTCTAATTCTCGTCCCGTAGTGCGTCGTGAAAGTTGGCTATTTGACGAATTCATCAGGCGGAGAGGTGCGCGTTACTTTTTCGGCTTTTTTTTGTAAGTAAAAAATCATTATTTTTTGGTTAAAAATAAAACATTAAATACATAATGGTTGATTTTTTGTAAAAAAAAAAAAACCCCATGAAATATAAGTGTTTTTAGTTTTTGTCTTTGTTATGTTTTTGTGAGATATTTCTTTTATAACGGAATAAAATATTTTGTATTTACTTATATTAGAAAGTATAATAAGATTTACTTGTATTAGTAAGTATAAATTCAGGAAAAAAAATTATATTATTATGAAAATAAATATTATTAAATAAAATATAAAACAAAATGGTTTATTGCACAAAGTATAACACAGACTTGCTAAATTTTGCAACATTCACTTTTTTATTCTTCCTTTTATTGAATATCATCATTTCATCAAGTCAGCATTGAATCAGTACTTCAGTTTTAAAATCTCATTAAAATATCAATAAATTATCATTTTAACCTTTAAAACCACATTATTATACTAATTGAGGTGTAATAATTATAATACAGTGTTAGTGAACATATTTCTTATTTCTTTTAAATAATACAAGTGTTTTAAAAGTGTGTGTCCAAGTCAATAAAGGTCATTTTTGCATGTTGCTTAATTGGCTAGGACCTGCAAAAATTCGACAAAATAGAAAGATAAGTTTTTTATGTTTTCTACATTCGTAGTATAAACTATTTATTCCTCTATTTAACTCTATTACCCTGTGTTTTTCACTTTTATACCTTCCGTGGTCTTCTTGTTTGTCTGTTTAAAGACCCCTTGACAGACCCCTTGGGGCAGAAGAGCGTGTCCTTGTCTGTTAATCGTCTTGTAAGAGTGTCCAAACAGTCCAGTGCATAACGTACCTATCTTGTATTCGAAAGGTTGGTGGTTCAAACCCTGCTCGTGTATGTTTTATTTTATTTTTTAATTTTTATATGTTATTATTAATTTTATTTTTATTTTATTAATTTTTTAAATACATTTTTAATTTATTCTTTTTTATTTATTTATTACAATTTAATTTTATAAATTTTAACTCATTCAGAATAAATTATTTTAAAGTACTGTGACTTTAATTTAATTTAATTTTAAATTTAATTTAATTTTAATTTAATTTAAATTTATATTTTTAATACATTTTTAGTTTGTTATATATATATACATATTACTTTTAATATTCATTTGCAATGTCTCGACTTGATGCTGAAGTAGTTAAGAAGGTGCTCGAAAATTTGGAACTTACTAACTTCTTGCGTAGCAACATAGTTAGGAGTTTGAACGAATGTCCTGCCCTAGTCCAGCTAACCAAAGAAGTTAAAATTCTTCGTGAGGCTAATGGAAAACTAGCCCAACAAGTTACTGATCTAAAAAAGCAACTTGATTTACAGCAAGCCAAATTAAAATCAGTACCTTCTTCGGGTAATATATCAATTTCAGAAGACCTATCAGTCATAAATACATCTGAACCAACTAATATTGTTGCAACTACTACTCTTACTGGAAACAGCAAAAACCAGATAATCAGCTACGCGAAAGTTGCAGATAAAGGCGTTTCAGTAACTTCTGACTCAAACATGAGAGATGCTGTGAAAAAACCAAAACTAAACGAAAGTAGAGCAAAAAAAACATCTCAAATTATATTTGGGTCTGGTGCCACTGATCCTCTACTTGAAGTAGCACCTAAACTGTCCTGGATTTATGCAGGTCGCCTACGTAAGGGTACAACCTGCGACAACCTAATAAAGTTTTTAAATCAACAGTGGCCTAACGGTGAATTTGTTTGTACTGATTTGAAATGCAAAGGACAAAATTCGTCTTTTAAAATTGGATCAAGCAACAGTGATATTGACTCTTTACTTTCACCTGCAAACTGGCCTACAGGCATCCTTTTGAAGCCCTTTAAATTTTTTCGTAAGTCCAGAAGGGACAAGGAAGTCAATTAAAAACTGCTCTTTCCCATCCGCATCTCTCAATCTTTCAACATACTATCAGAATGTTCGTGGTTTACGAACTAAAACTCAGCAACTAAACCACTCTGTATTAATCAATAATTATGATCTCATTGCGTTGACCGAAACATGGTTAGTTGATAATATTGCCAGCAACGAATTATTTGATAGTAGATACGTGGTATTCAGAGATGATAGATCAGCAACCTCTAGCTCTCTTAGTAGGGGTGGAGGAACTCTGCTTGCTGTTAAAACAAATCTACTACCTTCTTCTATTGAAGTTCCTGCGATATTCGGTATCGAGCAGGTCTGGATGAAGATAAAATTACAGTCTACTACCCTTATTGTCTGCTCGGTTTACATCCCCCCAGATTCTTCTCATGGTATTTATGACAGTTTTAGTCTCAACGTCTTCAATATACTAAATTATTACTCTAAAGCCCAAATATTAATTTATGGAGACTTTAACTTACCAAAAATCAATTGGTACCACGATTATGACTCTGGCAAACTCACACCGTCAACATTTAGTTGCGATTCAGCCCATGCTTTATTGGACAATCTCACACTCCTAAATATTGATCAATATAACGACCATACCAACTGTATCGGTCGTACACTGGATCTTATATTCTCCAATAATGCTACAGTGAATGTATCGCACAGTGCTGATACACTGGTGAAAGAGGATATGTACCATCCAGCTCTTCACGTAGTACTTCAGATTGAACACCTCGAGTTTCTTGATAATGACAATCAATCCTATAGATACGACTTTAGAAATGCACCATACGATGATATAAATCTAGCATTATGCAACTTAAACTGGCCTACCATTTATAAAAACTTGGATATAGAAAACGCAACTAGTTTATTTTATGATATTGTCCACGGTGTCATTGATTTTTATGTTCCCAAAATTAAACTTAAAACTAATAAATATCCTAAGTGGTTTGATAAAAATACCATCAGATTAATCAAAATAAAAAATCAAGCCTATTATAAATTCAAATCAACTGGTTCTTCGGACGATTATATGAAATACTCCCATATTAGAAGACTTTGCAAGATCAATGTCAAGAACAGCTACGAAGAATATGTTAGTAACATCCAGAACGATATTCCCCGAAACATCAAATCATTCTGGTCTTTTGCAAACTCTAATAAGAAGAATCACATCTTTCCAAGACAAATGTCGTTCGGCGAAAAAGTTTCTACAACAACTAAAGAAACATGCAACTTATTTGCTGAATACTTTAAATCAGTATATTCTGATAACAGGACACAGGTGCTCTCATTTGACCACATCTGGGGTCCTAGTCTTGCACATATTCATATCAACAGCGATGAAGTTACTAGAATTTTGACGTCACTGGATGAAAATAAAGGTTGTGGACCTGATGGTATCCCTGCAATATTCCTCAAGAAGTGTTGCCACACCATAGGACCAGCACTATCCTGTTTATACATATTATCAATTCAGACTGGTATTTTCCCGACGTATTGGAAATATGCGTACATCACGCCTATTCATAAATCTGGCCTAAAGTCTTCAGTAATAAACTATAGGGCAATTTCTATTCTTTCATGTATTACCAAAGTTCTGGAGTCCATTGTTACCGAAGCTATATTCACCACTTATCAGCAGACTATCGTCCTTCAGCAACACGGCTTTTTTAAAGGACGCTCCACCGTCACCAATTTATTTTGTTATAAAGATTTTATTTCAACATGCTTAGAAGAAGGATCTGAAGTTCATGCTGTATACACCGATTTTCGCAAAGCTTTCGATCAAGTAGACCATCGAATTTTGTTAGCAAAATTAAAAGCTTACGGCATCAGCGCTAACCTTCTCCAGTGGCTCGAGTCTTATCTCTCTGGTCGGAAACAATTTGTTAAGATTTTCAACTGTACCTCTGAAGCAATATCTGTTACTTCCGGTGTGCCCCAAGGTTCTCATCTTGGGCCTGTCTTATTCTCACTTTTCGTGAACGATATTGGCTCCAGATTGTCATATTCGTCATATCTGCTTTTTGCCGACGACATGAAGTTGTTTCTGAAAGTCAACAACGCTATCAACACAGTTGAGCTGCAATCAGATCTGGGCGCAATTGAAAGCTGGTGTAAGGAAAATTGTTTAAGCCTAAACACTGCAAAATGTAAGACGATAATCTTCTCTCGCAAAAGAATTAAGACAACTGTTAATTCTGTACTGTTTTGTTTAAGTATGTATTTTATATTTGTATTATATTGAGCTATTTAGGCTTATTGCTTGTAATGCTTGAAATTAAATAAATAAAATAAAAATAAAATAAAATATATCGAATTTATTCTATTTTTTCAACAGGAGAAATTAAAATTTATACAATGAATGTAGATGAGTTTCATATTGACAATATACGAATAGATGGTCCTATCAGAAATGAGCGTGCTCGAGTTACTAACAACGAAACCTTATCAGACGAAGATGATGAAAAATCAGAAGATGAATCTCATTCCTCAGATACCGAACAGGAAGCTGATGAATTTGATTCAGATTCTCAAGATGATATCGTTGAGGAGTATGTACAAGATCCAGAAGAAGCAGAGCAAGAGGAACGTGATGATGAACTCGTTGAGCCACCGGCAAAAAAGAAGAAAAGTACTGGTCGAAAAAAATTATTTCTATTGGGCAAGGGCACAAAGGACAAACCGAAATATAAATGGTGCCTTAAAGCAGGGCTTCTTAAACTGTGGGTCCCGACCCCCCGGGGGGTCGCGAGTCTACTGAAGGGGGGTCGCAAAGATCTGCTACTTTTGGGTAATAATAAATAAATTTTTAGAATCTACAAGGTAGATTATACAATGTCGCGATATTACACCTACATCTACGGTCAATATTAATTTCATTACATGGTAGGTCGTTTAAAATTTCCTAGGCTTGAAGGGGGTCGCTATATGAAAAAGTTTAAGAAGCCCTGCCTTAAAGCACCAGAAACCCGGGGTAGAACATCTATGCGGTTATATATACCAAAAGTCCTAGGAGTACCTAAGAATGTTGAAAGTCCTTTACAGGCTTGGTCTTTGCTCGTAACAGATGAGATCCTAAACATGGTTGTCCAACACACAAATTCACAGATGGTATTGTCAAGGGAGGAAATAACAGATAGTTCCAAGGATTTGGCTTGCTATCGGGAGACTAATTTGACAGAATTGAAAGCATGCATTGGCATATTATATTTGTTAGGTATATATGGCTGTTTTCATTTATTTGAATTTATATTTTATTTTATGTGAAATAATAAATCACTAAAATTATTATCACTTCTGCAGGTGCAAAAAAATAAAAACACTGCAGCATAGAAGACTTGTGGAGTGATTTTTTCGGCGAGATATTTTGCAAAGCATGTATGAGTGAGCATAGATTTGCTTTTCTACTATCAAACCTCTGGTTTGATGATAAAAACACTCGAAAAGAAAGACGGAAAATCCATGGACTGGCTCCAATAAAAGAGGTTTTTACATAAATTTTAATCAGTCAACAAATTGTAATCATTGTATATATTCATAAAATTATTATTTTAGGTGTGGGACATGTTCCTCAAGAATTGCCAGAGTTATTACGAGCCATCTACTATGGTAACGATTGACGAACAACTATTATCGTTTCGAGGTCGTTTTAAAGCTAGAGTGTACATCCCAAACAAACCAGCTAAATACGGGATAAAGATAGTTTCTTGCAAAGACGTGCAAAACGGGTATATGTTAGACGCAGAGCCGTATGTAGGCCAAGGTCCTGGTACCATGGACAACAGTGCACGGCATTACCTTATTAATTTGACAAAGCAAATCCACAATACTAGTCGCAATGTAACTTGCGACAACTGGTTTACCCAGATAAGTACTGTGGAGGAGCTGAAATCAAAGTACGGGTTGACCGTAGTAGGTACACTAAGGAAGAACAAACCAGAGATACCACCTAGTTTTACTAAAAACTGCCAAGGCTGGGACAATACGTGTCGCCTACAATAATGGCATCTCCTTGGCTTCCTTTTGCCCGAAAAGGAACAAGGTTGTTCTTGTTGTCTCCAGCTATCATAAAACGGGAAAGGTTAATCAGGTTACAGGAAAACCTGAAAGCGTTATGTTTTACAACAAGACCAAATGCGGGGTGGACACGTTCGACCAAATGTGCGGAAATTACAGTGTCAGTCGGATCACAAAAAGATGGCCCTTACGGCTGTTCTATGGGATGTTAGACCAGGCAGATGTTAATTCCAATATCCTTTTGAATTTCAACCCAGAGTATGAAACTTTGGTGCGAAAAGATTTTCTGCAAGAACTTGGGTCGAAATTGATGATGCCACACCTACGGCAGCGGTTGAATATACCGACCTTAAGATATTCAATGAAAGATATGATACGATCTCTAGTTGGAGATTATATAGAACAACCTGTAAATCGGCCGATAAAATTCGAAAATAAAAAAAGGAATTTTTGTTATATATGTCCGAAAGACAATCAAAAAAGAACTGTATATTGCTGCTCATTTTGTGGAGAGGAGCATGTGATGACCACAGGTTACATACATGTTATAAATGTAGGTCATAATTTGTATTCCAATCGTGTATTTTAATATACACATTTTTTTTTCATAATTAATTCTTTTTTTTTCCCTAAATATGTAAGATTTAAAAATTTTATACTTTAAATTTTTGTACCAATTTTGAACAAATGTTATGAAAGTTTTGTACTAATTTTGTACAAATTTTGTAATTATTGTATAATCATATTGTAATAATTTTTTCATTACTTTATTTTTTGAATACACTAACTATTTTCTCATAAAATACTTGAAATATGTATTTTTTTTTTTTTATTCCAAAAAAAGCCCATTTTCAGGTAGCGAAATTATACTTTTTGGAACAGAGACACATCTGGGTAGGTTTTTCGTATTCAACTATAAATGAAGCTTTTATCCCCAGAATATTTTTTCTTAATATTAATTAGGGCCCGAGATATTATTTTTTTAGTAAGAAGTACCGAAATGCTCATTTTTTAATGTTTCAAAATTAATTGTGGCCAATTGTATGAATATTTTTGAACAAATCCTTTTTTAAATTTTTAGTAAAAGCCAACACTTCATCCCCGAAAAAAATTAAGGCTAATCGGATGCCTTAAAGGGGGTTAAAATACATTAAGAACGAATTCGTCAGGCGGAGAGCTCCGCGTAGTCAAAAAAACACGGAGAGCTCGAAGGTTTAACACAGAGATTTTTAATGCGCCATTTCAATGTTAGGTATTCTCCTACTAAGCCTACAATAATTAACTTGGTGAAGCGTTTTCGAGAGCAGGGTTCTGTTGCTGATAGGTCTCGATCTGGACGAGGTCCTCAGTACGTACGCCTGAAAATACAGAAAATGTGCGGCGCAGTATTGAGGACAATCCAACCACATCGACTCGAAGACGTTCTCCAGAACTTGGAATCTGACGGAGGTCGTTGCAGCGGATTCAAAAAGGCTTGAACATGTATCCATACAAGGTTCAGCTAGTGCAATCCATACAACCATTAGACTTGCAACAGCGGCTAAATTACGCTGTCAGATTTCAGGATATTGCAAGAATTAACATCAACGTTATTCACAACTTGATCATAGGAGATGAGGACCATTTTCATTTGGACAGACATGTGAATAAACAGAATACGAGATTTTGGGGTACCGAAAATCCACGTAACGTTCATGCAAGTCAATTGCACCCACGTAAGGTTACAGTATGGTGTGGAGTAACCTCAGAAAGGATTATTGGGCCTCACTTCTTTGAGGATCCTGATGAAAATGCAGTTACTGTAACTGGTGAGCGATATAGAGAAATGCTGGTAAATTTTGTTCAGCCTGAGATAGCAAATATGGCAGGGTATTGGTGGCAGCAAGATGGTGCAACTGCACATACGGCTAGAGCTACTATGCAAATTTTAACTGCGATGTTTCAAGATCGAATAATTTCTCGAAATTCCGATTTTTATGGCCTCCACGATCACCTGATTTGACAGCACCAGACTTTTAACTTTTGGGATATCTTAAAGAAAAGGTGTACGTAAATAAGCCTCAAACTATCCAACAACTTAAAGCAAACATACAGGAGGAAATTCGTTCCGTACAGCCTCAGATGCTAAGAACTGTCATGGAAAATGCCTTACAAATAGCTCGTGTTTGCGAAGCTGAAAATGGAGGCCATTTACGTGACATTATTTTTCATTCATAATCAAAATAAAATTGTAATTTTTAAGCTTTATAAACAAAAAAGAATTAATAAAGTACATTAATTTACAAAACATATATATTTATTTTAGAATGGTAAAGCGACTTATGCGCCACCCTGTATAATAGGCAAACGACAATATTCGTACTCAGGTGCATATTTTCAGCAAGCAACTACTTGCACAATATAAAATGGTACAAATTACTTTATGTAATTAAAAAGTACAGAAAATAATACTGAATTATTTGTTATACAGGTATTAAAATTTTATTAAAATATAATAAATATAAAGCGGTATTGCTGGGCATGCCCCGCATATCCAGACCGCACGCCTCTATTATTCTGTTTATGTAGCAAAGGCTAAATAAAGTCAAATAAAGATCAAATTTGATCACTGTATAGAAGTCACATGGTCAGCGTCATGTTTTACCCAACTGTCTTATTCCTATATAAACAGGAATTAATTATTAATTACTCCAGGCTGAGTCGATCCCTAAGCTGAGAGAGAATACATCGGTGAAACTGAAGTCTTGTTGAACCCGCATCCATGTACTCTGTAGCCTACCTTACCACGAGGCTACGACAGTTTACTTCAAATTGACCTACAATATTCTAATTAGTTCGAAAAACATATCTGTTTATTATGTTTACAAATTAGAAGTATCAAATATTTTACTATTATTATTACATTGAAAATGAACTAATGATAAAATGTTCTGAAAATAGCGTTGCCATTAAACAATTATTATATTATGTTATTCTCAAAAAAATATCAGTCACCCATGACCAGCCAGCAGCAGAAGTCGAACTTGGATGGTATTATAATAGTGTTTTAAAACACTAGTTTTATAAGGATTCATTTTGTCGCACGCGTCGAGTTTAGAAAACACGTCACGAAGAAAAAGCCGTATTATATATGATAAACTTAAAATTACTTGCAAATAAAAATTAATATCGTTTATTAGGTTTCACCCGGTTTTACTTACCACAATTTTTACTTACAACCAAATAAATTATAAGAAAACTTGACTTTTTGATTTGCCATCACAGGCTCTGGGGTCCCTCTAAAAAAAAAAAAAAACAAGATTTACTTACACATTAATAGCTTAAAACCCGTACTTCGTAGTTTCTTAAAAATTAATCGTTTCTTTATTCTAAACATTTTTTTTTATATACATCTTTATTTTTAAGTAAATAATAAGTGAGATATTTAAAATTTCTATGTAACTATGAGGTCGTCAAGAATGAAATTTGTAGTTAATAATATTGCCAAATTTAACAGGTTATTATTTGACATTGGCTTAATACTTAACCATTGTTTTTTTTTTTTTTTTTTGTTGGTAAGTTGCATATTTCTCCTGATTAGAGAAATCAAAAAATTTTTTTTTTAATTAATTTTGTTGAAAGGGATTTGTCGAAAATTCGCACTATTATAAAGTATGAGTTCTCACGTGGAACTACGGCATCGCAGACCGCGCGAAACTTTAATAGTGTATTTGGCTCTAGTGTCTACGCAGCAGACAATATTAAATTAGTTCGCCAAATTTCGTACAGGTAACTTAAAAACCAAACAAAAAAAAACTGACTCATCGATCACAGCAGAAATATACTGCAACCAACTGAACGAAATGATGCAAAAAATTAAAGAAAAACAGCCTAAATTGGCCAACAGATCGACTCCTATCTTATTGCATGATAACGCTAGACCACACACTGCACAAATCACTGTGGCAAAACTACAGGAATTAGAGTTGGAACTTCTTCATCATCCTCCATACTCGCCAGACGTAGCCCCCACTAACTACAACTTCTTCCGTAATTTGGACAACTTTTTAATAGGAAAACAGTTTAATTCCGACAATTCTGTAAAACTGGCCTTCCAGGAATTCATCGACTCTCGTCCGCCAGGGTTTTATACCACCGGCCTGCACAACCTGCCGCTTAAATGGTAAAAGTGTATAGACAATATGGGTGCATACTTTGATGTATAAAATAATTCCTTATAATTGAAAGTTATCAACCAACTTTGCCTTTTTTTCTACAAATTTCATCCTTGACCTAATTATATATGTATAGGTGTATGTAGCATAATATCATAGCACCCCCCCAAAATATTCACCTAAATAAAATATTAATTCAATAAAAAGCAATCATTTATTCATTCCAAACTAATTTTCTTAGTTAGTTCACAGCAACAAATTTTGTTACATTCTTGATAAAATAGTCCCAGACCCCCTCCCCCTCTGGCAGCGGCCCTGATATGATTATTACAAAATAAGGAATAAAATGTTCTTCTAAATTATAGTAGAAAATAAATTTCTAATACAAATAAAAGCATTTAAAAATTTATCACTCGGAATTGAACCGAAAAACGTTGCCGGAACGAAAACCGGAATAAAAAAATAACGGTTCGAAGCCCTGATTTTTATCGTTTAAATGAAACTTTTGAACATTTTGTTTAGTAAAAGCCCTCTTCAATCATTAAAAAGTGAGCTCGTGACATCCTACAAAAATAAAAATTCCATATAGTTCCGCTTAAGCGTTTGGAATAGCCTATATTTTCAATTCCTAATTTTACATGCAAGAGTTCATATACACAAGAGTTATGAAAGTAAAAGACCGAAAATTCCTCCATAAAATGTTTATTATCTATCGTCGTTTTCCCAATTCTGCTGTCCTAGATTTTTACTAACTATATATTTTTTTAAATATAATACATAATTTTCTATGAAAACAAAAATCAAAATTACCTAAATTGATCGTATTTACTAGAGTTTATTACACTATTTTTAATGGGCTAATGTTTGGGGGAAAATAAAGTACTGTATACTTAAAAACTAGGTAATTAGGTTAGGTTTAGTTCGTAAAAATCTAGGACAGCAGAATTAGTAAAATAGGAAAACGATTATACTCTATCTCAGAAAGACTGATAGTAATAAAATTTATTATTTGTAAAAAAAAGTTATTGTTTTTTCACACAGAAGTGGCCCACAAAATATGAATAGTTCGAAACGAAATATTGTTAAAAACAACCGCATATTATATGGGAATATGTGTGCCGAATATGTGTGCCGCACATATTATATGGGAATACGAACTAGGGTTAAACACAATAGATCATAAAAATGTTACCCTAAAATTTTGAGGAAAAATATGGTCACAGGGGTGCGTTTAATGATATGATAAATATGGTCACAGGCGTGCGTTTAATAAAATGATAAATAGTAATATAGAAAATAGAAATACACAAAACCAATTTAAACGTGTTTAAAATGTGCACGCCACTGGTAACTGCCTGACAAAAAGATTTATTACTATTATCTGTCTCATTTTGTAATACGTAACTAACAGGTAAAGTTCATGTTTTATGTTGTATATTGACAATACATTTATAATATTCTCATAGTATTGGTTCACACGGATACGCCAAAGTCTGTTTACACCACAACAGTCACCAAAGTAACCAGATCTAGTTTCGTATTACAAATTGAGACGGATTATATCAGCCTTTCTGAGATAGAGTATAACAAATAATAAATATTTTAGGAAGGGATTTTCAATCTTTCACTTGTTAACCCTTGTGTATATGAACTCTTCCATTTTGTACAGATATCTTTCCAAAATACGCAAAGTAGTGCCTCTATTTTTCCGGAATTCTCGAACAGACTAAAATTGATTTGTTTGAATTGCCCAGTAGGCGAATATAATCACCTATTAACTTTTGTGGTCCAAACTTATTAATTAAAATTTGAATTAAATTAAAAATATAAATGAAAATTATTTCATTGAATTACTTATTCACCGCTATACAATAACTTTAAATTTATATGGGAATATATAAAGGGATATGACACAAAATTGTTAGTAATTAGTATTTACATATTTTTTTAAATTAGAAACACGAGGCATAACATACAATATTTCGTTTATTGTACAAAATTGACTAGAATCTTTAGTCAATTATTTGTTTTAAAAGGTTCATTGTAAACTGCAAACACTACCATCGTCATAAAAAAGAATAGTTTTAAATACGTTAGGGATAAATATGATGTATACACCGTAAATTTAAACAAATGTACGAAATCTTTCAATACATAATAAATTAATAAATAATTCAATAATTTCTTTACGATTTTACTTACATTAGCCGCCAAAAATGTTCGACATCGTAAAAGTTAGAAACATAACCTAGAACTGGTTGTTCTAATGTTGAAAATAGAGTGATTTATACATATTTCTCAAACACAATTAAGTCTTATACTATAAGTTATTATTGTTTACTCTTCATTTGGACAGTAAAACACTTCACTTTAACTTAAATTTGTTGAAATAGTTTTTTTAGGCAATTTATGTCCGTCAATCACAAACAGCTGTGAGGCTTTGGATTCTTGTTAGTTGGAATTGGCGTTGTGGTTGGGAGATGGCCTTCGTTTGATCAGTAGCGCCAGCAAAATTATTTTCTAACAGGGATATTTTCATTAGATACACTTTTTAGCACACAGCAGGACCTGAAGCTAAATTTATTTAGCTTTAGAAGACAAAAAAATAAATAAATGAGAAATTTTTACTAAGAATGACAAAAAATTCAAATGAAATGAAAAGGACATTTTATAATGACAGTCAATTTAAGCTAGAATTTGCAATGTGAGTATGATTTACAAAGCTTAAACAAAATGGTTAAAAGTCCGAATTAATAGATAAAAATTACTAGATTTCAAAATCTAGTTCCGTCTAAACGTTTGGAATAGGGGAAAAATTTTAAGATCGTAGCGCCACGCGGATTTTTTTGAAACCATTCTAAATCAGATACCACTTGACATTTACTAGTAAATAATAGCGAAAAGTGTATCAAAAAACGACAAAAAATAAATAATTGTTTGGGATTTTCTGATTTTGTGAAGTGACATTACTTGTAAACATCTAAAATACTACATTTTGTGATCTGGTTTTAAGTTATGGCGGTTTTCCATTGTCGATTATTTTAACTATATTGGGGGAAATAATAATTCCCGTGTTGTTTACCAAGGGGTAGAAATCTACAATGCTGGGCATATAATATTGTGTGGAGTCACTGAAAAAAACAGAGAGTTCATAAAGATTTATGCATTATGCCTACAAACTTGTGCATTACAAACCCACACACAATAACAGGAATTTTCAAGATATGCGATAATAAATACAAAATTGAAAATATTTTTTGTAGTCACTATCATTAAAATGTAATGAGCAAACTTTGATATAAGGGCTCACTTTTTTTCCAATTTTTAAATTGTTTATCTAAACATCGCGTCGATTCCTAACCTCTTGCTTTCCCAATTTTGTTTCGAACCGTACGGTGTCTGATATTAGTGGAAACAAATGAAACGATATTTCCGGGTTTCTTCTTTGCAATGAATTGCATATAGGCACAAAACGAAATTTTATCTGATGTACACAAGTTCATGAAACGCTCACCAGATGGTAGGGTGCTTAGCTGCAAATCCCTATAGCATATATAGTGCGTTCAAAGGTGAGTTTGCAGTACAGGGCATATGGAGTAGTTCTTTTTCATACTCTCTAATGGGTTTACACAATGACGCTATCCTTTTCTTGCTTGTCGACGTTGCCAGCTCTAAAACGCGCTGATCTGTGAAGATGCAGAATTCTACAAATGGTCATTTGTTTTTGTTGAGTGTTATTTTGAGTTTAATAAGAGTTGATTTTTGTAAATCATACGAGTTTTTCATATTATTATAATTGACACATTTGACACTTTTACAACATTTGGCAACATCGCTCCCATTTGCCATAAGAGCTATACTGCAAACTCACCTTTGAACGCTCTATAGTTGTCTAATCGCCATTTTTCGAGGCTACACTTTTTGTACTGCGTGTATATTTTGAACTTTTTAATTTTTACGTAATAACCGGGACAAAATGACAAACTGGCCGGGACCATATCTTCATACCGGGACAATCCCGGTCAAACCGGGACGTATGGTAAGCCTATGTATAGAGGGTGTTCAATCTTAGTGTGCCACCATTGCTATCTCGAGAACTACAAGAGCTACGAGGTTGGTTAAATTAGCAAAGAAATACCATTTTGCAAGTCTATTACAAAACTATTAACAATTTTTTTTAATGATCAGTGGTTCTCCAAATATATGACCCAACTTCTTATTTTAAATGAGAACATATTTTTTTTATATTTTTGTTCGGAAGGAAATTTTATTCTGAATTCAACGAATACACAGTTTAGTACCCTTACATTACAAAATTTTTGAGAAAAATGCATATTAAATTTACACTAATTTAAATAAAATCGCACAGGAATCAGCGTGCTATGAATGAAACAAATAAACAAATCATAATATATTTGTTTGTTTGATTAATTATTAAATGTCAATTCGACTATTTTGTGAAGATTTTTGTTAAATTGGCGAATCTAATTAAAAAATATATCATTTTACACATGAACAAAAAGTTGATATGTTTGAAGTATACCTTTTATGCCGTAAAAATGCTGGAGCTAAAAATTCATAGCACGCTGATTCCTGTGCAATTTGATTTAAATTAATGTCAATTTAATATGTATTTTTCTCAAAATTTTTATGATGTAAGGATACTAAACTGTGTGTTGAATTCAGAATAAAATTCCCTTCCGAACAAAAATATAAAAGATATATGTTCTCATTTCAATTTGGGTTCCATATTTGGAGAACCACTGATCATAAAATAATTTTGTTAATAGTTTTGTAATAGACTTGCAAAATGGTATTTCTTTGCTGATTTAACCAACCTCGTAGCTCTTATAGTTCTCGAGATAGCAATGGTGGCACACTTAGATTGAACACCCTGTATATTAAAAATCATAAATTTTGTAAAAAGAATCCACGTTTTCTCTCGTTTGTAAGCACGGTGTTGCAAAATATTCGATAATTTTCTAAATAATTGTCAGCACAAACATTTTTTTGTACCTTTCCGGTTTACAGATTAATATGCATTTCTCAGATTTTTTCAGTTTTTTAAATTATCCCCCTTGGGTTATAGGTTGCGGGACAGTTTTTTAGCATATTTGTGGCAAAAATGTTTTGGGGATATTGTCTTATAACCATCTGAAATGTGTAGAAATAAAATATGTGGTTGAAAAAATAATGTAACAGATATAGTCTCCAATTTTATTAATATAGATCAGTGGTCTTCAACCATCTTATATCTGCGGAACCCTACAGTTTAAATGCTATTTATTTAAAAACCCCAATACAAAAAGCCACAATAAGCTGTTTTTTTTTTAACCATGGGGGTTCTTCCTGCAGGATTAACCGCAGGGAGGAAACCGCCGTCGCACGCCTCCGTATAGGCCAGGGGTCGGGAACCTTTCGGTGACCAAAGTGAAAGAGCCAAATCTTTATTGAAAAAAAAAACAATAACATGGAAGAGCCGCTAAAAATATATGCTATATTTAAAAAAAAAATCGTAAAAATTGTTTATTTGTTTTAAAATAATCAATTATTACAATAAATTAATATTTACTTATATATTTAGTTTGCAATACCTATTGCACTTGCCAGTATATTACAATATATGAATTTCTTTAATGGGACGATTGCTCCTACATAGTTTTCGATAAGACTATTTGGTGAATATTCAGTAATCTTTAACTTAAGGCAGCACTCAAGTTTCAGGTCAGTAAGATTACTTCTTAACTGACGCTTTATTAATTTCATATGTGAAAAGACTTGCGCACAGTAATATGTGGATCCGAAATTGTCAGTAGTCCAAAAGCATAATTTTTTAAATGACTGAACGATTCTGGAGACGGTTCCAAGCTTCGAAAACAATTTTATCTACATTTTGAAGATTGTGAATTTCGGTCCACTTATGCTGGGAAAATAATATGCACTTTTCTCTTTCTAAACTTTCCACTTCAGAATTAAGTTTTAAGAATAAATTATTCCATAAATCTTTGGATTTCAAATCCAATAATCCAAAGTTCAAATTGTGCCTGATTAATCAATGGGAATGGTGATAAATGTAATTGCTGCATATCTGCTTCAATTGGATTTGTCAAAAAAGCTAGTATAGCTTTATATTTTCTAAACTCTAAATCTTTCTCCAAGAGCTTCTTGCATTTTAACAATAGTTTGTGCAGAAAAAAATGCATTAATAACGTTGTTATTGCCCTTATGTTTTTGTAAATTAATAAAATGAAAAAATGTTTCTGCACGTAAATCAATCACAAATACAGATAACTTTTTTTCGAAACAAATTATCTCTTCTAAAAGAGAATATGCAGTATTTCCTTTTTACAGGCAGAAAGTTGAAAATTAAAAAATAAATTACCGTATATTCCGGCAAATAACGCGCACTTCAAATCTGAATAGATTTATTTTAATTTTTGCATGTATTCCTCGTATAGCGCGCACCCTTATAATCTGCTTTCCTGGAAACACTTTTGTTCTAAATCTAACAGTTTGGACGGTACTGAAGACGATTTTTTGTGGATAGACGATGACGAAACTAATGACGAAAGTACATCTGAATTTGATGATATACCTGATAATATTAGCGAAGACGAATTTGATGAACTTTTTATGTCATAATAAAGATTATTTAAATTAATAATTAAGGTAATTTTTTTGTTATGTATATAAATAATATAAATAAATATGTATAAATTTAGATAGTTTAGTTGATTAGTATTTATATTATGTATTCATTATATAACAGTAATCCTATTTATACCCTATTTACAGTATTACCATTCTAATCTTCGAACGGGTAAATTTTATACCCGGCGTACAACGCGCACCCAACAAATTTGACAAAACTTTCAATGTTAAAAGTGCGCGTTATACGCCGGAATATACGGTATATTAAAATAAAGACCAGCCAATTTTCAAAGAGCCCCAAAATTTTCTAAAAGAGCCGCATGCGGTTCTGGAGCCACAGGTTGTCGACCCCTGGTATAGGCCACTGTTGGTGGACCCATGGACACCTTCTTCGAGGTGAAGAGTCCCCTATCTGTGAAACCTGTAACACAGATTTGTCTGTGTTACACTTTTTAACTGAATGTGTACAGTTCGAGGATGTCAGGGAAAGGTTAGGCCTGTGCTATGACCTGTCAGTTGCTTTAGGTGACAACAGAGTACTCATGGACAGGCTGATACTCTTCTTGCGAGAATCGAACTTACTCTTTTATGTGTGAAGTCTTGCACCATATTTTAATGTGTTCTATTTCTAAACTGTGATATTCGATGTTAATTGACCCCTTTACAGCCTCTTACCATTACCCTGAGTCTGTTCAATTTTTCGAACAGACTTTTTATATTATTTTTTTGTGTTTCTGCAAGATTTCTTTTATTGAGTATGCGTAATTTTATTGATTTTATCTATTTATGTAGTGTAGTTACTAACTTTTGTTGCTGTGCGCCAAAAAATTTAACTACCTTTTTTTTTATTTTAACGTCAAATGTTTATTATTGAATTTAGTCTTGATCTAAACTGATATTTCATAGCTGACTCTATTTCTATATTTTTTAAATGCAGGTATAATATACTATCTTACTTTTTAAATAATGCAATACCTACCTAATATAATTTTTAATGCAAATTATAAATGAAAATTGAATCAAATAATTAGCGATATGTTTTGAATTTTACTTATTTATTTTTCATTAACATTTATTAGCAATCATTATAAACATAAAATAAAGTGATACAGTAATTTATAAACATAAGTACATATTTAAATAGTGGGTGATAAGAGGGCTACATTTTAAGTTTTTACAAAAACTAAGAAAGAAAAAAAAAATATTTGGAACAAACTGTTTTATTGTTTTTCAAAATATTCGCCTTTAAGATTTATACACTTTTGCATGCGTTCAAACCAATTCTCGAAACATTTTTTCCACTCTGAAATTGGTATTTCAAAAACATAGATTTCGAAGGCTTCAACAGCTCTTAAGGTGATGAAAATCGCTGTCCACGCTTTTTTTTGTTTGATATTGGGGAACAAAAAAGAGTCGTTAGGAAATCAGGTGAATACGGGCAATGAGACATTAATTCGATGTTTTTCTCCTTCAAATAATCAATTGTTTGACATGCTTGACTTGCATTGTCTTGATGAATTTTTAGCATTCCCTTGCACCAATCAACATTGAGCCTTTGTTTGAGCTTCGGTCAAATTATGCGGAATCCATCAGCGGTATCGATGTTTGTTTGAATCACAACCGATTTTTGTCGACCTTAACGAGATTCATTACTGACGGACGCACAACTACAACGAAATTCTGCAGACCAATTGTAAATAGTCTTTCCTGATGGTGCTTCATTACGAAAAGTTGAACGAAGCGAATCTATGCATTGTTGTTGAGTTAGGCCTTTACCAAAATCGTAAAAAATCATCCAACGAAAACCTTTAAGAGTAATACCCATTTTTTCATAAACTTGTTATTTTTAAACACTCACTGTCTACAAACTACTCTGTCAATTTATAAGCTACCACTGATTTCGCAATAACAAATGTCAAATTTTACGCATATAGTAATGACACATTTCAATATTGGCATCTAGTGGTAGTTTGTAAAAACATAAAAGGTAACCCTCGTATAAGAAGTCATTAATAATCATTACTGAACAAATTTGAACTTTTTGTCGAGTAAAATTAGCTGTTTTGGAATAAATAGGACGAAAATGGTGATTAAGAAATTTGTAGCACCTACAAATTTAAAGTTGTTCAATTTTCTAAATTTACCAAAATCATTGTATCTAAGCAGAGTCATTAAGAAAAAAACAGAATAAAACCATTTAATTAAAGTTGCGGAACCCCTGAAAACGTTCTACGGAACCCCAGAGTTCCACGGAACACAGGTTGAATACCACTGATATAGATTAATAAAAAACATCCCCGTTGGAAAATAATTGTGCTTGCGCTACTGACCAAACAAAGACCATCTGCTTCCCCATCCAGCAAGTATCTACAGACTTGCAACCAGCGTTGCCAGGTTGGGCGATAAATCGCCGTTTGGGCTAATTTTTTTTCAGTTTTGCGACCTAAAATTAATGAAATCACCGGGCGATTGTTTGGGCTCCTGAAAAATCTTTTTGGGCTTGTTTGGGCTCCTGAACTGATTTGGGTTTGAGTGAAATTGGAAATTATAACAGTAAACATCGAGCCAAGAAAAATAGCAATAGACCCAATTATTATTGAATACTCGTAGAATATCAATTTCAAATTTGAATATCACACGAAAATTTTAGTTCCAAAATCGAAAATTGTAAAGAGCGTAGCGTATTTCACGTGAAATGCAAGAAACCTCACTTCCCAGCGGCAAAATATATTTATAAATATAGGCTGTTTCAAATGTTTATGAGCAACTAAATAGATATTTCGTTTTTCTCGGTTTATTCAAAAGCCCAGGTTACTAGGGTTATTTTAGGATTCAAGTTGGCAGGATAAATTCATGACAAAATTAGCTAACAACTGGTTAAATAATATATTCTAGTTTCTTTATTAAGACACAAAAAATTAAAATGTTCCGGTTAAAATAATGCCAGTTAATGACAGACATAATATTTAAATAATACAATAGGTTAAACAAAATGAACAAAAGTCTTTTCAATCTGTAAAAATTACTAGATTTTAAAATATAGTTGTGCATATAAATTTGAAACAACCTACATTTGTAACAAAAATAAATTAATATAATTCTATTTATTAGTATTTTAATGAAGTAAATTTGTGATACGTGAAAGAAAAAAAGTCCATATCTTTACGCGGTGCGGAAATAGATGGTGATTTCTCTTTTTAATATTACCTGCCTGCATCTCAAATAAGTGTTTTTTTTTTAATGTTGACTAATCTGCGCAAAATGCGGCTATGTTTGCTTTAAAATGTCAAATTTGATTATGAATTTATAGATTTATTTTCAAGGTCTAATGAAATTGTAATTTTAAACTGATGTATTATCTTATTCTACAAATGTTATAAAATTTCGATTGACAATGTAAAAAGAAAAAGTCAAAAGTCCCATTCCATCATTAAAAGTCACTAGATTTCAAAACGTAGTCCGCATCGACATTCTATTTCACATTCGGCTACTTTTGGGCTACCACTGGTTTAAAAATGGCTACTTGGCATGTTTGAATACTGGCAACCCTGCTTGCAACTGGGTTTGTTGTAGGGCGTGCAGCTATAAAACTGTTTCAACAAATCCAAGTTTAAGTGAAGTGTGTTAATAAATAATAATAATAATAATAATATAACAGAATTAAATGTGTTCGAGAAAAAAGTGTCTATCACCTTATGGTATCACTCAATTTTCAGCATTAGAATAACCAGTTTTAGGTTATGTTTTAAACTTTTACGTTGATACGCAACCTAAAGCAATAATTTATTAATTTACGCAGTGGCGTATATATGACTAAAAATGTTTCATTAATTAGGGTTAAATTTATGTCGTCCAAGTATATTTTTTGAGAATAACAAGAGTATTTAATGGCAACGCAAACGGCAAAAATTTATTCAGTACATTTGAATATTAATTAATTTTCAATATTATAATAATTTTAAATTAGTTTATGTTACTAGTTTGTAAGTATTATGGGTAGGTATTTGAATTATATAAAGAAATAAATATTGTATATTAGTTTAGAAGCATTTTATTAATTAACTTTTTAATTGACAACATAATAATAATTGAAAATCAAAAACATATCTTCTATGACGATCACTGCGAGCTTAAAGAGAAAAGTTTTTTGAAACTTGTGTCGACGCCTCGGGGTAAGATCGGCTACAGAGCACATGGATATAAGTTTAATCAAATTCTAGTTTGATATTTTCACTGATACTTTCTAATTCAACTCAGGGGTCTATTGAGCCTGGTCTAATTAATACTTAAAAATGAGTTACTGTTATCACAGGGGTAAAAGAGCTGGATGAACGAATTTTGTGCTGACCATGTGACTCTCATATAGTGCCGAACAGAGCTGGGAAAGGTATTTCTTTCGATAGACAAGCTCATTGAAAGAACTAACAATAATATTGGTAATATGTCCGACTGGTTCTCGAACAACAAATTAGTGCTCAATAAATCAAAAACAGTTACTACGTATTTTAATATAGCCCATGAAGATAAGATTATTATTAACAAACAATTAATTTTGCCTTTAGAATGCGTTGATGTTACAAAGTTCTTAGGGATAACAATAGACAGCAACATAAACTGGAAACAGCATATTAATAACATTAGTCCCAAACTTGTCAGAACCTGTTTTTGTATGAAAAAAATTAAACAACTTAGTAACACGACTGCATGTAGGATCTACTACTTGCATGTAGGAATTGTATGCTGGGGGATGGTAATGGAAACAAATCGCTTATTTGTTCTTCAAAAAAAGGCTTTAAGAAAACCATTTCGTTATCCATGCAGAAATCTATTTAAAGACCAAAAAAATCTTGCCACTACCCTGTATTTACATATTACAAACTCTACCATTTGTCTTCAAAAACCTAAAAGATTTTAACCGTAGACACCTAACTTTCGTACGAACCCCATTATACCTAACCATTCGTCGATTCGATGAACAAGTTTTGAGGTGGATATTTTTAATTAAAAACATATGTTTTTGTTAGGTTTATTAGACATATATATGAGGCAAAGGTTATATTAATAAATAAATCAATTTATTTAAATTTTGTTAAAAATATATATATTTTTTAATAATTTAGTTTTAAGACACTAGTTCTTTGGCGAACTAAAATTAAAAGATTCTAATTACTCAGAAAAAAAATTAAGAACTAATTTTTAGAAGCGCAAGCCACGCAAAAATCAACTTTATGTTCACCACAAAATGCTGTGTTACAATTTGAACAGTAAGTCTTCGTCATGCGCCTTTTTTATAGGAACAAAGACCACACACTTTTATTTTTCTCATATTTGGTGCATCTGTGGGTTGATGATCATTGCTGGACGTTGACTGACCTTCGCTTTGACTTTCATCTTTCTTTGCAGCTAGTATATCTTGAATTTTATTTTTTATTTGTGTTGGCATTGTGCGAATTTCTAATCGGATTTTGAGCCATGGTTCTACAAGTTGCGAATGCAACTTCTTCATAAAATCACGACGACTCATTAAATTTTGTCCCAGTATAGAAGCATTGTGGCAGTAAATAATGTAGCTGTTGATACATGATATATTTATCATACCGTAGAAAACACACATTGGCCAACGATTGGTTTTTCTGCTGCATGACATTACTGAGCACATTTGGTCGAACGTAACTACACCACCTTTTGTACGATTATAAAATTCAATCATATGCGGCTTCTTTGTTACGGTGTTCACGGTGCCCTCCTCATCACAAGAAGATAATAAGTAAACCATTTTTGATGGTTTAGGTTTATACGAAAGGAGTGTAAGGGAACCATCATAACAGAATATAGATGTATCGACGTTTCTGGACCGATTATTTTTCATTTCCTTTGGGATTTCTCTTTTGTTAGCTCGGAATGTCCCCACAACTGTCAATTTATAAGACTGTTGAAGTAACTGTTTCGCTAGTGGTACTGACGTAAACCAATTGCCCATGGTAACATTTCTGTTCGTACCGTGTATACTGCGAGTAAGTTCCTTTACGAAATATTCTCCCAAAGGCACACCTCCCGTATCAACTCCTTTTCCGAGATATGGTGAACAATCGATCATATATCTTGTACCACTGGCACACATCATTACCAACTTCACGCCATATTTTGCAGGTTTATTTGGAATATACATTCGAAATTTACACCTGCCTCGGAATGCCAATAACTGCTCATCGATGGTAACATATGTTCCAGGTACATAGTTCTATCGGCACTGAGTTATAAGCATTTCCCATATATCTCTAATGGGTGTAAAGAGATCGTCTTTTTGCCATTGTAAGCGAAATGTTTTATCGTCGAAACGAAGACATCGCAGAAGAAAGTCGCATCTTTCTTTGCTCATACATGACACGTACCTTGTACCAGAATATTCTGTGTTGAACAATTCGTCAAGGGTCAGATGGTTGTCTTTTAGAGCTGCAGCTAACACCAGAATACCAATGAGTGCTCTGACCTCTTCTTTGCTTGTGTCATTCTGCGTAGATGTAATTTGCTGATAGGTTTGCTTTTTTATTGCAATCTCCGAATTTGTCCTTTTCACAATTTCTTCTAATATTTGATCAGTCATGAATCGGTCAAATAATAACCGTGAATCCATCATACTCTTTACAGCACGAACTGGTCCTCTGGCAACTCGTACAATATTTATTGCAGCTACTCTGCCTGAAGTACGCCCTTTACTCGTGGCCCAAACATGACGGTTCCGACTGCGGATATTTCTTTGTGATAAAGTCAAGATACTTGAATTACCTGAGCTCTCTTCCGATGGAACAGGCGGTGATTGTGGCTCCAACACATTATTCAGTAAACCAGATGACGATCGTCCTTGAGCATTTAGTTGGGTATCCTCATGGTCGGACGGTTCGTCTTGAATATCACTTTCCACATCATCAACCTCCACATTGTCTTCTTTTTCGCTGTCAGATGATTCCTCCAATGCACTGATGTCTTCCCCTTCTAGTAATAAACGTGTGATATCAGCATCAGACACTGATCGTTTTGAAGCCATGGCAAAAAACTGCAAAAGAAGTACCAAAACTAGTTACCAAAAAGTATACACAAACCCTAACCATTCGTCGAAATGACGAGTAGATTTGCAATGTCTCGATAAATTGTGTACTTACCCGCCGGACACGACTGCCTCCCGAGAGACCGTGACGAGCACTGAGTTGACAAGCAACAACACGATCATCGCATTGCGCGGCAAAAAGAGACAGCGTATTTGGTATCGTGTAATCATCGATGCGACGAAGGTTAGGTGTCTAGAGCTAAACAAAAATGGCGCTAATTTTAAATATAATAATGATGAACTTGTTCTAGATTATGGTTTTTGTTCATTGATTTTTATTTCGAAGTTACAGTTATTGAAATAAAAATTCTTTAATCCGCGTCCCAAAAATGGAACATTGGCGGGGATTGGGTTAAAATCTTCTGAGATATTTTTCCAGTTTTCTTCATTAGGAACCATAACAACAATATCTTTTAAAGAGGTCCAAATAGCAGCCGTTGTTTCAATGATTATTCTAAAAGCTATAGATTTTCCAATCCGATAACTATAGGACAAAGTAGACAAAAATCGCCTGCAACTAAGTTCCTGTTTAAAATGATATGAATACATAAATGATTATATAATTGAATAAAATTAAGTGGGTATTACCGTAATGTCAAAACAAGTCTTTGCCCAGGATCAATAGATTCTCTGATTACCGTCTGCTTACATAATAATGGTCCAACAATACTCAAAAGTTCATCAAAAAGGGTTGAAGTCATTCTCATGTAATTGAAATAACACTTTGTGTCTGTTAGCCTTATTTTTTGCAACAAGTTAAAATAATCACCCTGTTGCCTTCTGTTTTTTTATATGAGAAGTACCCACCATCGCTTTTCTTCGTATCGCAATAATATAAATATGTATAAAAAGCGCTAAACGTCTCCTTCGATTTCATGACATATATAATGAAATTGAATAACCGTTTACTCCAAACACTTGCATAAACTTTTAAGTTAGATACAAATGTTGTCAAAGCCCTCATCAGCCACTCCTGAAAAGGAAACTGATAAGGGACCCGTTGGTTCTCACTGGATACCAATGAGATCCTACAAAAATGTTAGGTATAGAAGTGGATAATGCCAGTGTTAATACCGGACTAAATAATGGTGTGTGTGAACTTCTAAGGCCTGGTATTTCAGTTGCTTCTTAAACTGAAGATTAATAATGTGGAGCTTAACTTTTAAGCTCCAAATAAATATCACATCCGTATTTCAGTGCCAAATTGGAGTGTCACATAGTAAAACTTCAGTTATTTCTTTAATTTACAAGTTAGTTAGCCATGGTAACAAATGAAATGCGACATGCTATTACATTGCATTTTTATGTTAGGTAGATTAAGCGCTGGCTTATGACAGCTGTCACTGTCAAATAGATCGGACGTGTTTCTCTTGATCTCTCAGTGCTTATAGTCATATCAGTGGGTTATATAGCCCAATAGTATATTATAATAATTAATAAGTGAACCTTTTTGTGTTTTTAATCTTATTTCCTGCAGTACAAGTTTTAGTGCAGTGATAATCATTTTGTGTGTAAAACATGGAAGAAAGTAGCGGGGGTGGAGAACCCCCGGACATCTCCCTAAGTCTCTCTGATACAACAAGATCTTTCCTGGAAGCTATGGAGGTGGTTCACCAAAGCTCGTTCTTGTACGAACATAATTCACAAACGGAGCAATTTGGTAATGACAACTATGTAATGAAATCAGGACAGAAACGTAGAAATATAAATAATTGTAACAATTCTGTCATACAGACTAAGAAAATAAACATTACAGATTCAACTACCGCTAATGAACCTATTAATACCGAAAAACAGAATCCGATTTCTTCAGTTACAAATACAGTAGACCTTACTACGTTACATATAGAAACATCTCAGAATAGTAATAAAAACGTGTATGAATTTAATAAAAACAACAGATATGAAGACGTGGATAAAGGGCCGTACTTTATGTTAATTGAAAACACTAATACCGATAGTAACATCGGTCTATTGCACCATATGAGCCTCGGTAAATTACTTATTAACACATTTAAGTTGAAGAACAAAGACTTAATAGACATTAAAAAAATGGGCCGCAACAGAATAAACCTGGAGTTAAGTGATCCAAAATTAATCAACACTATTTTGGATTCACATATTTTAAAAAACAATAACCTAAGAGGATATATACCTGAAACTATTCTTTTCCAAAAAGCTGTTAATAAAAACGTAGACCCTTCTTTAACTACAGAGGAAATATCAGAAGTTATCGAATCTAATATTGTTATCTCCAACATACGACCATTGACAAAGAAACTTACAACTAATGATAATAACTCCCAGATAATAACCTACAATTGTATTAACCTTTAAAGGACAAACACTGCCAGATTTTGTTGTTATTTACGGTGCAAAATGTAATGTTTTACCGTATATTTAGTGTTACGCAATGTTCCAATTGCTTACGCTTTGGTCATATTAGTCGGCAATGCAAAAGCGGCACTCGCTGCCCAAAATTTGGTGAAAACCACGATCTAAATCAATGTAGAAAACCTGATAGTGAATCATATTGTGTTAATTGCAAAGGTTCCCATGCAGCTACGCACAAAATATGTCCGGTATTCTCTGAACAGAAATCAATTAAAAAATATATGGTATATAATAACGTCGGTTTTCGGGGAGCCAAATCCCAATATAGATCGTTCGCACAAGTGACAACTAATTCCTCGACCATCAGTTCTAAAGATTTTCCGCCGCTATATAATAAATAAGAAACCGTAGCATTATTAAACGATCAAGTTGAACCGGACGTTGTTGCCAATCCGGCTTGGTTTACCAAGCCCCGCGGCTCTCTTGCACCACGAACATCGTCATCGTTTATGGAAAAACCTAAAACTTCTTATAGGGCTCCTTCTAGTACAGAACTCATCCGGAGGGAAACTCCAAAAAATCCATATCCCCCACAACCTCATTTACTTAATAAAAACTCTTCTACAAAAGTTGCTTTTGTAAAAAACTCTGACATAGAGGAAAATATTTCGTTTCCAGATGTTAAAACAGCAATTTTTTCGATTTATACGTTAATTAAAAATATTATTTATGATAAACAAGGAGCCTCGATTAGCTTTGATCAAATCATGGACTGCTTTCGTTCTTCTCTTCTTAAAAAATAAAAATGGACCATTTTCAAATCATTCAGTGGAATGTTCGTTCTATCAAAGCAAACAAAAAAATTTTACAAACCGTTCTATCTTCTCAAAAAATTCATTGTGCTTTTCTGTCAGAAACTTGGCTAAAACCAACTGTATTTTTTAAAATATCTGGATATAATATTATTCATTGTTACCGTCCAGATGGATATGGTGGAAGCTGTATACTTATTAAATCAGGTATTCCTTTTCAGTCATTATCATTAAGAAACACTCCTAATTACGTACAAATTTGCGCTGCTAAATTATTTGTTGATAATAAATGGGTAACAGTAGTTTCCTTATATTGTCAACCTAACCACCGTATTTCCAAAGATAAATGGTTTGAAATCTTTTCTAATATACATGGATCTATGATTATCGGAGGAGATTTTAATGCTCATCACTGCACATGGAGTTGTGAGATTGACGATTTTGAAGGCAGAGAAATTCTTGAGGCAGTTAATGATCTTTCTTATACGCTATTGAACGATGGGTCCCCCACGCTAATGACTAAACCAGGTCAACGCAAATCGGCTATAGATTTAACCTTGTGCACTTCTAACTTAGCAACTGATCTTCTATGGACCACAATCAAAGACACTATGGGCTCCAATCACTTCCCAATAAAAATTGTGTATAATTGTACAATAAATAACACAATTAAAATTTTCCCCAATTCTTCTTGGGATATAAAAAACGCTGATTGGTCATTATATTTCCTTCAGTCAAAAACTTTGGCCGAAACTATCAACTACGAGCAGTTTGATACTCTACAAGTAGATGAAAAATATAAAATATTCATGGACCTGGTAAATTGTAGTGCATCAGAAAGCATTCCCGAAAATCATCCAAAACAAGTTCACTCTTTTAAATGCCGTCCCTGGTGGGACAATGAATGTAGAATACAATCCATTGCCACAAAAAATACTTTCCAAAATTTCAAAAACAATGCTACTGTCGAAAACTACATTTTATGTAAA
The DNA here is from genome assembly GCA_963971575.1 of Liopterus haemorrhoidalis. NCBI lineage: Eukaryota > Metazoa > Arthropoda > Insecta > Coleoptera > Dytiscidae > Liopterus > Liopterus haemorrhoidalis. The sequence goes on from OZ020613.1 coordinate 50,475,295, forward strand.
AGAAATATCGCAAAAGCTCGTTTTCTATACAAACAGAAAAAGAGAAATTGTTGGCAAACATTTTGCAATTCTATAAATCTAAAAACTTCTCTCTCAGATGTATGGAAGAAAATTTAAATTATTAAAAATGGCCTCTCTGACAAGGCGTCCTTGTATACTTTAAATTCTAACTGGTTATCCGATTTTTTCTTCAATCTGACACCTGCATCTTGTCAAGAAAATATATCCTTTAACGGTAACATCATCGAAACCCCACACTTGGATTCTCCCTTTTCGCTCATTGAACTATATCATAGTTTAAAACTAAAAATTCTTCTCCAGGTTTTGATAATGTTCACTATCCAATGTTGCATAATCTCGATGCCAAGGCAAAAATTATTCTTCTAAATATTTTCAATGACATTTGGCTCAACAGGAAACAAATTCCAGAATGGTCAATTCAATACATTATTCCAATATTGAAGCCCAACAAAGATCCAAACACTGCTTCTTCATATCGACCTATATCGTTATTCTCCTGCATTACCAAAACTTATGAGAGACTTATGAAAACTCGTTTAGAATGGTGGCTGGAACACAATCGATCTCTTCCTCATTACCAATATGGATTTAAACGTGGACGTTCACCAATGGACAACTTATCCTCTTTAATGTGTGATATTTATATAAGCAATACCAACAACGCCTATCTAACTGCGACATTTATGGATATAGTAGGAGCTTTTGACAATGTTTCTGTCAAAATTTTGTATAAAAAAAAGACAACCATTGGTATACCCACTTTAATGACAAACTCAATTATCAGTCTTATAATGAGTAGAGAAGTTTTCGTAAAATATCAAGGTAACATATTAGGTCCTAGTAAAACTAACATAGGATACCGCAAGGCTTAGTCTTTTCGCCTATTCTTTTTAACATATACACATACGATTTACAATATATCTTCAGCCCCAATATCAGAATCATACAATTTGCAGACGACATATCAGCATTGAACAACGCAATACAACAATTCAATAACTGGTGCCTTATGCACGGATTTTCTCTGTCTCCAAATAAGACTTGTGTTTCGGTATTCACAAAACACCGATTTCAGATTCCACCTTACTTTATTTTGGATCAACAGCAGTATCATATCCTACCGGTTGTAAAATTCCTAGGTCTAAATATTGCAAATTAACCTGGAGAGCCCATGTTAGGTATATAATTAAAAAATGTGAGTCTAGATTAAATGTTTTACGAACTATTACTAATTTCTCATGGGGAGCTGACCCAAAAACAATGCTTATACTATAATAATAATAATAATAATAATAATAATAATAATATTTATTTCATGTTAGACATCTTACGACGTTTACATTTGTCAGTACATATATGATAAATTCAATGAACAAAAGTAGAAAGTATTTGAAAACATTGAAAAATGAAATACAATATTAAATAATATAGAAAAGAGAGGGAAAAAAATATATATAAAATTAACAATGGTAGAGCAAAAAAACAACAGCTTACATGTTAGATGTAGGAACTGAAATTAATTTTGAAGAAATCGTCCGAATTGTAGAGACAATTCTCAATAAGATTTTTTTTTATTTTGAACTTAAACAATCTAATTGACAATTTTTTTAAAGAAACTGGTAAGTAGTTAAAGAAAGTGGCTGCCAAAATAATACCATTCCTAGATTTAGACAATCTAAGTCTTGGTAGTCTGATGTTGCCAGCAGAACGAATATTGTAGACATGTCTAGAGGATACGGTTACATATCTGTTCGGGTTTTCTTTAACGTATACCAGACAAGTATAAACAAAAAGACTATAAAAAGACAAAATGCTACATTTCCTAAAGAGCTCTCGGCAGTGGTGCCTGTTAGGAACATTATTCAGGATTCTTACAGCACGTTTTTGGAGTAAGAAAATTCTGTTGACAGACGAGCTTAAACCCCAGTGAATTATGCCGTAAGTTAAACGCGACTGAAAAGCAGCAAAATAGAACATACGCAGCATATCAAAAGACACAGACGTTTTCAGCCTGATGAACGCATAGATAACCCTTTTAAGAACTTTTGCCAAATAGTCAATGTGATCATGCCAGCTAAGTTGACTATCGATATAAATCCCAAGAAATTTGATTGGCCCACCGAACTGAATATTAATATCAATATTGCGGTTAAGTGAAAAAATCATTTGTTAGGTTTTATTATTATTAAGGGAAAGTCGGTTTGAAGTGAACCAATCTTTATCTTTCACCATTTCCTGTTCTGTATTTCTGACCACATCGTTAACAGACGTATGATTTGTCAGGACAGTAGTGTCATCGGCGTAAAGTATAACTTTGACACTTTCAGGAAGTAAATTTGGGAGGTCATTGATGTAAACGATGAAAAAAAACGGACCCAAAATTCCGCCCTGACAAACTCCGAAATTGACCTTCCTATATGAAGAATCTACGTCGTTCATAGAGACGAACTGGTATCTATTAGAAAAATAAGATCTAATGAGATCATTTGCAATGCCGCGGATGCCATACTTTTCAAGTTTGTCCAAAAGCAAACTGTGAGGAACGCAATCGAATGCTTTTGAAAGATCACATAAAGTGGCTTGAGGAATTATATGACCTTCAAAACAATCGGTTACGTAGTTGACGAGCTCAGTGATGGCAGAGATAGTGCTTAACTTAGGTCGGAAACCAAATTGGTTTTTATTAAGAAGGTTGTTCACTGAAAAAAAATTTAAAAGCCTAGTTTTAAGGATGATCTCAAATACTTTGGCAATTACAGGTACGATGGCAATCGGTCTATAATTAGAAGCATCATTAACATCACCATTCTTGAAAATAGGAATTATTTTAGAAATTTTTAATTTATCGGGAAAAACACCGGTTTCAAAACTATTATTAAATATTGATGTTAATATATGGGATATTAACTTGGCAACAGATTTAAGGATAGCACTATTTACTCCAAAAGCATCTTGAGTTTTACTATTAGACAATGAAAAAATTGCATTCTCAACCTCGATATGATCGGTAGGATGAAGAAAAAGTGAGACATTACAACGGGTCACATTAGCTGAAGCATCAGTTCCGTTGAGTGGAAGTTTGTCGTCCAGTATTACAGCTATATCCGCAAAAAAATTATTGAAATGTTCTGAACTGATGGTTGTTGGGGGAGACTTTTTATGTTGGGAATTAGTCTCAGATTTCACAATCGCCCACATTGCCTTAGTCTTGTTTGTGCTGTTAAGTACAAACAAGTTGTTGGCTGCAATTTTGGCATCCCTTATTTTTTTCTTGTAAATAATTTTCGTTTTATTAATTAATTTAGACAGCGAAACACCACCAAGAGCTTGCTTTAGTTCATGTAGTATGAACAGTTTGTTTCTAATTGATTTCAATTCCTCATTGAACCATTTGATGGATTTATCTGCTTTAGTTACAACTTTCGTCTTGAAAGCGGTACTCATACATTCTGTGAATAAAACGAAGAAGTTATCAAACATTATGTTAATATCAGAATCGTTAATTAAGGTGTTCAAATTTTTATCTATTATGTTTTGCACAAAAATCTCGATACTTCTTTGATTTATCACAGTACGCTTACAATGTTGCACCTCATTGTCTTTAACAGACTTATGAAGGAAAAATTGCAGATAAACCCCAAAATGGTCAGAGATAGCTGGGTTTTCAACGATGGTGTGGAGTCTCTGGCTGTCAACATTAGTAATGATGTTATCAAGACAAGATCCCTTATTGAGATAAGAGAGTCTTGTTATTTCAAAATGTGAGAAATGACAGCCATAGCTTTCCACAACATCCTTGAAAACCATGCAGTTATGATCATGTGATGATAAATCAATATCAAAATCACCACAAATGAAGATTTTTAAATTTTTTCGACACAGAACATCAAAAATGTCGTGCAAAATTTTAATAAATATATCAAACATGCCTGTGGGGGATCTGTACATTGTTACAATAATTTAGTTATCACAATCTAACTTAACTGCAGCTATTTCACAGTGGTACTCCACTGACATGTTAGAAATTTGTTTGTAGATGTGAGCCTTGATATTATTGTTAATATAAATACTAACTCCACCATTGCCCATCTTTTCTCTACAAAAATAATCGGCTAGATAAAAATGATCGAAATTGTAGAGCTCAATTTCATCAACCCGTAACCAATGCTCACAAATACAAAGAAAATCAATATTGTACTGTGTTGATATAAAAAAGTCTACTATTTGTAATTTATTGCGCAAACATTGAGCATTGAATAAATACATCCCCAGAACATCCTTAAAATTTACTGAATTCACGTTATTTTCGTATTCTTCGTGCGCCAGTGAAAAAAACGATTTACGTAGACACCTGCTGGCCAAATGTTTGGATCCATCCATTTATCGAGCTGCTCAAAGTCAATCCCAATTTTAAATGATGCATAATCGCCTCTTGAATTAAGTTTTTCACAAACTGGATTAATTAGTCCAGGGCTTTTCTCCCGGATGTAATTGGATATAGTATCCTCTTCAATGCCCTTGGCAATATTCCACACATGAAGCCATGCTTTCCGTGGTGCTGATTTGAACATGTTGTTATCAGAGACCGGGCCTAAGCCAACAATTTTTTTAGGTCTATTAGAATTTTCTTTTTCTTTTTTTTGGCAACCCCTTGGTAACTGTTGTCCAACCGGGCTCGGTTGTTAAAGCAGCTGCATAACTCATCTTCGGTTTTAGCGCATGTTTAACGACTTCAGGTGACGTTAGAACCGCTTGTACAGGCTCGCTAACTTTGGGACTTTCGGTTTTTTTACAAATGTTTACCGATTTTAAGTTAGTAACACTCACATTATCAGTTGTGTCGGTCACAAGAATAGAATTTTTTGTTAACGCTAAAGTTTTGCTATTTTTGAGTGATTTGTTATTACGGGCACTGTTGTGATTCACTTTTGTTGATTTGTGAACCATTGTGAAATTTTGAAGGGATTCCTTCATATGTTTCATCTCACCTGCCATATTTTCAACTACTGAGGTAAGCTGCTCCAATTTATTAAAAATATTTTTGAGATTAAGCCCACAAATTTGAAAAGGGCCACTTTGACCCACTTCATTTCCATAAAAAGTGTCAGCGCACTCGTCGCACATCCATTTAATGTTTTTTGGATAATTGGACACCGAATTAAATTCACGCTTATTTAATTTAGCGCAAGTTATATGGAATATATGTCCACATATCCCTGAGCACTTTACACTATTATTATCACTAGATGAACATGATATTTTGCAAATATTACACACAGCTTTCAAATCATCGACTTGATTCGTCGCCATCTTGCTTATCTCTACTATATAATAATCTAATATTATCCATAATTGACTACGGTTCGTTCTTATATGGTGATGCGTCTGCAAATGTATTAAACCCTTTGATACAATCCAAAACAAGGCGACGAGATTTGCATTGGGTGCAATGCGCTCCACGCCAACAAATGCTCTATTAGCCGAGGCCCAATTAATTCCTTTACATCTGAGACGTAAAATTTTATCGTTCAAATTCCTATTTCCACACGTTCTTTCAAATGCAATATACCTGTATCAAAATTAGCTTCCAGTATTCTTACATCTTCTTATTGGAAGAGTAAACCAACTCCAATCTTAATCGAAAGCTTCTTACATATCGTCGAGGTGATTTCTCCACAACAGAGGCATCACATTCTTCCTTGTTTTCAGGCTGATTATTCATATTCGCTTCCTAATAATTATTTCATTCATGATATTATGTTACCTAGCAACAATGAGCTTTTCCTTAAAAAGGTTGAAGAGAAGTGGCCAAATAGTTATCATCTATATACTGACGCTTCTAAAACGGTCAAAGGAACTGGTTGTTCATTTCTGGATCCTATGAAAAAACATTATCAAAAAATTAAACTTCCTGACTACTATTCTATTTATTTTGCTGAAATGATTAAAATAAAATTATGCCTAGAATATATACAAAATAATTTGAGAAATCATAATAGATATATAATCTTTACAGACAGCAAAAGTACAGTACAAAAATTAAAATATCCCAAGGTCTTGCATAAAAATTCTATCTTAATCTACGATATCATTCAAATTATTCATCTTCTCAAGGATCTAAATGTTACAATCAAGATAATTTGGATCAAAGGACACTCCAACATCATCTTCAACGAAGTGGTAGACAATTTGGCAAAAGAAGCCATAATTACAGGAATGCCTTTGGACATTCCTATTGAAATAACTGACGCCTATAGCTTGTACACTAAATTCATCAGAAACTCATGGAATGAAGAATACCGAACCAGCTTGACATCAAAGGGTTCCTTTTATGGTTCCCTTCAACCAAATATTCCTTCTTCCAGATGGTTTACTTCGGACATGAACAGAAAGTTTATCACTACGATATGCAGAATGCGTTCTAACACACGAAAGTCAAACAACATCTTCAGACTAAATTTGATCCGAACAGCAGCTTGCACCTGCGATCCAAATATTATACAAGATGTTAATCATTTAATATTTGCTTGTCCGAAGTATAATAGAAATTCCATGTTAAGTCAACTTAGTCAACAAAATGTTATTTTCCCTACTTCTATAAATTGTATTCTTGTCACTAATAACATCAACCTTTTCAAAATTATTTACGAGTTTATAAATTTTAATAATATACAATTATAATTAGACAATAACATTGATTATGTAAATTAATAGGATATTTGTATTATTTTATATTTTTATATCATTTTTTACTTATATGTTATATCTTGTATCACTGTATTGTTATATTGTACTTATACACAACTGGTTAATAGCCAATGTAGTTAAGACCAATAAATTCTAAATAAAAAATAAAAAAAAAAACATGCTATTATTCTGACATATTCGATTTTGTGACATACTTCAACATATTTTTGACAGCTGTTTATTTATATTGTTGAGATAACGAAGTAATCGTCGTAAAAGTAATCGAAGTATGGATAAGGTAAGATAATGTCAATAATTATAACTATATATTTGCTATATTATTATTAGTTTTTAATTGCAAATTTGAATAGAGAAAGATATGTAACAATGTATAATATCTAATTAATTTTAGGAAAGAAAACGATCTTACAATTTTACAACGGATGAAATTGAATTACTCAAAACTCTAGTAATTAAATATTGAAACGTAATTGAAAATAAAAAATCAGATAAATGCACTTGGAAAGATAAAAATATGTGTTGGAAGAAAATCGCCGATGAATTTAATGCCACTAATTCAAATCCCCAACAATTCAGAACGGTGGATATTTTGCACAGGAAATGGGATAATTTAAAGAAAACTGTAAAAAGAAAAGTATCTAAACAGAAAAAGCATATAAAGGGCACGGATGTGTTGAAATATAATCCAACCATTTAGTTTGGTTTGTTGTGGGTTGGTAATAGCCTAGCGGCGGTATTTAGAACCATTCCCTTATGAAGTTGTTGATATAGCTAACGTGCGTGTGTGTCGTGTGAGCAACATTTTGAATTGTAATCTTAAGTAATCCTTGTTCATTGTAATCATCTTTATTTTTTCTATTAAAAGATATTAATAATATCTGTGTGTTAATAACCTCTGCGCATAATTCATAACCTCTGTACAACAGGTTATGGGTCCAGACCCAAAATAGTCAAAATAAAGTGTGAGGTTAAACACGTGGTGAACTTTATACAGAAATAAAAGCTGATTAAAAATGAGTGCTACACCAAATAAAAACTATGTAAATATAGTTGAACCCCTAAATGGGAAAAACTTCGAGGCATGGAAGTTTAGAGTTATGATTTTATTAACTGAAAAAGGTGTCGAAGACTGCATTGGGACCAGACTGGATCTAGGTGATTCTCAAGTTGAGAATAAGAAAAGGGACAATAAATGTAAGTCTATCATTGTCCAAAGTGTTGACGACAGTCAGATCGCCATAATCAAAGAGAAGAAAACAGCGTATGATATGTGGGAAGCCATAATAAACACATACGAGAAGAGAGGACTATCAGGTTAGTTATTTCTCAAGAGAAAGCTAATGTCACTAAAGATGTCAGAGGATGAAAAAATAGAAGATTTTTTGATAAAATTTGATAGTGTCCTAAATCAATTGAAGTCCTCGGGTGTACAAATGAAAGAAGAAGATTCTGTTTGTACGTAACAACGTACGTAACAACGAAGTGCCAGCAACAGCTGGCACTTCCAAAATCATATGACACAGTAGTAACCGTTTTGGAAAACTTATCGGAAGAAAAATTAAAGTTGGAGTATGTTAAAAACAAATTGAAAATGGAAGCGGAGAAAAAATCTAGTGTCGAAAAAGGTGTGAAAGTAAAATACAACACAGAAGCAGCATTTTCAGGTGAATATATAAAGAAAAAAGGTTCCTGTTTTACATGCGGAAAACCAGGGCATTACAGTCGTGACTGCTGGAGGAATAAAAATAGGAAGAGATACCAAAGGGGACAAAAGGCCAAGCAGCATCAAGACAGAAGTGGTCACTACGTTGAAATGAAAAAAGTGAATGAAAGTGACGAAAGTGCAAGTGGAGGCATTTGTTTTGTAAGTGAAAGTGACAGTTTAAGCTTAGAGACAGTAGAAAATAATAGCACTAAGTTTTACATAGACTCGGGATGTACAGATCATTTGAAAAATAATAAAGAAAATTTTTCTGAATTATTGGTACTTAAAAATCCCATAAAAATAGCTGTTGCTAAAGAAAATGAATTTTTAGAAGCGACGGCTATCGGTAATATTAATGCAATAAGTTATGTTAATGGCAAGCCTATTAATGTAAAAATGACAAATGTGCTGTACGTACCGAAATTGAGGAAAAATCTAATGTCTGTAAAGAAATTAGAGGTTGCAAATATAATAACAGTTTTCTGTGAAGGACAGGTAAAATTATTCAAAGATAATATTGTAATAGGCGTTGGTTCACGAGAAAACTTGTATGAAATTGAACTTAAAGTCCTAAATAAGAAAAGCTTAAATGTTGAAGCTGGTAATGATGACCAGAATGAATTGTGGCATAAAAGATATGGTCATGTGGGTTATTCTAACTTGAAAAAATTGTATGATAATAATGTTGTAAGTGGGTTAAGTAAAATAAATATAAAAGATAAAAAATTTTGTGAGTCATGTGCGAAAGCAAAATTGACTAGATCAACTTTTGGTGAAAGATCCAAGGCAAAAAAAATTCTTGAGTTCGTACACTCAGATGTATGTATGTGGGCCTATCGATCCAATTACTCATGATGACTATAAATATTTCATTACGTTTATAGATGATTACTCAAATTTTTTATCAGTATATTTAATTGAAAACAAGAGTGACGTTTTTGAAAAATTTAAAGAGTATGCACACTCAGTACAAGCCAAGTTCAATGTAAAGATTGCCACACTAAGGTGTGACAATGGAGGGGAATACACTTCTCAAAAATTTAAAGATTTTTGTAAAGAAAATGGAACAAAAATAGATTTTACTGTACCCTATACGCCTCAACAAAATGGCAAGGCAGAACGATATAACAGAACTTTACTTGAAAAAGCGCGATCCATGATCACAGATTCAAATATGTCAAAAGTCTTTTGGGGGGAGGCAATACTAACCGCAGCTTATTTAATAAACAGAAGTAACAGCGCGAATCAAATTTTAAAAACGCCCGCGGAAGTTGGGTATGGTTTAAAACCAAATGTAAAAAACCTAAGAGTTTTTGGGTCAATAGCCTACGCATTCATAACAAAAAATTTAAGGTCAAAACTAGATGATACATCTAAAAAATGTATTATGGTGGGATACGCAGTAAATGGTTACCGTCTATGGGACTCAAGATAGCTCGAGATATAAAATTCAATGAGAGAGAATTCTATTACAACAAATCAAATAATAATTTAAAGCAAATTATAGATTCGGATAATAAAATTGAACCGGAACTAGAAGGTGAATCGGAAGGAGCTCCGGAAGAAAACGTCCAAAGGGGACGGAACAAACGAAATGTATCAGCACCAAAGCACTTCGACGACTACGAAATGTATATGGCATTCGACGCTGTAGCATTTGTCGAAGACGTACCAAAAAATTTTCATGGATTAAATGACAGGGTGGATAAAGTTTATTGGGACAAAGCAATAAAAAGGGAGATAATTTCAATAGAGAAAAATCAAACCTGGGAAATTAGCCAGAAACCTAAAAATGCAGAAATAATCGATATCAAATGGGTATTTTCATTTAAACCGTTTGAATCTAACATAGATGATAGATATAAAGCTCGATTGGTTGCCAGGGGGTTTGCCCAAAAGGCATCCTTTAATTTGGATGAGATATATTCAAGGGTAGCAAAACTGCCTACCAAAAGATTCTTGTTAATAATAGGGAATCAAATAAACTTTCACTTTCATCAATTAGATGTCAAAACCGCTTTTTTAAATGGGGAATTAAACGAAGAAATATATATACAAGTACCAGAGGGGGTTGATTATGATAAAAACCAAGTGTTAAAATTAAAGAAATCCTTATATGGATTAAAGCAAGCCGCGAAATACTGGAATAATAAAATTAATGATTTTTTGATAAGTTTAGAATTTGTAAGATCAAATACAGACTATTGTTTATATTATAACTTTAACGAAAATAAGAAAATGTACTTACTCTTATATGTAGATGATATTATTTTAGCAGGGATAGATTTGGATAAATTGGAATATTACAAGACAAGACTAAAGGAAAAAATTGATATTGAAGATAAAGGAATCTTAAAGTACTTCCTTGGATTGGAAATAGAATATGATAAAGTACAAGGTATTTTAAAAATAAATCAAAGTAGATATATTGAAAGAATTTTACAAAAATTTAATTTTGAAAATTGCAATTCAACTAATATTCCAATTGATCCAAAACTTAAGTTAAATGTTTTAGAGGACAATGTAAACTTAAAACATGTTAAAAATGTAAGGGAATTGGTTGGTTGCCTAATGTTTTTGATGTTGGGATCTAGACCTGATTTAAGCTATTCTGTTAACTTTTTTAGTCGATACCAAGACAAAGCTACTCAGGAACTTTGGAATTACTTAAAAAGAATATTAAGGTACTTGAAGGGTACTATAAACTTGAGTCTAATTTATCATAGAAACCAACAGGAAACATTATGTACATATGTCGATGCCGATTGGGCAGGCGACGCTCATGATAGAAAATCTATATCAGGCTACTTAATAAAAGTATTTGGTAACATAGTTTCATGGGTTACGAGAAAGCAAAATTCCGTTGCTTTATCTACTTGTGAAGCAGAACTTATAGCTCTTTGTAATTCAATACAAGATAGTTTATATTTTAAAAGGAAGTTATTGGATTTCAATATCTTTGTTGAAAAAATTGTTATTTTCGAGGATAATAAATCGTGTATCCATATTTTAAAAAATCCGGAAAATAACAAAAGAGTCAAACACATTGACATTAAATATAATTTTGTTTCTGACAAAATTGCAAATGGGAAGGTGGAACTTAAACATATTGAAAGTATAAACCATCCAGCTGACATTCTCCCAAAGGGATTGCCAACAGCTAGGTTTGTGAACTTGAGAAATTCACTGAATTTAGAGTCTATAAATAATTAAAATAATAAATGTTTGTATTAAGGGGGTGTGTTGAAATATAATCCAACCATTTAGTTTTGTTTGCTGTGGGTTGGTAATAGCCTAGCGGCGGTATTTAGAACCATTCCCTTCTGAAGTTGTTGATATAGCTAACGTGCGTGTGTGTCGTGTGAGCAACATTTTGAATTGTAATCTTAAGTAATCCTTGTTCATTGTAATCATCTTTATTTTTTCTATTAAAAGATATTAATAATATCTGTGTGTTAATAACCTCTGCGCATAATTCATAACCTCTGTACAACAGGGTGGAGGACCTGCAATGTCCGTTGATCTGTCAGGTACAGACGATGAAATTTTAGCACTATTAAATGTGCAAGCTACTGGAGATACAGCTGAATTTGACTGCGACACTGACACTGGTGGTATAAACGACAGTGAATCTTTTCAGTGGAATAATTATACCCCGCAGTTATTAAAAGCTCCAACATCTGCAGAATTATTGGTCAGAATGTCAACAAAATTATATAAATTCACATATTTTAATTGTATATTTATTATAGATCTTAGAACCACTTACTGATAAGGACACACCTCGTCCTGGCACATCGAGGGAGGACGAGGAGTCAAGAACACAACACAGTGTAAAATTTTTTTGTAGAAAAATAATAAATAACATGTAAATAATGTAATATTTATTAATTTAGCAAAAAATAAAAAGCAAACAAGTTGCACGAATAGGCAGCGAAAAACTACACCTGCGACGAGTGGAATGACGAACAGGATATGGTGCACCGTGGCCGAAAAGAAAATCGAAATTTATGAACTAAAAGTTCGACAAATGCACGAGGAGCATGAGCTAAATTTATTATTAAGAAGAAAAGAAAGCGACCAGAAAATGAAATTTGGAAAAGAAGAGCATGAAAAAAGAATGAAAATTTTACAAAAACAATTAAACTTAAAATGAATAAATAAACAATATTTATTATTTATTGTTTTATTGAATAAATTCTTACAGGCTTTCGAAATACCGAATATATGCACTTCTTATTGCATTACGTCCATTTCTTATATTTGGTGCATGTGGTACAGAATTAACAAAATTTATAGCTTCTTGAAGCTCATCATTTAGTGGTGGAGGCTCTAATTCATTAATAGAAACAGCGATATTATGCAATATAGCAGCTGTTACTATTAATGCCTGTGTTTTTCGGACATTTAATCTTATTCCAGTACATAAGATTGGAAACCTTCGTTTCCACACCCCGAAGGTTTTCTCAGTAGGATTCCTTGTCCTAATTTGCGCTTCATTAAATAAATTTTCTCCTCGATTATTGACGTTTGGTAATGGTGTTATACAATATTTTGTTAACTGGTAAGCACTGTCCGCAAGCAAAATACAATTTTGATATCTGTTTCTTTCAAATTATAACTTTATACTTGAATTTTTAAATATTCTTGAGTCATGAGCCGATCCTGGCCATCTTGCGACTATATTTAAAAATCTCAAATCAGCTGTGCAAATACCCTGAACATTAATAGAAAAAAATTGTTTTCTATTTCTATAAATGTCAGCTTGCTCTCCTCCTGAAATATTAATATAACAAACATTTTATTTATTTACTTTCATTACCAGGGGACTGAATTCTGAAAAACGGAGAGTTAACAACAACATCTGTTGTGGTGTGACAGCACAATTCCTAAAAAAATGTAATACAAAATTAGTTTCTATATGTATAACATACTAGTTATTCAAAAATTCACCATTTTGTAGGTAGGCGTATCACATCATTTATTAAATTTAATATCATATTCGATGTTCGTTTAGAGATACGAAACCTTTGATAAAATTCGATGTCATCCCACATTACAAACTGATCATTACGACTTCTGTATACTCTTTCTTTCCTTCCACCTAATCTCATTACAAAATTTCTTATTCTTTCGTCACTCGACAATTCATATTCAAAAATATCCACATCCATTTTTATCCCTTTTTGTCAAGCAAAATGATAATAAATATTAAATATCACTATTTCACTGACAGTTGTGACTGTATTTTGTTTCATTTGTTTCTGTATCTCTATCTATCTACCCATGGAAATTAAACTACACATAAATCAGTAAACCATACCCAATGCATAGTTTAAAGAAAACTAAAGATCAACGATTAAACTACAGTTTAATGACACTGAAATACACTTTATTTCACTTAAACGAAGATCAACGGTTAACTATAGTTTAAAGTACAACTGAAATACCGGGCCTAAGAAATGAATTCAAGATTCCTAATTTAATTATGATAAGATGCGTTTGTCACTCTCTTCAGTTAGCCGTATCCCACGCAACAGAAGATACAATACCTAGAAACGTAGATTTCTTGGTCCGTGAAACCTACAACTGGTTTTCTCATTCGACTTAAAAATACTTAAAGTGTGCGTATACTCGGTGAATATCTCTTGAACCGGTGATTTGTCGAATTTTGCAACAGTGGGATGAATTAAAAGTACACTTTGAAATAGTACGCCTTTCAGAAAACTCTTATACTGCCGAAATGCTTTTTCAGATGTTTTCTGATAGGTCTAATAAATTGTACATATTGTATCTTAAATCGGTACTAAATTAGGTACAAAAGACAACGAAAGCTTTTGAAGCGGAAAATACGGATCCTACATGTTTACTTGAAGATCTCACAAATTTAATTACTTTTATTAGTAACAAAATGTTAAATCCGACGGTTCGGGTAGATCCACTATTGGCTGATATTGGGGTCTATTCAGTAACCAAGCTGTTAATTTTAACACGGTGTTAAAATTTTAAAGTCACATTTTAACACGTTTGCTATTATGTAAACATATAACTTGTAAAAAATAACAGATGATGTTAAAAACAGCTGTTATTACAGATGATGTTAAATTTCTGAAAATAAGTTGTATCAGGGATAGCATCAATCTCAGCTCCAGAATCTGGCATCGCCAGTAGATTAACTGGTTTATTTTGGTGACTGACGGGTATAATTTTTATAGTAATTAAATCATTATACGTTAGGTTGGAAACATTTCTTAAGCCTATGACATTAATTATATTGGCAGGTTTCTTACCCCTGTGGAAATGTATTGACTGTAAATGGTGAGCGTTACAGGGCTATGTTAGAAAATTTTTTGTTTCCTGAACTTGATAATACTCAAGAAATGTGGTTTCAACAAGACGGAGCTACGTCCCATACTGCAAGGGAAACAATGAATTTGCTGCGAACGGTTTTTAGTAACCGTATCGTTTCACGATTTGGAGATGTTAATTGGCCATCACGCTCACCCGACATAACACCACCAGATTTCTCTTTGTGGGGATATTTGAAAGATCGTTTATACTCAAATAAACCGCAAGGATTGTGGAGGGAAGACGCTGGTTGGGATGAACCATTAACGCAAACATTAACAAATGAATGGCTTGAAATGAGAAACGACTTAAATAAATTGAAAACTTTCACCATTGATAGACTTATCACACAACAGAAGCAAGTTGTAAGTACTCAACTTCGTGGATTTTCGGATGCATCAGAAAAGGCCTACGGTACTTGCGTCTATCTTAAAACAGAAGCTGAGGACGGCTCTGTGAACGTACAACTAATAACGGCTAAATCAAGAGTTTCTCCGTTAAAACAAATAACGATAGCACGCTTGGAATTGTGTGGAGCACTCACATTAGCCTACTTAATGTCAAAAATAAAGGGTAGCTTGAATCTTCAATTTGATGCAACTTACTTATGGTGCGACTCAACTATTGTATTATCTTGGTTGAAAGCATTACCGAGGCGATGGAAAACATTCATTAAACATTCAGAGTTGCAGAGATACAAGACCCCACGGCGGGTAACGTATGGAGACATGTACAATCAGAAGATAATCCAGCAGACGGTTTATCACGAGGACAAACAGTCACGCAGTTTTTACAAAATGACATGTGGATACACGGACCTAATTGGTTACGAAACAAAGAAACAGAATGGCCACAGAAAGTCACTATACAAGAAGAAAGTGAATTACCGGAACAAAGGAAAAAACAAGGTTGTTCATATATGCATGAATGAATTAAATTTATTTGACAACATTTCATCATTTTCACGTTTACAACGAACGCTTGCATATTGTTCCAGGTTCTTAAATAATACTAGAACGAAACCACCCAGAAAAACGGGAGCATTAACCACAAAGGAACAATAGCCTTACATTTCTTGTAAAACGAGCACAACTTGAAGAATTTGGAAAAGAAATCTCATCACTTCAAGTTAATTCAACAATATTAACAAAACGTATAATACTAACTACGAGGTGAACGCACGGTCTTTGTCAACGCCTTTACGTGTGCCGCATTCGGCTGAGGAGAGCGGAGTGGTGTATATGCGCAACGCGAACATTGCTCTTTCACTTTACGCAGCAACTGCAGCAGACAAGCATAGACAAGTACTAGACTGGACACTTTCTAAGAACGAATCGCGGCAGCGTGACGTCATATCTGTCACGGCTGCCCGAGATTGTCCTTGACTATGAAATCGACGCATGCGCAGAAGATGCACATCCGACTTGTAAAAAACGTTGCATTTGGTGTCAAAAACTTGCCCTAGATAGTACTCCAGCCTGGGTGCTGTCTAAAAACGACGAACAGATTTTGGGCACTTTCGAGCGAAAAATCCTTTGGAAAATATTTAGCGCCAAAAAAGAGATTGATTTATGGAGGCAGCGATATAATTTTGAAATATATAACTTGTACAATACTGAGGATGTTGACCGCAACGTTAAAATACCTCGCCTTAGGTGGATAAAATGCCCTATCCATCTTAGGCGAGCTATTAAAGCGTATGACTGACGACAGATCAGTACAAAAAGTACTAAACGCAAAACCATTTGGAAAAAGGAGAACATGAAGACTCAAATTAAGATGGCTGGACGGTGTCGAACAAGACATTAAAAAATTTAAATAAATAATTGGTCGAACGTTGCCCAATCAAGGTCGGAATGGAGGATTATTCTGCAGGATGCCAAGGCTCACAAAGGGCTGCAGCGCCAACTATGATGATGAACAATATGGAGACAAATTATGACGAGCTTGATTTATTGTGTTTGGTATAAGACAATAAGAAAAATGAATCCCCGATTTCAAACAATTGTAAATTTAAATTAGCAGAGGTAATAATGGAAGCAGAATTGCAACTTTAAACAGAAATGAAATCTATAAGAGCTGAAACTCAAGATTCACACTGCTCCCATTTTTCAACTCAATCAAATCCGCATCTAGCATATTCGTCACGGTGAGCGGAATTCTTTATTGGGAATATTATTCTAACTTAATAAAATATTTAAAAATAAGTTATTTTTTTAAGTTATTAATGAATAATTCTTTACTACAGTTAAAAATTGTGGGAATTTATAAGCGAAAAACAGCGCAGTGTAAATGAACAGAAGATGATGTGATTGATACTGTTTTGGCAGTAAGGAGTTTTAAAGAGGCAGCTGAAATATATCAAGTGCCTTGTACAACTCTGTTTGGGCAGGCGAAGAAATACGGCGACCCAACATCTGTTTCTGCAAAGTATTTAGGAAGATTTAAAAAATTGTTTACAGAAGAAGAAGAACAAGAGTTAATAAACCATTGTTTATTTTTAGAAATAAGACTTTTCGGTCTAAGAAATTGTGACCTTAGAACCTTAGCATACCAATTTGCTGAGCAAAATAACAAACTACATCCATCGAATGCAGGTGCAGGCTATAGAAGATTGGGAAGAAGCTTTTCTTAAACGTCATCCGGAACTATCTCTCCGAACTCCAGAAAACACTTCACTTGCCAGAGCTAATGCATTCAACCAAGAAAATGTGAAGGCTTTCTTTAACCCACTTATAGCTCTTCATGAAAAATTTCGCTTTCCTCCCAGTAGAATCTACAATGTAGATGAAACTGGCATTAGCACAGTCCGTAATAAACCTTCTAAGATAATTAGTTTAAAAGTAAAAAAGCAAGTAGGAAATGTGATCTTCTATCTTTACCACAGCTGCAGCTATTTTCTTGATTTTTTTCAAAAATTAGGAAAAATATTGAACTTTTAATAGGTACTCTACCAGAAAATGTATTAACTTGTCATTTTTCGGGTTAGTTCCAGATCGAAATATTTTATCCAATAGGTATGGTATGAATTTTTTTTTTCGGTTTTCAAAACCGTCCTGTGTTATTCATACTTGATGGCCAAGCAACGCATACCAAAAATGTTCAGCTACTTGAATATGCTCGAAAGAATAATGTGCATATATTGTGCATTCCTCTACACACGTCGCATTGTCTACAACCCCTTGATGCAGTAGCGGACTGGCCAGGTTGCCAGCTTGCCCGATGGCAAGTGGGCCCCAGCCACAACAGGCCCCTAAGCCCGCCCTTTAACATTAGGTGTTTGAATAAAATACTTTACATCAATACTCGGGAGCAACAGAAATAAATAATATTTTCAATTGTATCCTTATGACAAAAATTATAATAGGAGCAGCACCCTTCCATTTTTATTTCCTGAAATTATAGGTGCACTTATCTGCACATGCATAGTGCTTAACTGCTCAATGCGAGCGCTCTCAGCCGAGTGTACCAGCACAACTCAAAACACCAGTCTAAATAGCATACTTACGCGATGCGCACATTCATCTCCCACTCACTGTTTCCAACTCGACTTTTAAGAAAGTAGCTAAAGCATTGATGAAAAGTCGCTATTTTCAATAAAAAGTTGCCAAATTTACATAATAATAATAAACTTTATTGGAGTTTTTTACATCACAGAGAATGTTTACACAAGTGAAAGAATATTAAAATACAAGAAGTCAGGAAAATAAAATAATCACAATACAAATAACAAATTTAAAAAAATATCCAAAATGATGGTAAAAAAATAAAAATTACAAAAACCATACGTCATTAGACGTTAAAATATTATGTCAATGTACACAATATAGAAATAAATTCATCGATTGAGTAAACACAATTTTCTAACAGAAGTATTTTGATCTCGCATTTAAATATTTTGAGCGTTTTTTTATTTTTAATACAATCAGGTAGCTTATTATAAAGTTTTAAACCAATTGTGACAACGCCTTTATTAGTGTTTAGTTAGTTAGATAGTTAGTTAAAATTTTTGGCGCACAGCAACGGCTATTTGCACTTAACGCAGCCCATCTAAAGGACTAGACTATATATTAAAAACAGTAAATAAATAAATAAAATCATTAAAAATAGGCATACTCAATAAAAGAAATCTTGCACGGACAAACACAAATAAATAATATAAAAGTCAGAAATTTGAACAGACTCAGGGTGATGGTAAGAGGCTGTAAAGTGGCCAATTACCATCGATAACACAGTCAATAACTAGAAACACATTCAAATAAGGTGCAAGACTTCACACATAAAACAGTAAGTTCGATTCTCTCAGGAAGAGTATCGGCCTGTCCATGAGTACTCTGTCGTCACCTAAGGCAACTGACAGGTCATAGCACAGGCCTAACCTCTCCCTGACATTCTCGAACTGTACACATTCAGTTAAAATGTGTAACACAGACAAATCTGTGTTACACGTCTCACAGACAGGGGACTCTTCACCTCGAAGGAGGTGTCCATGGGTCCACCAACAGTGACCTATACGAAGGCGTGTGATGGCGGTTTCCTCCCTGCGGTTAATCCTGCAGGAAGAACCCCATGGTTTAACGTCTCCCTTAATCTGTCGCAACTTAACGTTCTGTGTGCGGCTCCACTCATGTTGCCACATGTCTAAAACCAGGTATTTCAGATGACTCTTTGCGTCATCTGGAAAAATGAAACTCATATCAACCATAGGTCTGTGAGAGGCGGCTTTTGCAGCTGCATCTGCCGCTTCGTTGCCTTTAATACCAACATGTCCCGGTATCCAAAACAGCTCTACCCTCACATACTGAGCATTCAGATTGTAGAGTACCAACCGGGTCTTTAGTCCAAGAGGATGCCCTGGATCTGGATCTTGGATACTGTTCAGAACGCTCAGCGAGTCCGTCAAGATAACACTTGACCGACTTTGCTGTGACGAAACAAAACACAGGGCCTTGAAAATAGCGTACAGCTCAGCAGTGTACACACTCGTTATGGAGTGCAGACGGTACTGAAACTGTTGGCGTGGATTCAAAACAAGGAACGCACACCCAACCCTGGTTCCGGATTTTGATCCGTCAGTAAATATGACAGTATCCTCGAACCTAGGGACCAGTGTTCTTTGTAACTCATGTTGGTATTCGATAGGCAACGCAGTATCTTTATCAACCCTAGTTAATGTGAGATTCACAAGCGGACGCGGCAGCGTCCAGGGTGGAACAGCACACAAAACGAAACTAGCCATTTCAGGCATATTAAACTCAATATCGCCCAAAATGTCGAAAGTCCTCAGACCAAAAGGCCTATTGGCTCTTTGTTTTCTGTCATAAATCTCTGTATGCCTATTTTGTAGAATAGGGTCATACGCGGGGTGATCTGGCTTGGCACTGAGTGCAGCCATATACCGCAGGGATAGAATTTTACGACGATTGTACAGTGACGGTTCACCTGCTTCACACAGCAGGCTTGGTACTGGGCTGGTACGAAATGCACCAGTGGCCAATCTAACTCCAGTGTGATGTACAGTGTCAAGAATTCGTATCTCTTGGTGTTTGGCTGACCCATAAGCTAGACAACCATAGTCCAGCTTAGAGCGCACTAGAGAACGATATAAACGCAACATGACAGTGCGGTCTGCTCCCCATGTCTTGTGACTGAGGACCCGCAACAAATTGAGCGACTTTTGGCATTTTTTCTTGACGGACAAAAAATGTGCCCGCCAAGTTAGACGACTGTCAAAAACGAGACCCAGAAATCTGGCAGTATCGGTAAATGGTAACTGTGCTCTATTTAGCGTGAGTGTAGGATTGGGATGGACACCCCTTTTCCTACAAAAATGGACACACACAGTTTTGCTGGTCGAGAATTTGAAGCCATTTTCGGTTGCCCATGTATCGAGACGATTGATGGTCAGCTGAAGCTGACGTTCGATTGTACTAGTCTTTTGTCCGGCGACAAAGATACCAATGTCGTCGACAAATATCGAACTCTGTACAGGTAATCGAATACATGAAGCTGCACCGTTAATGGCAATCAAAAATAACGTATCGCTCAGTATGGAGCCCTGTGGGACCCCATTGTCCAGTGCGGACATTTGTTACAGGGTATTTCCGATCCGCACCCTGAAGCGCCGGTTCGACATGAAGTCTTTTATAAAGAACATCAAGCGTCCCCGGAGACCCCAGGAATGCAGAGTACGGAGAATACCATATATCCACGCAGTGTCATAGGCTTTCTCTATATCGAAAAACTATATCAGCTACCAGGTGTTTGTTTTCAACGAAAGCATTCCTGATAGCTGTCTCTAGTCTGACCAGATGATCTGCTGTTGAGCGGTGACGGCGAAAGCCGCACTGAGTGTTGGCCAGCAAGTCGTTTGATTCTAAAAACCAAATCAGACGCTTGCTGATTATTCGCTCCATGAGCTAGCAGAGACAACTGGTCAGTGATATTGGTCTATAGCTAGAGGGCAAGTGTTTATCTTTCCCGACTTTGGGGATAGGAATTATATGAGATTCCTTCCACTTTGTCGGGCACTTGCCCTCAGTCCATATCCTGTTATAGACATTCAAAAGCCTAGACTTAGATGATTGCGGAAGATTTCGGATCATACGATAATGTATCGCATCTGGACCAGGAGAGCTATCCTTACACTTAGACATCGCGCTAACTATCTCTTCATGAGAGAAAAGCAGGTTATACACCTCATCATTTCTAGAAAAGATATTTAGAGGTATAGATTCAAGGCCTGCTTTACGAGTTAGAAACTCGGGTGGATAATGTTCAGAGCTAGAATTGAACGCAAAATTAGATGCCAAAGTGTTAGCAATTTCGACCGCTGAGGTAACCACGTTACCATTTACTGACAGACCAGCAATGGCTGTAGTTGTATTTCGGCCGGAAATTTTCCGGACCTTCTCCCAAACTTTGGCCACTGGAGTGGCAACTGTAATGGTGGACACATATTTGCGCCATGATTCGCGCTTGCTTTCTTTCACAATCCTCTTAGCACGAGCTTTCGCTCGCTGAAAGTCTATCATGTTTTCCTCTGTTGGAGAGCGACGGAATGTATTGAAGAGGTGTCTCCTTTCACGTAGCGCCAAGTCGCATTCCTCGTTCCACCAGGGAACGGGCAGTCTACGGGGCTGAGTGGATGACAGCGGTATGCTGCTTTTTGCCGCGCTCGTGATGGAATCCGTGAAATGACTCACCTCCTCGTCTACGGTCAAGTTCGGAATCTTCTCATGAAAGAATGATTCCGCAAACTTGGTCCAATCTGCTTTCCGAAGAACCCACTGTGGCCAGCGGGATTCGGTAACAGTGTTAAACAGAGGCCTCAAGAGGATTGGAAAGTGATCACTACCGCATAGGTCGTGGATGCACATCCCATTTGAATAACGGAGCTATGGCTCCTGAAACGACGCTAAGATCTATAGCACTGAAAGTACCCGTTGCTGCACAAAAGTGCGTGGGTCTGCCGTCGTTCAAAAAGCTCAAATTCAAATCATTGAACATATTCTCCAGGTGGCGTCCCCGTCGATCATTCCGCACCGATCCTCAACACACATTATAGGCGTTAAAATCGCCTAATAGTATTTAAGGTGGTGGCAGTTGATCGATGACATTCACGACATCTCGGATGTCAGTTCGAACGCGAGGAGGGAGATAGATGGAACAAATCGTCACCTGGAGAAGAAGTGCAACACAAACTGCTACGACCTGCAACTCAGTGTCAATGTCTACAGGATCGTGGTACAAGGTGTCTCTAACGAGAATTGCCACGCCGTCACATGCTCTTACCCCCGTAAGGAAATCCGTGCGAAACACGGAGTATCCTCGAGGAGAGAATGTGTCGGTTTCCTTGAAATTTGTTTTCTGTAGACAAACATATGAAGGCGCAAAATCCGACATTAAGAGCCACAGTTCTTCGTAGCGCTGAAACACACCATTACAGTTCCACTGCATTAGTGGGCCGGTCATTTCTGTTTAGGGGAGTTACCCCGCAACCTAATGATCTTTGGTTTACCCTTAGGTTGCGGGTCTACAGCCATTTTCTCGGCTACACTTTCATTTGGTAGTCCAGGTGTTTTGATAGACACACTGGACTCCTTTTTTGATTTTTTGGTTCTCACAGGTATCCAGTGAGAACCAACGGATCCCTTATCAGTCTCCTTTTCAGGAGTGACTGATGAGGGCTTTGTAGAAGCGACCATTCTCTGATCGCTTCTCGTTTGTGGAGAAGACTGTGGGGTCTTCTCCTTAGGTGGTTGGGAGAACTGAGGTTGAGTGCGTTCTCCTTTAGGGGAGGGGGATTTATTCAGACCCGATCCCCCAGGTTGTGGGGTCTGAATTTTAGTCTCTGGGACCAATACCACCTTTTCTCTAGTTTCTGTTACTGTTGCTGCAGTTGTCGGACGAGACGCTAAGTCTGTCTGTGTTTGGACACTTGCAGTTCGCTTTGCGGCTACTTGTGCGAATGATTTCGCAAAAGTAACCGGCGCACTCTCTTTGTATTTCCTCTTGGCGTCGAAATACGGTATCTTGCCCTGCGTTCTAATAACCTGTATTGCCTTCTCCTCCAAGTACGTTGGGCAGTGGCGTGATGTAGATGCATGAGCACCTTTACAGTTCACGCAGTGTGCCGCGTGTGGACAGGTATCAACATCATGTTGGTCCTGTCCGCAGTTGGCACAGATGGACTGTTTGCCACAACGAACTGAGGTGTGACCGTAACGCTGGCACTTATAGCATCGCATGGGATTGGGGTAGTAGGGGCGAACGTTACAAACGTTATACCCCACCCTTACCGATGTTGGACACCTGGTACCAGCGAATGACACCACCATGTAGATCGACGTTTCGGGGGTTGAGCTTCCTGCATTCAATGACACCTTGCGATGCCATTTCCTGTACGAATTCTTCCTCCGTAACATTTGCCAGGTCACGATTCGTTACGACGCCTTTAGAACTATTCAGTGCCTTGTGCGGCTGAACTGAAATGCCAAACTCACCAAACTTAACACATTTCTGAAGTGCTGATGACGCTTCTGGTTCTGCTTCGACTAGCAATGTACCGTCCGACAACTTACGCACCGACTTTATACCAGTAGAGCACGTATTTCTCAACGTTCGGGCTACAAAGAAGGGGGACATCTCCTTAAAAGACTTACCCTCTTCTTGTACCTTCACGACAAGAAATCGTGGTACTGGCGCACAATACTCAACTTGCCTTTTACCTTCTGCCTTCTTGGCAGCTGGCCTAACACATCCCTCGTCGGATGACTGAGCATCACGACGAGGTCTCTTGTTTGATTGTTTACGGAGTTTACTTTCACTATTGGCGGAATTTAAGAAATTTTTATCCCTCCGGGTAGTCGCCATACCCGTAAACTAGCCACATTAAAGTAGTAGCCAAACGTATTCCCAAAGTTTGCGTTACAAGGTGGAACTTTAAATCTCGTGTTGTGAATGTAATTTACGAGAACAAGGAAGAATTGTTGGAATGATTCAAGAAACTTGAAAAATCTCATTCTGATATTACAGCACGTGAAGCCCGAAAACTGCGATACTGTTTAGAAGATCCTGCATTTAATTTTTAGCTGTCATTTTTTAAATTAATTATGCCACATGTAGACATACTTTTTAACGAAGTTAAATCCCGAAAGGCAAATGCCGTAAGCATTTCAAACTCTGTTATCAATTTCGTTAAGTCTGTTATCCTTACTAAGACAGCGACGATAGCAGGAATACCGATTATAAAGACTCTGATGCCTTCATCTCTCCGCAAGAATATTGTACTGATTCCTCAGGCGATGAAGATGTCCAGTCAGATAATAACACACAAATACAGAATAAAAATAGGGACAACGAATCTGGAAGCTAAATTGCACTGACATCACTGCTTTACAAGCAACTACCTCTACTTGGCACAGAAATATTGTAAGATTTTCTCCAAAAAGATCATTACCACAAGAAGATAAGGCTGTGATTATGGCTACACTAAACAGAGGTTCCACTAAACTAGAATGTTTGTATAAACTTATTATACAAACCCAGGACGTCACTGAAGTTGATGGAAAACAAGCTCCAATGTAAAGCGACTCATGGCACCGTACTTACATCGAGGGCATCATTTGTATATGGACAATTTCTATAATTCTATTGGGATATCTAAAGAATTATTAAAATGTAAAACACACACTACAGGGACTCTATGCCGAAACAGAAAAGAAAAGCCTAAAGTAGTCGTGGATCAAAAATTGAAAAAGAGTGAACACATTTCGAGAAGATCTGGTGATGTTTATGTTTCAAAATGGCATGATAAGAGAGATGTCATCGTTATTTCGACAGCAAACTATCCAGATCTTATTGAGGTTAGAAACAGATTTAATAAATTTAAGGTAAAACCATGATTGATTGTTGTTTATAATGAAAATATGTCAGGTGTAGATCGTTGCGACCAAATTGTTGAATACTACTCCTCACCACGTAAGACTATACAGTGGTATAAAAAAATTATATTTCATTTGCAATTCTTACTTCATATACAAAAAAGAGAACCCTGGAGAAACATTTTTAAACTTTAGAGATAGCCTAATAAGACATCTGATACAAATTTCACCGGAAATAAAGTACGGAAAAGATTTGCCAGTAAAAAATATGGGTGGTCGTCCTAAAATGGAACCCGGACCATCAAATCTTAATAAAAATAATTCGGAAGTCTCATTTCAGCATTTTCCCGAAAAAAATCCGGCGCCAGTGGATTATAAAAGAAAAAGATAATTTTTACGTTGCAGAGAGTGCTGCAAACAGAAAGTAAGGAAAGAAACATCATACAGATGCAAAGGATGCAACGATAAACCTCCACTGTGTCCAAATTGCTTTGAAAATTATGATGTACAAATCAAAAATTATAATAGAAATACAATAATAAATAATTTAAAAGTGTTAATATTTTCTTTTGTATAAGAATTATGAAAATTGCTATTATAAAAATTAATATTTCGTTTTTTGTTACGGAATAAACTGACGGACTCGAATCACTACTAAAGAACATTACGAACTAACTTATATCGAATACCCACAACCAATATATTAAAGGATACATGATCTTCAGTTGTGAAGAGTAGTTGCGTTGAAATAAAACTATTCCCATCGCAATAAGGACATACACTTTGTAAACCAAACTTGATTTCGGAAACCTAATCTCGAAAATGAAAGCTCAATTTAAGACGCCGGTTTGCTTATTCTCGGGAATATTTTTATAGGAAGACCTAGAAATACAACAGTTAGCGTGTGGAATGTGGTGGAATGGTACACTAACCTTGTTTAAAAAAAAATTGTTAATAATTATATAGTAAATAAATCCCCTAGGGATATTTGGTTACATCAACTAGCGGCGAACGAAACAAACTACCACCACATTCATAGCGTTGCGCCCATACTCTACGGGGGAGAAATATGGAAATGTGACAAAACTCCTGGACAAAGGTAGTTCGTCCTCTTTAGCTCTGAACATTGTGTTAGAAAGTATAATCTGATCAGAAAGAAAAATCCAGCGCCACGTGCAGTGTAATATCCATGAACAGCCTATGAAAGATTGAAGGCATTCACGGATTCGTTTAAACGGAAGACTGCTAGGAGCTATTTTGTTTTGCATATAAAACACGGAGATGTCCGGATACGATTTTTGTTTTTCTGGTCAAATGTTCGGAGTCTAAAGCCATCTAAGGCACCGAACACGAGGTAATGTACCAACTTTTGTTATTTCCACACGCGGAACTGTTTGTATGGTCTTCGGTTTCACTAATTGTGTTTCGTAACTGTTATTCGTACAGTGGCGGCATTGTACGGGCCGAAAATTGGGAGGATCTGCCTGTTAGGAACTTTACATCGGCTAGAAAGAGTAATTTCCAAGAGTAGACAAGTGAAGGTATCCGATTTATAACCGGTCACGGAGAACTAAGAAATCCTGCAGCGGAAACGAGATTAACCGCATCGTACCTTTCGGAGAATTGTACAGCCTACTTATTGTGATCTAGTGGACCTACGGACACAGGGCAGATTGTATATTGTCTGCAACTCAGATGAGTACTTTGTGATTATATTTGTTTTATGATTTGTAACAAGAATATCTCTCCGAGCGTGGCGTATCGGACTTTCGGGTTGTTTGAGTCGTAATACGTCCATCGTATAGATATCCTTGAGTATAGATATCCCTTATAATTTTGGCCATTTATATAAATGTGTGTGAATTGAACAAGTATTTTGAGTTGTGTGAACACATAATGTCACCCCTATTTGTGAGGTGTGATATTTTCTACGTCCTAAGGGCCCCGAGCGTATATGAGTCGTGTGTACTGAATCGTGTTGGGGCGTTTAATTAGCCAGATTAGTTTGTTCAGGGGTTGGTGTAAATTCAGTCTGTCTGTAAAGTCAACATTTATTTTCCCTTTGTAAAACGAGGTTGTGAATCGGCACTCGAAGCACACGGGTTATCCCCTTACTTTGAATACTTACTGGTCGACTATTCGTGTATTTCACTTTATCAAGGGATCAGGATTGCAATTGTATTCGGGATAGAGAACTAGCGTAAAATCACTCGGGCAAAACCTCCGCCAAAAAGCATCGTTTTTTTTTTTTTATTTAACTTGGGCCAGACATCATGTTTTGTACGTATTATTTTTTTTTTAATTTTCCGTAGAGTCGAGTGGGAAGGGAGTGGCACATCCATCTTTCTTTTATCTCGGAGTTTTTTTTTTTTTTTTGTTGGTGTGCCACGGGTTTTTAAAAGGGGCTAGTCAGGCGAATTTTGGAACAATGGGAACCACTATAATTATATTTTCATAAAAACTATATGGAGCATAGTCTTCTTGCAAGTGAAGAAATTTATAATGCCCTTCATAATTCCGAAATAAAATTGTTTTTTATGTTTTTGGAATGAGTCTTACCGAAATTTGTGGATGCAAATAAATATTTCCAAAGTGATAGGGTAATAATATTAAATTTACATGAAAAAATAACTGAACATACACAGATTTACTACTAGCTTGCATGGAACCTAATTATATAAGACAAACAGATAAAGAGAAAATTGATCCCACAAACAGTTTCAAATTTATTCGGAGTGAAAACATATATTTAGGAGTTAATGTTTTACAGAATATTAATTCTATAACTGATGCGACAGCAAAACTAGATTTCTATGAAAGATGCCGGCATTTTTTAATTACAGCGTGTGTCGAAATTCGAAAAAGATACGATTTTAATAATGCTATATTTAGTAAAATAAACATGTTATCTAAAAAGAACATTGAGAAATATGACAAGTTATTACCGTTAATCACTACTGTTCCTCTTATTTGTGATCAAAAAAATATACAAGAGCTTCAAAGAATAGATGATCAGTGGAGAAATTTGAAAAAAATTGAAATTCTTCCCGAAACAGAAGAAATTGATAAATTTTATTATGAAATAAGCAGAATAACAGGATTTACTGGCGAACCACTGTTCCCTGACTTAAGTAGCTTTGCAATGAATATATTGTCGTTACCACATTCGAGTGCCAGTTACGAGCGTGTTTTCTCGAAAGTAAATTTAATAAAAACTAAATCAAGAAACAAACTCTTAACAAGTACACTTAATGGAATTTTACTTTCGTCCCAACATGTTAATTTGGAAAATGGTTGTTATAATTTAAACCCTCAAAAAAAATGTTAGGATCGATGACATCAGCGAATTTATATACTTCAGGACAAACGCAAGAAGTAGACATTATTGCATTTGAAGAAGAAGAAGAAGATTGCCTTAAGTGTTTCTGTTAATCTATGGTTTGTACACAGTATAATACAGTAAGCCCACTCTTGTCGGAACTTTTGATGTTCGTATACCATATTTTGGTGACCTCGAGCTACCGCGTCCTACCCAGGATACTAAAGAACGATACAGACTATTCCGCGTATGGATACGGACGAAGCTTTATATGACAACTGACGAAAAATTAAATTAGGTTATAAATGAAATAATTGAAAATTTGCACTAAACTGGGAATTAGTTACAAAATGAAATTTAATTTTAAAATGTCAAAATTAAGAATTTTGCATTTTATGACCCTAAAATGAATTTTAAAAATATTATATGCTTCGGAATAGCTTAGGAAAACTTCGCGTCCTACACAGGATTCACGCATGCGCATGAAAAATCTGGTACAGAAAAACGGTCGAGTGAAACTACTGTATATACTGTGGTTTGTATTTAATCTTGTGAATTTCTGAATAAATTTTGAATATATGTAAATAATCGTAGATAAATCATTTAAATAACTGTATTTCATAAATCAGTAATCGATTTTTTGTGTAGATACGATAAAAAATTGTAAGGTAGCATAAATGTACGATTAAATACGATAATTTTGCAACATTTGTACGATAATTCCCCGCTGTCCATCTGGCAAAGCTGACTGGTATATAAATTAGACATATTTTTAAGGTTATTGAAATATGAATGACAAGAAAAAAACAGAAGGAGAAAAGAGAAAAAGAAAAATAAAGAATTTGCGAAAGAAAAATTGGAAAGGCAGCTTGAAAAAATACCACGACTCACATCTTTCTTTGCTTCTTGTTCAACTTCAACACAATTAGAAGATATAGATAAACTAGTGCCTGAAAATGTCGTTACAAACGAAACTTCTTCTGGAATAGAAATGGGTATGACAAATATAGCCAAAGTACTGGAACATGAAAATCATATACCTATAAACAAGTATATGGAGTGCAGCCTATCTCGTCAATGTAAAGTAAGCATTGACGTCATATAATATAGACGCAGCACGCTCTATACCTTAGCATTGTTTGTTTTGAAGCCAAGACCCTGTTGAGACGAAAGGGGATTTACCCCCAGGAGTCTAACAAGTTGCTTATATTTATTTTGTTAAATTACCGCTAGGAGCAATCGTCATCATAGATGTTCTTTGATCGCCATTTTGTATTTACTATTGTTTTGTTGTTCGTTAGCGTTATTTTGTCGTATTCTTTTTTCTATTCTTTTTTTCTATTTCTAAAGAGTTGTGAAATTGTTAAAACCTGTATAGAACCACGCTGTAAACAGCGGCTGTACAGATATTCTAATATAACATTTCATTCGTAAGTATGATAAAAAATTACTTGTATCTTATATTTACTCAATTTATTCAACGTTAGTTTGAAATCAATTTTTCCTTAATGTTTCCAGCTAATGCAGTCATGAGGCAGAAGTGGGTAGATGTTATAAAAGAACGGAAAGAAAATTTTGTTCTTTCTAAAAATGTTATTTGCTCTTTACATTTTGAAGTAAACTGCTATATTCGGGTAATTAATATCATGTTAAAGTAATGTAGGTACATAAAATAAATTTACACTTTAATTTTTCCTTTAGAAGTTTCCCAAGAAAGTTCTGCATAAAGATGCCGTACCAACAATATTTGAGTTTACAGATATGAAATTACTGCAACAAAAATTGCAAACCAGGTAATAATTTTTATAATTACTTGTTATAATTGTATTTAATAATAACTTGTGATTTTGTAGATTATCTTCAGTAAGTACTTCTGTTGAAACCACAACACGTACAACTGTTGAAATTCCAACAACATCAAAAAATCTCAGTAATTTGGAAAGTGAAAGTCCCATTATGTATGTATATTTAGTTTGAGAAAGAAAATATAAATCTGCACAGGCTTGGGCTTTGTTATCCGGGCCGGATAATGATAAAATATGCAGGTTTTTAATATATTTTGTTACATTGCAGAAAACCGTTGAAGTCCACGGGAAAAGTTAGATTGCGTAAAATACGATTTCTTCTTGAAGATAGTACGTCATCGAGCTCCCCTAGTACATCTTGTAGTTTTTCAAACTTACAAGCAAGCTGTATTACACCGGTTGGAGAAAGACCTTTGACTACCCCAATACGGTATGTTCATTATTTCATTTTTGGGTAATCCTGCACAATAGCGCCCTGAGAATAGTTTTCATTGGTTAGTGTGAATCCTAAACAGTGATTCACTCTCAAATCACTATCTTAGGTTATTGTTAAAAATCTTGCTAATTATTTTGTAAACCTGTTACCGCAGATATCTCGCGATCGGGTGGTCGTAGCGCGATTTATCGTACATCTTTGGATTCAGCGAGTCATTTTCCATCGATCGCGATCCGTAACACTGCTAAAAACTCATATTTAGAGTTATTGTAATTAATAAGGATCATTTTCCTATAACTGGGCGTGGCTTACGCCACTATTGGTTAAGCTCCTTCCCCCACCTCAAACGAACTGTATAAAAGAAGCGAGCGTTCAACGCAGAGCACGGGCGGAAGTTGGCCGAGTGACTCCGAGCTGTTCACACGTATGTGTTGTCTGCCGGTGCTTATTTGGGTATTTTCAACTGACTGAGCGTGCTTTTCAACGATAGCGGTGAGTATAAAGTGCGTGCTGTCTGGTTTTTTCGCGATCTACGGTTATTTAATAACCGCAACGATCGGCTATAGACTGTTTTAGCAGGTTTAGCCGCAACTTTTGATATTAATTGAATCATCTTTTAATATACACCCGTATAGCTCTGTTTAGAGCTATCGGGATGACTCCCGGTGGTCGCGCTGGCGCCTCCGGGAGGGCTCCAGCCAGCTCTCCTAGGTCACATCCTCGACGGGTGTTGAGCGATGGGGTCTGTGTTAAGGCTCCTGAAAAGCCTCACGGTGCAGTGACTACTGTCACCGTTGAGGTACACCGGAGTGCTGACTCTGCAGCTTCGGACTCTCGACCTCCGTCGAGGGCTTCGAGCTTCAGGTCAGCTACTTCCGGAAGTATTCGTAAAGAAGCCACCTCTGCTGGTGCAAGTGGTGATAAGACTCACGGACGTCGCAAAAGGGACTCCGTTGAGACACTAGCTGGCATCCCCGCCGCTAGCAACATGCGTGACCAGTTCCGCAAAACGTCCTCTCCAGCTGCTTCCGTAAGCAGTAAAGCTGGAAGGAAATCTAAACAACGTAAATCGTTGCAAGCTGGCGTTCCCGCCGCCATCCCTACTACGTCGTTTACGTCGTCTGTTGTGTCTCCATCGGGCTGTGCTCCTTCCAGCCAGCCTGATGCAGCAGCATCAAGCCGCTCTAGCGGCTCCATTGTGTCTCCAGCTGGCGTTCCCGCAGCTGGAGTCAATCCTAACTCGAGTAATGGCTCCGCTTCGAAGTCACGACTGGAGAACCGCGCTTTCGGGGGTCTCATCAATGACACCGATACGTTCGCGAATTCTGGCCGTGTTTCGAGACCGACGTCGAGTATGTCATCGTCATATCACACTGATGATAGTGACTCAGAAAGCCGATCTTCCATCGATCGGTTCAACGTTCCGTTTTCGGGTCGTTCTTCGGTGGACTCTGACGTGCTCATTAATGAGCACGTAGATGCCGCCTTCTCGTCTTCTGAGGAGAGCGACATGGACGTCCACCAGGATAGCTCCGTAAAACGTCTCAGATCGGACTCATCCACCGTCTCCGCGGGCTCGATTGCGTCAGTAAAACGACCCAAGCGGGTTCAGGAGACAGTGGAACGTATCGTAAATGTTCAGGCCTCGGCTATGAACATTGACACTCCTGCTCCGGCCAAGTCAGGCCCCGCTAATGAGAGTAAACCTCCCACGGTTACTCTCACTAGCCGGCAACATTACATGCTGCTCAGAAGCCGGTGTGACCAATCGGGGGTCACCATTCTGAGCGCTAAGAATCGCGTGTCAGGCATAGTGTTGCAAACAAACACTATTGCGAATTATCGCAATCTGACGCGCATTCTTGCAGACTTTCGCGCGGACAAGGGCCTGAAGGACGTTGAGTACAACGTTCTCCCGCTCAAGTCGGATCAACCTCTTAGGGTTGTTATCAGAGGGCTTCCCGTGGAGATCCCTCTTGAAGACGTGAAGCAAGAGCTGATCGTTCTTGGGCACCGACCTTCTAAAATCTCTAGGCTCTACAAAGGGCCTATTGATGCTCGCCGTGAGATGCCTCTCATTCTTGTTGAGGTAGCCCGTGGTGACACCGGAATTTACAATATAGCTTCACTGCTATATTTTAAAGTCTCCGTTGAGAAGAAGAGGAGGATCGACGGAATTAAGCAGTGTTTCAACTGCCAGGGGTTGTATCACACCGCTGGCGGTTGTCATTCCAAACCTCGCTGCTCGTGGTGCAGCGGTGAACACGCGTCTCAGCAGTGTTCCAACAAGGCTGAAAAGCCTTGCTGTGTGAACTGCAAGGCGCGCAACGCCCCTGCCGATCATCCCGCCGGTTCTCGCATGTGTCCATGTCGTGCTTCGACTAGACGGCCCAACGACAACCGACAGAGGAGGACAGCTCCACGTCCGAGCTACGTTCCAGCTCCAGCTGTATCAGCGTGGAAAAAGCCGTTGCCATACGTGGCAATGGCCAAAGCGACACCTGTTGCTACCCCTTCCCCAGCGGTGGTTTCTCAACCTGCACCACCAACGCCTACTCGCACCACTGTGACTGTTATTCCTGAATCAGGAACAGACGCAGACGGTTTTAAGAAACAGAGGAAGCGGGGGAGGAGGAATCGAGCGGCTCAGTCCGCACCCGTTCCCCCTCCGTCTGCCGCCCCTCCGAACAGGCCCAAAGAGGCAACCGTTCGTCGACAGGCGACTGAGGCACAGAGGCAACCTGCCAAGACCTCACCACTCCCGGTGAGACCAGCGGTACGCTCTGAGAGGGGTGTGCTACCGCGTCAGGCGGTAGTAGCATCCCCACCGCAGTCCTTCCCTCAGACCCCCCCCCCTCCTGAACTTTGAAGATTCCCTCCAGACTCTTCAGCAGCTACTTAATCAAGCGGCTTCATTGCTGAGCAATGCCGCTCTGATAATTAGCCAGCTGTCGAGTCAGCCTGCCTTCTGGGCCCCCACTGTTAACACCAACAATGGCCGACACCAGAAGTAAGACGCGCCCTTCTTCTCTCGCCATCTGCGCCTGGAACGCAGATGGACTCAGTCGCAAGAGAGATCAGCTGGAAGTGTTCGCCAGCGATCATAACATTGACGTTTTTCTAATCAATGAGACATTTTTGATGCCAGCAGATAGTTGTAAATTACAAAACTATAGCTGCTACAGAAATGATAGGCTTACTGGCCCTATGGGCGGTACTGCCATTTTCGTCCGGTGCAGCATTGAACACTGTCAAGCTCCAGACCCTCCGCTACACATGCTTGAAGCTACCACCATCCAAGTTACCACTAACTTGGGACCGGTGTATCTGACAGCTGTGTATAAACAGCCCAAGAACCAACTGGATACTGCTGACTTCGTCAAACTTTTAGACCGTCGCGGTCCAGTTATTATTGGGGGAGATCTGAACTCCAAGCATCAGTCTTGGAACAGTCGGAGAAAAAACAAAAATGGACGAGTTCTGAGGGAATTTGCCGACAGCAAAGGGGTGAATGTACTGGCTCCGAAGGACCCAACTCACTACCCGCGCGTAGCCGGACACGTTCCTGATGTGATAGACGTCTTTATCACTAAAGATGTCCGTCACCAGACTGAAGTGTTCACACTCTCTGAGATGAGCTCTAATCACAATCCTGTGATTATGCATCTAAACGGTTCCTCGGACTATACTGGAGAAGTAACTCTCTCCAAAACGCACTGGCCATCTTTCACAAGACTGGTAGAGGAGCGAATTGACTGTCACACGTCTATCGCATCCACTGAACAGCTTGACTCGGCTGTTGACATTTTTGTCGACACGCTGAAGAACGCTGTGAAGGAAGCTACCATCCGGAGAACCATCAAACCTCCGGCTAAACCACTGCCCATGCATATTCGGTCTATCATTCAGGATCGGAATCGCTCTCGCCGCTGGTGGCAGCGATTCAGAGATCCAGTCGATAAGACGGAAATGAACAGACTCGATCGGGAAGTCCGCCAAGCCCTGGCGGATTACCGGAATGAGCGGTGGTCTAGTGTCCTAGAACAATTGTCTCCTGACGATTGCTCGCTATGGAGGATGGCCAAGGCACTAGGGAGGAAACGAGCTCGTATTCCTCCTATAGTTACTGCCAACGGGAAGGTCTACGACCGGAAAGGCAAATCGGAAGCATTCGCCGACAGTTTGCAGACCCAATACAGTCCAAACGAGCACTTTTTAGATCGAGATTTTGTCCTGGAGGTCGGTGAAAAACTTCAGTCTCTGTCAGAGGAAGTTTTCACCCCGGACGAACGCGATTTCGTCAGCCCAGGATAGATCGTAGAGATCATCAAGAGGCTCAAAGTGCGTAAGGCACCTGGACCTGATGGCATTACTAACCAGATGATAATACCTGCTGCGCCATGGCGATCCTCGGGCTCGGTGCTTCACGCCGCTAACGCCGCCACCATCACCGAGGCGTCTATCGTCAACAACAGCCGCCCCCGCTCATCGGAACGGCATCCAGAGGGTTCCGGATCACGAACCAGCGTGCTCCAAGGCGTCACCTGCTCGTCCGGCACTGCCGCCCCCGGTCCAGTCAACTGCCGCCCCCAGCAACAGTTGCCGCCCCCGGGCGGAAAAACCAAGTAAAGACGACCCTGAGTCTGTGGCTGCCCTCCCGGTCTTGCCGCCGCTTCCACAGCCGCCCACAACCGTTCCGGCAGCGCCAGGGACCCGTCCGGCACTAGTGGAAGATCGGGCTGCATCATCCCCAGCCGTAGCCGTTCAGAACAGGTTGCCGCCCCCAGCTCAGGTACCTGCCGCCCCCGGACCAAAAAGCCATATCGGGGCTCAAATTAACCGTCTCGCTGGCCCGATCAAGAGGACGGTGTTAGTAACCATTCAACCGCCTCCAGCAAGGTCTTTCGCCGCTCCCGCGGCCAGAAGAAGACCAAAACATAGGATTCGGCCTGTGCAAGGCCCACTCATCGGCCTCTGCGCCAGTCCACTGGACAAACAAGCACCGCCGCCGCCCACTAGGAGCCGCCCAACCACTCCCGACGTCGCCAGTCTCGTGAGGGCTCGTTATAACGAGCTTTTCGGCCCCGAGACGCCGCCATCTACCCCACAGCCCGAGGAAAGACCTACTAGCTTCGCACCCGCGGCCGATACCGCGCCAGAGCGGCTAGTACTCGAGCTGTTTGGGCCCATAACGCCGTCTCCACCGCCAGCCCGACAACGCGCAAGGACTCCGACGCCGACATCTCGTTTTACACTATCCCCGATCCTCACCCCCTCTTTTCCTGTCACCCCCGACATCCATCCGGTCAGAAGTCCGATTCCCAAGACGCGGAATTGCCTCTCAAAGAAGCGTCTGGACTTCTGAACCACCTATATATTTCTTGTGATTGTTGCCATGTTCCTACAGATCCTGTATCTTTATAACATGCCGTATTTTAATCATTTATTTTCAATATTATTTAATTTTATCTTTGAATAAAGAATTAATATTCACTGTTTGTCTCTTTCTTCACTACCTTGGGGAAATTCACGTTCTTTTTCAGGCGATTAGTGGTCGTGACTCTTCAAGTCACAGAGGAAATTCTACGACCCAGCTCGTGAGCTAGCCTGGGTATTGTGTTCAGGGATAGTGGCCTGAGGTCCTCGACCGAGGGGCATTACCTCCTGCAACAAACCACCTAAAAATAAAATTGTACGTGAATTGAAACATGGAAAAAGTTCAAACAGTGGAAGCTTAGGGCGCTATTGTGCAAGTTTACCTATTTTTGTTTTTATGTAATATCTAAATTATATTTATTTTTAGTGTACAATCTTCTGGGAGTAGCAGTACATTGACAGCATCTGAAGCAGAGAGAGAAATAAGTAGAAATCTGAATAAAAAGAGAAAACTGGAAGTAATGCTTAAAATATAAACACAATAATAAAATATTTAAATAATGTATATACTAATTGTTATTTATTATTAGAAACACACGCGCCACCGATCCATTATATTTAGAAGATTGCACATCAGATCAAATGGAATCTCCTAGAAAGGCACGAAGAAACTTGCGCTTGGCAAAACAATAGTTGTCAAGCCAAAAGAAGAAAGTGAAACTTCTGCAACAGCGGTCAAGGCGACGGACATCTAGGATCCGTAGTTTGATAAGCTTAATGAAAGAGATTAAAGAAAAATATAATCTTTCGGAGAATGCAGAAGCGGCAATTTTGTTACAGCATAGTACTATTTAATTATGAAATATATAATGTATTTTTTTTTTTTAATTACTAGGCATCACTACCAGATTCGTCAAAAGCAATAATACAAAGAATGTTATGCGGACCTACAAGGCAACAATACACACCGGAGTTAAGAAGTTTTGCCCTTACGTTGAACTTTTATTCTTCGAAAGCATACTGCTTTGTACGGGATACATTTAATAAATCGTTACCTCACCCATCAACCATTACAAAATGGTTCCAATCAATTAATGGGGAACCAGGCTTCACTCAAGAATCCATAAATGCTTTGAAAATGAAAGTAGATGAAGTTGTTTCCAGAGAAGGGACCGTATTATGCAATTTGGTTTTGGATGAGATGCATATTAGGGTTCAAACTGTTTGGAATGGGAAGGAATTAAAAGGCCATGTAAAAGTTGGCACGAAATTACCAAGTGAACAATCGGAGTGAGCTACACAAGCCTTGGTGTTCATGCTAGTTTGTGTTAATGGTAATTGGAAGATACCAGTGGGTTATTTTTTAATAAATGGCCTTCAGGCATATGAAAAGGCTAATCTAGTTAACCGTTGCCTGGAATTTGTGCATGTGAGTGGTGTTGAAGTGGTGTCCATGACATTTGATGGTTGTCCGGCTAATTTAACAATGTCGGCACATCTTGGTGCTAACTTAAAGGAAAATAATCTAAGTCCACATTTTCCACACCCATGTACAAAGAATCCTGTACATATCCTGCTGGATGCATGCCACATGCTAAAGCTAATAAGGAATTCTTTAGCACATGCTGGAGAACTGCAACATGAGGATGGTGGAATAGTTAAATGGGAATATTTTTTAAAACTAGCCAAACTACAGAGCGATGAAGGTTTGCATGCTGGAACAAAATTAAGGAAAAGGCACACTATGAGATGGTTTGATGAAAAAATGCGGGTGGAAACAACTGCCCAAACATTCAGCAGGAATGTGGCTGATGCTATGGAGTATTTAAATTCCGATTTGAAGCTGGAATCATTTAAAGGCTGTGTAGAGACGATTAAATTCTGTAAAATTATAAATGACACATTTGATATTTTTAATAGCAGAAATTATCTTTGCAAATATCAGTATAAGAAACCTCTGGACGTCAATACGTACCAAGTCATGTTTCAAAGTTTGTATGATTATTCAAAATACATATCCAAATTAAAATTTAATAATATCCCAGTGTTGGAGTCACGACGGAAGACGGGATTTATAGGTTTTTTAATAGATATAGTGAGCATCAAAAATATACTCCGTGAACTTATTTTGTGCGGAAATAACAAATTAAACTTTTTGTTAGCATACAAATTTAGTCAAGACCATCTTGAGCAATTTTTTAGTGCTATTAAAAGCAAAGGTGGTTTTAATAATAACCCCAATGCGGTACAATTTGAAGCTGCATATAAACGATTAATTGTACATTCTGAAATCACGTCCTTAGTTCACGGATTATTTTTTCTCTAAGTTCAATGACCTCTCACATTATGTGGACGTTAAATTTTATATATCTGACTAATTTATTTTATTTTGTGACTTTTTAACCTAGATATGTAATTATTTTAATTTGTGATTTATTGTATTATTATTTTACTTATTTATTTATTTATTTATTTTCATTTTTATATTACCATATATTTCACATTTAGTTGTAGTTTGATATTGATCAAATTTTGTAAAACTAATTTCATTAACTTTATACTGTAAAACAAAATGTATCATAAATTATAGCTACATTTCTATTTTAGCTCTGATGAAGATTTCATATTAAATTGAAACGTTAGCGAAGTTAAAATATTGTTTTAATTTTAATTTCTGACCAGTCCGAATCCCATTACTTCCTCATCATATTGTTGGATATTTTATACATGATACGAATGGTGATGGATAGATGGCGTTAGTGTGACAGTTGCGAAGCGAGCACGTAGTATGAATGTTGGCCACGAGAGCGTATGTGTAGCGGATGTAAGGGAACGAGAGTGGGAGAACGGGAGAGTCGGATTTGAGAGGTCGTGGAGAGAGGTTGTGCGAGGAGACTTTAGTTGATATTTCTGATATTGTAATTATATTTAGTCAATAAACCAATAACTAATTAATAAATGTGTTAATAAATCGGCTTTATCCTACAATATTAAAAATATACTAATAAATTAAGGGTAATTTAGTATTATTTATGAAACTTATTTTATTAAAATTTGCAGTTTACTGTTTTAATAAACATATTTCTACATGGATGTTACCAATGAAGTTTTACGACGTATGGCTTATATGACGTCATTGGATGTATGCAACACGCACAACTCCTCGGTGCATCTTCCCGCTTCCCGCCTAAGAGGGTGTTGGCTTCACAACACGCCGTCCTCGTTCTGTCTCTATATTATTACTACCTCATTGAAAGTAAGTGTCTGGTAGACTAAGAGACAAATATATGTATATCTGTCTCTCAGTGTGCATTTTTCGTAACGATGCGCACGCTCGAGAAACGTCACAGATCATGCTTATTTTGAATTTCTTGACATATGAGTCTGTGATATGAGTCGATATGGACATAGTTAAGCTCGTATGTGACGGTTTATATTTCGGTACATAATTCAATACATGATTTTGTATATAATACACAAAACCATGTATTGAATTATGTACTAAAATATTCGGTGTCAAAATTTCAGGTGTACAGCAACGGTCATTGGATATAGAAATTAAGATTTAGTATCAAATTAACATTAATTACAAAAATACCATTACGGAAAAACACGAAAAAACGATTTCATTGTTTTATTTGATTTAAGGAACCTCAACAACTGAGGTTATTGGCACCAGACACATTGAGATTATTACATGATTTTACGGATATTACATTAATTTTTAAACAATTTTGATTTCAATGTTTACGTACCATAAAACAAAATAATAAATTAAACGGAGTTTTATACAAGATGCAAGCTGTGTTTCGCGAAATTTTGGTCGTATCTGTACCTTTCAACCAATAGCGATGTTGGAATATAGACTTGCGCAGAACAAAACTTAAGCACAGATAGAAATAGAAATTTATAGTTCCATCTCTCACTGTTGTAGACACTTGAAAGTCTCCACGCGCTATATACTTGTTTATAGATATATGATGAAAATACAGAGAACATATGTCATTTGTCTCAAATTATTTGCGAGCCACATCCTTCAGATTTTGCAAATTTAAAAAATAAATTAACAGTAGAAGAAAAACAATTTATTTTATATAGGTCCTTGTCGTCCCCTAGGGCCTTTTCCTAAAGATGATGAAAATCGTTCTTTTTCAATTAATTATTATAAAAATATTTCAAAATCGGGAATATCTATAGAAAAAACTTAGTTATGCTATTCACCAAACAAAAACGTCGTTTACTGTCAACCCTGTTGGCTTTTTTCAAGTGATACAAAAAGTAGTGGTTGGCTACAAGGTACATATAAATGACTGGGCTTTCAAAAAAATAAAATAAAAAAACATATGATATCGCGTGTCAATTCGAAAATCCCGCCCGGTGTAGATAGATGGCAGTAGCGGTCGCTTGTTGATGTTTGTCGAAGGGAACAGGAACCGAGCAGAGGGGTTCTGCTCTGAACTTAGTTATTAATGTACCTTACAAGATGGTGGAGGTTGTGATGTAAATATATTATTAAAATAAACACTTATATTTTATCTCGAGGACTTGAAATATTTTGCTGAACCTATTCCTGATTAAAAGATAACACTTCAGAAGTGGGATTTTGAGGAAAACAACGGCGGATGGAATTAGATATTAACGGATAGTTTTGAACACGTGGAAAGATTTTCGGGACTGGAGTTTACAAAGGCCAGTGAAAATTGTACGGAAACATTCAAGGCTATCTGGAAAACACAGGTACGTGGAATTTACACAAGTTTCGGCTAATACAGTTTTGTGTGAATCACGCTGTGTAATATTAACATGCGGAAGAAAGCCGTTGAACCCAGTGAAGCTGGACAAGCGAACGTGCGGAGAGAACTCACGACTGCGGAGGTCGTGGACAACGAGCCCGGGGCGACAGCACAGCAGCTGGATGCACCTTGGAGTGTTAGGACCGGTTACGAGATACCGTTGCAGCAGCTGAGGGACGCACGAGCCATGAACACCGAATATATCGGTGGCCCATGTACATCGGCGCAGGTAGGCATAGATATGCTCCCAGACAGGTACGATGTAAACTTATATAAGTCGTTCGAGACACAGACGGAGCCGGAAGATGTGCGTGATCGAAATACGGTGGACCAAAGGCTGGAGGCTCGTTACACGCACAACTTAGGCACTCCAGTACCATCAAACCTAAGGTCACATAACACGCAGGCTGATTATGGACCAGCGAGAGCTGCGAGCTACATGTTGCAGCGCACACCGGTGAGGCCAGAGCCACCGAGGTATGCATCGGAAAGGATGTACGTAGCAAGTCGAGATGTGCCCGAAGAGGTCTTGCCCATCTTTGATCCGGATGACCAGATCGGCTTGTGGGCCGAGGAATGGCTACGGAGGGTGGAAGAAATAGGACAGGCTTACGAGTGGTCCGAACCACTGATCTTGGCAAGGTCAATTGGTCGCCTGAGGGGAGCAGCCATGCTGTAGCATGGAGCCGTCGCCGAGGGAGTTGCCACCTGGAGGACGTTTAAGGTGGAGTTGATGGAAGCGTTCCCAAGTGATGCGGATGCAACTGTAATCCATGCAGAACTTGCAGCAAAAAGGAAAAAGCAAAACGAATCGCACACAACTTATGTATACACTATGCTCGCTCTAGCGAGACGAGGGCGCATAGCGGAATCGGACGTAGTGAAGTATTGCATACATGGACTAGACGGACAAGTGGCAAGTGCAGTGCGTGCTATGTCGTTCGCGAATGTGCGGGAGTTATTAGCAGCACTAAACCGCTATGAACAGCAGAGCCCGTACACAGCTATGGAGGACAATGCTCGTAGGAGAGGAAGTTCGGGTGAGTCTTTCTCGAGAGTGACTGTTCGTGACCGCAGAGACACGGGTGCAAGACGTGCAGTGCAGGAGACTTCGGAAGTTACTCGCGGGTATCCGAGTGAACGATCGAAAAGTCCGATGGATCGAATCAAGTGTTTTAAGTGTGGTGCACGCGGACATTTTAAAAAAGACTGACCCAAACGGGACTTTAATAAAGACAGTAAGGACAACAAAGACGAAGTCACAGACGAGTATTCGCCATGAATATGTCCGAACTAGGCGTCTGCAAGCTGGTGAAGATGGAGATGAAAGAAATGCCAGGAAGTAGTATCGTGAACCAGCTACCATATAAAGTCTCAAGACAGAACCGAGAGGACATGAGACAAATTGTAGACGAATGGAAACAACATGGAATCGTGACCGAGTCCGACTCTCCCTACAGCAGTCCAGCCTTGGTCGTGAGGAAGACGGCATTTGTCACACCCGACTGGAAAGGGGAATTCACACGGATGATCTTTGAGCTGTCAAATGCACCATTCACGTTCATGAGAGCCATGGACGCGGCGCTGGGTGCCTTAAGAAATAGCACCGTAATGTGTTATATGGATGATTTGATTGTTCCGGCTACGGATTGGCAGGATTTGCTGCGAAAGCAAAATAGCGTGTTTGAGGCGCTCGACAGGGCAGGATTGACCCTGAGGCCCTCTAAATGTACCTTCGGAACGAAGAGAGTCGAGTTCCTTGGGTTTGTTATTGAAGAAGGCAGCATACAACCCGGGAAAAGGAAAGTGCTGTCGATTTCCGAATTTCCGACACCCAAGAATCCGCATGAGGTAAGAAGATTCCTCGGATTGGTGGGCTTCTTTCGAAGGTTTGTTCCGAAATTTTCTCAGAAATCCAGATCTCTGACAATTCTGACCAGAAAAGACCAGGCGTTCATCTGGGGAGCGGAACAACAAGACGCATTCGATACACTACGGAATGAAATCACTGCGGAACCAACACTGAAATTGGCGCAAATAGCCTTTGTTGCTGTGCGCCAAAAATTTTAACTAACTAACTAACCAACACTGAAATTGTTCGATCCGGAGGCAGAGACTGAGCTGCATACGGATGCGAGTGCGGAAGGACTCGCAGGCATCCTGTTGCAGAAAGGAAAAGATGGACAGCTGCACTTAGTACAGGCAGTCAGCAAGCGTACAACAGAAGCGGAGAAGAAGTACCTCTCGAGTCGCTTGGAGCTGATGGCTGTGGCTTGGTGCTTGGAGCGGCTGAGAGAGTTGCTGATTGGTGTACACACGGTTGTAGTCACTGATTGCCAATGCCTAGTGTATACGAATACGAATAAGACGAAAAATCCACAGATCGCACGGTGGAGCCTACTGCTTCAAGATTTCGATGTGGACATTAGACATCGACCAGGTGAGAAGATGCTGCACGCAGACGCGCTGAGTCGATCACCGGTGGGGGCATCAACGGACACCTGGACGGACGTCGTTGAGAGTAAGTTGGACGTTCTCGTTACACTTACCGAAGAGGAGTACGTCTTAACGATCCAACACTCTGACACAGCGCTCAGAAAAATCATTGACATATTGAAGAAAGACGCTGCGGAGCGAAGACCGGAAGAGCAACATCTGGAGAAGGAGTACCTGCTGAGGGATAATTTACTCTATAGGCGAGTGCCAACCGGTGCCGGAGAAGAGGTAAGGTATGTGGTGCCGAAGAGCATGAGAAAGTCCCTAGTGGTGAAATATCATGACCTACATGGCCACTTCGGCGTACATCGGACGTTTGCGGTCATACGCGCGCACTACTGGTTTGGTCGCATGCGTAACTATGTCAAGAACCACATCGCGAGGTGTGCTGAGTGTCTGCTGGTGAAGATCCCAGGCGGGAAACGACCAGGGTACCTGCATCCGATACCTCCAGGGGCCAGACCATTCGAGACGGTACACCTGGACCACGTGGGACCGTTTCCCACAAGTAAAAATGGAAATAAACATATCCTGGTGGCAGTGGACGACTTGACAAAGTATGTCCAGATATGGCCTGTAACCTCGACGACAACGGAGGAGGTCAAAGCGAAGCTGGAAGACATGTTCGGGGTCTACGGATTGCCGCGGAGACTGATCTGCGATCGTGGAACGTGCTTCACATCGAAGAGCTTCGACACGTTCTGTGCGAGGCGAGGAGTCCAGCTGGTGCTGATAAGCAGCCGACATCCACGCGCGACGGACAAGTCGAGCGCGTTAATCGCACTTTGATCGCGACGATGCAGACCAAGTTGGGTGACCAGGAGGAACAAAGCTGGGACGAAGTTGCAGCGACAGTGCAGAGGGATCTCAACGCATCGCCCAACAAAACGACGGGAAAGAGTCCGTTCTACTTGTTGCACGGCTACAAGCCCAGGTACGTAGATGGACTGTACCGCCAATTAACAGGTGATGATGCTGCCCAACAGAACCC
Source organism: Liopterus haemorrhoidalis (assembly GCA_963971575.1). NCBI lineage: Eukaryota > Metazoa > Arthropoda > Insecta > Coleoptera > Dytiscidae > Liopterus > Liopterus haemorrhoidalis. The sequence goes on from OZ020613.1 coordinate 50,519,678, forward strand.
GCAGGCGTTACGTGAGGAGGCGCGGGAGCGCATCATCAGACAACACCTAGAGTGACAACGGCGTCACGATAAACATAGATGTCTCGCACCTACCTACGAGATTGGCGAGGTCGTATATATGAAAAGGGCAAATGTCGCTACAGGAGAGACCACTAAACTGCAGGCAAAGTACCGGGGGCCGCTGGTGGTTCTGGAAGTTCTTCCCGGAGATACATACAGGGTTTGTCAGCTAGAGAGGAACCAAGTTGGTAGGATGTTCGCCACGACGGCGCACGTCTCTGCACTCAATGGGTGCAAACCGATGTCTGGAGCTGATGAGGACGACAGTTCCGAGTCGGAGGAAGAGGAAGGCATCGGAAAAAATCAGCTCGAGGCGCAGGTCGACCCCGAGCCAGGGGCGGTTCCCACAACCACAGAACGACGGGAGTCGGAATTTCCATCAACAAGAAGACCACCACGTCAGCGCAGAGCACCGAAGCACCTGCAGGAATACGAGGTCGAGTATTCCGCGGACGGGGACGTCGCAAGGTCAGGAGAGGCCGAGTGATATCGCGTGTCAATTCGAAAATCCCGCCCGGTGTTGATAGATGGCAGTAGCGGTCGCTTGTTGATGTTTGTCGAAGGGAACAGGAACCGAGCAGAGGGGTTCTGTTCTGAACTTAGTTATTAATAATAATAATAATAATAATAATAATAATATTTATTAATCCTTTAAATGCAGGACTGCATGTAGGATATGTCAGTACATAAGTTTACAATTTTACACAGATCTTAATCAGTAATACAAGTTATGCAATTAATAAAACAACAAAATCATATATTAAATTACCCAAAATTAATGTTCCCCATTGGCATTACACCAGTCCTTACAAATTTTCAAAAATTCATTCATTGAGTATACACAATGCTCTATAAGAAATACCTTAATCTTCCTCTTAAATATAGCAAACTGCGTTTCATTGTACCTTATTTACCATTAATGTACCTTACAAGATGGTGGACGTTGTGATGTAAATATATTATTAAAATAAACACTTATATTTTATCTCGAGGACTTGAAATACTTTGCTGAACCTATTCCTGATTAAAAGATAACACATGAAATATCAGATAATCATACAAATGCTTGTTTTATTCTGAAACAGTGAAAGACGAAAAAACAATAAATAATATGTTACACGAAAATATTCAAAAGGAACAAACATATTGGACAAAATTTTAAAAAGACTTATAAAAATAACGTTAAAATTAGCTAAAAATTGCGGTTCATTTCGAGGACAAAAGGGTTCACTTGATGATATTTATAATGGTAATTTTTTATCAGATGTCCAATTATTAGCTAAATATGATAATATTATGAAAGAAGTGATATCTATGCCTCGTGGCCATGTTAATTATTTATCACCTCAAATTCAAAATGAAATTATTTGTCTCTTGTCAAAAATTTAGAAGAAAAAATTAATGATATAAATTCCATTTTTTTCAATAATTGTAGATACTACTCAAGATTTGTTAAAAATAGATCAACTTAGTTTTTGCTTTCGATTTGTCAAATTTTGTTATAATATTAATGGGTCTCAATAAACATAGAGGAAACATTTTTAGGTTTTTTTAAAGTTGATAACCAATCAGCAAGTGCAATATCAAATCAAATTATAAGTATATTAAACAAATTTGGTCTTAATTTAAAAAAGTGTAGGGGACAAGGCTATGACGGTGCAAGCAACATGAGTAGGATTTACTTTAGAGTACAAACAAGGTTAAAACAAATTGAAAAAATTGCAACATTTATTCATTGTGCGGCACAACTTAAATTTAGTTATAAATGATGCTATGAACGGGGTGCAAGATATTAGGAATTTCTTTTCTAGTATACAAGAAATATATACATTTTTTGGAATTAGTATAAATAGGGACGTATTATCAAAAATAACAGGAAAATCAGAAGTAACTTTAAAAAAACTGAATCCTACCCGTTGGGCTGGTCGGTTATCGTCTTGCGTAGCCATTAAATATAGATATGTAGATGTAATGAAAGCTCTCTCAAAAATTATTTTAGAAAGTCAGAAAAAGATGAAATGGTACAAGCGATTGTTTTAAGAAACAAAATGCACTATTTAGATTTTATTTTAGTTACTGAAATTTTGTCACCATTAAATCTTGTCTCAAAATTATTGCAATCCAAAAATATTGATCTAGATAAAGTATGTTCGTTATTAGAAACTGGACTAAAAGAAATAAAATATTTGCGTAATAATTTTGATAATATACTGGCGGAAGCAAAGTCTCTTGCTTTAAAATGGAATATAACACCAACGTTTACGCAAAAACGAAAGAAAAAAACAAAAAAAAAGTTTGATGAGCTTTCTATAGTTTACCGATTTGAAACACCTGAAGAAGTGTTTAAAATTAATGTATTTTATGTAGTTATCGATATTGTTACTAATCAGTTAGATTCCCGTTTTACATCACTAAAATCTGTAAATACCGTATATTCCGGCGTATAACGCGCACCTCAAATCTGAATAGATTTATTTTAATTTTTGCATGTATTCCTCGTATACCGCGCACCCTTATAATCTGCTTTCTTGGAAACACTTTTATGCCAATATTCCTTCATAACAACCGTATGTATAAGCCGGTAAGGTATTTTAATCGGTAAGTTAATCGGTTTCGGAAAACGTCTTGTTTTTAGTTTTTTGAAAACATATTAATGTCAATATTCATGTCAATATTCTGTCATAACAACTATATGTTTTAGAAAAACCTTATAAGTGGATAAAATAGGGATAAATTTGCTATATAAACTAGTTGTCTCTTGAAATAATATCATTTAAACTTCAACAGTTCTAAACCCAAATGGCTCCTACCAAGCGAATGAAATATGACGCGAGTTTTAAGTGTAAAGTGATTAAATTTGCAAAATAAAATGGCACTCGTGCTGCAGCAAAAAAGTTTGAGATAAATGAAAGTTCAGTTCGCGATTGGAGGAAGATTGAAACTGTTATATCTGACATACCAAAACATATCTTAATAAAGATAATAAAGGCGTGGAGTGAAATAAAAACCGAAACAATTATAAAATCATTTAAAAAATGTTCTATATCTAACAGTTTGGAAGGTACTGAAGACGATTTTTTGTGGATAGACGATGACGAAACTAATGACGAAAGTACATTGAATTTGATGATATACCTGATAATATTAGCGAAGACGAATTTGATGAACTTTTTATGTCATAATAAAGATTATTTAAATTAATAATTAAGGTAATTTTTTTGTTATGTATATAGATAATATAAATAAATATGTATAAATTTAGAAAGTTTAGTTGATTAGTATTTATATTATGTATGCATTATATAACAGGAATCCTATTAATACCCTATTTACACTATTACCATTCTAATCTTCGAACGGGTAAGTTTTATACCCGGCGTATAACGCACACCCAACAAATTTGACAAAACTCTCAATGTTAAAAGTGTTACGCCGGAATATACGGTAGTTATTTTTCATTCTTGAATCCAAAAAATTTATTGTTATTAGAATCAGATACATTATTACAACAAGCTACAAATTTAAAAAATAAATACGCTATGGATATTGGTAATGAATTTCCAAATCAAATGATTTTGTTTCAAAATACTTTTAAATCAGAGATGAAAGATATTGAAAATATTGCAGATTTAGTGCAGTTATTAACAATTACATTTTACGGTATAAGTAGTACATTCACAGAAGTAATTGCAGCACTTATGTTATATTTGACATTACCCGTCAACGTGGCCAGTATAACTTTGCAATTTTCAACAGTATGTATAGCGAGAATTCAGCTACGGGGATTCACCGACGGGGATTCATGTCCAGACCTATATAAACCAACACAGTCAGTATATGAAATACAGTGAAGAAGTCCACTTTCAAAGTAATATTAATTGATACATATTTAATTAAATTAATTTAATTACACTTGTGCTTAAAAAAATACCCATGTAAACATGACTCAAAAGGAACCATCTTATATTTTACATAATAAAGATAAAGACTCAACATCTGTGTGGTCGTATTATTTATAGTCGATTGACAATAAAACTGCAAAATGTAAGAAATGTGGAGATATCCTAAAAACATTGGATGGTTCTACAAGAGGCCTTCAAACACATTTATTAACAAAGCATAATTTGAAAGTACATATAACAGACCAAAATTTGCCTAGTTCTAGTCAAGAACATCATAATTACAAGCCTCCTAGAAACGAATATTGAAGTATATGAATTGAAGTATTAAAAACTCGTTTAAACGAGCATAATTTGAATATTGATACAGACATTGTTGCTATAGTTACGGATGGTCCAAATGTAATGGTTCGTGTTGGGAAACTTGTGGAGGCTGAACATCAGTTGTGGTTAGTACATGGAATTCACCTGGCAGTTTGTGATGTTTTATATAAAAAAAAGTTCTACTGTAAAGGAGGTAATTTTGGTATTATTTAATAAATAAAATTTCATAAATAAATTCATTATAATCATTCAATTAGAGTAAAATATTTAATCTGTTATACGATACAAAAATAATCTATTGCTTAGAAAGGGCATTTAAGATAACGGTAGATTGTTTATTATTGCAACTTGACACTTTTGTCAATGTAACATGAAAAGTGAATCGTAAATTATTGTGTTAAAAATATACGTCAACCATAAGCACATAAATAATAATTAATTTTTGTCTGAGATATAAATATTATGATTCGGCTATTTTCTAATGGGATATTTATCTGAGTTATCACCAATAAATTATGAATTTAAGATAGTACAAGACACACAATCAAGAGGTATTAAATGACATTTAACAGTTGGGCGATGTAAGCATTTTTAGGGTGGTCGCGTTTTAAGCAGTTCAATTCTTAAACCGTCGTAGTGGTTAAGTCATGTTAGGGGAGTTCATTTTAAACCGTCGTGAAGTTAAGTCGTGTTTTTAATTGGAGTGAGATTTTGTTCATCATGGGTTAGAGTCATTTAGGGTGTTCGGTTGGACAAGTAAAATGTAACAAGTAATTCCGTAAGAACGTTAGTGTAGTGCCCAGCTAAAGACATGTGAGAGATAAATGGTTTTATAGGATGTCAGTCAGGACTGTGGTGTCCAGTGGACAAATTAGTGATTAGTGCTAAGAAGTCCAGTGGTTATTGTTTTTGAATGTCTCATTTGGATTTAGCTGTATCGACGTAATTGTAAGTCTAGTGTAATTAGTGTAAATATTTAACCCGTATCATAATTAAAGTAGATTAGCTAAAATGTTGAGTTTAATTGAACAACCCTTAATCCTTCCAAGAATCATAGCAACCAGCTAGCGGACTAATAGGGGGGGTCCAGACTTGATCCGCTCGCAAGTCTTGGAACCCATAATGTGAGGGAGACCTAAAGTTGAGGGATGTACAGAGTAAGTACAAATGAAATAAATAAATCAGCCAACCGTGACATTTCATATATATATATCATATCGTAGCTCCCCACACTACGCAAGTGTCCGTCTCGGAAACACCGTTGGAAGAACCTGATTTAGATAATTCAAATGACGACAAGAATGAAGATTTGGACATGGGACTAAGTTTTGTTTCTCCAACAGATGATGAGACTACATACTCTTTTATTTTGGACGTTTGCCATTGCTGATAGTACTAGGCTAGAATAGTACAATATAATGAGTATTAGTATCAAAAAGATATAATACTTCAAGAGTAATATAAATTTTTTTAAATTTAATATAAATTTCGTAATAAAAAAGTCATATTAAACACCGATGACTATAAGCAAAAACTTTTGTCGAATATTACGGATGACAAATATGAGAAACTTAAGAAAGACCCTACTAAGTCGGTGGAAACTAAGGTATACACTACACTTAGGAGGTTCAAAAGTGAATTTACTGATGAAATGAGATCTAAATTAACTCCGCATTATAGCAAAGCTCCTCATATCTATGGCTTACTTAAGGTACACAAGGAAAACGTCCCCTTGAGGCCTATTGTCAGCTCCATTGGCTCACCATGCTATACTTTAGCTAAATACCTGGTGTCAATAATAACACCTCTAGCCGGCAAGAGTGAGAGCTTTGTAAAAAACTCGGAGCATTTTGTTAGTGTTATAAAGAATTTAGAATTAAAACGTAATGAGATTCTGGTAAGCTTTGACGTTGAGAGTCTATTTACTAATGTGCCTGTAGATGAAGCTCTAGTAGTTGTTAGAGAAAGGCTAGAGTGCGATCAGACGTTATCTACTCGAACACATCATTCAGTTGACTGCATTATGGAGTTATTAACACTTTGTGTGAAAACTACCTATTTTCAACTGGAAACCGATTATTACCAACAAAAGGATGGCATGGCTATGGGTTCTCCACTGTCACCTATTATTGCTAATATATACATGGAACATTTTGAAGCGAAAGCTTTAAAAGAAGCCAAGTACAAACCGAATAAATGGTTAAGATACGTCGATGATACTTTTGTCATATGGCCACATGGTAAAGATAAACTCCACGAATTCCATCAATACCTAAATTCAGTACACACTAACATTAAGTTTACTGTTGAACTGGAAGTTAGCAATCAACTGCCTTTCCTAGATGTATTGATAATCAGAAATGGCAAGGGGGTTCTAGCAACCTCGGTCTACAGAAAACCAACACATACAGGTCTATATCTTAATTTCAACTCATTCCACCATAATAGCACTATGAGAGCTGTTGCACTGAGTCTAGTTAATAGAGCCAAAGTAATTTGTTCTTCTAAAAAGCTTCTTAAAGTTGAATTGAAGAACATCCGTTCCACCTTACAGGATAATGGCTACAGTCATAAAATTATTACTGATGCTATCAATCATAAGAAAAATGACACACCTAGAACTGACGAAGCGAGATATGTCTCTATGCCCTATTATAAAGGAGTATCTGAGAAAATTGGTAAGATACTAAAGAAGCCTAATATCCAAGTAGCCTTCAAATCGAGTTCGACTTTAAGATCTATCCTATCATGTACAAAACCCAAATCTGTCCTAAACAAAAACTGTGTCTACTCTATTCCCTGCCATTGCGGGAAACAATATATTGGCGAGACTTGCAGACCTCTACATGTTAGAGTAAACGAGCATAAGAAGAAAGTTCAACGAAATTTACAGTTCCAAACTGGCTGAACATGCTTGGGAAAATGAACACCATTTCCAATGGAAAGATGCTAAACCCTTAATGTATGAGGAAAACAAGTTCAAGAGAAAATTGAAAGAGTCTGCTTTGATCGAAAACTCTGGAGATGCTGTCAGCCAAGCCAGCATAGAATTTCCTCAACTCTGGCTTTCCATTATTCAAAACAATCCTCTTAATCCTCAAGTCACTAATCCAGTAACAAACAACTCATTACCACACAATAATGTGACAAACAACCTTAATCCGGTCGTTAATCCTCAGCAGGTAGTCGCGTCCCTACCCATACCTGATCCCAACCAATAGCAACGCACCTATAACCTGCTCCCACTCTTACAATACTAGGTATAAAAACTCGAAGAAAACTGAAATGTTTATCACTTCTCGTGATCGCTGAAGACGGAAACAGATTGTTGAGCAGTTTCCGAAACGTCCGAATTTTTTATATTACTCTTGAAGTATTATATCTTTTTGATACTAATACTCATTATATTGTACTATTCTAGCCTAGTACTATCAGCAATGGCAAACGTCCAAAATAAAGGTGTCTGCATTAATATTGGACCATTGCAAAATAATTTCAAAGATATTACATACTCTTTGATGAACAAAATATCGAGAATTTGGTGAAAAAAGTTCGCAAAGTAGTTGTTTTATTTGTTACGGTCTATTCTAGCTAACAACACTGCTTATAAAACTAACTTAAACGCTAACCTACCTTACGTACAAAAACTTATGTTATTCTCATTAAAGGATACAGTATTGTGTATTTTTGCGAAACCAACTGACTAGAGTCCTGACAATCTACTTAAAAGTAGCCGTTCTTGCTACAGAAATATAAATCAACATCTGAATTCTCTCTTTCTGTCAAATTTTTTTGGTTATGTCATGTTGACACATGGAAATAACCACATGTTATGCATTTTGGAGTATGAATACTTCATTAGAACCTGGAAATTACAGACGATTAGCGTGTATTACGTATATAAGGAACATACTTACTACTTGTAAAAAAATATAATGTTGACATTCGTATTTTACAAACGCCGATAAAGCAGAATGTTGTCGTTTCTGATAACTGTCTGAGGGCGGTGCTTAGTGGACTGAGGCAGTTAGTGGGGAGGGAGAGACATATAAAATGGATTGTGATATGCCATTTTGCCTCTTCGAATGTCGTAATTCAAGTATAGACGTTCCGCTAAGGGATTGAGACTCAGTAACACGTGCCAAATTTTATTCCACAAGTTTTTGTGAAAGTATTTGAGAATGTAATACTATGGTTACTGGTGGATTCGCTAAGGCGGAAATGGCGCGTGATACATCATGTTTTGGAGGTCCAAAACGCGGCTTAGGTCGGAATTGGAGTTTTCTACCCCTAGATGGCAATTGAATTACGATGTTTAGCCACTAAAACACCAAGGTATGTTTCTTTTATACAGTATTACCCGCTGATCAGTTTTGAATAAATCCAGAGTTCTAATGTAAGGTATTTCTTTGTATTTTGTAAATCTAGTGGCTGCATGTGAGGGCCGAAAATTGAGCATTCGTTCTCGGGGAACTATCCTGCGTCCGAGAAGATTTATTGTCCCCCACATGTAAGGGTTGAAGAGCCGATTTTGAAGCGATCCGTGGAAGATGTAGTATGAAAATTATTGTATCATTTGAGACCTGTTTCTACAGGGTGTTGCGAGAATTACTGTGTTTCAGCTAAGTATATTTTGGAAATGTTTGAAATTTTGTAACGGAAGCAATCCTGCCCTATTGACGTATTGGAATTCCCGTTTGGGGATGTTTTTTTGTGATTCTTAACGTTAATAGTGTAGGGCTGCGTCTGGTACACCCTTATAATTTATGGCCATGATTATTAAGTGTGTGTTATTATTTGAACTGTATTATTAGCTGAAATGCATTGAGGTTTCTCAAGTTTTGTTGTATCTTGAGATGTTTTTGAATTATTGAGATGTAGACACGTGTGTAGTTGGATTTTGAGTAACGCTTGTCGCGTGTACGGTTGGACTGTGTCGTCACCGTAAAATTTTGGAGGTACAATAATTTTTGTTCACGAGTCGCTCGTAGTAAATTTTTGCCGCGTAATGTAAATTCAGTCGGTCTGTAAAGTATTTTCCCTTGATAACTCGAGGTTGTGAATTAGCTCTCATACACGCAGGTTAACCCCTTACTTTGAATACTTACTGGTCGAGTATTCGTGTTACTTGCTGTTCACGTTATCAAGGATCGGGTTTGTATTAATATTGGGAGGATTGAACGTTAACTTCAGTCGGGCAGAACCTCAGCCACAAGCATTTTTTTTTTCCTTGGCCAGTCTTCATTTATTTTTTTTTTCTCGATATTTTTTTTTTTTTTTTTTCTTCAAATTTATATTTCCGTTGAGTCAAGTGGGTGGAGTGGTGCGTCAACTTTTTTTGCATCTCGCGGAGATTTATTTTTTTGTTGGCGTACCACGGGTTTTTAAGAGACGAAAAAGGGGTTTATTAGAGTGGGAGTACTGACCCTGCTGGGTTTCTGTATTCCATCGCGACGGCAGGGCCAGTAATCCCACTGAGATTTCAATAGTTTTAAGGCGAGAGAGATAGTATTGTAAAAAAATTCAATCGGGTTTTGGACAGGCGCTTGCCTCCCGATTCTAAAATTCTTCCGGACCTTTTCCGACCGTATTACCTCAAGGAATACGGTCACCACTTCATCGTAGAAAGCCATTGTAGTATAATTCCCGTGCAGAAGTTCACGCAGCCCTAGGGCAGTTGTAACGAAAGTAATCCAATCATACGTTACTGGGTGTTTATATCACAATTACAGAGTTAATTTAAATTGTTTTGTATGTTTAAAGTTTAAGTAATAGCCGGTTAACTGTTCAGTTGTTTCTTTTCCTTTGGCCGTTCGGGAGTACGTAATTTTGAGTAATTTTTTTTGAGTAGAGTAATTATATTTTGGATTTGATTTTAGATATTTTGCATATATTTGGTCGTACTCCGAATTTAAAAAGGGAATGTTCAGCTGGAAAGTTATCTTGTAATAATTTATTTGTTTTGATAAAGTTTAAATAGTTTGAGTTTCACTTGGATTTAGACTGTTGTTAAGTCTGATCCATTGTTTAGCATTTTGAATTTTTATTGTTAGTAAAAGTACATTGGATAGTTCCTTATGAACACCTTTGCATTGTGAATAATTTCGTTAAATTTTTATTGTTGTAAAAGTACATTGGATAGTTCCTTATGAACATCTCTTCATTATGGATAATTTTGTTAATTTTTGGTTAATTAATTTGGTTATTGAGAATATTGGTGTTTCTATTACGAGTCTACTCTATTCCTGTCCCCTGAGGTTTTATTTTTCTTCCAGAATTTAGGGCAATAGAAGCGAGGTGACTGGCGCCGTATAAATTTTAGGCCGCACATAGGTATTGGTAATTACAGGACCACCCTGCATAGTCACATCTACCTCTAGACTGGGCTGGCGGCCTTCTACCTTGCCCTGGACAGCTGATAGCCGCTGGAGTCACTTCACAGTGGTTACGGAATTCATATTTTTCCCCGTTTAGGTTTTTAGCGATCGATCAGAGAGCTGAGCGGACGCTGGCGTATGCCAACTATATAACGCTGGAGTCTGGCCGTAATATACGTTATATATTTAAACGATCTCCTACAAAAAATTATGCATTCATGTCGCATCTCCCGCGCCCATGATTTAGTAGTGTACAAGTGCATATTACAAACCAAATTTTCAAGGTAAATACTTACTTTATTTTTCTCTTCTTAATAACTAAATCTATTCTACAAAATCACCTCACAATCAACCGAACTATCCACATCACCATCCATCACCATCTTCCACCTTTCTTTATGAAACCTGTCAAAAAAAAAAAAAAAATACTAAATACTTTAAGATTATTAATTATTAGTTATTAATTTCACACTTCGATACAGAAGAACAACTAGTGACATCTATCAAGTAGTAGAAATTATCACCTGACAGACCAGTCTGTCGGGTGATTGTCAACACTAGTATCGGATTTAGATAATGAGTTTTGCCTGTTCAAATGAGTTTGAGCGGTAACTTCAATCTATCATAATCATGAATTCAAACAATTTAAACCAACCACAAGATAAAAATACAATGTCTTTCGCTAACGTAACAAAAAATAATATTACCATATTCCTAAAAAAGGAGCAAGGAATTATAATCAACCCCATCGAAGAAATTAACCCAGATGAATACATCTATGCTATTGGTGATATTATCGACCCACAAAATATCACACACACGGTCAGAAAATACCAAAAAAAAAATACATTTTCTTAAAAAAGAAGGAACATGTTGACCTGTTAATAAATAACCACAAAACCATTACAATCCAAAACCAACAAATAGAAATCCGGAGATTAATTAATCCCGCACTACGTCTAATAATATCCAACGCTTGCCCCACTATTCCAAACACTATAATTGAACAAATTCTTACTAACCAAGGATTAAAATTAGTATCACCAATCACTTTTCTTCACGCGGGACTAAACAGAGAAGAATATAAACATATTATGAGCTCCCGACGTCATGTATTTATCAACGAAGACGAAGAAACAATTATACCTTATAGAATACAAGTAGAATATGAAGAAACAAATTATATGGTATATCTGTCCGCTGATGTAACGTGTTCTACATGTAAACAAAAAGGACATAAAATTAACAACTGCCCAAACCAAAATATAATCACAGTCCGTATAAAACAGAAACAGGGAATAATAATATGATGGACACATGCAATATGATGGACACTAACAATTAATAACCTTAAAGTATTTAGTTTTTTTTTTTTTTTTTTTTGACAGGTGTGATAAAGAAAGGTGGAAGATGGTGATGGATAGTGATGTGGATAGTTCGGTTGATTGTGAGGTGATTTTGTAGAATAGTTTTGAATGAATATGATTAATATGAAACAAATGTTTGAAAAACAGTCAAATTTGGCTAATAAAATGTTCCAAGCACTAAAAACTCGTATGGGAAAAAGAGCCATGATGAAATTTATGGTTTATTAAAATACCTTCAAAATCCTAATTATGATGTCGAGGCCGCGAATGACGCGACAAATGTTTGCAAAAATTTTGGAATTCCTTCTCGAGCCGTTATTAGGAAGCAGAGAGAAAAACTTATTGAAAAACTAACCATTTTAAACAAAGATAATTTAGAAAAATGTTGCAATGAAGATGTTGAAGAAAATATGGTTGTGGATAATAACGAAAAATCACAAATTCCCTTATCATTGAAAGAGAAGCTGCAAGAAGAAATTGAAAAGAGCATGAAGGCCGTTGAACCAGGAACACAAATATCTAATTTGATGGTAACAATAAACAAGGCAATGAATCTGTTTGAAAATGGTGGAAACCGAGGACATAACTTAGAATTAGTGTATCAATATTTTTTGTCAATTCCACCAGCAAGCATTGAACCTGAGCGGGCGTTTTCTGCTGCTGCATATTTAGGAAATAAAATAAGAAGTAGGTTAAATGATGTAACCTTGGATGCATTAGTATTTTTCCGTGCACATTTTCAAAAAGAAATTAAAAATAATTAAATAAATACCTAAGTACATAATAAGTTTTATAATAAATACAATTTTGTTTTATTATTGTTTTGATGAATATAAAACACTTAATTTTCTTCTAAGAATAATAACAATAATAATAATAATAATAAACAATTTTATTTCGGCGAAGTTTCAGCTAATGCTGGTCTTCCAACTTAACCTTTAAAAATATAAATACAAAATACATTTTTACAAAAATATTCATACAAATGTATACAACAGACATAAAGATATACACATACATTTACAAAAAAAAATAATAATAATAATGAAAATATTCTCAAAATATTTTCAGGTGAGAATCATGATGAATCGAAATAACGAACTTATTTCACTATGTATTTATAAAATGAATACTATTAAATGAAGGTAGATGAAAATGTCAGTATCAATTACTAGATTATTTATGATAAAAATAACTGTTGCTTATATCTCTGTTTAAATTTATAGTGTGAGTAGGAATTCATATGCACGGGAACATTGTTGTAAACTGCCGGAGCACTATAAGAAAAGGATCGTTTAAAAAATTCAGATTTGTGTGGCGCTATATTAAGGATTGAAGTGTGACGTAAAGGAAGATTGTGGCACCTAGTTCGGGTAATTAATTTTTGAACTAAATATCTGGGGGACTGATCATTAAGCAACTAATGTACAAAGGTAGCATAATGTAATTGTCTACGTTTTTCCATATTCAAACAGTGAAGTGTTTTCAGCCCTTCAGAAGTCGGAGATCTCCTTCGCAAAGATAAGATGAATCTAACACAACAGTTTTGGGTTTTTTGAATGCGCTGTCTATAGCGGAAAGACATGGACCATACAAAATATCACCGTAGTTGAACATGGAAAGCACCAGGCTGTTAGCTAAAGATTTCCTCAAACTTCTTGTTAAACAGAATCGATTCATATACAAATTTTTCAAAGCAAGGAAAGCTCTTTTCAGCAGAGAACTTATATATGACTTGAACCTTAGCTGGGTATCCATAATGACTCCCAGATTTTTATGTTCCTCGACTACTGGTAGTGTGGATCCATTTAGCACAATATTAAAATTTTGCGCTACTAGATCACGTTTTGATTTATTGCTAAAGAGCTTGCTAAATCAGCTATAATGCTGATTTAGATGCATTTAGACTGAGACAGTGGTTTGCCGAGAAATCTAATAACGAAGACAAGTCTGATTCAAAATTGTGAACCGCAGTTTCGAGCATCTCAGGTTAAAAAGATAAATGAAGCTGAGCATCGTCCGCAAAGAGACGCAATTTACAATGACTTAAAGCTTTCTCCATATCAAAAATGTACACAGAGTACAATATAGGCCCTAAACAAGAACCTTGAGGTACCCCCTTAGAGATAGATACAGGTGAATAGAGCATGTTGTTAAAATACACACTTTGCTTACGCTTGGTCAGATATTGTTGAAAAAATGAGATACTAACTGCATCAAAACCTATATAGTATAGTTTATTTATAAGAATACAGTGATTAATACTGTCAAATGCTTTGGAGTAGTCTAATAGGGTTAAGCAAGTAAGATGATTTTGATCGGTAGCTGTTACAATTTGATCTGTAACATCAAGTAGAGCTGTAGTGGTACTGTGGCCAGAACGAAACCCTGATTTTGATTCAGGTATTATATTGTTAGAAAATAAATAGGGACAGATTTGCTTGTAAACAATTTTTCCTACGACTAGTATGGAACTGTCTCATTTCGATATTGTTAGTTGACAGATAATTAACTTAATTTCGCATGTTATCTCCACGCGCGCAAGCTGTGCGGGAAAGATTAAATTCACACCAATGCGCATGTGCGGCGTGCGCGAATTTTCATTCCCGTACTGGCTGCGTGCGCATCAGTGGCTGTCATCAAAATTTATGTTGTATTTACCTGATTAAAATTTTTGGTTTAGTAAAAAATTGTAGTCTTACGGAAAGTATATAGAAATTATTACACATAGATTAACCCGCTTTGGAACCCTACGCGTACACGTAGTAACTATAGATTGTCCATAACCTACACTTGCATTTGTAGATTGTTCTGTGATTTGTAGTCACAAATACTTACATTTAACCTACAAATTACAGATCTAATTAGTAATACAACAATACTGGTAGGTATAACTTCAATAGAATATGAATTTAAACGTGAACTTTACGTTTATTTTGTTCTCGTGTCGTTTTTTTGAGGTTATGAATTCAGAGAGTGATTTTGAAAATACCCCTCCAGATATTACAGAAGCTGCAAAACAAACTTCAAGCAATTTGCTTCCTGAAAAATCTAGACCTAAATACGAATCGACATACCAAATGTTTATGTGTTGGCGTCAAGATAAAAAAAATTAAATCTTTTTCCGAGAATGTTCTCTTGGCGCATTTTGGTGACTTAATGAAAATTATGAAAGCATCAACCTTATGATCACGATATTAAATGCTAAGGAGCATATTACAAATTAACCACAATATTAATATTGCACAGTATGGGAAGTTACGAGCATTGTTAAAACGACAATCAGATGGTTTTCAACCAAAAAAATCAAAGGTTTTTACAACTGAACAAATTAACACTTTCATAAAAGAAGCTCCAGAAGATCAGTATTTACTTACAAAAGTGATTTAATTAAATTGATTTAAATGAATCCAACAGTAATTCATATCTTATATCAGTATCGATATAAAATATGAAATCTGTATTGAAGACAAAAATGTGTATCGGAAAATTACATTGTGAACATTTTGTCACTTCGATAGTATTATATGACTCCTCCGATACAAATATTTGTATGAGAAGAAGTTCTATCGTATGATTCTTTAAAATAACTCATATCATTCATCTCTATTATATACATATTTTTATAGGTGGTATTAATAATAGGCATCATGGGTGCATGTCGAAGACATGAATTGCACCAGTTGAAAGTAGCTGATATTCAGGATTTACAGTCTATGGCTCTGGTCTCTGTATCTGACACAAAAACAAAAATCCCACGAAAATTCACAGTTACAAGGGATTTCTATAAAATATACAAAAAATACGCCGACCTGCGTCCTCAAAATATGGAACAGAACTGGTTTTTCTTAAATTACCAAGGTGGTAAGTGCACCCGACAAAAAATAGGGATTAACAAAATAGGAGCAACAGACAAACTGCAACTTTTTTAAAACTTCCAACACCCGAACTTTATACCGGACATTGTTTTCGGCGATCAGCTGCCACAATTTTGGTTGATGCAGGCGCAGATGTAACTGCTCTGAAACGCCATGGAGGGTGGAAGTCCACAATTGTTGCAGAAGGCTATATAGACAATTCTTTGAGAAACAAGATTGACGCAGCTAACAAAATCTTAAAATCTGTTGAAAATAGCATTTCTTCTATTACGGTTACAGCCAAAGATGATACAGTTTCAAATATCATTGAAACAATTCAGATGGCGTCCGTTGATACATGCCTTAATATTAACAATTGTAGTAATTTTAATATTTACATAAATAAATAAATTATATATGCATGATTACAATTTATAAAAATTTAAAAATTGGTAATTGTAGGAAAAGCATAATGTGCAATACGCGCAGAATGCATATTCCGCACTCGAATGATTTCCTTCAGTCGCCTGCGGCTCGTTCAGCAAACTTCATTCTCGTGCGGAATATATGGCATTCCGCGCTAATTG
Source organism: Liopterus haemorrhoidalis (assembly GCA_963971575.1). Taxonomy (NCBI): domain Eukaryota; kingdom Metazoa; phylum Arthropoda; class Insecta; order Coleoptera; family Dytiscidae; genus Liopterus; species Liopterus haemorrhoidalis. Next base: position 50,536,149 of record OZ020613.1, read on the forward strand.
CACAATATAATATTTTCTAAGATTTTACTTAAGAAGTTCAGAATATTTATGGGACGCAAATCAGATAAAGATTCTGGATTTTTTATTTTGGCTAAAGGGGTGACAATTGCATGTTTCCATAGTTCTGGGAAAACTCCATTATTCAAACAACAATAATTTATAATATAAGTTGAGGCAAAATCATTGGTATTGCAAGTTGAATGAGTTTAAGATTAATGCAGTTTAAGATTAATAAAGGAACCAATTATTATTCCCACTTGGTCTTCATTAACAGTTGAAAAATTGAAGGAGATGTTGCTATTAAATGTATGTGTTTTGTAGAACTCAACAGTATTTGGGTTGGGGTCAGAATTAGGAACTGCATTAGTAGGGTTACCATATTTTTGTGCGCCAAACCGGGAAACCCCCACCCCCCAAAATGATTTTTTTCTGATTTTTTATACTTTATTGATTGATTTATTTATCAATATTTTTCTATTACAAATGATTAATATTAAATCTTGAGAATTACAAAATTAAACGTATATAAAAAAATCACAAAAATACATATTATAAAATTATAAATTTTGACTTACATAGTTGCACTGTGTATATAGGAGCGTTTCATGAACTTGTATGCGACAGATAACATTTCGTTTTGTCTATTGGTTTTGTATGAAGTTTGTTTTTAAAGTTTTATTATAATCATTGAAAAATGTATAATACATATTGTTGTGCCTATGTGCAATTCATTGAAAAGAAGAAACCCGGAAATATCGTTTCATTTGTTTCCACCAATATGAGACACCGTACGGTTCTAAACAAAATTGGGAAAGCAAGAGGTTAGGAATCGACGCGATGTTTAGATAAACACTTTAAAAATTGGAAAAAAAGTGAGCCCTTATATGAAAGTTTGCTCATTACATTTTAATTGTAGTGACTACACATAATATTTTCAATTTTGTATTTATTATCGCATATCTTGAAAATTCCTGTTATTGTGTGTGGGTTTGATTATAATGCACAAGTCTGTATAAATCTTTATGAACTCTCTGTTTTTCTCAGTGACCCCACACAGTATTATATGCCCAGCATTGTAGATTTCTACCCCTTCGTAAACAACACGGGAATTATTATTTAAACCCCCAATATAATTAAAATAATCGACAATGGAAAACTGTGCCGCCATAACTTAAAACCAGATTACAAAATGTATTATTTAAGATGTTTACAAGTAATGCCACTATAAAAAAATTTCCTCACAGTACGTGTGTATACTTACTTGATTATAAAATTTTAAAACAAAATTGCATACAATTATTTATTTTTTGTCGTTTTTTGATACACTTTTCGCTATTATTTACTAGTAAATGTCAAGTGGTATCTGTTTACAGTGACGGACTTTCGCCCGAGACAAAAAAAGACATTTGTCTTGGGCCCGAAATTTTCAATGGCCTGGATTTGGGAGGTGAGGTCCTTTTTTTTCTTGCTCTTCACTTGGATTTGGGAGGTGAAGTCCTTTTTTTTGCTCTTCACTTTGAATACCTCTAGGTTGAGGGCCCGTAAAACATAGGTTGAGGGCCCGTAAATCATAGGTTGGGGGCCCGAAAATCAAAAATGTCTTGGGCCCGGCGAAGGCTTGATCCGCCACTGTCTGTTTAAGAATGGTTTCAAAAATATCCGCGTGGCGCTACGATCTTAAAATTTTTCCCCTATTATTTATTTGCATAAGAATATTTATATCTGCAGATTGTACTTTTTTTAAAAAGTTTTTATCATTTTTAATATAATCATAAAAGAACATTCAGAACATTTTAAATCTATGTTAGTTTTACAAAATAATAATGCACCGACGTTACATTGAAGTAAACGATTTCTTTCAGGTGACCGTATATTCTTCATTTCTGAAAATAATCGTTCAATTGGTGCTCAAGTACCAGGCAAACAGTAAATAAATTCGATAATTTTCTGCAAATTGTTAACAGAAATATTTTTGTCTGAAATTTTTTTAAACATTTGTACCCATTTCTCCTCGCTACTTGTGCCCTTTTCCCGCCACAAATTATTGCGGTCAGTGTCGTTATAAAACTGTTTAGCATATACAACTTCGTCCAATAGAGTATCACAATTAATGATCGGTGTTTTGGTCGTCAATTTGGAATTAAGTAATTGCATAGTTTTTTCAACATCGTTCCATGCATGCATATATATAAAATATGGAAAAACCGGGACATTTTTAAAAACCGGCCGGGACACCGGGACAAGTTCTTAAAACCGGGACGTATGGTAACCCTAGCATTAGTGAAATATGTATTTATGGAGGATGCATCGAAAAGTTCAGTAGGAATATCATTTATCGGTCTGTTGTAGATACCACATTGTCTTAGTACGCGCCAGTGATTTTTACGGGGTTCATTTTTTTTAATTTGCACTGAATGTAAGCTTTTTTCTCTTTCTTAATTGCATCAGTCGTAAAATTTCTTAATACTTTATAGTAGTCCCAGTGTGACGGTGAATGTGTTTTTCTGAAAAGCATTATTACGTAATTTAATCAATAATTTTATATTGTCAGTTATCCAAGGTTTACGCATCTTTTTGGAATTGACATATTTAATTGGACAAAATTTATCGTACGCGGTAATTAAAACATTGTTGAGAAATGATATTGTTTCATTTATATTTTTCAGGCAATATTGTTAGGGAGTTTTTCAAAGAGGGCGCGCTGAGCAATGGCGTGGCGGCAGTACCATACAGGCAGTCGATATTGTGTCCCGCGTTTGTATCGGCGTAGGAAGAAGAGAGGAAGACACATGACCAGATCTATCTACGGCGTTGGACGGGATCTCCCTTGGCGTGCCCGCTCGTATTTGGTGTTTCTAGTTTATATACATTTTATATGATTAATTAAATAAATAACACGTTAAGTTGAATGTTTAGTTATTCCTCATCCTAACAATATAATTCTTGCCAGTTAATACCTAACATATATTGTTTAAATTCCACATAGTTAAAGTTGCTAAATGAACGAAACTCAAATATTGATGCTTCTTTAGGAGGTTTATTCAATGACAGCTCGCAAAATGTAAGCCTGTGATCGGAAATGTGATGCATATTGGATAGTTTATTGTGACCGCATCACAAATAGAAATATCAGAGATAATTATAAAATCTACTAGGATTTCAGAGGTAGGTGTGATGCGCGTAGCCTCATTGATTACCTGTGTCAGATCGTAACAATTTAACATATCCGAAAAACGAAGGACCTTGGAATCATCCTGATCAAACAAATTTATATTAAAATCGCCCAAACATAGAAATTACGAAAGATCGAGAATGCAGTAATTTCTATGTGCAAAAAATCGCCAAAATTTCCTTTCAGAGGTCTATAAACTACCCGGCAACAAATTTTTTTATTTAATATTTTAAACGTAATCCATAGCTGTTCAATGCTATTACTAGATATATTAGTTTCCGTTAATATTCTGAAATTGATGTTCCTATAAATATAAAATCCAACTCCACCGCCACTCTTATCAGCACGCGGACAGTTTATAAAAGTGTATTCTGGCATAGAGTACGGTGTTAACTCAGTGCTGCTGTAAATCCAAGATTCGCTAATTCCTAAAATATCATAACCCTCACCTGAACATTTATCCGTAAAGTCACTAAAGTGACTTGCCAAAGAGCGCACTTTACATTATGGACCACCTGATATTTTTCTTACTATGACATGCAATCCTTTATGGTCAGAAATTTCCGAAAATTTGTACGAAGGACAGAATTCTTCTGATAGACCAGATTTGGTTGCTAGGGTGTTCAATTTAAAATTAAAAGAACTATTGACTGTTATTATTGATAGAAAAATTTTCGGTTCAGTTGATGCCTTTATGTATACAATTGAGTTTCAAAAAAAAAGGACTACCACATTGCCATCTGCTGATAATTTTAAAAAGAGAAAATAAATTATTAACTGTGCAACAAGTAGATAATATAATATCGGCAGAAATACCAAACGCTAATTTAGAAATATATGAAATTGTGGTTCGTAATATGATACATGGTCCATGTGGATTAAATTCAAATTCACCATGTATGGAAAACGGTAAATGTACGAAAAAATTTCCAAAAGATTATCAAAGAGAAACAAATTTGAACGTGAGTAGGTACCCTTTATATCAAAGACGAGAAAGCCCTCCGATTATTATTAGGAATAAACCAATTGACAATAGATTTGTAGTACACTACAATAAATTTCTATTACTGAAATATAACGCACACATTAATGTAGAGTTTTGCGGATCAGTGAAATCTATTAAATATATTTATAAATATATATACAAGGGGCATGATGCTGCAAATATGATGTACACACATCAAGATACGGTACATTATGATGAAATTACAAACTACATAAATGCGCGTTATGTTTCTGCACCTGAAGCAATGTGGCATTTACTAGAATTTAAAATGCATAATAGGTCACATGGCATGTATAAATTACCAGTCCATTTGGAAAATCAACAGTCTATAATTTTTGTAGCAGGAGAAGAACAAGAAGCACTACAAGCAGCCAGCAGGAAAAAATCAAAATTAATTGCTTGGTTTTTGTTAAATGAAACAGACCCTGATTCACGGGAAATATTATATTGTGACATACCGTATCATTATACGTGGGATGGAAAATTATCTAAGTGGAAGAAAAGACAACGAGGTGCTAAAAAAATTATTACCCGTATGTATACGGTCAATCCACGAGCAAAAGAAAGATTTTATCTAAGGCTATTATTATTACATGTTCCTGGAGCAATATCATTCTTGGACTTAAAAACAGTTGATAATGTTATCTATCCAACTTTTAAAGAAGCTGTTATAAAAAGACAACTAATTTCAGACGTTTCAGAATGGACACGTACCTTGGAAGAGGCTGCTAGGCAAAACATGCCTCATCAACTAAGACAGCTTTTTGCATTGATATGTATTTTTTGCAATCCTCAACAGCCAAGAGTTTTATGGGATCAATTTTGAAATCAAATGATTGAAGATTATTTACAAACTTACGATGAAAACATTGCCATACAAAAATCAATATTTGATATTGACACATATTTAAAAGCAGCCGGTTTAAATTATAAAAATTTCAACTTACCTGAATTAAATGTAACATTTAATGAAACAACAAGATACAACTGAGTACAAGAAAGAGAGGAAGCTATTTCCAACATCCAGAAATTAAATGTGCAACAGAGAGATGCATTTGATAATATTATTTGAGCTGTTGATGATGAACATATTATGCAAAGAACTTTCTTTGTAGACGGGCCAGTTGGTTCTGGAAAAACGTTTCTGTATAACACCATAATAAGGTATATTAGAGATCGAGAAGATTCTGTTCTTGCATTTGCTACAACAGGTATTGCATCCATTCTTTTAAAAGGAGGTAGAACTATGCATAACCTTAGAAACATCTGTTTCATCAATGATGTTAAATTCTTTTGAAGCGCATTTGTTGAGAGAATCGAAATTACTAATAATAGATGAAGCATCAATGATGACCAAAGAACACCTAAGATGCATCGACTTGCTTTTAAAAGAAATTCATTAAAATGATAAAATTTTCGGGGGCAAGGTTATACTTCTTGGAGGAGATTTTAGGCAAACTTTACCAGTTGTGCCCAAAGGATCCAAATTAGAAATAATTCAAAATTCTCTCAAATGCAGTAATCTTTGGAAACATTTCCATCATTTTAATTTAATTCAAAATATGAGAACCAATGCTGACCAGCAATGGTATAATCATTATACCATTGCACTCATTATACTATAATGAGTGGCTTCTTCAAATTGGTGAAGGAAAATGCGAACTACCATCTGTAGATTTACCTGCAGATTCTATTAAAATACCAAGATCTATGACCATTAATAATGAAGAAGATATTATCATGAATATATACGGCAACCAAATTAATTCAGAATCGGACTATTTAAATAAAATTATCCTGACTACCAAAAATAAAATGGTTATAAAAATTAACAATGATATTTTGAATCTTTTGCCTGGCGAAATAAAAACTTACTATAGCGCCGATTCTGTTTTATCTGATAATCCGGATGACTTTATTAATTACCAGTCAGAATATCTAAACAGTTTGATGCCTTCAGGACTGCCACCTCATAAATTAAATTTAAAAGTTGGATCTATGATAACCCTGCTGAGAAATTTAAATACAAGAATGGGTTTATGCAACGGTACGAGGCTTTTATAATAATAAATAATAATAAAATAAGAATATATATTCCTCGCATGAAACTTGCTCCCAGTGAAAATCAACTTCCAATTAAATTTCAACGAATTCAGTTCCCTGTTATCCCAGCTTTTGCCATGACGATAAACAAAAGTCAAGGACAAACATTCAAAAATGTTGGTTTATATTTGCCCGAACCAGTATTTAGTCATGGGCAATTGTATGAGGCGTTTTCACGGTGTACATCTGCCATTAACATGAAAGTTGAAATATTTCCTACATACACTCAAGGAACACTTTCAAATGGTGACAGTTTTACTACCAATGTGGTATACAAAGAAATGTTAACTAAAAGTTAATTTTTATATTAATTTTGTATATTTTGTTATATCAATCAAAAATGAAAATAAATGTAATATATAATAAATTTAAATCAACCATTGAATTCTTAGAATAAATATAATTTAATATTAGTAAAAAGGATGTTTGCTGGGCACTTGGTGCCCACGGGTTGTACTAGTTTATTAATATCATAATTCATACATTTGGAAAATAATTTGGTAATAAATTTAATAGAAAAATTTAAGAAATTAATTTAATATTATCATTTAAAGTAAAAATGAAAAAATAATAAAAAAACTAAAAAAATACAATAATATTATAAATACATAAACACTTCCATACATACATATTTAATTCACAGATACACCGACTCACACCTGCAAATGATAAGGTGGTGACGTAGGAGTGGTCAAACTTAAACCTGCAGATTAACTGATAACACGTTGACATATGATTAACAAGCGTGGTCAGAGGTCAATGAACTCTATTAAATTATCAATACAAAAATAATTTGAATTAATAATATTAATAATTTTTTATGCTGATTATCCTGATTTCTGCACTTTTGTTACATTTTTTGTGTGTAAAATTTTTTTGTAATATATTCAACAATAATAAATATATTATTACTTAATAAACAATCATTTTTTAATTTTTTATTAGGCACATCAAACATCAATAGTTAAATTAAGTTGTATTCTGTTTGAGTTTTTAAGTTTCTAAAAATTAAGCTTACATCGATTTAATCTTAAATTTGTGATAGTGTAAATAGAAAAAATTGTTCCCTACGACAATGAAGTGTTATGCAGTGTTTTTACAACAAATTTTGTGAAAATAATTTAAACATTTGTATAAATTAAATACAAAAATACGTTGTGTTAACTGTGTCTTTGGGATTCATTAACCTTGTGCAGTTTGTTACATGTAAAGTGATTACTTTAGATATCTTGGTACTCCCGAAAGCATCAGTCTCATAGAGTCATACCTGACAAACAGGAAACAATTTGTACACGCAGGAAACGAGACCTCCCAGACATTGTATGTAAAACACGGAGTCCCACAAGGGTCAGTTCTGGGCCCTGTTCTATTCCTACTGTACATCAATGATCTACCCTTCGTTAACATTGAGTTAAACACCATCCTCTTTGCAGATGATACTACGGTCCTTGATAACAACAAATCCCTAACGTCACTTATAGATAATAGAGAATTATCCATGTCCTACTACCACAACTGGTTTCTGGCAGATAAGTTAACCTTAAATACGGACAAAACCCAACTTATGGTCTTCTCTACTAGAAATCTACAGGACACCAACAATCCAGTCTCGGTATTGTTTCTAGGTCTAGAAATAGACAGCAAGCTGAGTTGGGAACAGCATGCAAACAAAATAGCCAAGAAACTTTGTTCGTCTATTTATTGCCTAAAAAACTTAAAATGGTGTGCGTCTAAAGCAGTTCAAAGAACCTACTACTTTGCCTCTATTCAAACTCAATTGACGTATGCCATTCTAATCTGGGTTCATTCCAGCCATGTGGGACGGCTGTTTTCTCTACAACGTAGAGCTGTCAGGATTATGGGGAACATCCAATACCGGTCCGACTGCAAGAAAACATTTGTTGAGTTGGATTTATTAACGTTACCTTCTCTGTATATTCACCACTGCATCCTCTACGTTCATGAAAACCAAACCAAATTCCTAGTCCATAGTTCAGTCCATAGACACGACACTAGAAATAAAAACGAGATACGTCCAGACTTTACAAGACTTAGAATGTCCAGGTATAGTACCAATTTCTTCGCAATTAAATTTTACAATGTGCTTCCTCCAGCCATCAAAAGTCTCAAAATTTTAAAATTCAAAAAAATAACCAAGAGATATTTAATATGCAGGGCCTTCTACTCCACTGAGGAGTATCTTATAAACGATTTCAGTGACTTGAAGGAGGTTCTATGATCACTCAGTTTGTCCAGCTAAATATCATGTACCTATGTAACGATTGACGATTGTAAAAAATGTAATATTTTTAGAACAGAATAAATATTATTATTATTATTATTATTACTATTACGGACAGGTACCTGAAAGTTGAACATGCCACCTAAGAAAGACAGGACCGGCTCCACAAATATTGAAATTGATCCAAATAAATGTTCCTGCCATCAAGAAATGCGAGAAATAAAAAATTCTCTTGAAGGTATTAGCAGACAACTTCTAATGCTTGCTGATCTTAAACATACTGTAGAAGGACTTGAGAAAACAATAACGTTTATCTCTGCACAGTATGATACTATCGTAAAAACATCGGAAGCTAATAAATCTTAAATATAATTAAAAATAATTAAATAATGAAATCTCTAAATTATTCCAAATAAACATACAAAAGGATCTAGTCATCAAGGACTTAACTCAAAAAATTAATAATTCCGATCAGTATTCAAGAAATAATAATATTGAGATACACGGAATTAAAGAGGTACCCAACGAGGATTGCAAAGAGATTGTAGTTAAAATAGCAAAAAAACTAGACCTGCCTATAGAGAAAAGTGATGTTGATGTAGCTCATCGCATTACATCATCTAAGAAGGAACTTCCACCAGCACTGATTGCTCAATTTACCACGCGTAGTAAAAAGGATTTACTAGTTAACAGAAGGAAGCTGTGCATAACTGACAACCTGCTGCCCGAAACATCCATCGGTACAACTGTATACCTGAACTAACATATGTCCCCCTATTTCAAAAATTTATTTCGCCTGGCTAAGCAACGAGCAAGAATGTCTGGATTTCAATATGTGTGGTTCAGGAATAGCAAGTTATTTGTGAAGAAAAACTCCCAGAGTCCGGCCCACCGTATTGACAATGAGGAAGATATAAATAGGTTTATGATTCCTGACAATTCGCTCATAGATTCTTAGGTACGCTTTTCTCTTACGTTATTATTTACGTCTTTTTTTATCTGATACATTTTTCATAAATAATATAATAACATAATGTCAAATTCTGATTTTGAAAACTATATTAATGACCTTGATATAAATATTATTGATACTAGATTAATTCATAGTATTACTGATTTAAAAACTGAACTGAAGGAATTTAACTCCATAAATAAACATGATTTTACAATTTATCATACAAACATTAGGAGCATACATAAGAATTTTGATGAGCTAAGTGTCAGATTACATGAAATGGATTATAAATTTGATATGATAGTGTTAACCGAATCCAGATTTGTCATAGATGTAAACTACTACACCATAAATGGTTACACCACGTACTTTAACGCTAGTCAATATAATCAAAACGATGGTGTAGTAGTGCTTGTAAAAAATAATATAAATCATCAAATTAAAATAATTGATATTGCAATCGATTTGAATTACAAATCTCTGCGTATTGAATTAGTACATAATAACAAAGAATTAGGAATCTCAACTTTTTATAAACCACCACCGTATGACAAGTCTGTATTTGTGACACAATTAGAAAATTATATTAAAAGTGTGTGTAAAAAACAAAACGAAATTATTGTCGGCGACATAAATATTGATTTATTAGATAGTAATCAGAATGTTCATGACTATTTGAATATGTTGTACTCTCTTGGATTTATATCTTGCATTAACAAGCCAACTCGGGATAATAAGACGTGTCTAGATCATATATTTATAAAAACAAAAATATCTAATCAATTCATTTCGCCTATGATACTTTCACCCACCATAACAGATCATAGTCCTGTAATTTTACAAGCTAACTTATTTTTTAATGATATCCCAAGTGACAGTGTTATTGACCAAACAAATATTCAAAAACGTATTCATCAAAAATTAGTAACTAATCATAGTGCCCTACGAAATTACTTACAAATGATTGACTGTTTTAGAATATCCATAATATAGATGATTCTCTGCAACTATTTACAAATACAGTTAACACGGCGATTACGCAAAATAGTACCAAGGTTGATTATCTCATTAAAATTAAAAAAAGAACACCCTGGATAACTCTGGGCCTAATTAATGGTGCGATTATGTATTTTTAACCGTACCGCCGTAAACTCGTAGGCCTGTAGCGTACAGGCAGATCGAAAGTGGCTAAGTTACAGAACGTTACAATTTGCAATTATGAGATACAGGAGTTCGCTGTATCTCGGCGCGCTACGAACCAGTGTTACAGATAGCCGCTAACTTCACTACTGTTATCACTACACTTATGACAAGCTGTCAAGTAGTAATAATATATTAAAAGTGTTTTATTTTTATAAATCTATAGCTGTTGTTAAAATGAGGTAAGATATGAGGTATTTTAGGATGACATTTTTGCATTTTTACATATTTTATCATAAAACCAGAAATATGTAACCTCACTTTTTCTTGAAATTTTTTAGTGTTGAAAATTTAGAATACTCGGCGAAGAAAAAGAGAAAGAGACCTAAAAATACTACTAATGAACAATATAATGTGTACCTCTATTACCTTGAAAATGATTATTACTTCAAGAGTAACACAATAAATCCAAGTTTAGGGGATAATTATTTAGAGAATAAATGGGAAGAGTTAAAAAATAAACTGAATGCTGTAGGCGACGGACCACAGTTGAGTTCAGAAGAATGGAAAAAAGTAAGTTTTATTTACAATAATCGTTCATTTTACATATAAATGTTTTCCGCAGAGATTTACTGATTGGAAATATGCTGTTCGCATGCGTTACCGCAAATTGATGGAACACCGTAGTCGTACAGGTTCCGGACCCCCTAGCGAAATCAAGTTAACAGATATAGAGGAGAGGGCATTATCCGCCTGGGGGAAGGTTACGGTAACTGGGGCTCCAGCGATAACGAGTTACGATGGTTTGAATGCAGATGTGCTTGTCGAAGCTAGCACTTCAAATACCGGTCAGGCCAGTGCTCAAAAAAGTGGTATTCACATCAGTGAAAATAACTCACAACCACAAATTATAATAGAAGTAGATCCAGACAATAATGAAGTAGTTTTAGGTAATTCAGCAGATGCGGTACCAAAAGTTACTAAAAAAACTAAAAGTAATCCAAAACCGTTATCTTTCCTAACTGAAAAACTATTAGAAACTCAAAAAGACAGTGCTTCAAACTCCAAAGAATTAAATAATATATTAAAAGAATTCGTTGATGAATACAGTAAAAATAATAAAGAAAAATTAAAATTTGAAATTGGAAAAATACAAATTCGAACACCCAAACTTTTATTATGATTATTAAATCATAGTCATATTATTATTATTATTAAAATATTTATGTTCTTACATTTGATATTGTTTTTATTGATTTACTTAATAATTTTAATTCATAAGTTTATTACTATCTATATGTTCTATATTAGTATTAGATATGGAGGGTACATATAATGTTTAAGTTAGTTAGTTAGTTAGTTAAAATTTTTGGCGCACAGCAACAAAGGCTATTTGCGCCTAACGCAGCCCATTTAAATGACTAGACCAAATATTAAAAACAATATATTCGACAATACATAAATAGATAAAAACATTAAAAAATACGCATACTCAATTAAAGAAATCTTGCACTGACAAACACAAATAAATAATATAAAAAGTCTGTTCGAAAATATGAACAGACTCAGGGTGATGGTAAGAGGCTGTAAAGGGGCCAATTACCATCGAATATCACAGTCAATAACTAGAAACACATTAAAATAAGGTGCAAGACTTCACACATAAAACAATAAGTTCGATTCTCTCAGGAAGAGTATCAGCCTGTCCATGAGTACCCTGTCGTCACCTAAAGCAACTGACAGGTCATAGCACAGGCCTAACCTCTCCCTGACATCCTCGAACTGTACACACTCAGTTAAAAAGTGTAACACAGACAAATCTGTGTTACACGTCTCACAGATAGGGGACTCTTCACCTCGAAGGAGGTGCCCATGGGTCCACCAACAGTGACCTATACGGAGGCGTGTGATGGCGGTTTCCTCCCTGCGGTTAATCCTGCAGGAAGAACCCCATGGTTTAACGTCTCCCTTAATCTGTCGTAACTTAACGTTCTGTGTGCGGCTCCACTCATGTTGCCACATGTCTAAAACCAGATGTTTCAGATGACTCTTTGCGTCATCTGGAAAAACGAAACTCACATCAATCATAGGTCTGTGAGAGGCGGCTTTTGCAGCTGCATCTGCCGCTTCGTTGCCTTTAATACCAACATGTCCCGGTATCCAAAACAGCTCTACCCTCACATTCTGAGCATTGAGATTGTAGAGTAGCAACCGGATCTTTAGTACAAGAGGATGCACTGGATCTGGATCTTGGATACTGTTCAGAGCGCTCAGCGAGTCCGTCAAGATAACACTTGACCGAATTTGCTCTGACAAAACAAAACACAGGGCCTTGAAAATAGCGTACAGCTCAGCAGTGTACACACTCGTTATGGAGTGCAGACGGTACTGAAACTGTTGGCGTGGATTCAAAACAACGAACGCACACCCAACCCTGGTTCCGGATTTTGATCCGTCAGTAAAAATGACAGTATCCTCGAACCTAGGGACCAGTGTTCTTTGTAACTCATGTTGGTATTCGATAGGCAACGTAGTATCTTTATCAAACCTAGTTAATGTGAGGTTCACAAGTGGACGTGGTAGCGTCCATGGTGGAACAGCACACAAATTGAAACTTGCCATTTCAGGCATATTAAAATCAATATCGCCCAAAATGTCGAAAGTCCTCAGACCAAAAGGCCTATTGGCTCTTGGTTTTCTGTCATAAATCTCTGTGTGCCTATTTTGTAGAATAGGGTCATACGCGGGATGATCTGGCTTGGCACTAAGTGCAGCCATATATCGCAGAGATAGAATTTTACGACGATTGTACAGTGACGGTTCGCCTGCTTCACACAGCAGGCTTAGTATTGGGCTGGTGCGAAATGCACCAGTGGCCAATCTAACCCCAGTGTGATGTACAGTGTCAAGAATTCGTATCTCTTGGTGTTTAGCTGACCCATAAGCTAGACATCCATAGTCCAGCTTAGAGCGCACTAAAGAACGATATAAACGCAACATGACAGTGCGGTCTGCACCCCATGTCTTGTGACTGAGGACCCGCAACAAATTGAGCGACTTTTGGCATTTTTTCTTGACGGACAAAAAATGTGCCCGCCAAGTTAGACGCCTGTCAAAAACGAGACCCAGAAATCTGGCAGTATCGGTAAATGGTAACTGTGCTCCATTTAGCGTGAGTGTAGGGTTGGGATGGACACCCCTTTTCCTACAAAAATGGACACACACAGTTTTGCTGGTCGAGAATTTGAAGCCATTTTCGGTTGCCCATGTATCGAGACGATTGATGGTCAGCTGGATCTGACGTTCGATTGTACTAGTCTTTTGTCCGGCGACAAAGATACCAATGTCGTCGACAAATATCGAACTCTGTACAGGCAATCGAATACATGAAGCTGCACCGTTAATGGCGATCAAAAATAGCGTAACGCTCAGTATGGAGCCCTGTGGGACCCCATTGTCCAGTGCGAACATTTGTGACAAGGTATTTCCGATCCGCACCCTGAAGCGCCGGTTCGACATGAAGTCTTTTATAAAGAACATCAAGCGTCCCCGGAGACCCCAGGAATGCAGAGTACGGAGAATCCCAAAAATCCATGCAGTGTCATAGGCTTTCTCAATATCGAAAAACACAGCTACCAGATGTTTGTTTTCAACGAAAGCATTCCTGATAGCTGTCTCTAGTCTGACCAGATGATCTGCTGTTGAGCGGTGACGGCGAAAGCCGCACTGTGTGTTGGCCAGCAAGTCGTTTGATTCTAAAAACCAAATCAGACGCTTGCTGATCATTCGCTCCATGAGCTTGCAGAGACAACTGGTCAGTGATATTGGTCTATAGCTAGAGGGCAAGTGTTTATCTTTCCCGACTTTGGGGATAGGAATTATATGAGATTCCTTCCACTTGGTCGGGCACTTGCCCTCAGTCCATATCCTATTATAGACATTCAAAAGCCTAGACTTAGATGATTCTGGAAGATTTCGGATCATACGATAATGTATCGCATCTGGACCAGGAGAGCTATCCTTACACTTTGACATCGCGCAATCTAGCTCTTCACGAGAGAAAAGCAGGTTGTATACCTCGTCATTCCTAGAAAAGAAATTTAGAGGTATAGATTCGAGGCCTGCTTTACGAGTTAGAAACTCGGGTGGATAATGTTCAGAGCTAGAATTGAACGCAAAATTAGATGCCAAAGTGTTAGCAATTTCGACCGCTGAGGTAACTACGTTACCATTTACCGATAGACCAGCAATGGCTGTAGCTGTATTTAGACCGGAGATTTTCCGGACCTTCTCCCAAACTTTGGCCACTGGAGTGGCAACTGTAACGGTGCATACGTATTTGCGCCATGATTCGCGTTTGCTTTCTTTCACAATCCTCTTAGCACGAGCTTTCGCTCGTTGGAAGGCTAACATGTTTGCCTCTGTTGGACAACGACGGAATGTATTGAAGAGGTGTCTCCTTTCACGTAGCGCCAAGTCGCATTCCTCGTTCCACCAGGGAACGGGAACTCTACGGGGCTGAGTGGATGACAGCGGTATGCTGTTTTTAGCTGCGCTTGTGATGGAGTCCGTGAAAAGATTCACCTCTTCGTCTACGGTCAAGCTCGGAATATCCTCATGCGAGAATGATTCCGCAAACTTGGTCCAATCTGCTTTCCGAAGAACCCACTGTGGCCAGCGGGATTCGGTAACAGTGTTAAACAGAGGCCTCAAGAGGATTGGAAAGTGATCACTACCGCATAGGTCGTGATGCACATCCCATTTGAACAAAGGAGCTATGGCTCCTGAAACGACGCTAAGATCTATAGCACTGAAAGTACCCGTTGCTGCACAAAAGTGCGTGGGTCTGCCGTCGTTCAAAAAGCTCAAATTCAAATCATTGAACATATTCTCCAGGTGGCGTCCCCGTCGATCATTCCGCACCGATCCCCAACACACATTATAGGCGTTAAAATCGCCTAATAGTATGTAAGGTGGTGGCAGTTGATCGATGACATTCACGACATCTCGGATGTCAGTTCGAACGCCAGGGGGGAGATAGATGGAACATATCGTCACCTGGAGGGGAAGTGCAACACGAACTGCTACGACCTGCAACTCAGTGTCAATGTCTACAGGATCGTGGTACAATGTGTCCCTAACGAGAATTGCCACGCCGTCACATGCTCTTGCCCCCGTAAGGAAATCCGTGCGAAACACGGAGTATCCTCGAGGAGAGAATGTGTCGGTTTCCGTGAAATTTGTTTCCTGCAGACAAACACACGAAGGCGCAAAATTGGAGAGTAACAGTCGCAGTTCTTCGTAGCGCTGATATACACCGTTACAGTTCCACTGGATTAGTGGACCAGTCATTTTTGTTTAGGGGAGTTACCCCGCAACCTAATGATCTTTGGTTTACCCTTAGGTTGCGGGTCAACAGCCATTTTCTCGGCCACGGTTTCACTTGTTTGTCCAGGTGCCTTGGTGGACACACTGGACTCCTTTTTTGATTGCTTTGTTCTCACTGGTATCCAGTGAGAACCTACGGGTCCCTTATCAGTCTCCTTTTCAGGAGTGACTGATGAGGGCTTTGTAGAAGCGACCCTTGTCTGATCGCTTCTAATTTGTGGAGAAGACTGTGGGGTCTTCTCCTTAGGTGGTTGGGAGAACTGAGGTTGAGTGCGTTCTCCTTTAGGGGAGGGGGATTTATTCCGACCCGATCCCCCAGGTTGTGGGGTCTGAACATTGGTCTCTGGGACCAATACCACCGTTTCTCTAGCAGTATTTGTACAAACTGTCACTGCTGCTGCAGTTGTCGGGCGAGGCACTAACTCTGTCTGAGTTTGGACACTTGCAGTTCGTTTTGCGGCCACTTGTGCGAAAGATTTCGCAAAAGTAACCGGCGCACTCTCTTTGTATTTCCTTTTGGCGTCGAAATACGGTATCTTGTCCTGCGTTTTTATTACCTGTATTGCCTTCTCCTCTAAGTACGTTGGGCAATGGCGTGAAGTAGATGCATGAGCACCTTTACAATTCACGCAGTGTGCCGCGTTTGGACAGGTATCAACATCATGTTGGTCCTGTCCGCAGTTGGCACAGATGGACTGTTTGCCACAACGAACTGAGGTGTGACCGTAACGCTGGCACTTGTAGCATCTCATCGGATTGGGGTAGTAGGGGCGAACGTTACAAACGCTGTACCCCACCCTTACCGATGTTGGACACCTTGTGCCAGCGAAGGAAACCACCATAGAGATCGAAGGCTTGCCGTTCCGGGGGTTGAGCTTCCTGCATTCGACGACACCTTGCGATGTCATTTCCTGCACAAACTCTTCCTCCGTAACATAAGCAAGGTCGCGATCCGTTACGACGCCTTTCGAGGTATTCAGGGCCTTATGCGGCTGAACTGAAATTCCAAACTCACCAAACTTGACACATTTCTGTAATGTTGACGACGCCTCAGTCTCTGCTTCGACAAGCAGTGTACCGTCCGACAACTTTCGCACCGATTTTATTCCAGTAGAGCACGTATTTCTCAATGTTCGGGCAACAAAGAAGGGGGACATCTCTTTGAAAGACTTACCCTCTTCTTGAACCTTTACGACGAGAAATCGTGGTACTGGCGCACAAAACTCAACATCTCTTTTACCTTCTACCTTCTTGGCAGCTGGCCTAACACATCCCTCGTCGGATGACTGAGCATCACGACGAGGTCTCTTGTTTGATTTTTTACGGAGTTTACTCTCACTATTGGCGGAATTTAAAGAATTTTTATCCCTCCGGGTAGACGCCATACCCGTATATTAAGTTTCATCACCCTGCCATGCCCACCCACCAGGGAGCCCCACACAGGGGACGTTGGCCGCAAACCGGCTCATTGCGCCAGACATGTCAGGATGATATAGCATCGGAGGAAGTAGTCACGGGCTGCTCGACCCGCTCGAGAACCAGTAGTCGCCAACTCTGGAACCTTGCGAGCTGCAGCCGCTCCCACAGACCCCCGAATACTTGTCTAGTGGCACGGCATTACCCCGGCATCCACGATACAGTAGTGGAGCCACTCTATTCATGAACCGTGACACCAGCCGATTGACTGAGCTGACCAGACTCAGCCTCCCGTTTTACCGAATCCGAGGCCAAAGAAGGCGTGTTGGGATCGTACTGTCCGCGGGCAGCAGTCTCCCTCAACCGACCAGGACCCTCTTCTCCGGCGTTACGGGTCTCCACGCACGGCAAACACGTGGGTAGGAATTTAAGTGGGAGATCAAAGAGACAACAGATAAGCCTATTCCTACAATCGGCTTCTCTGAACTGTCTCCTCCCAAATGATATGTGATTCAGGGTACGTGGGATCATCAGGCCCAAAAGCTCTATATGGTCAGGTGATGCGACCATTATGAACTTTCCTTGCGTGATTGAGGGTACGCGGGACCATCAGGCCCGAAAGCTCGACAAATGGCCAGGTGTTATGGCCATTATGAACTTCCCCTGCGGGGCATATAATGTTTAAGAATTATTTTTAAGTAGGTAGTAGATTTTAATTAAAATCAAGGTATTCTAAAGAACGTATACATCAAATTAATTTATATTTAATGTGTAACATTAAACTTCTGAAATTTATTTTCCTAATAGGAAATTTGTTTTTACTTAATTATTAATAAATTATTCTTAAGCATTCTATGAGCACACAAGCTTACACACGACTGTGATTTTTTTATGGTGTAAACCTCTTGTGTATATTTATATTATTAAACAAACTATACTTTGTTTTATTTACTTTTCTATGTTCTGCAATAAGTATGTTAAAAAGCATAATTTCTCCAAAACTTTGTTTTTGTTTATTTATGTTTCTTGAACATAATTTATTATATATTGTTACGAAAAGTTGGCACTCCGCCACTGGCTACGGGGATTCAGTAGTAATGGCGCCGCCGTAATGTCGGATGGTTCTGCTCGCTCCTCAAGAACTGATAATTAACCTTTATTGTCTATTGTAACGATTCATTGATTTAATAAACTGATTTTGTAATAAGTACAATGTGTGTAACAGACTTCAGAAGTGGGATGACTGGATGTGAAATGTGAAAAACGTGGTTGTGAAAAAAAAAAGTTATTGTGTTCGGAAAAGAGCCAACTGTTAAAGTGTCCCTGTGTTCACGAGTTGTGACGGATAACTGTTAACTGTGTGGTAGAGAAAGAATTTCCCTGGGTCTACGAAGAAAGTGCGTAGCGGAATTCTCAATACTTTTTCGAAGTGTAGTGACTTGTACGTTTTTCCGTGACATTTCGTGTTAATAAAACGTTAAGATCGGTGAATCTCCCGGTAAAATTTAGTGGAACAGTGAATCAGAAGAAAGAAAAGAACGGTTAAGACTTGTTCGTGATTGAGGTTAGGCGGGAAAACGGACAGATTCGCGCGGTAAACTCCTGCCATTAACGTTTTCTGATTGGCTCGACGAGTGACGTCACCAACGGTCGTGATTGGTTCACAGTAACTGACATTATTGCAGTGCGCGTACGTTTGAAATACTGTCAAAATGCAAAACCAAAGTGTGTTCGGTGAAAACGCGGATTCTGGCACTGGAATGCCAAGTATTAATACGAATTATAACAATGCTGAACTCTTAACAACTTTCATGGAAATGATGCGCATGAGAGACAATCAAGATTCTGCAGAACCTTTGTAAGATTTTCGAGTACCCCCGAAGAATCATAGCTGACAGAGGTACATCTTTTACCTCTGAATCGTTCCGAACTTTCTGCGAGGAACGAAACATCACACTAACACATGTTGCTGTCCAGACGCCCCGCACCAATGGCCAAATAGAAAGGTACAATCGTACGATACTACCTGCGTTGCTGAAAACTTCCGCTCCAGATCGTTGGCCTGAAAAATTGCCGGAAGTACAATTCTCATTAAACAGAACGATTCAGGCTAGCACTCGAAAGACACCAAGCGAATTGTTCTTCGGATTTAATCTGTTAACCGAGCAACAGGACGCTATATCCGTCTCCCTGAATGAAGACGTGGTTCTTCACGATTTCCTTGAACAAAGAAGCAAGGATCGGGCTCAAGCTCAACACAACATTGAGGAGACCCAGGAGAGAAGTAAAGCCCGATACGACAGAAATCGTCAAACTGCAACCATCTTCCAGAAGGGGCAGTACGTCGCAATCAAGAGGGTTGCTCCCCCAACTGACCGCTCTGCAAAGATGGCCTCTAAATTTATCGGTCCCTATATGATCGAGGAGGTCTTGGACAACGATCGCTACGTTGTCGTTGATGTCCCTGGACATCCATTAACCCAGAAACCGTACCGTGGTATCCTTTCCCCCGAAAGGATGAAGCCATGGGCAAGCGGAGAGTCTTCAGAAGAAGATAGCGACCTCGAGGACGATGCCGACATCAGGAGGGCCGACTGTTACGAAAAGTTGGCACCCCGCCACTGGCTACGGGGATTCAGTAGTAATGGCGCCGCCGTAATGTCGGATGGTTCTGCTCGCTCCTCAAGAACTGATAATTAACCTTTATTGTCTATTGTAACGATTCATTGATTTAATAAACTGATTTTGTAATAAGTACAATGTGTGTAACAATATAAATAAAAATATATTTACAAATGCAAATTTTTATTTCTTGTACATTTCTAAAATTACTTAACTTTAAGTTTGAACTTAACTTTAAATTTAAATATTAAATAAAAAATAACTATTAAATATTTAATAGTTAATAACTATTAAAAATTCTGTACAATGTAATTATTTCTAACTGCTCTTCCTTGTTGTAATACCTCATTTCCTAACTGAAAATTTGGATTTAACTGATCCTCATCTTGACGGTCCCTATATTCTATTTCATCTTCTTGAAGTAATAAATTTGCATCCAGTACCATATTATGTAGAATACAACAAGCATAAATAATATTGTCTGCCTTGGCAGGATGATACATAAGCATACGTTGTTTAGATAAACACCTAAATTGACCTTTTAAAATCCCATTTGTGCGCTCAATCACATTTCTGACTGATGTCAATTCACGATTGAACAAAACTTCTGGAGAACCTGGCTCTGGGTTTGCAATCGGAGTGAATAACCAAGGTTCTAACGGATATCCACTGTCACCAATTAAATGGGATGTCCTGTCTCCATTTTCAAATTGATTTCTTAAATACCTCCTTATGTTGCTAACTTGCCAAATAGCTGCATCATGCACAGAGCCAGGGTATCGGGCATTACATGCAACAATTTTAGCATTGCTGTCGAATATAAGCATAATGAAGCGCCCGCTTAGGGCGTACCTTCTTGTATTTTTCATTTTTTATCCTAAAGTCTATTTTTGTTTCCGTTTAATTATCAATTTTACTTAATTTTAATAAATATTCATTTCATAGACAAAACATGTTTAGAACCTCACTATATTTTATTCCCAAAGTCCAAATATATTACCATATTTTACCCGATACAATAATATTTTATATAATAATTATATAATTCTATAATAATTTATTATTGTATTAATTTAAAAACCTTATCTTAATTTATTTAAATATAACCATTTGTTTTCTTAACTATAACTTGTTTAGAGCCGCTGGTAAGACATCTTCCAGCCAAATTAATCCATTTTATACATTAATATTTTTCCGATCAAAGTGAGTAGACGTGTTTTTGATTTTATAATTGTGAAAGAGTTTTGAATTCAGTTAAATTTAACTACAATTGATATTAAGGGTTAATTAATATACTAAGGATATATTAATTATTAAATTAAATTTGTTATAGTACTTTATTCTGAAGTTTTTCCCTCCCGATTTCTTGGTGCGGTTAAACTCGGTTTTGTGGCAGTAATTTGTAAATTACTGCATTTTTGTCAGACCAAGAGAGAAGGGTTTATTAATAATCTCTAAAATTTATTCATAAAAGTTGTCATATTAACATTAAATTAAAAAATTTCATTTGGTTGTGTGACGTCATATAGTCGATGCAACTCAGAACGCGTGGTTGACCGTTTCCACTTGTTCTTTCTGTTTAAATAATAATTATTTATTTGTTTAATTTAGCCCAACATATCTATATATATAAAATCGTAACTAAGCTACCTACTCATAATCAACGCCCAGCCCAAACCACTGAACCTACAATCATGAAAATCGGCAAGTATATTCCTTCCATGACAAAAGCACCCACTAAGAACGGATTTTTCGAAACTCATCCTCTAAGTGGGTGAAAAGGGGGTTAAAAGGGGTAAAATGTGGCTTCACGGTTTCTTTAATATCTCTTAGGTCCAATAAGATATCGACTTGGTTTTTGCTTACAATGATTACTCATGTAAATATTAAAAAACTATTTTCAGGATTTTGTCCTAATCGACCCCTAAAGGGGTGAATCTACAATCAGGGTGAATTATAGAACCCTTCGCATCTTCTGTGTTTATTGTCTAATAACATTCCTTTTTGGCATATAGGTGTCTTTTTAAAATATTTAGAAAGTGTTTTGACCGTTTTTTTAAATTTCACCCCTAAAGGGGTAAATTGGTATTTTTTATTTCATAAAATGTCGTCTAGACAAAGAAACATAAAATTCGAGGAGTATATCCTTTTTATGACTTAAGAACCCCCTAAGAAATGATTTTTCGAAATTCGACGTCTCAGGGGTGAAAAGTGGTGAAATGTGTTTACACGGATTCCTCAATATCTTTTAGGTCAATAATATATCGCCTTGCTTTTGCTTACAAAGACTACCCATATAAATGTAGAAAAACTTATTTTTCAGGATTTTGTACAAATCAACCCCTAAAAGAGTGAATCTACAATCGGGGTGAATTATAGAACCCGTCGTATTTCCTGTGTGTGTTGTGTTATAATTTTTTTTTTTTTTTTTGGCATATAGGTGTCTTTATAATATTTAAAAATTGTTTTGACCGTTTTTTTAAATTTCACCCCTAAAGGGGTAAAATGGTATTTTTTATTCGATAGAAAGTCGTCTAGACAGAGAAACAAAAAATCGGGGAGTATATCCCTCTTATGACTTAACAACACCCTAAGAAATGATTTTTGTTAATTCAACTTCTAAGGGGTGAAATGGGGTAAAAGGTGGTTTCACGGATCCTTCAACTTCAATATCTCTTAGGTCCAATAATATATCGCCTTGGTTTTTGCTTATTAAGGTTATCCATATAAATGGATTCTTTTCGTCTTCTAAACTATGATTGTGCAGCCCATAACTGCCGGAAAACAATGGACGGTGGAGGCACAATGATATTAACCAAGACCAACTGCAAAGCTATTCCCCTTCTCCAAATAAATAAGTGCAGCATCGAGTCACACTGTGAGGTCAGTGCTGTATTTCTTAGTGTGTACAATTTAACTATTTTATGTATATACAGATCTCCATCTTCTGACATGGCCATTTTTATAAGAAATCTTAGTAAAATACTCAATGTTCTAGATAGTTCAAGGAATATTATTGTCTGCGGTGATTTTAATGTTAATTTTAATAAGAATAACTGCGATGTAACTCATATCACTGATTTATTTGGTAGTTTCAATCTAGTTTCCACAGTAACCTTCAATACCCGCCTTAATAACAGAATTGACAATCTTTTTCAGAATATGAATCTTCATGCAAATAGTATGAAAAAGATTCCGGGTTTTGCTGATCATGATGGCATATTGGCAACTTTCCCTCTTCAATGTAACTACGATCCTTCCGAATCCACCATACCTACATACAGCTTCCACAGAAAGATCTCCGACTTAGGTTTACATCAATTTTTTAACAAAATTGACTCGATTCAATGGGATCAGCTTATTTTGACATACGATAAAATTGATAATTTCGATAAATTTTTCCAGTTATTCCTTTCTGCTTTTGATAAGATATTCCCTTTAAAAAAAATTAAAATTTCAAACAAATGTAATTCCTGCAAAGTTAATTGGTTCAATGATCACCTTCGAAATATGAGGAATATCCTCCACAACCTAGACCAGCTTTTCTTGAATAACCGTAACTCTCAAAATAAAACAGCACTGAACAATTACAAAATTATCTACAGGAATGAAATCTCCGCAGCCAAAATTGCAGCTCACTCCAAATATATTACGGAATCTAACAATTTAAATAAATCAGCGTGGCAAATTATTAATAAGCGCAGAAACAAGTCAAAAATCTCTGATCCTCCTTTTTCTGCCGACAACTTCAATCAATATTTCTATACTATTGCCAAAGCACTAACTGAAAACCTACCCCCCTCCAATGTATCTCCTGAATCCCTCCTTAACCATTCTTCATCTAAATTTTCCTTTGAACCTGTGAGCGAAATTTCACTTCGAGATATTATCACGTCTTTAAAAAATAGCGATACTCGTGATGCTTATGAGCTCTCGGTAAAAATTATAAAAGTAGTCAAAGATCCCCTAATTCCTGTTCTAACAAAGGTATTTAACACATGTATCAAACATAATTGCTTTCCCGACACACTAAAATTGGCAAAAGTCCTGCCTATTTTTAAGAAAGGTGACACTGACAACCTCAACAACTACAGACCTATATCTATACTTCCTATCTTTTCCAAAATTTTTGAAAAAATTCTTTATAAACAAATAACTCAACACTTCACGAATCATAATTTATTTTCCAATAGTCAATATGGTTTCAGAAGCAACCTAAGCACAACCCATGCAATTTTAGAATTCATTAACTGTACATCTGACGCACTCGAATCAGGCGAATATTGTCTCAGTACTTTTCTTGACCTAAGCAAAGCCTTTGATTCTATTTCTCACAACATTTTACTTGACAAACTTCCCTTTTATGGTTTTGATGACAATAGCTGTGCCTTGCTTAAATCCTTTTTATCAAATCGACAGCAGTTTACCCAAATTGGCAGTAACAAATCTAAACCCCTTCCTCTTCTTCTCGGCGTTCCCCAAGGCTCTGTACTTGGCCCACTACTATTTTTAATATATATTAATGACTTCCCCTCTTTCATGGATTCTAAATCAATACTGTATGCGGATGATACAACCATATTGACTACAAACTCTAATTTAAACTTACTTCAATCTGAAAATCTCTCACTACTTGACAAAGCTAATTCCTGGTTCACCATCAATAAACTATCCTTGAACACTACCAAGTCCCAAAACTTACTCATAACCACAAAGACACATGACTATGACAATCCCCCGTATGTAAGTTTCCTTGGTATACATGTAGATCCCCATCTAAGATGGGACCAACATACAGAGTTTCTGAGCCGTAAACTAAGGTCTACCATATATCTAATTAGAAAACTAAAACTAGAGGTGAGTATAGATGTGGTTCGAAAAGCTTACTTTTCCCTTTTCCACTCCCAGTTAAGCTATGGTTTATTAATCTGGGGACATTCACCAGCTGCCAAAAGAATCTTTGCCCTACAGCGTAAGGTTGTAAGAATTATTGCTTCTGCTACTTTTCAAGCCGACTGTCGTGATCTTTTTGTAAAACTCAATATAATGTCCCTACCTTCCCTTTTCATCTTTTACTGCGTACTCCATATTCACCAAAATCTAATAAATTTCCCAACCTGCAGTAAAACCCACTACCATAATACTCGGTTAAAAAACAATATTCGTAGTAACTTCTTACGCCTTAATAAATCGAGGAACTCCATCAATTATTTTTCAATTAAATTTTTTAACCTTCTACCTGTGGAAATTAGAGAACTACCACCCAAAAATTTCCACGAAAAAATCAAAGCTATTCTGACTGTAAATCCTATGCATAGCTTTGATGAGTTCGAGAACTTTAGTTTTAAATAACTTATATTTTTATGTAAATGACTGACTAGTAACGTTACCATGTAATAGTATTTAGTCAATAAACATTATTATTATTATTATTATTATTATTATATTGAAAAACTTATTTTAGGATTTGGTCCTAATCATCCCCTAAAAGGGGTGAATCTACAATCAGGGTGAATTATAGAAACCTTCGCATCTTCTGTGTTTATTGTGTTATAACATTCCTTTTTGGCATATAGGTGTCTTTTTAAAATATTTAGAAAGTAATTTGACCGATTTTTTCTTAATTTCACCCCTAAAGGGGCAAATTGGTATTTTTTTATTCGATAGAATGTCGTCTAGACAGAGAAACATGAAATTCGGGGAGTATATCCCTTTTATGACTTAACAACCCCCTAAGAAATGAATTTTGGAAATTCAACCCCTAAGGGGTTAAAAGGGGTAAAATGTGTTTTCACGGACTCCTCAATATCTCTTAGGTCCAATAATACATCGCCTTGGTTTTTGCTTATAAAGGTTATCCATATAAATGTTGAAGTACTTATTTCAGAATTCTGTCCTAACCATTCCCTAAAAGGGTGAATCTACAATCAGGGAGAATTATAGAATCCGTCATATTTCCTGTGTTTGTTGAGTTATAAAATTCCTGTTTGACATATAGATGTCTTTTTAAAATATCTCGAAATGGTTTTGACAGTTTTTCAAAATTTCACCCCTAAAAAGGTAAATGGGTATTTTTTATTTGATAGAATATTCCTTGGACAAAGATACATGATATTCGCAAAATGTATATTCCCTCCATGAGGTAAGCACCAATTAAGACGAGATTTTGCGAAATTCAACCTCTAAGGAGTGAAAAGGGGTGAACTGTAATTTCAAGGATTCCTCAATACCTCTTAGGACCAATAAGATATCGACTTGGCTTTTGCTTATAAAGATTACCCATACAAATGCCGAAAAACTTATTTCAGGATTTTGTCCAAATCAACCCCTATAGGGGTGATTCTACAATCGGGGTGAATTATACAATCTTTCATATTTCCTGTGTTTATTGAGTTATAACATTCCTTTTTGGCATATCGGTGTCTTTTTAAAATATCTCGAAATGATTTTGACAGTTTTTCAAAATTTCACCCCTAAAGGGCAAGATACATGAAATTCGTAAAGTATACTTTCCCTCTATGACGTTAGCACCCACTAAGACGGAATTTTTCGAAATTCAACCCCTAAGGGGTGAAATGTAATATCAAGGATTCCTTAATATCTCTTAGGACCAATAAGATATCGACTTGGCTTTTGCTTATAAAGATTACCCATACAAATGCCGAAAATTTTATTTCAGGATTCTTTCCTAATCAACCCCTAAAGGAGTAAATCTATAATCGAGGTGAATTATACAACCCGTCGTATTTCCTGTGTTTATTGAGTTATAATATTCTTTTTGGCACACCGGTGTCTTTTTCAAATATCTCGAAATAGTTTTGACCATTTTCTAAAATTACACCTCTAAAGGGGTAAATGGGTATTTTTATTCGGAGAACTTCCCTTGGATATAGAGACATGAAATTCGGGAAGTATATTCCTTCCGTGATGTAAGCACCCACTAAGAAGAGATTTTTCGAAATTCGAGCCGTAGGGGTGAAATGTGATTTGAAGAATTCCTCAATATACCTTAGGACCAATAAGATATTGACTTGGTTTTTAATTACAAAGGTTACTCAAACAAATATTTGATTTAAGGTAAATCAGGATTTTACCCTAATCAACCCCTAAAGCGGTGCATCTGCATTTGGGGTGAATTATAGAAACCTTTTTATATCCTGAGTTATAACATTCCATTTTGGTACATAATTTTCTATTTAAAATATTTAGAAAGAGTTTTGAAAGTTTTTAAATTTCATCCCTAAATGGGTAAATTGGTATTTTTTGTTCGAAAGAACGGCCCTTGACAGAGATATGAAATTCCTCCATGTCGCAAGCATCCGCTTATACGAAATTCGACCCATACGGGATGGAAAGTGATAAAATGTTTTTCCTGGGAATCTTCATTATCTCTTAGGTCCAATAATATATTGATTTGATTTTTGCTTACAGTGTTCTAACCATCAACCTAAAGGGGCGATTCTAGATTCGGGATGAATTATAGAACCCTTTGTATCTTCCATCTTTGTTGTACAATAACTATGTTGTACTTTTTCGAATTTAGGTGTCTTTTTAATATCATTAGTTTCAAAATCATTTCATTTTAACCATTTTTTTATATTTCACCCCTAAATTGCTATTCTTACATTACTTTACGTTACATTGGTACATTGGTATTTTTTAGTACACAAATGACGAATTTAGTAGACAAATTCGGGAACTATATTTCTTCCATGACGTAGACAACCACTAAGAACAGATTTCTCGAATTTCGACCCCTAGGGGATTTCTCAATATCTCTTGATGAAATATCGACTTGCTTATTATTTACTATGGTTACCCGTACGCATGTATAAAAATGTAATTTAGGATTTTGCTGCAAGCAACACTTAACGGGCGAATCTACATTAAATCAGGGAGAATTATATAATATTTCGTAACTTCTTGGTTTGTTGAGTTATAACATTCCTTTTTGGCATATCATTTTTTTTCCAAAGTCTTAAACGTTTTTTTTTTTAACCTATAAAGGGTTAAATTGATATATTTTTGATTAGATACATGGAATTCCGAGAACATATTCGTTCCATAACGTAAGCATCGAACCCTTTATATCTCCTATGCTTCTTGAGTTATAACATTACTCTCTGGCATTTAGGACTTTTTAAAATCTTTCGATAGTGTTCTGACAGTTTTTTAAATTGAGGGAAAATTAGTATTTTTTATTAGAAATTAGAAATTCCATGAGTACATTTCTCGATATGACGTAAGAACTCACTAAGAAAGGATTTTTCGACCCCTATGGGGTGAAAAGGAGTAAAATGGTTTTTCACGGATTTCTCAATATCTCTTAGGAAAGATGAGATATCAACTAGGTTTTTGATTATAAAAGTTACCTGTACACATGTTTAGAAACAAACTGAAAATTTTACACTAATGAGTCTCCATCGGGGTGAATCTACACTTGAGGAGATAGTAAGCTATGTGATCTATAGGGAACCATGATTTATAATGATTGCACGATGATCGCAGATTGTCAATATACCGTAGCGAAGCACGGGTACTCAGCTAGTTTATTATAAATTTTTTTGAGAAATCATTTAAATTAATTTTTTTTGTAAATTTTAATATTCATTTTTTTTCTATAAATTTAAAATCAAGATTTTTTATAATTTATTTTTGGGATTAATTTAGAGTAATTCATCGTATTCCCAGCCGCGCTTACCGCTATCAATTGTTGCAGTCCGCAACAATTAAAATTATTTAATTTTGTTTTTGTACAAATTATTTTTTTTTGACTAAGTTTTTTTTCAACTATTTTTTTTTGATAATAATTTTTTTTCTCTCTTTTTGTTATCATTCCTGGCAACGCTTATGCAACAAGAACCTGACCTTATTTTATTATATTAAATTCTCACAATTATATTTTTGACATTTTAAGTCAATCCTTGTGTGTCGTCCTGGACTCCTACCCTACCTAGGCCAGGAGCGGGCGCCACACATAACATTAATAGAGTGTATCCCTTTTCTATTAATGTAGACAAAGGGAGGATGTATCTCATCAGTGGTTGGTGGTGCCAGGATATCGACATGTGTACCATCTATAACACCTATTACATCTCTAGCTCCCCACTTGTCATAGAATCCTTGCTTAATACCAGATTTATCCTCCAATGATGTAGGATATTTGATCCAAGTTTGTAGTAAGTGTGCCGTCACCAAACTACATATTTCTGTAATAATTATACTCATTGCAGGTTGACTCAATGATAACCAGTGATTATGTCCTACTGAATTTTGATAGGATCCTGATGAAAGAAAATTTAGGGTTGCCATAATTTTTACATGAATTGGTATGCTAGTAGGAGTAATTTTGAAGAGAATCAATTAAATTTTGTACACGAATTTTATCCAATCTAAACATTTGTTTAAAATGTGAAATTGGCATATCAAATGGATTCATTGTATCTCTTATGTGCCTTCTAATTAACCGCATATGATTTCTGCAAAAATAATAAAAATTAAATAAATACTTATACCTATACATAGGTTAGGTATATAAATGAGTTCATTAATACTTATCAACGACTTTATTAAAAATTTACCTGTTGTAATCTTCTTCTATCAACATACCAATGAACATAAATTGATTTATATTATTATTCATTTCTTTTTGCACGCAAAAACTGTTCAAATAAATTGAGATGACAATTCTGTAACGTCTAACAGGCACGTCAAAGCTGACCGTAATATTTATCAGAATCTGTAAATGTTTACAGATTTGTTAGCTACAGAACCGTTCATAATACCATTTTCAAATTATGGACTGTACGGCGTTACGGATTTATTTACAGGAACTACAGATCGAGTCATAAGCGCACCATAAGTCTATGAAAATTAGAGATAAACTTTTTAAGATGCATAAATCTAATCAAAATGACATGAACCTGAAGAATGTATATCTGCGGTACAAAATTTCGATACAGAAATTAATAAAAACTCAAAAAATAAATTATTACAAACATAAACTACAGCTTATTGATAATACAAAAAAAATATGGAATCTTGCGAATTCATCTTTGAATAGAAATTGTAACAAGCATAAACTCACGACTTTAAATATTAATAATAAAGAAATAACTAATAAAAAGGATATCGCAGAAAATTTTAACCTACATTTTTTTAATGTATCTGAAAATCTTGCTAATAAGATAACAAACCATGTCACCATATCCCAATTTAAAACCTCTATAAATGTGCATAGTCTCTTTATGTCACCCATAGATTCTAATGAAATTATCGACGTGATAAATTGTTTAAAGCCTAAACATACAACAAGTACACATGATTTCGACAATACATTGTTGAAAGAAATTAAAGATCAAATTGCGTCCCCTCTTTCCATAATTTTCAATAAATGTTTAAAAACTGATTACTTCCCGAAAGTATTTAAAAATGTACCTATTACTCCGATATTTAAGAACGGTTCTAAAAAGGATCCAAATAATAATAGGCCTATTTCTGTAGTATCAAATCTTTCTAAAATTTTAGAACTTTTAATTAAAAAACGTTTATGCTCGTTCTTGAAAAAATACGGCCTTATATCAGAAAAACAATATTTTTACAAAATAAGGGAACGAACTGCGCCATTGCCGAATTAACAAAAAATATATATCATTCATTAGACAACTCATTGCCATGTATTTCTATTTTTCTGGATCTTGCAAAGGCCTTCGATACGGTAGATCATTTAGTACTATTAGAAAAACTTGACAATATCGGAATAAGGGGTATATGCCTAGATATATTTAAAAGCTATCTCTCAGATAGTTGTATTGGATCAGTTTTAAAGTTCTAAAAAAACTGTAACATGTGGGATACCCCAAGGGACGGTTCTCGGTCCCATCTTATTTTTGATCTATATTAATGATTTATTATTAATATCTAATTTACAAGGACGAATACTGTCTTTCGCGGATGATACTGTTCTCTTCATTCATGGACGAAAGTGGGAAAATGTGGAATATAAATGATGAGAAGAGCAAGATGGCAACGAATCAAGTCGATGATTTGAAAGCTGTGTGTAATATTTGCAAAATATCATGTTCATCTAGTGATAATAATAGTGTAAAGTGCTCAGGGATATGTGGACATATATTCCATATTACTTGCGCTAAATTAAATAAGCGTGAATTTAATTCGGTGTCCAATTATCCAAAAAACATTAAATGGATGTGCGACGAGTGCGCTGACACTTTTTATGGAAATGAAGTGGGTCAAAGTGGCCCTTTTCAAATTTGTGGGCTTAATCTCAAAAATATTTTTAATAAATTGGAGCAGCTTACCTCAGTAGTTGAAAATATGGCAGGTGAGATGAAACATATGAAGGAATCCCTTCAAAATTTCACAATGGTTCACAAATCAACAAAAGTGAATCACAACAGTGCCCGTAATAACAAATCACTCAAAAATAGCGAAACTTTAGCGTTAACAAAAAATTCTATTCTTGTGACCGACACAACTGATAATGTGAGTGATACTAACTTAAAATCGGTAAACATTTGTAAAAAAACCGAAAGTCCCAAAGTTAGCGAGCCTGTACAAGCGGTTCTAACGTCACCTGAAGTCGTTAAACATGCGCTAAAACCGAAGATGAGTTATGCAACTGCTTTAATAACCGAGCCCGGTTGGACAACAGTTACCAAGGGGTTGCCAAAAAAAGAAAAAGAAAATTCTAATAGACCTAAAAAAATTGGAGTACCACTGTGAAATAGCTGCAGTTAAGTTAGATTGTGATAACTTAATTATTGTAACAATGTACAGATCCCCCACAGGCATGTTTGATATATTTATTAAAATTTTGCACGACATTTTTGATGTTCTGTGTCGAAAAAATTTAAAAATCTTCATTTGTGGTGATTTTAATATTGATTTATTATCACATGAACATAACTGCATGGTTTTCAAGGATGTTGTGGAAAGCTATGGCTGTCATTTCTCACATTTTGAAATAACAAGACTCTCTTATCTCAATAAGGGATCTTGTCTTGTTACGGGGAGGGGCCTCGGAAGAGGTCCAGAGATCCCTACCGCCGTGAGAGTCGAGAGAAGGGGTGCAGTTCCCTCTCGTCTCACCCGTAAACACTGGGCCCAGGTATCACTCAGTCGGCGACGAGCCCAATACGCAGCTAGCTTGAAGAGCTGGTGAACCTAATAAACCCTCTCTGAAAACGTATAATTGGGGTTGCAGCTAAATGATACACAAAATACGGAATTAAACATTTATTGCAAAATAGAATTGAACTAGACATGAATATGCAACGTGGAATAAATCAAAATGAAACAAATAGTATATATCAATAAACATAGTCTTAACTAATAAAAATCAAATATAAAAAGAAGGAAGGAGCTCAGCCTAAAACTCCAGACGTTTTCGCGTGAAGCGCGAAGGCGTCGGCGGTAGTGGACTGAGTGGGGGAAGGGTTGGGGTGTGTGGATGGCTTGGGGTAGTGACGGGTGACAGCGACCAAGACGTGGTTGCTGGTTGAACGTCCTTCGTTGGGGTTGTCGGTGGTGTAGCGGGTGGTGATGGGGTGATTGATCCGAAGAGGGCTTCCTCCAGGCGGCACAGTAGATCTGTCTTAGTTGATGGTGTGTGGGGGATCAGGCGCTCCCTTGCGTTTGCCAATGGAGTGGCGGTAAAAGTGAATGGAGCTGAAGGCTTGGGTGCGGCGGTTGGTGGTTTGTTTGCGGGTGAAAATATTGAGCGCGGTCGTAGCAGTGGCTTATGGGGCGTCTCGGGTCCGAAGAGCTCGACGAAGCGGGCCTGGGTGCGGCGGCTGCGGTTGGAGGTGGTTGGAACTGGACCTGGAGGCCTTACGGTGGTGATGGTTGGCGTCACGATGTCGGCAGCGGGACGCTGACTAGTTTGAGCCCCGACAAGGCCCGTTTGGCAGTACTTGATGAGTGTCGACCCTGCAGGTCGAATACGCACTCGGCCTGCTGGAGTTGTCCTCTTAGCCGCGGAGCTGACCGCCGGAACACCCTGTTGATTGTTAACCCGCAGAATGGCGGATTTCGGCCCTAGGTGCCCTGCGGGAGCTGAGGTTGGTGGTGCTGACTTGTTAGCGTCGGGGCGAGTGGTTAGAGGGGTCGGTCGATCCAGACGGCCTTTTTGGCGCAGGCCGGCGTAAGTCGGACCTGGGAGCCCTGCGGGAGCTGCGGTGGTCGGCAACGACTTCCTGATGTCGCGGTGAGTGGTTAGAGGGGTCGGTCTATCCAGACGGCCGTTTTGGCGCAGGCCGGCGGAAGTCGGACCTGGGAGCCCTGCGGGAGCTGCGGTTGGTGGCGCTGTCTTGCTGGAGTCCTCCTGAAGGATTTGAGCCGGCTCTTGCAAAATTGACTCGGGCGCGGCCAATGGATGGGGCGCAACCTTCAGGGACGGTAGCGGCGCGAATAACCTGGCTCTAGGGTCTCCAATCCTCAGCAAATACAGTTGGATAGACCGCGAGACATCAGCGTAAGGTTTGGACGGCTCCACCGGGACTAGGCGGCGGCGGAAGATCGTGCGCTGCACGTACCGTGCATGTGAACCCTTTCCTCGTCGCTTAGCCACGATTGCGTCGTTTTGGACAATTTTAGGAAATTGGGGGGGGGTGAGAACAGATGCCGATGATGATACTACTGGTGTGTGGTATATAAATTCTTTTAGTAGGCGACGCTCGACGCACTCACAGTGAGCGAGTGAATCCCACAGAAAGCGAGATATAAATATAGCGCTTGGTGACGGTGATGATGCTACACGCTCACAATAAGCGAGCGATCCCACAAGAAGCGAGATTACTTGCGGCGCACTCTACAGTAAGCGAGTGAATCCCACAATAAGCGAGATTAGATGTTTTCAGTTGAAAGGCCTGTGAAGACCTGTCTGCTGCTTGCCAGAGCATCTATATTTATACTTGCTAACTGCGTAATAACAGGTTTTTCGTAGAAGGGGAACAGTTCTGACCAATGGCAAAATAAACTCCGCCCATTTATAGAATTTTTATAATAAAACGCTATAAATGCGCGGATTGATGAGATTCGCGGTTTCTGAGTGTCGGCACGGATCATGCGATATAGTACGAGTGATAAAGCGTGCGGTGCGGCCACCAGCACGCGTGCAATCGCGCGGTAACAGTCTTGATAACATCATTACTAATGTTGACAGCCAGAGACTCCACACCATCGTTGAAAACCCAGCTATCTCTGACCATTTTGGGGTTTATCTGCAATTTTTCCTTCATAAGTCTGTTAAAGACAATGAGGTGCAACATTGTAAGCGTACTGTGATAAATCAAAGAAGTATCGAGATTTTTGTGCAAAACATAATAGATAAAAATTTTAACACCTTAATTAACGATTCTGATATTAACATAATGTTTGATAACTTCTTCGTTTTATTCACAGAATGTATGAGTACCGCTTTCAAGACGAAAGTTGTAACTAAAGCAGATAAATCCATCAAATGGTTCAATGAGGAATTGAAATCAATTAGGAACAAACTGTTCATACTACATGAACTAAAGCAAGCTCTTGGTGGTGTTTCGCTGTCTAAATTAATTAATAAAAATAAAATTATTTACAAGAAAAAAATAAGGGATGCCAAAATTGCAGCCAACAACTTGTTTGTACTTAACAGCACAAACAAGACTAAGGCAATGTGGGCGATTGTGAAATCTGAGACTAATTCCCAACATAAAAAGTCTCCCCCAACAACCATCAGTTCAGAACATTTCAATAATTTTTTTGCGGATATAGCTGTAATACTGGACGACAAACTTCCACTCAACGGAACTGATGCTTCAGCTAATGTGACCCGTTGTAATGTCTCACTTTTTCTTCATCCTACCGATCATATCGAGGTTGAGAATGCAATTTTTTCATTGTCTAATAGTAAAACTCAATATGCTTTTGGAGTAAATAGTGCTATCCTTAAATCTGTTGCCAAGTTAATATCCCATATATTAACATCAATATTTAATAATAGTTTTGAAACCGGTGTTTTTCCCGATAAATTAAAAATTTCTAAAATAATTCCTATTTTCAAGAATGGTGATGTTAATGATGCTTCTAATTATAGAACGATTGCCATCGTACCTGTAATTGCCAAAGTATTTGAGATCATCCTTAAAACTAGGCTTTTAAATTTTTTTTCAGTGAACAACCTTCTTAATAAAAACCAATTTGGTTTCTGACCTAAGTTAAGCACTATCTCTGCCATCACTGAGCTCGTCAACTATGTAACCGATTGTTTTGAAGGTCATATAATTCCTCAAGCCACTGTATGTGATCTTTCAAAAGCATTCGATTGCGTTCCTCACAGTTTGCTTTTGGACAAACTTAAAAAGTATGGCATCCGCGGCATTGCAAATGATCTCATTAGATCTTATTTTTCTAATAGATACCAGTTCGTCTCGATGAACGACGTAGATTCTTCATATAGGAAGGTCAATTTCGGAGTTTGTCAGGGCGGAATTTTGGGTCCGTTTTTTTTTTCATCGTTTACATCAATGACCTCCCAAATTTACTTCCTGAAAGTGTCAAAGTTATACTTTACGCCGATGACACTACTGTCCTGACAAATCATACGTCTGTTAACGATGTGGTCAGAAATACAGAACAGGAAATGGTGAAAGTTAAAGATTGGTTCACTTCAAACCGACTTTCCCTTAATAATAATAAAACCCAACAAATGATTTTTTCACTTAACCGCAATATTGATATTAATATTCAGTTCGGTGGGCCAATCAAATTTCTTGGGATTTATATCGATAGTCAACTTAGCTGGCATGATCACATTGACTATTTGGCAAAAGTTCTTAAAAGGGTTATCTATGCGTTCATCAGGCTGAAAACGTCTGTGTCTTTTGATATGCTGCGTATGTTCTATTTTGCTGCTTTTCAGTCGCGTTTAACTTACGGCATAATTCACTGGGGTTTAAGCTCGTCTGTCAACAGAATTTTCTTACTCCAAAAACGTGCTGTAAGAATCCTGAATAATGTTCCTAATAGGCACCACTGCCGAGAGCTCTTTAGGAAATGTAGCATTTTGTCTTTTTATAGTCTTTTTGTTTATACTTGTCTGGTATACGTTAAAGAAAACCCGAACAGATATGTAACCGTATCCTCTAGACATGTCTACAATATTCGTTCTGCTGGCAACATCAGACTACCAAGACTTAGATTGTCTAAATCTAGGAATGGTATTTTTTTGGCAGCCACTTTCTTTAACTACTTACCAGTTTCTTTAAAAAAATTGTCAATTAGATGGTTTAAGTTCAAAATAAAAAAAATTCTTATTGAGAATTGTCTCTACAATTCGGACGATTTTTTCAAAATTAATTTCAGTTCCTACATCTAACAAGTAAGCTGTTGTTTTTTTGCTCTACCATGGTTAATTTTATATATATTTTTTTCCCTCTCTTTTCTATATTATTTAATATTGTATTTCATTTTTCAATGTTTTCAAATACTTTCTACTTTTGTTCATTGAATTTATCATATATGTACTGACAAATGTAAACGTCGTAAGATGTCTAGCATGAAATAAATATTATTATTATTATTATTATTTTGGGGTTTGTCAGGTCTTGACAAGCGTCCACTAATCTCAAACTTCAGCAACCTTTTGAGCCGCGTCATACTAGAGACTAGTGGAGCTAAATACACACGACTGCATCCCAAACCCTGGCGATATGCAGCCGCGGAAATTACGCCAGATCCAGTGCCCGCACAATGCGGAGCGACCCGAGCAGCACTGCTTTCTGCATCCTGCAGATCAAAGAGTTGGCAGAAGATCTACAGGCGGGAATGGACTCGATTTCCCTTCGATAGGAGGCTTTCATGCCACCCAAAACACCAACTATCAGGACTACAAGCTTAACTTTATACCCGGGATACAGCTTTCTAAGCTCGGACAAAAGGTCCATATACTTGGACCTCTTTCCTCCTCCTTGAGAGAGATATTATTATTATTATTATTATTATTATTATTATTATTATTAAAGCAGTCCAGGATTTAAATATTATTAAAAACTGGCTGGACATAAATAAATTATCCATAAATTATAAAAAAAACGTTTTTATAAATTTGAGCATTTATGAAAATTTTCAAAATATAAACAAAATTTTAAACTCATGTAACAATAGTAACCGTTGTCTATGTGATACCTACATAAACGCAGTAGATTCTACAAAATATCTTGGTGTAATAATTGATAAACATATTAGATGGGATCGTCACATACAAATCCTCTGTAACCGACTCCGTACAAAAATTTTTTTCTTCCGGAAACTGCGAGAGATTTTTAGTATAAAATCACTTTATACATTTTATTACGGTTTTGTAGTCTAGTGTCATATGGTATCATAGGATGGGGAAGCGCATCTGATGTTTACATAAATAAACTGGAAGTCATATTAAAAAGAATAATTAAGATTATTTTAAGAAAACCAATTTTATACTCCACTTCAAAATTGTATGAAGAGGCGACGATGCTCAATTTATCCCAGTTATATACATATTCAATTCTTCAATACATTAATAAAAATTCAAATAATTTAACAATGTTTACGCATGAATATAATACAAGAAATAAATCCAATGCAGTAGTAACCAAAACTAACAAGTCAATAGGGCAAAGATGCTTCACTTATCATGTACCTTTTATTTATAACGCCTTAATGAAATATACACAAAAATATAATATAATCTATATATATAAAAGCAAGTGTCCTGACTGACTGACTCATTCACTCATCACCGCCCAGCCCGAACCGCTGGGCCTAGGAACTTGAAATTTGGAGAGTATATTCGCTCCATGACGTAAGCACCCACTAAGAAGGGATTTTTCGAAATTCCACTTCTAAGGGATGAAAAGGGGTGAAATGTGATTTCACGAATTCCTTAATATCTCTTAGGGCCGATGGGATATCGACTTAGTTTTTACTTACAAGTATTACCCATATAAATGCCGAAAAACCAATTTCGGTTTTTTGCCCTAATCAACCCCTAAAGGGGTGAATCTACAATCGGGGTGAATTTTACAACCCGTCTTATTTCCTGTGTTTGTTGAGTTATAAGGTTTCTTTTTGGCACATAAGTGTCTTTTTATAATATCTCGAAATGGTTTTGACAGTTTTATAAAATTTCACCCCTAAAGGGTGAAAAGGGGTGATATGTGATTTCAAGGATTCTTTAATATCTCTTAGGACCAATAAGATATCGACTTGCTTTTTGCTTACAAAAATTACCCATATAAATACCGAAAAACTAATTTCAGGATTTTGTCCTTATCAACCCTTACAGGGGTGAATCTACAATTGGGGTGAATTATACATCACGTTGTATTTGCTGTGATTGTTGATATGTAACATTACTTTTTGGCACATAGGTGTATTTTTAAAATATTTCAAAATGGTTTGACAGTTTTTTAAAATTTCAGCCCCAAAGGGTGAAAAGGGGTGGCATGTGATTTCAAGGATTCCTTGATATTTCTTAGGACCAATAAGATATCGACTTAGTTTTTACTTACAAAGATTACCCATACAAATGACGAAAAACTCATTTCAGGATTTTGTCCTAATCAACCCCTAAAGGGGTGAATCTACAATCGGGGATAACTTTACATCCCGTCGTATTTCCTGTGTTTGTTGAGTTACAAGGTTTCTTTTTGGCACATAGGTTGTCTATTTATAATATCTCGAAATGGTTTTGACAGTTTTTTTAAATTTCACCCCTAAATGGTGAAAAGGGGTGATATGTGATTTCAAGGATTCTTTAATATCTCTTAGGACCAATAAGATATCGACTTGCTTTTTGCTTACAAAAATTACCCATACAAATACCGAAAAACTAATTTTAGGATTTTGTCCTTATCAACCCCTAAAGGGATGAATCTACAATTGGAGTGAATTATACATCCCGTCGTATTTCCTGTGATTGTTGAGATGTGACATTACTTTTTGGCACATAGGTGTATTTTTAAAATATTTCGATAAAGTTTTGACAGTTTTTTTTAAATTTCAGCCCCAAAGGGTGAAAAGGGGTGACATGTGATTTCAAAGATTCCTTAATATTTCTTAGGATCAATAAGATATCGACTTGGTTTTTTCTTACAATAATTACTCATACAAATTCCGAAAAACATATTTCAGGATTTTGCCCTAATCAACCCCTAAAGGCGTGAATCCACAAACGGGGTGAATTACACATCCCGTTGTATTTCATGTGTTTGTTGAGCTATAAAATTTATTTTTTGCACGTAGGTGTATTTTTAAAATATCTCGAAATGGTATTGACATTTTTTTTAAATTACCTCCCTAAAGGGTGAAAAGGAGTGAAATGTTAATTCAAAGATTCCTTAATATCTCTTAGGACCAATAAGATACCGACTTGGTTTTTGCTTACAAAGATTACTCATACAAATGCCGAAAAACTTATTTCAGGATTTTGCCTAATCAACCCCTAAAGGGGTGAATTATACATCCTGTCGTATTTCCTGTGTTTGTTGAGTTATACAATTTCTTTTTTGCACAAAAGTGTCTTTTTAAAATATCTCGAAATAGTATTGATTGTTTTTTAAAATTACGTCCCTAAAGGGTGAAAAGGGGTGAAATGTGAATTAAAGGATTCCTTAATATCTTTTAGGACCAATTTTTGCTTACAAAGATTACTCACACAAATGCCGTAAAACTTATTTCAGATTTTTGACCTAATCAACCCGTAAAGAGGTGAATATACAATCGGAGTGAATTAAACATGCTGTCGTATTTCCTGAGTTTGTTGAGTTAGAAAATTTCTTTTTGGCACATAAGTGTATTTTTAAAATATCTCCAAATAATATTGACAGTATTTTAAAATTGCATCCCTTAAGGGTGAAAAGGACTGAAATGTGAATTCAAGGATTTCTTAATATCTCTTAGGACCAATAAAATATCGACTTGGTTTTTTCTTACAAAGATTACTCATACAAATGCCGAAAAACCTATTTCAGGATTTTGTCCTAATCAACCCCTAAAGGGGTGAATCTACAGTCGGGGTGAATTATACATGCAGTCGTTTTTTCTGTGTTTGTTGACTTATAACATACCTTTTTGGCACATAGTTGTCTTTCTTAAGTATCTTGAAATATTTTTGACAGTTCTTTTAATTTCCCCCTAAAGGGTTAAAAGGGGTGAAATGTGATTTCAATGATACTCTAATATCTCTGAGGACTAATAAAATATCGATTTGGTTTTCGCTTATAAAGATTACCAATACAAAGGCCAAAAAATCTATTTCAGGATTTTACCTAATCAACCCCTAAAAGGGTGAAACTACATACGGACTTAGCTATACATCCCGTCGTATTCCTGTATTTGTTGAGTCATATCATTTATTTTTGGCACATGGTTGTCTTATTAAAAAATCTCGAAATGGTTTTGACAATTTTTTAAAATTGTATCTCTAAAGAGTGAAATGTTATTTCAAGGATTTTTTAATATTTCTTAAGACCAATAAGTTATGAGCGATTTGATTTTTGCTTATAAAGATTACCCATACAAATGCCAAAAACTTATTTCAGTATTTTATCCTAATCAACCCTTAAAGGGGTGAATCTACATTCGGGGTGAATTATACATCCCGTCGTATTTCCTGTGTTTGTTGAGTCATAACGTTCCTTTTAGGCACATAGATGTCTTTTTAAAATATCTCGAAATAATTTTGACAGTTTTTTTAAATTTTACCCTTAAAGGGGTAAATTATAATTATTATATACTGGAGGTTCACTACTGAGTGACAACTCCACACATGGTATTAGTAGCTATTAAATTTACTGGTTAACCTCTTTGGTTAGTTGAAAATATTATCAATAAAGAAAAAAAAAAAAAAAAGGGAGTAAATGGGTATTTTTTCTTCGATAGAATGTTTTTTTGACATAGAAAAATTGAAATTCGCAAAATATATTTACTAAGAAGAGATTTTTGGAAAGTCGACCTCTAAGGGGGTAAAAAGGGGGTGAAATATGATTTCAGGAATTCTTCAATATCTCTTAGAACCAATCAGATATCGACTTGGTTTTTGCTTACAAAGGTTACCCATACAAATCTTTGTAACAGAAATTCAGGATTTTGCCCTAATCAACCCCTAAAGGGATGAATATACATTTGGGGTGAATTATAGAAACCTTACATAGGTTTCTATTAAATAGAAACCTACTTAGCTTTCTATTTAAAATATTTAGTAAGCGTTTTG
Organism: Liopterus haemorrhoidalis; assembly: GCA_963971575.1. Taxonomy (NCBI): domain Eukaryota; kingdom Metazoa; phylum Arthropoda; class Insecta; order Coleoptera; family Dytiscidae; genus Liopterus; species Liopterus haemorrhoidalis. The sequence goes on from OZ020613.1 coordinate 50,577,446, forward strand.
ACAGTTTTTTAAAATTTCATCCCTAACGGGGTTAATTGGTATTTTTTATTCGATAGAACGTCCACAGAGACATGAAATTCGGGAAATATATTCCCCCCATGACGTAAGCATCCACTAATATGGAACTTTTCAAAATTCGATCCTTAAGGGGGTGAAAAGGGCTGAAATGTGATTTCACGGATTTCTCAATATCTCTTAGGACTATTGAGATATTGACTTGGTTTTTGCTTACAAAAGTTACCCATACTTAATTAAACTTAATCTTATTTTAAAATTTTACCCTAACCAACCACTAAAAGGATGGATCTGCATTCAGGGTTTAGAACCCTTCGTATTTCCTTCATTTATTGAGGTTTAAAATTCCTTTTTGGCATATATGTCTTTTTAAAATATTTAAAAAGTATTACAGTTTGTTTTTTTACTCAATTTGACGTAAGAACCCACTAAGAAAGGATTTTTTGAAGTTCGACCGCTATGTAGTGAAAAAGAGTAAAATGTTTTTTCACGGATTTCTCAATATCTCTTAGGACAAATGAGATATCGACTAAAAACTTTAAAAACAAACTGACTATTTTACACTAATGAGATCGTCAATATACCGTAGCGAAGCACGGGTGCTCAGCTAGTAATTAATAAAAACAATTATAAATCACATGCAAACAATTTTTGTACAACATTAAAATAGAGAACAAAAAATAGAGAAACTACTTTAAATTATAATCAGTTTAAATCTTACCAATGTAACCTTTTTATAATAGTACTGTTGACTTATGTAGCCACATACAGACAGTTCACTGTATAAGTGGTGTTCTTTATACATATTTATTTTATAATATTAATTTTGTTAAATTTATAGTCTAATTTGTACTAAAATAAATGAAATGAAATGAAATATGCATTTTGAAAGTTTATTAATACATTAAAAAAATACTATAAGAATACAATAACTTGTATCTTATATCCAATAACTTGATGCTAAATATAATTAAGAACATAAGATAATTAAAACACAATAAGGTATGTATATATATTTTTATATATATATCATAAACCACCTATTTTATAATTAATACCAACATGAAAGACAAAAAATAATTGCTGAAATATTTCAATATTTTATAGAGTATTTTATATTCATTTTTGGCACGTAAGTATGTACATGTATATTACATTAGCTTTCGTTTTTAAGTAAATACTCGTAAATCACACAATATATATATATATATAATTTCGGGATCCCGGGTTTAAATATATTCAATCCCGATATCCCGGGATTGTAAAACTTGCCGGGATTGCAATCCGTACTCAAGATCGTTTGTCTGCTTTAAGCATATTAGCCGTTGAAGCAGAAGAAGCTGCTAAAATAAATTTAGAAGATGTCATCGACCAATTTGCAGCTGTGAAGGGAAGGAAAAAACAAATTTATTAGTTTTTTAAGTTTATCTTGATTATTTAGTTTGTGAGAAATTTTTAATCATTAAATTAAAATAATATTTTGAAAAAAAAATTGTGTTGTTTTCTTAATATACCTTTATTTATTTTTTTGTTGCGGAGGGGTAGGGCCCGGATGAGTTTTGCGGGGGGGGGGGCAAAATTGGTCGCTACGCTACTGCTTATGTCTGTTTAAGAGTTCTATAAATTTTAATACAATTTCAGTAGGTCGGGCCGACAATGATTCATTCTGCCGGCTACAATTCAGTTTGCCCCCCCCCCCTCCCGATTTTAAAAGGAGACTCCTTTAAAATAATAAATAGTCATAAACCACCAACACAGCCAATGCAGAAAAAAGGTAGTTTTCTGCTTTGGAGTTTAAGCTTTAATGAAAAAATATAAAGTATGCACTGTAAATTTAAACAAGAAAAACATTAAGTAGGTATATTAGATAACTTTGCATACATTAAAACCAAAAATTAATAAATAATTTTTAAATAAGTAACTCCTTTACGTCTATCAACATAAACGTTGTAAACATAACCTAAAGCTGATGATTCTAATACTGCAAATCGAGTGATTTATACCTATTTCTCAAACACAATTAATTCTTGATACTATAATTTATTATTGTTTAATAGTACACTTCATTTGCACAATAAAACACTGCTAAAACTTTGTTTCGTTAAAATAGTTTTATAACGTACTTCTAACGTAAACAGCTGTAAACATGTAGCAGTCGACAACTGTACTGTTTGGAAGATGGAAGATATTCTGTGATGGCCTTCGTTTGGTCAGTAGCGCAAGCACAATTATTTTCCAACGGGAACGTTTTTTAATCATTTAAAAAATATATGTTAAAATAGTAAATTAAAATTTAATAATGCATATTATCCTGTTACTGAATCTAAATGATACATGATTTTTTTTTTTAAATAAAATATGCTTGTAAATTACTTACTCAATCTAATTTAACATAATAGGTGTGTTCGATTTGCACATTTGCAGTTACTGTTTACTGCCGCGTTAAAAAAATCTGTTCGTTTTGTTTCGCAGTAACTGCAAATCTGTTCAATTTGTCGTAATTTACTGCCAGTTTATGACGCTACTGCGAAAAAGTTACAGCTGCTTCTCTTGCGGATTATTTGTTACGGCTGTTTGTTTACCTTTTTGAGTTGGTACCATAGATAAAGAATAAATGGTTGGTACTTTGTTTTTGACTTTTTGACAGGAATATGGCTAGCATATTTGTTTTCATATTTATACTATATTCTTTGATGGCTAATGTCTTACAAATTCTTTTTTTGAATATCCTGGGAGAATAGTTTCTACTAAATTTTTCAGTTTTTCTATTCTGGAGCATTTTGTAAACCTCGCAAATACAGTTCATAACTTCATCATCCGAACTCTAATCTGAATCAGATGATTCTGGATTTGATAATATTTCAAGATCCATTAAATATATCGAATATTTTTCACCCTTTCGACACTAGGCTGACCAGATTTTTAGGCTGACCAGGCTGGCCACAGAAAAAGAGTATACTAAAAAAAAAGGTTACACTACAAAAATTCAAATAATGAGCAAAAAACAGAGATCCTCATTCAAAAATACTAGTGACGAGCAAAAAAAAAGGTCTTCACTCCCAAAATAGAAGTGATGAGCAAAAAAAAGGTCCTCACTTCTAAACTAGAAGTAATAAAAACAAGTGACCATCAAAAAAGAGTATATTCAGGGTTTTTTATAAAAAGTAAGAGTACAGAAAATATTACTCAAAAAAGAGTATAATGCTCTTAAAAAGAGTACGTCTGGTCACCCTATTCGACACACAAGATAATCTCCGAACCAAATCGTAAAAAGATTCTTAACCTGGAAAGTTATCTGACATTTAACTTTTACGTCAGACGTACTTCTTATTCTTTACGTATAGACAAATCGAACAGAAAATTAAACTCGCTGTATGTTACCAGTTTTTAGCAGTAAACTGCTAACTGCAGCGTTTTACTGCTAGCGTTTAGCAGTATAACGCGAAGGAGCTAATCGAACATACCTAATATGTCAATACATAAAACCAGGCATCAAGAAAGTATTGTATAAGTAGTTCACTTTTGTAAGAACAAATTAGATCTGGTTATTTTGGTGATTTTTATAGTGTATTACTGACTTTTAGAAACTTGGGTATATTGTAAAAAAGGCTTTACAGTTTTGGGTTATGTTTGTATTATTTTAGGTTAGTATTATATTTACAAAATATTTAAGATGTCACTATTCAAAATGAAATATGACAAATGATATTTTTTTAAATGACATTTATAATCTGCCATTTCAAATTATTTTTCTGTAATACCAACATGACATACAGTTTCAAAGGTGCAAACTGTTGAAAACAAATTTTCCTCTTAGTTTGTTCTTACAAAAGTGAACTGCTTATATGGAACCATCATTTTCATTATTAAAATAGGATAAAGTTAAAAATATAAAAATTAAAAAAAAAAAATATGTCGATTAAATAACAGGTGTGTACAATTTAAATGTGGATATCAGAGGGACTGGTTTAGACCAAAATTATCAAAATTGTATTCGCGCATGTGTACTATCTTTAATGTAATTGATGATGGAATTATAGAAATTGTTTAAATTTTCTACATCTTGTTGTATAATATTATTATCATTTTTTTTAATATAAATCATCTCTTGCACTACTCTTTTGAAGTAATTTTCTAGAGTGTAATATTTTAAAATTTTCAAAATTAAAATTATGATTTTGTTCGAAGCAATGAGTGGGAATGGGTAGGGAATTTATAGTTTTTTATGTCTTGTTTATGTTGTTTAATTCTTATTAGGGTTTTGTAGGTATGAACACCAAAAAACCCTTATAACGTCACTCATGTGTCTGTCTGCCTCTCTGTCTGTCTGTCTGTCTGTCTGTCTGTCTGTCTGTCTATCTGTCTCAAAAAAATAAATAAATATTTTTTTCAAATTTAGTGTGGGGTATCAAATGAAACATCTTAATGCGTGGAACAACAAAATCATTGTTATTTTTGAAAAATCAATTTTATTATTGAGATTTTTGCTTAAAATATGGCAAAAAGCTTTTGTCTTCCACCCTGACCCCCATTCACTGGAAATACTACAGAATATTTTAAACAATTTTATGATTTTTAATGAATGTTTAAAAATAAAAAATTGCCCTAAAATCTGCCTTCCGGGTGCAATACACCCTTAGATGTGACGGCCCTGGGTGTAATAATTTCAAAACTTCAAACTAGCCGTCTCTGTTTTAAACCATTTTTGAACAACGATTTTTTTTAGTTCTAGCATAAGAAATTATAATGAAAAATATTAAATTTTCTTTGCGTACCTCCAAGTATGGACGCACGTATTTTTCTTCCAGAATTATTTGAAATGACTTATTTAAATGTGAATAATGGCTACCTGGGTAAGGGATAATACCCTCATAAAAATAATGAGAGATAGGGAAAGGTACTGGTTGACTTTCAGTGTATTTACCTACTTGTTAACTTTTGAAGAAGGAACATTCTATTTATATTTTGAGGAATTGTAAATACGAGATGTGTAAATTAAGTAACCGGATTGGCAACATAGCATTTGATCTGGCAACATATGTGATGCGGGACTTGGAGGGGCGGTAGGTGAACATGTGATACGTCTCCAGTACGAGTTTGAACTCGGTAGATTAATTTTGTTGTCCGTACCGATTTCTTTTGTGAAACAGTTTTTTCTAGTTCTAAAAATGAGTGACATTCAATGCGAGCAACGGTGTGATGTCAGGTTTTGCTTCAGACTTGGGCACAGTGCAACGGAAACGTTCGCAAAACTTCAGCAGGCCTACGGAGACAGTCCTTAATCAAGGACCCAGGTTTTCTGGTGGTTTAAAGCATTTCCAGAAGGAAAAGAGTTGATTGTAGATGAATCACGCAGCGGAAGGCCTTCATCTTCAAGAACCGATGAAAATGTCGACAGAATCCAGGATTTTGTGCGTTTAGATCGTCGGATGACAGTCAGAATAATCGGGGAAAAGTTGAAATTGACTCACACTACCGTTCATCAGATTTTGACCAATGAATTGGGGATGAGATTAATCTGCGCAAAAATGGTTCCAAAACACCTTTCAAAGGACCAAAAAACGTACATTTTCAGAAGGAAAAGAGTTGATTGAAGATGAATCTCGTTTCAATAAACTAGTTTTTAGCCAGTAAAAATATTCCTGTGGCCCCTCAGCCTCCTTATTCGCCTGACTTGAGTCCTTGTAACTTTTTCCTCTTCCCAAGATTAAAAAATCACCTCAAGGAACGCCATTTTGGGACACTCAAAAACATTCAAACGTCCGTAACCGACTAGCTGAAAGCTGTTCCAGTATCCGAGTTCCAGCACTGCTATGAGGATTGAAAGAACCGTCTATATATATATATATATATATATATATATATATATATATATATATATATATATATAAAATAAGTAAAAAAAAAATTTAATTTTGACATATGTCATTCGTTTCCATGGTTTCATTGTTGGAATTTTAAATTTTGACATTCCAACGTGAAAAATGAAATAACCCAAGCAAGGTCCCTTATCTTGACAACCTAAAAGAACGAAATTCCCATTTGGTTCCGCTTAACCGTTTGGAACAGACTGTATTTTTTTAATTAATGTAATGAAGGAAAAAAAAATATATAAAATTAATCAAAGGTGAATTGTGTCAAATTAACCTGCTTTATAATGCAAACATTCTTGATATTTTTTATATTACTAAGAAATTGGAGCATTATAGGCTATTCCAAACGTTTAGGCGGAACTAGATTTTGCAATCTAGTTCCTTTCATCGTCTGAATTGTACTTTTTGGCCGTTTTGTTTAAGGTTTGTAATTCATACTTATCATTTTAAAATGTCATTTTTTGCGGCATTCTTAATACAAATATCCCATTTATTTATTTTTTTGTCATTAAAATAACTGCTAGAACTAAACACCATCTATCTAGTCGCTCGTATACGCGCGAATATGCCCGTTTACGCGCTAATACGCCCGAACTGTACTTCGGGCGAACACGCTTCCACTGTAACCGTAGCCTTACTCGTAAGTAGCACAATGGGTTACAGGGGCCAATTGACCATTTCGATTCTCAGACTGTTGAACCGTAGAGAGTATGGATACGAAATTTAACAGTATGTTTGTATTTCACACTTTTAGGATTTCGTAAATATGACCAAGAATCCTTTATACCAGGCATAGTCACACTTTTACCTATGCGAGCAAGTTCAAACGGGTTTGTTCTCTTCGCGCGACCGCCGCGTTCTCCATATAATTTTAATTTGTTTTTGTCCATGATAAATGGAAATTGAAAAATTAGAAGAACCCTGTGAAATTAAAAATGTCAGGGTTTTGTAGTTATATATATATATATATATATATATATATATATATATATATATATATATATATATATATATACCTTATATATATATATAAATCAGCCAGAGCCAAATAATACAGACCGAGATAAAAGAGAAACAATGGAAGTAACTAAGGACGTATATATATATATATATTTAAATTCAGTCCGGTTTCTTACTTCACTCCCCTCGTACGTCCTTTTGAAGTCCCATTTAGATATCCATTTTAATCTAAACTTTTTTAAAAATATTTTTATTATTTTTAAAACACCCAACAGCATCAGATATGTCCGATTTACCAGTTAAGATACATTAAGCCAGCGGTTACCAAACTTTTTCGACCGCGACCCGGTACGAGGTTTTAAAAATTTTCGCGACCCACCTTATGAAAAAAAAACATTTATTTACAAAACAAATTTTATTTTAAAGCAGTAGCTTTATAGTAATAAATAGTAATAAATAGTAATAAAGAGTATAGTGTAGTAATAAAGAGTATAGTATAGTAATAAAGAATATAGTATAGTAATAAAGAGCACAAATACACACTATTTTAGTTATTAACTGACGTAAAAATAATAATATGTACAAAAAAAATATTTTTTGTGTTTTTGCAATTTTTTTCGCGACACGGCAAAATTTTTTTGCGACCCGGCAAAATTTTTCTGCCACCCGGTGGCGGGTCGCGACCCACACTTTAGGAAACGCTGCATTAAGCAGAAATTAATATACATAACCTCACTTTCTGTACGAGATTATTCCAATCCTGGTATTAACAAAATAGTTCATACTTTCCATGGTTATTGTCTAAAGTGGGTTTTACACGGTTCAATTTATTGATCGACAAATTTAAAAAGTTGGCCTACAATTTGTTGATGTGTGTAATGCGTTCAAAAAAAAAAAGATCAATTTATTTTGAAAATAGAAGAAGTTCTATTTTTCAACAATTTTCTAGGGAACTCTAGCTATATTTTTATCTGTTAATTTATTGCCGATTGTTTACTTATAGCATAACTAACAAATGTATAGGTTATGTGTTTTGTTTTCAAATTTCACACAACCGCAAACGTTCTAATTCACCACCAACTAGGTTATTTATTTTGTTTTTGTTCACAGCTCTTAATTATGTGAAGATTTTATTAATATTTTCATTTTGATAAATACGTCAACCAGTGGCGGATTAAGCCTTCGCTGGGCCCAAGACATTTTTGATTTACGGGCCCTCAACCTAAACAAAAAAAAGGTCCTTACCACCCAAATCCAAGTGAAGAGCAAAAAAAAAAAGGTCCTCACCTCCCAAATCCGGGCCTTTGAAAATTACGGGCCCAAGACAAATGTCTTTTTTGTCTAAGGCGAAAGTCCGTCACTGACGTCAACTTGTTTTACAGTTGGTAATGTAAATTAAAAAAAAAAAAATGACAAATAAATTGATGTGTGTGATCCTTTTATTTTCAAGGTTACCAATAAATTGTTCAATTAATTGTCAAAAAAACTTGATCAATAAGTTGAACTGTGTAAAACTAACTTATGTCTGTATGTAGTTTTTAAAATTGTGCTGATATTGATACCTTCTAACCCTTTTTTCTAAAATATATCTCAATATCGGCAATAAAAAAGGAGAATGAAAGAAAGAGAGAAAACGTACGAGAGGAATTTTTGATCAGATTGTGTTTTTGAAAAATATGGCAGTTTTTGTGTTTTTAACAAAATGAATTATTTTTTTAATTCATCGTTAAATTATGGCTAACAATGTTATGGATTTTTTGTATTTATAGCTAAGATAGTGCGTGTATTTTTTTGAAATTAAAAATATTAAAAAATAATAATTTTTTTAAATAGTTGCGAACTAAGTTACTCACTCCACACCACACTACACTCAACACTGTAAAATATTTCTTATTAATTTAATGAAGACTTGAATACGAAGCAAATGCAGAAAAAAATGCTAGGATATTTGGCAAGTTATTTAAATTTTGTTTAAAAAAATTAAATGGAAGCTCTTATGTCTTAAATAACGTATAAAAGTGATTATCAAAAAAACTGTTGATTTTGATTTGATAAATATACCTAGCCATCCAGTATTATGTTGGCTTCTTACACTTATTAAATACCTACAAAACCCTGACATTTTTAATTTCACAGGGTTCTTCTAATTTTTCAATTTCCATTTATCATGGACAAAAACAAATTAAAATTATATGGAGAACGCGGCGGTCGCGCGAAGAGAACAAACCCGTTTGAACTTGCTCGCATAGGTAAAAGTGTGACTATGCCTGGTATAAAGGATTCTTGGTCATATTTACGAAATCCTAAAAGTGTGAAATACAAACATACTGTTAAATTTCGTATCCATACTCTCTACGGTTCAACAGTCTGAGAATCGAAATGGTCAATTGGCCCCTGTAACCCATTGTGCTACTTACGAGTAAGGCTACGGTTACAGTGGAAGCGTGTTCGCCCGAAGTACAGTTCGGGCGTATTAGCGCGTAAACGGGCATATTCGCGCGTATACGAGCGACTAGATAGATGGTGTTTAGTTCTAGCAGTTATTTTAATGACAAAAAAATAAATAAATGGGATATTTGTATTAAGAATGCCGCAAAAAATGACATTTTAAAATGATAAGTATGAATTACAAACCTTAAACAAAACGGCCAAAAAGTACAATTCAGACGATGAAAGGAACTAGATTGCAAAATCTAGTTCCGCCTAAACGTTTGGAATAGCCTATAATGCTCCAATTTCTTAGTAATATAAAAAATATCAAGAATGTTTGCATTATAAAGCAGGTTAATTTGACACAATTCACCTTTGATTAATTTTATATATTTTTTTTTCCTTCATTACATTAATTAAAAAAATACAGTCTGTTCCAAACGGTTAAGCGGAACCAAATGGGAATTTCGTTCTTTTAGGTTGTCAAGATAAGGGACCTTGCTTGGGTTATTTCATTTTTCACGTTGGAATGTCAAAATTTAAAATTCCAACAATGAAACCATGGAAACGAATGACATATGTCAAAATTAAATTTTTTTTTTACTTATTTTAATGGCAAAAAAATAAATAAATGGGAAATTTGTATTAAGAATTCCAGCAAACATTCAACTAACGGCCGAATGCTGGCAAACTGCTTTTATGCTGGTAAATTACTGGCACCAAAAGAAAGTGCAACGCCAGTATTAATAATGTACTTCACATTTGTATTTCGCATTCCGCCTATACGAAGTACTTTACCAGCATTTTATAAGCACTCTTCTTCACTCATACTTTTTACTTAAAACCATCAGAAATAAATCTTGCAACTAATGCGATTATTTTGCACTTTACCGTTGCTGGGCCGGCAACTGATACATCAATGGGCCAGTAACGGCCACGGGGACACCGGGGTACTGGCCCATTACTTTCAATGCCGGGGAGTATGTGCTTTACCAGTACTGGCCCGTATAAAAATGTTTGCTGGGATGACACAAAAAATCAAAATATAAAGAAAATCACATTTTAAAATAATATTAACCTTAACCAAAAAATGTTTATTGTAAGTATGATTTACAAAGCTTTAACAAAACGGTCGAAAAGCACGATTTAAACGATGAAAGTAACTAGATTGCAAAATTTAGTTCCGCTTAACCGTTTGGAACAGACTGTACGTCACTGTTATTCACGTACCACCAAGTCTTCTTTCAGGTACCACTAGTGATACGCGTACCACCTTTTGAGAACCACTGGTGTAAATCATTCATATTTTGTTTTGTTTTTTATTATGTTTAGAACCTGGAAAAATTAAATATTTCTCCTTATCGCTAACTTTTAATTCAGTCGCCACTTCATCCCATAATTTACGTGATTGATCAATGGTAAGTTTTACATTTTTAAACTAAAAATATTAATTTCTCAATATTCATTTTGTGTACACAGACTGTACCACAATGCAAGTAAAACAAGTGGACTGTACGGAGATAAGAACTGTAGGTAGAACACATACTCGCGCGAACAAAACAAACAATTTTGAATTCAGCTATTCGGGCCATTTACAACATAAAGATGTGTACTTCTACACGCTTGAATTAGTCGCTCGAATGCGGGCGAGTACGAGCGTAGTTCGCGCGATTTATAAGCTTCTACAGTACCTAAAAACCTGTGTATTTCTACACGCTTGAATCAGTCGCGCGAATGCGGGCGAGTATGCGCGACTTATTGTTCGCGCGAACACGCTTCCACTGTAACCGCAGCCTAAGAGGTTTCGAAGACCCTTTCTAGAAACAAACAATACAGCTGCAACAATGGATAATAGCAGTGGTGGCTCAAGATTATTAAAGTATAAGGTTGTCTCGTAACTTGTAGTGGCGAGGGCAAATAGTGAAGCTACGTCATCTGTATGCTAACGAGACGTCAGTCTTTGTTTATCGATATGTTATATACACGTGAAGTTTGAATTTTGTCTATAAATATAAAAATATCGTTTAATTTTTTGATTTTCTACATGTTTTAATTCAATAAAATTAAATAAATGTAACTAAATTTTCTTGCATTCATTTTTGATGTGAAGAGAATAATAAGTGAAATATTTCAATATTTTAGTTTTAAGGTGTCTCCCCGTAACTACCCTAATATTCATCAAATTGAAAATATGCATAGAACAAATAAGACTTGTTTTCTTATAAACAATTTTTAAAGTATATTTTTTTCTGTTAAGATAGTTCTGTTTATATAAGAAATATTTTAAGGTTTTTAGTTAACCCAGAAACACCCCCTAAAAGCCTTATCACACTAGAGTTATTATTCAAGTCTAAACTTGGAAAATTAAAGTCTTTGCATTCGAATCGAAGTCTTGTGCGTGTGATAGCATGCAGAAAAAACCTAGGTTTTGAAGACCAGGCAAATGAAACGGGATACAATTTCTCGGTCTTTTTACCCAGGTCTTACAGCTGACGCGTCTTTGTCTTTTGTTTATGTCAAAATATAACTGTCAACTGTCATAATTTCACGATGTGCGCATGGGTAAACAAACAATTTCCAAGTCTTAACTAATATTCAAATACCGCGTGATATGTCAAGACCTGAAGACTTGGAACCATGAAAAAAAAACTACAAAAATAAGACTTGGATAGCGTTCTAGTGTGAGGCCTTAAGAACGAACATTTTGAGATACCATGTCTATATTGGAATCCTGGTTCTATTCTATTGTACCAAATTTCGTTAAAATACTTCCAGCCGTTTTTAAAAACAGATAGAACCTCTAATTTTATTAATTACTATATGTATTATTATAGCAATTTGTTTTTCTATTTTTATTTAAATATATCTAAAATTATATTTGTATTCGGTTTTATTGTTATTTATTAACTATAATACAAATACCCATCACCTTAAATTTTATATAAATCAGTATAAAATTTCCTTAGGTTTTTATTTATAATAGGGGATAGGCATGATTTTTTAATTTTTTTTATTATATTCCTCTTGTTGCATATAAACATAAAAAATTGATGTGAAGTGTGAATATTCACACATTTCAGGGTTTCGCAGGTATTTAGTAAGTGAATAATGATTATTTGGAATGCCAAAACAAATTGTATGTTATTATTATTTTTTTTTTTTTTGTTAATTTTAATTCGAATGCCTAATACCATTATGTAAGTTTCTAAATATGTGCAGATTTTTTTTTTTTATATAGCAAGGTTCAATAAAATTTTGAAAAAATTCCTCTTAGATAGATATATAATCTAAAAATATTAGTGAAGGCGGAATGCTGAGTGTGTAGAACATATTTTGCTTTGTAGTATTCACTGTAAAATGAACAATATTTTAAAAATAATTTATCATCTCTTAATCTAAGAGCTTTAAAAACAAATTTTATGTTAAAATATTTTTATGTTAATTTTAATTCAAGTGCCTAATACCATTATTTAGGTTTCTTAATATGCGCAGTATTTTTTTTTATATAGCAAGGTTCATTAAGATTTTGAAAATTGCGCTTATGGCTTCATTGGTTGTTTCTAGTCATAGCTCCTCCCTTTGATTTCGTGTACATTCAAACAGAACTAAATTATAATTTCAACAATTTCCACTGGTTATTAAATTTACGTTGCTTAAAAAAAAAAATATATATATTGTCTCTTCTCGTGGGATTCGAACTCATTTTCTTGGGCAGAACGCTAGTACCATAACCATTGCACCAAGATGCACGTTACAGTTTAGTGTGTTATATAACTATAAGTTTTCAACATTATTAGCAAAAAAACACAAAAAATGCTTTTTTTTCCAAAAACATAATCTGATCAAAAATTCCTGTTGTACTATTCCGGTTCACACCAATGTACATTACTTAGATTTTTTTCAGATTTTTAGTTTAAACCATCTGGGCTACAGGGTGTGGGACAAAAATTTTTTTGCACAATTTTGGCAAAAATCGCTTCAAAATAATTTATTTTGCAAAAATTAAAATTTGATCGTTAATCCACGTACCAAGGGCTTTCATTTGATAACCTACTCAGAATTTTAAAAAAATATTTTTTTTTTCGATGAGCACATATTTGTTTATATTTTTAGGGGGATATGTTTTTTAGATGTTTTAGTATTTTTCCTATGTGCGGGTCAAAGAGTTGTATAAGCATGCCAAATTTCAACTCTCTAGGTTTAGCCGTTTGGCTACAATTTTTACCGAACAGACAGACAGACAGACAGACAGACAGACAGACGACAAAATGACGGTATAAGGGTTTTTTGGTCATACCTACAAAACCCTAAAAAGTTTTTATTTTTATAAAAAAACAATTTATATCATTACCTGATGGCGAAAAACAACAGAAAAGGCGAAATTTGTGGCTGGAAGCTATGGGGCGAAACAAAATCGATGTTTCAGAAAAAAGTAAATTTTATGTTGTGTGCATAAATGCATCAATGTTCGGTAAATTATCACTCTGAGCCCTAACAAAATCTTTATCTGCCATTTTAATAATAAATGCGTGAAAAATTGTTCAAAAACCAATACAAAACTCTGAAACAATACAATATACACACGTGTAAAGATTATGTTGTAGCTATCTGTGACGTGAAACCCCTATCGTTTGACGCTACACTCAGTCGTTTTTAGTCGGCAACCTTCGCGCCGTGGTCGGCTTATTTCAAATTTACAATATTTTAATTAAAAAATTTGGCTATAATATTAATTAAAATATGATTTTTGTTTTGTTAGGTGACATAACTAACATTAACATATCAAAATAATGTAGTTTTAAGGAAATACAAATTTTATGCGTATCCCCTATTATTCAGTAGAACTGTCTTGAAATAAATATCTATTATGAAAATAGTCAATAAAAATATTTAAAAACGTGCAACATCTATATTAATTCTGTATGCTAGTTTGAACTATGCAAAGATGATACGGTGCTTCAAATTCAGTTATAATGCAAACAAAATTAAATGTATACAATTTACAATTACATATATAAATAACTACAAGAAAAATATAAATTTTTTAATGCAACAAACCAATATTAAAAAAAAAATGCTTGCATTATAAACAAAAATATTTATTTATACAGAGCCAATTAAACAAACGTAATGTGCTTTTCTATATAAACATAACTCTTAATAAAAAAAGTAGAATACATGTATTCGACTTTAAATATAAGAAATGCTGACTGTTTGCAAGAGTATACAATAGCCTTTAGAAATATTTCAATTTGAATATAATAAACTTGTGTAGTTAACAATAATATGAATTTTGTTTTGGTATATCCAAAAATATTTAGAGACAATTAATGCCCTATTTATAAGTAAAACTTGAATAATATATCTAAATAAGTAAATTTTAAAGCCTAATGTCTGTAAACGAAACGTCGTAGACGTAAAGTCTGTAGACGAGTTGTCGTGGAACAAAAAAAAACTCATGTTTTAAAACAAAATTATGGCTATTTAAAATGTTTCCAAATGCTGTAAAAGATGAATTTGGCTTCTAAAGTTTGCCTACCCCTGCCCTAGCAGGTATAATGCGAATAGAATTATTTGCAATGGCTTGTTAACTCTGTGCAGTTAATAATAAGGATTAGAACCCTTCTTTACTGCCTCATTAAGGGTGCAGGTAATATCTACCAGTCTGTCCGTACTTAACACTTTTAACTAGGGTTGTACCCATAAGCAAATTAACCGCTTTCTGATTAATCGGCCTTGCCTTTTCGGCTGATACCAATTAATCGGCCGCTAATTATTAATAATGTATATGGAATCTGCCTGCTAGTACGATTGTATGATTTATAGGTAGAGTGACCAGATTTCAGTGAAGGGAAACCGGGACACAGGAAAAAAAAGTTTCCACCCAGATCCAATTGAAGAGCAAAAAAAAAGGTCCTCACCTCTCAAATTCAAAGTAAAGAGCAAAAAAAAAAAGGTCCTCACCTCCCCAAATTCAAAGTGAAGAGCAAAGAGATTCAAAAACCAGGACAATCGGGCGTCCCGAGGACAGTCTTCGGGACACCGGGACAATTGACCGAAAGCCGGGACGGATGGTTACCTTATTTATAGGGAAATGTTCCTAAGAGAGACTCTATCTGGCGGAATTATATTGAAATAACCAAATAGGCAAGTTTGTTATTGTTCTGACACATGTGTTACATTTATTTAGATTTTAGATTGTATATTTGTTTGGCATATATGTCATATTTATTAAGAAAACATAAATCAAGACAAAAATATTAATAAATTCTTTCTAAATGTCAGATTACAACGTATTATCAATATGTCAAAAAGTTGTTATTGTCTATTTAGTTAGTTACGATTTTGCCACATTGGCGCTGCAATCTAAAAGGGGTTCCCTATTGCTATACACCGAAAGTAAACAAACTAAGGCCAAAAGGTCGCAAGCGGTTTTTGCCCACACGATTTTATTAACAAAACTTACAAATAAAATATATAATCCTCCGAAAGATTTTGGAAGTGGATAATGTCTCGTCAAGTTTGTGAATAAAGAAAAATATACCCTTGTCCATTTCCCGTTTACAAAAAAAAAAACAAAATCAATTATCCCTTTGTGATATTTTCAATATATTACGGGTCGAACTTGACAATCTAAGCAACCAAAATTTTAAAAATAGTATTAAAAAAATTTTAGTTTTCGTTCTTTTTACTCATTTGACAATTTTTTAATATGTAAGTTGGGTTTTACACGATTCAATTTATTGATCAATTATTTGAAAAAGTTGATCTTCAATTTATTGATATGTGTAAACTGTTCAAATTTCAACAATAAATTGAACAATTAATTGATGAAAAAATTAATCAATTTTTCAAAATAAATTAGTCGACAAGTATTATTTTTCATCAATTTTTTTGGGAATTCTAGTTATATTTTTATCTGTTAAGATATTGCCAACTGTTTATTTGTAGAATAACCAACAAATATTTAGTTTGTGTTTCGTTTTCAAATGTGATAGAAACGCAAAACGTTTTAATTCACCATCATCTAGGTAGGGTTGCCACCTAACGCCTCACTCTGACCCGGAGCATAAAAAAGTTGTGTTTTAAATAGAGATGTACCGGATCATATAAAAGCCAGATCTGCGGATGCAGATACGGATAAGGATTATTTGTTTTCTTATCCGTGGATACGGATACGGATCTTCCAAGTAAGTACAGAGACCTTGAAGCGATGCAGTTTCGAAAACCACCAGCAAATTATGTGATGCTCGACTTAATATCAGTCTAAACGCCAAAATAAAATTGAGTAAACCTTGGGCATTTTTAGATACAAGCTTGTATGAAAACTAATTTAAATTTTTCTATAAGATATTTGTTTAAATTCCGCCTTAGAAAAACGGATCTGGACCCGAGTAGGAATTTTTATTTTTTGGAGACCATCCGCGGATACGGATAGCCGGCACACCACTAGTTTTAAATATAATCCATTGCTCATCTGTTACATCTTGTTACATTAAAAAATAATTACATTCTTCCAATTTAATTGCATATTTTTTATGTTCAATTAATATACTTGAACATATTATCAACTCATATTAAATAAAATCTATTAAATAGAAAAAACTCTATTTTTTTGATATTTTATTTTCACATGTCTAGTTATTTTTCGTGGTTACCAACAAAACTGCCACCCTACCATAGCCTACTCAGATAAAGAAACATCGTGAATGGATTTTAAGTAAATATTTATTAGATATACAATATATGCTTCCTAAAATAAGAAAAGAAAATCAAAAAGGCGATGACAGGGAGGCGCAGATATTCAGAAAATCACTTGAAGAGCGGGGGTCAGAAATTCAGAAAATGTAGGAAATTCTTGAAGTGTAGGAAAGGCAGAAAACGTTTAACAAACCGTCAGTATTATATAAAAAAAAAGATGTTTATATTTCGCACGACCCGGAGAAATACGGATCAAACCCGGAACCCGCATGCAAACCTGTAAAACCCGGAACCTCCGGGTCAGATCTGAAGAGGTGGCAACCCTACATCTTGGTTATTTCTTTGATTTTTGTTCACAGCTTGTAATTTTGTGAAGATTTTTTCAATATTTTCATTTTGATAAATATGTTAACATATTTTACAATTGGTAAAGTAAAAGTTAAAAAAAAAAAAAATGATGTTTGTAAAGTGATCCTTCTATTTTCAAGGTTGTCAATAAATTGATAAATTGACAAAAAAATTGATTGAAGCTTTTGGTAATTTTGTTTAGCAAAAGCCAATTTCAAACATTAAATAATTAAACGTTTAGAATAACTTATAAGTAAAAATATTTTAAAAAAATGCGCCAATTTTAGGTTAAATTTCCATTGCAGACATAACCGAGACAAACTACAAGGCAGATTACATTTAAATTATAATACATCTCCTACGGCACTTCCTGCTAAAAAGACCCCTTGAGAAAATAATTCTGCTTGCGCTACTGATCAAACGAAATCGCCCATGCAGTAAGCAGGTATGAACAGACAGCAGTCTCCCAGCTGCTAGTAACTATTGAACATGCTTTGCGGAAAAGATTTCAACAAAGCTAAGTGCAAATGAAATATTTTATTGTGTAGTTAAAGTGTGTTATTACAAAATAATAATTTAAAGTATCAAGAATTAATAGTGTATAAAAAATAGTTATAAATCACCCGATTTTCAACATAAGAACAACCAGTTTTAGGTTATGTTTCTAATTTTTAGGTTCATACACAATCTAACGTAATTATTTAAGAATTATTTATTAATTTATGGTTTTAATGTATTCAGAGTTAAAGATAACTTAAAGTAAAAATTATATAAGAATACAATTTATTGTTAAAATTTTAAATTTACAACTTGTGCTTCATATTTTATCATAACTTCTGTATTCACAACGTATTTTGAAGAAAATAAGTTGTAATAGTAGTAAAGTAAAAAAATAATCCTTTCAGTGTTATTTTTTGTATTAGTGATTTTCAATTTATTATTTTTATACAAAATTCTCTTACAAAATATATAAAGATTACCTGAAGATTGTAGTCAAATATGTTCGCACAAATAATATGTATAACATTATAGACACATAACATTAGGTAGAAATTATTTGGTTAGAAAAAAGTGTGGTAAGTAAAACCGGGTGAGACCTAATAAAATATATTACTTAATATTTATTTGCAAATAATTTTAAGCTCATGATCAATAATTCAATTATGGACGTCATAAATTTCTATCTGGTTATTTTTATAATGCCATCCATGTTGGACATTAGTTATTTATGGGTGGCGTGATTTATTTTTTAGAATAACGCAAGTATTTAATGGCAACGCTTTTTTCAGAACCTTTTATCATTAACTCATTTTCAATATAATAACAACGATTAATAGTAAATTATCTGATGCTACTTAATTGTAGATATAATAAAGAGAAAAGTTCTTTGGAACTATTTATACTTTGTTTCAAACAAGAATTTTGTTGGTTAAAATTTTTGGCGCACTGTCCATCTTAATGACTATACTACATATTAAAAACAATAAATAAATAAATAAAAACATTAAAAATACGCATACTCAACAAAAGAAATTTTGCACGGACAAATACGAGTAAATAAAATAAAAAGTCTGTTCGAAAAATTGAACAGAGGCAGTATGATGGTAAGAGGCTGTAAAGGGGCCAATTACCATCGAATATCATAGTTTAATAAAAAAACAAACAATAACGAAAAAGGTGAAAGACTTCAAACATAAAACAGTAAGTTCGATTCTCTCAGGAAGGCGTGTGATGGCGGTTTCCTTTCCGCGGTTAATCCTGCAGGAAGAACCCCGGAGTCCAATTTGGATCACCCTTAGCTGTATGTAATTGTCCACCACATTATTCGTACGATGATCATTATTTTTGATCTTCTTGTTTACATTGTAAATAAAATATTTTAAGGTAATATATACAATGGACGTTTTAAATACCGTATACAATGCTTTTTTGTGATTACAAAAATAATTATCTATATTAAATTGAATTAAATTTTCTAATTTTTCTATAATACCGTATAGTCCAGGGCGGATCTGTAAAAATACTACGTCATGTGGATGTTGAGCTAATTTTTGCAGAAATTGCTTCGAAATAACTCACATAACAATAATTGAGTTATCCTCCCCGCCAAAAAGTTCGGGAACATTGTTTAAAAATTGAAAATATTAAAAAATTAAGAAAAAAATCATTTTTTTTTTCTTCTTTTTGAGCACATAGCTGTGAAATTATTCATTTCTGAGAAAAGTTATGAGGAAAAAAAAGTTTCGTAATTAAATTTCCTACAAGATAGGATTATTTAGAAATTTCAAAAATTGTTAAACTTTCTGCAAAATAGCAATAACTGCTGAAAAAAACACTAAAAAACATGTGTTTGCATTTTTCTTTTTTTAATGACTTGTATTGTACTTAGGACCTCCAAATTTCACCCTGTAAAACTTTATGATATGATAAAACAACACTGTAAATTTCATTAGGATCGGTTCGATAGGTTTTGCAAAATAATTTTGCAATCCAGGATTTGCAAAAAAAAATTGCAATTTTGCAAAATATTGCAGGACGCAAAGTAAAGCAGATAGAAGGTTGAAATTTTTTTTACATATAGACGAGCACTTCACCTTTCATTTGCAATTTGCAGAATTGAAATCGGTTAATTAGGACGGCGTTGGGAATTTTTTAAAACAAAGTTAAAAATTTTTAGTTATAAACAAATTGAATATCTTTACAACTACACAACCAAAATTAACTTATAAAAGCTCATTGGTCTTTGAAAGACGCAAAAAAAAAAAAAAAAAGTGAGGTTATGTCAATTAGTTTCCGAGATACACCTCTTCAAAGTTGAGCGTCATTTGCAATAAAGTTATAAACAATAGATGAGTTTTTCTTGCACGAAAATGTTTGTCATTTAAAGCTCTTTCTCTATAAATCTTGTCATACTGATCGAGAATCAATAACACCTTCAAAAAAGTTAATAAACATTTTCCGCTTGAGTGAAAAATTCAAATTATTGAGACGAAAAAAAAATGAAATCTAACTTTCAAATCGAAAAAATTAAAAAAAAATTCATTAATTATCTCGGCTTCTAGTGGAGCAATTTTCTTATTTTTTTTTTTTTTAACCGATGTACTTCGAGGTGAAAAACCTAAATAACACATTGGCAAGCTTCAATTTTTTGTTAATTTTGATATAAATAAATAAATTTGTTTATTGCAAAATAAAGGCATCTACTCTATCCTAGGAAGTGTAACTTTTTTAAACAAAAACTTTCTTTTCTTATATATTTGAATTCATAGTTTAAGAGTTTATTATTTTTATACACATACAATTGTTTAAACAATTTTTATTTAAAATATTAGAAAAAAAAAATAACTGATTTGAAGTTAAAAATTATTTTTATCTTTTATAATTGAAAATGATTATAAAATTTTGCAAAAAATAGGTATAAAATGTCTATATTTATTGAATAGTTACATAAAATGAATATAAAAAAATTACAATGAAATAAAATTTCGTACAAAAATAACGTATCAAGTTCAATCTAACCGTGATCTTTTGCTCGGTGGACTCGAAGTCTCTCTAATGAATGTTAAAACTTCGTTCAAATCTTGGTCTTCAGGTTGAAAATTATTGTCTACGTTTTCAGACATCAATTCTGTATCAATTTCTTCAAAATTGACTTCCTCTTCATTCACCTCTTCTTCTAAATTTAGAAAATTTTGGACTTGACAATTTTGGCAAGTTTGGCCATGACAATTGGAACAAAAATCTGTACATTTTAAACCATGCTTCACGCAACCATATAGTTTTGAAAACTCTTTTTTACATTTACAGCTTATTTTTTTTAATAAACTATCTGGCAAAAGAATGTCGGTGGTTTGAATTGGTTCTAAACCATATTTTTCTGTTTCCCAACCCCAATCTTTTGGGTTTAACTCATTACCAAGCCATTTCTGTACTTGATAATAAACCCTAAAACAGTGTTGGGTGCCTGCAGATTCAGTTGGCGAAAGCATATTCAAATTGAAATTTTTTTTTGAACTTTCTTTTCTGAAGCAGAGACATCGCAATTCATTTAAATCAAGATCTATGCTTCTTTTACCACCATACATTGCCGATATAATTTTTATACCCACATTCTTCAGTTTGAGAAGCGTTTGGTACATTATATACCATAGCTTCATTTAATAAATGCTCATCTTCTAACAATATCTTTATTAATTTTTTTTTACCTTGACGATAAAAAGAAGATGTGGTATCACAACCCGAAAAAGCGTGAATGAATCCAATCAAGGATGTTAGAGATTCTTTGATAGGTTGTTCTAAAGGAACGTTCTTATAAAAACTATCAGAATCATATATCGATTCAGCTTTTTTACCTTTGCTTGGTTTCCACAAAAAAATATTATTTTTCGCACTTGCTCGCAATGTCAAGATAACTAAAATATCTATATCTTCCGCTATTATAATAGCACGTTGGACATTGGAGGCTACATCAATAGCTGTTTGAACAATTGAAGTATCAGCGTCTTCGTAAGCTTGTTTGGTAACAAATCCAGCTGCTTTCAGTTTCTCTTCCAATCGCAAAATGAATCTATTTTTGTTCCTTTCATTAGAAATTTTTTTTTCTTGATTAATAGTGCAAGATTTTGAAAATTCTATTTCTATATCAGGATAAATTTATCTTGCCTGACGACGTCGTCTTTCAGCCATTTTTGTACTATAATCACAATGTTCTGGGTATCCGTCAAAAATTACGTAGCTTTTTGGTGCATAATTTTTACAAACAAAATCTACGTACGCATTAAAAATCACTTCGAATGTTTGGTTGCGAGGCCAAACAACTTTATGTAGATTTATCAGATTTTCTAAGCATACCATCTTTAAAAATGGAAAGAGGGTATGGTGCAAGTTCGTATTTTAAATAATCTTCTAAATCGCCTTGTTTGTCATGCATAGCTACAGTCATCCTCTGGAATATTAGTGTAGGATCAATAATCACATGTTTATCAATTATTTTTTTGGATACGGAAGCTTGCTTTAATGTTACTACACGGTCTTTCCTTTGAAATTTCAAATCAGCAATACTTATTCCCATATTTTTCGACATTATTTCATTACCAATGTCGAAAACATTGTGACAGTTAATAGATTCATTGCCAATTATACCATTAGTCAGTGATGCAAGTACATCTGACTCAGCAAATGGATCCCATCGGCTAAAGAAGTTAATTAATTTTTTTAAATCTTCTGTATTTCTTTTAATTCTTGAAGACCGAGAATCTACATGCTGCTCGGAAGAAGCAAAAGAAACTTTGCAAAAAGTTTGGATCGAATCTGATATATTGACAGAAGTTGGCATTGTTAAAATCCATTTTGCTAAAACAGAGTCAGACATTCCCCTGCCGTGAGTTAGTCCTCCCTTAGTTTTCATGGAACGCATCAAAATTTGTTCAATGCACATGTCTGTCCAAACTCAACAACAAAACTTTTCGGATCGTCTTACAGTAAAAAAACCTTCTTTTGTAAATTTTCTATATTCAATGGGATCCATTTTTTTTCAAGATTGTACATATCTTGTAGATAAACTTGAACAGACTTTGCATATAAATAATGACCAGTTGCATTAAAATAAGGCAACATTCTACGTAAAGATTGTAAATGCATCTCCCAATTTCTACTTCTTTCTGAATTTATAAACTGCTTCGCAATATTTACCTACAAAAAATTATTAAATTGTTTTGATTAAAATAATATTATTTTTTTATACAAGTGAATATGAGTAAACGATAAAAAAAAATTACCATGTCATAATAATGCATCCACAATTTAGCAGTTGGTCCATTTTTCCTTAATTTTTCAACGTGTTCCAAAAATTTTTTATGCAGGTTTTGGAAATTTTCAGATTCTAAATAGTTTAAAATTTCCTCTTCCGATTCCAAAATTTCCTCTATCATGTCAACTTCTTCTTGTTGCATATTGCATGATGATAACATTAACTGACTCGCAAAAAGCTTCTTGAAGTCCACTTCCTTCCATTAAAAATCCAATCGAACCAATAAATGACATCAACACATGAAATCCACCCAGTCGTGGAATAACTTTTGACTGTTCATTGCAGCATTCCAAAATTTCTCTTGCCTTGTAGTACAACGGTTGATCAAACGTAACAAATGTATGCTTTTGTTTTTGAGCTTCACAACGTAGGTGAGCATCTAACAAAACCGTGTAGATCGTATCATAGTTACTGGGCGGTGCATTCACAAAAGGTAAAAAATCCATTTTGCTCCTGGAATATTCTAAGTGCTCTGTTATATGCTCCATAAATCCATGCCATCCAATAAAATAATCGGGATGGTTTTTTCTACCGCAAATCCACAAAAAGTCTTCACGAGATAATGCCACTTTCATTTCTATAGGGTAAACGTCACTTACATTTTCAATAAAAACAGATTGCCAGCCAGTATTGGCTGGTTTTTTAAAATATTTGATATCGACATGACCAAATTGACCAATAGTCAACGAAGATGGAATTGTTTTTAATTTTTCAATTCTATTTTTCGATTGAACTAAACTCAAGGGAGTAGCAATTTCAATGCCTCCCATTGAATGGAAAGTATTCCTACCATCAATTGTATTTATATTATGATCTGCGTTATCAAATACAAACTGTAAAAAAGTACCGTCATTTTCTCCTCATGTGGATGTTCTAGTACTGAAGCATCAAATAATTGAACATCTTTGTACGAAGCACAAAATCCAAGCGCGTGCAGTACTTCTACGAGCTCTTTTGACCCATATTTTTTATTTAGCGTAACGCCTAATCCCAATAACAATGTTGAAATGAATGATTTTGGACGAGTAGATGATATAATTGCATGTCCAATAGCACTTTGTTTAAAAGAATACTTAGATTTTCCAGATTTCCTGTGACTAATTATACTATCAAGCATTAATTGTAAAGTTTCTGGTATATCTGAGTCAACATTATCAAAAAATTCATCGGGAGATGGATAAGAATCTGTATCATAGACTTTGTTTCTAATATCATCGAGTATAATTTTTGAGGCTTCCAAAACAATCTTTTTTCTTTCTTCTTTTTTATCTAGGGCTCGACTCTTATAAAAATGATCTGAAAGAGTTTTTCCACTTGCTTCGCTAAATGTGAGCAAGGGTCCATTTTTAGACGAGTGTATGACAATTTGATCTCCAAAAATTTTATACAAATGATGCTTCACATATTTCATCAAAGGAAATTCAAGTTCATTGAATTTCTTAAGAATTGTATTGATGCTAAACTGGCATTCACTCTGATTTTCAAGTATATAACTGGCGATAAATTTTGATGCCTTCAAAGCTAATGAATCATCTCCAGTAGTTATCGATACTTTTCTACTTAAATCTTTGTAACATCTTCTGTGATATCTTGCACCAACAGCGACTAAATCATCCACTTCAAGTAAGCGATCGTACAGTTTAATTGATTTTTCAGTGCAAGACTGATTGCAGTATGCCAATAAATTGTCTTTAATTTTGTTATCTTGAATAATAATAACAGTATCTCGTTTGACAGTACTCTTTCTTCTCTGAGAATCAATAAAATCGTCTGAAGCATCTTCTTCACATATCAAGCATAAATTAAAATATAAAAAATCAAGCTACTGCTACGTGTTTTAGAAGTTTTATCTGAACTTTTCATATTTCTCACGGCAACATTTATTTTTTTTTCTGATACATAGTTCTTTGAACAGTATTCATGTACTTCTATGGATGTAAATTTTTTCAATTCAATGTGTTTTTTATCTTGCCTTTTAAAACTAGCCACTATACAGTTTTTAATACTTTTATTTTTAATTACACAAGTTGGACGTGTTGATAATAAATCTCCACAAAGAATGCAGTTTGATTTTTCATCCATCATAAAACCTGTTAATAAATAAACTTATAAATCAAATTGTTTTATTGATAATTTAATTTATAATGTAATATTTGTTTACAATATATTATATTCATTTGCCCCTTTAAAAATAATTGTACCATTAACATTACAATATTTAGTAATATATAAAAATGGTAATATATAAACACGTTCGAAACAAAAATTTTACATTATTTTGTAATAATATTATATTAATATGAAGTAGAATAATGGTAATAATTTTAAAATTAACAGAAATAATTTTTTTATAAATATTACTTTTTTCTATAATTTGAATTGAGCGGCTAAATATATATATAGACATATGCTAGTATATATATATATATATATATATATATATATATATATACATATGTATACCAGGAAAAGTAGAGAGGATTTATTAAATGCTAGTAATATTGTACAATACAATATTGTAATATTAAACAACACTCTAAAATTACTTAATCCACACCTACCTTAGTCTTATGAATACTGCAAAAAAAAAAAACTGCTATAAAAGTTCAAAAAATATGTAACACTATACAATACTGTAACCATCTGACACGAGGTAGAATATATACTAATACACAGATGCTTGGGCGCCTGTTATTTCACTTCAACGGTTGCTTTCACAATTGTACCGTATTATTATGCTTCTATAGCTCATTCACCGCGCGTATTTCAAAAATTTGTATCTTTTGACAAGTTTAAAATATACATATTTTATACCTATTTTTTGCAAAATTTTATAATCATTTTCAATTATAAAAGATAAAAATAATTTTTAACTTCAAATCAGTTATTTTTTTTTCTAATATTTTAAATAAAAATTGTTTAAATAATTGTATGTGTATAAAAATAATAAACTCTTAAACTATGAATTCAAATATATAAGAAAAGAAAGTTTTTGTTTAAAAAAGTTACACTTCCTAGGATAGAGTAGATGCCTTTATTTTGCAATAAACAAATTTATTTATTTATATCAAAATTAACAAAAAATTGATTCTTGCCAATGTGTTATTTAGATTTTTCACCTCGAAGTACATCGGTTAAAAAAAAAATGAAGAAAATTGCTTCACTAGAAGCCGAGATAATGAATTTTTTTTTAATTTTTTCGATTTGAAAGTTAGATTTTATTTTTTTTTCGTCTCAATAATTTGAATTTGTTAATTTGTGTCTTTTTTGAAGATTTTATTGATTCTCGATCAGTATGGCAATTTTTATAGAGAAAGAGCTTTAAATGACAAACATTTTCGTGCAAGAAAAACTCACCTATTGTTTATAACTTTATTGCAAATGACGCTCAACTTTGAAGAGGTGTATCTCGAAAACTAATTGACATACCCTCACTTTTTTTTTTTAAACGTCTTTCAAAGTCCTTTCCAATGAGCTTTTATAAGTTAATTTTGGTTGTGTAGTTGCAAAGATATTCAATTTGTTTATAACGAAAAATTTTTAACATTGTTTTAAAAAATTCCCAACGCCGCCCTAATTAACCGATTTCAATTCTGCATATTGCAAATGAAAGGTGAAGTGTTCTTCTATATATAAAAAAAATTTCAACCTTCTATCTGCTTTACTTTGCGTCCTGCAATATTTTGCAAAATTGCATTTTTTTTTGCAAATCCTGGATTGCAAAATTATTTTGCAAAACCTATCGAACCGATCCTAATGAAATTTACAGTGTTGTTTTATCATATCATAAAGTTTTACAGGGTGAAATTTGGAGGTCCTAAGTACAATACAAGTCATTAAAAAAAGTAAAATGCAAACACATGTTTTTTAGTGTTTTTTTCAGCAGTTATTGCTATTTTGCAGAAAGTTTATCCTTCAAAACATGATTCATGTTTTTTTTTTTTTTTTGTTCGTAACGAACTATTCAAACTATTGAGCAATAAATCCAATAGAACCAAATAAACTCGGCTGTACCTTTTCTGTCCATAACTCCACATGTTGTTGTAAAATTGATGCCAGCATACACGGATCTGCTGCAAACCTGCGAGGCAAATTTGATCTTCATCTTATCTTTGCCCTCAGGAAAGATATGTTTATTGCTTAACTTAGGTGCTACCCTGCCATCCTCTGTGGCTCCATCCAATTCGTAAAACTGCTTGATATCTAACCACTTTGCAATTTTATTATCGAAGCGAATATCTAAAAAGTCGATGGATGCTTCTGCTGAAACAAAACTATACACTGGTTTTATCAGAGTACGATGCATAGTTGTCGCAAATTTCACAATTTTTGATTAAGAATGTGAAGAGATACTATAATTAAATTGAGTAGCAAACAATTTTACGTGTTAGCTATTTGAACAAAATTCAATATATCCTAATTTAGCCCTAATTTAACGCCTTACAAAGCCAATCAGTTCTCATGACTGGTAAAATAAATTCTCTATGTTCCTGAAATGTATTATTTTTAATTAAGGTTTTACAATATTTACAATTAAACCTCTTTTATAGTTATTTGTTGCATCATTTAACAATTTAATTCCAGTTTTTTTAATTACAGACGGACAGACAGACCGACAGACATCATGCTAAAAATAGGCAAAACGTTATGTACGGACCTCAATTCGTGGAGATCCATCGAAATCTCGAAATGTCAAAATCGGTATGATCACAATACTTCCCTTATATATGTTGGCGGTCGGTAAAAACTACATTCTAAGGTATAATAAAATTAGTAGCTCTCTTCCTCTGCAATTAACTGTAAAAATTTAGCTTTTAGCAAAAGCTTCTTCTTTCTGTTTTTTATTAGTGAAATATATGGCAAAACTGTGACCAAAAGCAAAATCTTCACCAGTCTCTTCCAATGTAGGCTTTTCCTCTCGCATATAGCTAGTTCAATTTTCAAGCGCCCTTGTTAATGTGCTGGCGAAAGCACTTGCCTGGTCACAGTATTTCTTCTTCGTTTTCGTTCTTGCAGCTTCCTGCCGTAACTTTCGCTGAATGACATTTTTTTGACGTTACAAGACGATGCAGAAAGAATGCATTCATAGTTGAAGAATCTAATAACCGGAAGAATATTTTTTTATACCACTTAAAAGTTTTTCGTGAACTATCAGCAAAACCTAATATCCGATCCACCATATCTACTGTCCCCATATTCACATAGAATAATCCACAACTGCTTCTGGCTTTTCTTTATAGTTTCCTGTGTAACAAATTGAAGTTAAAGGTTTATTCAAAGATGTGAGATTCTTACTAATAGCTGCCACCACTAGTTTTAGAGTTAAAATTAAAGAAGCTAAGTTAAACACAAACTAAACCAGAAAATTAATCTGAGACTTCTATTGCTGAAAAGTATTTCTTTTGGCCTTTAGGGAAGTAAATAGAATTACCACGGAATAAAGATTTAGTCTATATTAATAAAAATAAAAATAACAATAAATATACATAAAAATAATATTTAAATAAACTTACAAATCATGTTTGTTCAAGCGACTTTCTTGGATCTTTCAGTAAACTGACTCTAGTAAAATATTTACTAACACTTTTGACTTCTCTCTGATCAAACGTTACGAACTGAATACTTGTGACGGAATGCCTGTACATAACCGGACAATAGAATATCTGTACATCTGCTTCTAATAGTTTAGCTTTAGAAACAGATGTTGGAAAAGAATTATTCCACATTAAAATAATTCTTTTCACCTATTTTATGTATGCCCGTTTGTACAGTTTACTGAATAGTTCCAATAAAGGGTCGTTAGGGTATTCAATAAGTCAAGGTTGTACTTTTGACCATAACTATGCTGGATGCTGTACATCACGTTATGATAACAATCTTCTAAAGTTAACAAAATAAATTTTACAAAATATAAAATTAGCAGCGTTTTTATACTGTTACACCTGCGTACTAATCTTTTTTATTTCTAACCACCTTATTATTTTTATGACAATTGGTCAGCATTATAATTTCTCTTTTATCCTTCCATTTTATCGCTAGTAAATTTTTTGAATGGTTACTTATTACGTCACCTTTCTTCATTTTTTCTCATCCAAAATTTGGCATTTGTTTTCGGTTTGCTCGTGCTGTACCACAAGCATTTGTTTTGTTATCAATTAAAAAATAAAAAAGAACTGGACTCGTATACCAGTTGTCAACAAATAACCTATGGCCTTTACCTAAATAATCTTGCAACATTGTGGTAACGATCGAACAAGATAAACCGATGTCTTCATTCAATCAAATTTCTGAATCAGACCCTGTATAAACAATTATGTCCAAAATATAGCCAGTTTTTACATCACAGCAAACAAATAATTTTATGCCGAATCTGTGTCTCTTATTAGGAATATAAATTTTGAATAATAACCTTCCTTTCCATAATAACAAACTTTCATCAATGCAAAAATTTTGAAACGGATAAAATGTGGATTTATATGTATATTTTTTAGTGGATCTAAAATATTTCAAATTTTATGCAGTCTGTCTTTAGGTTTTACGTTATTATCACAAAAATGAAGAGTTCGTAATAGTAATAAAAATCTATCTTGTGCAAACAAAACTTTAAAAAATGGAATCTCAATTATAGGTTTGTTTGACCAATACTTTTTTCCAACTAGTCCCATAAGTAAAATTGTAGCCAAAAATACATACATTTAGTTTATATCGTTTTTATCATTTATAACATATTCCTTTGCTTACATTTGTAGAAATCGACAAAGCATATTTATTTGTTTCTTCGACGATGATACTCATAATGTGATTATTGAAAAATAATTCAAAAAATTCAATCTCCTCTGCTTTGGCTACAATATTTACGTTTGGCGAAATACCTGAGTAACTAGAATCTAAATCAAATACAGTTGGATTGAATTCGCTGTCTTTCCAAACCCTTGAATTTACTTTCCTCCTTTTTGAGGTAGATGGTTGGTCGTCATCTACATCAGAGGGTTCAGATTCGTCTGATGAAGAACTTTCATATAAGAAATGTAAATCGTCAAGGTCTTCTATTATTTCTTCCTCATCACTTATAATCAAATATTCAGTTATATCTTTTTCAAAATTTGAAATTTTGGGCCTTACAAAAAAAAAATAATAATAATAATAACAAGTTAAAAATAAATCTAATTCTATTCTCATAAAGCACAAATACCTGTGAATTGTTGATATTTTTCTTTATGTCGTGATAACTTTTGATAAACTAATTACTAATTATAATTTACTAATCAAACTAATTACTAATCACAAATTATTAATCACAATTTTGTTGATTGTATGTAGGTTCATATGTATGTCTACACTCAAGCAAAATGAAAAAGTGACTGAGATATATAAAAGCTCTAACGAAAGCGCAAATTTCCTTGTATATTTTATTTATAAATTATAAACTCTTAAAATTTGTTTACGCTATAAAATATATAATAATGGTAGGCTGACACTAGACTGTCTGTCTGATACACCTACCGACAAATATCAAAAGATACCGTCAAATACACATTTTTATTAATGTTTATAAAATAAATATTGACTACTGCAGTTTCATTTATTATCAGAATTATATTTATAAAATATTCAAACATAAATAAATAAGTCGGCGATTTGATTTTTATAAATATACTCCAGATAGTATGTCAAATGACAAACTTATGTTTTTATTATAAGATGTTTGTTTATTTAAGACTGATAGCCGTGGCCGTACCGCAGATGGCAATACTCCTCTGAGGCAAATAAATCCTCGCCGTCAATGGTACGGCCATACTCCTTTACAGGTTAAAAAAGAAAAAATTACGTTCTAAGGTATAATAAAATTAATCGCTCTCTTCCTCTGCAATGAGCTGCAAAAATTTTGCTTTTAGCAAAAGCTTCTTCTTCCTGCTTTTTGTTTTTGTGAGTGATGTGGCAAGACTGCGACCAAAATCAAAATCTTCATCAGTCTCTTCCAATGCAGACTTTTCCTCTCGCACATAACTACTTAAATTTTCCAGCGCCCCTGTTAAGGTGCTGGCAAAAGCACTTGCCTGGTCGCAGGCTTTCTTCTTGGTCTTTGTTTTCGCAGCTTCATTCCGTAATTGGCCTAAACGACTTGGTTGTCGAGGAGATGGGGTAGCACTTGCAGTTCCCCCAGATGTAGATGGCTGTGACACCTCTGGTACAGCCTCCAGAACTTCTGGTACAGACTCCAGAACAATGTCAATTTCCTCGACTATGTCTGGATACTCTAAGATACAATAAAATTAATCGCTCTCTTCCTCTGCAATGAGCTGCAAAAATTTTGCTTTTAGCAAAAGCTTCTTCTTCCTGCTTTTTATTTTAGTGAGTGATATGGCAAGACTGCGACCAAAATCAAAATCTTCATCAGTCTCTTCCAATTCAGACTTTTCCTCTCGCACATAACTACTTAAATTTTCCAGCGCCCCTGTTAATGTGCTGGCAAAAGCACTTGCCTGGTCGCAGTCTTTCTTCTTGGTCTTTGTTTTCGCAGCTTCATTCCGTAATTGGCCTAAACGACTTGGTTGTCGAGGAGATGGGGTAGCACTTGCAGTTCCCCTAGATGTAGATGGCTGTGACACCTCTGGTACAGCCTCCAGAACTTCTGGTACAGACTCCAGAACAATGTCAAATTCCTCGACTATGTCTGGATCTGACAGAAGCTCTGGGTCTGAGCAGCTCGGAAACTGCCCCGTTTCCGCCAGGACGCTGGTTACCGACTCCCAAGCAAAAGTGTTTGCGGATAAGGGCGTCGGAGGGGCACTCTTGGATACCATTTTAATGTTGTCCACAGTTCTAGAACAATCACAAATACTTACATTAGTTTTGTATTAATTAATATTAATTTATGTAAAGATATAACTATCCAATGTATTTTGCAAAAATTTAAAACATTCAAAACATTGTTATACTAGTTTCTGCTTTCAACAGACGGGTGCGGGAACAATGACTGAGTCTGTGGAAGCCTTTATTAGGTCTGTTCGTTTGTCTGATTAGATCAAAATAGAGCAGGTCTAGCAACATTTTAGGCGTTCGTTTGTGTAAGAATAGTTGATATAATAGTGTTCGTTTGTCCAGAGCAACTTACGCTAGATCATATCGAGCAAGCTAAACTTGCTCGGCCTCAAGCGGTAGGCAGGAAATATGACCTCTAAATAAAGAAGTTTTTTGACAAATGTTATTATAACCATACAAAATACATATCATTAAAGGTTTTAACGCAATATTGTAAATAATTATTACATTTTAGATGGATCTGGTTAGTGAACAAATAAAAAAATAATCAATAAATACTAAAAATATACTGGTCTTCTTTTTAGATGTATTACCTACGAAATTGCAGTAGGAAATGTTTAGGTGGAGAACAACGCATTAACAAAAATAAATAATTTTTTTTCTTTGGCAAATAGCTGTTCATTTGTGAAGATCGGACAGCACAGATCAAACTTGCTCTTGCAGTCACACGATCATGATCTAACTGCCCGACTTAAGCAATCTAGATCACACAAACGAACACACCTATTATACTTATGTCGGGTTGTTAACGTAAGAGCTTTCTCTATCTCAAGTTAAAATCATTTGTTTTTATAAGTTACAACATACAAAAACAAATGATTTTAACTTGAGTTAGGGATAACTCTTACTTTAGCAACCGGCCATTAAACTAGCTAGCCGAAAATATTAATAATGTAGTCATTGTTTTATAATAAAAATATAAACTAACCTTCTCTGTTTTGCAATGGAGTTTAAAAAGCCACATTGGTCAAAATACTGCCACGTTGAAGAACATCTAGCAGATTCAGAAGGCAAGTTCAGCATCTTCCTTCTTTCCCTGCTGAACCGGCTACGTATAGCGGCCCATCTTTGTTCACACACAGATCCTGAAATAATCACATTGTTCTACACTCTATACTCTATTAATTATTTTTAAAATATTACCTTCAACGCCCAGCATTTCTCCAATTGTCGTCCATCCATTTTCTTTTTTTAATTTGTCTTTGAAATCCTTGTCCGACGACAAATACAGACAAGGATAATACAGACAAGTCTATTAAGGCCCCGTCATTAAAAGCTTGATTCATTATCAACAAAACAAATAACAGAAAAATAACAAAAAGATAACACAAAAATAACAAAAAGATAACACAAAAATAACAAAAATAACGCAATATATATTTCCAAACAAACGAGTGACGCAGAATGAGTGGTAAACAATAATGAGAGCGTAATGACACGTATCCCTTTAGAATTTATGTCAGAGTGCGCGCACGCGCATGGTGCGGTTTTAACGTGATTTACTCCTAGCCGTAGGAAAGTTAGAACTTAGTTATTTTTTAAGGCCAGAACCTTAGGACTAAAATTAAAGCAATGTGTTGTATGAACTTGCTCGTAGCGATATGATATTTTATCTTTTAAGGATAAAATTAAAACATACAACTAAAACTAAAACTAAATGTTGACTAAACCCACCATTGGTGTACTTACCAACCGACTGTACACCAGATGACAATCAGGCATCTTGTTAATAGTCTGCATCTTAGATGTTCACTTAAGTTCTTAAAGCTGATGCTGCGTTCAGAACCTCTCAATTAGGAATTAGAATTAGTACTTAGAATTAACGTAAATGTTTGTTATACGTAACTGTACGTTATCATTTACAACCTTCAAAATTATACTTATAAATTAAAATTATAAGTTAGCGGACGCCAAACTCTTACGTTAATTTAATTGACGCGTACGCAGTAAGCAGCTGTCAATCTGTCTAACCAAAAATATTATTATTAAAGTAAACGTCTAAATTGTATTGGAAATCTAAAAGTTATTAAATTGTTAGAAATGGATGAAGAATTTCTCATTCCATTGGCGTTAAGTTTAGGTCAATATTATTTAGAATTAAAAAAAAAGAAAAGTCGGAGATGGTGGGTGAGACCTTTATTCCAGAAACGGTATGACCAAGGAGATTATAATAATTTAATTCAAGAGATGAGGTTGGGTGACAAAGAAATGTTTTTCAATTACACTCGAATGAATGTTGAGCAATTTGACAAACTTTTAAGTTTGGTCGGACCTTTTATTCAAAAAAAAAAGTTACAGAGAATTTATTCTTGCTGGTGCCAGATTAGTATTGACTCTAAGGTAACTACCGTCATAAATATAATCATGATCTTCAACCATTGCATATTATATAAGTACCTATTAATTTTTTTTAATTCGTAGGCATTTGGCTGATGGAGTCAGACTGTCCACATTATCATTTAGTTACCGAATTGGAAAATCGACTGTATGTTGTATTATTAATGAAACTTGTGAAGCAATATGGGCAGCTCTACATGAGTTAGTATTATCAGTGCCAACTGAACAAGAGTGGAAAAATATTAGTTTAGGTTATGAACAATGGTGGAATATGCCCAACACACTTGGTGCCATAGATGGAAAGCATGTTGTAATTAGAGCACCTCGTCACAGCGGCTCACAATATTGTAATTATAAAAAAACATTTAGTATTGTGTTATTTGCTATCTGTGATCATGACTACAACTTTACATATGTCGATATCGGACGATATGGTTCACAGAGCGATGGTGGTGTTTTGAGGGCTTCTTCATTTGGACACAAATTAAACAACAATGTATTAAATGTTCCCCCAAACAAAAGTTTTCCTGGCACAACAACACCAACATCATATTTTTTTGTCGGTGATGCAGCGTTCCCCTTCAGTTGAATTTAATGCGACCCTATGGAGGAACACGGTTAGCACACGAAGAAAGAATATTTAACTATCGACTTTCCAGAGCTAGGAGGTGCATAGAGAATACTTTCGGTATTATGGTTGCTCGGTTTAGAATATTTCATTCTGTCATTTTTAAAGAGCCTGATATGTGGACAAAGTAGTTAAGGCTGCTGTCTGCCTACACAATTATATAAAGAAAGAAGAACAAACAATATTATCAACAAACAGACAATCAAGAAATTATTGTGATACAGAAGTAAATGGTGTTTCGATACTAGGACAATGGCGTAATGACATTCCTCTAAATCCATCACTAGTACCCGTAAGTCAATTAAAACGTCGACTAGGTTCCAGAAATGCTACTGCAAATGCTTCGGCATACAGGGAATATATAAAGGAATATCTCAATACCACTGGAAGTGTACCGTGGCAAAACAATATCATATAATTTTGTTTTTTATAATATATGTATATTTTAAACTAAATACATTTTTAAATAAACGTAAATTAAATTATTTATTATTTCTAAAATCCTAATAACTAACGTCCAGTTGTAACAAACTAAGTATTAAAACTAAAACAGAAAAAAGTAAAAGTAAAGTAAAAAAAATAATGGAAAAATTATTCTAACCTAATTAATTTTTTTTTATTTCTAATCTCCCTCCTCGTTTTAATTAGGAGTTCCATGACCCCATCTTTAAATTAATCCATACTTTCTTCGGGCATCTGCAGCATCTCCTGCTCTATTTGGTTGCAGAAGCTCTTCACGTATATTTCTTTTGCATTCCTTTCTGGTTTAGCAGCAATATGTTGTGCAATTGCTGCCAACGATGACGAAATACCATCCTCTACATTTTTTTTTTTTAATTTTTTCGCAAATGGTTGCGACGTAGAATGTTCACGCTCTGAACTAACATAAGGTCTGCTCTCTGGCTGCCTTTCCACTTCGCTGAATGTGGGGCTACGCAGCGGATCAGACGTAGGGCTCAGCATGATATGAGCGAAGACTGGCTCTCTCAATGGATCGCTAGAGTTAAGCAACTCTAGCCGCGGTGACCTCCTGGACGGGTGACCGCTTGCGTTCGGTGTTGGCGTTAAGTAACGCTCGGCGCGGTGACCCCTGGATGGGGGACCGCTTGGCGATGTGGTGAACGCACGTCGGTGTTGGAGTAATGATGGAGAGGAGAGGTGATAGCTAGGATGGGTGACGGTAAGGACAATGAGGATAGGTGACAGTGAGGATGGGAAATAGTGTGTGATGGAAAAAGAAAATATTTACACACAGAACAGGAAATACAAACAATATATCTACAACTTAAGCCTAGAAAAACGACATGAGACACATAGAGAAACATAAAGAAAACATAACACGATATATACTAACAGAAAAAGAAAACAAAGAAATGAACACAAAGTGTCTATGGTGGACAACGGGCAAACGGCGTCCAGCTGTTGCTCAGGGCTCTCCACGGGAAAAGGGGGGGGGGTAAGGGCAGGCAGCTTCCAGCTCCTGCTCGGGACCTCTCTGGTGTAGTGGTCATCGAATGTGGAGAGGGCAAGGGCAGTCAGCGTCCAGCTGCTGCTCGGGTTCCTCTTCCGGCCTCTTGGTCGTCCTCGGAGTCGCTGCCCAGAACGGGGGCGGGCGGCTGAACTTCCTCTGGGGCCGGCGGGTCCGCTTCACATCATACGCTGGTACCCTGACTGTCTTGCCATCCCGGTCCACAGTATACACTCGTCCAGAGTGTAACTCGCGGATGGCATATGGACCTATCCACTTGGGCTGGAATCCCTTGTGGAAGTCCTTCTTCGCGTCGGACTGCGGGTGTGCTCGGATCATTACCTGATCTCCTACACGTCTGTCCTCTCGGCCGACATCTTCACCGGTGTTCCGTTGGGCGTACGTCAGCTGGTGCTGGGCGATGTGTTCCAGTCTCTGGTCTCGGTCGGGCTGACCCATGGCCGGCGGCTGGTCGAGTGGTGGCCGGCGTTCGCCCGGCAACGGGAGGTTATACCCCAGCAAGGCTTCGCTGGGCGTATACTATGTGGCCGCGTTTTTTCTCGTCCGGAGGTCCCTCAGGATGGCGGGTAGATGTTGGGCCCAGGTTGTATGGGGTTGTCCCTGAAGTCGGACGCGGAGTCCCTTCTTCACCACCTGGTTTAGACTGCTGCCCGCGGACAGTACGATCCCAACACGCCTTCTTTGGCCTCGGATTCGGTAAAACGGGAGGCTGAGTCTGGTCAGCTCAGTCAATCGGCTGGTGTCACGGTTCATGAATAGAGTGGCTCCACTACTGTATCGTGGATGCCGGGGTAATGCCGTGCCACTAGACAAGTATTCGGGGGTCTGTGGGAGCGGCTGCAGCTCGCCCGGTTCCAGAGTTGGCGACTACTGGTTCTCGAGCGGGTCGAGCAGCCCGTGACTACTTCCTCCGATGCTATATCATCCTGACATGTCTGGCGCAATGAGCCGGTTTGCGGCCAACGTCCCCTGTGTGGGGCTCCCTGGTGGGTGGGCATGGCAGGGTGATGAAACTTAATATACGGGTATGGCGTCTACCCGGAGGGATAAAAATTCTTTAAATTCCGCCAATAGTGAGAGTAAACTCCGTAAAAAATCAAACAAGAGACCTCGTCGTGATGCTCAGTCATCCGACGAGGGATGTGTTAGGCCAGCTGCCAAGAAGGTAGAAGGTAAAAGAAATGTTGAGTTTTGTGCGCCAGTACCACGATTTCTCGTCGTAAAGGTTCAAGAAGAGGGTAAGTCTTTCAAAGAGATGTCCCCCTTCTTTGTTGCCCGAACATTGAGAGATACGTGCTCTACTGGAATAAAATCGGTGCGAAAGTTGTCGGACGGTACACTGCTTGTCGAAGCAGAGACTGAGGCGTCGTCAACATTACAGAAATGTGTCAAGTTTGGTGAGTTTGGAATTTCAGTTCAGCCGCATAAGGCCCTGAATACCTCGAAAGGCGTCGTAACGGATCGCGACCTTGCTTATGTTACGGAGGAAGAGTTTGTGCAGGAAATGACATCGCAAGGTGTCGTCGAATGCAGGAAGCTCAACCCCCGGAACGGCAAGCCTTCGATCTCTATGGTGGTTTCCTTCGCTGGCACAAGGTGTCCAACATCGGTAAGGGTGGGGTACAGCGTTTGTAACGTTCGCCCCTACTACCCCAATCCGATGAGATGCTACAAGTGCCAGCGTTACGGTCACACCTCAGTTCGTTGTGGCAAACAGTCCATCTGTGCCAACTGCGGACAGGACCAACATGATGTTGATACCTGTCCAAACGCGGCACACTGCGTGAATTGTAAAGGTGCTCATGCATCTACTTCACGCCATTGCCCAACGTACTTAGAGGAGAAGGCAATACAGGTAATAAAAACGCAGGACAAGATACCGTATTTCGACGCCAAAAGGAAATACAAAGAGAGTGCGCCGGTTACTTTTGCGAAATCTTTCGCACAAGTGGCCGCAAAACGAACTGCAAGTGTCCAAACTCAGACAGAGTTAGTGCCTCGCCCGACAACTGCAGCAGCAGTGACAGTTTGTACAAATACTGCTAGAGAAACGGTGGTATTGGTCCCAGAGACCAATGTTCAGACCCCACAACCTGGGGGATCGGGTCTGAATAAATCCCCCTCCCCTAAAGGAGAACGCACTCAACCTCAGTTCTCCCAACCACCTAAGGAGAAGACCCCACAGTCTTCTCCACAAATTAGAAGCGATCAGACAAGGGTCGCTTCTACAAAGCCCTCATCAGTCACTCCTGAAAAGGAGACTGATAAGGGACCCGTAGGTTCTCACTGGATACCAGTGAGAACAAAGCAATCAAAAAAGGAGTCCAGTGTGTCCACCAAGGCACCTGGACAAACAAGTGAAACCGTGGCCGAGAAAATGGCTGTTGACCCGCAACCTAAGGGTAAACCAAAGATCATTAGGTTGCGGGGTAACTCCCCTAAACAAAAATGACTGGTCCACTAATCCAGTGGAACTGTAACGGTGTATATCAGCGCTACGAAGAACTGCGACTGTTACTCTCCAATTTTGCGCCTTCGTGTGTTTGTCTGCAGGAAACAAATTTCACGGAAACCGACACATTCTCTCCTTGAGGATACTCCGTGTTTCGCACGGATTTCCTTACGGGGGCAAGAGCATGTGACGGCGTGGCAATTCTCGTTAGAGACACATTGTACCACGATCCTGTAGACATTGACACTGAGTTGCAGGTCGTAGCAGTTCGTGTTGCACTTCCCCTCCAGGTGACGATATGTTCCATCTATCTCCCCCGTGGCGTTCGAACTGACATCCGAGATGTCGTGAATGTCATCGATCAACTGCCACCACCTTACATACTATTAGGCGATTTTAACGCCTATAATGTGTGTTGGGGATCGGTGCGGAATGATCGACGGGGACGCCACCTGGAGAATATGTTCAATGATTTGAATTTGAGCTTTTTGAACGACGGCAGACCCACGCACTTTTGTGCAGCAACGGGTACTTTCAGTGCTATAGATCTTAGCGTCGTTTCAGGAGCCATAGCTCCTTTGTTCAAATGGGATGTGCATCACGACCTATGTGGTAGTGATCACTTTCCAATCCTCTTGAGGCCTCTGTTTAACACTGTTACCGAATCCCGCTGGCCACAGTGGGTTCTTCGGAAAGCAGATTGGACCAAGTTTGCGGAATCATTCTCGCATGAGGATATTCCGAGCTTGACCGTAGACGAAGAGGTGAATCTTTTCACGGACTCCATCACAAGCGCAGCTAAAAACAGCATACCGCTGTCATCCACTCAGCCCCGTAGAGTTCCCGTTCCCTGGTGGAACGAGGAATGCGACTTGGCGCTACGTGAAAGGAGACACCTCTTCAATACATTCTGTCGTTGTCCAACAGAGGAAAACATGATAGCCTTCCAACGAGCGAAAGCTCGTGCTAAGAGGATTGTGAAAGAAAGCAAACGCGAATCATGGCGCAAATACGTATGCACCGTTACAGTTGCCACTCCAGTGGCCAAAGTTTGGGAGAAGGTCCGGAAAATCTCCGGTCTAAATACAGCTACAGCCATTGCTGGTCTATCGGTAAATGGTAACGTAGTTACCTCAGCGGTCGAAATTGCTAACACTTTGGCATCTAATTTTGCGTTCAATTCTAGCTCTGAACATTATCCACCCGAGTTTCTAACTCGTAAAGCAGGCCTCGAATCTATACCTCTAAATTTCTTTTCGAAGAATGACGAGGTATACAACCTGCTTTTCTCTCGTGAAGAGCTAGATAGCGCGATGTCAAAGTGTAAGGATAGCTCTCCTGGTCCAGATGCGATACATTATTGTATGATCCGAAATCTTCCAGAACCATCTAAGTCTAGGCTTTTGAATGTCTATAATAGGATATGGACTGAGGGCAAGTGCCCGACCAAGTGGAAGGAATCTCATATAATTCCTATCCCCAAAGTCGGGAAAGATAAACACTTGCCCTCTAGCTATAGACCAATATCACTGACCAGTTGTCTCTGCAAGCTCATGGAGCGAATGATCAGCAAGCGTCTGATTTGGTTTTTAGAATCTAACGACTTGCTGGCCAACACACAGTGCGGCTTTCGCCGTCACCGCTCAACAGCAGATCATCTGGTCAGACTAGAGACAGCTATCAGGAATGCTTTCGTTGAAAACAAACACCTGGTAGCTGTGTTTTTCGATATTGAGAAAGCCTATGACACTGCATGGATTTATGGTATTCTCCGTACTCTACATTCCTGGGGTCTCCGGGGACGCTTGATGTTCTTTATAAAAGACTTCATGTCGAACCGGCGCTTCAGGGTGCGGATCGGAAATACCCTGTCACAAATGTTCGCACTGGACAATGGGGTCCCACAGGGCTCCATACTGAGCGTTACGCTATTTTTGATCGCCATTAACGGTGCAGCTTCATGTATTCGATTGCCTGTACAGAGTTCGATATTTGTCGACGACATTGGTATCTTTGTCGCCGGACAAAAGACTAGTACAATCGAACGTCAGCTCCAGCTGACCATCAATCGTCTCGATACATGGGCAACCGAAAATGGCTTCAAATTCTCGACCAGCAAAACTGTGTGTGTCCATTTTTGTAGGAAAAGGGGTGTCCATCCCAACCCTACACTCACGCTAAATGGAGCACAGTTACCATTTACCGATACTGCCAGATTTCTGGGTCTCGTTTTTGACAGTCGTCTAACTTGGCGGGCACATTTTTTGTCTGTCAAGAAAAAATGCCAAAAGTCGCTCAATTTGTTGCGGGTCCTCAGTCACAAGACATGGGGTGCAGACCGCACTGTCATGTTGCGTTTATATCGTTCTCTAGTGCGCTCTAAGCTGGACTATGGATGTCTAGCTTATGGGTCAGCTAAACACCAAGAGATAAGAATTCTTGACCCTGTACATCACACTGGGGTTAGATTGGCCACAGGTGCATTTCGCACCAGTCCAATACTAAGCCTGCTGTGTGAAGCAGGCGAACCGTCACTGTACAATCGTCGTAAAATTCTATCCTTGCGGTATATGGCTGCACTCAGTGCCAAGCCAGATCATCCCGCGTATGACCCTATTCTACAAAATAGGCATACAGAAATATATGACAGAAAACCAAGAGCCAATAGGCCTTTTGGTCTGAGGACTTTCGACATTTTGGGCGATATTGATTTTAATATGCCTGAAATGGCAAGTTTCGTTTTGTGTGCTGTTCCACCATGGACGCTACCGCGTCCACTTGTGAACCTCACATTAACTAGGTTTGATAAAGAAACTACGTTGCCTATCGAATACCAACATGAGTTACAAAGAACACTGGTCCCTAGGTTCGAGGATACTGTCATTTTTACTGACGGATCAAAATCCGGAACCAGGGTTGGGTGTGCGTTCGTTGTTTTGAATCCACGCCAACAGTTTCAGTACCGTCTGCACTCTATAACGAGTGTGTACACTGCTGAGCTGTATGCTATTTTCAAGGCCCTGTGTTTTGTTTCGTCAGAGCAAAGTCGGTCAAGTGTTATCTTGACGGACTCGCTGAGCGCTCTAAACAGTATCCAAGATCCAGATCCAGAGCATCCTCTTGTACTAAAGATCCGGTTGCTACTCCACAATCTGAATGCCCAGAATGTGAGGGTAGAGCTGTTTTGGATACCGGGACATGTTGGTATTAAAGGCAATGAAGCGGCAGATGCAGCTGCAAAAGCCGCCTCTTACAGACCTATGATTGATGTGAGTTTTGTTTTTCCAGATGACGCAAAGAGTCATCTGAAACATCTG
The DNA here is from genome assembly GCA_963971575.1 of Liopterus haemorrhoidalis. Lineage (NCBI taxonomy): Eukaryota > Metazoa > Arthropoda > Insecta > Coleoptera > Dytiscidae > Liopterus > Liopterus haemorrhoidalis. The sequence continues at coordinate 50,619,628 of OZ020613.1, forward strand.
GTTTTAGACTTGTGGCAACATGAGTGGAGCCGCACACAGAACGTTAAGTTGCGACAGATTAAGGGAGACGTTAAACCATGGGGTTCTTCCTGCAGGATTAACCGCAGGGAGGAAACCGCCATCACACGCCTCCGTATAGGTCACTGTTGGTGGACCCATGGACACCTCCTTCGAGGAGAGGAGTCCCCTATCTGTGAGACGTGTAACACAGATTTGTCTGTGTTACACTTTTTAACTGAGTGTGTACAGTTCGAGGATGTCAGGGAGAGGTTAGGCCTGTGCTATGACCTGTCAGTTGCTTTAGGTGACGACAGGGTACTCATGGACAGGCTGATACTCTTCCTGAGAGAATCGAACTTATTGTTTTATGTGTGAAGTCTTGCACCTTATTTTAATGTGTTTCTAGTTATTGACTGTGATATTCGATGGTAATTGGCCCCTTTACAGCCTCTTACCATCACCCTGAGTCTGTTCAAATTTTCGAACAGACTTTTTATATTATTTATTTGTGTCTGTCAGTGCAAGATTTCTTTTATTTGAGTATGCGTGTTTTTAATGATTTTAGCTATTTATTTATTGTTTAATATATTGTTTTTAAAATATAGTCTAGTCATTTAAATGGGCTGCGTTAGGCGCAAATAGCCTTTGTTGCTGTGCGCCAAAAATTTTAACTAACTAACTAACTAACTCACCACCTGGTTTCTCCTCTCGACCGGGTTGGCCCGGGCATGGTATATGCCCGTCTTAAAATCTAGGGCGCCCCAACGATGGCACGCACGCTGCCATCTCCTGCTGACGAATTGCGGCCCTTTGTCGGAGAGGACGATTTTCGGGTACCCGAACCTGTTGAAGACTTCCTCCTCCAGGGCCTTCACGATGGCGCCGACCCTGGGCACCCCGATGGCGAAGGCTTCCACCCATTTGGTGAACGTGTCGGTCACCACCAGGATATGGGTCTTCCCTAACCCTGTCTTCGGATAAGGGCCCATGAGGTCGACCGACACGGTGTCCCACGGTGCAGACGGCAGTCTGGGTTGAAGTGGCGCTGGGCGTCGCGGTTTTCCCGGCTTAGTAGCGGCGCAGGGAAGGCACTCTTCTACGTACCGGCGGATGGCTTGGATGGCCCGGATGGTTTCCTCACGGCCGGGATGTCCTGCTGCGTCGTGCAGCAGGACATCGTGTGCAGGGCGTGCATTACTGGCGGGCGTAGCATCTCCGGTACGTATAGCTTCCGTCGTCCGTCGGTGGCGGTTTTGTCGAACAGACAGCCGTCCTCGACGACCATGTTCTCGTTGATAGTCTGATGGTCCGGATCGTCTGGATCTCGCATCCGGACGATGATCCGCTGGGTCAGGGGGTCCGTCTGCTGAAGACGCGCTATCTGATCTGGCAGTGGTTCCCTCAGGACGGCATTGATCTCGCCCGGTGCTGGCGGTAGTAGGCGCAGGCGGTCGTCTTCCTGCTCGGCGGGGCCGCTGTCATCGGGGACCCGGGATAGCTCGTCCGCCAGCTCATTGTCTCGTCCGGGGCAGTGCTCGATCACGAAGTCGAACTCCTGCAGAAGGAGCGCCCACCGCAGGAGTTTCGCCTTCGTGTCCTTGAACCGCTGCAGCCAGGTTAGCGCCTTGGAGTCGGTCCTCACGGTGAAGGTCTGTCCCTCCAGCAGGGGCCGGTACCGCTTCACCGCCCAGATGAGAGCGAGGCACTCCTGCTCGTTCACGTGGTACCTCTGCTCGGGCTGTGACAGGCGGGCGCTGGCGTACGAGATGACCCTTCGTTCGTCCTGGTCCCCCTTCTGGTATAGGACGGCGGCGATGCCGACGCCGCTGGCGTCCGTCTGGAGCACATAGGGTAGGCCTGGTGTCGGTCGATGCAGTTGGAGTGGCTGTCGGAACGCTTCCTGGACCGCCTCGTAGGCCTTCTGGGCGGCATCCGTCCATCGGAACCGCAGCCTTGGCGACAGCAGGTCTGTTAGTGGGGTGCCGATCTCCGCAAACCGTGGTACATAGTCCCGGACCCAATTACACAAGCCAAGGAACTGCCTGAGCTCCTTCCTGGTCGTCGGGGGTTGCTGCTCGGCGATCTGCCGCAGGCATCGGAGTGGGCTCGCTGATCGTGGCCTCGTTGACCCTCCTGTAGTCCACGCAAAACCTCGGTTTGCCGTCCTTCTTCGAGGCCAAGACCACCGGACTGGAATAGGGCGATGTCGACGGTGAAATGATGCCGTCCTTCAACGTCTCCATGACCTGTTGCTGGATGATACGTTTTTTCTCATCGCTGACCCTGTATGGATGGATCCGGATGGGCTTCTGGTGAATCAGCTGGATGCGGTGCTTCAGCGTCCGCGTGCCTCCTTGGTCTCGGTGAGCCGCGAGAAACAGCTCCGGGAAGCGCTGGAAAAGCTTTCCGAGCTGGATGCCTTCTTGTCTCGGGAAACCGTGCCGGATGTTGGCCATGTCCACGGGCCTGCGGGGCTGCTGGGCTGCCGACCAGTAGACAGTGTGGCGCTGACTTCCCCCAAAGTGCATGCACTCACGGTCCAAATCGATGGTGGCGTGGTGCTTCCGGGTGGTGTGCGTAGCGGGCGTGCAGCGTGTTGTGGGCTGCTCCGGTGTCAATCAGTGCCCGCATGCGGTGTTTGCCAGCCACCGCGTGCAAGAAGCTAGGTCAAGAAGATGCTGGCGATCTCGTGACCGGGAATGGTCGCGAGTAGGGTCGGACCGTTCTTCTGACCCCCCTACTCGTTTCCCGACTTCTTCTTCTCGGCGGGACAGCTTGCGTGATGGTGACTTCCGCCGCAGAGATGGCAGTTGATCTGTCGGGTGTACGGCTTCTTCTTGGGCTCGGCTGGTCGGTCTCTGGCCAGCACTCGGTCCTGCTCTTCCATCACCTCGGAGAGTTCATCGAAGTTCCGGAACGTGCGGTCAATCAGCGCCATCTGCCGGTTCGAGCTGAGCTGTTTCATGCACACGCTTAGCTGAGTCTTCTCGGGGATGGCATCGGGTTGACGGCACCAGAGGGCCATCTTGCAGGCGACGAAGTCGGTGCCCGTCTCTGTCTCGTCCTGCTTCGTGGAGAAGATGGCGTGTTGCAGCTCCTCCATGATCGCGTCCCCGTCAAAACGCTTGAGCAGCCTTGAACCCTTCGGCAGCCTTGCCGGTCAGCTGCTCTCTCGCGAGGTCCACCAGGTCCTCGTCCTCCAGGTCGAGACCCTCGGTGGCTTTCTCCAGCTTCCGAAGGAAGATTGCTGGATCTTCTATCAGGTCCCCCGAAAATTTCGGTGGTTTAACTTTTGGGCGCCAGCGGGAATTTTGTATCTGACACTCCCGCAGTGTCTCAATCATCTCCAGGAACTCACTCTTCTCCTGGGCGGAAGTAGAGGGAGGTGGTTGGGATGATCTTCTCCGGCTGCTCCTCCTCGGCATTGCTGGGCCTTAGATGAAGTTCTTGGTTCTTCCTAGCACTAAGCCCCACGATTCGGGCGTCAAATTGATATGAGCGAAGACTGGCTCTCTCAATGGATCGCTAGAGTTAAGCAACTCTAGCCGCGGTGACCTCCTGGACGGGTGACCGCTTGCGTTCGGTGTTGGCGTTAAGCAACGCTCGGCGCGGTGACCTCCCGGATGGGTGACCGCTTGCGATAACGGCGTGGAACGGCGCTCGGCGCGGTTACCTCCTGGATAGGGGACCGCTTGGCGATGTGGTGAACGCACGTCGGTGTTGGAGTAATGATGGAGAGGAGAGGTGATAGCTAGGATGGGTGACGGTAAGGACAATGAGGTTGCACCCTTCTCGGATCTCACTTCTCGGTACAGAGCGGCCACCTTATAAACCCTGACAGCTTTCCCCCACTCCCAGGGTGAGAGTGGGGGTTGGCGTCCGAACTACCCCCGCATCAAGCAGCGATTCAGAGGTTGGACTTAGCAGCAAAGATGTAGGGCTCATTAGTGGGCCAGAAGTGGATGTATCATCCCAATTCGCCAGTTCCAGATATTCGCCCGTTCCAGAATATTCTACATTTTCTATAATTTCAATATTGACTGCCGATGTACTGGCACCCAAATTAATACTTCCGGTAGTTCTATAAAATGAAACAGAATTGTTAGAATAGCATATTGTTTATATGTACATTTACCTTACTTTCTTGGTTTTACAATCTCATCCAAGAACTTCATCGTCTCCATCAAATGCCGTTCAGGCTTCTGCTTTCGTGAAGCTCCGCTTCTAGTTGATGTTTACCTCTCTTTTTTGATTCGAACATATTTTTCCCTCAACTGCTTAAAATATTTTTCAGCATGTTCACCTATAATTGTAAAATATAAATTAATTGTCTATATGCAAGCTAAAAAGGCAGTAAACTTACCACTTATATTAAAGCACACATTTCATCATACTGTGCTGCTTTTTTTATTTTATTTTTAAAATCTTTATTAGTTTTGTCGTATAATAATTTATTCTCAACTACTAAAGCTATAAACTTCTCCTCCATTTTGAATTTTCACTTCTAATAAATAACACAATAATGACGCAGACCTATCACACAGACTTCTAAAATGCTTCTCACAAATTATAAAACAAGGAAGATAGCGGACTCCCACGTTACGACTTTGGACAGCGATAGTTGCGACATTCGTGGTTGTAATATGAACTAGGATTAGGTAGTATGCAACCCGCAGTGCACACAAATATATTTTTATATTTTAAATTGCTAGGAATCGCGCGATCATTCATTTTTTACCAAAATTGAAAAATAAAATGTAATTTTGGTAGAAAATTAAAGATTGCCTTGAACCGAAAATTATGATTAATTTATTTGCAACTCTCCTTATTAATTTCTTAAAATTAAAATTAATAACAATTGTTAAAAGTTAATACTTAAGTAAGCATTAAGTTTTATTATTTAACTATAATTCCGGAACAGAAAAGGTGGCGGAATCGGTCCAAGAGACCAGTATTCAGACCCCACAACCTGGGGGATCGGGTCTGAATAAATCCCCCTCGCCTAAAGGAGAACGCACTCAACCTCAGTTCTCCCAACCACCTAAGGAGAAGACCCCACAGTCTTCTCCACAAACGAGAAGCGACCAGAGAATGGTCGCTTCTACAAAACCCTCATCAGTTACTCCTGAAAAGGAGACTGATAAGGGACCCGTTGGTTCTCACTGGATACCAGTGAGAACAAAACAATCAAAAAAGGAGTCCAGTGTGTCCACCAAGGCACCTGGACAAACAAGTGAAACCGTGGCCGAGAAAATGGCTGTTGACCCGCAACCTAAGGGTAAACCAAAGATCATTAGGTTGCGGGGTAACTCCCCTAAACAAAAATGACTGGTCCACTAATCCAGTGGAACTGTAACGGTGTATATCAGCGCTACGAAGAACTGCGACTGTTACTCTCCAATTTAGCGCCTTCGTGTGTTTGTCTGCAGGAAACAAATTTCACGGAAACCGACACATTCTCTCCTCGAGGATACTCCGTGTTTCGCACGGATTTCCTTACGGGGGCAAGAGCATGTGACGGCGTGGCAATTCTCGTTAGAGACACATTGTACCACGATCCTGTAGACATTGACACTGAGTTGCAGGTCGTAGCAGTTCGTGTTGCACTTCCCCTCCAGGTGACGATTTGTTCTATCTACCTTCCCCCTGGTGTTCGAACTGACATCCGAGATGTCGTGAACATCATCGATCAACTCCCACCACCTTTCATACTACTAGGCGATTTTAACGCCTACAATGTATGTTGGGGATCGGTGCGGAACGATCGACGGGGACGTCACCTGGAGACTATGTTGAACGATTTGAGTTTGAGCTTTTTGAACGACGGCAGACCCACGCACTTCTGTGCAGCAACGGGTACATTCAGTGCCATAGATCTTAGCGTCGTTTCAGGAGCCATCGCTCCGTTGTTCAAATGGGACGTGCATCACGACCTGTGCGGTAGTGATCACTTTCCAATCTTCTTAAGGCCTCTGTTCAATACTGTTACCGAATCCCGCTGGCCACAGTGGGTTCTTCGGAAAGCAGATTGGACCAAGTTCGCAGAATCATTCTCTCACGAGGATATTCCGAACTTGAGCGTAGACGAAGAGGTGAATCATTTCACGGATTCCATCACGAGCGCGGCTGAAAGCAGCATACCGCTGTCATCCACTCAGCCCCGTCGAGTTCCCGTTCCCTGGTGGAACGAGGAATGCGACTTGGCGCTACGTGAAAGGAGACACCTCTTCAATACATTCCGTCGTTGTCCAACAGAGACAAACATGATAGCCTTCCAACGAGCGAAAGCTCGTGCTAAGAGGATTGTGAAAGAAAGCAAGCGCGAATCATGGCGCAAATACGTATGCACCGTTACAGTTGCCACTCCAGTGGCCAAAGTTTGGGAGAAGGTCCGGAAAATATCCGGTCTAAATACAGCTACAGCCATTGCTGGTCTATCGGTAAATGGTAACGTAGTTACCTCAGCGGTCGAAATTGCTAACACTTTGGCATCTAATTTTGCGTTCAATTCTAGCTCTGAACATTATTCACCCGAGTTTCTAACTCGTAAAGCAGGCCTCGAATCTATACCTCTAAATTTCTTTTCTAGGAATGACGAGGTATACAACCTGCTTTTCTCTCGTGAAGAGCTAGATAGCGCGATGTCAAAGTGTAAAGATAGCTCTCCTGGTCCAGATGCGATACATTATCGTATGATCCGAAATCTTCCGGAATCATCTAAGTCTAGGCTTTTGAATGTCTATAACAGGATATGGACTGAGGGCAAGTGCCCGACCAAGTGGAAGGAATCTCATATAATTCCTATCCCCAAAGTCGGGAAAGATAAACACTTGCCCTCTAGCTATAGACCAATATCACTGACCAGTTGTCTCTGCAAGCTCATGGAGCGAATGATCAGCAAGCGTCTGATTTGGTTTTTAGAATCAAACGACTTGCTGGCCAACACACAGTGCGGCTTTCGCCGTCACCGCTCAACAGCAGATCATCTGGTCAGACTAGAGACAGCTATCAGGAATGCTTTCGTTGAAAACAAACACCTGGTAGCTGTGTTTTTCGATATTGAGAAAGCCTATGACACTGCATGGATTTATGGTATTCTCCGTACTCTGCATTCCTGGGGTCTCCGGGGACGCTTGATGTTCTTTATAAAAGACTTCATGTCGAACCGGCGCTTCAGGGTGCGGATCGGAAATACCTTGTCACAAATGTTCGCACTGGACAATGGGGTCCCACAGGGCTCCATACTGAGCGTTACGCTATTTTTAATTGCCATTAACGGTGCAGCTTCATGTATTCGATTACCTGTACAGAGTTCGATATTTGTCGACGACATTGGTATCTTTGTCGCCGGACAAAAGACTAGTACAATCGAACGTCAGCTTCAGCTGACTATCAATCGTCTCGATACATGGGCAACCGAAAATGGCTTTAAATTCTCGACCAGCAAAACTGTATGTGTCCATTTTAGTAGGAAAAGGGGTGTACATCCCAATCCTACACTCACACTAAATGGAGCACAGTTACCATTTGCCGATACTGCCAGATTTCTGGGTCTCGTGTTCGATAGCCGTCTATCTTGGCGGGCACATTTTTTGTCCGTCAAGAAAAAATGCCAAAAGTCGCTCAATTTGTTGCGGGTCCTCAGTCACAAGACATGGGGTGCAGACCGCACTGTCATGTTGCGTTTATATCGTTCTCTAGTGCGCTCTAAGCTGGACTATGGATGTCTAGCTTATGGGTCAGCTAAACACCAAGAGATAAGAATTCTTGACACTGTACATCACACTGGGGTTAGATTGGCCACAGGTGCATTTCGCACCAGTCCAATACTAAGCCTGCTGTGTGAAGCAGGCGAACCGTCACTGTACAATCGTCGTAAAATTCTATCCTTGCGGTATATGGCTGCACTCAGTGCCAAGCCAGATCATCCCGCGTATGACCCTATTCTACAAAATAGGCATACAGAAATATATGACAGAAAACCAAGAGCCAATAGGCCTTTTGGTCTGAGGACTTTCGACATTTTGGGCGATATTGATTTTAATATGCCTGAAATGGCAAGTTTCGTTTTGTGTGCTGTTCCACCATGGACGCTACCGCGTCCACTTGTGAACCTCACATTAACTAGGTTTGATAAAGATACTACGTTGCCTATCGAATACCAACATGAGTTACAAAGAACACTGGTCCCTAGGTTCGAGGATACTGTCATTTTTACTGACGGATCAAAATCCGGAACCAGGGTTGGGTGTGCGTTCGTTGTTTTGAATCCACGCCAACAGTTTCAGTACCGTCTGCACTCCATAACGAGTGTGTACACTGCTGAGCTGTACGCTATTTTCAAGGCCCTGTGTTTTGTTTCGTCAGAGCAAAGTCGGTCAAGTGTTATCTTGACGGACTCGCTGAGCTCTCTGAACAGTATCCAAGATCCAGATCCAGTGCATCCTCTTGTACTAAAGATCCGGTTGCTACTCCACAACCTGAATGCTCAGAATGTGAGGGTAGAGCTGTTTTGGATACCGGGACATGTTGGTATTAAAGGCAACGAAGCGGCAGATGCAGCTGCAAAAGCCGCCTCTCGCAGACCTATGATTGATGTGAGTTTCGTTTTTCCAGATGACGCAAAGAGTCATCTGACACATCTGGTTTTAGACATGTGGCAACATGAGTGGAGCCGCACACAGAACGTTAAGTTACGACAGATTAAGGGAGACGTTAAACCATGGGGTTCTTCCTGCAGGATTAACCGCAGGGAGGAAACCGCCATCACACGCCTTCGTATAGGTCACTGTTGGTGGACCCATGGACACCTCCTTCGAGGTGAAGAGTCCCCTGTCTGTGAGACGTGTAACACAGATTTGTCTGTGTTACACATTTTAACCGAATGTGTACAGTTCGAGGATGTCAGGGAGAGGTTAGGCCTGTGCTATGACCTGTCAGTTGCTTTAGGTGACGACAGGGTACTCATGGACAGGCTGATACTCTTCCTGAGAGAATCGAACTTATTGTTTTATGTGTGAAGTCTTGCACCTTATTTTAATGTGTTTCTAGTTATTGACTGTGATATACGATGGTAATTGGCCCCTTTACAGCCTCTTACCATCACCCTGAGTCTGTTCAAATTTTCGAACAGACTTTTTATATTATTTATTTGTATTTGTCAGTGCAAGACTTCTTTTATTGAGTATGCGTATTTTTAATGATTTTATTTATTTATTTATTTATTTATTTATTGTCTAAATTTTTATTTTTTAATATATAGTCTAGTCATTTAGATGGGCTGCGTTAGGCGCAAATAGCCTTTGTTGCTGTGCGCCAAAAATTTCAACTAACTAACTAACATTTTATTATTTTATTTGCAAGCAAGCATATGAAATAAATAAACAAGTATTTATTTTTTACTTTTATATTTATTGTACATATTAAATTTAGTCTGTGCCATTTTTTTTATTACACTATTTATATTTCTTTGGCATTTACCATTTAAAATATTATTAATTACACTACACAATTTACTGTCACCTATCGTTACAACGTCAAAAACAATTGCCGAAAATTGCCGATAGTGAAGTGTTCTCAAAATGTTGGTTAAAAAAAAACGCTTTTAGCGCTGTCGGTGGATGGAATATAACTTAAAACCGTTTCAAGGCCGTGTATATGTGTTTCATACCCCTGATGCTTCTAAACACACAAAACCTTATTACAAATATTAACAGATCGATCGGTAAAGTAGAAATCGATAAAAGTTTGTCGCTAAAATACTAGATGTCAGTGTCTTTGTCACGGGGGGGGGACCCTCGGAGAAGCTCCGCAGGTACACCCGCAGGAGGACAAGGCAGTAGTAGTGCAATCCGCCTCGGTGATGTCCTCACTCGCGAACACGTTACCCTTAACTAGCTCAGTCGCGGGTTCCGTATATGCCGTTCGGTGTGAAGCACCGGTCAAAACACAAGCGCTCTGAAAAGATAACGGTGAAAAGGTGTTTGAACATAAAAACAATGAAAGTAATTTAAGACGTTTATTTTTGAAAGTATTTAAAGATTGAAAATATGAAACATAAAATAGCCAGGTAAACGGATTACCGGCGAGCAGGTAGTGAAAAGGTACATGTAAACAAGAAAAACAATTATCACAATAGTATTTGAATAGACAAAAATGATAGAAATAAGTACGACAAGATATAACACAAATATGACAAACAATAATATAATAGATGAATCAAAACTCCAGACGTTTGCGAAGCGTCTGGGGAGATGATTGAAGACGGGAAAAGAGAGGAGAGAAGGAGAAGTTGGAAGCCGGCGAGGCGACGGGTGTCGCCGAGTGTTTCCTCGTTCTCTTCGGTTTGGGCGTCTCGGCGCCGAACAGCTCGACGAATAAGCGGGCGATCCGCTGTTCGGTAGGCGTCGCGGCGCGAGGCGTCGATGTTGGTGTGGTCGGTAATATGGTCGACGAGAATGTAAGTTCGATCGGTGTCGACGGTGTAAGCCGGTATGTAGGCTTGCAAAAGGTTAGTGGCGTCCTCGGCGGTGAGAATATCGACGGCGGTCGGACTGTAGTCTTCGGCGGTGGATATTGGTCAGTCACGATCCGTTCCCACGGGATCGTAATGAGAATCCGAGGAGTTTGAGGTGCGAGTCGGTTTGTAGTGTCGGGCGTCGCGACGGCAGGCGTCGGGACGGCGAGCGTCGGTTTTGATGGACAGCGAGCGTCACTGTGTGTGGACCCACCCCACACGAGATATCGCCAGAAACGCGAGATATCTCCTGCAACATCTTAATCTTAATTTCTTAATTTATATTGTGAATGCAACTTAATTTCTAATTCTTAATTTTATGTTAAGTACTAATTTTACGTTAATTCTAATTTATAATTGAGAGGTTCTGAACGCAGCATGAAGGTTTACACACGTTCAGTAAGACGGTTTAAAATTAATGAATTTGATTTATTAAAAGTAATATGTACAATTAGTTTAAAAGATTAAAACAAATAGAATCGGTTAGACCACCAGAATGCCGACACAGTGCCTCTAAGATTTCAACAAATTAGATGTTAATGCTAACCGGACCGAATACTGTCTGCCCTCGTCTTCAGAGAGGCGGGTGCATTTCTTGGCATTTCTAGGAAAAAGGGTTTAACCCTTTAAGGCCCAAAAATTGTTTCACGTAATTTTCATGCACTAATAGGTAATTCTTGCTTATAATGACATTATGTATGTACATTAAGAAAATAATTTTGATTTTTTTTTTATTTTGGCAATTTTAAGGGATGTTAAAAATCTCAACTTATAAGTACCGTCAGGAATTAAAGACCATATTTGGTTAGTAATTTTTATTATATAATGTTGAACAAAAACACATTTCAAAGCAAAATATTAAAAACGATATATGTAATTTGAAACAATAATATAGAATATGCATATAACATTTAAAAAATATATAAAATATAAAAGGAACCTTATTTTTTGTAATAAAATGTAAAATCTTTATCAATCCTGCTCATGGTATTCCAAAAAGCAGTTCTTTTTCACATTGCTGCATAGAAATACTCCACATGCAGAACACTTGCTATGGGGACGTGACTGTAATGCTTTGGAACTACACATCTCGCATCTTCCCCTGTTTTTATCGTATATAATCCAATGCTTTCCTAAGTCACTTAGTCGCACCTCATCAGAAACACTATAATTATATTTTCGACGATTGGCGATGGGTTTCAAAGGTGTGGATTTTTTTCTTTTATTATTTTTGGAAAGAAGGCCTACAGTAACTGCGCGACGGAACTCCAGGGTTGACATTTTTTCAAACTTGATACAGTATATAATGTATGCGTTAATAAAAGCAATGTCCAAAAATCCCCAAAATAGTCGGTGCTACCATTTTCGAGATTTTCGGTTCATACCATAGGTTGTTCGAAGCTGGTCTGCTTTATCCACTCCTCCCATGAATGCATTATAATCCTTCACGACAATAGGGCAAGCAACTTCTTGACGTGTTCCGTTCTTTTGCGTTCGAAGAGTTGTGGTTGCTTCTGTTCCATGATAATTTGAGGCAAAATATACAATGCGATTATCCTTCCACTTGTAAACAGTAATGCCTGTATTGGAAGTTCTGTAATCGAAGTCTCCTCGTTGCAATTGTTTTTCTTCCTTCAAATGCAGTGGAAAACCTTTTCTGTCTCTTCGAATCGTCCCACATGCCAAGAGTGTTTTCATTTTTAGCGATTCTAATAAGTTAATAGATGTAAAATAGTTATCCGAATAAATAAGTTTCTTCGAATTCCAGTAGGGTTTTGTCAAAGATAACACCACTCGTTCGCCAAGGCCATAATTTTTAAATTCCAATTACATTTTTTCATTTTTTCCCTGATACACTTGAAAGCCAGATATAAAACCTTTTTGGTCGGCTGAGCAGGCGTCGCTGTGGTTGGACGGCAGGCGTCGATGTGGTAGGCGTTGCGTTGGTAAGCGTCGGGACGGCAGGCGTCGGAATTGTAAGCGCCGGCTTTGCACGTGGAAAAAGCCGAGCTCTGGGGTCCGCACGTTGGTGGAGGTACTCTTGCACCCCCTTACTAACGGACGCGTACGGTTTGGTGACGTCTATTGTATGCAGGCGGCGTCGGAAAGAGCATCGCTCGATATAGCGGCGATGAGCCGCCCTGCCTCGATGTCGGATCGTTGCCAGCGTGGGTGGCGTCGGGACGGCGAGCGTCGTGTCACTGAGCGTCGGAGCGGCGGTCTTCTGTGAGCGTCGCGACGGCGGCTTTGAAATGTTGCGGGATGTGGAGTTAAGAAATGAGTCTAAGTTTTTGCGTTGTGAAATGATTTTAAGTGTTGAGATGAAAATTGTGAAAATGATTCTAAGTTATTTTGGCGAAAAAACACAATTACACAATATTTTACAACAGAATAAAACACAAAGTCCCAGAATCTAGACAAAAACACTTTGAAATATTTCGGCGTATAGCCAGAAGCAGATATAGCCTATTGATGATATTTCGGCAGATAGCCAGAGGCAGATATAGCCTCTATTGATGATATTTCGGCGTATAGCCAGAGGCAGATATAGCCTGTTTGGTGAGCTTGTGAGAACTGAAGAATGATTCACATTTCAAAAAGCATTTATTATCCATTAAAACATTACATAGTTATACATTTTTGTTAGGTCAGTGCCCAGAAAATCTTAAACTGATAGATACATAAGAACAAAATATTACACATTTATTTTAATAACTAAAGTAGATAACTGAAAGGAAAAACTGCAAAAAAGAAAAACCTTTATTAACGCCTAAGCCTAAGTTTTTATGTACATATTTACCTTGTCACAAATGTTCGCACTGGACAATGGGGTCCCACAGGGCTCCATACTGAGCGTTACGCTATTTTTAATTGCCATTAACGGTGCAGCTTCATGTATTCGATTACCTGTACAGAGTTCGATATTTGTCGACGACATTGGTATCTTTGTCGCCGGACAAAAGACTAGTACAATCGAACGTCAGCTTCAGCTGACTATCAATCGTCTCGATACATGGGCAACCGAAAATGGCTTTAAATTCTCGACCAGCAAAACTGTATGTGTCCATTTTAGTAGGAAAAGGGGTGTACATCCCAATCCTACACTCACACTAAATGGAGCACAGTTACCATTTGCCGATACTGCCAGATTTCTGGGTCTCGTGTTCGATAGCCGTCTATCTTGGCGGGCACATTTTTTGTCCGTCAAGAAAAAATGCCAAAAGTCGCTCAATTTGTTGCGGGTCCTCAGTCACAAGACATGGGGTGCAGACCGCACTGTCATGTTGCGTTTATATCGTTCTCTAGTGCGCTCTAAGCTGGACTATGGATGTCTAGCTTATGGGTCAGCTAAACACCAAGAGATAAGAATTCTTGACACTGTACATCACACTGGGGTTAGATTGGCCACGGGTGCATTTCGCACCAGTCCAATACTAAGCCTGCTGTGTGAAGCAGGCGAACCGTCACTGTACAATCGTCGTAAAATTCTATCCTTGCGGTATATGGCTGCACTCAGTGCCAAGCCAGATCATCCCGCGTATGACCCTATTCTACAAAATAGGCATACAGAGATTTATGACAGAAAACCAAGAGCCAATAGGCCTTTTGGTCTGAGGACTTTCGACATTTTGGGCGATATTGATTTTAATATGCCTGAAATGGCAAGTTTCGTTTTGTGTGCTGTTCCACCATGGACGCTACCGCGTCCACTTGTGAACCTCACATTAACTAGGTTTGATAAAGATACTACGTTGCCTATCGAATACCAACATGAGTTACAAAGAACACTGGTCCCTAGGTTCGAGGATACTGTCATTTTTACTGACGGATCAAAATCCGGAACCAGGGTTGGGTGTGCGTTCGTTGTTTTGAATCCACGCCAACAGTTTCAGTACCGTCTGCACTCCATAACGAGTGTGTACACTGCTGAGCTGTACGCTATTTTCAAGGCCCTGTGTTTTGTTTCGTCAGAGCAAAGTCGGTCAAGTGTTATCTTGACGGACTCGCTGAGCGCTCTGAACAGTATCCAAGATCCAGATCCAGTGCATCCTCTTGTACTAAAGATCCGGTTGCTACTCCACAACCTGAATGCTCAGAATGTGAGGGTAGAGCTGTTTTGGATACCGGGACATGTTGGTATTAAAGGCAACGAAGCGGCAGATGCAGCTGCAAAAGCCGCCTCTCACAGACCTATGATTGATGTGAGTTTCGTTTTTCCAGATGACGCAAAGAGTCATCTGACAATCTGGTTTTAGACATGTGGCAACATGAGTGGAGCCGCACACAGAACGTTAAGTTACGACAGATTAAGGGAGACGTTAAACCATGGGGTTCTTCCTGCAGGATTAACCGCAGGGAGGAAACCGCCATCACACGCCTTCGTATAGGTCACTGTTGGTGGACCCATGGACACCTCCTTCGAGGTGAAGAGTCCCCTGTCTGTGAGACGTGTAACACAGATTTGTCTGTGTTACACATTTTAACCGAATGTGTACAGTTCGAGGATGTCAGGGAGAGGTTAGGCCTGTGCTATGACCTGTCAGTTGCCTTAGGTGACGACAGAGTACTCATGGACAGGCTGATACTCTTCCTGAAAGAATCGAACTTACTGTTTTATGTGTGAAGTCTTGCACCTTATTTTAATGTGTTTCTATTTATTGACTGTGATATTCGATGGTAATTGGCCCCTTTACAGCCTCTTACCATCACCCTGAGTCTGTTCAAATTTTCGAACAGACTTTTTATATTATTTATTTGTGTTTGTCAGTGCAAGATTTCTTTTATTGAGTATGCGTATGTTTAATGATTTTATTTATTTATTTATTTATTTATTGTCTAAATTTTTATTTTTAATATATAGTCTAGTCATTTAGATGGGCTGCGTTAGGCGCAAATAGCCTTTGTTGCTGTGCGCCAAAAATTTCAACTAACTAACTTATGTACATATTTACAAGTGTGAGTAGGAAGGGAACGGAAGGAACGGGGTGGGGATAGTTTTTGGGTGGAATTAATGTTACACGTTTCGTTGTCGAGTACCTGAAAAGTACATGTCAATATACATGGTATAATAATATATACATGAAAGAAGTTCTGCGTGGTAAAGCTGGAAGAAAGCTGAAAATTAAAGAAGCTGAAAATTACATGTTACATAGGTACATGTTATATGTGGGGTGTGGTTAGGAGTAAGGATAGGAAAGGATGGGTGTGGAGGTGTTTGTTTTACACGTTTCTTTATTTCACGGATGTCCTAGTATGAGAATAACATAACAGTAGTATATGCGAATGCGAATCAGTGGATGCAGAGTACACAAAAATACAGGTTAAAATACAAAAGTTACATATGGATAAAAAATTTAATTAGACGTAATCCAGGTGGTTGGGCATATGGTATCTGCATCTGAAAGGGGCCGTGGCCTTGGTGTAGAGATCTATGTGAATGAGGTTGGGCTTATCTTTAATGATGGCAAAAGTTTTCGCAGAAACTTTGTCGAGGTACTCTTTAATCATTGGCAATCCAGTATCGGCATGTAAAACCGCGGTTTTAATATACCAGTCCCCGAAAGCTAATTTTAAACATTTATTTTGAACGCGTTGCATGAATAATATGTTAGTTTTAAACGTGTTGCTCCAGACGGGCGATGCGTAGCATAGAACAGGTTTAACGAAAGTTTTGTATATTAGAATTTTATTATCTTTGTGAAGTTGACTACTTTTATTAATTAGTGGATACAATATGCCGATCATGGCTTGCGCTTTTTTGATGGTATACTTTGAATGTGTAGAGAAATTTAACTTTTTGTCTAGCATAACTCCTAAATATTTAATACTGTTCCTCAATGGGACTGAGATGTTATTAAGTTTGATGTCTGTATCTACTTTCCTGTTTTTTCGATCGAATAGAATTAATTCGGTTTTATTGGCGTTTACTTGAATTTTCCATAACTTGAAGTATTGTTCAGTTAGGATCATGTGGTTTTGTAAGTTTTTAAAAGCTACTTTCGGAGAAGTAGATTGTGAGTAGATGGCTGTGTCATCGGCAAACAGTGCTATGTTGGTTTTGGATGTTTTAGGAATATCATTAATATAGTACAGGAACAGTCTGGGACCTAGGATCGAGCCCTGGGGAATACCGGCTACAATGCTCTTTGCATCTGTTATGAAGTTACCTATTTTTACTCGAAAGAGTCTATCAGAAAGATAATTACCAATGATTTTAATTAGATATAATGGAATGTCAAGAAAGTGGAGTTTGTAGAGAAGTCCTTGATGCCAGACGGTATCGAAGGCTTTCTCGATGTCTTAAGCTGATGATGTCACGGGGGGGAACCCTCGGAAAAGTTCCGCAGGTACACCCGCAGGAGGACGAGACAGTGGTAGTGCAAAACCGTCTCGGTGATGTCCTCACTCGTGCGCACTTTACCCTAACTAGCTCAGTCGCGGGTTCTTCCACTATGCGGCTCGGTGTGAAGCACCGGTCAAACTTAAGCGCTCTGAAAAGTAATGATAACGAAGGTGTTGATGAAGATAAAATGCATGTTGATATTAGATGAGATTTATTGAGCAATTAAAATATAGAGAAATGAAATACAAATATAAACAATAGTGAAAGACATGAATAACGAATGACAAAAATATAAACAAAACAGACAATGAAATATGAAAACAATAGAGTATAACAAAAGCGATTTGAATAGTTGAAGAAAAGTCAGAAACTCAGACGTTTGCGAGACGTCTGAGGTAAAGACTGAAGATGAGGATTGAGAGGGGAAAAGGAGAAGTTGGAAGCCGGCGAGGCGATAGGTGTCGCCGCGTGTCTTCGCGTCTTCTTTCGTTTGGGCGTCTCGGCGCCGAACAGTTCTACGAAGAGCTGCTGGATCTTCCGTCGCGTAGATGTTGCGACGCTGGACGTTGTTGTTTGTGCGGCTCGTACAGGGGCCGACGAAAATGTTAGTTGGTATGGCATTGACGGCGTTAGGCGGTAAACCGTCCGACAAAGCGTAGGAGGCGTCCTCGGCGGTGAAAATAGTGATGGTGGCCGAATGGAAGTCTCTGGTGGTGGGTATTGGTCGGTGGCGACTCGTTCCCACGGTATTCTCACGAGGAGCTGAGAATTTAGAGGTGCGACAAGCACTGGTTCGATCGGCGTCGCGACGGCGGGCGTCGGGACGTCGGTTTTGCGTTAAGTGTCGTTCTGGATTGACGGCGGGCGTCTCTGTGGATGGACGGCAGGCGTCGCTGTGTTTGGACGGCGGGCGTCGATTTGGTAGGCGTTACGCTGGGTAGCGTCGAGACGTCAGGCGTCGGACTGGTAAGCGCCGGCTTTATGTGTGGAAACAGCCGAGCTCTGGGGTCCGCACGTTGATAGAGGTACGCCTGTACCTTGTCGCTGACGAACGCGTACGGTTTAACGACGTCTATCGTGTATAGATGACGACGGTAGTAGCATCGCTCGACGTAGCGGCGGTGAGCCGCCCTGCCTCGATGTCGGATTGGTGCCAGCGTGGGTGGCGTCGGGACGGCGAGCGTCGTGTTGGTTGAGCGTCGGAGCGGTAGTCTTCTACGAAGCGTCGCGACGGCGGGTTTTGAAATGTTGTAGGATTCGAGGTAGGTTGAATTGAAGTTAAAGTTTGCGTTGTCAAAATGATTCTAAGTCGTAGTTTAAAAATGATTCTAAGTTGAAAAATAAAAATAACAAAAATGATTCTAAGTTGAAAAATAAAAATAACAAAAAATGCTTCTAAGTTATTTTTATATTTTGCAAAAAAAAAAACGACAAACACATTTACAAAAACATACACAAATAAATACAAGTCCCAGAGTCGAGACACACTGAACAGTTTTTCGGCGTATAGCCAGAGGCAGATAGCCTATTGTTGATTTCGGCGTAGAGCCAGAGGCAAATAGCCTATTGATGAGGTGAGCTTGTTAGAAACTGAGGAATGATTGAGAATCACTCTTCTTTTATACTATTTTGAGGATTTGGTAAAGAGAGGGAAAGTTATGTGATTGGTTGTTGAAAATATGGTAGGGTAGCGGAATGCGCAGTTCTAAGTGCGCAATTCGCGGTAAAGACCGTGAATTACGCGGAATAAAGTAGATCCGCGGGTCTCAATCGATGGCGCGAATCATGACGATTCCAACGATAGGTGATAGTGTGGGGTGGGAGGCACCCCACACGAGATATCGACAGAAACGCGAGATATCTCCTGCAACAATGAGAGCTGTGGCTTTATTTGTATTGAAACCTTTACTAATATCATTGGTGATTCTAATCAACTGTTCAGTAGTGCTAAAATCTTTACGGAAACCGAATTGTTCTTTGATAATTTTGGGTTATTATCTTCAACAACAACTAATCTATTATAATTAACCTTCTCGAAAATTTTCCTATGGGAGGATAATAACGAAATTGGCCTGTAGTCTGAGGAATTAAATTTAGATTTGCCTGGTTTTGAAATTGGAATAACTAGTGCTTCTTTCCAGGTTGATGGATAGTATGCAAGTTTGAAGCACGCATTGAAAATATTGGTGATTTGAACTATAGCTTTCCTAGGTAGATGTTTTAAAATAATGTTTTGAATGCCGTCTATACCTGGGGTTTTACGGGATTTTAGTCTGTGGATAATGAGCTTAACTTCTTTAGGTTCGGATAGGATAATATCTTCTTGGATTATTTTCAGCTTAGGGCTAATGATGTTGTTCATACCTGGGGTGTCCCGGTGGTAAGTGGTATAATGTACCTGCTCGAACAGGTGTGCGAAGGTATTAGCCTTGTCCGGGTCACTAAGCTTAGTTTTGGGTAGGACAGGTATGCTATAATCTGATTTTCTAAGCGATTTTCTAAGTTTTTAAGTTTATTATTCCATCTGTTGTTGTTTTCTATGTAAATGAGTCTCTTAATTTTGTCATTTAAATCGTTTTTAATGTTTCTGAAATGCGTGTCACCAGTGGCTTGCCAAATTTTTCTAAATCTGTTGCGTTCTGTGATGAGTTTACGTGTTTCATCGATGTTTAATTTGTGTGTATTTGTGATTAGGGATACTGGTGTCTACTGCCGTTTTGAAGATGTCAAGTAAGCGATTAATTTCTGAGTCTATTTCTGCTGGGGTGCAGATGTCTGGTTTTATAGTGATGTTTTTTTGAATGAATTGTTTAAATTTATTCCAATTAGCCTTGTTGAAGTTGTAACTCTATCTGTAGCAGGCGGATCTGCAGAGTTAACTTTGAATAATATAGGATAATGATCTGAGTTTAATTCATGTATTACTACTGGCTTGGATATGCCGTTTACGTTTTTATTGAGCACTAGGTCAACGGTGCTGGGGAGTCCACCATTGCTAGGATATAAAGTGTGTTCGTCTGGATAAATTACTTCTAAATTATTTCTAAGTCTGAGATTGAACAGTTTCGCGCCGTTAGTATTATTTTTATAACAATTCCATGCCGTGTGTTTGGCGTTAAAATCTCCTATGATGAGAACTTTGTCTGATATTCTAAGTAAACATTTGACATCTTCATGTAACGACTTGCTGGTAGGATGGTTGTACATGGATATTAGCACTGTGTTGGAGTGACGAAGTTTAATAGCCATAGAATCTGCTTTTGTATTCGGGATTCTAATCTGATCGAAGACTACATTGTCTTTAATAAACATTGCTACGCCTCCCCCGTCAGATAACGCACGGTTTTGAAAAATGAATTTAAAACCCGGCATTCTCATTTCTGAAGTCTACTAACGATTTGAACGTTGAAATAGCGGAAAAAAGTTCGTTGATCTCCGATACTGGATTACTTTTAATTGTGGAGTGACTTACCGAGGGGCGCGACAGGGAGACGGGGTCCTGTGTCCTTGATTGTGTTGTCCTTTGTGGTTGAGGTCCTGGGATAATGGGCTGCGGGTTGTCCTGCTGGATTTGGTGTTGTTGACGGAACTGCTGGAGCTGCCCGGCCTGTTCTCTTGATGCCCATGGTGATTGGCATTGTCGTCCTCGCGTTCGGATTGATGGTCTTCCTCACGATCTGGGGTTGTCTTCTCATTCTGTTGTTTTCTCTCCTGGTTTCCAAGCGGTCCAGGTGATCCAGGTATGACGGGCAGGTTTTGTCGCTGGCTGTGTGGTCGCCGTGGCAGTTAATGCACTTCAGCTTGTCCTTATTTTCCATAGTGCACGATCGGGAGTCATGACACTCTGCGCAATAGTTGCATCTTGGTGAATCGTGACAGAAGCGAGCGGCGTGCCCGAACTGTTGACAGTTGAAGCACTGTGTGCATCTTCTGTTATTGACGTATCTTTCCCAACGTATTTTACAATGACAGAGAACGTTTATTTTCTTAATGGCTGCCCTGTCTTCGTCTGCACCGAACTTGACAAGGTACATCGGGTAGAAATGCGGTGGATCAGCGTGACACTGACTGGATGCTGATTGTTTATCGCGAGATCGTCCACGATCTCTTGAACATCAATGTGTGGTAGGCCTTTTAACATAAGGCTGTACAAGTTGTCAGCGTCATATGTATGGAATTTGATTTTTGCTTTTATCATCTCGTTGACGACCACCTTGTGCGTCTCAACGTTCTCTATGGCTATAGAGAACGAGTTCGGCGTGTAGCCGCACTTAAATTGGTCGCCGCAAATTGATTTTATATATTTAATAAGGTTTCCATAATGGCTCGCCCTACCGTGAATGACGATGGGTGGCGGTTTCCTTGGTGTCTTGGCTGCCGACGTGGGCTGCGCTGTCCTGTTGTCCTTTGTCTGCTCGGTCCTGCTGGAGGAAGGCTGGGCGGTCCTGTTGTCTTCGGGTTGGTTGGTCCTGGTGTCCTGGAGCTGCGTGGTTCTGCTCTTCCGGCGCGTGGTCCTGTTGTCAGATCTCCACGTGACCTGGGTTAGTGGAGTAGTCCTCGGGTCTTCGTCAAACGTAAAAGCTTGTCGCAAAGCAGAGAACCTATTGCTGGTCTCCACATTTGCGACAGCCTCGACATCTTCTTCTGTATCACGTGATAATTTGAGACGTTTCGCATCTTCGCGTGTCTCATCACGCATCGTGACGTCCATAGCTAGGCAGCTAACGTGTTAGACTGCCTTGCTACTTTCACTTTATCACCAACTTCACAAGTATATATTTGTTGTGTACACGTCTGAACTGAAGCTCGTCTGAATACTGAATGGATGACCAAATACTGAAGAATGATCGCAAATCACTCTTCTTTTAAACTATTTTGGGTGGTTGATAGGGAAAGGGAAAGTGCAATGATTGGTTGGCAAAAAGATGGTAGTGGCAGCGGAATGCGCAGATCAAAGTGCGCAATTCGCGGTGTAAACCGCGAATTACGCGGAATAATGTTGATCTGCGGGTCTCAATCGATGGCGCGAATCATGTCGATTCCAACGATAGGTGATAGTGTGGGGTGGGAGACACCCCACGCGAGATATCGCCTGCAACAATTTGTAGCCTCTTTTTATCGGCTTTTGTGGATTATACTGTTTCATACTACTTCGTCCTTTGAAACGAATCATGTTCTCATCAATGCTTATGCAACGAGTTGGTTTGTACATATTTTGGAAATTTTTATTCAATGTCGTAATCATTGGTCTCAGTTTGTACAGCTTGTCTTTATTTTCCTTGGGTATATCATGGTTATTGTTGCCATGTAGATAACGCAATATTTCTTCAAATCGATTTCTTATCATCGAGTTTGTTACTAATGGTATTCCCAAGTCCGGTGCATGATTCCAGTATAACTTCCACGATGGGAGTTGATGATAAGCCGTGAAGAAATTTATCCCAATAAATGCCAAAATTTCATTTTTTGTTACATTTAATATTTTTCCTCGCTGGGTTGCATACAGATTTGTTTGATAAACAATATCGTCAATCGATTTTCCTAGTAACGTTAAAAATACATCTGTTGCATTTTTACAATTATCAAAAGCACCTGGCACTGGCCCTTCATATTCACAAATTAGTGGAATGTTGGTAGTAATGTCAACTTTCTTCCATTTTATATTGGTTTCATTTGGTGTAAGCGGCTCAGTCAATACATTTTCAGGAATAAAAGTTTCAATTTTTTTTATTTGAACGTGTATTCGCCAGCAATGTATTAGCCACATTTGGGTTATTTTCCTTATCATCAATAATGTTTGGTAGCTCAGTCAAATCATTTTCCGCCGAGATATTGGCCAAATTATTGTTTTTTTTCTTGATCATCAACAATACTAGATGAAGACAACGAAATTTTTCTAGATAAGATAGATGTAGATGATTTCATAAATGTTAAAGGCAAACTAGTTTCTGCTTCATCATCAGCATCATCCTCATCAAATTCTTCATCCGTTAGGACGCAGTTGTCTATGGATAAATCTTCCTCTAGCACCATTTGATCACATACCTCTTGCAATTCCAATTCCGTTAGAGGTTGTTTGGAATACCACTTCAATTTTTGCTCCTCCGTTACTGAGGGTACTTTCTAGTCCAGAAAAGAAACGAACGTTTTTTAGTAAACTATATAAAAATAAATATCTATTTTTAAGTATTAATTAATATATCAAAAAGTAAGGTAATTCTATTTGTTGCACATTTAGTACACAAAATACAAACAAAAAAGAATGTTTAAACTAACCTGCTAATGAAACGATGCGAACATGCGCACGCTTGTAACGCAACTGCAATAGTGAACAAGCGCTTAGATCTCGCAGCATGTAGGTTGGCTCTTACCAACTAATTTTTACAAACACCATAAATATAATACTCTGTAACTAGACGTAGGAAGTGGAAAAAAAGGGAAGCATTGACGGGTTGATATTTGTATAGTTTAATAAAATAATAAGTATATTTTGACAGAGTATATTATTTGTTACATTGCACAAAATTGGAAAATAGGTAATTTACTAACAAATTCTTGTAATATTATATTTTTAGTATACCAAGTAGTGTTTAGAAATCAGAAATTTTCTTGGTGAATATTAAATTGAAGAATAAAGTAAAAACTTAGCAATACATTTTTTGAATTAAATCGCGCATAATTAAACAAGTTGTTTGAATAAAAAATAAGTAAAACAGAAAGTAATTATATTATTTAAGGCTCGTTTTTTATTTACAAAGCCTTATTTATATCAATATTTGATGAAAATAATCAGAAAATAACGACAGATTAGATTTAAGAAAAAAAAAAAAAAAATAATAATAATTTCCGGAAAATTTTACATCTGAGTATTGTCATAAAATAAAGAAATATTTTTAATGCAAAATTAAAATTAAAATGAATTATAATAATACATATATAAACAGCCTGATCCAAGAAATTGGATAACTTTTTTATTATAAATTTTGCGAAAAAAAGTAACGCTTCAAAAAAAGTCCTGCTTTGTCTCAAACCCCCAAAAATGTTATCAATTTTATTATATTTGATATTGCAGTTGGATGGGCCCCCCTCACATTTTTCACTTCCTGTAAGACAGTGGTTAAATGTTTATTTTCCACAAAAATGGATTGGATGGTCTTCTAATAATAGACCGGGAGCTCATGACATTTTTGGTTTCCGATTTCATACAGCATGCCTTTTGGAGGAGAGAATATTTACCCTGTGACAACATAAAAGGGATGGTACTAAACCCCTGCACGCTTTCCGGTCATAGGGAAAATTGCATTTCCACTTGCACAACATTTTTGTGTTTTTCTCTGATTTAATATTGCTTGCCCTTTTGTCAAAAGAAAGTTATAACAAATTTAAAGTCTTTTAATTATAGGCATGGTGTATGAAAACGCGGAAAATCATATTTTTTTATTACAAGATCACATGACCGTTTGAGCCCTTTGGGACCCTCCGAATCGCATCCATATATTTAAAAGACTTTAAATTTGTTATAACTTTCTTTTGACAAAAGGGCAAGCAATATTAAATCAGAGAAAAGCACAAAAATGTTGTGTTTAAGTGGAAATGCAATTTTCCCTATGACCGGAAAGCGTGCAGGGGTTTAGTACCATCCCTTTTTTGTTGTCACAGGGTAAATATTCTCTCCTCCAAAAGGCATGCTGTATGAAATCGGAGACCAAAAACTGTCATGAGCTCCCGGTCTATAATGATTTGGCAATAAAACACTGGCCGGGGTGAACGGGGTGTTCCCTCGATCTGACTCCGTTGGGTTACTTCTTATGGGGTTATTTAAAGAATAAGATGTATGTAAAACTAACACAAAATCAACAAGAATTGATTCAAAGAATAAGGAAAGACTGATCAAAATCCAGCAGAAATGGTTATAAATTTAATAATTTAATTTACAATTTAATAATTTCATAACGTTTTTGGAGGTTTGAGACAAAGCAGGAGTTTTTTTGATGATAGAGTTTTTTAGTAAAATTGATAGTAAAAAAAGTTTTCCATTTGTATCCAATTTTTTTGGATCACGCTGTATATATATATTTGTTAAACTATTGGCAATAACGTCATGGAAATTATTTCTTTTTTGTTGGGCTTGGAATTTTTTTTACGTTGATTAGCATGATTAGCACGTTTTTGTTTTTTTGTTGAAAATAATCGTTGTGGGACAATTTTTTTATTATGAGGAACTGTGTTATTATTGTCACAATTTTGACCATTTAAATCGATACTCGTTCCTAAAGCTAGCTTGGTAGCTTCCAAACTTGTCTTCATTGCTTTTAAATGTTTTTTGGCAATTAATAATTCTTCAGTAGTTGTTGTATTTTCAAGTAGGTTGTTGTATTCTGTTTTTAAATACTCAATTTCTGAACCGAGTTTATTTGAATTTTGTATAGATTTATTTTTTGCAATTTCGGTTATTAATGATCGTTTCTCATTATATAAATAAGTTTATTCAGTAAATAATTAAAATACATAAAATTACATGGTTAGCACACAGCACCCGTTACAAAAGTAACATAATCTGTATTTGGATATGTTGTTGTATGATTGGTTATCAGATATTTGAGTAATATTCTTTAATTCTAGGAAAAATAGGAATTCGTTTCTCATTTGATTCATTATAAATTATAGGATTATTTTCAAAAATCATTTCTTCACAATTCTTATTAAGTACTCTGCACAATAAGTGAATGTGTTTACACATGGTCCATTGTACACTATTATCGATACATGTGCAAATAAAATTATGTATGCATCTGTTACATTCATCGCATCGTAAATTACATTTGCATTCTTAAATATTTTCTTTAACTGAATAAATATCTGTACAGTTACTAGAACGCACACACCATCCATTTCCATCTTCCACTATGAAATTATTACTCATTTGCAAACTAATTTTATGACGTTTTCTAAGATCAGATAATTTTTTTGTTATTTTACCTTTATGCAATGTAATAATCTTATCATATAACCTGTCTCGAACAAAATTCATCAGAACTTGAAGCATTTTGTCAAGCTTTTTACTTTTTTTGCCATTGAAATACACATATTTAAGGGTTCTATGCATTCTTTCTAAATGCATATTAGTGTTAAAGCCGCAATGTATTCTGTAGCAATATGCCCATAATTCCACGTTATTACAATAATGATTTTTGAAATATTTTCCAAACTCTAAGGTGTTTGGATCTTGCAACATATTTTTTATGGCTTGTTCGATCATTATTTTAAACGCTTGTTCGTCAGTTTCTTCTAATAAAGTACGTATAATTTTATACATTTCAATTTTCTTTTCCTTAGAATTAATTTTATTTAAATTTTTTCGCCAAGCATGGTCGACATGCCAGGAACAATATAAGCGCCTTTTAGGTCTAGCCATTACTTTAATAAACGCATTATAAAATGAATCTGCCATGTCCGACATAAAAACATTTGGAGACAACTCTTCAGACTTTTCTTTAACAGCAGTAAAAGAAATCTGTAATACTTCTGTGTCGCAGCGGTTACTAATTAAAAAAGCGCAAGGAAATCCTTGGCGTAAATCATCCAGAGTTAATAATGTTATCAACTCAAAATTATATTGATTTAATCCATGGGTTCCATCTACACAGATTACATCAGTACCGTATTTTTTTAATATTTCAGCTTGAGCATCGTTCATTGTAATTAGAACAAAATCTTCTGATTTAAATTCAGGATGATCATTAACAGTTTGCCCTTGTTTCTTATAAAATAAGATACAAGAATTGAATTTATGCATGTCAGCTACCCAAGCATCTACACTAACAGCATCATTGTCGTGCATTTTTGCATGGCAATTTAAATTATAAGAATTTTCAATATTAAGTAAATCAGTTTTTGTTAGTAAATGTAATCTTTTTATTTGAGAATCTGTTGTTAATGATTCTCGGACTTCATCCAAAATACTGTCAAAAGGAATTTTTGCAGCAATTTTGACAGCTAAAGCCTCCCGCTCTGCAGTCGTCAAACTTAAATGGCCCAAGTCTTTTCTATGACCTACATGTGTTATAATATATTTTACATTAAAAACATTTTCTTTGATGCTAACACGTATTGAAGCTGGACATGTTGCATTTATTTTATTTGTTCCCTGGGTCTTAATATGTCTTAATCCCGTGCTATTTGATTGGAAATATCCAGATCGATGACAAATATAGACTATAAATTTAGTAGCTCTTTTACGTTGACAACCACTTCTTTGGATAAACTTAGAATTAGTATCCTTTTCAACAGATTTCTTTCATAAAAAGAATTATTCTCTTGACAAAAATACTAAACTTTGTGTTTCAATAATTAAATTATGAACATTTTCAAAGTGTTCAAATAGTTTAGGATTTTTAATGAATTTATCTTTACATAGTGGACATGTATATAGATTATTAAAATTAGTTATTTTGATATTCTCAGCATTATGCATTTTACGTTCATGTAAACTTAAAAATCTTTTAGTGTTGTATTGTTTATCACAAAATAAACATTTATATTTTTTTGTCAGTGCAGAATCAGCATTTTTTAATTCTGTTGGGTGTATATTTTTTATATGCCTTTGTAAATTTTTGAAATAATCATATTTTTTGGGACATAACTGACATTTAAAATTATTTTTCTCCATTGCACACAATAAAATGAAACTGTAAAAATAGGTTAATTTCAATTTAGCATTACAGTTTATACAAATTTCGGAAATACCTTTGAATATGTTGAACCACACTTCACATTTGAATAGTATTAAAGTTTGATGATAAATATTTATATGTATATAACCATAAAACCTCGAAAATCACAATTATATTAACAAATATTTGTGTATATTGCCGCTCTGTGGCCGCTCAATTGCCGCCTTACTTCTTATTGGCTAGAGCGAATCGACATGCTGCGCGGTCTAAGCGCTTGTCAATAGTGAGACACTCGTTACTCCCAGAATGACGACGCACTATGTAAAATGGAGGGGATTGAATACTCTAACGTACCGTCAGGCGCGGAGGCAAATCGAATGCCATTATTTAAAGTTACAAGAAAAAATATGCGGTTGACTTAAAAGTACCGTCAGGCAATAAAGGGTTAAGCATTGTTCAAAGGAGATGCTAGTGTTCAAGTTAGTTCTAGGTTGGAAGGCATGAAACGGGCGTTGAGTAAAAATAAAAAACAAAAAGCGTTATGTTTCATGTTATTTATTTTATTCAATCGAAATAATTTCCATCAGCATCTACAACTTTCTGCCAACGATTGGGCAAGTCATTTATGCCCTTTTGAAAAAAGTCTTCGTTTTTAGAATTAATAAACAATTTGAAGTCTTTTATTACATCGCCTTTGTAATATTTTTTTCTCTTAAAAATAACTCGGGTGAATATGGGGGATGTGGCAAAACTTCATATTGGAGAGAGGCTAATTTGTCAACAGTGATTGCAGCTCTTGTTGCAGGAGGTAATGTCCCTCGGTCGAAGACCTCAGGCCACTATCCCTGAACACAATACCCAGGCTAGCTCACGAGCTGGGTCGTAGAATTTCCTCTGGACCTGAAGGGTCACGATCACTAAGCTCCTGAAAAAGAACGTGAATTTCCCCAAGGTGTTGAAAAGAGACACAACCAATAACATTAATCTTTTATTATAAAAATGAAATTGAAGAGGAATTGATACAAGTGATTAAAGACAGACATATGATACAAATAAAGTATTTGAATAAACATTGTAGAGAACAAAGATGGCTCAGAAGTCCAGACGTTTCTTTGTGATGTAATTCCGCGTCTTGAGAATTGGACTTCTGACCGGGTGAAAATCAGGGGTAACAGGGAAAGAGGGGGTGAGGATCGGAGAGAGAGAGAAAGAAGTCGTTGGCGTCGGTGTACGGGCTGGTGACCGTTGTCGTACTGGTGGTGGTGACGCCGTTATTGGGCCAAACAACTCTAGCACTCGCCTTTCTGGCGAGGTATCGGCCGTTGATGAGTGGCTAACGGGGTTCTTTCTTTGCTTCGGAGTAGAAGGCGGCGTCTCCGGGCCGAAAAGCTCTTCGCAGCGAGCCCTCACAAGCCTCGCTATCTCGGTGGCGGCGGGGCGGCTCTTGGGAGGCGGCGGGGCGGCTCTTGGGAGGCGGCGGGGCGGCTCTTGGGAGGCGGCGGCGACACCCTTTTGACTGAGGCTGCTGTGCACAGACCGATGAGGGGGCCTTGCACAGGTCGGATATGGGTTCTAGCCTTCCTTTTGGCAGCGGGGGCGGTGGAAGGCCTAACGGAAGGCGGAGGCGGCGAAATTAATATCGCCCTCCTTCTTGAGCCAGCGCGTTGACTAGTTTGAGCCCCAACATGCCCTTTTGGCTTGGGGGCGGCAGAGACCGGAGCTGGGGGCGGCAGTACGTTCTGGTCAGCTACGGCTGGGGACAACCCAGGATGATGCCCCGTTGACGACGGAGGGAACCCTGGAGCTGCTGGAACGTCTGTCGGTGACCTCGGAGGCGGTGGCAGGACCGTGAGGGCAGCCACGGACTCAGGACCGTCTCTACAAATGTTTTCCACCCGGGGGCGGCAACTGATTCTGGGGGCGGCAGTTGTCTGGACCGGGGGCGGCGATGTCAAGGAGGCGGCTGATGCCTTCTTGACGGTGGGAGCATGAATTATGGCCCTCTGGGTGCCGTTCCTATGAGCGGGGGCGGCTGTTGTGGGCAGCAAGCGCCTCGGTGATGGTGGCGGCGTTAGCGGGGTGAAACTCCGGGCTCTCGGGTCTCCCTTGAGTAATAGATGTCGTTGTAAAGCCCGCGGGATTGCGGCATAGGGCTTCGACACATCAATAGGTATTAGGCGGCGGCGACGAAGGAACGCTTGACGGGCGTTGTACTTCTCCCTCGAAGTCTTCCCTCTACGACCAGCCAGGATGTTGCCGTTGTCCGTTAGTATTGACGTTGTGAATATTAGCAGGAGGCGGGAACACCTGCCTGGCAGCGAGTGTGGGGGCGGTAGTAATAAGCGCCCGCCACGTAGCGAGAGCCGTCGAAGATACAAGCGCCGCCTAGTAGCGAAGCCGTCGGAGAGTACTAGCGCTTGCCAAGTAGCGAGAGCCGTCGCAGTTTTCTAGCGCCGCCTTGAAGCGATGCCGTGGTCGGCAAGAAGCGAATAAATCGTCGGTAAGATCACTGTGGAGATACTTCAACTTTGCCAAGAAGCGAAGTTGATTGTTCAGCTGCCTAGAAGCGACCGTGCCTAGCTTGTCTTGTCTTGTCTTGTCTTGTCCTGTGGTGGTGTACCGGGCTAAAAGCCCTCAACACGTGTCTATTTGGATGAACATGGAGTTCGAAATTTGAGGTAGACCTGCTCATCAGGCCTACCTCAAATTCGAAAAATAACAGTTTGAGAAAAAACTCATAAGAGGTAGAAACTCATGTTATAGATCGAAAAAGATAAGGGAGAAAAGATAAAAAGAGAGAGAGTGGATTAGCCATCTAGTAGGAAGGAGCGCGGTCTGCGATACTTCCATACTTCGGCTGGGTCATAGTCGACAGAGGCGGCTATGGTGGGGTTAGAGTGGACCTCTGCCGTTGCAAAAAACTTCTCGGCGCTAGCGCGGATGAAGTCAGCAATGGTGGGTACTCCTAGATCGGATCTGATGTCCGCGTTACGAATGAACCAGTCAGCGCTTGCGGCCTGACGTAGGCACTTGTTGTGGAAGACCTGCAACCGCTGTAAATGGGCGGTGTTGGAGTAGGCCCAGACACAAGATGCGTACGTGAGGATGGGACGGATTATTGTGGTAAATATCCTGGTCTTGTTTGTAGGGTAGAGACTGCTCTTTTTGCCTACGAGACAGTTGAGCATGCCTTTGGCTTGGTTGGCTCTGAGGATGCAGGCGGTGACATGCCCCCTCCAGGATAACTTAGGGTCAAAGATGAGTCCTAAGTATCGCGCTTGATTACACCATGGAATGTCCTCACCAAAAAGGCTAACCGATCCAGTCGGTAGTCTTGGTTTTTTGGTGAAGAGCATTGCCTTGGACTTAGCTCCGTTGACGGCGACGCGCCAGCGCGTACACCACCGTTCGAGACTCTTACATGAATGTTGGAGTCTTTCGGTGACAAGCGCAGAGCCTAGAGATCGTGCCAAATACGCAGTGTCGTCAGCGTATTGGCACTTGATGGTTCCTGCTGTTGTCGGCATGTCGTTCGTGTAAAGTGTGAACAACAGCGGCGACAGCAGAGAACCTTGTGGAACCCCAGCCTCGACTGGTCTCCATGACGAGTGAATATCGTCTATTGTGACTCGTAGTGACCTGTTGGTCAGGTACGAGGCAATTATCCTGACGAGAGCAGGAGAAAATTGAGCGCAATGCAGTTTGTAGATGAGGCCGGCGTGCCATACGCGGTCAAAGGCCTTAAAGACGTCTACAAAGACTGCACCGGTAGACATATTTCTGTTGAAACCGTCGATAATGTGCTCAGAGACGCGCACAAGCTGGTGAATGGTAGAGTGTCCTTTACGGAACCCATGCTGCTCGTCAGGAATCAGACCGTTAGAGTCGGAGTGATCCTGAAGGCGAAAAAGAATGATCTTCTCTAGCATTTTGCCGAGGCAGGAAAGAAGAGAGATCGGCCGGTAACTCTTAATTAGAGAGCGGTTGGTCTGAGCTTTGGCGATCAGAATTATGTTCGCCTTTTTCCAAGCGGTTGGAAAATGGCACAATTTTAGGGCAGAGTTAAAAAGTAGGGTAAGGGAAAGTAGCGCTTTCCTGCCCAGGTTTTTAATCATTTTGTTGGAGACCCCGTCTGGACCGGGGGCTTTCTTGATTTTAAGATTTTTTATAATCTTAGCTACTTCTCCGGGACTGGAGAAGTCATGAGTGTCGGGGTTAAACTCTTCCTCGGCCAGCGACTGGAGTTTTTCGCCCACTTTTAGAACAAATTCGTGTTCTATAAGCTCCTCGTTGGGGCTGCACTGGGCCTGTAAGCTGTCGGCAAATGCGTCGGCTTTACTCTGGCGATCGTACAGCGTGCCAGCGGGAGTGTTTATGGGAGGAATCGGAGCACGTTTCTTCCCTAGAGCCCTGGTCATTTTCCACAGGGAGCGGTCGTCAGGTGACAGTTGCTCTAGTGTATGTGACCATCGGTCGTTCCGGTGTTGCACCACTGCCTGGCGCACCTCCCGATCCAGTCGGTTCATACTGGTTTTGTCCAGCGGATCTCGGTTGCGCTGCCAGCAGCGACGAGCCCGATTCCGTTCCAGAATGAGCATGCGGATGTGCCGAGGCAGTGGTTTAACCGGGTTTGATATGGTCTTCCTGACCGTGGAGTCCTTAACAGCTTCGTTCAGCATGTCTGTGAAACGATCGACTGCTGAATCGAGCTGTTTAGGCGAAGCGATCTTCGTGTGGAAGTCAGATCGCTCTTCCACTAGTCTGGTGAAGGTAGGCCAGTGAATTTTTGTCAGAGTGACTTCTGAGTTATGGTCTGAAGGACCATTTAAGTCCAAGATCACCGGGTTGTGGTTGGAGCTTAGCTCAGATAGCGTGAAAACATTTGAAGAGTGCAAGATGTTCTTGAGTAGGAATACATCAAGAACATCAGGCTTGTGTTTAGGATTGAAAGGGTAGTGAGTGGGGTCCTTGGGAGCCAGGACGCTCACCCCCTTGCTATCGGCAAACTTTCGCAAAGTGCGACCGTTAGAGTTGTATACACGGCTGTTCCACGAGCGGTGTTTACAATTTAGGTCGCCTCCGATTATGACCGGAGCACGACGGTTAAGTAGGTCACTCAGATCGGAAGTGATGAGAGTTTTGTGGGGCTGTTTATAAGCAGCAGTTAAAAATAGAGGTCCGAAGCTAGTGTTAACTTGGATGGTAGTTGCCTCCAAATGGAGGAGCGGAGGGTCAGAGGCCTGAGAGTGGTCAATGCTGCATCTGACATATACAGCAGTGCCTCTCTGAGGGCCTGTGAGCCTGTCATTCCTGTAACAGCAGTAATTGCGGAGGTTCGCAGAGTCTGCTGGTTTTAGGAATGACTCACAAACTAGAATCACGTCTACGTTGTGATCGCTAGCAAAAATCTCAAGTTCGTTCCTCTTGGAGTAGAGGCCGTTTGCGTTCCAGGCGCAGACGGTAAGAGCAGAAGGGCGAGTCCTTGTTCTGGTGTTAGCCATTGTTGGAATTGATGACAGGTGACCAGAAGGCGGATTGAATAGAAATATGATCTATCATGCTGGCGGCGTGGCTCAGGAGAGCGGCCGCTTGAGATAGAAGCTGATGCAGAGCTTTGAGCGTGTCTGCGGGCGCTTGAGTAAGAGTTGGCACGGAGGCCAGAGTCGGCAAAGGAGCCGGTGTCGGCTTGGAAGCCGGATTAGGCCTAGGGGCCGGTTTTGGCACAACTACAGCCGCTGATAGCGGTGCGGCAGGCTGCCTTTGCCTCTGACGAGGAGTTTTTGCAGGTTGCTGTGATGCAGGCAGCACCTGTTGCTTGGCGACTGTCGCCGGTAGAGGTAAATTAGACGAGGAGGTAGAGCGTACCTTCTTCTTAATTTTACGTTTTTGCTTCCGCTGCAGTTGGAAGCCGTCCGAGTCTACTACGGAGTTAGCAGGCTCGGGGACTCGAACTGCAGGGAGCGGAGCTGCAGGTGGATTGAATGCCACTGCTGGTTGCGACTGTGTCACGACTGGTGCAGAAGTTGCAGCCGTGTACGGCAGTCTGTTAGCCCAAGCCGAGACGGCTGGGAGAGGCGCGGGCACGAATGTCGGTCGTGGCGCTGGATGGCGCTGTGAGGGCCTAGCAGAGACAGGCTGTCTGGCTGAGGCCTTCACAGGACAGATGCGAGAGCCGGCAGAGTGAGACGCCGGAAGGTTACGAGCCTTGCAGTTGTGACAGCAAGGTGGTTCGTTCCGGTTTTTACACTGCTGGGACGAGTGGTCACCGCTACACCAGACGCAACGTGTCTTGGCGTGACAGCCGCCAGCCGTGTGGTAGAGACCTTGACAATTAAAGCATTGTCTTATCTCGTCGGCTCTTTTCTTCTTCTCCACTTTAATTTTAAAGTAGAGGAGAGATCTAATGTTGTAGATCGCTGTGTGTGATCTCGGAATCTCTACTGAAATGAGTGGTAGAGTCTGGCGCGCATCAGCGGGACCTTTATATAGGTGCGTCAGCTTAGTTGGCGCGTGGCCGAGCTGAGTAAGTGCGTACTCGACGCTGGAGAGAGGAACTTCGACTGGAAGTCCTCTTATTACCACTCTCAGTGGTTGCTCAGATCTGAGCGGTATGACGGTGTACTCTACGTCCGCTAGAGTTTTGTCTGCTTTCATGTCAGCCAAGATTCTGGTGATGCTGCGATAGTCGGCTACAGATGCCGCTTCTAGCATGATACCAGAGGCTCGGTTGCGGGCACGCAGGATAGTGGCCCCTGCCTGTTCACACCGGCTCATAAACAGCATGTAGTGCTGTTTACTGCAGAGAGTGACAGGAGGGGGTTTACCCTGGCCGGCAGGCGGCAAAGTCGGTGGTGGTGACTTTGGCGCGGTGTTGCTCTCCATGTCGTTGTCTGAAACGTCAGACCGAGCGAGCTTGGAGGCTTTTTGTCTCACTGAATTTTGAGATATGGTAGAAGACGAGTCAGAGTGACGCCGCTTCGATGCTGACGACGATGTCTCATCGACATCCATGTCGTCTTCCTCAGCAGAGGTTAGGTCGGACTCTGAAGCTGCAGAGCTAGAGAGCCGACTATCTGCCCTTGGGCAGGAGACAAGACCCGCAGGTCTGTTGAAGGTCACTCTAGAGTGTTGCAGGAGGTAATGTCCCTCGGTCGAGGACCTCAGGCCACTATCCCTGAACACAATACCCAGGCTAGCTCACGAGCTGGGTCGTAGAATTTCCTCTGGACCTGAAGGGTCACGATCACTAAGCTCCTGAAAAAGAACGTGATTTCCCCAAGGTGTTGAAAAGAGACACAACCAATAACATTAATCTTTTATTACGAATATGAAATTGAAAAGGAATTTATACAAACGATTAAATACTAACATATGATACAGATAAAGAATTTGAACAAACATTGTAAAGAACAAAATGGCTCAGAAGTCCAGACGCTTCTTTGTGATGCAATTCCGCGTCTTGGGAATTGGACTTCTGACCGGGTGAAAATCAGGGGTAACAGGGAAAGAGGGGGTGAGGATTGGAGAAAGAGAGAGAGAAGTCGTCGGTGTCGGAGTACGGGCTGGTGACCGTTGTCGTACTGGCGGTGGTGACGGCGTTATTGGGCCAAATAGCTCAAGCACTCGCCTTTCTGGCGAGGTATCGGCCGTTGCTGGGTGGCTAACGCTATTCTTTCTCTCCTTCGGAGTAGAAGGTGGCGTCTCCGGGCCGAAAAGCTCTTCGCGGCGAGCCCTCACAAGCCTCGCTATCTCGGAGGCGGCGGGGCGGCTCTTGGGAGGCGGCGGCGACACTCTTTTGACTGGGGCTGCTGTACACAGACCGATGAGGGGGCCTTGTACAGGTCGAATGCGGATCTTAGCTTTTCTCTTGGCAGCGGGGGCGGTGGAAGGCCTAACGGAAGGCGGGGGCGGCGAAATCAATGTCGTCTTCCTTCTTGGGCCAGCGTGCTGATCAGTTAGAGCCCCAACATGTCTTTTTGGCTTGGGGGCGGCAGAGACCGGAGCTGGGGGCGGCAGTACGTTCTGGTCAGCTACGGCTGGGGACAACCCAGGATGATGCCCCGTTGACGACGGAGGGAACCCTGGAGCTGCTGGAACGTCCGTCGGTGACCTCGGAGGCGGTGGCAGGACCGTGAGGGCAGCCACGGACTCAGGACCGTCTCTACAAATGTTTTCCACCCGGGGGCGGCAACTGATGCTGGGGGCGGCAGTTGACTGGACCGGGGGCAGCGATGTCAATGAGGCGGCTGATGCCTTCTTGACAGTAGGGGCATGTATTTTGACCCTCTGAGTGCAGTTCCTATGAGCGGGGGCGGCTGTTGTGGGCAGCAAGCGCCTCGGTGATGGTGGCGGCGTTAGCGGAGTGAAACTCCGGGCTCTCGGGTCTCCCTTCAGTAATAGCTGTCGCTGTAAAGCCCGCGGGATCGCGGCATATGGCTTCGATACATCTATAGGGATTAGGCGGCGGCGACGAAGGAGCGCTTGACGGGCGTTGTACTTCTCCCTCGAAGTTTTTCCTCTACGACCAGCCAGGATGTTGCCGTTGTCCGTTAGTATTGACGTTGTGAATATTAGCAGGAGACGGGAACACCTGCCTGGCAGCGAGTGTGGGGGCGGTAGTAACAAGCGCCCGCCACGTAGCGAGAGCCGTCGTAGATACGAGCGCCGCCTAGTAGCGAAGCCGTCGGAGATACGAGCGCCGCCTAGTAGCGAAGCCGTCGGAGATACGAGCGCCGCCTAGTAGCGAAGCCGTCGGAGATTTCCTAGCGCCGCCTTGAAGCGATGCCGTGGTCGCCAAGAAGCGAATGAATCGTCGATATTATCACTTTGTAGATACTTCAAACTTTGCCAAGAAGCGAAGTTGATTAATCGGCTGCCTGGAAGCGACCGTGCCTAGCGTAGCACGCTATCTGCTTATATACACTTAGTTTGGAGTGGGGGAAGGAGCTTAACCAATCGTGGCGTAAGCCACGCCCAGTTATAGGAATTTAACCCTTATGAATTAAAATAACTCTAAATATGAGTTTTTAGCTGTGTTACGGGTCGCGATCGATGGAAAATGACTCGCTGAATCCAATGGCGTAGGATATATTGCGGTGCGACCACCCGATCGCGAGATATCTGCGGTAACAAGTTCCTCCCCGTCGAGATATTTTTCCATCGTCGTGACCCGTAACCGAGCATCGCTTAAAACTAAATACAATACAAAAAATATAAGTGCAACAATGCACAACAATATGCAATAATGTTCGTGAAAAAATGTCATAGTTCACTTCACTAGTGTTCTTATAAACAAAGTCTTTTGGGGAATGTTTTTAATTTAAAAAAGTGTCTTTCTCACTATAATTTTTAATGGGTAATTGTCTTTGGTGATAATTTAAAATTGTTTGTCACTCACATGGGGGAGGGGTCGGCACTGTAGTGTCCATGGGGGTTAGTGGGGGCGTGCGGTCACGCACTTGTAGAGGGGCCTGGTGTTGGTGACGGGGCGTCTGGCTCGTCATCAGGCGGGGGTTCCTCTTCTATAGTGGAAAGGGGTGATCGGGGCTGGTCCTCTGGTGAACGTGGGCGTGGAGCAGGCTTCACGTCGTAGGCTGGAACACGGACGGGAGTTCCATTCCTATCGACGGTGTAGACCCGCCCTGAATGTAGTTCTCGGATGTTGTATGGGCCGAGCCACTTCGGGTGGAAGCCGGCATGTAGATTCCGCTTCGCATCTGATTGAGGATGAGCCCGGATCATGACTGGCTCTCCGACATCATGGGGTTCGGGTGTTTCGCCTCCGGCGTAACGGGTTTGGTAGCGCAAGGTATGCGTTTTGATGTCTTCAAGCCTTTCTTCTCGATCATCTTGAAGGTTATGAAGTTGATCTTGGCGCTGTAGGACACGATCGCCTGGCAGTGGCAAC
Source organism: Liopterus haemorrhoidalis (assembly GCA_963971575.1). Lineage (NCBI taxonomy): Eukaryota > Metazoa > Arthropoda > Insecta > Coleoptera > Dytiscidae > Liopterus > Liopterus haemorrhoidalis. The sequence continues at coordinate 50,657,067 of OZ020613.1, forward strand.
TCGTATCCTAAGAGCGCTAAACTGGGTGAGCAGCCGGTCGCTGCATTTCTTCGGGTTCGCAGATCCCTCAGGACTGCTGGCAAATGCAAGGCCCATTTTGTATGCGGCTGCCCTTGCATGCGCATACGGAGACCTTTCTTAATTTCCTGATTTCGCCGTTTTACTGGATTTGCCCGCGGGTGATATATGCCAGTATAATGGGCTGTGGCACCCCATCTGCGGCAGGCACGTTTCCACCTAAAGCTGGTGAATTGGGGCCCGTTATCTGATAGGATAATCTTCGGATACCCAAACCTATCGAACACGTTCTCCTCGATTAACTTGATTAAAATATGTGAGCGTGGTTCTCCTGTAGGGAACGCTTCCACCCATTTGCTAAACGTATCCGTTATTACTAGAATGTGGGTCCTACCTGAGGCCGATTTTGGATAAGGCCCCATGAGGTCCACCGAGACTTTATACCATGGTGCGACTGGGGCTCGTGGCTTTAATGGGGCGGCAGTCCTCGCTGCGCCCGGTTTATTTGCTGCGCATATCATGCAGCGTTGGACGTATTGCCGAATGTGGTTTTTGATATCAGGCCATAAATACCTCTGAGCGATGGCGCGGTGTGTCTCATCCCGTCCAGGATGTCCTACGTCATCGTGGTGAGCGGCCAGTACCTTTGCACGCATGTCTTCGGGTACGAACAACTGTTGATTGGAACCGGGAGGTGCTATGAACCATACATAGCCATCCCTCTCGACTAGAGCCTCGTGAAAGATAGCGTTATCGGGATTCAGCGGTTCTCGAAGTTTTCCTAGGCATGCCTGAGTCTGCTCATCCCGAGCTTGACTCGCCTGGACTTGCTCCGGAAGAGGTGGCTCTCCGAGTAGCACATTTATCTCTCCACGTTCTGGTGGCACCATTCTGTTGGTATCCTCCTCAGGGATAGTCTCATCACTGTCAGGCTGTCGGGATAAGGCATCAGCAAGCTCATTGTCCTTTCCTGCACAGTGTTTAATTTCAAAGTCGAACTCCTGTAATAATAGAGCCCAACGCAGGAGCTTCGCTTTGGTCTCCTTAAACCTATGGAGCCATGTTAGGGCGGTGGAGTCCGTGATCACCGTAAAACGCCTCCCCTCCAGGAGAGGCCGGTATCGCTTAACTGCCCACACTAACGCTAAGCATTCCTGCTCGTTGATGTGATACCTCCTCTCCGTGGAGTTGAGGCGTAAACTTGCGTAGCTTATAATACGGTGCCGGTCTTCATCTTGTTGGAACAACACAGCTCCAAGACCATGTCCGCTGGCATCAGTTTGCAAAGTGTATGGAAGTTTGGCCGAGGGACGATGTAGTTGCAGCGGCTTCTTGAATGCGGTCTTTACTTCAGACAGCGCTTTCTCCGCTTCACATGTCCATTTAAATGGCTTCTTTATAGATAATAGATCGGTGAGCGGTGCGCTCATTGTAGCAAAGTTGCCTATGTAGTCTCTGACCCAGTTGCAGAGACCGAGGAACTGTCTTAGCTCCTTACGAGTCTTCGGGGTCTTCGTCCCTGCAACCTGAGTCAGATGTTTCTCCAGCGGCTCGGTCGAATCTTCAGAGATCGTATGGCCCAGATATGTAATGTGACTCTTCCCAAACTCGCACTTTTCCGGTGCAAGTCTCAGTCCATGTTCCTGGAGCCTCTCGAAGACGAGTGCGAGATGGCGAAGATGTTCTCGGTGGTTAGTGGAGAATATTATTATATCATCCAGATATACTTTTGTAAATGTATGAAGACTTCTGGCTAAGACTTCCTGAGTCATTAGCCTCTGGAATGTGGAAGGCGCATTACGTAGTCCGAATGGCATCACATTGAACTCGTAATGGCCTCCATCGGGCGTTGAGAACGCTGTAGCTGCCTTGGAGTCTGGATGAACCGGGATCTGCCAATATCCCGATTTCAGATCCAGACTTGAGAAAACACGCGCCTCCCCGAGGTCGCGCAGTGTATCTTGTATAATGGGCATGGATGATGGCTCGCTGACGGTCGCCGTATTGATTTTCCTGTAGTCGATACAGAATCTGGGCGTTCCATCTTTCTTCCCGACGATCACTATCGGACTTGAATAGGGTGATGTGGAAGGTGCTATAATACCGGCTTCTAACATTTCCTCGATTTGCTGGTGGATTAATTGCCTCTTGGCATCACTCACCCTGTACGGGGCCGTACGGATAGGGTTATCGTGCTTGAGAACAATTTTATGTTGCACGGTTTTAGTTCCTGCGTGGTGTCGGTGACTATCTGTCACCGCTGGAAAGCGTTGGAATAATCTTCTAAAGCCTTCCGCTAGGTCATCTTTAAAACCGTGGTCGAGTTTCGCAATGTCTACTGCCGGACTCGTGTCGCTCGTAGTTGACGAGGCCTCGGATGTCAGCCAAAAAACGGTATGGCGCTGTCCAGTGCCAAAATGCATGCACCGTCGGCCTGTATCTAACGTCGCTTGCTGTTCCGTTAACCACGGATAGCCCAAAATACAATCCACCCTCAAGTTTTCACAGAGCAAAAATTTTGCCTGACTGACTTGACCGTTTATTGCGATCTGCGTGGTTTCCTCCCCGCAGACTCGCATATCATGGCCAACTGCAGCCAGTGGTATCATCCTTTTCTTATCATTCTTCGTTTCTGCTAGATCGGCATGTAGACAATTATATGCCGCAGCCGTATCTAATAAGGTGTGGTACTCAGTACCATTGATTTCTACGTTTATAGTTGGTAGTACGGCGCCAGTAATGGCATGAAGGGCTTGGCCGTCCCCTAAGCCCTCTATGCGTTTTTTGGAGTCGTATTTCCATTCGTTTTTGGAGCGCTGTTATTGACAGGAGCTCTTGAGTGTTGCTCGCGTGATGCGACAATACAGTCGGCCTGGTAATGATCCCCGTTGCAGATCCTGCAGGGATATGGTGGTTTAGCGGGCCTAGACTGGTAGTGTTGATTTCTCTGCTGAGAAGGTTGGTTTTGGGGACGCGCCTGAGGCGGCGAGGAAGGAGGGGTAGGTGCGCGTGTCTGATGAGCCGCGACTAGGGAGTATTGTGCGCGCGCGGGACGCGGCACGTATGCGTTTGATGGTGCACGCGTGGATTGCGGACCATAATAAGGGGCGGGCGCGCGCTGCGAAGAAGGCGCGTTCGTGGAAGGGTACGCTCGCGATGACTGAGCGTATGTACGGTTGTCTTGCTGTGACTCATCTAATATGGTCACGAGGTCAAGCAAAGCGTCAAATGACTTAATGTCACGCTGCGCGAGTGCGAACCGGTAATCCGGTTTCATAAGGCTGATGGTTGCCTGTAGAAGATCTGACTCTGTCGATGCACCACGGTGTGCCAGAGTCATTTTACGGGCCACAAAGTCCCGGCCGGGTTCACGGGGACCTTGTGGGTCGGTTAGGAGCGAGATGTTAAGACGCGCTCTAGCATCTGCGCCGTTGAAGCGATCCATGAAATGGCGTTTGAACGTGTCCCATTCCATGGAGAGGTATGAAAGGGGTTCAAACCATCGCTTCGCTTCTCCAGCGAGACATTCTGGGATGTCCTCCAGGTAGTCCTCCTTTACTACACCGGATTCTCGAAGATACCTTTCTAATTTGGATATAAATCGCGTAGGATCTTCGTGCAACCTACCAGAGAATTTGGGGGGGGGTTTGATGATTGGTGGGCGCCAACGAGACTCGGTTGTTCCGACCAGTCCGTCTCGTAGGATCCTGGCCAGTTCTTGTACCGCATCGCGGTGAGGGGAACCGTTATTAGCGGTTGAATTTGTACCGGAAAGGCGCTCGGCCTCTTCCAGTCTAGCTAGGCGCTTAGATGATCGTTTAGAGGGCATTCTCGTAGATGTTATTCCAAGGTTCGAACTTGGACACGTGAGAATCGGGCCCCACGGAGCGGGAGCCAAAATGTTGCAGGTGGTAATGTCCCTCGGTCGAGGACCTCAGGCCACTATCCCTGAACACAATACCCAGGCTAGCTCACGAGCTGGGTCGTAGAATTTCCTCTGGACCTGAAGGGTCACGATCACTAAGCTCCTGAAAAAGAACGTGATTTCCCCAAGGTGGTGAAAAGAGACACAACCAATAACATTAATCTTTTATTACGAATATGAAATTGAAAAGGAATTTATACAAACGATTAAATACTAACATATGATACAGATAAAGAATTTGAACAAACATTGTAAAGAACAAAATGGCTCAGAAGTCCAGACGCTTCTTTGTGATGCAATTCCGCGTCTTGGGAATTGGACTTCTGACCGGGTGAAAATCAGGGGTAACAGGGAAAGAGGGGGTGAGGATTGGAGAAAGAGAGAGAGAAGTCGTCGGTGTCGGAGTACGGGCTGGTGACCGTTGTCGTACTGGCGGTGGTGACGGCGTTATTGGGCCAAATAGCTCAAGCACTCGCCTTTCTGGCGAGGTATCGGCCGTTGCTGGGTGGCTAACGCTATTCTTTCTCTCCTTCGGAGTAGAAAGTGGCGTCTCCGGGCCGAAAAGCTCTTCGCGGCGAGCCCTCACAAGCCTCGCTATCTCGGAGGCGGCGGGGCGGCTCTTGGGAGGCGGCGGCGACACTCTTTTGACTGGGGCTGCTGTACACAGACCGATGAGGGGGCCTTGTACAGGTCGAATGCGGATCTTAGCTTTTCTCTTGGCAGCGGGGGCGGTGGAAGGCCTAACGGAAGGCGGGGGCGGCGAAATCAATGTCGTCTTCCTTCTTGGGCCAGCGTGCTGATCAGTTAGAGCCCCAACATGTCTTTTTGGCTTGGGGGCGGCAGAGACCGGAGCTGGGGGCGGCAGTACGTTCTGGTCAGCTACGGCTGGGGACAACCCAGGATGATGCCCCGTTGACGACGGAGGGAACCCTGGAGCTGCTGGAACGTCCGTCGGTGACCTCGGAGGCGGTGGCAGGACCGTGAGGGCAGCCACGGACTCAGGACCGTCTCTACAAATGTTTTCCACCCGGGGGCGGCAACTGATGCTGGGGGCGGCAGTTGACTGGACCGGGGGCAGCGATGTCAATGAGGCGGCTGATGCCTTCTTGACAGTAGGGGCATGTATTTTGACCCTCTGAGTGCCGTTCCTATGAGCGGGGGCGGCTGTTGTGGGCAGCAAGCGCCTCGGTGATGGTGGCGGCGTTAGCGGAGTGAAACTCCGGGCTCTCGGGTCTCCCTTCAGTAATAGCTGTCGCTGTAAAGCCCGCGGGATCGCGGCATATGGCTTCGATACATCTATAGGGATTAGGCGGCGGCGACGAAGGAGCGCTTGACGGGCGTTGTACTTCTCCCTCGAAGTTTTTCCTCTACGACCAGCCAGGATGTTGCCGTTGTCCGTTAGTATTGACGTTGTGAATATTAGCAGGAGACGGGAACACCTGCCTGGCAGCGAGTGTGGGGGCGGTAGTAACAAGCGCCCGCCACGTAGCGAGAGCCGTCGTAGATACGAGCGCCGCCTAGTAGCGAAGCCGTCGGAGATACGAGCGCCGCCTAGTAGCGAAGCCGTCGGAGATACGAGCGCCGCCTAGTAGCGAAGCCGTCGGAGATTTCCTAGCGCCGCCTTGAAGCGATGCCGTGGTCGCCAAGAAGCGAATGAATCGTCGATATTATCACTTTGTAGATACTTCAAACTTTGCCAAGAAGCGAAGTTGATTATTCGGCTGCCTGGAAGCGACCGTGCCTAGCGTAGCACGCTATCTGCTTATATACACTTAGTTTGGAGTGGGGGAAGGAGCTTAACCAATCGTGGCGTAAGCCACGCCCAGTTATAGGAATTTAACCCTTATGAATTAAAATAACTCTAAATATGAGTTTTTAGCTGTGTTACGGGTCGCGATCGATGGAAAATGACTCGCTGAATCCAATGGCGTAGGATATATTGCGGTGCGACCACCCGATCGCGAGATATCTGCGGTAACAAGTTCCTCCCCGTCGAGATATTTTTCCATCGTCGTGACCCGTAACCGAGCATCGCTTAAAACTAAATACAATACAAAAAATATAAGTGCAACAATGCACAACAATATGCAATAATGTTCGTGAAAAAATGTCATAGTTCACTTCACTAGTGTTCTTATAAACAAAGTCTTTTGGGGAATGTTTTTAATTTAAAAAAGTGTCTTTCTCACTATAATTTTTAATGGGTAATTGTCTTTGGTGATAATTTAAAATTGTTTGTCACTCACATGGGGGAGGGGTCGGCACTGTAGTGTCCATGGGGGTTAGTGGGGGCGTGCGGTCACGCACTTGTAGAGGGGCCTGGTGTTGGTGACGGGGCGTCTGGCTCGTCATCAGGCGGGGGTTCCTCTTCTATAGTGGAAAGGGGTGATCGGGGCTGGTCCTCTGGTGAACGTGGGCGTGGAGCAGGCTTCACGTCGTAGGCTGGAACACGGACGGGAGTTCCATTCCTATCGACGGTGTAGACCCGCCCTGAATGTAGTTCTCGGATGTTGTATGGGCCGAGCCACTTCGGGTGGAAGCCGGCATGTAGATTCCGCTTCGCATCTGATTGAGGATGAGCCCGGATCATGACTGGCTCTCCGACATCATGGGGTTCGGGTGTTTCGCCTCCGGCGTAACGGGTTTGGTAGCGCAAGGTATGCGTTTTGATGTCTTCAAGCCTTTCTTCTCGATCATCTTGAAGGTTATGAAGTTGATCTTGGCGCTGTAGGACACGATCGCCTGGCAGTGGCAACTCGTATCCTAAGAGCGCTAAACTGGGTGAGCAGCCGGTCGCTGCATTTCTTCGGGTTCGCAGATCCCTCAGGACTGCTGGCAAATGCAAGGCCCATTTTGTATGCGGCTGCCCTTGCATGCGCATACGGAGACCTTTCTTAATTTCCTGATTTCCCCCGCAGGGGAAGTTCATAATGGCCATAACACCTGGCCATTTGTCGAGCTTTCGGGCCTGATGATCCCGCGTACCCTCAATCACGCAAGGGAAGTTCATAATGGTCGCATCACCTGACCATAAAGAGCTTTTGGGCCTGATGATCCCACGTACCCTGAATCACATATCATTTGGGAGGAGACAGTTCAGAGAAGCCGATTGTGGGAATAGGCTTATCTGTTGTCTCTTTGATCTCCCACTTAAATTCCTACCCACGTGTTTGCCGTGCGTGGAGACCCGTAACGCCGGAGAAGAGGGTCCTGGTCGGTTGAGGGAGACTGCTGCCCGCGGACAGTACGATCCCAACACGCCTTCTTTGGCCTCGGATTCGGTAAAACGGGAGGCTGAGTCTGGTCAGCTCAGTCAATCGGCTGGTGTCACGGTTCATGAATAGAGTGGCTCCACTACTGGATCGTGGATGCCGGGGTAATGCCGTGCCACTAGACAAGTATTCGGGGGTCTGTGGGAGCGGATGCAGCTCGCCCGGTTCCAGAGTTGGCTACTACTGGTTCTCGAGCGGGTCGAGCAGCCCGTGACTACTTCCCCCGATGCTATATCATCCTGACATGCCTGGCGCAATGAGCCGGTTTGCGGCCAACGTCCCCTGTGTGGGGCTCCCTGGTGGGTGGGCATGGCAGGGTGATGAAACTTAGTATACGGGTATGGCGACTACCCGGAGGGATCAATTTTCTTTAAATTCCGCCAAGGTTGAGAGTAAACTCCGTAAAAAATCAAACAAGAGACCTCGTCGTGATGCTCAGTCATCCGATGAGGGATGTGTAAGGCCTTCTCCCAAGAAGCTAGACAGCAGATCAGTTGAGTTTTGTGCGCCAGTGCCTCGTTTTCTTGTCGTGAAGGTGCAAGAAGAGGGTAAATCTTTTAAAGAGATGTCCCCCTTCTTTGTTGCCCGAACGCTGGGAAAAACGTGTCCAACTGGTATCAGGTCGGTAAGAAAACTGTCGGATGGCACATTATTGATTGAAGCAGAAACTGAGGCATCCTCAACGCTTCAGAAATGCGAAGGATTTGGCGAGTATCGTATCTCGGTACAGCCACATAAGGCACTGAATACTTCTCGAGGCGTCGTTACAGACCGTGACCTTGCGTATGTTACGGAGGAAGAGTTTGTGCAGGAAATGGCATCGCAAGGTGTCATTGAATGTAGGAAACTCAACCCCCGAAACGGTAAGCCTTCTATATCTATGGTGGTATCTTTTGCTGGTACTAGGTGTCCAGCATCGGTTAAGGTGGGGTACAACGTTTGTAACGTTCGCCCCTACTATCCCAACCCGATGCGATGCTACAAGTGCCAGCGTTATGGTCACACCTCTAGTCGTTGTGGCAAACAGTCCATCTGTGCCAACTGCGGGCAGGATCAAAATGAAGTTGAAAACTGTCCAAACGCGGCACACTGCGTGAACTGTAAAGGTGCGCATGCATCGACTTCACGCCACTGCCCAACGTACTTAGAAGAGAAGGCTATTCAGGTCATCAAGACGAAAGATAAAATACCGTATTTCGACGCCAAGAAGAAGTATAAAGAGACTGCGCCGGTCACTTTTGCGAAATCCTTCGCACAAGTAGCTGCAAAGAAGACAGCCAGTGTCCAGACTCAGACGGAGTCAGTGCTTCGTCCGACAGTAAAAACGTCAGTGACAGCTGCGTCACAAAAGTCCGACACGGAAAAGGTGGCGGAATCGGTCCAAGAGACCAGTGTTCAGACCCCACAACCAGGGGGATCGGGTCTGAATAAATCCCCCTCCCATATAGGAGAACGCACTCAACCTCAGTTCTCCTCACCACCTAAGGAGAAGACCCCACAGTCTTCTCCAAAAACGAGAAGCGACCAGAGAATGGTCGCTTCTACAAAGCCTTCATCAGTCGCTCCTGAAAAGGAGACTGATAAGGGACCCGTTGGTTCTCACTGGATACCAGTGAGAACAAAACAATCAAAAAAGGAGTCCAGTGTGTCCACCAAGGCACCTGGACAAACAAGTGAAACCGTGGCCGAGAAAATGGCTGTTGACCCGCAACCTAAGGGTAAACCAAAGATCATTAGGTTGCGGGGTAATTCCCCTAAACAAAAATGACTGGTCCACTAATCCAGTGGAACTGTAACGGTGTATATCAGCGCTACGAAGAACTGCGACTGTTACTCTCCAATTTAGCGCCTTCGTGTGTTTGTCTGCAGGAAACAAATTTCACGGAAACCGACACATTCTCTCCTCGAGGATACTCCGTGTTTCGCACGGATTTCCTTACGGGGGCAAGAGCATGTGACGGCGTGGCAATTCTCGTTAGAGACACATTGTACCACGATCCTGTAGACATTGACACTGAGTTGCAGGTCGTAGCAGTTCGTGTTGCACTTCCCCTCCAGGTGACGATTTGTTCTATCTACCTTCCCCCTGGTGTTCGAACTGACATCCGAGATGTCGTGAACATCATCGATCAACTCCCACCACCTTTCATACTACTAGGCGATTTTAACGCCTACAATGTATGTTGGGGATCGGTGCGGAACGATCGACGGGGACGTCACCTGGAGACTATGTTGAACGATTTGAGTTTGAGCTTTTTGAACGACGGCAGACCCACGCACTTCTGTGCAGCAACGGGTACATTCAGTGCCATAGATCTTAGCGTCGTTTCAGGAGCCATCGCTCCGTTGTTCAAATGGGACGTGCATCACGACCTGTGCGGTAGTGATCACTTTCCAATCTTCTTAAGGCCTCTGTTCAATACTGTTACCGAATCCCGCTGGCCACAGTGGGTTCTTCGGAAAGCAGATTGGACCAAGTTCGCAGAATCATTCTCTCACGAGGATATTCCGAACTTGAGCGTAGACGAAGAGGTGAATCATTTCACGGATTCCATCACGAGCGCGGCTGAAAGCAGCATACCGCTGTCATCCACTCAGCCCCGTCGAGTTCCCGTTCCCTGGTGGAACGAGGAATGCGACTTGGCGCTACGTGAAAGGAGACACCTCTTCAATACATTCCGTCGTTGTCCAACAGAGACAAACATGATAGCCTTCCAACGAGCGAAAGCTCGTGCTAAGAGGATTGTGAAAGAAAGCAAGCGCGAATCATGGCGCAAATACGTATGCACCGTTACAGTTGCCACTCCAGTGGCCAAAGTTTGGGAGAAGGTCCGGAAAATATCCGGTCTAAATACAGCTACAGCCATTGCTGGTCTATCGGTAAATGGTAACGTAGTTACCTCAGCGGTCGAAATTGCTAACACTTTGGCATCTAATTTTGCGTTCAATTCTAGCTCTGAACATTATTCACCCGAGTTTCTAACTCGTAAAGCAGGCCTCGAATCTATACCTCTAAATTTCTTTTCTAGGAATGACGAGGTATACAACCTGCTTTTCTCTCGTGAAGAGCTAGATAGCGCGATGTCAAAGTGTAAGGATAGCTCTCCTGGTCCAGATGCGATACATTATCGTATGATCCGAAATCTTCCGGAACCATCTAAGTCTAGGCTTTTGAATGTCTATAACAGGATATGGACTGAGGGCAAGTGCCCGACCAAGTGGAAGGAATCTCATATAATTCCTATCCCCAAAGTCGGGAAAGATAAACACTTGCCCTCTAGCTATAGACCAATATCACTGACCAGTTGTCTCTGCAAGCTCATGGAGCGAATGATCAGCAAGCGTCTGATTTGGTTTTTAGAATCAAACGACTTGCTGGCCAACACACAGTGCGGCTTTCGCCGTCACCGCTCAACAGCAGATCATCTGGTCAGACTAGAGACAGCTATCAGGAATGCTTTCGTTGAAAACAAACACCTGGTAGCTGTGTTTTTCGATATTGAGAAAGCCTATGACACTGCATGGATTTATGGTATTCTCCGTACTCTGCATTCCTGGGGTCTCCGGGGACGCTTGATGTTCTTTATAAAAGACTTCATGTCGAACCGGCGCTTCAGGGTGCGGATCGGAAATACCTTGTCACAAATGTTCGCACTGGACAATGGGGTCCCACAGGGCTCCATACTGAGCGTTACGCTATTTTTAATTGCCATTAACGGTGCAGCTTCATGTATTCGATTACCTGTACAGAGTTCGATATTTGTCGACGACATTGGTATCTTTGTCGCCGGACAAAAGACTAGTACAATCGAACGTCAGCTTCAGCTGACTATCAATCGTCTCGATACATGGGCAACCGAAAATGGCTTTAAATTCTCGACCAGCAAAACTGTATGTGTCCATTTTAGTAGGAAAAGGGGTGTACATCCCAATCCTACACTCACACTAAATGGAGCACAGTTACCATTTGCCGATACTGCCAGATTTCTGGGTCTCGTGTTCGATAGCCGTCTATCTTGGCGGGCACATTTTTTGTCCGTCAAGAAAAAATGCCAAAAGTCGCTCAATTTGTTGCGGGTCCTCAGTCACAAGACATGGGGTGCAGACCGCACTGTCATGTTTGCGTTTATATCGTTCTTTAGTGCGCTCTAAGCTGGACTATGGATGTCTAGCTTATGGGTCAGCTAAACACCAAGAGATAAGAATTCTTGACACTGTACATCACACTGGGGTTAGATTGGCCACAGGTGCATTTCGCACCAGTCCAATACTAAGCCTGCTGTGTGAAGCAGGCGAACCGTCACTGTACAATCGTCGTAAAATTCTATCCTTGCGGTATATGGCTGCACTCAGTGCCAAGCCAGATCATCCCGCGTATGACCCTATTCTACAAAATAGGCATACAGAAATATATGACAGAAAACCAAGAGCCAATAGGCCTTTTGGTCTGAGGACTTTCGACATTTTGGGCGATATTGATTTTAATATGCCTGAAATGGCAAGTTTCGTTTTGTGTGCTGTTCCACCATGGACGCTGCCGCGTCCACTTGTGAACCTCACATTAACTAGGTTTGATAAAGATACTACGTTGCCTATCGAATACCAACATGAGTTACAAAGAACACTGGTCCCTAGGTTCGAGGATACTGTCATTTTTACTGACGGATCAAAATCCGGAACCAGGGTTGGGTGTGCGTTCGTTGTTTTGAATCCACGCCAACAGTTTCAGTACCGTCTGCACTCCATAACGAGTGTGTACACTGCTGAGCTGTACGCTATTTTCAAGGCCCTGTGTTTTGTTTCGTCAGAGCAAAGTCGGTCAAGTGTTATCTTGACGGACTCGCTGAGCGCTCTGAACAGTATCCAAGATCCAGATCCAGTGCATCCTCTTGTACTAAAGATCCGGTTGCTACTCCACAACCTGAATGCTCAGAATGTGAGGGTAGAGCTGTTTTGGATACCGGGACATGTTGGTATTAAAGGCAACGAAGCGGCAGATGCAGCTGCAAAAGCCGCCTCTCACAGACCTATGATTGATGTGAGTTTCGTTTTTCCAGATGACGCAAAGAGTCATCTGACACATCTGGTTTTAGACATGTGGCAACATGAGTGGAGCCGCACACAGAACGTTAAGTTACGACAGATTAAGGGAGACGTTAAACTATGGGGTTCTTCCTGCAGGATTAACCGCAGGGAGGAAACCGCCATCACACGCCTTCGTATAGGTCACTGTTGGTGGACCCATGGACACCTCCTTCGAGGTGAAGAGTCCCCTGTCTGTGAGACGTGTAACACAGATTTGTCTGTGTTACACATTTTAACCGAATGTGTACAGTTCGAGGATGTCAGGGAGAGGTTAGGCCTGTGCTATGACCTGTCAGTTGCCTTAGGTGACGACAGAGTACTCATGGACAGGCTGATACTCTTCCTGAGAGAATCAAACTTACTGTTTTATGTGTGAAGTCTTGCACCTTATTTTAATGTGTTTCTATTTATTGACTGTGATATTCGATGGTAATTGGCCCCTTTACAGCCTCTTACCATCACCCTGAGTCTGTTCAAATTTTCGAACAGATTTTTTATATTATTTATTTGTGTTTGTCAGTGCAAGACTTCTTTTATTGAGTATGCGTATTTTTAATGATTTTATTTATTTATTTATTTATTTATTGTCTAAATTTTTATTTTTAATATATAGTCTAGTCATTTAGATGGGCTGCGTTAGGCGCAAATAGCCTTTGTTGCTGTGCGCCAAAAATTTCAACTAACTAACTAACTAATTTCCTGATTTCGCCGTTCTACTGGATTTGCCCGCGGGTGATATATGCCAGTATAATGGGCTGTGGCACCCCATCTGCGGCAGGCACGTTTCCACCTAAAGCTGGTGAATTGGGGCCCGTTATCTGATAGGATAATCTTCGGATACCCAAACCTATCGAACACGTTCTCCTCGATTAACTTGATTAAAATATGTGAGCGTGGTTCTCCTGTAGGGAACGCTTCCACCCATTTGCTAAACGTATCCGTTATTACTAGAATGTGGGTCCTACCTGAGGCCGATTTTGGATAAGGCCCCATGAGGTCCACCGAGACTTTATACTATGGTGCGACTGGGGCTCGTGGCTTTAATGGGGCGGCAGTCCTCGCTGCGCCCGGTTTATTTGCTGCGCATATCATGCAGCGTTGGACGTATTGCCGAATGTGGTTTTTGATATCAGGCCATAAATACCTCTGAGCGATGGCGCGGTGTGTCTCATCCCGTCCAGGATGTCCTACGTCATCGTGGTGAGCGGCCAGTACCTTTGCACGCATGTCTTCGGGTACGAACAACTGTTGATTGGAACCGGGAGGTGCTATGAACCATACATAGCCATCCCTCTCGACTAGAGCCTCGTGAAAGATAGCGTTATCGGGATTCAGCGGTTCTCGAAGTTTTCCTAGGCATGCCTGAGTCTGCTCATCCCGAGCTTGACTCGCCTGGACTTGCTCCGGAAGAGGTGGCTCTCCGAGTAGCACATTTATCTCTCCACGTTCTGGTGGCACCATTCTGTTGGTATCCTCCTCAGGGATAGTCTCATCACTGTCAGGCTGTCGGGATAAGGCATCAGCAAGCTCATTGTCCTTTCCTGCACAGTGTTTAATTTCAAAGTCGAACTCCTGTAATAATAGAGCCCAACGCAGGAGCTTCGCTTTGGTCTCCTTAAACCTATGGAGCCATGTTAGGGCGGTGGAGTCCGTGATCACCGTAAAACGCCTCCCCTCCAGGAGAGGCCGGTATCGCTTAACTGCCCACACTAACGCTAAGCATTCCTGCTCGTTGATGTGATACCTCCTCTCCGTGGAGTTGAGGCGTAAACTTGCGTAGCTTATAATACGGTGCCGGTCTTCATCTTGTTGGAACAACACAGCTCCAAGACCATGTCCGCTGGCATCAGTTTGCAAAGTGTATGGAAGTTTGGCCGAGGGACGATGTAGTTGCAGCGGCTTCTTGAATGCGGTCTTTACTTCAGACAGCGCTTTCTCCGCTTCACATGTCCATTTAAATGGCTTCTTTATAGATAATAGATCGGTGAGCGGTGCGCTCATTGTAGCAAAGTTGCCTATGTAGTCTCTGACCCAGTTGCAGAGACCGAGGAACTGTCTTAGCTCCTTACGAGTCTTCGGGGTCTTCGTCCCTGCAACCTGAGTCAGATGTTTCTCCAGCGGCTCGGTCGAATCTTCAGAGATCGTATGGCCCAGATATGTAATGTGACTCTTCCCAAACTCGCACTTTTCCGGTGCAAGTCTCAGTCCATGTTCCTGGAGCCTCTCGAAGACGAGTGCGAGATGGCGAAGATGTTCTCGGTGGTTAGTGGAGAATATTATTATATCATCCAGATATACTTTTGTAAATGTATGAAGACTTCTGGCTAAGACTTCCTGAGTCATTAGCCTCTGGAATGTGGAAGGCGCATTACGTAGTCCGAATGGCATCACATTGAACTCGTAATGGCCTCCATCGGGCGTTGAGAACGCTGTAGCTGCCTTGGAGTCTGGATGAACCGGGATCTGCCAATATCCCGATTTCAGATCCAGACTTGAGAAAACACGCGCCTCCCCGAGGTCGCGCAGTGTATCTTGTATAATGGGCATGGATGATGGCTCGCTGACGGTCGCCGTATTGATTTTCCTGTAGTCGATACAGAATCTGGGCGTTCCATCTTTCTTCCCGACGATCACTATCGGACTTGAATAGGGTGATGTGGAAGGTGCTATAATACCGGCTTCTAACATTTCCTCGATTTGCTGGTGGATTAATTGCCTCTTGGCATCACTCACCCTGTACGGGGCCGTACGGATAGGGTTATCGTGCTTGAGAACAATTTTATGTTGCACGGTTTTAGTTCCTGCGTGGTGTCGGTGACTATCTGTCACCGCTGGAAAGCGTTGGAATAATCTTCTAAAGCCTTCCGCTAGGTCATCTTTAAAACCGTGGTCGAGTTTCGCAATGTCTACTGCCGGACTCGTGTCGCTCGTAGTTGACGAGGCCTCGGATGTCAGCCAAAAAACGGTATGGCGCTGTCCAGTGCCAAAATGCATGCACCGTCGGCCTGTATCTAACGTCGCTTGCTGTTCCGTTAACCACGGATAGCCCAAAATACAATCCACCCTCAAGTTTTCACAGAGCAAAAATTTTGCCTGACTGACTTGACCGTTTATTGCGATCTGCGTGGTTTCCTCCCCGCAGACTCGCATATCATGGCCAACTGCAGCCAGTGGTATCATCCTTTTCTTATCATTCTTCGTTTCTGCTAGATCGGCATGTAGACAATTATATGCCGCAGCCGTATCTAATAAGGTGTGGTACTCAGTACCATTGATTTCTACGTTTATAGTTGGTAGTACGGCGCCAGTAATGGCATGAAGGGCTTGGCCGTCCCCTAAGCCCTCTATGCGTTTTTTGGAGTCGTATTTCCATTCGTTTTTGGAGCGCTGTTATTGACAGGAGCTCTTGAGTGTTGCTCGCGTGATGCGACAATACAGTCGGCCTGGTAATGATCCCCGTTGCAGATCCTGCAGGGATATGGTGGTTTAGCGGGCCTAGACTGGTAGTGTTGATTTCTCTGCTGAGAAGGTTGGTTTTGGGGACGCGCCTGAGGCGGCGAGGAAGGAGGGGTAGGTGCGCGTGTCTGATGAGCCGCGACTAGGGAGTATTGTGCGCGCGCGGGAGGCGGCACGTATGCGTTTGATGGTGCACGCGTGGATTGCGGACCATAATAAGGGGCGGGCGCGCGCTGCGAAGAAGGCGCGTTCGTGGAAGGGTACGCTCGCGATGACTGAGCGTATGTACGGTTGTCTTGCTGTGACTCATCTAATATGGTCACGAGGTCAAGCAAAGCGTCAAACGACTTAATGTCACGCTGCGCGAGTGCGAACCGGTAATCCGGTTTCATAAGGCTGATGGTTGCCTGTAGAAGATCTGACTCTGTCGATGCACCACGGTGTGCCAGAGTCATTTTACGGGCCACAAAGTCCCGGCCGGGTTCACGGGGACCTTGTGGGTCGGTTAGGAGCGAGATGTTAAGACGCGCTCTAGCATCTGCGCCGTTGAAGCGATCCATGAAACGGCGTTTGAACGTGTCCCATTCCATGGAGAGGTATGAAAGGGGTTCAAACCATCGCTTCGCTTCTCCAGCGAGACATTCTGGGATGTCCTCCAGGTAGTCCTCCTTTACTACACCGGATTCTCGAAGATACCTTTCTAATTTGGATATAAATCGCGTAGGATCTTCGTGCAACCTACCAGAGAATTTGGGGGGGGGGGGGGGGTTTGATGATTGGTGGGCGCCAACGAGACTCGGTTGTTCCGACCAGTCCGTCTCGTAGGATCCTGGCCAGTTCTTGTACCGCATCGCGGTGAGGGGAACCGTTATTAGCGGTTGAATTTGTACCGGAAAGGCGCTCGGCCTCTTCCAGTCTAGCTAG
Source organism: Liopterus haemorrhoidalis (assembly GCA_963971575.1). Classification (NCBI taxonomy): domain Eukaryota; kingdom Metazoa; phylum Arthropoda; class Insecta; order Coleoptera; family Dytiscidae; genus Liopterus; species Liopterus haemorrhoidalis. The sequence continues at coordinate 50,673,747 of OZ020613.1, forward strand.
GCGCTTAGATGATCGTTTAGAGGGCATTCTCGTAGATGTTATTCCAAGGTTCGAACTTGGACACGTGAGAATCGGGCCCCACGGAGCGGGAGCCAAAATGTTGCAGGTGGTAATGTCCCTCGGTCGAGGACCTCAGGCCACTATCCCTGAACACAATACCCAGGCTAGCTCACGAGCTGGGTCGTAGAATTTCCTCTGGACCTGAAGGGTCACGATCACTAAGCTCCTGAAAAAGAACGTGATTTCCCCAAGGTGGTGAAAAGAGACACAACCAATAACATTAATCTTTTATTACGAATATGAAATTGAAAAGGAATTTATACAAACGATTAAATACTAACATATGATACAGATAAAGAATTTGAACAAACATTGTAAAGAACAAAATGGCTCAGAAGTCCAGACGCTTCTTTGTGATGCAATTCCGCGTCTTGGGAATTGGACTTCTGACCGGGTGAAAATCAGGGGTAACAGGGAAAGAGGGGGTGAGGATTGGAGAAAGAGAGAGAGAAGTCGTCGGTGTCGGAGTACGGGCTGGTGACCGTTGTCGTACTGGCGGTGGTGACGGCGTTATTGGGCCAAATAGCTCAAGCACTCGCCTTTCTGGCGAGGTATCGGCCGTTGCTGGGTGGCTAACGCTATTCTTTCTCTCCTTCGGAGTAGAAGGTGGCGTCTCCGGGCCGAAAAGCTCTTCGCGGCGAGCCCTCACAAGCCTCGCTATCTCGGAGGCGGCGGGGCGGCTCTTGGGAGGCGGCGGCGACACTCTTTTGACTGGGGCTGCTGTACACAGACCGATGAGGGGGCCTTGTACAGGTCGAATGCGGATCTTAGCTTTTCTCTTGGCAGCGGGGGCGGTGGAAGGCCTAACGGAAGGCGGGGGCGGCGAAATCAATGTCGTCTTCCTTCTTGGGCCAGCGTGCTGATCAGTTAGAGCCCCAACATGTCTTTTTGGCTTGGGGGCGGCAGAGACCGGAGCTGGGGGCGGCAGTACGTTCTGGTCAGCTACGGCTGGGGACAACCCAGGATGATGCCCCGTTGACGACGGAGGGAACCCTGGAGCTGCTGGAACGTCCGTCGGTGACCTCGGAGGCGGTGGCAGGACCGTGAGGGCAGCCACGGACTCAGGACCGTCTCTACAAATGTTTTCCACCCGGGGGCGGCAACTGATGCTGGGGGCGGCAGTTGACTGGACCGGGGGCGGCGATGTCAATGAGGCGGCTGATGCCTTCTTGACAGTAGGGGCATGTATTTTGACCCTCTGAGTGCCGTTCCTATGAGCGGGGGCGGCTGTTGTGGGCAGCAAGCGCCTCGGTGATGGTGGCGGCGTTAGCGGAGTGAAACTCCGGGCTCTCGGGTCTCCCTTCAGTAATAGCTGTCGCTGTAAAGCCCGCGGGATCGCGGCATATGGCTTCGATACATCTATAGGGATTAGGCGGCGGCGACGAAGGAGCGCTTGACGGGCGTTGTACTTCTCCCTCGAAGTTTTTCCTCTACGACCAGCCAGGATGTTGCCGTTGTCCGTTAGTATTGACGTTGTGAATATTAGCAGGAGACGGGAACACCTGCCTGGCAGCGAGTGTGGGGGCGGTAGTAACAAGCGCCCGCCACGTAGCGAGAGCCGTCGTAGATACGAGCGCCGCCTAGTAGCGAAGCCGTCGGAGATACGAGCGCCGCCTAGTAGCGAAGCCGTCGGAGATACGAGCGCCGCCTAGTAGCGAAGCCGTCGGAGATTTCCTAGCGCCGCCTTGAAGCGATGCCGTGGTCGCCAAGAAGCGAATGAATCGTCGATATTATCACTTTGTAGATACTTCAAACTTTGCCAAGAAGCGAAGTTGATTATTCGGCTGCCTGGAAGCGACCGTGCCTAGCGTAGCACGCTATCTGCTTATATACACTTAGTTTGGAGTGGGGGAAGGAGCTTAACCAATCGTGGCGTAAGCCACGCCCAGTTATAGGAATTTAACCCTTATGAATTAAAATAACTCTAAATATGAGTTTTTAGCTGTGTTACGGGTCGCGATCGATGGAAAATGACTCGCTGAATCCAATGGCGTAGGATATATCGCGGTGCGACCACCCGATCGCGAGATATCTGCGGTAACAAGAGTGAGTGGGGTTCTCGACGCGGTCCTGTTGCGGAAGGGGCCCTCGGAAAAGGTCCTTAGGTCCCAACCTCACACAGACCACGAACTAGCTCAGGAGCGGGGTCGTTCTGCCTAATCTCGGCTTGAAGAGCCGCGACGTAACTAAAGCGTCTCTGAAAATGAAATGGTGAAGGGGGATGATGATGATGATTGAAGTAATACACAAACATATGGTTTTATGGATTTATTTAACAAAGAATAGAATTAGAAGCGATAACAAATAACAACATCTACATAACTATGAAACATAGAAAGACTAGGTAATAAAACATATGACATAAATATTAGTAAGAGTAGTGCGATGCTTTCTCGTGAGGCGAGAAAGGCATCGGAATGGAGAGGATGTGGTAATTAAAGAGGAGAAGGATTTGAGGAGACGACGGGCGTCGTTCCTGGCGTCGGCGTCGTCATGGCGGCGAGCGTCGGCGTCGATGAGTTACTCAGCATAGTGAGGAACGTTGGTTGGGACGCACTCGTTGAGCGGCGAGTGGTCGGTGATGGAAGCATTCACAGAAAGTGAATGGTTCCGCGTTGGTTGAAACGCACTTGTTGGATGACAAGCGGTTTCGCGTTGGTTGAGTGGTTGAAAACCACTGGTGCGACGAAACTGGAGGTTTCGCAATGGTTGAGTGGTTGGGAACCACTGGTGTAGAGAAACGAGAGGTTCGCAATGGTTGAGTGGTTGAGAACCACTGGTGTAAAGAAGCGAGAGGTTCGCATTGGTTGAGTGGTTGAGAACCACTGTCGTAAAGAAGCGAGAGGTTCGCAATGGTTGAGTGCCACTGGTGTGACGAAACTGAAGGTTTCGTGATGGATGAGTGGTTGGGTACCACTTGTTGTACGTAGCGAGATGTTTCGCGACGGATGAGTGGTTGGGAACCACTGGCGAAACGCACAGCAGAAAGCGTGGGTTTCGCGATGCCGGCGCGGTTGAAAACCACCGACGAAACGCACAGCAGAAAGCGTGGGTTTCGTGGTGACGGGACGGTTGAGAACCACTGACGAAACGCACAACAGAAAGCGTGGGTTTCGCAGTGGAACTAACGGGATGGTTGAAAACCACCGGCGAAACGCACAGCAAAAAGCGTGGGTTTCGCGATGCCGGCGCGGTTGAAAACCACCGACGAAACACACAGCAAAAAGCGTGGGTTTCGTGGTGATGCGACGGTTGAGAACCACTGACGAAACACAGCAGAAAGCGTGGGTTTCGCAGTGGAACTGATGCGAGGGTTGAGAACCACTGACGAAACGCACAACAGAAAGCGTGGGTTTCGCAGTGGAACTGATGGCTGAAAACCACCGCAGAAAGCGTGATTTCAGTGTGATGTGACGATTGAAAAACACACAACAGAAAGCGTGAGTTTTTCAATAAAGCGAATTTAATATTTTGGAGATTTATTTTTAACGAAGAAATGATTTGAACTGTTAGAGATGATTTTGTTTCGAAGGGTGAATTTTGACTGAGAAAGATTGTAAAAATGACCCTTTTTTATATGATTTTTGGTGACGGAATGTGGTTTATGACTCTAGGGTTGTTTGTGATTGGTTGGGATCGATTAAAAACTAAGGACGTGAATTATTCTAATCGTATCGCGAATAATTTAGATTCGCGGTTATCACAAGATCGCTGAAGTCTCACGGAATCCGGCGATGCATAATATGAAATAAGAAAATCGTGAGTGACGCGCGAAGTGACTCGTAACTCGGAGGCTTGCATCGGCAACAGTCTGTTACCGCGCGATTGCACGCGTGCTGGTGGCCGCACCGCACGCTACATCACTCGTACGTTCTCGCATGATCCGTGCCGACACTCAGAAACCGCGAATCTCTTAAATCCGCGCATTTATAGCGTTTTCTTATAAAATTTCTATAAATGGGCGGAGCTTAATTTCTCATTGGCTCGAACTGTTCCCCTTCCACTAAATTCAGGCTATTACGCAGTTAGAACGTATAAATACAGATGCTCTGGCGAGCAACAAGAGGTCTCTACCGGCCCTTCTACCATCAACAACAAAATCTCGCTCTCTGCGGGAACACTCGCTCTTTGTGGGTGCATCGTTCAGCAGCAATTCTCGCTCTCTGCGGGACACTCGTTCTCTGTGGGTGCGTCACGACAGCAATTCTCGCTCTCTGCGGGAACACTCGCTCTTTGTGGGTGCACCGTAGCATCATCAGCATCATCAGCATCATCAGGCAATATCTCGCTCACCGCGGGATCACTCGCTCTCTGTGGGTGCGTCGAGCCACCATCAATAAAGAATTTATACGCCCGCACACCAAACATCATCATCATCGGCACCTGTTCACCCCCCCCCAATTTTCCCCAGATTATTCCAGTACCAACGCAATCGTGGCAAAGCGACGAGGCAAGGGCTCCTACGCACGGTACGTGCAGCGCACGGTCTTCCGCCGCCGCCTCGTTCCAGTGGAGCTGTCAAAACCCTACGGCAATGTCCCGCGGTCTACTCAACTACACCTATTGAGGACTGGAGACCCCAGGGCCCGGTATTTCGCGCCGCTAGCGTCCCCGAAGGTTGCGCCCCACTTTTTGACTGCGCCCGAGGCGATTTCTCAAGAACCGGCTCAAACCCTTCCGGAGGACGTCAGCCAGTCAGCGCCATCGACCGCAGCTCCCGCAAGGCTCCCAGGTCCGAAATACGCCGGCCTGCGCCAAAAAGGCCGTTCTGAGCAACCGACCCCTCTAACGACTCGCCGCGACAGCAGGAAGCCGTTGCCAACCACCGCAGCTCCCGCTGGGTCCCCAGGGACGGAATCCGCCGGCCTGCGCCAAAAAGACCGATCTGATCGTCCAACACCTCAAAGCAATCAGCGTCACGTCACCAACACCGTGACACCAACCACCACCACCACAAGGCCTCCAGGTCCAGCTCCAGCCGCCTCCAAGCTCAGCCGCCGCACTCAGGCCCGATTCATCGAGCTATTCGGACCCGAGACGCCTCTCAAACCACGACGTCAACCACGTTCCGTATTTTCACCCCTAACCAACACATCAACCGCCGCCCCCAAGCCTTCAGCTCATTTCAATTCACCAGCCACTCCATTGGCAGTCAGCAAGAAACGTCAGACCCCACTCACACCAACAATCAAGACAGACCAACAGTGCCGCCTGGAGGAAGCCCTCTTCGGGCCAATCACCCCGTCACCACCCACTACACCGCTGACAACCCCAACGAAGGAAGTCCAGTCAACGACAACCTCTTGGTCGCTGTCACCCATCACCACCCCGAGCCATCCACACACCCCAACCCTTCCCCCACTCAGTCCACTACCCCCGACGCCTTCGCGCTTCACGCGAAAACGTCTGGAGTTTTAGGCTGAGCTCCCTCCTTCTTTGTATATTTGTTTATTAGTTAGTATTATGTTTATTGATATTTATTACCTGTTTCATTTTGATTTCCTTAATATTGCATATTCTTGTTTAATTCAACTTTACTTCTCAATAAATGTATAAATCCGTATCTTGTGTATCATTTAACTGCAACCCCAATTATACGTTTTCAGAGAGGGTTTATTAGGTTCACCAGCTCTTCAAGCTAGCTGCATATTGGGCTCTTCATCGACTGAGCGATACCTGGGCCCAGTGTTTACGGGTGAGACGAGAGGGAACTGCACCACTTCTCTCAACTCTCACGGCGGTAGGGACCCTTGGACCTCTTCCGAGGCCCCTCCCCGTAACAAGTCCGTGTTGCAGGAGGTAGATCCCCAGGATAAGATCCACAGGTCACTATCCTGAACACAGTACCCAGGCTAGCTCACGAGCTGGGTTCTCAGTATGTTACCGCGGATGGAAGTGCCACGTCGGACTAGGCGTCTCCTGTGAAAGAGGGGTTGTCCCTAGGGTTGTGCTAAATGATAAGCGACGATGTGTTTTTATGTATTTATTAACAAGAAAGAATAATAAAACATAACAGTGTAACAATGTGATAACAAGTAACAATAATATAACAATATAAAGGTACATGTCATAGGATTAGGATTTGAAAGGACGGCGAGCGTCGTAGTAGGCGACGGCGAGCGTCGTGGTGTGCGGCGGCGTCCAGCGTAGGTGGGCGTCGTGGCGATAGCGTTGGTGCGACGGCGAGCGTCGTGTTGTGGTCCGGCGTGGACGTAGTAGTGATGAAGGTTTATGGTGGCAGCGCCTGAACGGTTATTGGCGGTAGCGCCGAAGTAAGCGTAGCGATGCGGGCAGCGCCGAAGCGAAGCCGTGGTCCGTAGAGGACGTGTTTGCGTTGGGCTAGCAATAGTGGTAGCGTGAAATATGTATCGTGGGTGACGGCGAGCGGTGCCGTGTTGTGATGGGTGACGGCGATGGTGCCGTAGTGGTTGGCGATTGAAACGGTTTTGTTTGCAATGCGTAATAGTAGCGGACTCAGCTGTAGAAGCGAGTGGCAGCTGTAGGCGGCGGACTCGACTATAGCGTAGCGAGTGGCGGCCTGAGCGAGAGGCGCTGAAGGCGGCATCTCTGCTGAGCTCGGCTGTAGGAGCGAGCCAAGAAGGTATATTATGAAAAGAGCAAGTTATGCAGGACGGCATCTAGCTGTAGAAGCGAGAGGCGGTCTGGAGCGAGCGGCGGCAGAAGGCAGCGGCTCCGCTGTACTCGGTTAGCGGTACGAGTCATGAAGGTATATGAATACGCGGCTCTTGCTGTAACTCTAGCGAGAGTAGGAAGCGAGCGCAAGCTCACGCTTTCGTTGGACTCGCTGGAGAGCGAGTCTTGGAGGTCTTGAAGTCCAATTGAAGATCTTGAAGTGGTGTGTGAGTGTATAACTGGAGCTCTTGAAGTGTACGTGTCGGTTGTTGTTGATAGAGTCTCTCGGAGTGTGAAAACACGCCAGTATTTATAGGTGAGCTGAGTGAAAACTGGAGAGGGTAAAGTTCTGGCCAATGAGAGCGCTAGGCCGCGCCCAGTCTTGCGAAAATGAACCTTATTCTCGTGGAATTCCTGGATCTTGATGAAGATGCGATGGTACAGTGGTTTTACGGGTCGCGATCGATAGATCATGTCTCGGGGATAAAAATGATGTACGATAGATCGCGGTGTGACAAGCCGATCACGAGCTATCGGCGGTAACATCCGCGGACCGGTTCTCGATGCGGTCCGTGGACCGGATCTCGGCTCGGTCCGCAGACCGAGTCAAATTGTTGTAGGCGCGGATGCGCACCAGGTGCTCCGGCTGCGAGCGTGACGAACCGACGACGATGCGGTCGAATCAGGGCACCTGCAGGTACGACAGAGCCCCCCTGCAGGATGCGCAGCGTTGGTTGGTTGAACTTGGTTTCTCCGGGATAAGGGACCCGGAGCACGTAGGTAGACGTAGTGGAGTCCTACGATGACGCTGTCTGGCAGGCTACCTGCAGGTACGACTAGGCCCCCCTGCAGGATGCGCAGCGTTGGATGTTGGAACTGGTGGAACCGGTGGAATTCTTCGTCTGGAATGACCCGGTGCACGTTGGGTAACGTGATGGTAGACCAGGCTACCTGCAGGTACGACTAGGCCCCCCTGCAGGGTACTGGTGGCTGGCTCGTTAGCCGGGCTACCACTCAAGGATTACCACGGGTGGAGTCCTTGAGGGAATTACCGGCTGTAGAGAGCTTGCTGGTTGCAGCTGGTGGAGAGTCTAGGGAGAAGTTCTGGAAGCCTTGGGGGTGTCGTAATAAAACAAGTTGTTCACTAGGCGAGGATCTCGGAGCGAATGCCGTTTGGGGAGAGAGGCGCGCTATATAAAGGAAGTTCGGTGTCGCCCCCCCACTCCTAAGGGTGAGAGCGGGTGACGTCACAGAACTACCCCTTAACAACACCACTCTGCCCAAGACGACAGCCGCTATCGCTTTTATTGATTAAATATAATACATTCTACTTATATCTAACTTATAACTACTAAATAATGAATATATATATACTATGGTATGGGGGGGGGGGAGCGAGGCAGCATCCAGCTCCTCTGGTCTGGCCGACATCCTGTCGACATCGTGGTTGGCCTCTCGGTCAGCTACTCGTCGTCGTCCACGTCGCTGCCTAGAACGGAGACAGGCGACTGTGGTTCTTCGACTGGTGGAGCAGGCTTGACGTCATAAGCCGGCACTCGGACGGCAGTCCCCTCTCGGTCCACGGTATACACCCTACCTGAGTGTAGTTCCCGGATGGCATAGGGCCCTAGCCACCTCGGGTGGAAGCCGGCATGGAACTCCCTCTTCGCGCTCGATTGCGGGTGCGACCGGACCATAACCCGGTCCCCGACCTGCAACGCTTGTCCTCCTTCCTCTTCTCCAGTGTACCGCTGGGCATAGGTCAGCTGGTGTTCCCGGATGTCCTCCAGACGTCCGTCGCGCTCGGGTTGACCCATGGCAGGCTGCTGGCCCGGCTGTAGCCGGCGATCTCCAGGGAGCGGCAGATTGTAGCCCAGCAGAGCTTCGCTGGGTGTGTACTGGGTCGCCTGGTTGCGCCGGGTCCTCAAGTCCTTGAGGATGCTGGGCAGGTGTTGTGCCCAGCGGGTATGCGGCTGCCCCTGCAGCCGATTCCGGAGGCCCTTCTTAATTTCTTGATTCCTCCTCTCGACGGGATTGGCGCGAGGATGGTAAATGCCCGTCTTGAAGTCTCGGGCACCCCATTGTCGACAGGCCTTCTTCCACCGGTAGCTGGTAAATTGGGGTCCGTTGTCGGTCAGGACCGTATTGGGATACCCAAACCGGTTAAAAACGTTCTCCTCCAGGATCCGGACGATGTTTCCCGTTCGGGGCTCCCCAATGGCAAAGGCCTCCACCCATCTGGTGAAGGTATCCGCAGCCACCAAGATGTGTGTCTTCCCCGAGCCGGTCCTTGGGTATGGTCCCATAAGGTCTATCGACACCGTGTCCCATGGGGCCGTCGGAAGCCTAGGCTGCAGCGGGGCTGGACGTCTCGGTGCCCCGGGCTTGATCGCTGCGCAAGGTAGACAGCGCTGGACGTACCTGCGGACTTCTTTGGGAAGCAGCGGCCAGTAGTACCGTCCCTGGACCGCCCTCAGCGTCTCTTCTCGTCCGGGATGACCAGCTGCGTCATGCAGCTCGTGCAGGACAGGCAGTCGTAGCCCTTCAGGCACGTAGAGCTTCCTTCCGCCACCTGCCTTTTCCCACAGGCAGCCGTCCTCGACGGCCATATTTTCCGCCAACGTCCGTTGGTCTGGATCCTCTGGGTCCTGCATCCGCTCGATGATCCTCTTCGTCAGTGGGTCTGTCTGCTGACACTCCGCAATCTGGTCTGGTAATGGGTCCTTCAGGATGGCGTTGATCTGCCCAGTTGCCGGGGGCAACAGCCGAAGGTGGGCGTACTCCTCGTCAACGGAGCCCGCCTTATCCGGATCCCGTGAGAGCGCATCCGCCAGCTCATTCTCCCGACCCGGACAGTGCTCGATCTTGAAATCGAACTCTTGGAGAAGTAGAGCCCACCGGAGCAACTTGGCCTTCGTGTCTTTGAATCGGTGCAACCACGTCAGTGCCTTGGAATCCGTACGGACCGTGAACTTTTGCCCTTCCAATAAAGGCCGGTATCTCCTCACCGCCCAGATGAGGGCGAGGCACTCCTGTTCGTTAACGTGATAATTCTCCTCGGCTTTGGATAATCGCGCGCTGGCGTATGATACGATGCGCCGTTCCCCTTGCTGTCCCTGCTGGAACAGGACTGCTGCAATGCCCACTCCACTGGCATCGGTCTGTAGGACGTAAGGTAGCCCGGGTGTCGGCCGGTGCAGTTGCAACGGCTGTCGAAAAGCTTCTTGCACTGACCTGTGTGCTTCCTGTGCGCTGCTCGTCCAGCGGAAGGCCTTCTTCGGGGACAGTAGATCCGTTAGCGGTGCGCAGATCTCCGCAAAGTGGGGCACGTAGTCCCGGACCCAATTGCAGAGGCCAATAAACTGCCGCAGTTCCTTACGCGTGGTTGGGGCCGGCTGATCCGCGATCTGGCGAAGGTGCTTCTCCATCGGCCTCGTCTCATCTCCTACCACCAGGTGTCCCAGGTAGGTCAGCTCGCTGGTCCCGAACTCGCATTTGTCAACAGCCAGACGGAGTCCGTGTTCTTCGAGACGTTCGAATATTAAAGCCAGATGGCGGAGATGTTCCTCATACGTCTGGCTGTAGACAATTATGTCATCTAGGTAGACGAGGCAGAACTCCCTCAGGTATCCGGCCAGAACCTCCTGCGACATCAAACGCTGGAATGTAGCCGGGGCGTTCTTCAGACCGAAGGGCATCACATTAAAGTGGTAATGCCCCCCGTCTGGCGTGCTGAAGGCTGTGGCAGGTTTCGAGTCTTCCTCCATCCGGATTTGCCAATACCCGCTTTTCAAATCCAGGGATGAAAAGACGCGGGCGGATCCTAGGTCTCGTAACGTCTCCTGGATTACGGGCATCGGTGTGGGCTCACTGACGGTGGCCTCGTTGATCTTTCTGTAGTCTATACAGAACCTAGGCTGCCCGTCCTTCTTCTTCACCAGCACTACAGGACTGGCATACGGAGATGTCGATGGCGAAATTATGCCATTCTGCAGCATCTCCGATACCTGTTGTTGTATGATCCGCTTCTTTTCATCGCTCACCCGGTACGGATGCGTGCGAATGGGTTTGCCATGTAGCAGCTGGATCCGGTGCCTTAACGTCTTCGTGCCGCCCTGACCGCGGTTAGGTTCCCTGAAAAGTTCAGGGAACCGCTCCAACAGCGATCCGAGTTGGGTGGCCTCCTCATCCGGGAAACCATGCCTCACATCGGAGGAGCCGATCGACTTCCCTGTCGGCCGAATTTCTGCCGCCCAGTAGGCGGTATGGCGGCGATGCTTCCCGAAATGAATGCACCGACGGTGGAGATCGATCGTAGCTTGGTGCTGGGTGAGCCATGGGACCCCCAGGATACAGTCAGCCGCCAATTGGGGGCTGACCAGAAAGTCCGTCTGACTCACGTGGTCCTCCACGTGGACGGGCAGGACCTCCCGACCGTCCACCTTCATGGGTTGTCCAGAGGCGGCGAGCGGGGCGTCCTCGGTCCGTTGTGGCCTTTGCGAGAAGCGGGCGTGTATTACGTTGTGCGCTGCGGCGGTATCAATCAGCGCACGAACCTGGTGACTGCCTATGGTGACGTGCAGGCAGGGTATTTGTGGACCGGGAATGGTCGCGAGGAGGGTCGGTCCGTTCTCCCAACCCCTTACGCGTTTCCCGTCTTCTTCGTCTGGGATGGGCAATTCCAGCTGGAATGCCCACTGCCACAGTACCGGCAGTTAATCTGGCGAGGCTCTTCCTTCTTCGCCGGCGTGTCCTTCGCCGGAGGCTTCGATGCTGGCATATCCCTTATGATAGCATCGATCTCCTCGATTGCGTCGAGCAACTCTTCGAAAGTTGCAAACGACCTCCCGGAAAGTGCCAAACGGCGCTCGGGAGTCAACTGCCCCAATGTCAGGCGCACCTGCGTCTTGGAGGGGATACCGTCTCGATGACGGCGCCAAAGGGCTATCTTCCGGGCGACGAAATCTCTTCCCGATTCCGACTTAGTTTGCCGGACGGAGAAGAGCTCGTGCGTGAGATCTTCCGTGATGGTCTCGCCATCGAAGCGCACCAGGAGGCGCTTCTTAAATTGTGCCCAGGTGAGTCGGGCGTCTACGAGTGGTGCAAACCATTTTGCAGCCTCACCGCTCAGCTGCTGCCTCGCGATTTCCACGTAGTCTTCGTCTTCGAATTTGTCCTTTTCGAGGGCTTTCTCGAGCTTCTCCAGGAAGCGGATCGGGTCCTCGTTGATGGCCCCCGAGTACGTCGGGGGTTTAACTGTTGGGCGCCAGCGGGAGTTTTTCACGAGACAATCCCGCATTGTCTCTAAAAGCTGCTGGAACCTTTCATCCGGGTCACCTTCAGGAGGTGACGGCGGCGACGGAGGTCCCTGGGACCTTCTGGTTCGTCTCGACATCGTTGTCGAAGGGGTCGTGGGTTGTTGGCGTTGCCGAACGCTAGGCCACACGCTTTTGGGCGCCAAATTGTTGTGCTACAATATGTCTTTTCGGTTTAACCGCTGCAGGGCAATTGTCGTCTAAATGAGCCCATTTCTTAGAACCTTTACAAAGACATTCTATAACGCCTTCGAAACTCTTACCGTCTTTGAATTCTCCCACAACACATTGGCTTTGTACGAAAGTGCTGTTTTGAGTACAAGATGTTATTGTCCAGTTACAATTTTGTACATTAGAATCCAGACATTTGGATTGCACAGGTCCACATTCTATTTCTGTCATGTTCTTCAACAATTTTGCGCTCCCTCTAAATGCGGTGGTGCAGCCATCGACAACAAATAAGTTGAAGTTTGATGTAGCAGAAGAAATATAATTATATCTTTTGGTTATAACCGAAATAACTTTGTTATTATTGTCTATTATGGGTGTTCCGGAAATCGGTATCCATTTCCTGATATCGACTACAAACGCTGGTCTAATCACGCCGACTTTGTCTACGGCTTGCATATTCGCCGTAACTTCTACACATCCTTTAATAGGGCACAATACTCGAAGTTTCTGTCCAAATTTAACTTCGTTGATTACCCAACAGCTATCCTTCTTAAAGGATATATCTGTTCCAACTTGTCTGTAGTCGGGCCTTTTACCGTATGCCACAATGTGGGTGGCTGTTACGTAATCGCTGCATACTCCCACCTCTGGGTTATAGTCAAAGATTTTTCCATTGATCTCGAGGTGTGTATTGGGTGTGGTAATTTTTCCTTCAGATGCTTTAGGTTTTAGCATCTCTACGACAGCTTGTGTATTAACGACTTTTAGTTGTTGATACTCGGAGATAGGCTGTCCACCCTCAGATGGTCTTGGTAGGGTTTTATGTTGAAACACACGGGTTTCGACCTTATTGTTTGCGAATCTATTTCTAAACATACTTTGCCTACGTTGTCTATTAGCTAAAAATTTTTCTTTCTGAATATTAAAATATTCAACTTGACGTGCCTTCCACGCTTCTTGTCTCCTTAGCCAATTTTCCTGGCGTTTATGAGTATTTAGAGCCCATTCGTCTCTATTTTTGCGCCAAGATTGGGCTCGCTTTTCCCAATTTTCCTGGCGTGTCTTATGCCAGTTTTCCGAACGTTCGGCAAAGTATTTTTCTCGAAGAGATATCCATCTCTCACGTTGTGCTTGTCTCATTAACTTACGAGACCCTATTGTCGCAGCTTTATAGTATTTATGGGCTTGTCTGGAACATTGTGTTCTAGTTCTTTTTCCTTGGCGGTCTTCTGCCAACTTAGGTCCATTCTTGTATTTTTGGAACGCTTGCTTCTCAACAGATAAACTACCAGACAATTCCAAAGCTATGATCTCTCTATGAGAGATTTGTGTGTGGGCCCTTTTAGAAATGTCAGTGTAAGAAGAAGGTGGTTTGTGGCTACCTCTTTCAGCCATGTCTCTCTTTTCGGCTTTCTTATATTTATTGACTGCCGAAGAGACTTGTGCGTGTGTGGCTGTCATTGGGTTTAAGCCAATAGCAGAAACTGCGTGGCTTTGTGCTACCGCGGCTTGGTATTTTCGGTTCGCCACAGCAACGTGGGTTTTAGAGTTAGCCCACTGTTGGTAGTTGCTAACCGCAATCGGGTTAACAATGTTTGGCGGGGTTCTGAGGGTTTGAGCAGAGGGGCTCTTTGAGAAAGAACTTTCTCCTTGGGTCTGCTTCTCTGTAGCACGAAGGTAGACGTAGTGGAGTCCTACGATGACGCTGTCTGGCAGGCTACCTGCAGGTACGACTAGGCCCCCCTGCAGGATGCGCAGCGTTGGATGTTGGAACTGGTGGAACCGGTGGAATTCTTCGTCTGGAATGACCCGGTGCACGTTGGGTAACGTGATGGTAGACCAGGCTACCTGCAGGTACGACTAGGCCCCCCTGCAGGGTACTGGTGGCTGGCTCGTTAGCCGGGCTACCACTCAAGGATTACCACGGGTGGAGTCCTTGAGGGAATTACCGGCTGTAGAGAGCTTGCTGGTTGCAGCTGGTGGAGAGTCTAGGGAGAAGTTCTGGAAGCCTTGGGGGTGTCGTAATAAAACAAGTTGTTCACTAGGCGAGGATCTCGGAGCGAATGCCGTTTGGGGAGAGAGGCGCGCTATATAAAGGAAGTTCGGTGTCGCCCCCCCACTCCTAAGGGTGAGAGCGGGTGACGTCACAGAACTACCCCTTAACAACACCACTCTGCCCAAGACGACAGCCGCTATCGCTTTTATTGATTAAATATAATACATTCTACTTATATCTAACTTATAACTACTAAATAATGAATATATATATACTATGGTATGGGGGGGGGGGAGCGAGGCAGCATCCAGCTCCTCTGGTCTGGCCGACATCCTGTCGACATCGTGGTTGGCCTCTCGGTCAGCTACTCGTCGTCGTCCACGTCGCTGCCTAGAACGGAGACAGGCGACTGTGGTTCTTCGACTGGTGGAGCAGGCTTGACGTCATAAGCCGGCACTCGGACGGCAGTCCCCTCTCGGTCCACGGTATACACCCTACCTGAGTGTAGTTCCCGGATGGCATAGGGCCCTAGCCACCTCGGGTGGAAGCCGGCATGGAACTCCCTCTTCGCGCTCGATTGCGGGTGCGACCGGACCATAACCCGGTCCCCGACCTGCAACGCTTGTCCTCCTTCCTCTTCTCCAGTGTACCGCTGGGCATAGGTCAGCTGGTGTTCCCGGATGTCCTCCAGACGTCCGTCGCGCTCGGGTTGACCCATGGCAGGCTGCTGGCCCGGCTGTAGCCGGCGATCTCCAGGGAGCGGCAGATTGTAGCCCAGCAGAGCTTCGCTGGGTGTGTACTGGGTCGCCTGGTTGCGCCGGGTCCTCAAGTCCTTGAGGATGCTGGGCAGGTGTTGTGCCCAGCGGGTATGCGGCTGCCCCTGCAGCCGATTCCGGAGGCCCTTCTTAATTTCTTGATTCCTCCTCTCGACGGGATTGGCGCGAGGATGGTAAATGCCCGTCTTGAAGTCTCGGGCACCCCATTGTCGACAGGCCTTCTTCCACCGGTAGCTGGTAAATTGGGGTCCGTTGTCGGTCAGGACCGTATTGGGATACCCAAACCGGTTAAAAACGTTCTCCTCCAGGATCCGGACGATGTTTCCCGTTCGGGGCTCCCCAATGGCAAAGGCCTCCACCCATCTGGTGAAGGTATCCGCAGCCACCAAGATGTGTGTCTTCCCCGAGCCGGTCCTTGGGTATGGTCCCATAAGGTCTATCGACACCGTGTCCCATGGGGCCGTCGGAAGCCTAGGCTGCAGCGGGGCTGGACGTCTCGGTGCCCCGGGCTTGATCGCTGCGCAAGGTAGACAGCGCTGGACGTACCTGCGGACTTCTTTGGGAAGCAGCGGCCAGTAGTACCGTCCCTGGACCGCCCTCAGCGTCTCTTCTCGTCCGGGATGACCAGCTGCGTCATGCAGCTCGTGCAGGACAGGCAGTCGTAGCCCTTCAGGCACGTAGAGCTTCCTTCCGCCACCTGCCTTTTCCCACAGGCAGCCGTCCTCGACGGCCATATTTTCCGCCAACGTCCGTTGGTCTGGATCCTCTGGGTCCTGCATCCGCTCGATGATCCTCTTCGTCAGTGGGTCTGTCTGCTGACACTCCGCAATCTGGTCTGGTAATGGGTCCTTCAGGATGGCGTTGATCTGCCCAGTTGCCGGGGGCAACAGCCGAAGGTGGGCGTACTCCTCGTCAACGGAGCCCGCCTTATCCGGATCCCGTGAGAGCGCATCCGCCAGCTCATTCTCCCGACCCGGACAGTGCTCGATCTTGAAATCGAACTCTTGGAGAAGTAGAGCCCACCGGAGCAACTTGGCCTTCGTGTCTTTGAATCGGTGCAACCACGTCAGTGCCTTGGAATCCGTACGGACCGTGAACTTTTGCCCTTCCAATAAAGGCCGGTATCTCCTCACCGCCCAGATGAGGGCGAGGCACTCCTGTTCGTTAACGTGATAATTCTCCTCGGCTTTGGATAATCGCGCGCTGGCGTATGATACGATGCGCCGTTCCCCTTGCTGTCCCTGCTGGAACAGGACTGCTGCAATGCCCACTCCACTGGCATCGGTCTGTAGGACGTAAGGTAGCCCGGGTGTCGGCCGGTGCAGTTGCAACGGCTGTCGAAAAGCTTCTTGCACTGACCTGTGTGCTTCCTGTGCGCTGCTCGTCCAGCGGAAGGCCTTCTTCGGGGACAGTAGATCCGTTAGCGGTGCGCAGATCTCCGCAAAGTGGGGCACGTAGTCCCGGACCCAATTGCAGAGGCCAATAAACTGCCGCAGTTCCTTACGCGTGGTTGGGGCCGGCTGATCCGCGATCTGGCGAAGGTGCTTCTCCATCGGCCTCGTCTCATCTCCTACCACCAGGTGTCCCAGGTAGGTCAGCTCGCTGGTCCCGAACTCGCATTTGTCAACAGCCAGACGGAGTCCGTGTTCTTCGAGACGTTCGAATATTAAAGCCAGATGGCGGAGATGTTCCTCATACGTCTGGCTGTAGACAATTATGTCATCTAGGTAGACGAGGCAGAACTCCCTCAGGTATCCGGCCAGAACCTCCTGCGACATCAAACGCTGGAATGTAGCCGGGGCGTTCTTCAGACCGAAGGGCATCACATTAAAGTGGTAATGCCCCCCGTCTGGCGTGCTGAAGGCTGTGGCAGGTTTCGAGTCTTCCTCCATCCGGATTTGCCAATACCCGCTTTTCAAATCCAGGGATGAAAAGACGCGGGCGGATCCTAGGTCTCGTAACGTCTCCTGGATTACGGGCATCGGTGTGGGCTCACTGACGGTGGCCTCGTTGATCTTTCTGTAGTCTATACAGAACCTAGGCTGCCCGTCCTTCTTCTTCACCAGCACTACAGGACTGGCATACGGAGATGTCGATGGCGAAATTATGCCATTCTGCAGCATCTCCGATACCTGTTGTTGTATGATCCGCTTCTTTTCATCGCTCACCCGGTACGGATGCGTGCGAATGGGTTTGCCATGTAGCAGCTGGATCCGGTGCCTTAACGTCTTCGTGCCGCCCTGACCGCGGTTAGGTTCCCTGAAAAGTTCAGGGAACCGCTCCAACAGCGATCCGAGTTGGGTGGCCTCCTCATCCGGGAAACCATGCCTCACATCGGAGGAGCCGATCGACTTCCCTGTCGGCCGAATTTCTGCCGCCCAGTAGGCGGTATGGCGGCGATGCTTCCCGAAATGAATGCACCGACGGTGGAGATCGATCGTAGCTTGGTGCTGGGTGAGCCATGGGACCCCCAGGATACAGTCAGCCGCCAATTGGGGGCTGACCAGAAAGTCCGTCTGACTCACGTGGTCCTCCACGTGGACGGGCAGGACCTCCCGACCGTCCACCTTCATGGGTTGTCCAGAGGCGGCGAGCGGGGCGTCCTCGGTCCGTTGTGGCCTTTGCGAGAAGCGGGCGTGTATTACGTTGTGCGCTGCGGCGGTATCAATCAGCGCACGAACCTGGTGACTGCCTATGGTGACGTGCAGGCAGGGTATTTGTGGACCGGGAATGGTCGCGAGGAGGGTCGGTCCGTTCTCCCAACCCCTTACGCGTTTCCCGTCTTCTTCGTCTGGGATGGGCAATTCCAGCTGGAATGCCCACTGCCACAGTACCGGCAGTTAATCTGGCGAGGCTCTTCCTTCTTCGCCGGCGTGTCCTTCGCCGGAGGCTTCGATGCTGGCATATCCCTTATGATAGCATCGATCTCCTCGATTGCGTCGAGCAACTCTTCGAAAGTTGCAAACGACCTCCCGGAAAGTGCCAAACGGCGCTCGGGAGTCAACTGCCCCAATGTCAGGCGCACCTGCGTCTTGGAGGGGATACCGTCTCGATGACGGCGCCAAAGGGCTATCTTCCGGGCGACGAAATCTCTTCCCGATTCCGACTTAGTTTGCCGGACGGAGAAGAGCTCGTGCGTGAGATCTTCCGTGATGGTCTCGCCATCGAAGCGCACCAGGAGGCGCTTCTTAAATTGTGCCCAGGTGAGTCGGGCGTCTACGAGTGGTGCAAACCATTTTGCAGCCTCACCGCTCAGCTGCTGCCTCGCGATTTCCACGTAGTCTTCGTCTTCGAATTTGTCCTTTTCGAGGGCTTTCTCGAGCTTCTCCAGGAAGCGGATCGGGTCCTCGTTGATGGCCCCCGAGTACGTCGGGGGTTTAACTGTTGGGCGCCAGCGGGAGTTTTTCACGAGACAATCCCGCATTGTCTCTAAAAGCTGCTGGAACCTTTCATCCGGGTCACCTTCAGGAGGTGACGGCGGCGACGGAGGTCCCTGGGACCTTCTGGTTCGTCTCGACATCGTTGTCGAAGGGGTCGTGGGTTGTTGGCGTTGCCGAACGCTAGGCCACACGCTTTTGGGCGCCAAATTGTTGTGCTACAATATGTCTTTTCGGTTTAACCGCTGCAGGGCAATTGTCGTCTAAATGAGCCCATTTCTTAGAACCTTTACAAAGACATTCTATAACGCCTTCGAAACTCTTACCGTCTTTGAATTCTCCCACAACACATTGGCTTTGTACGAAAGTGCTGTTTTGAGTACAAGATGTTATTGTCCAGTTACAATTTTGTACATTAGAATCCAGACATTTGGATTGCACAGGTCCACATTCTATTTCTGTCATGTTCTTCAACAATTTTGCGCTCCCTCTAAATGCGGTGGTGCAGCCATCGACAACAAATAAGTTGAAGTTTGATGTAGCAGAAGAAATATAATTATATCTTTTGGTTATAACCGAAATAACTTTGTTATTATTGTCTATTATGGGTGTTCCGGAAATCGGTATCCATTTCCTGATATCGACTACAAACGCTGGTCTAATCACGCCGACTTTGTCTACGGCTTGCATATTCGCCGTAACTTCTACACATCCTTTAATAGGGCACAATACTCGAAGTTTCTGTCCAAATTTAACTTCGTTGATTACCCAACAGCTATCCTTCTTAAAGGATATATCTGTTCCAACTTGTCTGTAGTCGGGCCTTTTACCGTATGCCACAATGTGGGTGGCTGTTACGTAATCGCTGCATACTCCCACCTCTGGGTTATAGTCAAAGATTTTTCCATTGATCTCGAGGTGTGTATTGGGTGTGGTAATTTTTCCTTCAGATGCTTTAGGTTTTAGCATCTCTACGACAGCTTGTGTATTAACGACTTTTAGTTGTTGATACTCGGAGATAGGCTGTCCACCCTCAGATGGTCTTGGTAGGGTTTTATGTTGAAACACACGGGTTTCGACCTTATTGTTTGCGAATCTATTTCTAAACATACTTTGCCTACGTTGTCTATTAGCTAAAAATTTTTCTTTCTGAATATTAAAATATTCAACTTGACGTGCCTTCCACGCTTCTTGTCTCCTTAGCCAATTTTCCTGGCGTTTCTGAGTATTTAGAGCCCATTCGTCTCTATTTTTGCGCCAAGATTGGGCTCGCTTTTCCCAATTTTCCTGGCGTGTCTTATGCCAGTTTTCCGAACGTTCGGCAAAGTATTTTTCTCGAAGAGATATCCATCTCTCACGTTGTGCTTGTCTCATTAACTTACGAGACCCTATTGTCGCAGCTTTATAGTATTTATGGGCTTGTCTGGAACATTGTGTTCTAGTTCTTTTTCCTTGGCGGTCTTCTGCCAACTTAGGTCCATTCTTGTATTTTTGGAACGCTTGCTTCTCAACAGATAAACTACCAGACAATTCCAAAGCTATGATCTCTCTATGAGAGATTTGTGTGTGGGCCCTTTTAGAAATGTCAGTGTAAGAAGAAGGTGGTTTGTGGCTACCTCTTTCAGCCATGTCTCTCTTTTCGGCTTTCTTATATTTATTGACTGCCGAAGAGACTTGTGCGTGTGTGGCTGTCATTGGGTTTAAGCCAATAGCAGAAACTGCGTGGCTTTGTGCTACCGCGGCTTGGTATTTTCGGTTCGCCACAGCAACGTGGGTTTTAGAGTTAGCCCACTGTTGGTAGTTGCTAACCGCAATCGGGTTAACAATGTTTGGCGGGGTTCTGAGGGTTTGAGCAGAGGGGCTCTTTGAGAAAGAACTTTCTCCTTGGGTCTGCTTCTCTGTAGCACGAAGGTAGACGTAGTGGAGTCCTACGATGACGCTGTCTGGCAGGCTACCTGCAGGTACGACTAGGCCCCCCTGCAGGATGCGCAGCGTTGGATGTTGGAACTGGTGGAACCGGTGGAATTCTTCGTCTGGAATGACCCGGTGCACGTTGGGTAACGTGATGGTAGACCAGGCTACCTGCAGGTACGACTAGGCCCCCCTGCAGGGTACTGGTGGCTGGCTCGTTAGCCGGGCTACCACTCAAGGATTACCACGGGTGGAGTCCTTGAGGGAATTACCGGCTGTAGAGAGCTTGCTGGTTGCAGCTGGTGGAGAGTCTAGGGAGAAGTTCTGGAAGCCTTGGGGGTGTCGTAATAAAACAAGTTGTTCACTAGGCGAGGATCTCGGAGCGAATGCCGTTTGGGGAGAGAGGCGCGCTATATAAAGGAAGTTCGGTGTCGCCCCCCCACTCCTAAGGGTGAGAGCGGGTGACGTCACAGAACTACCCCTTAACAACACCACTCTGCCCAAGACGACAGCCGCTATCGCTTTTATTGATTAAATATAATACATTCTACTTATATCTAACTTATAACTACTAAATAATGAATATATATATACTATGGTATGGGGGGGGGGGAGCGAGGCAGCATCCAGCTCCTCTGGTCTGGCCGACATCCTGTCGACATCGTGGTTGGCCTCTCGGTCAGCTACTCGTCGTCGTCCACGTCGCTGCCTAGAACGGAGACAGGCGACTGTGGTTCTTCGACTGGTGGAGCAGGCTTGACGTCATAAGCCGGCACTCGGACGGCAGTCCCCTCTCGGTCCACGGTATACACCCTACCTGAGTGTAGTTCCCGGATGGCATAGGGCCCTAGCCACCTCGGGTGGAAGCCGGCATGGAACTCCCTCTTCGCGCTCGATTGCGGGTGCGACCGGACCATAACCCGGTCCCCGACCTGCAACGCTTGTCCTCCTTCCTCTTCTCCAGTGTACCGCTGGGCATAGGTCAGCTGGTGTTCCCGGATGTCCTCCAGACGTCCGTCGCGCTCGGGTTGACCCATGGCAGGCTGCTGGCCCGGCTGTAGCCGGCGATCTCCAGGGAGCGGCAGATTGTAGCCCAGCAGAGCTTCGCTGGGTGTGTACTGGGTCGCCTGGTTGCGCCGGGTCCTCAAGTCCTTGAGGATGCTGGGCAGGTGTTGTGCCCAGCGGGTATGCGGCTGCCCCTGCAGCCGATTCCGGAGGCCCTTCTTAATTTCTTGATTCCTCCTCTCGACGGGATTGGCGCGAGGATGGTAAATGCCCGTCTTGAAGTCTCGGGCACCCCATTGTCGACAGGCCTTCTTCCACCGGTAGCTGGTAAATTGGGGTCCGTTGTCGGTCAGGACCGTATTGGGATACCCAAACCGGTTAAAAACGTTCTCCTCCAGGATCCGGACGATGTTTCCCGTTCGGGGCTCCCCAATGGCAAAGGCCTCCACCCATCTGGTGAAGGTATCCGCAGCCACCAAGATGTGTGTCTTCCCCGAGCCGGTCCTTGGGTATGGTCCCATAAGGTCTATCGACACCGTGTCCCATGGGGCCGTCGGAAGCCTAGGCTGCAGCGGGGCTGGACGTCTCGGTGCCCCGGGCTTGATCGCTGCGCAAGGTAGACAGCGCTGGACGTACCTGCGGACTTCTTTGGGAAGCAGCGGCCAGTAGTACCGTCCCTGGACCGCCCTCAGCGTCTCTTCTCGTCCGGGATGACCAGCTGCGTCATGCAGCTCGTGCAGGACAGGCAGTCGTAGCCCTTCAGGCACGTAGAGCTTCCTTCCGCCACCTGCCTTTTCCCACAGGCAGCCGTCCTCGACGGCCATATTTTCCGCCAACGTCCGTTGGTCTGGATCCTCTGGGTCCTGCATCCGCTCGATGATCCTCTTCGTCAGTGGGTCTGTCTGCTGACACTCCGCAATCTGGTCTGGTAATGGGTCCTTCAGGATGGCGTTGATCTGCCCAGTTGCCGGGGGCAACAGCCGAAGGTGGGCGTACTCCTCGTCAACGGAGCCCGCCTTATCCGGATCCCGTGAGAGCGCATCCGCCAGCTCATTCTCCCGACCCGGACAGTGCTCGATCTTGAAATCGAACTCTTGGAGAAGTAGAGCCCACCGGAGCAACTTGGCCTTCGTGTCTTTGAATCGGTGCAACCACGTCAGTGCCTTGGAATCCGTACGGACCGTGAACTTTTGCCCTTCCAATAAAGGCCGGTATCTCCTCACCGCCCAGATGAGGGCGAGGCACTCCTGTTCGTTAACGTGATAATTCTCCTCGGCTTTGGATAATCGCGCGCTGGCGTATGATACGATGCGCCGTTCCCCTTGCTGTCCCTGCTGGAACAGGACTGCTGCAATGCCCACTCCACTGGCATCGGTCTGTAGGACGTAAGGTAGCCCGGGTGTCGGCCGGTGCAGTTGCAACGGCTGTCGAAAAGCTTCTTGCACTGACCTGTGTGCTTCCTGTGCGCTGCTCGTCCAGCGGAAGGCCTTCTTCGGGGACAGTAGATCCGTTAGCGGTGCGCAGATCTCCGCAAAGTGGGGCACGTAGTCCCGGACCCAATTGCAGAGGCCAATAAACTGCCGCAGTTCCTTACGCGTGGTTGGGGCCGGCTGATCCGCGATCTGGCGAAGGTGCTTCTCCATCGGCCTCGTCTCATCTCCTACCACCAGGTGTCCCAGGTAGGTCAGCTCGCTGGTCCCGAACTCGCATTTGTCAACAGCCAGACGGAGTCCGTGTTCTTCGAGACGTTCGAATATTAAAGCCAGATGGCGGAGATGTTCCTCATACGTCTGGCTGTAGACAATTATGTCATCTAGGTAGACGAGGCAGAACTCCCTCAGGTATCCGGCCAGAACCTCCTGCGACATCAAACGCTGGAATGTAGCCGGGGCGTTCTTCAGACCGAAGGGCATCACATTAAAGTGGTAATGCCCCCCGTCTGGCGTGCTGAAGGCTGTGGCAGGTTTCGAGTCTTCCTCCATCCGGATTTGCCAATACCCGCTTTTCAAATCCAGGGATGAAAAGACGCGGGCGGATCCTAGGTCTCGTAACGTCTCCTGGATTACGGGCATCGGTGTGGGCTCACTGACGGTGGCCTCGTTGATCTTTCTGTAGTCTATACAGAACCTAGGCTGCCCGTCCTTCTTCTTCACCAGCACTACAGGACTGGCATACGGAGATGTCGATGGCGAAATTATGCCATTCTGCAGCATCTCCGATACCTGTTGTTGTATGATCCGCTTCTTTTCATCGCTCACCCGGTACGGATGCGTGCGAATGGGTTTGCCATGTAGCAGCTGGATCCGGTGCCTTAACGTCTTCGTGCCGCCCTGACCGCGGTTAGGTTCCCTGAAAAGTTCAGGGAACCGCTCCAACAGCGATCCGAGTTGGGTGGCCTCCTCATCCGGGAAACCATGCCTCACATCGGAGGAGCCGATCGACTTCCCTGTCGGCCGAATTTCTGCCGCCCAGTAGGCGGTATGGCGGCGATGCTTCCCGAAATGAATGCACCGACGGTGGAGATCGATCGTAGCTTGGTGCTGGGTGAGCCATGGGACCCCCAGGATACAGTCAGCCGCCAATTGGGGGCTGACCAGAAAGTCCGTCTGACTCACGTGGTCCTCCACGTGGACGGGCAGGACCTCCCGACCGTCCACCTTCATGGGTTGTCCAGAGGCGGCGAGCGGGGCGTCCTCGGTCCGTTGTGGCCTTTGCGAGAAGCGGGCGTGTATTACGTTGTGCGCTGCGGCGGTATCAATCAGCGCACGAACCTGGTGACTGCCTATGGTGACGTGCAGGCAGGGTATTTGTGGACCGGGAATGGTCGCGAGGAGGGTCGGTCCGTTCTCCCAACCCCTTACGCGTTTCCCGTCTTCTTCGTCTGGGATGGGCAATTCCAGCTGGAATGCCCACTGCCACAGTACCGGCAGTTAATCTGGCGAGGCTCTTCCTTCTTCGCCGGCGTGTCCTTCGCCGGAGGCTTCGATGCTGGCATATCCCTTATGATAGCATCGATCTCCTCGATTGCGTCGAGCAACTCTTCGAAAGTTGCAAACGACCTCCCGGAAAGTGCCAAACGGCGCTCGGGAGTCAACTGCCCCAATGTCAGGCGCACCTGCGTCTTGGAGGGGATACCGTCTCGATGACGGCGCCAAAGGGCTATCTTCCGGGCGACGAAATCTCTTCCCGATTCCGACTTAGTTTGCCGGACGGAGAAGAGCTCGTGCGTGAGATCTTCCGTGATGGTCTCGCCATCGAAGCGCACCAGGAGGCGCTTCTTAAATTGTGCCCAGGTGAGTCGGGCGTCTACGAGTGGTGCAAACCATTTTGCAGCCTCACCGCTCAGCTGCTGCCTCGCGATTTCCACGTAGTCTTCGTCTTCGAATTTGTCCTTTTCGAGGGCTTTCTCGAGCTTCTCCAGGAAGCGGATCGGGTCCTCGTTGATGGCCCCCGAGTACGTCGGGGGTTTAACTGTTGGGCGCCAGCGGGAGTTTTTCACGAGACAATCCCGCATTGTCTCTAAAAGCTGCTGGAACCTTTCATCCGGGTCACCTTCAGGAGGTGACGGCGGCGACGGAGGTCCCTGGGACCTTCTGGTTCGTCTCGACATCGTTGTCGAAGGGGTCGTGGGTTGTTGGCGTTGCCGAACGCTAGGCCACACGCTTTTGGGCGCCAAATTGTTGTGCTACAATATGTCTTTTCGGTTTAACCGCTGCAGGGCAATTGTCGTCTAAATGAGCCCATTTCTTAGAACCTTTACAAAGACATTCTATAACGCCTTCGAAACTCTTACCGTCTTTGAATTCTCCCACAACACATTGGCTTTGTACGAAAGTGCTGTTTTGAGTACAAGATGTTATTGTCCAGTTACAATTTTGTACATTAGAATCCAGACATTTGGATTGCACAGGTCCACATTCTATTTCTGTCATGTTCTTCAACAATTTTGCGCTCCCTCTAAATGCGGTGGTGCAGCCATCGACAACAAATAAGTTGAAGTTTGATGTAGCAGAAGAAATATAATTATATCTTTTGGTTATAACCGAAATAACTTTGTTATTATTGTCTATTATGGGTGTTCCGGAAATCGGTATCCATTTCCTGATATCGACTACAAACGCTGGTCTAATCACGCCGACTTTGTCTACGGCTTGCATATTCGCCGTAACTTCTACACATCCTTTAATAGGGCACAATACTCGAAGTTTCTGTCCAAATTTAACTTCGTTGATTACCCAACAGCTATCCTTCTTAAAGGATATATCTGTTCCAACTTGTCTGTAGTCGGGCCTTTTACCGTATGCCACAATGTGGGTGGCTGTTACGTAATCGCTGCATACTCCCACCTCTGGGTTATAGTCAAAGATTTTTCCATTGATCTCGAGGTGTGTATTGGGTGTGGTAATTTTTCCTTCAGATGCTTTAGGTTTTAGCATCTCTACGACAGCTTGTGTATTAACGACTTTTAGTTGTTGATACTCGGAGATAGGCTGTCCACCCTCAGATGGTCTTGGTAGGGTTTTATGTTGAAACACACGGGTTTCGACCTTATTGTTTGCGAATCTATTTCTAAACATACTTTGCCTACGTTGTCTATTAGCTAAAAATTTTTCTTTCTGAATATTAAAATATTCAACTTGACGTGCCTTCCACGCTTCTTGTCTCCTTAGCCAATTTTCCTGGCGTTTCTGAGTATTTAGAGCCCATTCGTCTCTATTTTTGCGCCAAGATTGGGCTCGCTTTTCCCAATTTTCCTGGCGTGTCTTATGCCAGTTTTCCGAACGTTCGGCAAAGTATTTTTCTCGAAGAGATATCCATCTCTCACGTTGTGCTTGTCTCATTAACTTACGAGACCCTATTGTCGCAGCTTTATAGTATTTATGGGCTTGTCTGGAACATTGTGTTCTAGTTCTTTTTCCTTGGCGGTCTTCTGCCAACTTAGGTCCATTCTTGTATTTTTGGAACGCTTGCTTCTCAACAGATAAACTACCAGACAATTCCAAAGCTATGATCTCTCTATGAGAGATTTGTGTGTGGGCCCTTTTAGAAATGTCAGTGTAAGAAGAAGGTGGTTTGTGGCTACCTCTTTCAGCCATGTCTCTCTTTTCGGCTTTCTTATATTTATTGACTGCCGAAGAGACTTGTGCGTGTGTGGCTGTCATTGGGTTTAAGCCAATAGCAGAAACTGCGTGGCTTTGTGCTACCGCGGCTTGGTATTTTCGGTTCGCCACAGCAACGTGGGTTTTAGAGTTAGCCCACTGTTGGTAGTTGCTAACCGCAATCGGGTTAACAATGTTTGGCGGGGTTCTGAGGGTTTGAGCAGAGGGGCTCTTTGAGAAAGAACTTTCTCCTTGGGTCTGCTTCTCTGTAGCACGAAGGTAGACGTAGTGGAGTCCTACGATGACGCTGTCTGGCAGGCTACCTGCAGGTACGACTAGGCCCCCCTGCAGGATGCGCAGCGTTGGATGTTGGAACTGGTGGAACCGGTGGAATTCTTCGTCTGGAATGACCCGGTGCACGTTGGGTAACGTGATGGTAGACCAGGCTACCTGCAGGTACGACTAGGCCCCCCTGCAGGGTACTGGTGGCTGGCTCGTTAGCCGGGCTACCACTCAAGGATTACCACGGGTGGAGTCCTTGAGGGAATTACCGGCTGTAGAGAGCTTGCTGGTTGCAGCTGGTGGAGAGTCTAGGGAGAAGTTCTGGAAGCCTTGGGGGTGTCGTAATAAAACAAGTTGTTCACTAGGCGAGGATCTCGGAGCGAATGCCGTTTGGGGAGAGAGGCGCGCTATATAAAGGAAGTTCGGTGTCGCCCCCCCACTCCTAAGGGTGAGAGCGGGTGACGTCACAGAACTACCCCTTAACAACACCACTCTGCCCAAGACGACAGCCGCTATCGCTTTTATTGATTAAATATAATACATTCTACTTATATCTAACTTATAACTACTAAATAATGAATATATATATACTATGGTATGGGGGGGGGGGAGCGAGGCAGCATCCAGCTCCTCTGGTCTGGCCGACATCCTGTCGACATCGTGGTTGGCCTCTCGGTCAGCTACTCGTCGTCGTCCACGTCGCTGCCTAGAACGGAGACAGGCGACTGTGGTTCTTCGACTGGTGGAGCAGGCTTGACGTCATAAGCCGGCACTCGGACGGCAGTCCCCTCTCGGTCCACGGTATACACCCTACCTGAGTGTAGTTCCCGGATGGCATAGGGCCCTAGCCACCTCGGGTGGAAGCCGGCATGGAACTCCCTCTTCGCGCTCGATTGCGGGTGCGACCGGACCATAACCCGGTCCCCGACCTGCAACGCTTGTCCTCCTTCCTCTTCTCCAGTGTACCGCTGGGCATAGGTCAGCTGGTGTTCCCGGATGTCCTCCAGACGTCCGTCGCGCTCGGGTTGACCCATGGCAGGCTGCTGGCCCGGCTGTAGCCGGCGATCTCCAGGGAGCGGCAGATTGTAGCCCAGCAGAGCTTCGCTGGGTGTGTACTGGGTCGCCTGGTTGCGCCGGGTCCTCAAGTCCTTGAGGATGCTGGGCAGGTGTTGTGCCCAGCGGGTATGCGGCTGCCCCTGCAGCCGATTCCGGAGGCCCTTCTTAATTTCTTGATTCCTCCTCTCGACGGGATTGGCGCGAGGATGGTAAATGCCCGTCTTGAAGTCTCGGGCACCCCATTGTCGACAGGCCTTCTTCCACCGGTAGCTGGTAAATTGGGGTCCGTTGTCGGTCAGGACCGTATTGGGATACCCAAACCGGTTAAAAACGTTCTCCTCCAGGATCCGGACGATGTTTCCCGTTCGGGGCTCCCCAATGGCAAAGGCCTCCACCCATCTGGTGAAGGTATCCGCAGCCACCAAGATGTGTGTCTTCCCCGAGCCGGTCCTTGGGTATGGTCCCATAAGGTCTATCGACACCGTGTCCCATGGGGCCGTCGGAAGCCTAGGCTGCAGCGGGGCTGGACGTCTCGGTGCCCCGGGCTTGATCGCTGCGCAAGGTAGACAGCGCTGGACGTACCTGCGGACTTCTTTGGGAAGCAGCGGCCAGTAGTACCGTCCCTGGACCGCCCTCAGCGTCTCTTCTCGTCCGGGATGACCAGCTGCGTCATGCAGCTCGTGCAGGACAGGCAGTCGTAGCCCTTCAGGCACGTAGAGCTTCCTTCCGCCACCTGCCTTTTCCCACAGGCAGCCGTCCTCGACGGCCATATTTTCCGCCAACGTCCGTTGGTCTGGATCCTCTGGGTCCTGCATCCGCTCGATGATCCTCTTCGTCAGTGGGTCTGTCTGCTGACACTCCGCAATCTGGTCTGGTAATGGGTCCTTCAGGATGGCGTTGATCTGCCCAGTTGCCGGGGGCAACAGCCGAAGGTGGGCGTACTCCTCGTCAACGGAGCCCGCCTTATCCGGATCCCGTGAGAGCGCATCCGCCAGCTCATTCTCCCGACCCGGACAGTGCTCGATCTTGAAATCGAACTCTTGGAGAAGTAGAGCCCACCGGAGCAACTTGGCCTTCGTGTCTTTGAATCGGTGCAACCACGTCAGTGCCTTGGAATCCGTACGGACCGTGAACTTTTGCCCTTCCAATAAAGGCCGGTATCTCCTCACCGCCCAGATGAGGGCGAGGCACTCCTGTTCGTTAACGTGATAATTCTCCTCGGCTTTGGATAATCGCGCGCTGGCGTATGATACGATGCGCCGTTCCCCTTGCTGTCCCTGCTGGAACAGGACTGCTGCAATGCCCACTCCACTGGCATCGGTCTGTAGGACGTAAGGTAGCCCGGGTGTCGGCCGGTGCAGTTGCAACGGCTGTCGAAAAGCTTCTTGCACTGACCTGTGTGCTTCCTGTGCGCTGCTCGTCCAGCGGAAGGCCTTCTTCGGGGACAGTAGATCCGTTAGCGGTGCGCAGATCTCCGCAAAGTGGGGCACGTAGTCCCGGACCCAATTGCAGAGGCCAATAAACTGCCGCAGTTCCTTACGCGTGGTTGGGGCCGGCTGATCCGCGATCTGGCGAAGGTGCTTCTCCATCGGCCTCGTCTCATCTCCTACCACCAGGTGTCCCAGGTAGGTCAGCTCGCTGGTCCCGAACTCGCATTTGTCAACAGCCAGACGGAGTCCGTGTTCTTCGAGACGTTCGAATATTAAAGCCAGATGGCGGAGATGTTCCTCATACGTCTGGCTGTAGACAATTATGTCATCTAGGTAGACGAGGCAGAACTCCCTCAGGTATCCGGCCAGAACCTCCTGCGACATCAAACGCTGGAATGTAGCCGGGGCGTTCTTCAGACCGAAGGGCATCACATTAAAGTGGTAATGCCCCCCGTCTGGCGTGCTGAAGGCTGTGGCAGGTTTCGAGTCTTCCTCCATCCGGATTTGCCAATACCCGCTTTTCAAATCCAGGGATGAAAAGACGCGGGCGGATCCTAGGTCTCGTAACGTCTCCTGGATTACGGGCATCGGTGTGGGCTCACTGACGGTGGCCTCGTTGATCTTTCTGTAGTCTATACAGAACCTAGGCTGCCCGTCCTTCTTCTTCACCAGCACTACAGGACTGGCATACGGAGATGTCGATGGCGAAATTATGCCATTCTGCAGCATCTCCGATACCTGTTGTTGTATGATCCGCTTCTTTTCATCGCTCACCCGGTACGGATGCGTGCGAATGGGTTTGCCATGTAGCAGCTGGATCCGGTGCCTTAACGTCTTCGTGCCGCCCTGACCGCGGTTAGGTTCCCTGAAAAGTTCAGGGAACCGCTCCAACAGCGATCCGAGTTGGGTGGCCTCCTCATCCGGGAAACCATGCCTCACATCGGAGGAGCCGATCGACTTCCCTGTCGGCCGAATTTCTGCCGCCCAGTAGGCGGTATGGCGGCGATGCTTCCCGAAATGAATGCACCGACGGTGGAGATCGATCGTAGCTTGGTGCTGGGTGAGCCATGGGACCCCCAGGATACAGTCAGCCGCCAATTGGGGGCTGACCAGAAAGTCCGTCTGACTCACGTGGTCCTCCACGTGGACGGGCAGGACCTCCCGACCGTCCACCTTCATGGGTTGTCCAGAGGCGGCGAGCGGGGCGTCCTCGGTCCGTTGTGGCCTTTGCGAGAAGCGGGCGTGTATTACGTTGTGCGCTGCGGCGGTATCAATCAGCGCACGAACCTGGTGACTGCCTATGGTGACGTGCAGGCAGGGTATTTGTGGACCGGGAATGGTCGCGAGGAGGGTCGGTCCGTTCTCCCAACCCCTTACGCGTTTCCCGTCTTCTTCGTCTGGGATGGGCAATTCCAGCTGGAATGCCCACTGCCACAGTACCGGCAGTTAATCTGGCGAGGCTCTTCCTTCTTCGCCGGCGTGTCCTTCGCCGGAGGCTTCGATGCTGGCATATCCCTTATGATAGCATCGATCTCCTCGATTGCGTCGAGCAACTCTTCGAAAGTTGCAAACGACCTCCCGGAAAGTGCCAAACGGCGCTCGGGAGTCAACTGCCCCAATGTCAGGCGCACCTGCGTCTTGGAGGGGATACCGTCTCGATGACGGCGCCAAAGGGCTATCTTCCGGGCGACGAAATCTCTTCCCGATTCCGACTTAGTTTGCCGGACGGAGAAGAGCTCGTGCGTGAGATCTTCCGTGATGGTCTCGCCATCGAAGCGCACCAGGAGGCGCTTCTTAAATTGTGCCCAGGTGAGTCGGGCGTCTACGAGTGGTGCAAACCATTTTGCAGCCTCACCGCTCAGCTGCTGCCTCGCGATTTCCACGTAGTCTTCGTCTTCGAATTTGTCCTTTTCGAGGGCTTTCTCGAGCTTCTCCAGGAAGCGGATCGGGTCCTCGTTGATGGCCCCCGAGTACGTCGGGGGTTTAACTGTTGGGCGCCAGCGGGAGTTTTTCACGAGACAATCCCGCATTGTCTCTAAAAGCTGCTGGAACCTTTCATCCGGGTCACCTTCAGGAGGTGACGGCGGCGACGGAGGTCCCTGGGACCTTCTGGTTCGTCTCGACATCGTTGTCGAAGGGGTCGTGGGTTGTTGGCGTTGCCGAACGCTAGGCCACACGCTTTTGGGCGCCAAATTGTTGTGCTACAATATGTCTTTTCGGTTTAACCGCTGCAGGGCAATTGTCGTCTAAATGAGCCCATTTCTTAGAACCTTTACAAAGACATTCTATAACGCCTTCGAAACTCTTACCGTCTTTGAATTCTCCCACAACACATTGGCTTTGTACGAAAGTGCTGTTTTGAGTACAAGATGTTATTGTCCAGTTACAATTTTGTACATTAGAATCCAGACATTTGGATTGCACAGGTCCACATTCTATTTCTGTCATGTTCTTCAACAATTTTGCGCTCCCTCTAAATGCGGTGGTGCAGCCATCGACAACAAATAAGTTGAAGTTTGATGTAGCAGAAGAAATATAATTATATCTTTTGGTTATAACCGAAATAACTTTGTTATTATTGTCTATTATGGGTGTTCCGGAAATCGGTATCCATTTCCTGATATCGACTACAAACGCTGGTCTAATCACGCCGACTTTGTCTACGGCTTGCATATTCGCCGTAACTTCTACACATCCTTTAATAGGGCACAATACTCGAAGTTTCTGTCCAAATTTAACTTCGTTGATTACCCAACAGCTATCCTTCTTAAAGGATATATCTGTTCCAACTTGTCTGTAGTCGGGCCTTTTACCGTATGCCACAATGTGGGTGGCTGTTACGTAATCGCTGCATACTCCCACCTCTGGGTTATAGTCAAAGATTTTTCCATTGATCTCGAGGTGTGTATTGGGTGTGGTAATTTTTCCTTCAGATGCTTTAGGTTTTAGCATCTCTACGACAGCTTGTGTATTAACGACTTTTAGTTGTTGATACTCGGAGATAGGCTGTCCACCCTCAGATGGTCTTGGTAGGGTTTTATGTTGAAACACACGGGTTTCGACCTTATTGTTTGCGAATCTATTTCTAAACATACTTTGCCTACGTTGTCTATTAGCTAAAAATTTTTCTTTCTGAATATTAAAATATTCAACTTGACGTGCCTTCCACGCTTCTTGTCTCCTTAGCCAATTTTCCTGGCGTTTCTGAGTATTTAGAGCCCATTCGTCTCTATTTTTGCGCCAAGATTGGGCTCGCTTTTCCCAATTTTCCTGGCGTGTCTTATGCCAGTTTTCCGAACGTTCGGCAAAGTATTTTTCTCGAAGAGATATCCATCTCTCACGTTGTGCTTGTCTCATTAACTTACGAGACCCTATTGTCGCAGCTTTATAGTATTTATGGGCTTGTCTGGAACATTGTGTTCTAGTTCTTTTTCCTTGGCGGTCTTCTGCCAACTTAGGTCCATTCTTGTATTTTTGGAACGCTTGCTTCTCAACAGATAAACTACCAGACAATTCCAAAGCTATGATCTCTCTATGAGAGATTTGTGTGTGGGCCCTTTTAGAAATGTCAGTGTAAGAAGAAGGTGGTTTGTGGCTACCTCTTTCAGCCATGTCTCTCTTTTCGGCTTTCTTATATTTATTGACTGCCGAAGAGACTTGTGCGTGTGTGGCTGTCATTGGGTTTAAGCCAATAGCAGAAACTGCGTGGCTTTGTGCTACCGCGGCTTGGTATTTTCGGTTCGCCACAGCAACGTGGGTTTTAGAGTTAGCCCACTGTTGGTAGTTGCTAACCGCAATCGGGTTAACAATGTTTGGCGGGGTTCTGAGGGTTTGAGCAGAGGGGCTCTTTGAGAAAGAACTTTCTCCTTGGGTCTGCTTCTCTGTAGCACGAAGGTAGACGTAGTGGAGTCCTACGATGACGCTGTCTGGCAGGCTACCTGCAGGTACGACTAGGCCCCCCTGCAGGATGCGCAGCGTTGGATGTTGGAACTGGTGGAACCGGTGGAATTCTTCGTCTGGAATGACCCGGTGCACGTTGGGTAACGTGATGGTAGACCAGGCTACCTGCAGGTACGACTAGGCCCCCCTGCAGGGTACTGGTGGCTGGCTCGTTAGCCGGGCTACCACTCAAGGATTACCACGGGTGGAGTCCTTGAGGGAATTACCGGCTGTAGAGAGCTTGCTGGTTGCAGCTGGTGGAGAGTCTAGGGAGAAGTTCTGGAAGCCTTGGGGGTGTCGTAATAAAACAAGTTGTTCACTAGGCGAGGATCTCGGAGCGAATGCCGTTTGGGGAGAGAGGCGCGCTATATAAAGGAAGTTCGGTGTCGCCCCCCCACTCCTAAGGGTGAGAGCGGGTGACGTCACAGAACTACCCCTTAACAGTACTGGCGTAAGCGGACTGGCTGTCAATGCGGCTCCACAGGAGCGGCTTGGTATTGCGCGGTCTGTAGTGGACCGGCTGTCAATGCTTACAGCGCAGTTTGACGGCTGGATGTTAGCGGCAGTGCGGCTCTCAGAGGAGCGGCCTGTATTTGCGCGGTCTATAGTAGACCGGCTGTCAGTGCCAACAGCGCAGGTTAGCGTCTGGCTGTTGGCAGTATTGCGGCTCACAGAGGAGCGGTTGTCAGTGCCAACAGCGCAGGTTAGCGGCTGGCTGTTGGCAGTATTGCGGCTCACAGAGGAGCGGTTGTCAGTGCCAACAGCGCAGTTTAGCGGCTGGCTGTTGGCAGAATTGCGGCTCACAGAGGAGCGGCTGGCAGAAGCGGAGGCTGTAGTAGCTCGGCTTGCTTTGGCTTTAGAGCCCTTGCCCTTACGACCTGACATTGGTCTATCAGACGTGTTGCTGGTGGTGAGTGCAAAACTCTTTAGGTAGTAGCTCTTAGAAGAGCTGGTTGTTGTTGCAACAGCCCCTGATCCGGGGATCTGGCAGCTGTTGATCGGTGAGTCTTTCTCCCGGCAACGGGAGATAGACGGTTGGTGGAGCAGTGCCGGACTAGAATCTATGGTTACCGTGGGTCGGGCCATAGAGACATTACCGGGCGTGGAGCCCAAGCTCTGAAAAGAGCTGATTTTGGTTGTGACAACCCCGGATCCTAGGATCTGGCAGCTGCCGATCGATGCGACTTTCTCCCGGCAACAGGAGAGAGCCGATTGTTGGAGCAATGCCGGGATAAACTCAGTGGTTACCGTGGGTCGGGCCACAGAGTTATTACCGGACGAAGAGCTCTGGATCGCAGTGGAAGTTCGCTCAATGATGAAGGAAGTATGTCTGAACTGTACCGAGGTAGAGTTCAGAATGATATGGCCGTGCCTAGCGTAGCACGCTATCTGCTTATATACACTCCGTTGAGTGGAGGGGAAGGAGCGTAACCAATCGTGGCGTAAGCCACGCCCAGATATAGGAATTTAGACCTTATTAATTAAAATAACTCTAAATATGAGTTTTTAGCAGTGTTACGGGTCGCGATCGATGGAAAATTACTCGCTGAATCCAATGACGTACGATAAATCGCGCTACGACCACCCGATCGCGAGATATCTGCGGTAACACTCTATGTGGCCGTGCATTATCATGCAGTAATATTGCGCCGTGCCGATTGAGCAATGCTGGTTGTTTTTTCATAAGTTTTTCATGCATGACATCAATTTCATGGCAATAGGACACCGCTGTTATGGTATCGCCTGGTTTTAGGAAGGAATAATGGATCAAACCTTTGGCATTCCAGCATACCGTGACCATAACTTTTTTTCCATGAATGTTCGGCTTAGATGTGTGTCCTGGCGGTGTATTCTTATCTACCCATTTGTTTGGACGTTTTTTGTTATCATGTGAAATCCATTTATCATCACAAGTGATAATTTGATGTAAAAATGATAATCGTTTATTGCGAAGCAATAAAGATGCGCATATAGTCTTGCGGTTGAGCATCTGTGATTGCGTCAGTACGTGCGGCACATACGCGTCCAATTTTTTTACTTTATTTATGGCATACAGATGTTGTAATACAGTTGTATTGTAATGAACAAGCGCTATAAGTCGATGAACTCATTCATCTCAGGATACATATTTCATTCCTATTTCTTATTATGTTTGCTATTTCCTGCATTTGTAGTATCCTCACCCCATTTATGACTTCATTGAGAGAAGAGACAGATGCTGCCCTGTCGTGAATATCTGTTTTTGTCTGGGATGGAGTGATACCTAATTTGTTACCATGAGGAATAAGCTCTATTATTTTCCCTTTTTCAATAACTTGTAATGGGCCTTCAATTATCAACAGCATATTCCTTAAGGTTCCTTTCAGGCTATTATTGTCAATTTTGAAAGGAATCTCATTACCGTTAGTTGGAGCAAGGCAATCAATATTTTTTTCTCCAGAAATGTAACATTTTACTTTGATCTCTG
This sequence comes from Liopterus haemorrhoidalis, assembly GCA_963971575.1. NCBI lineage: Eukaryota > Metazoa > Arthropoda > Insecta > Coleoptera > Dytiscidae > Liopterus > Liopterus haemorrhoidalis. The sequence continues at coordinate 50,709,264 of OZ020613.1, forward strand.
ACACTTCTGGAATGGGATAGCTTTCTTGAGAATAAAATGAACTCTCATCAGAAAATTTCCTTCCGTGTGAATAAAAATCTTCATTGAAAACCAGTTCATGTTTATTATAGATAGTAGCCCTTCTTTCAATATTCTCCCCCTTTAAGATAATTTCTGGAAACCCTTTTATCTTAGAGGCTTGACATTCCCATCTTGATGTACACGATTGCCTGCCACGAGTTGCACTGATAATAAGTGCTTCCCATTCTAGAAGGACCTTTGCGAATGGATAATGTAGAATCAAGACAGCAGTCAGAAGCCCATCCAGTGCATTCCTTGCCACACTCACACCCAGTTTCACAGATCCCCTCGACTACATATTGGATAGCTTTCTCTCTGTTTATGTGTATTGCTCTCCTGTTTATGTCACATCCTGAGTTAGGGTCTATTATTGAGCCCTGATAGCAATATGCAGTGTATCTCTCTCTAAAAGTGTATATAACCCCCTCTTCTTCATTCCATTTGTATAAGAGTGCATTTGTTGTTTTTATTGTGATAGGTGTTGGCTCTCTCTTCAAACACTATTCTTTTTCCTCCTTTACATCTTTTCATATCACATTGTCCAGACAGGTCTTGTTTTGTCAACACAATCAATGTCATTGTGATTAGCAGAATATTCCATTTTCTTGTCATGTTTGTCTTTTGTTGTTTTGTCACCTCTGTGTTGTGATGGCTTAACACAATATTTAATTTTTGTGTGGTTCTATGTATCTGTAAAAGGTTCTCAAATGGGTTTATTATATAAAAAGTTAATTCACTTGTGAGGTGTTTTATTTCTGTTAATATTACAAGGTTTTTACTTATATTAATTTATATTTATTTCAGTTAATGTTTATTAAAATTACGAGATGGAATGAACTTTTGAATACGGAAGATAGAAATAGAAATTGACTTGACTCTACTAAGGTTGAAATCGAAGTTCCAGCACGTTCTGAAATATTTGTCTCTATTCCTATATCAACCCAACGTTACCGAAGGTATCATAAATCGCATACAATTAGATGAAGGTATATATCTAAGTTCAAGTTTTGTATCAATTTCTAACTCCAGAGCTACAACGACTATTTTAAATACGACGGAACATGTATCCTGAGATGAATGAGTTCATCGACTTATAGCGCGTGCTTATTACACCTCCCCCTTTCGTAAGACAAATGATAAAGATGTAAAGTGTTTAAAATTGAAATTATTGATATTTTCTTTTTCATTTGTCCATTTACTTAAATTATTTCACAACTATATCTAGTATAATATGTATAGTTGGAAATACGCGTTGATTTACGGATCTCAATCGATGGCGCGGATCATGCTGTTTCTATCGATATGTGATAGTGTGGGGTGTGAAGCACTCTACACGCGAAATCGCCTGCAACAGATCCTTGGAACCCTAAATCTGCTATTTTAAAAAGTCAAGTCACCAATAAATTCGGGCATCAACTGTATATTTGCTTTTACACTTATAAAGGAGTGTAATTCTTGGCCCTTTAAATGCCTTACTAGCGGCTGCTACAGGCATTCTCACTTTAACAGCATTAATTGCAGTAAGCAGGTTTTGACAGTTTGACATCCTGAACGAAAAAAAGTACCAAAAGTTGACATAACCTTGCTCCAGCTTTTAACATCCTCAGTCTATAAATAAAATATTACAATGTAAAATATAAAATAGTAAAGAGAACAAAATTATTTCAACAAAAACAACATAAGTGAAAATGAAAATTAATAATATGCATCAAATAATAAATTGAAAATAATTAAAACCTATCAAATGAAAAAAATATTAAAATGGCGTGAGGCGCCATTTTGTGAAACTAAATAATTTAATTACAGAGATATTTAGAAAAATTCAAACATTAATCCAAAATTTAAGAAAATAATTATAAAAATTTATAAAAAATAAGTGTTCTTAACTAGACAGCTCTTACCTAGACTACGTAGTCAATATTTTTTTAAAAGTATATTTAAAAAAATATATATACGGAAATGAAAATCCATTCCAAACACATACAGAGTCGACATGGCAGTAGGAACAGGACGGCTCGAGATTGTCTGGTCGTTTGTGATGTTACTCATAGACACGCAGCCGTCACAACATATTAAATAGGTTAACGTAATGTGACAAGTAGACAGGCGCACAGCTGATTTTAAGACAAAAGTTTGAAATATGATTTATTTAAATCAATTGTGCCTGTTTTTTTATTTACACATTTTTCTTTGGCTGTTTGTATGCACAACATCTCCGATATCATTCTTTTGTGAAAATGGGCTTCTTTATCTAAGATCTTGATATTTTAAAAGCCAAAAATGTGACCAGTAGTGTTCGAATGAACCGCTAATGCTGTGCAATTAGGTTTGATCCTGACGTCACTCTTGTGTTGGCATATACGTTTTTTTTTTTTAAATTTGTTGTGTGGTCCCTATATAGATTTTACTGCATTATAACACAATGTAGTAAATTCCATTGCATTTCAAATTCCTCTGAGATGGTTCTCCACTCATCTTCTGTTGGAAATGTTAAATATTTTGAAGATAATACATCCCATATGACTTTACAGGTTTCCTGAATAATTTTGCACGTAGTTGACTTTCCTATTCTAAAATTATATGCAAGAGATGGTATCGAATCGCCCGTTGCAAGTGCCTGTAATTAGAGTATCGGGAAATCCGATACTGAAAAATCAAAAACCGCGGTTTCGGTTTTTCAAGTTTTAAATTTTTTTCTACTATAGATACTTTAAAATAAATCAACAAATTTTTATTATGTGTTGAAATACACTATTGTACTTTACAATAAAAAAAGAAATACTAATAAAAAACCATATAGTAATTACTAACTTAAAGTTTATTTAAATTTAAATAAAAGGTTTTTAAAAACAGTAAACTATTTAAATGTTTATCGTTTAAAAGTGAACGCAATTTGGTGCAGAAGTTGGCGTTTAATGAAAATGTTCTTTCGGCGTAGGTGAATGTTGCTTTAATATTAGATAGTGCGCTCGACTTTCCCATGCATTGCGTCTGGCGCCAATACATTTCTTTATATTTGATATCTAATAAAAAAGAAAAAGTCTAGTTGGTAGCATACATTATGCATCTATCTACTGATATTTTTTTATAAATCCAATAAAGCCTCTATTCAAGAATAATACATTTGTTGTCACATTTGAAAGATTTTCTTCTTACCTTTGTATCTTTTTTCTTAAGGATTAATTTCTTAAGGATAAACCCCGGTTTATCCTTAAGAAATAGGTTAAACACTGAAAACCACGGTTTTGCGGTTCGGTTATAACGTTTCATAAACACTACCTGTAATATATAAAATTTTAACATAATGAATTAGTAATATAATTGATTTACATTGCTTGTTTAATTAAATGTTTTTAATTTACCTTAATGTAATGGCTAATCTAGCTCCAAGGCTAATCGGAGTCCTTCTAGTTTTATCCTTTTCTAAATGAGGACGTAACAGAAGTAATAGATGGTGAAACTGGACAATGCTCATCCTGGTATAATTAAAAAACAAACTTTTGTCGCTCAAACGCATTTCTTGGATCAATTGCTCCCAGTGATCCTGTTCCTCACGTCTTTGATTAATAGGATGGATCCACGCTAAAACGGTCACAATTCTTCGTCTACGAATTATTTCACCAATTACACGGTTTATATATTTTTTTCTTTGCATTTTGTAACTGTTTTGATGTTTCAAATATACTTATAGGTTAACTTTCTATCTCTTTCTCGCTGAGTGTAAATCTTAAGTATAAGTATAAGCATGAAGTTTCGAAACTTTTAAATTATACTTATAATTAAGACACTTAAGTACGTTAGTGTGAATGGTTACGTAGGGGGCAGTATAAATGTATAAATGTAAATCATAAGTATAATTATAATTAGGGAAGTGTGAATGCAGCTTATGTCTTACAACTTAACCTTAAAACTCCAATTAAAAACGGCCGTTCGAGAGAGGACTGGATTCTGGGATTCTCTAAGCAACACAAACTTTATACTATTAAATAATAAAATTTAAAAAAAGAAAAGAAAAAAAAAGTTGTTATTATTCAATTATTTGTCTATTTCTATCTGGTAAAATATTGCTTCTATATCTCTAATTGCGTTTATTCGCACAAGTCCTTGTAAATTTTTTATCCTAGATCCTATTAATAATCCATAAACATCATTTAGATGATGCAGGTCTAAGGTTCTGCCTCCAAGAAAGACAATATTGGAAAGACTCTGAATGGCATCAGAGGCTTGTTCGAAAAACTCCGATTCTATTGACGTAGCAAATCTTCTTTTTTTTTAATTGGTAGTTTCGGTTGAAGTAGACGAATGCCTTGTACGGGTCGTCCTACTAGCACTAGTACTAGGACCAGCACTTGGCATGACACATTCTTCGACAGATGTCAAGCTGGCGTTCGGTTCTTCCGACAGCAACACTTCTAACTGCTCAAGTTCACGAACTGTTGGAATGTCGTTCTGTAAAGTTGCCTCGTATGATTATTAATGTTTGTTAAATATAGTTTGATTATTAATGCTGGTTTTCATAGTTTGTAACTTAATATTTTTTTTTACAAGTAATTTTTGGTTAAAAGTTATGAAATAAGTACTTGCATGAACAAAATTTATTTATCATTATTGTTATTATTATGTTAGGTACCGATGACTACAGATAAATTGTAGATATTTTGAAAACATTTGGAACTTTCCAAATTTTTGGCGTCATGGGATGGCAAACATATCAATTTTAAACCACCAAGTGGTCATACTATTATAATTATAAAGGCCATCATAGTATCGTCCTTCTAGCACTAGCAGATATTGTATAAAAAAAATTAGCTGTTATTATTCAAATATTTGTCCATTTCTATCTGGTAAAATATAGCATCTATATCTCTAATTGCCTTTATTCGCACTATTTCTTGTAAATGTTTTATCCTAGATCCTATTAATAATCCATGAAAATCATCTAGATGCAGGTCTAAGGTTCTGCCTACAATATTGGAGAGACTCTGAATGGCATTAGAGGCTTGTTCGAAATACTCCGATTCCATTGTCGTACCAAATATAGTTAATGGTGTAGGTCGTTACTTTGTGAAAATTCATATTAATAATAATACAATTACTATGTTTTTATTTCACTTTTTATAAAAATATTATAAGTTAAAACAATACGACTAGTTTCGTCTATTACGACATTTTCAAGTAAATATACAAACTTACATCTAACGTATATATAGGTACTCTACTAGGATAAGGATGATAGTGGGGGTGTATTTTACAATTTTAGGTTTAATAAAGGGGAGGTATTTAAGTCTAATTGTTCATTTAATATATTTTCAGGACTTTTATGTTTAAATTTATTTATTTCTAGGGCTTCCAGTAAAGACAGTTTTTTGCCCTTATTGCATAGATGTAGTACTTTCATATCATTTAATAGGGGAGGGCTGTGGCCAGTGTCGAGTAAGTGCTGAAGTTGGAGTCTTCTTTTTGAGATTGGAATAATTTTAAATGTTCTTCGAATCTAGTAGCAAAACATCTTCCTGTCTGGCCTATGTACGAACTATTACACTCTATACAATCTAGTTTATACACTCCGCTATTATTATAAATATCAGATTTATCTTTGGCATTGAAGAAGATTTTACCAAGGTTTTTATTGGGTTTAAATGCAACATTGATGTTGAATTTTCTCAGACTATTACCTGCATTTTCTGATATTATACCATAATACGGCAAAACGTGAAAAGAATTATTAGGTTTTATATTTTTCGGGTATATGATATTAAGGGCTATAAAATATTTCTTTCTGTTTATTATTTTGTTAACCCTTTGAGTCCTGTTTTTTAAAATAGAAAAGTTAATAATTGACGTTGAAAAATTATATTAGGTATTGAAAAATGAAACTAGTTTTATTGAACACAATTATGTATTTATCAAAATTTTCAAAATGGTTCCAAATTGGGACCACCAGTAAAATGTAGTTACAAAAAATATTACTGAATGTCTATGGAATTCTTTGAAACAATTTCGTTTGTTATCAAGGCACAACCCTACATTGCAACTTTCACAATGCCAACGAGTGCGATGAGGATTAATCTTCGTACTACAATGGGTACATCTCACCTTCGTTTCATGGCACTTTTATCGGCATATGTGCAGCTTCACTTGTCCTTTTCTCTATCGGAACCGTAACTTTGAATCTGTTTACAGGTTTCTCATTTAGTGATGGTCGTCCCTTCTTTGATCTGTTAGGTGATGAACCTACTAATCCGTTTGATACGGCAATTTTAAATTCTTTTAGTGTCAAATGCTGACCCTCACCTCGCTGAATAAATATAATATATGCGTTGACAATAGTGACATCAAGTAAATGCCAGAAGATTCGATGCCACCATTTTAGAGACTTTCTGTCGATTTGATAACATGCTTTTAACATGTCAGCCTTGTCAGCATATCCCATGTGTGCATTATAGTCTTTTACCAAAGTAAAGCAAGGGAAATCTTCTTTGGTTCCATCTTTCTTCTTCCTCAATATAGTCGCTTCGTCAGGTTGATGGAAGTTGCTTAGGAATAATATTGGCTTTTTGTCCATCCATTTTAAAATGAAAAGACCTTCCTCACGTACACGCCAATCAGAATCTCCTCTTTTCATGTTTCGTTCATTTCCTAGATCCTGGGGAATTCCTTTTATTCCTTTTCGTAAAGTACCACAGGCGTATATTTTACATTTCAATAAATCTTTCATCAAGGAAACGGAATTAAAAAAATTATGAAAGTAAATCTCATATCCTTTGCCAATCAAATCATTAGTGAGGTCTTTTACAACTCTACTTGCTAAATTCTTTTCTGTACTCTCAACTTTTACTGTGTATATTTGAAATTGTGAAATAAATCGTTTTTCATCAGCGCGTACCCACATTTTATATCCCCGTTTTATAGGTTTGAGAGGTAAATATTGACGTAATGAAATTCTACCTTTAAATTTAGTCATGCTTTCATCAACAGACTGTCGCTTTGTAGGAAAGTAGTAATTTTTAAAAGTTTCTTCTAATTTGTCTAGAAGGGGTCTTACTTTATACAATTTATCGTAGTTCTGAGTTCCTTTCTCTGGAATCAACGTATTATCGTTTATATGTAAAATTTTCAAGTGCCACGCAAATCGATCACGAGACATTATACTGGAAATATATTCATCTCTAATTTCCCGTTTTGAGGACCAATAATCCTTGTAACTTGGCCTTTTTTTATGCCCATAATTATGTTTATAGCCAAAAAACATTTCATTTTTTGGCCACTAGTAGTTACCGGATTAGTTCCTTTGTTTTGTACTTCATACAAATTTGTTTGAAACACTAAGGTGTTTACAAGATCTTCTGAAAATAATGCCAAGAAAATACCTGCTGGTGTGTCAATTTCGTCTGATATATTTGGACCTGTTCTTTCTCTAAATTCTTCAATTGTGTTTGTTACGGAATGTCTGGACCACTTTGTTTGTTCGTCATTAATATTTTTAACAAAATTTATAAGCGGCAATAAATCATCATCCTCCCATTCACTATTTTCTTCCTCAACTTCCATAAGCCCTCCAGAAACATCTTTTGCAATAAAATCTTCGTCACTGCTTTCCGAAATTACAGATCCAGCACTTGGAATTTCATCCAATAAAGCAAACACATCTTCACTGGTCAGATTGTTAAGATCATATAATTTATCTGAAATGGAATAATATGCATAGTATACTAGTGGTACCATATGGACCCGCCTTTTCAATAAATGAAAATAAGGTGAAAATTGTTGAATTTAAGTTTTGTATTTATTTACATGTAAAAGGAAAACATAAGTAATCAATTTGTTACTTAACCATTGTTGAAATTTAATATTTAAATACAAAAGTTAATTATTAAAAATTCACTGTCTAGAACCACTACGACACTTGTTTATACGCCTGAGGCTGCAACGACAATAACCGATGTGCGTAAATTTTAATCATTTTCGTGTTGTAACATGTCTCAACGCATGACTCACGCTGGTGGTTCCAAGTTGTGCGGACTAGGACGTTAGGAAATAATTTATAAATAGGTGGTTCCAGTGCGAAGCTACTAGGACTCAAAGAGTTAATTATATCTGGGGAAAATCCGTTGTTTGTCGCAATAGTTTTTATGATATTTATTTCTTGAATTCTATCTGGTTCGGACATGGGAATAACTAGGGCTCTATGAATCATACTATTGTAAGCTGCTGATTTATGTTTATGGGGATTGAGAGAATCTGCAGGTATAGTAACATCTGTGAATGAAGGTTTTGGGTAAAATTTGAAAGAAAGTTTATTTTGTATTCTCTTAATTGTGAGATCTAAGTAATTAATCGAATGATCCACTTCACATTCGGTGGTGAATTTGATATTAGGATGTACTTTATTTATAAAATTATTAAATATTTGAATTTGTCTGTCCGTACCATTAAAGCCACATATTACGTCATCTACATACCTGTACCAAAACAATATAGGGTTCTTAAATAGTTGACTATCAAAAATTATTTTTTCCATTTGATTCATAAAAATATTGGCTAGTGTAGGACTAAGGGGAGATCCCATTGCTAGACCTTCTTTTTGTGAATAGATGTTATTTTGGAATATAAAATAATTTTGTTTAATACAAATTTTTAGTAATTCAATAATCTCTTCACTTAAGCCCAGTAATATACATTGTTTCTCTAACCTATCTTTAATGATAGTTATACACTCTTCGCCCGGTATGTTAGGAAACATATTAGTCACATCGAATGAGACTAGTTTAAAATTGTTAGGTAAAACTAATGAATTTAATTTTCTTGTAAGATCTTCCTAATTGAGTATACTATATTCATTATGGTTGATAGAATGTTTTATTATTGTCGAATTCAAAAAACCCGCAAGTTTAAAATTAGGTGAATTTATATAGGGTACGACAGGCCTTATAGGATTTTCCGGTTTGTGTACCTTAATTAATCCGTACAACTTAGGGGGTTGAGGGTTCATAACTTTTATTCTGGATTTTTCAAAATCTGTGGTGAATAAATAGTTGCAGTCTTTTATTTTAGCATTTATTTCCTGTTTGTATTTCTGAGTAGGATCTGTGGTTAACTTTTGCATATTATTATTTTCTATAAAATGTTCAACTTTTTCTATATATGATGACTTATGTAAAATGACAATGTTGTTACCTTTATCTGCTTTTTTAGTTATTAGATTATGTTCGTTTATCATGGTTTTAGTTTCTTTTATTATAGTAGAGTATTTATTATGCTGAACTGTTTTGAGGGGAAATTTTTTAATTTGTTTAGTGAAAATATGCTTAGTGAAAGTAGGGGCTAAATTACTTTGTAATGCCATATCTACTTGTAATGCTAGTAGTTCTTTAGATTTGTTATTAGTGCTGTTATTAGGTATGAATTTTGGACCTAAGTTTAACAGATTTAACCCTTTGCGGTCCAATAAAATTTCTCAAAGCTGCTCCAGCAGGTCTGATTTAATTTACGAAAAAATACACATATTTTGTTAGTTAAATTAAATTAAGCTTATTTGAATATTATTACAAGATATCTATTTGAAAAACTTAGTTTATTGATTATTTATATTTTTTTAAGGTATGATAGTTTTTAAAACATGTACCTGGGTGTAACCCAGGTTTTCTTGTGCAAATTTCGCAGAAATATACAGTTTCACGCCTTTGCCCTTTAACTTTTCTATTGCTGCATACTGCACAATCTTTAGTGCTGTTACTTTAATGTTTCATGACGAAGTGGGGTTTTCCATCTAGCCTTTCTTCAGTGTTTTGGGATGATGGCCTTCCTCGTTTTCGTGAGCGATTTCGAAATTGTCCAACTAGCTGCTCAAGCAACGCCTTTAGAAATGTTATGTGTGTAACTGTATTCAAGTTCTTTCGTTTTCGATCTAGATTATACAGCATGAAGCTATTTACCACAGACACTTATAAAAGCCAAAAAAACATCTTTCTCCACCACTTAACCGATTTTCGTGAAAAGGCATAACTTCCACAGTACTGATCTGCCCTATCAGCAGCACCCATGTACTTAGTGTACTGTGAAATAACAATGGGTTTTCTAATTGTTTGAATATTGGCCCTGCTTACAATAGTTTGTACCTCTTCTGTATCTGCATTATAAACTGTTGAACACATTGAAACAATTCGTTTGTCTTTCCACTGCAAGGCCATTATTCTATTTTCTTTGTGATACGCAACCACCTCATGGACTTTTAGTTTTTTACTCTTCATTTTTGAGGGTAAACCCTTTCGATTGGGCATGACAGTGCCAGTGGTGTGAATTCCAAGCCGCAATAGCTCTTCACAAAGGCTAGGAGCTGTGTAAAAACGATCAGTAAAAACATGATAGCCTGATCCGTTGGATACTGACAGTAGCATATCGCACAGGTGAAGAACAATTCTAGCAGTAAAGGGAAGATCAGGACGGACTAAACTATCTGTAGTAGCTTTACCGTAGTAAGGAATAAATGCAACTAAATATCCTGTTTCACTGTCACATAAACAATAAATTCGAAGTCCCCATTTAGTCGGTTTCTTTGGATTGTAACATTTCCACTGTACTCTGCCCTTGAAACCAATTGTACTTTCATCTATGGCTATGTTGACCCCGGGTTTAAATAGTTCACTACATTTTTTGCTTATGTAGTGCACTATGTTTTTTACTTTGCTCCCTCTAGGTCTAACTCCAATTGGCTGCTCGGATTGTGGAGGGCACAAATGGAGCATCCAGAAAATTTGTAGGAATCTAGCTCGAGGAAACACATCAGTAAAGAAGGGCATGTAGTCTATCCAATTTTGGGAGAAAAAGTCTTTCAATTCGGATTTATGATTTAGGGCCATATTCATAATTACTCCAAGAAAGGCTTTCAATTCCTCAAGATTTACCTCCTTCCAAGTAGTCCAAATCGAATATTGGGGAAGAGGTGAGCATTTTTAAATTTTCTCTGCTGCATATCTATTTGTTTCTTGAACAATCGGCAGGAGCATCAGTGAAAAACTTTTGGAAAAAAATTGTTTTCTTTTTCACACCTACTGTTTTTTGGAATTTGAATTCCTGGTCTTTGAACAGTAAATGGAAGCCTCGGGAAATCCGGATCATTAGCAGAATATTTTTTCCAATTATTTGCATTTTCAATTTCTCCTTCATCTTCATCACTTATATTTTCATTTTTTGGCACATTTCTTCATCTTCGTTTTTCGATTGAGATTCTGAACCAGTGATATATTCATAGAAATCACTCTCGTCACTAAAATCGATTTCTGAATCACTGTCTTAAAAAATTTTCGACAACTCTGCGTCTGAATGAAACTCACGTTGCGCCATTTCTTTTGACTAATTTAGCTGTCAAATATTTAAAAAATATGAAAAGAAGAACCTATTGACATCTTACGGCAGCTTTTTAAACTCTTAATTAACAGTTTTCTACTATTAGAATTGCATTACAAGTTTCTATATAGTAGTAAATCAACTGTAGAACCATGTCGGAATATATCCGACATTGTGTTGCGGGACGGACTCAGCCAGGGGATCGAACCCTGCGTGAGAAGCCACTACTACCGGCCGTGGCTAGCGTTGCGGCGAGTCTGAACTATGCACATCCGTTCTAGATGCCCTGAAAGATAAAACTTGATTCCCCAGGATTTGAAAAATAATAGTCGGACAGTTTGGATTTATGGTTTTTATTAACAGAGAATATGTATAGAACAATAGTGACGATAGATAAATATATATAAGTAACAAAACAGAGAATTATAATGATAAATGACAATAGTGAAGAAAGGAAGAGAGAGAAGGAAAAAGACGGGTCTATACGTTGGTCGGCGTTCGTCGCTCGATAGTGTCGCTCGACACTATGTTCACGGCAGCGATGAAGAGCCGAACAGCTCGAATAGGCGGCGCCGTAGTTTTCTGTTCTTCTTAGTTATTCCTGGAGTGATCGGTGTGTTGAGTTGTTTTGAAGAGCAGCCTGCTTTCGGAGGGGTGGCCACCGAAGTAGGAGTGGTGACCGACAAGACCGGTGTGGTGCCCGACAAGGGTGACAGCGGCACGAGCGGGCGAGCTGTTGCCTTAAGCGGTGATGGTGTCGGCGGTGGGAAGCAGCGGGTCCTGGGGTCGTCTACCTCGTAGAGGGCCTTCCTCGCTGACTTCTTTAGGTCTTGGTACGGTCTAGAGGCTTCACAAGCCCGTAAGTTTCGTCGGTAGTTCCACGCAGCGGCGTGGAGACGGCGCGACTCGGTACCTCGCTTCTTGGGGGCCAGCGTAAACGGCTGAACTGCCGTGTGAGAGCTAGGCCTCGGTGGTGATGACGTCTGAGTCTTGGCGGTCTGTAGCAGCGCTACAGAACGGGCGACGACGGAAATCGTCGTGGACGTTGGCTTCTTGGTGCGGCGTGGGGCCGTGCGTTCGTAACAGGGGGTACGAACGTGGCGGCGGCAGGCAGGACGGCTACGGACGTAGAACGGTGCCAACGTAGCGATAACAGAAGTAGTCGTGAAGCGAAGAGATGAGACGGTTGAAGACGTGATAAAAACGGGCGTTGACGTGAAGCGAAGATGTAAATGTATATCGTGAAGCGGCAAAGTGAGAAGAGATCGTGGATACGTATCGTCGAGGTCCGCTATACCGTCAGCGAACGGGACACAGACACGCCGAAGGCGATCAACGCGCTTTGTATACGTATGACAAACAAGTACAGATAACAATCACAAGCACCGCTAAAGGGTGTCAGCGTTACTTGCAAAAGTTATTGTAGATAAAACAAACAAAGAAATATATATATGAAACAATGATAATATGCAGCGTGCATAAATTCTTTTGTATATGTTCGGTTATACCGATAACTTCTTTTAACTCACTTGATAATTCGCTTGTATGTAGTTAGTTGTACTCTGCTAGACTGCTTGCTGGATACTGATCCCATTTCTAGTCTTGCCTCTGGATGTGTACCGGGCTAAAGCCCTCAACACGTGTCTTGCGATGTTTGATGATGAAAGGGGTAGCCTGATCCTCAAGTCGTGCTTAGTTGTCCTTAAGGAAGCATCGAGGCCTTCGATGCTTCCATACTAGGGCTGGATCGTAGTCAACCGCAGATGCTATAGTAGCATTTGCGTGATCTTGTGCTTTCTGAAAGAATTTCTCAGCGCAAGCGCTGAGAAATTCATCCAAGCTCGGTACACCCAGTTCGCGTCTTATGTCCTCATTCCGTATGAACCAAGGAGCGGCAGAGATTTGCCGCAAACACTTGTTCTGGAATGTCTGCAACCGCTTTAACTGAGCGGTGCTGGCATAAGCCCAGGCACTAGACGCGTAGGTCAAGACAGGTCGTATCACAGATTTATAAATCCGTGTCTTGTTAGTAACGCTGAGCGAGCTATTCTTGCATAGTAGCGGCGAGAGCATTCCTTTGGCTCGAGTGGCCTTGGCTATGAAGTACGTAAAGTTCTTCTTCCAAGTCAATCTAGGGTCAAATATTAGCCCTAAATATTTGACACTATCACACCAAGGAATGTCTTCTCCAAAGAGTTTAACCGTACCTGACGGAGTTCTCTTTTTTATGGAGAAGAACAATGCTTTAGATTTTGCACCGTTCACGGCGACGCGCCATCGCGTACACCAGTTCTCGAGACTCTCGCAGGCCTGCTGGAGTCTTCGAGTGATCAGTGCTGGACCTAAAGATCTGGCAAGATATGCTGTATCATCAGCATACTGACATTTAGCTGTTCCGTCGGCCGTCGGCATGTCATTCGTATAAAGAGCGAATAACAATGGCGACAGCAAAGAGCCCTGGGGGACGCCGGCCTCGATTGGCCTCCACGATGAGTACACATCCTCCACCTTAGCTCTTAATTCTCTGGAAGTGAGATAAGAGGCGATCATCCTGATGAGAGATGGAGAGAAATCAGTGCAGTGCAGCTTGTAGACAAGGCCCGCGTGCCAGACGCGATCGAAGGCCTTGGAAACGTCCACAAAGACTGCACCGGTCGACTGATTTCTGTTAAATCCGTCTGTAATCAGCTCAGTGACACGCACGAGCTGATGGACAGTAGAGTGTCCGCTACGGAATCCATACTGTTCATCAGGAAGAAGATTGTTAGCATCGGTGTGCTCCTGAAGTCTGATCAGAATCAGCTTCTCTAAGATCTTGCCGAGACAGGATAGGAGACTTATCGGCCGATAGCTCTTGGGCAGCGATCGGTCATGTTCCGGTTTAGGGATGAGGACGACGTCAGCCTTTTTCCAAACCCGTGGAAAATGGCACAGTCTCAGAGCCGCGTTGAAGATGTTTGTCAGCGCGACGAGTGCTTTCCTGTCCAGATGTTTTATCATCTGGTTGGTAATGCCATCAGGTCCAGGTGCCTTACGCACTTTGAGCCTCTTGATGATCTCTACGATCTGTCCTGGACTGACGAAATCGCGTTCGTCCGGGGTGAAAACTTCCTCTGACAGAGACCGAAGTTTTTCACCGACCTCCAGGACAAAATCTCGATCTAAAAAGTCCTCGTTTGGACTGCATTGGGTCTGCAAACTGTCGGCGAATGCCTCCGATTTGCCTTTCCGGTCGTAGACCTTCCCGTTGGCAGTAACTATAGGAGGAATACGAGCTCGTTTCCTCCCTAGTGCCTTGGCCATCCTCCATAGCGAGCAATCGTCAGGAGACAATTGTTCTAGGACACTAGACCACCGCTCATTCCGGTAATCCGCCAGGGCTTGGCGGACTTCCCGATCGAGTCTGTTCATTTCCGTCTTATCGACTGGATCTCTGAATCTCTGCCACCAGCGGCGAGAGCGATTCCGATCCTGAATGAGAGACCGAATATGCATGGGCAGTGGTTTAGCCGGAGGTTTGATAGTTCTCCGGATGGTAGCTTCCTTCACAGCGTTCTTCAGCGTGTCGACAAAAATGTCAACAGCCGAGTCAAGCTGTTCAGTGGATGCGATAGACGTGTGACAGTCAATTCGCTCCTCTACCAGTCTTGTGAAAGATGGCCAGTGCGTTTTGGAGAGAGTTACTTCTCCAGTATGGTCCGAGGAACCGTTTAGATGCATAATCACAGGATTGTGATTAGAGCTCATCTCAGAGAGTGTGAACACTTCAGTCTGGTGACGGACATCTTTAGTGATAAAGACGTCTATCACATCAGGAACATGTCCAGCTACGCGCGGGTAGTGAGTTGGGTCCTTCGGAGCCAGTACATTCACCCCTTTGCTGTCGGCAAATTCCCTCAGAACTCGTCCATTTTTGTTTTTCCTCCGACTGTTCCAAGACTGATGCTTGGAGTTCAGATCTCCCCCAATAATAACTGGACCGCGACGGTCTAAAAGCTTGACGAAGTCAGCAGTATCCAGTTGGTTCTTGGGCTGTTTATACACAGCTGTCAGATACACCGATCCCAAGTTAGTGGTAACTTGGATGGTGGTAGCTTCAAGCATGTGTAGCGGAGGGTCTGGAGCTTGACAGTGTTCAATGCTGCACCGGACGAAAATGGCAGTACCGCCCATAGGGCCAGTAAGCCTATCATTTCTGTAGCAGCTATAGTTTTGTAATTTACAACTATCTGCTGGCTTCAAAAATGTCTCATTGACTAGAAAAACGTCAATGTTATGATCTCTGGCGAACACTTCCAGCTGATCTCTCTTGCGACTGAGTCCATCTGCGTTCCAGGCGCAGATGGCGAGAGAAGAAGGGCGCGTCTTACTTCTGGTGTCGGCCATTGTTGGTGCTAACAGTGGGGGCCCAGAAGGCAGGCTGACTCGACAGCTGGCTAATTATCAGAGCGGCATTACTCAGCAATGAAGCCGTATGATTAAGTAGCTGCTGAAGAGTCTGGAGGGATTCTTCAAAGTTCAGGAGGGGGGGGGGTCTGAGGGAAGGACTGCGGTGGGGATGCTACTACCGCCTGACGCGGTAGCACACCCCTCTCAGAGCGTACCGCTGGTCTCACCGGGAGTGGTGAGGTCTTGGCAGGTTGCCTCTGTGCCTGAGTCGCCTGTCGACGAACGGTTGCCTCTTTGGGCCTGTTCGGAGGGGCGGCAGACGGAGGGGGAACAGGTGCGGACTAAACCGCACGATTCCTCCTCCCCCGCTTCCTCTGTTTCTTAGAACCGTCTGCGTCTGTTCCTGATTCAGGAATAACAGTCGCAGTGGTGCGAGTAGGCGTTGGTGGTGCAGGTTGAGAAACCACCGCTGGGGAAGGGGTAGCAACAGGTGTCGCTTTGGCCATTGCCACGTATGGCAACGGCTTTTTCCACGCTGATACAGCTGGAGCAGGAGCTGGAACGTAGCTCGGACGTGGAGCTGTCCTCCTCTGTCGGTTGTCGTTGGGCCGTCTGGTCGAAGCACGTGATGGACACATGCGAGAACCGGCGGGATGATCGGCAGGGGCGTTGCGCGCCTTGCAGTTCACACAGCAAGGCTTTTCAGCCTTGTTGGGACACTGCTGGGACGCGTGTTCACCGCTGCACCACGAGCAGCGCGGTTTTGAATGACAACCGCCAGCGGTGTGATACAACCCCTGGCAGTTGAAACACTGCTTAATTCCGTCGATCCTCCTCTTCTTCTCAACGGAGACTTTAAAATATAGCAGTGAAGCTATATTGTAAATTCCGGTGTCACCACGAGCTACCTCAACAAGAATGAGAGGCATCTCGCGGCGAGCATCAATAGGCCCTTTGTAGAGCCTAGAGATTTTTGAAGGTCGGTGTCCAAGAACGATCAGCTCTTGCTTCACGTCTTCAAGAGGGATCTCCACGGGAAGCCCTCTGATAACAACCCTAAGAGGTTGATCCGACTTGAGCGGGAGAACGTTGTACTCAACGTCCTTCAGGCCCTTGTCCGCACGAAGGTCTGCAAGAATGCGCGTCAGATTGCGATAATTCGCAATAGTGTTTGTTTGCAACACTATGCCTGACACGCGATTCTTAGCGCTCAGAATGGTGACCCCCGATTGGTCACACCGGCTTCTGAGCAGCATGTAATGTTGCCGGCTAGTGAGAGTAACCGTGGGAGGTTTACTCTCATTAGTGGGGCCTGACTTGGCCGGAGCAGGAGTGTCAATGTTCATAGCCGAGGCCTGAACATTTTCGACACGTTCCACTGTCTCCTGAACCCGCTTGGGTCGTTTAACTGACGCAATCGAGCCCGCGGAGACGGTGGATGAGGTGGATGAGTCCGAACGGAGACGTTTTACGGAGCTGTCCTGGTGGACGTCCATGTCGCTCTCCTCGGAAGACGAGAAAGCGGCATCTACGTGCTCATTAATGAGCACGTCAGAGTCCACCGAAGAACGACCCGAAAACGGAACGTTGAATCGATCGATGGAAGATCGGCTTTCAGAGTCACTATCATCTGTGTGATATGACGAAGATAGACTCGACGTAGTTCTCGAAACACGACCAGAATTCGCGTACGTATCGGTGTCATTGATGAGACTACCGAAAGCGCGGTTCTCCAGCCGTGACTTCGAAGCGGAGCCACTTTTCAAGTTTGGATTGTCTCCAGTTGCGGGAACGCCAGCTGGAGACACAATGGAGCCTCTAGAGTGGCTTGATGATGCTGCATCAGGCTGGCTGGAAGGAGCACAGCCCGATGGAGACACAACAGACGACGTAGACGACGTAGTAGGGATGGCGGCGGGAACGCCAGCTTGCAACAATTTACGATGTTTAGATAGCCTTCCAGCTTTACTGCTTACGGAAGCAGCTGGAGAGGACGTTTTGCGGAATTGATCACGCATGTTGCTAGCGGCGGGGATGCCAGCTAGTGTCTCAACGGAGTTACTTTTGCGACGTCCGTGAGTCGTATCACCACTTGCACCAGCAGAGGTGGCTTCTTTACGAATACTTCCGGAAATAGCTGACCTGAAGCTCGAAGCCCTCGACGGAGGTCGAGAGTCCGAAGCTGCAGAGTCAGCACTCCGGTGTACCTCAACGGTGACAGTAGTCACTGCACCGTGAGGCTTTTCGGGGGCCTTAACACAGACCCCATCGCTCAACACCCGTCTAGGATGTGACCTAGGAGAGCTGGCTGGAGCCCTCCCGGAGGCGCCAGCGCGACCACCGGGAGTCATCCCGATAGCTCTAAACAGAGCTATACGGGTGTATATTAAAGGATGATTCAATTAATATCAAAAGTTGCGGCTAAACCTGCTAAATCAGTCTATAGCCGATCGTTGCGGTTATTAAATAACCGTAGATCGCGAAAAAAAACCAGACAGCACGCACTTAATACTCACCGCTATCGTTGAAAAGCACGCTTAGTCAGTAGAAAATACCCAAATAAACACCGGCAGACAACAAATACGTGTGCACAGCTCGGAGTCACTCGGCCAACTCTTGATCCCATTTCTCTCGTTGCTCGAGTTTTTATTCGAAGTTCGGTGTTTTACCCCCACTCCGAGCGGCTCTCCTATTGGCCGAGTTCGGTGACGGCTTATCTCGGATCCTGCGCTCTGATAGGTTCGGATTTTGGAGCGAGGGAAAACCCAGTCGTAAACACTTAAGCTGCACGTGCAAGATTTGTGACGTCACGGAAAAAAACCTTTGTGTCAGGCACGTCCGTAGACTGCCTGGCGACAATTGGACCGCAAGCGGGAAATTATTTTTTCGGATATATGTGTATTCCGACAAAGGACCGGAAAGGGTTAAACAATGGTAAGGGGTATCGTTTGATATGATAGTTTATGTACATTTTCGTCATTGTCTAATTCGTCGAGTATGTTCTCAAGTAGGGGATTGGCGTTTAGTTGTGTAACATAGAATTTTTGTGCGAGTTTGTCAATATAGTCTTTAATGTACGGTATGTTTGTTTGTTGATGTAATTCTGCAATTCTTGTGTATCTGTCAGCGTTTGTAATTAGTCGTAAGCATTTGTTTTGTAGTCTTTGAATTTGTGTTTTGGCTGTAATCGAGGCTTCATACCATACTGGGGCGGCGTATGTGAGTGAAGGTCTTATTATTGCTGTATATAGTAATTTTTTGTTTTCTTGTGTTAATGAGCTGTATTTGTTTAATAGTGGGTATAAGTATCTGATTACTGTATATGCTTTTTGTATACTATGTGCTATGTGTTGCGTGTATGTGAGTGTTTTGTCTAGTATGACTCCAAGATATCTCGCTGATTTTGTAGGTGTGATTTTGTGATTGTTTACTTTGAGCTGTGTGTGTATTTTGATGTTTGTGAATTTGCGGGTAAATGTTAAGGTTTCCGTTTTGGAGGGGTTTATTTTGATTTTCCAGAGGGACCAGTATTGTTGTAATATGTCTATGTGGATTTGGAGTTGTTTATTACCGACCTCAGCGCTGAATGAGTGCACATATATAGTTGCATCATCAGCGAAGAGAGCTAGATTGGTTTTAGGAAATTCAGGGATATCATTAATAAATAGGGTAAATAATTTTGGACCAAGCACACTGCCTTGCGGAATGCCGGCTAGTATCGGATGGGAAGGTGAATAAGTGTTGTTGACTTTAACTTGAAATGATCTGTTTGAAACGTATGAGGATATGAGTTTGATTAGTAGAGGAGGGAATTTATACATTATTAGCTTATGAATGAGTCCTGCTAGCCATACTTTGTTGAACGCTCGTTCAACGTCTAGCAGGGCCATTGTTGTGACTTTATTTTTGTTGAACTGTTTAGTTATGTCAGTCACTATTCTTACTACGTGTTGGACAGTATTGTGATGGGAACGGAAACCAAATTGTTGTGGTTTGGTTATGTTAAATGTAGTGTCATGTTTGAGTATGCGTTTGAGTATTATTTTTTCTGTTGTTTTAGCGAGTGTGTTGAGGAGACTTATGGGGCGGTATTTGGAGGGATTTTTGTGTTCTTTTTTAGGTTTAGGGTTTGGAATTACTGTGGCACATTTCCATTGCTGGGAAAAGTAATGAAGTTTTATTATGGCATTAATTATGTAGGTGAGTTGAACCACAGCTTTGCGGGATAGTTTTTTTAGGAGTTCGTTTTCTATTGTGTCAGAACCGGGTGCTTTTTTAGTTGGAAGTTTTTTGATTATTTCAAGGATTTCAGAGGGTGTGGTTAAGAGTTTAATGAGTGTTTTTTGATTAGTGTAATGTTCCGTGTTAAGGTATAGTTGTGTATCTGATATTATTTTTTCTTATTGTTGCGTGTTGTTGAGGTCTATTTCATGTGCAGTTTCAAAAGCTTCAGCTAACGCTTCTGCCTTGTCTGTGTCTGTGACATGTTGAGTATTTTTTAGTGTGAGTGTGGGTATAGGTTTATGTATTTTCTTATGGAGCCGTGAGAGATTCCATAGTGAATTTTCTTTCGTGTTAAGTTTGGCGAGATTTTTGCTGGAACATGTTGTTTCTGTGATCTGTAATTTGTTTGCGTATGAGTGTGTTAAGCTTGTTCATGTATGCCTTGTGCTGTTTGTCATGGGTGCGTTGCCAGTGTTTCCTGGCTGTGTTGCGGGTTGTGATGTTGTTTAAAATGTATTGCGGTAAGTGTTCAGTAGATGTATTTATTGTAATTGTTTGTGTGTGTTTGCGCTTTGCAAAGCTTGTGTAAGGGCGTGTACTTCTGTATCGATTTGTTCTGTCGTGTCTATGCGTCTGTTTATTTGTATGTGTTTGTCAAGTGTTTGTCTGTAGCTTTTCCAGTCTGTGTGTTTGTAAGTTGTTATTTGTTTTGTGATGTTTTCTTTATGACGGTGATTTAGTGTGAATGTAACTGGATCGTGATCGGGGGGGGGGGGAGTTCAGGAATAGTGACTGGATGGGATATGTTTGTGACGTTTTTGTTAATAATAATGTCTATGGTGCTGGGAGTGGAATCATTTGGCGGGTAGTGTGTGGGTGTGTCAGGAGCTTGTATAAGTATATTGTATGTAGTGGCGTATGTGTAGAGTATTGTGTCATTTGTGTTGGATTGTAGCCCCAGGTGGTATGTCTTGCATTAATGTCTCCAACTATTAATATTTTGTTGTAGTTTGTCAGTATGTCTAAGTCATGGTCTGTAAGTCTGTTTCGGGGACTGTTATAAGCACCAATTATGTGTGTGTTGTCAGTGAGTTTAATTGTTAGCGTCTTTAGTGGAGTAAGTGGTGTGTCAATCCGTGTATGTGGAATGTTGTGTTTAACTAATAGTGCCAATCCTCTAGCGGCTGTGACGTCATTGTCGTTAGCGTCCGGGGGTCGGTCTCGTCTGTAAATGGTGTAATTTTTAATGTAAAATTTGTCTTTCGGTATGTCTATTTTATGTCTTTGTAGAAAGTAAGTCAGTTCATTGGTCTTACCCCTTACACTGTTTGCGTTCCATGAGCAGATTTTTATTTTATATTCCATAATGGTGTGCGATTTGGGTAAAATGCTCAAACGCTAATACTTTGTCCATTGATGATCTGGTTTGCCTCATAATGTGGTTGAGATATCTGACCGTCTCCAGCATCCCTTCCAAGTTGACCAGGCTGTGGAGCGTGTTGAATTCTGTAAGTAAATCATTTAAGGTATCAGTATTTTTGTTAATGTTAAAATTAATGTTGTTATTGTCATTGTGTGTGCTTTGTTGTGTTGTTTGTTGAGTGTTAGTTGCTGGTTGCTGTTGGGTGTTCGATGGTTTGAATGTGTGTGTTGTCTGCAATTGTTGGCGAGTAGGGGTGGAGGCGGGGGGGGGGGGGGTGTCGGGCGTAGAGGTGGGCATTGTTGAATGTTATTGTTAGAATGATTTTGGGTAGTATAATTCTGATTAGGATAGGGGGTCTGTAGTAGCGGTTGTCTGGGTGGTCCTGTTGTCCATGCGTTGACTGCTGGTGCCGGTGCCGGGATGTAAGTTGGTTGTTGAGGTTGTTGTTGCTGGTTATTGTTCTTCCTGGCTTCTATTTTCGCTAATATTGATTTATATATTTTACAGTCTGTTGAGTTGGCGGGATGTGGCCCCTCGCAGTTTGCACATTTAATTATGGGATTTTCACTGCAGTCTCTAGTGAGGTGCTGTTCTGCACATTTGAGGTAGCGCGGTTTTATTGTGCCATTAGATGTTGCATGTCCCCAGATCTGACAGCGGTGACATTGTATTATTCCTTTTTTATTACGGTGTATTTCCCATGATATTTTTGTATGGATAAGGAATCTCACTTTAATTGAGACCACTAGATATAGTGGCCGGTAGTTAGTTCTCATCTTAGTCACTTGTGTGACTGAGATTCCTTTTTGGAGTAATTGTTCCATTATTTCTTCGACCGTTGTGTCTGCGTCTAAGCCTCTAATTACGTAGCCGTAAGTTTTATCCTGTTTGGCGGTACATTTGAAATATTCTATCTTATCCTCGTTGCAATTTTGCATGAATGCCTTTCTTTTGTTATTAGTTTCAAACCATATGTTGGTGTATTTGTCAGTGTAAGATATATGCAAGTCTTCTCCTGCGTGTTTTTTAATTGTATTATGAAATTGATTAGTTTGTAGCGGTCTTCCTGTGAATACAACTGGGGGTGGTTTTGGTTCACTGGATACCAGTGAGAACCAAACAATCAAAAAAGGAGTCCAGTGTGTCCATCAAAACACCTGGACTACCAAATGAAAGTGTAGCCGAGAAAATGGCTGTAGACCCGCAACCTAAGGGTAAACCAAAAATCATTAGGTTGCGGGGTAACTCCCCGAAACAGAAATGAGCGGACCACTCATGCAGTGGAACTGTAATGGTGTATTTCAGCGCTATGAAGAACTGCGACTTTTGATATCAGGTTTTACGCCTTCGTGTGTTTGTCTACAGGAAACAAACTTTAAGGAAACCGACACATTCTCTCCGCGAGGATACTCCGTGTTTCGCACGGATTTCCTTGCAGGGGCAAAAGCATGTGACGGCGTGACTATTCTCGTTAGAGACACACTGTACCACGATCCTGTAGAAATTGACACGGAGTTGCAGGTCGTAGCAGTTCGTCTTGCACTTTCCCTCCAGGTGACGATTTGTTCTATCTACCTTCCCCTTGGTATTCGAACCGACATCCGAGATGTCGTGAATATCATCGATCAACTCCCACCACCCTTCATACTACTAGGTGATTTTAACGCCTATAATATGTGTTGGGGATCGGTGCGGAATGATCGACGGTGACGTCACCTGGAGAATATGTTAAACAATTTGAATTTGTGCTTTTTGAACGACGGCAGACCCACGCTCTTTTGTGCAGCAACGGGTACATTCAGTGCCATAGATCTGAGCGTCGTTTCAGGAGCCATAGCTCCGTTGATCAAATGGGATGTGCATCACGACCTTTGCGGTAGTGATCACTTTCCAATCCTCTTAAGTCCTCTGGTCAATACCGTTACCGAATTCCGCTAGTCACAGTGGGTTCTTCTGAAAGCGGATTGGATGCGGAATATTCTCTCAGGAGGATATTCCGATCTTGGCCGTAGACGAGGAGGTGAATCATTTCACGGACTCCATCACAAGCGCGACTAAAAACAGCATACCGCTGTCATTCAGCCCCGTAGAGTTCCCGTTCTCTGGTGGAACGAGGAATGCGACTTGGCGCTACGTGAAAGGAGACACCTCTTCAATACATTCCGTCGCTGTCCAACAGAGGATAACATGATAGCCTTTCAACGAGCGAAAGCTCGTGCTAAGAGGATTGTGAAAGAGAGCAAGCGCGAATCATGGCGCAAATACGTGTCCACCATTACAGTTGCCACTCCAGTGGCCAAAGTTTGGGAGAAGGTCCGGAAAATTTCCGGTCGAAATACATCTACAGCCATTGCTGGACTAACGGTAAATGGTAACGTAGTTACATCAGCGGTCGAAATTGCTAACACTTTGGCATCTAATTTTGCGTTCAATTCTAGCTCCGAACATTATCTACCCGAGTTTCTAACTCGTAAAGCAGGTCTAGAATCTATACCTCTTAATTTCTTCTCCAGAAATGACGAGGTATACAACCTGCTTTTCTCTCGTGAAGAGCTAGATAGCGCGATGTCAAAGTGCAAGGATAGCTCCCCTGGTCCAGATGCGATACATTACCGTATGATCCGAAATCTTCCGGAATCGTCTTAGTCGAGGCTTTTGAATGTCTATAATAGAATATGGACTGAGGGCAAGTGCCCGACCAAGTGGAAGGAATCTCATATAATTACTATCCCCAAAGTCGGGAAAGATAAACACTTGCCCTCTAGCAATAGACCTATATCACTGACCAGTTGTCTATGCAAACTCTTGGAGCGAATGATCAGCAAGCGTCTGATTTGGTTTTTAGAATCAAACGACTTGCTGGCCAACACACAGTGCGGCTTTCGCCGTCACCGCTCAACAGCAGATCATCTCGTCAGACTAGAGACAGCTATCAGGAATGCTTTCGTTGAAAACAAACACCTGGTAGCTGTTTTTTTCGATATAGAGAAAACCTATGACACTGCATGGATATATGGTATTCTCCGTACTCTGCATTCCTGGGGTCTCCGGGGACGCTTGATGTTCTTTATAAAAGACTTCATGTCGAACCGGCGCTTCAGGGTGCGCATCGGAAATACCCTGTCACAAATGTTCGCACTGGACAATGGGGTCCCACAGTGCTCCATGCTGAGCGTTACGTTATTTTTGATTGCCATTAACGGTGCAGCTTCATGTATTCGATTACCTGTACAGAGTTCGATATTTGTCGACGACATTGGTATCTTTGTCGCTGGACAAAAGATTAGCACAATCGAACGTCAGCTTCAGCTGACCATCAATCGTCTCGATACATGGGCAATCGAAAATGGCTTCAAATTCTCGACCAGCAACACTGTGTGCGTCCATTTTTGTAGGACGAGGGGTGTCCATCCCAATCCTACACTCACGGTAAATGGAGCACAGTTACCATTTACCGATGCTGCCAGATTTCTGGGTCTCGTTTTTGACAGTCGTCTAACTTGACGGGCACATTTTTTGTCCGTCAAGAAAAAATGCCAAAAGTCGCTCAATTTGTTGCGGGTCCTCAGTCACAAGACATGGGGTGCAGACCGCACTGTCATGTTGCGTGTATATCGTTCTTTAGTGCGCTCTAAGCTGGACTATGGATGTCTAGCTTATGGGTCAGCTAAACACCAAGAGATACGAATTCTTGACACTGTACATCACACTGGGGTTAGATTGGCCACAGGTGCATTTTGCACCAGCCCAATACCAAGCCTGCTGTGTGAAGCAGGTGAACCGTCACTGTACAATCGTCGTAAAATTCTATCCCTGCGGTATATGGCTACACTCAGTGCCAAGCCAGATCATCCCGCGTATGACCCTATTCTACAAAATAGGCATACAGAGATTTATGGCAGAAAACCAAGAGCCAATAGGCCTTTTGGTTTGAGGATTTTCGACATTTTGAGTGACATTGATTTTAATATGCCCGAAATGGCAAGGTTCGTTTTGTATGTTGTTCCACCATGGACGTTACCGCGTCCACTTGTGAACCTCACATTAACTAGGTTTGATAAAGATACTACGTTGCCTATCGAATACCAACATGAGTTGCAAAGAACACTGGTCCCTAGGTTCGAGGATACTGTCATTTTTACTGGCGGATCAAAATCCGGAACTAGGGTTGGGTGTGCGTTCGTTGTTTTGAATCCACGCCAACAGTTTCAGTACCGTCTGCACTCCATAACGAGTGTGTACACTGCTGAGCTGTACGCTATTTTCAAGGCCCTGTGTTTTGTTTCGTCAGAGCAAAGTCGATCAAGTGTTACCTTGACGGACTCGCTGAGCGCTATGAACAGTATCCTAGATCCAGATCCAGTGCATCCTCTTGTACTAAAGATCCGGTTGCTACTCTACAATCTGCATGCTCAGAATGTAAGGGTAGAGCTGTTTTGGATACCGGGACATGTTGGCATTAAAGGCAACGAAGCGGCTGATGTAGCTGCAAAAGCTGTCTCCCACAGACCTATGATTGATGTGATTTTCATATTTCCAGATGACGCAAAGAGTCATCTGAAACATCTTGTTTTAGCCATGTGGCAACATGAGTGGAGCAGCATACGGAACGTTAAGTTGAGAAAGATTAACCCTGCAGTAGTCACATGGATTTTTGAAACATGAGTACTCACTCCGGTTTGTGAGACCGTATATGCTATCCTCTCAATTTTCGCACGAATATCCATGTGATAAATGACTTAAGGTAAAAATAATAACATATTATATTGGGAAATGACCATGTATTAGTAAAAAAATAAATAACATTTAAAAAAAAAAATTATAAACACAAAAGAAATAATAAGGTGACACAAAATAATTAATAAAAAGAATCATTGTAATTAATAATTTGTAATTTATTTTTCCCTTTTAGTAATATATAACATGCTCTAGGCACATAAATTTATTGCATGAGATGCAAAAATAGCGCATCTTCCTATTCTTCTTGTAGTCACAATAGTAACATCTGCCTGATGTTTTCTCAGTATTTGCAACCTCCTGATCTTCCTGAATGTTACATATATCTTTAATACGCAACTTTATATTTCTCGGTATACTTTGGATAAGTACTCGTTCACGCAAATGTGGATGCAACATTTCCATTGCCAATTTTCTTATAAATTCACGACGAACCATTGGGAGCTTATTAAGTATATATATAAGTAATATCGTTACGATAGTACACACGTGTTATAGTAAGCCTCCGTCAATTGTCCAAAAAAATTCAGTTTTTTTTATATTTTAAAAATTTTGAATTACAGTACCATAAAATTTATAGTGTAATCTTTTTGTGTGGTGAAATTCAGTGTCGAAAATTATTGTTTAATGTCAATAATTAATATTTCAACATTCTAAAAAATCTATAAAAATTTTTTTTCTGTGGACGTGTTCTGTTTAAAACAGTAATTAGCAAGTTTCTTGTTGCATTAGTGACGTCATCTCTCTGTGACGTTTTAATCCTCCTGGAGATTATAGACATCTGCAAGTGCCAACCATGAGTGCTAGGTGTTTTAAATGTGATGACTCAATAATAAATACTGAATTTGCGGAATGCCGTTAGTTAAAAAAAAAGTATCATTTCCATTGCTCTATAAATGAATTATTATATCGAAAAAATAAATCATGGAAATGCCAACATTGTACTGGCACTCGTACCAGAACACAATTAAAATTTTTAGAAGAAAACAGCAACAAAGATATTGAAATAATTGAACTAAGGAATTTATTAACAGGAATG
Source organism: Liopterus haemorrhoidalis (assembly GCA_963971575.1). Classification (NCBI taxonomy): domain Eukaryota; kingdom Metazoa; phylum Arthropoda; class Insecta; order Coleoptera; family Dytiscidae; genus Liopterus; species Liopterus haemorrhoidalis. Next base: position 50,736,482 of record OZ020613.1, read on the forward strand.
TCCGAAAAGCTTAATACGTTAGAACCAATGAAAAACGAAATACAACAACTGACAAACTCAATAAATTTCTTATCTATCAAGTATGATGAGCTAATCACAAACCTAATGGCCGAAAAAGAAATAAACAAAAATCTTTGTAAAAAACTAACATCCGTGGAATCCAAACTTCAAATAAAAGACAATAAAATATCTGTTTTAGAAAACAAGATAGTACAGCTTGATCAGTACTCAAGAAATCGAAATATTGAATTTCACGGTATACCAGTGAATAAAGAAGAAAACTGCATTAAAATAGTATCCCAATTAGCGAAAGAACTGGAAATTAATATCTCCGAAGATGAAATTGACGTCGCTCACCGCCTTTGTCAACGCCCAGGAGCCAAAACACCCCCACCAATTATAGCGCAATTTACATCTAGAAGAAACAGAGACTTTTTTTTGCGTAAAAAACGTCTCCCAGTAACAAATAAATTTTTACCCAATCTCCAAATAGGTTCTGTTATTTATATCAACGAAAACTTAAATAGGCACATTAAAGCATTATTATGGCAAACTAAAATCCAAGCCAGACAATATATGTGTGGAAATGTATGGTACAGAAATGGTATGATTTTCACAAAACACTCAGATAATGCTCCTGTTAAAATTATCAGAAATTATGAAGATCTAGACAAAATTTTAGGACCAAACAAAGCAGAAGGTAATACTAACTCGTCTATTTAATTATTCTTTCTACTTAATATATATATATATATATATATATATATATTATCTCAATTTTATGGATCTCGCTTATATAAATAGAATCGAAAAACTCGATATTAAAACTAATATTTTTAATAGTATTTCGGATATTAATAGTTTTCAGAAAGTAACAAAATAGAAAATTACCTTAACATATTTCATACTAACATCTGTAGTATTAATAAACATATAGATGAGCTCAAAGTACAAGGTGTCTCAAAAGAAATTTTATATTTATTTAGCTTACTGCGTGAACGCAACGTATCCGAGGGGCGCGGGGGTTATGTCAATCGGTAGCCTGGCTCTTGGGAATTCAGTCGCTATGGAGCGTTTCTCGGGAGCAGACCGCGCGTTATGCGTGCGAGAGTTTTACAAAAACGGTGATTCGGCGACTGTAGCGCGTAGAAAATTCTGCAGTATTCGAGGTTTTTGCCACTTAAATGATGCGCCAAGCATTCCTCTCATTCGACATTGGGTTAAAAAGTTTGAAGAGACTGGTACAACGCTGGATAAATCAAAATCCGGGCGACCTAGGTCATCAAGAACGGTAGAAAACGTGGAGAATGTTAATCAGTCTGTTCGTGACGACCCGAACCTTTCAATTCGGAAGCGCGCAAGTGCTTTAAATGTGCATAGATCATCATTACATCGCATTATGCACAAAGACCTAATGCTGCACCCCTACAAAATTCAATTGGTGCAAGAATTAAAGCCCCAAGATGCCAGTCAGAGGCTTAATTTCGTAAATCAGGTGATTGAGCGATTTTGAACGTTTACCAACATTTTGTTTTCGGATGAAGCTCATTTTCATCATAATGGCCACGTAAATAAGCAGAACTGCCGCTACTGGAGTGCAACGAATCCGAAACGCAAACATCAGAAACCCCTACATTCGCCTAAAGTGACCGTATGGGCTGCGATGTCGGCGCGAGGAATTATCGGCCCTTACTTTTTTGAAGACGAAAGGGGGCGTGCAGTTACAGTGAATTCAGAGCGTTATGTGGAGATGTTAGACAACTTCTTGGTACCTGAACTGCAAAACTTTCCTGGCTATAACCAAAGAACATGGTACCAACAGGACGGAGCAACTTCACACACGTCCAATATGTCTCTGCCACGTGTTCGTGTAATTTTCTCAGGCAAATTGATCTCCCGGAGAGGTGACATAAATTGGCCTCCACGCAGTCCAGATTTAACCCCTATGGACTTTTTCCTATGGGGTTATCTTAAATCTAAAGTTTACGCCAATAAACCGACTTCACTGGCGCATTTGAAAGAAAATATCCGTCACGAAATGGCAGCCATCCCTGAGTCCACCTGCCGAGACGTCATAAGTAATTTTACTGTTCGATTAAATGAGTGCCGAGAACGCGAGGGTCTACATTTAGACGATATTATTTTTAAGAAATAAATCCCCAAAAAGTGTATTTTAATAATTAATAAACATTTTTTCTATATACGGCTTACTTTTTTTTTAATCGATCCACTAAATATAAAATTTCTTTTGAGACACCTTGTATTACTGTCGGCTTTAGTACCAAATTTCAGTATTATTATATGTACAGAAACTAGAAACATAGAAAATGTGGAACTATTTAATTTAGAAAACTATAACTTATATTATAATTATAGTGTTTTAAACCAAAATGACGGTGTTATAGTTTATGTCAACAGTAATATTATACATAATGTTGAAATTCTTTCTGTAGATGATTTTAAATTCATAAGAGTAGAATGCAAAATTGGAACCAATATATGTGCGATAACATCTACAGTACCTAGACAAAATATTATAACCACTTACAAAAACAACAGTTTATTAAAAATGCCGACATATAATCATATGCTACTTTATTTATTTCTTTAACATATCGTGTATTTATTAAAAGATAAGCTATTTTAAACATCTTCAACTCTGTATTTTTATTCTGAGACTGATTTGCAAGAACAAAAAGTACCGATTTTGTCCTGGCCAGGTAATTCGCCGGATATCAATCCTATCGAAAATGTTTGGAACCTCCTGAAAAACCTTGTTTATGATTTAAATAATACTAATAAGCAAGTTTTAATAGATAATATTAAAAAAGTATGGCATGGCTCTCCAGATATTGAAAATTGTATTAGGGTATGAATTGAGAGTATGCCTCGAAGAATTGCGGCAGTAATAAAAGCAAAGGGGGCAACACAAAATATTAAAAAACATTATATAATTGTACTAAAATAATTTGAAATAATAAAATACAAAATAAAAATAAAATTGGTCTATTACTATTTTGCTGATTTTGTGTAAAATAATGAATTTTTAAAAAATCATAAGTGGTTATAATATTTTGTCTAGGTACTGTATATATAAATCTCCCGCCTATAACAGTGAAATATTCATAGAACACTTAAATAAATATATAAGGGAAAATTGCTGTAAAAAAATTGAAATAATTACGGGTGACATTAATATTGATATTTCACATCTTAATAATTCACAAGTATTAAAGGATAAATATTTGGATTTGATGTATGCAAACGGGTTTGTCTCATATATTAACGGATTTACAAGAATTGTCAAAAATAGCAAAAGCTGCCTTGATCATTTTTTTGTTAAAAATAGTGTTAATAATATTCCAATACACTCATTTATTTTGCACTCAAAAATCTCAGACCATTCACCAGTTATTCTTAGTCTACAAATAAATTCTTGTCCTATAAATTTAAATAAAAATAAATTAAATAAACTACCTATACTTAACTATAGAAAAATCAATAATATTTTACAAAATTATAATTGGAATAATATAAAGAATAATAATTTAGATATCTATAGCGAAAATTTTGTAAATTGTCTACAGTCCGCAATTAAAAAATCTAGTTTTTTTGTAAATATTAAACACAAAGATAAAAAACGTTCTCCATGGATAACAACAGGTATCGTGAAATCAATTAATATCAGGGACAAATTGTTTAAAAATCTAAAATATGATCCTGGTAACCAGAAGTTATTGCACATATATAACCACTATAAAAAACGAATTCCAATTCTGATCAGGGCTGCTAAGGAAAATTACTTCTCCAAACAAGTAACAGATGTAAATTCTACTAATTTATGGAAAATTGCAAACAGCTTTTTAAGTAAACAAAAACAAGAAAACAAAATAAATGAACTAGTAATTAACAAATCAGTGCTAAATGAACCTAAAATTATTGCAAATACTTTAAATGAGTATTTCATTAATATCGGGAATAACTTAAATAACAAAATTAAATCATCAAACTTTATTTCACTGTGTGAAACTGAAAATATTATGGAATCATTTTTCTTGCTACCCACATCAGAAATGGAAATTGAATTAGTTGTTAAAAGTCTGCCAAATAAAAAATCCTCTGGGACTGATAAAATTAACGTTCAAATCATAAAAAATATTTTGACCAATATTGGTTCACCATTATGTAATATTTTTAATACGTGTTTCAAAACAGGGTATTTACCAAAATGTTTTAAGTCATCGGTTGTAACACCGTTACACAAAGGAGGAAATCTTACTGATATCAACAATTATAGACCAATCTCAATCATTAATACTTTTGGGAAAATTTTGGAAAAATTAATATTTAACAGACTACTGTCTTTCCTAGAGAAACATAAAATCTTGTCCCCGCAACAATTTGGTTTCCGACCTGGGAAATCAACTACAGACGCTATAGTTTATCTCACAGATAACATTTATAATGCCGTCGATAAAGACCGTGCAGCAATGGCAATTTTTTTAGATTTTACTAAAGCGTTCGACACAGTAAACCACACGTTATTAATGGAAAAATTAGAAACGTATGGAATCAGGGGACTAACTCTACAACTTTTAAAAAATTACTTGTCGGGAAGGGTACAACAAACAAGGGTAGGTGACACATTAAGTGATAAAAATGTACTTACATGCGGTCTGCCCCAAGGAAGTGTGTTAGCACCTTTGCTTTTTATTTTGTACACAAATGATATCTTTAAGATTAAACTTAATGCAAAAATTGTATCATATGCAGATGATACTGTCCTCTTTTTTGATGCAGTATCGTGGCATGACGCTTATAAATATGCAACAGATGACTTAAGACAAATTAAAAAATGGCTAGACTTTAATAAACTGATTTTAAACTCTGATAAATCTTTCTTTATAACTTTTACTTGCAATATTTCAAATCAACCTGATCTAGACAAAATAGTGTTGCATGAGTGTGATGAGAATTCCGCAAACTGTATTTGCGCTACTACCCTGGTAAGGAAAAATAAAATAAAATATCTTGGAGTGATAATAGATCAGCACTTACGATGGAACTACCATATTGATCATGTGGCTGGCAACCTCCGTAAAACTATGTTTATTATAAAAAAATTAAGTCATATTTTTAGCTCAAATAAGTTACGAACCTTTTATTTTGGTCTAACACAATCTTTTCTCCAGTATGCAGTACTGAGTTGAGGAGGGGCACTTAATGCATACAAATCGAAGCTCTTTGTACTACAAAGAACTATTTTAAAAATTATGTACCGCAAACCACGACTGTATCCCTCCAACCTCATTTTCAATGAAACTCATATTAACGACCTAAATAAAATATACATTTCTGCAATCGCCAGTCACGTTATCAAAAAACCGTCCCTATTGTCATTCTTATCACACTCATACAGCACTAGGCTGATGACAGCAAATCAGGCAGTGCAGAAAAAATTTTATAAATACAAAATGAAAAACTATTATTATTTCTATATGCATAATGTCTATAATCTCTTCAATAACTTTCTGGAATTATTTGATAAAGAAACTAATGTTTACAATAATAAGCAAAAAATTAAAAAATGGCTAAATTCTCTAAATGTGACAGATGTAAATAACATTCTTGATATGTAATCATGTATACTGTAATTCTATAATCTAAGAACATATTACTTTTTTATATATTTCATTACCTACTTACATACTATTTTTTTTTTTAATTTTTATTTTTTTTTTTAATATGTTAATTCTTTACTTTTTTTCTTGTACTTTTTTTTGTACTTTTTTTTTGTTGTAATTTTTGGTACTACGTAACCTTATCAGATTAAATACCTAACACTGATAAGCCACGTACTGAACACTGTTCATTGTGGTGTTACTTCTTTCGAAGTCAATTTGTTTTATATTTCTCTATGTATCTGATGTAACTGATAAAACTGTGCATAATGTATAGAAAAATATTAAATAAATTATTTATTATTATTATTATTTATTATTATTTGGGTTATTGAATGTATGCACTACTAAAGAGTTTATACCTGCCACATTTAGTGTTGAATAAAAAACAACTATAGGCCAACGTCTAGTTTATCTGGCACAATTATAGTTAGAACATAGTTGATCTACTGTATCAACTCCACCTTTCGTAACATTATAGAAACTTATTAATTCTGGTTTACGGTCTTCGCCAGTAAAACATCTATAGCATCGCTCTTATGCATACTGGATACTAGCAGTGCATTTTTATTTTTTTTTAGGAATGTATGACACTAGAGTGGAGTCTTCTTTTAAACCAAATGTCGAAGATTTTACTGGTCGACCTGTCGAGTTAGTAAATTCCTTAGGCAATTCTGTTTTATTTATTTTTTTTATCGTACCGACAACAGTTAACTTTTTTGTCAATAAGATTTTTACTAAATCGATGCTGGTAAACCAATTATCGACCGTTACATTTCTACCAGAATTATAAATATGTTGGCAAAGTCTTTGTACCACATATTTAGGGCTGTTACTTATTTTGTTTGGCCCTTCCGGTTGTTGCCTCGCATAGATCTCTAAGTTGCGTGTATAAAACATTTTAGCATCTGACAATGCAAAAATTTATATACCATATTTGTTGGGCTTTGAAGGTATGTATTGCCGGAAACTACAGCGCCCACGAAACCCCTCGAGTTTTTCGTCGACTGTGACATATTCGGAATGACTAAATCCACTTTTACAATTTTCTACAAATTGATCAAAGAATTGTCTGATTGCCGTCAGCTTATCTAATTGCTTCCTTTCAGCACGTGTTTGTTTGTCATCAAACATCAGACATCTTAGAAGAAACCTTAGTCTCGACAACGACATAGTCAATCTAAATATTTCAACGCCAGAACCATCGGTTCTCCAAAGATCTTCGGCATTTAAATGATTTGTTTTTAAAAAGCCAGCATAATAAAGAAGACCTATTAATGCTTGAATTTCGTTTTTCGTTGTTGTTCTGACATCAGATGCTCGTGAATAATTGCCCGCAATTGAACTGATAAAATAATTAGTGTTTTCAACAATCATGTCCAATATTTCATCATTTATAAAATGTTTCCAAACTGCTAATGGATTTTTTAAATTTCTGGTAAACAGTTTTGAAGCTGGTAGACGAGTAACTAAGTTTTCAGATCGCGTTCTAATGTTTTTTCTAGATACAGTTTTCTTCCATTTTGTTACATTATCTTTTCCAATATAAAATGATTCAGCACCAGTATTCATATCTTCATCATCGAATTCAAAATCTTGCTCACTTTCACTATCTTCTTCCCTACTCTATACTGCATCTTCACCATCTGTGTCCGAATCATCATCTATTATTTCATTTTCAGTTTCTAGCAATTGTTCATCTTCTTCTCGCAATAAGTGAGCCATTAATTCCTCCAACCGCTTTTGTTCCTTTTCATAATATGCCATTTCAGTAACAAAAATCAATTTTATTTATCGAAAAATAATTGGCAAATTATACTAAAATATCAAAAGACATAATTGGTTTGATTGTCTTTTAACCCTTATAGGACTATCGGTTTATATATGAACCGCGGTTTGTATACTCTACTGGCCGAGCGGTTTATATATGAACCGCGGTTTGTATACTCTGCTGGCTGAGCGGTTTATATAATTTTGCAACCCTTTCGATGACATCCGTTACCCTTATCTTTTTCTCATCCATTCCTTGGTCTTTCTATTCTGTAATAAAGTCCGCCAGAACAACAACCAAACTTTCACAAATCACCCTACGCGAGAATTCCTTTGAAAGGGGTTACCATCGTTTTTTTTTTTTGGGATTTTACAAGGGGGTACTTTAAAATAAACATTTTTAAGAATTCTCGCACGCGTTCAATTTTAATTCCGGCCGGCAGCGAGAACTAGGTTAATTAAATTTAGTACGTTAAGGGTTAATATAATAATGACATTATTACCTTAAATTATTTGTAAAATTAATTTATAATTTTATAACAATATTACGAAAATACTCGCTCCGGTCTCTGAGACCGCTTTACAACGTAAATATGACACTATAGAACTCATCAAAGTCACACTGCATACAAACCCCGCAGGGGAAGTTCATAATGGCCATAACACCTGGCCATTTGTCGAGCTTTCGGGCCTGAAGATCCCGCGTACCCTCAATCACGCAAGGGAAGTTCATAATGGTCGCATCACCTGACCATATAGAGTTTTTGGGCCTGATGATCCCACGTACCCTGAATCACATATCATTTGGGAGGAGACAGTTCAGAGAAGCCGATTATGGGAATAGGCTTATCTGTTGTCTCTTTGATCTCCCACTTAAATTCCTACCCACGTGTTTGCCGTGCGTGGAGACCCGTAACGCCGGAGAAGAGGGTCCTGGTCGGTTGAGGGAGACTGCTGCCCGCGGACAGTACGATCCCAACACGCCTTCTTTGGCCTCGGATTCGGTACAACGGGAGGCTGAGTCTGGTCAGCTCAGTCAATCGGCTGGTGTCACGGTTCATGAATAGAGTGGCTCCACTACTGGATCGTGGATGCCGGGGTAATGCCGTGCCACTAGACAAGTTTTCGGGGGTCTGTGGGAGCGGCTGCAGCTCGCAAGGTTCCAGAGTTGGCTACTACTGGTTCTCGAGCGGGTCGAGCAGCCCGTGACTACTTCCTCCGATGCTATATCATCCTGACATGTCTGGCGCAATGAGCCGGTTTGCGGCCAACGTCCCCTGTGTGGGGCTCCCTGGTGGGTGGGCATGGCAGGGCGATGAAACTTAGTATACAGGTATGGCGACTACCCGGAGTCTGTCCCAAACCTGTCCCAATTTTCTTTAAATTCCGCCAAGGTTGAGAGTAAACTCCGTAAAAAATCAAACAAGAGACCTCGTCGTGATGCTCAGTCATCCGATGAGGGATGTGTAAGGCCTTCTCCCAAGAAGGTAGACAGCAGATCAGTTGAGTTTTGTGCGCCAGTGCCTCGTTTTCTTGTCGTGAAGGTGCAAGAAGAGGGAAAATCTTTTAAAGAGATGTCCCCCTTCTTTGTTGCCCGAACGCTGGGAAAAACGTGTGCAACTGGTATAAGATCGGTGCGAAAACTGTCGGATGGTACATTGCTTATTGAATGCGAAACTGAGGCTTCTTCCACGCTTCAGAAATGTGAAAAATTTGGTGAGTTTCGTATTTCAGAACAGCCACATAAGGCACTGAATACTTCCAAAGGCGTCGTAACGGATCGTGACCTTGCGTATGTTACGGAGGAAGAGTTTGTGCAGGAAATGGCATCGAAAGGTGTCGTGGAATGCAAGAAGCTCAACCCCCGGAACGGCAAGCCTTCGATCTCTATGGTGGTATCCTTCGCTGGCACCAAGTGTCCAACATCGGTAAGGGTGGGGTACAACGTTTGTAACGTTCGCCCCTACTACTCCAACCCGAGGCGATGCTATAAGTGCCAGCGTTACAGTCACACCTCTAGTCGTTGTGGCAAATCTTCTATCTGTGCCAACTGCGGACAGGACCAACATGATGTTGAAACCTGTCCAAACGCGGCACACTGCGTTAATTGCAAAGGGGCGCATTCCTCTACTTCACGCCACTGCCCAACGTACTTAGAGGAGAAGGCAATCCAGGTTATCAAGACGCACGATAGGATACCGTATTTTGACGCCAAGAGGAAGTATAAAGAGACTGCGCCGGTCACTTTTGCGAAATCCTTTGCACAAGTGGCAGTAAAGAAGACAGCAAGCGTCCAGACACAGACAGAATCAGTGCCTCGTCCGACAGTTAAAGCGGTAGGATTAGCTGCGAAGAATTCCGGAACAGAAAAGGTGGCGGAATCGGTCCAAGAGACCAGTATTCAGACCCCACAACCTGGGGGATCGGGTCTGAATAAATGCCCCTCGCCTAAAGGAGAACGCACTCAACCTCAGTTCTCCCAACCATCTAAGGAGAAGACCCCACAGTCTTCTCCACAAACGAGAAGCGACCAGAGAATGGTCGCTTCCCCGCAGGGGAAGTTCATAATGGCCATAACACCTGGCCATTTGTCGAGCTTTCGGGCCTGATGATCCCGCGTACCCTCAATCACGCAAGGGAAGTTCATAATGGTCGCATCACCTGACCATATAGAGCTTTTGGGCCTGATGATCCCACGTACCCTGAATCACATATCATTTGGGAGGAGACAGTTCAGAGAAGCCGATTGTGGGAATAGGCTTATCTGTTGTCTCTTTGATCTCCCACTTAAATTCCTACCCACGTGTTTGCCGTGCGTGGAGACCCGTAACGCCGGAGAAGAGGGTCCTGGTCGGTTGAGGGAGACTGCTGCCCGCGGACAGTACGATCCCAACACGCCTTCTTTGGCCTCGGATTCGGTAAAACGGGAGGCTGAGTCTGGTCAGCTCAGTCAATCGGCTGGTGTCACGGTTCATGAATAGAGTGGCTCCACTACTGGATCGTGGATGCCGGGGTAATGCCGTGCCACTAGACAAGTATTCGGGGGTCTGTGGGAGCGGATGCAGCTCGCCCGGTTCCAGAGTTGGCTACTACTGGTTCTCGAGCGGGTCGAGCAGCCCGTGCCTACTTCCTCCGATGCTATACCATCCTGACATGCCTGGCGCAATGAGCCGGTTTGCGGCCAACGTCCCCTGTGTGGGGCTCCCTGGTGGGTGGGCATGGCAGGGTGATGAAACTTAGTATACGGGTATGGCGACTACCCGGAGGGATAAAAATTTCTTAAATTCCGCCACTAGTGAGAGTAAACTCCGTAAAAAATCAAACAAGAGACCTCGTCGTGATGCTCAGTCATCCGACGAGGGATGTGTTAGGCCAGCTGCCAAGAAGGCAGAAGGTAAAAGGCAAGTTGAGTATTGTGCGCCAGTACCACGATTTCTCGTCGTGAAGGTACAAGAAGAGGGTAAGTCTTTTAAGGAGATGTCCCCTTTCTTCGTTGCCCGAACGTTGAGAAATACGTGCTCTACTGGTATCAAGTCGGTGCGTAAGTTGTCGGACGGTACACTGCTAATAGAAGCAGAGACTGAAGCGTCGTCAACGCTGCAAAAATTAGTGAAGTTTTCTGAGTTTGGCATTTCAGTACAGCCGCATAAGGCACTGAATTGTTCGAAAGGCGTCGTAACGGATCGTGACCTGGCGTATGTTACGGAGGAAGAGTTCGTGCAGGAAATGGCATCGCAAGGTGTCATTGAATGCAGGAAGCTCAACCCTCGTAACGGCAAGCCTTCGATCTCCATGGTGGTGTCCTTCGCTGGTACCAAGTGTCCAACATCGGTTAGGGTGGGGTATAACGTTTGTAGCGTTCGCCCCTACTATCCCAACCCGATGCGATGCTACAAGTGTCAGCGTTATGGGCACACCTCAAGTCGTTGTGGTAAGCACACCATCTGTGCCAACTGCGGACAGGATCAACATGAAGTTGAAACTTGTCCAAACGCGGCACACTGCGTGAACTGCAAAGGGGCGCATGCCTCTACTTCACGCCACTGCCCAACGTACTTGGAGGAGAAGGCAATACAGGTCATTAGAACGCAGGACAGGATACCGTATTTCGACGCCAAGAGAAAATACAAAGAGAGCGCGCCGGTTACTTTCGCGAAATCTTTCGCGCAAGTAGCTGCAAAGCGAACTGCAAGTGTCCAAACTCAGACAGAGTTAGTGCCTCGTCCGACAACTGCAGCAGCAGAAACAGTCGCCACAAATACTGCGAAGGAAAAGGTGGTATTGGTCCCAGAGACCAAAATTCAGACCCCACAACCTGGGGGATCGGGTCTGAATAAATCCCCCTCCCCTAAAGGAGAACGCACTCAACCCCAGTTCTCCCAACCACCTAAGGAGAAGACACCACAGTCTTCTCCACAAACGAGAAGCGACCAGAGAATGGTCGCTTCTACTAAACCCTCATCAGTTACTCCTGAAAAGGAAACTGATAAGGGATCCGTTGGTTCTCACTGGATACCAGTGAGAGCTAAGCAATCAAAAAAGGAGTCCAGTGTGTCCATCAAAACACCTGGACTACCAAATGAAAGTGTAGCCGAGAAAATGGCTGTAGACCCGCAACCTAAGGGTAAACCAAAAATCATTAGGTTGCGGGGAAACTCCCCTAAACAGAAATGAATGGTCCACTAATCCAGTGGAACTGTAACGGTGTATATCAGCGCTACGAAGAACTGCGACTTTTATTGTCAGATATTGCGCCTTCGTGTGTTTGTCTGCAGGAAACAAACTTCAACGAAACCGACACATTCTCTCCTCGGGGATACTCCGTGTTTCGCACGGATTTCCTTACGGGGTTAAGAGCATGTGACGGCGTGGCAATTCTCGTTAGAGACACATTGTACCACGATCCTGTAGACATTGACACGGAGTTGCAGGTCGTAGCAGTTCGTGTTGCACTTCCCCTCCAGGTGACGATTTGTTCTATCTACCTTCCCCCTGGTGTTCGAACTGACATCCGAGATGTCGTGAACATCATCGATCAACTCCCACCACCCTTCATACTACTAGGCGATTTTAACGCCTACAATGTGTGTTGGGGATCGGTGCGGAACGATCGACGGGGACGTCACCTGGAAAATATGTTGAACGAATTGAATTTGAGCTTTCTGAACGACGGCAGACCCACGCACTTTTGTGCAGCAACGGGTACATTTAGTGCTATAGATCTTAGCGTTGTTTCAGGAGCCATTGCTCCGTTGTTCAAATGGGATGTGCATCACGACCTGTGCGGTAGTGATCACTTTCCAATCCTCTTAAAGCCTCTGTTTAATACTGTTACCGAATCCCGCTGGCCACAGTGGGTTCTTCGGAAAGCAGATTGGACCAAGTTTGCGGAATCATTCTCGCATGAGGATATTCCGAGCTTGACCGTAGACGAAGAGGTGAATCATTTCACGGACTCCATCACAAGCGCGGCTAAAAACAGCATACCGCTGTCATCCACTCAGCCCCTTAGAGTACCCGTTCCCTGGTGGAACGAGGAATGCGACTTGGCGCTACGTGAAAGGAGACACCTCTTCAATACATTCCGTCGTTGTCCAACAGAGGAAAACATGATAGCTTTCCAACGAGCGAAAGCTCGTGCTAAGAGGATTGTGAAAGAAAGCAAGCGCGAATCATGGCGCAAATACGTGTCCACCGTTACAGTTGCCACTCCAGTGGCCAAAGTTTGGGAGAAAGTCCGGAAAATATCCGGTCTAAATACAGCTACAGCCATTGCTGGTCTATCGGTAAATGGTAACGTAGTTACCTCAGCGGTCGAAATTGCCAACACTTTGGCATCTAATTTTGCGTTCAATTCTAGCTCTGAACATTATTCACCCGAGTTTTTAACTCGTAAAGCAGGCCTCGAATCTATACCTCTAAATTTCTTTTATAGGAATGACGAGGTATACAACCTGTTTTTCTCTCGTGAAGAGCTAGATAGCGCGATGTCAAAGTGTAAGGATAGCTCTCCTGGTCCAGATGCGATACATTATCGTATGATCCGAAATCTTCCGGAATCATCTAAGTCTAGGCTTTTGAATGTCTATAATAGGATATGGACTGAGGGCAAGTGCCCGAACAAGTGGAAGGAATCTCATATAATTCCTATCCCCAAAGTCGGGAAAGATAAACACTTGCCTTCTAGCTATAGACCTATATCACTGACCAGTTGTCTCTGCAAGCTCATGGAGCGAATGATCAGCAAGCGTCTGATTTGGTTTTTAGAATCAAACGACTTGCTGGCCAATACACAGTGCGGTTTTCGCCGTCACCGCTCAACAGCAGATCATCTGGTCAGACTAGAGACAGCTATCAGGAATGCTTTCGTTGAAAACAAACACCTGGTAGCTGTGTTTTTCGATATTGATAAAGCCTATGACACTGCATGGATTTATGGGATTCTCCGTACTCTGCATTCCTGGGGTCTCCGGGGACGCTTGATGTTCTTTATAAAAGACTTCATGTCGAACCGGCGCTTCAGGGTGCGGATCGGAAATACCCTGTCACAAATGTTCGCACTGGACAATGGGGTCCCACAGGGCTCCATACTGAGCGCTACGTTATTTTTGATTGCCATTAACGGTGCAGCTTCATGTATTCGATTGCCTGTACAGAGTTCGATTTTTGTCGACGACATTGGTATCTTTGTCGCCGGACAAAAGACTAGTACAATCGAACGTCAGCTCCAGCTGACCATCAATCGTCTCGATACATGGGCAACCGAAAATGGCTTCAAATTCTCGACCAGCAAAACTGTGTGTGTCCATTTTTGTAGGAAAAGGGGTGTCCATCCCAACCCTACACTCACGCTAAATGGAGCACAGTTACCATTTACCGATACTGCCAGATTTCTGGGTCTCGTTTTTGACAGTCTTCTAACTTGGCGGGCACATTTTTTGTCCGTCAAGAAAAAATGCCAAAAGTCGCTCAATTTGTTGCGGGTCCTCAGTCACAAGACATGGGGTGAAGACCGCACTGTCATGTTGCGTTTATATCGTTCTGTAGTGCGCTCTAAGCTGGACTATGGATGTCTAGCTTATGGGTCAGCTAAACACCAAGAAATAAGAATTCTTGACACTGTACATCACACTGGGGTTAGATTGGCCACTGGTGCATTTCGCACCAGCCCAATACCAAGCCTGCTGTGTGAAGCAGGTGAACCGTCACTGTACAATCGTCGTAAAATTCTATCCCTGCGGTATATGGCTGCACTCAGTGCCAAGCCAGATCATCCCGCGTATGACCCTATTCTACAAAATAGGCATACAGAGATTTATGACAGAAAACCAAGAGCCAATAGGCCCTTTGGTTTGAGGACTTTCGACATTTTGGGCGATATTGATTTTAATATGCCCGAAATGGCAAGTTTCGTTTTGTGTGCTGTTCCACCATGGACGCTACCGCGTCCACTTGTGAACCTCACATTAACTAGGTTTGATAAAGATACTACGTTGCCTATCGAATACCAACATGAGTTACAAAGAACACTGGTCCCTAGGTTCGAGGATACTGTCATTTTTACTGACGGATCAAAATCCGGAACCAGGGTTGGGTGTGCGTTCGTTGTTTTGAATCCACGCCAACAGTTTCAGTACCGTCTGCACTCCATAACGAGTGTGTACACTGCTGAGCTGTACGCTATTTTCAAGGCCCTGTGTTTTGTTTCGTCAGAGCAAAGTCGGTCAAGTGTTATCTTGACGGACTCGCTGAGCGCTCTGAACAGTATTCAAGATCCAGATCCAGTGCATCCTCTTGTACTAAAGATCCGGTTGCTACTCCACAATCTGAATGCTCAGAATGTGAGGGTAGAGCTGTTTTGGATACCGGGACATGTTGGTATTAAAGGCAACGAAGCGGCAGATGCAGCTGCAAAAGCCGCCTCTCACAGACCTATGATTGATGTGAGTTTCGTTTTTCCAGATGACGCAAAGAGTCATCTGACACATCTGGTTTTAGACATGTGGCAACATGAGTGGAGCCGCACACAGAACGTTAAGTTACGACAGATTAAGGGAGACGTTAAACCATGGGGTTCATCCTGCAGGATTAACCGCAGGGAGGAAACCGCCATCACACGCCTTCGTATAGGTCACTGTTGGTGGACCCATGGACACCTCCTTCGAGGTGAAGAGTCCCCTGTCTGTGAGACGTGTAACACAGATTTGTCTGTGTTACACATTTTAACCGAATGTGTACAGTTCGAGGATGTCAGGGAGAGGTTAGGCCTGTGCTATGACCTGTCAGTTGCCTTAGGTGACGACAGAGTACTCATGGACAGGCTGATACTCTTCCTGAGAGAATCGAACTTACTGTTTTATGTGTGAAATCTTGCACCTTATTTTAATGTGTTTCTATTTATTGACTGTGATATTCGATGGTAATTGGCCCCTTTACAGCCTCTTACCATCACCCTGAGTCTGTTCAAATTTTCGAACAGACTTTTTATATTATTTATTTGTGTTTGTCAGTGCAAGATTTCTTTTATTGAGTATGCGTATTTTTAATGATTTTATTTATTTATTTATTGTCTAAATTTTTGTTTTTAATATATAGTCTAGTCATTTAGATGGGCTGCGTTAGGCGCAAATAGCCTTTGTTGCTGTGCGCCAAAAATTTCAACTAACTAACTAACTAACTAGAATGGTCGCTTCTTCAAAACCCTCATCAGTTACTCCTGAAAAGGAAACTGATAAGGGATCCGTTGGTTCTCACTGGATACCAGTGAGAGCCAAACAATCAAAAAAGGAGTCCAGTGTGTCCATCAAAACACCTGGACTACCAGATGAAAGTGTAGCCGAGAAAATGGCTGTAGACCCGCAACCTAAGGGTAAACCAAAAATCATTAGGTTGCGGGGTAACTCCCCTAAACAGAAATGAATGGTCCACTAATTCAGTGGAACTGTAACGGTGTATACCCGCGCTACGAAGAACTGCGATTTTATTGTCAGATTTTGCGCCTTCGTGTGTTTGTCTGCAGGAAACAAACTTCAACGAAACCGACACATTCTCTCCTCGGGGATACTCCGTGTTTCGCACGGATTTCCTTACGGGGTTGAGAGCATGTGACGGCGTGGCAATTGTCGTTAGAGACACATTGTACCACGATCCTGTAGACATTGACACTGAGTTGCAGGTCGTAGCAGTTCGTGTTGCACTTCCCCGCCAGGTGACGATTTGTTCTATCTACCTTCCCCCTGGTATTCGAACTGACATCCGAGATGTCGTGAACATCATCGATCAACTCCCACTACCCTTCATACTACTAGGCGATTTTAACGCCTACAATGTGTGTTGGGGATCGGTGCGGAACGATCGACGCGGACGTCACCTGGAAAATATGTTGAACGAATTGAATTTGAGCTTTCTGAACGACGGCAGACCCACGCACTTTTGTGCAGCAACGGGTACATTTAGTGCTATAGATCTTAGCGTTGTTTCAGGAGCCATCGCTCCGTTGTTCAAATGGGATGCGCATCACGACCTGTGCGGTAGTGATCACTTTCCAATCCTCTTAAAGCCTCTGTTTAATACTGTTACCGAATCCCGCTGGCCACAGTGGGTTCTTCGGAAAGCAGATTGGACCAAGTTTGCGGAAAGGACCAAGGTCCGGAAAATGTCCGGTCTAAATACAGCTACAGCCATTGCTGGTCTCTCGGTAAATGGTAACGTAGTTACCTCAGCGGTCGAAATTGCTAACACTTTGGCATCTAATTTTGCGTTCAATTCTAGCTCTGAACATTATTCACCCGAGTTTTTAACTCGTAAAGCAGGCCTCGAATCTATACCTCTAAATTTCTTTTCTAGGAATGACGAGGTATACAACCTGCTTTTCTCTCGTGAAGAGCTAGATAGCGCGATGTCAAAGTGTAAGGATAGCTCTCCTGGTCCAGATGCGATACATTATCGTATGATCCGAAATCTTCCGGAATCATCAAAGTCTAGGCTTTTGAATGTCTATAATAGGATATGGACTGAGGGCAAGTGCCCGACCAAGTGGAAGGAATCTCATATAATTCCTATCCCCAAAGTCGGGAAAGATAAACACTTGCCCTCTAGCTATAGACCAATATCACTGACCAGTTGTGTCTGCAAGCTCATGGAGCGAATGATCAGCAAGCGTCTGATTTGGTTTTTAGAATCAAACGACTTGCTGGCCAACACACAGTGCGGCTTTCGCCGTCACCGCTCAACAGCAGATCATCTGATCAGACTAGAGACAGCTATCAGGAATGCTTTCGTTGAAAACAAACACCTGGTAGCTGTGTTTTTCGATATTGAGAAAGCCTATGATACTGCATGGATTTATGGTATTCTCCGTACTCTGCATTCCTGGGGTCTCCGGGGACCCTTGATGTTCTTTATAAAAGACTTCATGTCGAACCGGCGCTTCAGGGTGCGGATCGGAAATACCCTGTCACAAATGTTCGCACTGGACAATGGGGTCCCACAGGGCTCCATACTGAGCGTTACGCTATTTTTAATTGCCATTAACGGTGCAGCTTCATGTATTCGATTACCTGTACAGAGTTCGATATTTGTTAACGACATTGGTATCTTTGTCGCCGGACAAAAGACTAGTACAATCGAACGTCAGCTTCAGCTGACTATCAATCGTCTCGATACATGGGCAACCGAAAATGGCTTTAAATTCTCGACCAGGACACATACAGAAAAACTGTATGTGTCCATTTTAGTAGGAAAAGGGGTGTACATCCCAATCCTACACTCACACTAAATGGAGCACAGTTACCATTTGCCGATACTGCCAGATTTCTGGGTCTCGTGTTCGATAGTCGTTTAACTTGGCGGGCACATTTTTTGTCCGTCAAGAAAAAATGCCAAAAATCGCTTAATTTGTTGCGGGTCCTCAGTCACAAGACATGGGGTGCAGACCGCACTGTCATGTTGCGTTTATATCGTTCTCTAGTACGCTCTAAGCTGGACTATGGATGTCTAGCTTATGGATCAGCTAAACACCAAGAGATAAGAATTCTTGACACTGTACATCACACTGGGGTTAGATTGGCCACAGGTGCATTTCGCACCAGTCCAATACTAAGCTTGCTGTGTGAAGCAGGCGAACCATCACTGTACAATCGTCGTAAAATTCTATCCTTGCGGTATATGGCTGCACTCAGTGCCAAGCCAGATGATCCCGCGTATGACCCTATTCTACAAAATAGGCATACAGAGATTTATGACAGAAAACCAAGAGCCAATAGGCCTTTTGGTCTGAGGACTTTCGACATTTTGGGCGATATGGATTTTAATATGCCTGAAATGGCAAGTTTCGTTTTGTGTGCTGTTCCACCATGGACGCTACCGCGTCCACTTGTGAACCTCACATTAACTAGGTTTGATAAAGATACTACGTTGCCTATCGAATACCAACATGAATTACAAAGAACACTGGTCCCTAGGTTCGAGGATACTGTCATTTTTACTGACGGATCAAAATCCGGAACCAGGGTTGGGTGTGCGTTCGTTGTTTTGAATCCACGCCAACAGTTTCAGTACCGTCTGCACTCCATAACGAGTGTGTACAGTGCTGAGCTGTACGCTATTTTAAGGCCCTGTGTTTTGTTTCGTCAGAGCAAAGTCGGTCAAGTGTTATCTTGACGGACTCGCTGAGCGCTCTGAACAGTATCCAAGATCCAGAACCAGTGCATCCTCTTGTACTAAAGATCCGGTTGCTACTCTACAATCTGAATGCTCAGAATGTGAGGGTAGAGCTGTTTTGGATACCGGGACATGTTGATATTAAAGGCAACGAAGCGGCAGATGCAGCTGCAAAAGCCGCCTCTCACAGACCTATGATTGATGTGAGTTTCGTTTTTCCAGATGACGCAAAGAGTCATCTGAAACATCTGGTTTTAGACATGTGGCAACATGAGTGGAGCCGCACACAGAACGTTAAGTTACGACAGATTAAGGGAGACGTTAAACCATGGGGTTCATCCTGCAGGATTAACCGCAGGGAGGAAACCGCCATCACACGCCTCCGTATAGGTCACTGTTGGTGGACCCATGGACACCTCCTTCGAGGAGAAGAGTCCCCTATCTGTGAGACGTGTAACACAGATTTGTCTGTGTTACACTTTTTAACTGAGTGTATACAGTTCGAGGATGTCAGGGAGAGGTTAGGCCTGTGCTATGACCTGTCAGTTGCTCTAGGTGACGACAGGGTACTCATGGACAGGCTGATACTCTTCCTGAGAGAATCGAACTTATTGTTTTATGTGTGAAGTCTTGCACCTAATTTTAATGTGTTTCTAGTTATTGACTGTGATATTCGATGGTAATTGGCCCCTTTACAGCCTTTTACCATCATCCTGAGTCTGTTCAAATTTTCGAACAGACTTTTTATATTATTTATTTGTGTTTGTCAGTGCAAGATTTCTTTTATTGAGTATGCGTATTTTTAATGGTTTTATTTATTTATTTATTGTCTAATATATTGTTTTTAATATATAGTCTAGTCATTTAAATGGGCTGCGTTAGGCGCAAATAGCCTTTGTTGCTGTGCGCCAAAAATTTTAACTAACTAACTAACTAACACTGCATACTAATGCTGCTTAAGTGAAGTTAGGAAGGTACCGTGGCGCGTGGTAGAGTTGTTCATGCGCATTAAAAATTGCACGCAATTTTATACACGTCCGGTCTCATAGACCGTATGCGACTACTGCAGGGTTAAGGGTGTTACACTTTTAAACTGAGTGTATACAGTTCGAGGATGTCAGGGAGATGTTAGGCTTGTGCTATGACCTGTCAGGTACTTTAGGTGACGACAGGGTACTCATGAACAGGCAGATATTCTTCCTGAGAGAATCGAACTTACTGTATTGATTTTATCTATCTATTAATTGTTTAATTTATTGTTTTTAATTTGTAGTGAAGTCATTTAGATGGGCTGCGTTAGGCTCAAATAGACTTTGTTGCTGTGCGCCAAAAAATGTTAACTAACTTACTAACTGTTAAATGCGAAACCATAAACTGTTGACCTGATAGTAAAAGCAACTGTTTGTCTCCACAATTTTATTAAAAAAACAGGAGATAGTATAGAACTACATAAATATTGTAGTCCCAATTTTGTAGATAGATACGATAATGCTGGTAATTTAATCCCTGGAGAATGGAGAAGTAGCCCCAATAGTTCGGCATTTGCTAACGTCAGTCAGCTTCGAAGAAGACTAGGCACTCGCAATGCTACTGGAACTGCCGAAAATTATCGGCGTGCCATGAAAAAGTATGTGAACGGCTTTGGAGCTGTTCCGTGGCAACATAATTTTTTATAATAATTTTATGCATTAAGTGATTTTTTTAAACTTTATATTTATTTTTAAATAAGTGCTTTAAATAGGGTAAATGTAAATAAATAAATACAATTTTTTTAACATAACCTATTTTTATTTGTAAAACCTATACTATAAACATCTA
Source organism: Liopterus haemorrhoidalis (assembly GCA_963971575.1). NCBI lineage: Eukaryota > Metazoa > Arthropoda > Insecta > Coleoptera > Dytiscidae > Liopterus > Liopterus haemorrhoidalis. The sequence continues at coordinate 50,757,412 of OZ020613.1, forward strand.
TTTCATTTTTACATTATATCATATTTACAGTAGCCTCCCGTATCATGCATAACATTCTAAATTCCAGTTCTTCTTCTACATCATCTGGAAGCATGTCTAATTTATCTGCCATATATTTACAGTATGTATATATTCTAGGCTTTACGTTTCACTCCTCTTTTTTTTTATTTCCACGGGTGTTGCAGGTGCAGAGGCAATTTCCGACAACTACTTGCACTCAACTGATTGGGCACTAAAGGGACTAACACCTTTTCTTTTTTTTTGGGCATTTGCGAAGTTCCTGGAATCGTCTGATACAGGGGAAGTTAATGGCGAAACGCAACGATCTGATGTTGTGTCTGGTAGTTGTTGCTCAATGAACGAGTAATCAAATTCTATTACAGGTTCACTGCTGGTTTGTGTCTCCTCCATAAAATCTTCTACATAACAGACCGCTGTCTCTTCTTCCACAACGGAATCGGGCTGAAACGCTTTGCTACATGATGCCTTCTCTGTGGCGTTCTGCTTCATCGAGCAATATGATCTGAAAATAAATTTAAGACCATTATTAAAACATAAAATAAATTTTACAGGATGTTGTCAGTTAACATACCCTGCAGAAGAAGTTCATAATGGCCATAACACCTGGCCATTTGTCGAGTTTTCGGGCCTGATGATCCCGCGTACCCTTAATCACGCAAGGGAAGTTCATAATGGTCCCAACACCTGACCATATAGAACTTTTCGGCCTGATGATCTCACGTACCCTGAATCACATATCATTTGGGAAGAGACCGTCCAGAGAAGCCGATTGTGGGAATAGACTTATCTGTTGTCTCTTTTATCTCTCACTTAAATTCCTACCCACGTGTTTGCCGTGCGTGGAGACCCGTAACGCCGGAGATGAGGATCCTGGTTGGTTGAGGGAGACTGCTGCCCGCGGACAGTACGATCCCAACACGCCTTCTTTGGCCTCGGATTCGGTAAAACGGGAGGTTGAGTCTGGTCAGCTCAGTCAATCGGCTGGTGTCACGGTTCATGAATAGAGTGGCTCCACTACTATATCGTGGATGCCGGGGTAATGCCGTGCCACTAGACAAGTATTCGGGGGTCTGTGGGAGCGGATGCAGCTCGCAAGGTTCCAGAGTTGGCTACTCTTGGTTCTCGAGCGGGTCGAGCAGCCCGTGACTACTTCCCCCGATGCTATATCATCCTGACATGCCTGGCGCAATGAGCCGGTTTGCGGCCAACGTCTCCTGTGTGGGGCTCCCTGGTGGGTGGGCATGGCAGGGTGATGGAACTTAATATACGGGTATGGCGACTACCCGGTGAGATTCAATTTCTTTAATTTCCGCCATAGTTGAGAGTAAACTCCGTAAAAAATCAAAAAAGCGACTTCATCGTGACGCTCTGTCGTCGGATGAAGGATGTGTTGGCCTGCTGCGAAGAAGGTAGAAGAAACGTTGACTATTGTGCGCCAGTACCACGATTTCTCGTCGTAAAGGTACAAGAAGAGGGTAAGTCTTTTAAGGAGATGTTCCCCTTCTTTATAGCCCGAACGCTGAGAGAAACGTGTTCTACTGGGATAAGATCGGTATGTAAACTATCGGATGGAACACTCTTGATAGAAGCAGAAACTGAGGCTTCGTCCATATGACAAAAATGCAAAGCATTCGGTGAGCATTGTATATCAGTTTCACCACACAAGGCTCTGAATATTTCAAAAGGCGTTATAACAGACCGCGACCTTGTTTACGTTACGGAGAAGGAGTTTGTGCAGGAGATGGCATCGCAAGGTGTCATTGAATGTAAGAAGCTCAAACCCCGTAATGGCAAGCCCGCAATCTTGTAGTGAGTATTGTGCGGACTCAGCAATGACCCCAATTATGAATATAAATAAAGGTCATTGTAAAGAGTCGACAGTACTCATTATAGAGGTAACTATGTATGTACCAATATCGTAAACCAATAAACGAATAATTAAATATATAATGTATCGTATTAATATACACGTATCCATTCCTCTTACATGACCGTGACAAATATAAGAAAATGAAGTGACAAATATAAGAAAATGAAGTGACAAATATAAGAAAGTGAAGTGACAAACATAAAAAGGTGAAGTAAAAAATAAAATAAATTTAAAAAAAAATCTGTGCAATGGGATCGTCCCCAAGCAAGGAGGTGAGCCAAGAACTCACAGAAAATGGTGCAGTTAATGCAAATTTCGTAGTACAGGAGACCAGGACGTTGATGTAGACTTAAAAATAATGTTCTACATTATTTTTGTTATATTGGTTTTAAGCTTTATATTAAGAGTTATAAAGGCGTATACGAGATATATAAAGAAGAAAATAATAAGAAGATCAGCATCGAAGGCGGAGATATTAGTTCCGGTCCAGTTTAAGTTCCCATTTAATTGTGCAAGACTAGGGGAAGAATGTGCGGTAGTGCAAATTGTGAAACTGTGTCAGTGTAGTGCCAGTCAGCAAGAAAAACTATTGGTAATGATAAACAATTAAACAATGTATATTACAATATATAAACATTTTTTATTATGAAATTTGAATTATTAGGTAATTATTTTTTTTTAAATTAATTATTTGGATTTATTTATTTATTTTTTTAAAATTTTGTATTCAATCATTAATGAAGTGGGACGAAATAGAGAGTTTATTATTAAGCATAAAAGAGGATCATTCCTCTTACAATCTCAATGGTAGTATCCTTCGCTGGTACTAGGTGTCCAGCATCGGTAAGGGTGGGGTACAACGTGTGTAACGTTCGCCCCTACTATCCTAACCCGATGCGATGCTACAAGTGCCAGCGTTACGGTCATACTTCTAGTCGTTGCGGCATACAATCCATATGTGCCAATTGCGGACAGGACTAGCATGAAGTTGAGTCCTGCCAAAACGCGGCACACTGCGTGAATTGTAAAGGTGCACATGCATCAACTTCACGCCACTGCCCAACGTACTTAGAAAAAAAAGCCATTCAGGTCGTCAAGGTGCAAGATAGGATACCATATTATGACGCAAAAAAGAAATATAAAGAGAGTGCACCAGCTACATTCGCGAAATCCTTCGCGCAAGTAGTTGCAAAGAGAATGACAAGCGTTCAAACTCAGACGGAGACATTCCCGTCCGACAGTTACAAAATTAGTGACAGTTTCGTCAAAGCCAGTAGAAACCAAAATTCAGACCCCACAACCTGGGGAGTCGGGTCTGAATAAATCCCCCCAATCAAAAGGAGAACGCATACCATCTCAGTTCTCCCCACCACCTGTGTCCCCACCCAAGTCTCCACAAACTTCTCCAAAAACGAGAAGCGACCAGAGTGTGGTCGCTTCTGCGAAACCCACATCAGCCATTCCAGTATCGGAGACTGATAAGGGAACTATTGGCTCTCAGTGGATACCAGTGTGAGCCAAAACATCAAAAAGGGAGCACATTGTGTCCACTAAGGCACCTGGACAAACAAGTTAAACCGTGGCCGAGAAAATGGCTGTTGACCCGCAACCTAAGGGTAAACCAAAGATCATTAGGTTGCGGGGTAACTCCCCTTAACAAAAAAGAGTGGTCCACTAATGCAGTGGAACTGTAATGGTGTATTTCAGCGCTACGAAGAACTGCGGCTCTTAATGTCGGATTTTGCGCCTTCATGTGTCTGCCTACAGGAAACAAATTTGAAGGCAACTGACACATTCTCTCCTCGAGGATACTCCGTGTTTCGTTAGTTAGTTAGTTAAAATATTTGGCGCACAGCAACAAAGGCTATTTGCGCCTAACGCAGTCCATTTAAATGACTAGACTATATATTAAAAACAATATATTAGACAATAAATAAATAAATAAAATCATTAAAAATACGCATACTCAATAAAAGAAATCTTGCACTGACAAACACAAATAAATAATATAAAAAGTCTGTTCGAAAATTTGAACAGACTCAGGGTGATGGTAAGAGGCTGTAAAAGGGCCAATTACCATCGAATATCACAGTCAATAACTAGAAACACATTAAAATAAGGTGCAAGACTTCACACATAAAACAATAAGTTCGATTCTCTCAGGAAGAGTATCAGCATGTCCATGAGTACCCTGTCGTCACCTAAAGCAACTGACAGGTCATAGCACAGGCCTAACCTCTCCCTGACATCCTCGAATTGTATACACTCAGTTAAAAATTGTAACACAGACAAATCTGTGTTACACGTCTCACAGATAGGGGACCCTTCTCCTCGAAGGAGGTGTCCATGGGTCCACCAACAGTGACCTATACGGAGGCGTGTGATGGCGATTTCCTCCCTGCGGTTAATCCTGCAGGAAGAACCCCATGGTTTAACGTCTCCTTTAATCTGTCGTAACTTAACGTTCTGTGTGCGGCTCCACTCATGTTGCCACATGTCTAAAACCAGATGTTTCAGATGACTCTTTGCGTCATCTGGAAAAACGAAACTCACAACAATCATAGGTCTGTGAGAGGCGGCTTTTGCAGCTGCATCTGCCGCTTCGTTGCCTTTAATACCAACATGTCCCGGTATCCAAAACAGCTCTACCCTCACATTCTGAGCATTCAGATTGTAGAGTAGCAACCGGATCTTTAGTACAAGAGGATGCACTGGATCTGGATCTTGGATACTGTTCGATACTCCGTGTTTCGCACGGATTTCCTTACGGGGGTACGAGCATGTGACGGCGTGGCAATTCTCGTTAGAGACACCTTGTACCACGATCCTGTAGACATTGACACTGAGTTGTAAGTCGTAGCAGTTCATGTTGCACTTCCCCTCCTGGTGACAATTTGTTCCCCTCCTGGTGTCCGAACTGACATCCGCGATGTCGTGAATGTCATCGATCAACTCCCACCACCCTTCATACTACTAGGCGATTTTAACGCCTACAATGTGTGTTGGGGATCGGTGCGGAATGATCGACTGGGACGTGACCTGGAGAATATGTTCAATGATTTGAATTTGAGCTTTTTAAACGACGGCAGACCCACGCACGTTTGTGCAGTACGGGTACATTCAGTGCTATAGATCTTAGCGTCGTTTCAGGAGCCATCGCTCCTTTGTTCAAATGGGATGTGCATCACGACCTGTGCGGTAGTGATCACTTTCCAATCCTCTTAAGGCCTCTGTTTAATACTGTTACAGAATCCCGCTTGCACAGTGGGTTCTTCGGAAAGCAGATTGGACCAAGTTTGCGGAATCATTCTCTCATGAGGATATTCCGAACCGTAGACGAGGAGGTGAATCATTTCACGGAATCCATCACGAGCGAGGCTAAAATCAGCATACCGCTGTCATCCACTCAGCCCCGTCGAGTTCCCGTTCCCTGGTGGAACGAGGAATGCGACTTTGCGCTACGTGAAAGGAGACACCTCTTCAATACATTCCGTCGTTGTCCAACAGAGGAAAACATGATAGTCTTCCAACGAGCGAAAGCTCGTGCTAAGAAGATTGTGAAAGAAAGCAAGCGCGAATCATGGTGCAAATATGTGTCCACCATTACAGTTACCACTCCAGTGGCCAAAGTCTGGGAGAAGGTCCGGAAAATTTCCGGTCGAAATACAAGTACAGCCATTGCTGGTCTGTCAGTAAATGGTAACGTAGTTACCACAGCGGTCGAAATTGCTAGCACTTTGGCATCTAATTTTGCTTTCAATTCTAGCTCTGAACATTATCCACCCGAGTTTCTAACTCATAAAGCAGGTCTAGAATCTATACCTCTCAATTTCTTCTCCAGAAATGACGAGGTATGAGAAAACCAACCTGCTTTTCTCTCGTGAAGAGCTAGATAGCGCGATGTCAAAGTGTAAGGATAGCTCTCCTGGTCCAGATGCGATACATTACCGTATGATCCGCAACCTTCCGGAATCATCTGAGTCTAGGCTTTTGAATGTCTATAATAGGATATGGACTGAAGGCAAGTGCCCGACCAAGTGGAAGTAATCGCATATAATTCCTATCCCCAAAGTCGGGAAAGATAAACACTTGCCCTCTAGCTATAGACCTATATCGTTGACCAGTTGTCTCTGCAAACTCTTGGAGCCTATGATAAGCAAGCGTCTGATTTGGTTTTTAGAATCAAACGACGTGCTGGCCAACACACAGTGCGGCTTTCGTCGTCACCGCTCAACGGCAGATCATCTGGTCAGACTAGAGACAGCTATCAGGAATGATAGCTATCTCTACGTACTGTGACAAAATAAACTTTGAGTTTATTAGACAGTATATACAATGCACATATACATAACACAGTATATACAGTGATTTTAGTTAATATTGTCATGTTACAAATCTGGCCAGGTATACCTACTAAAAGATAGGACATATTCTGACCTGAATTTTTTCTATACCCTTACAGGTAATATAATTTGTTTAAAATAACTCTAATAATAATTATTGTAGCAGGATTTTGTGCAAACTTCCCTTCCAGCAGGTATTATTCAAAAGGTTGACCTGTTTCTCTTAATCCTTGACGTCATGCTATCCTTCATAGAAATTTGGAATTTCCATCTAATCCCCGAAATAACATTTACTCAATGAATACATTCTCTACCCCCTATAAAAAGATGTGTCAATGGACACTTGATCTAATAACTAGTGAAGGCTTTAGATGGTACAGTACTGCATTTACTACAAGTTACTATTTTATTTATACTTAAAACGGTAAACAAAATACAGTGTTTACAATACCAGTAGAGTGTGTTAAATATGTAAGTTGAATTTATAATACCTATATTTATTTCATTATACAGTGATTTTATTTTACAAAAATAGTTGACAGTTTCTGTTCTGTTTTAAAATAAATGCATTTTACATTGCTGTCAATTGTGGTAGTGTAGTTATGGAAATGAAAAGTGTATATTGCATGATAATATTAATGATGCTATTCTGATAAATTCATCTCTATGCACCCCGCAGGGGAAGTTCATAATGGCCATAACACCTGGCCATTTGTCGAGCTTTCGGGCCTGATGATCCCGCGTACCCTCAATCACGCAAGGGAAGTTCATAATGGTCGCATCACCTGACCATATAGAGCTTTTGGGCCTGATGATCCCACGTACCCTGAATCACATATCATTTGGGAGGAGACAGTTCAGAGAAGCCGATTGTGGGAATAGGCTTATCTGTTGTCTCTTTGATCTCCCACTTAAATTCCTACCCACGTGTTTGCCGTGCGTGGAGACCCGTAACGCCGGAGAAGAGGGTCCTGGTCGGTTGAGGGAGACTGCTGCCCGCGGACAGTACGATCCCAACACGCCTTCTTTGGCCTCGGATTCGGTAAAACGGGAGGCTGAGTCTGGTCAGCTCAGTCAATCGGCTGGTGTCACGGTTCATGAATAGAGTGGCTCCACTACTGGATCGTGGATGCCGGGGTAATGCCGTGCCACTAGACAAGTATTCGGGGGTCTGTGGGAGCGGATGCAGCTCGCCCGGTTCCAGAGTTGGCTACTACTGGTTCTCGAGCGGGTCGAGCAGCCCGTGACTACTTCCTCCGATGCTATACCATCCTGACATGCCTGGCGCAATGAGCCGGTTTGCGGCCAACGTCCCCTGTGTGGGGCTCCCTGGTGGGTGGGCATGGCAGGGTGATGAAACTTAGTATACGGGTATGGCGACTACCCGGAGGGATAAAAATTTCTTAAATTCCGCCACTAGTGAGAGTAAACTCCGTAAAAAATCAAACAAGAGACCTCGTCGTGATGCTCAGTCATCCGACGAGGGATGTGTTAGGCCAGCTGCCAAGAAGGCAGAAGGTAAAAGGCAAGTTGAGTATTGTGCGCCAGTACCACGATTTCTCGTCGTGAAGGTACAAGAAGAGGGTAAGTCTTTTAAGGAGATGTCCCCTTTCTTCGTTGCCCGAACGTTGAGAAATACGTGCTCTACTGGTATCAAGTCGGTGCGTAAGTTGTCGGACGGTACACTGCTAATAGAAGCAGAGACTGAAGCGTCGTCAACGCTGCAAAAATTAGTGAAGTTTTCTGAGTTTGGCATTTCAGTACAGCCGCATAAGGCACTGAATTGTTCGAAAGGCGTCGTAACGGATCGTGACCTGGCGTATGTTACGGAGGAAGAGTTCGTGCAGGAAATGGCATCGCAAGGTGTCATTGAATGCAGGAAGCTCAACCCTCGTAACGGCAAGCCTTCGATCTCCATGGTGGTGTCCTTCGCTGGTACCAAGTGTCCAACATCGGTTAGGGTGGGGTATAACGTTTGTAGCGTTCGCCCCTACTATCCCAACCCGATGCGATGCTACAAGTGTCAGCATTATGGGCACACCTCAAGTCGTTGTGGTAAGCACACCATCTGTGCCAACTGCGGACAGGATCAACATGAAGTTGAAACTTGTCCAAACGCGGCACACTGCGTGAACTGCAAAGGGGCGCATGCCTCTACTTCACGCCACTGCCCAACGTACTTGGAGGAGAAGGCAATACAGGTCATTAGAACGCAGGACAGGATACCGTATTTCGACGCCAAGAGGAAATACAAAGAGAGCGCGCCGGTTACTTTCGCGAAATCTTTCGCGCAAGTAGCTGCAAAGCGAACTGCAAGTGTCCAAACTCAGACAGAGTTAGTGCCTCGTCCGACAACTGCAGCAGCAGTAACAGTCGCCACAAATACTGCGAAGGAAAAGGTGGTATTGGTCCCAGAGACCAAAATTCAGACCCCACAACCTGGGGGATCGGGTCTGAATAAATCCCCCTCCCCTAAAGGAGAACGCACTCAACCCCAGTTCTCCCAACCACCTAAGGAGAAGACACCACAGTCTTCTCCACAAACGAGAAGCGACCAGAGAATGGTCGCTTCTACTAAACCCTCATCAGTTACTCCTGAAAAGGAAACTGATAAGGGATCCGTTGGTTCTCACTGGATACCAGTGAGAGCCAAACAATCAAAAAAGGAGTCCAGTGTGTCCATCAAAACACCTGGACTACCAAATGAAAGTGTAGCCGAGAAAATGGCTGTAGACCCGCAACCTAAGGGTAAACCAAAAATCATTAGGTTGCGGGGTAACTCCTCTAAACAGAAATGAATGGTCCACTAATCCAGTGGAACTGTAACGGTGTATATCAGCGCTACGAAGAACTGCGACTTTTATTGTCAGATTTTGCGCCTTCGTGTGTTTGTCTGCAGGAAACAAACTTCAACGAAACCGACACATTCTCTCCTCGGGGATACTCCGTGTTTCGCACGGATTTCCTTACGGGGTTAAGAGCATGTGACGGCGTGGCAATTCTCGTTAGAGACACATTGTACCACGATCCTGTAGACATTGACACGGAGTTGCAGGTCGTAGCAGTTCGTGTTGCACTTCCCCTCCAGGTGACGATTTGTTCTATCTACCTTCCCCCTGGTGTTCGAACTGACATCCGAGATGTCGTGAACATCATCGATCAACTCCCACCACCCTTCATACTACTAGGCGATTTTAACGCCTACAATGTGTGTTGGGGATCGGTGCGGAACGATCGACGGGGACGTCACCTGGAAAATATGTTGAACGAATTGAATTTGAGCTTTCTGAACGACGGCAGACCCACGCACTTTTGTGCAGCAACGGGTACATTTAGTGCTATAGATCTTAGCGTTGTTTCAGGAGCCATTGCTCCGTTGTTCAAATGGGATGTGCATCACGACCTGTGCGGTAGTGATCACTTTCCAATCCTCTTAAAGCCTCTGTTTAATACTGTTACCGAATCCCGCTGGCCACAGTGGGTTCTTCGGAAAGCAGATTGGACCAAGTTTGCGGAATCATTCTCGCATGAGGATATTCCGAGCTTGACCGTAGACGAAGAGGTGAATCATTTCACGGACTCCATCACAAGCGCGGCTAAAAACAGCATACCGCTGTCATCCACTCAGCCCCGTAGAGTACCCGTTCCCTGGTGGAACGAGGAATGCGACTTGGCGCTACGTGAAAGGAGACACCTCTTCAATACATTCCGTCGTTGTCCAACAGAGGAAAACATGATAGCTTTCCAACGAGCGAAAGCTCGTGCTAAGAGGATTGTGAAAGAAAGCAAGCGCGAATCATGGCGCAAATACGTGTCCACCGTTACAGTTGCCACTCCAGTGGCCAAAGTTTGGGAGAAAGTCCGGAAAATATCCGGTCTAAATACAGCTACAGCCATTGCTGGTCTATCGGTAAATGGTAACGTAGTTACCTCAGCGGTCGAAATTGCCAACACTTTGGCATCTAATTTTGCGTTCAATTCTAGCTCTGAACATTATTCACCCGAGTTTTTAACTCGTAAAGCAGGCCTCGAATCTATACCTCTAAATTTCTTTTCTAGGAATGACGAGGTATACAACCTGCTTTTCTCTCGTGAAGAGCTAGATAGCGCGATGTCAAAGTGTAAGGATAGCTCTCCTGGTCCAGATGCGATACATTATCGTATGATCCGAAATCTTCCGGAATCATCTAAGTCTAGGCTTTTGAATGTCTATAATAGGATATGGACTGAGGGCAAGTGCCCGACCAAGTGGAAGGAATCTCATATAATTCCTATCCCCAAAGTCGGGAAAGATAAACACTTGCCTTCTAGCTATAGACCTATATCACTGACCAGTTGTCTCTGCAAGCTCATGGAGCGAATGATCAGCAAGCGTCTGATTTGGTTTTTAGAATCAAACGACTTGCTGGCCAATACACAGTGCGGTTTTCGCCGTCACCGCTCAACAGCAGATCATCTGGTCAGACTAGAGACAGCTATCAGGAATGCTTTCGTTGAAAACAAACACCTGGTAGCTGTGTTTTTCGATATTGATAAAGCCTATGACACTGCATGGATTTATGGGATTCTCCGTACTCTGCATTCCTGGGGTCTCCGGGGACGCTTGATGTTCTTTATAAAAGACTTCATGTCGAACCGGCGCTTCAGGGTGCGGATCGGAAATACCCTGTCACAAATGTTCGCACTGGACAATGGGGTCCCACAGGGCTCCATACTGAGCGTTACGTTATTTTTGATTGCCATTAACGGTGCAGCTTCATGTATTCGATTGCCTGTACAGAGTTCGATTTTTGTCGACGACATTGGTATCTTTGTCGCCGGACAAAAGACTAGTACAATCGAACGTCAGCTCCAGCTGACCATCAATCGTCTCGATACATGGGCAACCGAAAATGGCTTCAAATTCTCGACCAGCAAAACTGTGTGTGTCCATTTTTGTAGGAAAAGGGGTGTCCATCCCAACCCTACACTCACGCTAAATGGAGCACAGTTACCATTTACCGATACTGCCAGATTTCTGGGTCTCGTTTTTGACAGTCGTCTAACTTGGCGGGCACATTTTTTGTCCGTCAAGAAAAAATGCCAAAAGTCGCTCAATTTGTTGCGGGTCCTCAGTCACAAGACATGGGGTGCAGACCGCACTGTCATGTTGCGTTTATATCGTTCTCTAGTGCGCTCTAAGCTGGACTATGGATGTCTAGCTTATGGGTCAGCTAAACACCAAGAGATAAGAATTCTTGACACTGTACATCACACTGGGGTTAGATTGGCCACTGGTGCATTTCGCACCAGCCCAATACCAAGCCTGCTGTGTGAAGCAGGTGAACCGTCACTGTACAATCGTCGTAAAATTCTATCCCTGCGGTATATGGCTGCACTCAGTGCCAAGCCAGATCATCCCGCTTTTACCCTATTCTACAAAATAGGCATACAGAGATTTATGACAGAAAACCAAGAGCCAATAGGCCCTTTGGTTTGAGGACTTTCGACATTTTGGGCGATATTGATTTTAATATGCCCGAAATGGCAAGTTTCGTTTTGTGTGCTGTTCCACCATGGACGCTACCGCGTCCACTTGTGAACCTCACATTAACTAGGTTTGATAAAGATACTACGTTGCCTATCGAATACCAACATGAGTTACAAAGAACACTGGTCCCTAGGTTCGAGGATACTGTCATTTTTACTGACGGATCAAAATCCGGAACCAGGGTTGGGTGTGCGTTCGTTGTTTTGAATCCACGCCAACAGTTTCAGTACCGTCTGCACTCCATAACGAGTGTGTACACTGCTGAGCTGTACGCTATTTTCAAGGCCCTGTGTTTTGTTTCGTCAGAGCAAAGTCGGTCAAGTGTTATCTTGACGGACTCGCTGAGCGCTCTGAACAGTATTCAAGATCCAGATCCAGTGCATCCTCTTGTACTAAAGATCCGGTTGCTACTCCACAATCTGAATGCTCAGAATGTGAGGGTAGAGCTGTTTTGGATACCGGGACATGTTGGTATTAAAGGCAACGAAGCGGCAGATGCAGCTGCAAAAGCCGCCTCTCACAGACCTATGATTGATGTGAGTTTCGTTTTTCCAGATAACGCAAAGAGTCATCTGACACATCTGGTTTTAGACATGTGGCAACATGAGTGGAGCCGCACACAGAACGTTAAGTTACGACAGATTAAGGGAGACGTTAAACCATGGGGTTCTTCCTGCAGGATTAACCGCAGGGAGGAAACCGCCATCACACGCCTTCGTATAGGTCACTGTTGGTGGACCCATGGACACCTCCTTCGAGGTGAAGAGTCCCCTGTCTGTGAGACGTGTAACACAGATTTGTCTGTGTTACACATTTTAACCGAATGTGTACAGTTCGAGGATGTCAGGGAGAGGTTAGGCCTGTGCTATGACCTGTCAGTTGCCTTAGGTGACGACAGAGTACTCATGGACAGGCTGATACTCTTCCTGAGAGAATCGAACTTACTGTTTTATGTGTGAAATCTTGCACCTTATTTTAATGTGTTTCTATTTATTGACTGTGATATTCGATGGTAATTGGCCCCTTTACAGCCTCTTACCATCACCCTGAGTCTGTTCAAATTTTCGAACAGACTTTTTATATTATTTATTTGTGTTTGCCAGTGCAAGATTTCTTTTATTGAGTATGCGTATTTTTAATGATTTTATTTATTTATTTATTTATTGTCTAAATTTTTGTTTTTAATATATAGTCTAGTCATTTAGATGGGCTGCGTTAGGCGCAAATAGCCTTTGTTGCTGTGCGCCAAAAATTTCAACTAACTAACTAACTAACTAACTCATCTCTATGCACGTAACTTACAAAGTTATAAGCAGGTTGGTTACGATCTTAAGATGCTTATAAACGTGGTTACGATCACTGATTTTACATAGAATGGTAGCCAAATTCATTGTGTAATTTATATCTAATATTAAATTTAATTATAATATTTGTAAACAGGGCTAGAAAAAACATCACAACACTACAAAAAGACCTTCTGCTTAATAGGATGGAAGCTGATGGTCAATTATTAAGTGCTAGGTAAATATATAACTATAGTAGGAATATACTTAGTATCAGAATAATTTTTTAAAAATAATAATGCATGTGTGTCTTTTAGGTGTAATTCTGCTGAAGGGCGGAAAACGTATGAAGAAAAATGGGCTCAGTTGGGAGCTGAGCTCAATAATATTGATGACGCCCCTAAAAAAAACGTACCAGAGTGGCAAAGGGTAGTATGATTTACATATTATTAAATTCTAATACTGATATCATTATTGGTATGGACACATTTGAAAAATAAAACAAAATCAAAAGCAAGTGCCATTAGCAGGCATGCTAGAGGAACGGGAGGTGGTCCGCCAACCACACAATTGACTGATTTTGAAGAGAAGGTGGCCAGTTTAATTGGCTTCGAATCTATTGAAGGTGTAGATGTCGAAGAATTGGGGTTCGGTGGTCCACTACCTGTGCCCACCATAATGATAAATGTAGAGGACGTAGGTCAGCCTTCTACGAGTAGCGTCGTATTGCCAGTGGTATGTGCTTAATAACAATTTATTATTGTCATCCGCACGCGCATATTTTGTATTAGTGGATTAAACTTACTCTGTGCTTGTGTTCGAGGATAATAAACCGTTGAAAATTACTACAAAAAAATATATAATGTATAAGTAACTCATTTTTTTTTTTATTAGTTTCGAAAGGAGGTGACACCAATAAGCAGTCATGCATCGACTCCTGTCAGCGAAAAAGAGAGTAAGTTAATTTTTTTTTATTTAATATTTTATTGGTCATTAGTCTTCAAGTTAAAAGATATGTATATAAAAGTACCCAAGATAAATGTATTTTATTTTATAGCTGAACCTTGACCAAAGAAAAGGGAGGGTTAACGACAGGCTGAGGGTACTTAAGACGTGTACAAAAATTCAAGAAGAACAGCGAGATCTCCTGCAGGCGCAGCTGGCAGACATAAACAATAGTCTGGCACATATTTCAAATGCACTCAACAGCATTGTGCATTTGCAGCAGACAAATATTAGCACGAAGGCTTCAATGGCATCATCACTAGGATCAGTAGAGAGAATTGCAGATACCCTTGATGCAATTGTGCAAAACCGCACGACGGTATATTTAGATTATTTTTTTTGTTTGTTTTTATTAAGATTTTTATTTTATAATATATTTTGACATGTATTTTATTTTTATTTTATAAATTAAAATATTCATTGACATATTGTTCTCTTGTTATTTGGCATTCACGCCGAAATTCTCCATCCTTTACATTATCGTTTAAGGGCGGAAGCATGTCCACCTCCTCTCTTATCATTACAGCATCTTCATTCCCTAGGTGCCGTAATGCTATGTTATGTAGGATAGCACACGCAGTTATAATTTTTGAGGCAGTGTGTGGGGCATAGTGCAGCGTCCGATCTTTCATCAAGCAGCTAAAAAAATACAACAATTATTTATAGTAATTCCCTAGTTAAAAAAATGATATGTATTCTTCCATTCTCCCGCTGAATGGGGCGGGAGGTATTGCTGGGCGCCAACGGAACTCTTGAGCGCCGGCCAGTCCTTCCCGTACGACTTTGGCCAGCTCGGCGATCGGATCGTACACCGGTTGTTCTGTAGCGCTATTATGCGCTATTGGAGAGGTGCTATCGTACACCGGACGAGTCATGTCCTCGTCGGCGACGAACGCCTCGTCGGTTACCTGGGAGAACCGGGGTCTAGCTTTGCGAGACGGCATAGTTCTCTAGGTCTTGCTGCGCATTACAGCTTCTGTAGCCCCACTTTGGGCGCCACTTGTTGCGTGATTGACTCTGTCAAGGGGGGTGAGCCCTAGGGGAGTAACCACTACTACCGGCCGCGGCTAGCGTTGCGGCGAGAATGAACTATGCACGTCAACTAGACGCCCTGAAAGATAACACTTGATTCCCCAGAGTTTGAAAATAATAAGCGGACAGTTTGGCTTTAACAGATTTATTGATTATAATTGGAAAAATAATGAATAACAATATTAGACGACAATAATAATAGAGAATAGTAAATAACAGTGAACAACAAATAAGGAAAGGAAGAGAAAGGAAAAGACGGGTCTATTCGTCAACAGGCGTTCGTCGCTCGACACAGTGTTTAGGGCGGGCGAAGAGTTTGAAATGGCGGCGTCTTCATCTCTTGTTTCTTGTGGTAGCACCAGGAGTAGCTAGAGGGACTGGTGAACGGTCTAACTTCGGAGTGGTGACCGATGAGTTTGGAGTGGTGACCGATAAGTTCAGAGTGGCGACCGCTGAACTTGGATGGGTGACCGTCAAAGGCGACAGCGGTACGAGCGGACGCACCGTGTCTTTGAGCGGTGTTGGCGGCGGGATGCAGCGAATCCTGGGGTCGCCTGCTTCGTAGAGTGCCCTCCTCACAGCCTTCTTGATGTCCTGCTAGGCTTTCGGCGCTTCGTAGGGCCGTAAATTCCGTCTATAGTTCCACGCGGCGGCGTGGCGATGACGCGATTCGGTAACTCTCTTCTTCGGTGCCAGCTTGGACGGCTGAACGGCCGTGTACACGCTAGACCTTCTCGGTGATGGTATCCGGGTCGTAGCGGTCTGTAGCAGCGCTACAGAACAGGCGACAACGGGTATCGGCGGTGAAGTCGGCTTCGGAATGCGGCGGCGGCCGTGCGTTCGTAGCCGGGGTACGAACGGAACGGCGGCAGGCAAGACGGGTAAGGACGTAGACGTGGCTTGACGATGCGAAAGTGGTCGTTACGTGACGTGGCGATGACGGATGTGGACGTGACGTGAAGACGATGGACGAAGACGTCTCGTGAAGAGTATCCACGCTACGTATCGGTGAGGTCCGCTAAACCGTCAGCGGACGGGACACAGACACGCCAAAAACGGTCAGCGCGCTGTGTGAACGTGAACGATGATAGCCTTTGTTGCTGTGCGCCAAAAATTTTAACTAACTAACTGAACGTGAACGATGACGGAAATAATTACAAGTTCCGCTAAAGGCGTCAGCGTTACTTCGGAATCGTCGCTGGTCTCAGTTTCACTTTCACATGGATTAATGCAAAAACTGTCTACAACATTATCAATTTTACCTTCTCTTAGCAAGAATTCTTTTTCGCATTTTTTAGCATGGTTACAGCACGATTACCATTCTTCAGGAGAAAATGTATTGAAAAAATTAACACAATGTTCTTTAACATCATCAATTTTAAATGTTGTATTTTTCTGGGCAACATATTGTTTGAGTGTTGCCCATACTAACTCAATAGGATTAAGATCGGGGTGATAGGGAGGTAATCTTAAAACATTGTGGTTATGCTTTAAAAAAATATCGTCTATCAAGTATTTTTTAAATCGTGGTTTATTTTACAGTATTAATTCGTACAAATCTGATTTGCACATTTTGTTATTTGTTGGGATATTTCGTTCCCTCAACCATTCTATCATTACTTCTTTCGTTGAATTTGAATTAGGTGCCTTATCTTTTTGCACATTATAGTATGGAGCATTATCTATTGCCACTACGCTTCTTGCCGGTAAGTTTGGTATTAACTTCTCTTGTAACCACTTTTGAAAATTCTCGAAATTCATTTCATCGTGGTAATCTCCAGTTTTTAAATTAGATTTAAATATTAAGCAGAAATTAGGAACAAATCCTTGCTCACCACCTGCATGTACAATAATTAGGCGCTGACCTTTTGCAATGGGCTTCGTAAATCCTTCATTTGAGTTATTACTCCATCCTTGTTCCTTTGTATGTGAAGAATGCATATATGTTTCATCCACGTATACTATTGGCCGACCCTCCTCCCGGTAAGATTTTATCGATCGTAAATAATTTACACGCAATCTTTGAATATCATGACGTTCCAATCACCAATTTCCTATTCGTTCTGATTATTTTCCATCGAAATCCAATATTTCTTATAATTCTACGCAGACTTTCATTGCACCCATCAAATCCTGTTGCTTTCTTAAATTTATTTTTAATTGTTATTGTTGGAACGATCTTTTCTTCGCAAAACGTATTTAAAATAATAAGTTTTAAAACCCCCTTATCGAAATTGTCTATACCGGTCACTCTTCTACTTCTTACTTTCTGTTTTCTAGGTGACGAAAATGTGGAACATTCACCTGAATTTAGAAAATAATAATGTATAAATAATATAACAATGAAATAAAAATGAAAAGCCTGTTAAGAACTGAACTAAATTTACCAAACAAAATAAATGTCTTTGTTGAACAGCTTTGTTGCGTCTTATAAGAAAAATATTTTTTATGATTGTTAATTTACAACGTTACAAATTTCGGATTCTTTTGTTCAAAATATTTTGTTTATTTCGTGTCTCATCTTTGTATTAAAGTAATATTGTATTACAACTTTTAACTTGTCTAACCTGCAGACACGTTTTTTTTTTTCCTTGTTAGTTCTACTTAAACTCCTTGCAGAATTACCCGTGCACGCTGAAACTCGATCCAAAATATTCTTCAAAGGTATAATCACGTTCCCTGCTGCAGCTTCCTTAGTCATAAAGTCAATCACATTACTAATAATCTCCTTACACTGACTATGGATTACGCGCCCGCATAATTTTGTCTTAAACTCAATTATATTTTTTCATCCAAATCTACTTTTACTGATGCTTGTAGCAAGACAGTCTGAAGACAACTGACGTTCCCACTCCAATTTCTAGTGATTGCTACTGCGCACCGAAGGTCATACGCCAGGCTTAAATAATAGACTCTAGAGCACTTAAATAATCCTGTAAAAAAAAAAAAAAACATATGTATACAAACATATCTAATGATTTATGTAGTTTAAGTTTTAATTTTCCCCCAGCTGCATGCCAAACTAAATGGAAGAGTTTGTTGCGGAGCTACAAAGCCCGCAAAGGATAATAAAAATAAAACAGGGCGAGAACCAACCAGGCTCCACTTTTTTGAGCAGATCGACCACATACTTGTACATTATCCTACATGTACATTACAGGTGTTTAGAAGTGTTTTTTAGCGGCGGCGTAAATTTAATTTTTTTGCAAATAAGCGGCAATATGTCTCCGGCAAATAAAACTCGGGCTTGTAAAGCTAGTTCGGAAAGTGTTTTGGATCCCAGTGTTATTGAGGCTGCAATTAAGAACGTTCTACAGACTCCAGCAGTTTTACAGAGTCTGGCCTCGGCACTCTCTGGTCTAGTTATCCAACAATATGAAGAGAGACTCGAGGCAGCTGAAGCCAAAATAACTATTTTGGAAAAGGAGCTCGCAGCTAGAGACCATCAGCTATTAACACTTGATGGCCGACTACAGCATCTTGAGCAATACTCTCGAAGGAACTGTCTTCGAATCTTTGGCGTACCTGAGGCTTTAAACGAAAATACGGATGAGGTTGTGAACAAGCTGTTCCATGATAAGTTGAAGATCTATCTTCCAAAAGAAGCCATCGATCGCTCTCATCGACTCGGTAGGACAAAAGAGGGTAAGTCCAGGGCTATTATCGTAAAATTCACCCGATACAATGATCGTGAAAGTGTTTTCCGTAAGAAGCGTCTTTTAAAAGGTACAGGTGTAGTGGTGCGCGAGGATTTAACAATAAACAATATTAAATTGTTTAACAAGGCAGCAGAATCATTCACTCAGAAAAATGTATGGACACGGGATGGCCTTGTTTATGTTAAAATCAAAGATCAGAAAGTGAAAATTATTAGTGAAATGCAATTAAACAATCTTATTGGTCCATTTAATTGAGAATGAATATTTATAGTTAGTGTATTTAGCAAGAAAATTATTAATATTATTAATTTAATTTATTGTAAATTTGTTAATTTAATAGAGTTCATTGATCTCTGACCACGCCTGTTAATCATATGTTAACATGTTATCTATTAATCTGCAGGTTTAAGTTTGACCATTCCTACGTCACCATCTTATGATTTGCAGGTGTGAGTCGGTGTATCTGTGAACTAAATATGTATGTATGCATGCAAGTGTATATGTATTTGTAATATTATTATTATTCTTTTTTTTTTTTTTTTTCTCTTTGATTTTTATTTTTGCTTCTTTACTTTAAATGATTAATATATTAAATTAAATTATTGAATTTCTCTATTAAATTTTATACCTTTTTCCACATGTATAATGGTGTTCATATTAAATGTATTCTATATAATTAAAATGAAGAGTAAAAGGAAATAATATTGATAATAATTATGCTACTCTATATTCTCCCTATTTTTTTTTTCGGTATTATTTAATGTATACGTATATAATTAGATTTATATTGTATTTTCAACTATGTTCGGTAAACAATCTTTGCCCTGTTTTTGTTTTTTTTTTTCTCAATTATGTTCAAAGAAAAGCTGCCAGCTGACAACCGTTTAAGATAGAATATGAAATATAAAATAGCGCATTGTAATGTGCGCTCATTGGCTAGTCACTTTAGTGACTTTAAGGATAAATGTTCCAGTGAGAGTTATGATATTTTAGGAATTAGCGAATCTTGGATTTACAGCAGCAATGAGGTAACACCGTACTCTATGCCAGAATACACTTTTATAAACTGTCCGCGTGCTGATAAGAGTGGCGGTGGAGTTGGATTTTATATTCATAGGAACATAAATTTCAAAATATTAACTGAAACTAATATATCAATTAATAGCATTGAACAGCTATGGATTACGTTTAAATTATTAAACAAAAAAATTTGTTGCGGGGTAGTTTATAGACCTCCTAAAGGAAATTTTAGCGATTTTTTGTGCTCTTTCGAGAATGCAGTAATTTCTTGTCTTCCTGCGTGTGACTCTTTAATATGTTTGGGCGATTTTAATATAAATTTGTTTGATCAGGATGATTCCAAGGTTCTTCGTTTTTTGGATATGTTAAAGTGTTACGATCTGACACAGGTAATCAATGAGGCTACACGCATCACACCTACCTCTGAATCCCTAGTAGATTTTATAATTACCTCTGATATTTCTATTTGTGACGCGTTAGGAACTATCAATATGCATCATATTTCCGATCACAGGCTTACATTTTGCGAGCTGTCATTGAATAAACCTGCTAAAAAAGCATCAATATTGGAGTTTCGTTCATTTAGCAACTTTAACTATGTGGAATTTAAACAATATATGTTAGGTATTAATTGGCAAGAATTATATTGCATTAAATAAATGAAAAAATATCATTTTTCAACAAAGTTTTAATTACCGCGTACGATAAATTTTGTCCAATTAAATATATCAATTCTAGAAAGATGCGCAAACCTTGGATAACTGACAATATAAAATTATTAATTAAACTTCGTAATAATGCTTTTCGGAGATTCAGAAAAACACGCTCACCGTCACATTGGGACTACTATAAAGTACTAAGAAATTTTACGACTGATGCAATTAAGAAAGAGAAAAAAGCTTACATTCAGTACAAATTAAAAAATGAACCCCCTAAAAATCACTGGCGCGTACTAAGACAATGTGGTATCTACAACAGGCCGAAAAATGATATTCCCACTGAACTTTTCGATGCATCCTCCATAAATACATATTTCACTAATGCAGTTCCTAATTCTGACCCCAACCCAAATACTGTTGAGTTCTACAAAACACATAAATTTAATAGCAACATTTCCTTCAATTTTTCTACCGTCAATGAAGACCAAGTGGAATTAATAATTGGTTCCTTTAATTCCATGAGTACTGGGATAGATGGCATTAATCTTAAACTCATTCAACTTGCAATACCAATGATTTTGCCTCAACTTACTTATATTATAAATTATTGTTTGAATAATGGAGTTTTTCCAGAACTATGGAAGCATGCAATTGTTACCCCTTTAGCCAAAATAAAAAATCCAGTATCTGTATCTGATTTGCGTCCCATAAGTATTTTGAACTTCTTAAGTAAGATCTTAGAAAAAATTGTTTACAAGCAAATCTGTCACTATTTATTTTCTAACAATATAATATCTGAATCACAGTCAGGGTTTCGTTCTGGACACAGTACCACTACAGCTCTACTTGATGTTACAGATCAAATTGTAACAGCTACCGATCAAAATTATCTTACCTGCTTAACCCTATTAGACTACTGCAAAGCATTTGACAGTATTAATCATTGTATTCTCATAAATAAACTATCCTATATAGGTTTTGATGCAGTTAGTATCTCATTTTTCCAACAATATCTGACCAACCGTCAGCAAAGTGTGTATTTTAACAACATGCTCTCTTCACCTCTATCTATCTCTAAGGGGGTACCTCAAGGTTCTTGTTTAGGACCTATATTGTACTCTGTGTACATTTTTGATATGGAGAAAGCCTTAAGTCATTGTAAATTGCGACTCTTTGCTGACGATGCTCAGCTTCATTTATCTTTTAAACCTGAAATGTTGGAAACTGCAGTTCACAATTTTGAAACAGACTTGTCTTCGCTTTTAGATTTCTCTACAAACCACTGTCTCAGTCTAAATGCATCTAAATCAGCTAACATGCTCTTTGGCAATAAATTAAAACGCGATCTAGTAGCGCAAAATTTTAATATTGTACTAAATGGGTCCACACTCCCAGTAGTCGAGGAACATAAAAATCTGGGAATCATTATGGATACTCAACTAAGGTTCAAGTCATATATAAGTTCTCTGTTGAAAAGAGCTTTCCTTGCTTTGAAAAACTTGTACATGCATCGATTCTGTTTATCAAAAAGTCTGAGGAAATCTTTAGCTAACAGTCTGGTGCTTTCCATATTCAACTACGGTGATATTTTGTATGGCCCTTGTCTTTCCGCTATAGACAAACAGCGCATTCAAAAAACCCAAAACTGTTGTGTTAGACGCGTCTTATCTTTGCGAAGGAGATCTCCGACTTCTGAAGGGCTGAAAACTCTTCAATGGTTGAATATGGAAAAACGTAGAAAATTACATTATGCTACTTTTGTACATAAGTTGCTTAATGATCAGTCCCCCAGATATTTAGTTCAAAAATTAGTTACCAGAACTAGGTGCCACAATCTTCCTTTACGTCACACTTCTATCCTTAATATACCGCCGCACAAATCTGAATTTTTTAAACGATCCTTCTCATACAGTTCTCCGACAGTTTACAACAATGTTCCCGTGCATATGAAATCCTACTCACACAATAAATTTAAACAGAGATATAAGCATCAGTTATTTTTATCATAAATTATCTAGTAATTGATTCTTATCTAACTTTCTTATACTTTAATTTAATAGTGTTCATTTTATAGATACATAGTGAAACAAGTTCGTTATTTCGATTCATCTATGATTCTCACCTGAAAATATTTTCAAAATATTTTCATTATTATTTTTTTTTTGTAAATTTATGTATAATATCTTTATGTCTGCTGTGTACATTGTATGAATATTTTCTGTAAAAAAATGTATTTTGTATTTATAATTTTTAAAGGTTAAGTTGGAAGACCAGCATTAGCTGAAACTTCGCCGAAATAAAGTTGTTTATTATTATTATTATTATTATTATACTTGGTGATAAGCCAAGTATGAAAAGCTGGCATATCTTAATATTAATGTACCAAAAAAAAAAATTTTAGTGGCACCAGTATTTGTTTCCACAATTTCGATCAACTTTCAACTGGCACCAGATTAAAAATGGCGTCAACTGAGTTACTTCAGTGTCCACGAAAGCACCTAGACAAACAAGTGAAACCGTCGCCGAGAAAATGGCTATTGACCCGCAACCTAAGGGTAAACCAAAGATCATTAGGTTGCGGGGTAACTCCCCTAAACAAAAATGAATGGTCCACTAATGCAGTGGAACTGTAACGGTGTATATCAGCGCTATGAAGAGCTACGACAATTAATGTACGGGTTTGCACCATCATATGTCTGTCTACAGGAAACAAATTTCAAGGATACCGACACATTCTCTCCTAGAGGATACTCCGTGTTTCGCACGGATTTCCTTACGGGGGCAAGAGCATGTGACGGCGTGGCAATTCTCGTTAGAGACACATTGTACCACGACCCTGTAGACATTGACACTGAGTTGCAGGTCGTAGCAGTTCGTGTTGCACTTCCCCTCCAGGTGACGATTTGTTCTATCTACCTTCCCCCTGGTGTTTGAACTGACATTCGAGATGTCGTGAACATCATCGATCAACTCCCACCGCCATTCATAATGCTAGGCGATTTTAACGCCTACAATGTGTGTTGGGGATCGGTGCGGAACGATCGACGTGGGCGTCACCAGGAGAATATGTTGAACGACTTGAATCTGAGCTTTTTGAACGACGGCAGACTCACGCACTTCTGTGCAGCAACGGGTACAGTTAGTGCTATAGATCTTAGCGTCGTTTCAGGAGCAATCGCTCCATTGTTCAATTGGGATGTGCATCACGACCTGTGCGGTAGTGATCACTTTCCAATCCTCTTAAGGCCTCTGTTTAATACTGTTACCGAATCTCGCTGGCCACAGTGGGTTCTGCGGAAAGCAGATTGGACCAAGTTTGCGGAATCATTCTCTCATGAGGATATTCCGAACTTGACCGTAGACGAGGAGGTGAATCATTTCACGGATTCCATCACGAGCGCGGCTAAAAGCAGCATACCGCTGTCATCCACTCAGCCCCGTCGAGTTCCCGTTCCCTGGTGGAACGACGAATGCGACTTTGCGCTACGTGAAAGGAGACACCTCTTCAATACATTCCGTCGTTGTCCAACAGAGGAAAACATGATAGCCTTTCAGCGAGCGAAAGCTCGTGCTAAGAGGATTGTGAAAGAGAGCAAGCGTGAATCATGGCGCAAATACGTGTCCACCATTACAGTTGCCACTCCAGTGGCCAAAGTTTGGGAGAAGGTCCGGAAAATCTCCGGTCGAAATACAGCTACAGCCATTGCTGGCCTATCGGTAAATGGTAACGTAGTCACATCAGCGGTCGAAATTGCTAACACTTCGGCATCTAATTTTGCGTTCAATTCTAGCTCTGAACATTATCCACCCGAGTTTCTAACTCGTAAAGCAGGCCTTGAATCTTTACCTCTAAATTTCTTTTCTAGGAATGACGAGGTATACAACCTGCTTTTCTCTCGTGAAGAGCTAGATAGCGCGATGTCAAAGTGTAAGGATAGCTCTCCTGGTCCAGATGCGATACATTATCGTATGATCCGAAATATTCCGGAATCATCTAAGTCTAGGCTTTTCAATGTCTATAACAGGATATGGACTGAGGGCAAGTGCCCGACCAAGTGGAAGGAATCTCATATAATTCCTATCCCCAAAGTCGGGAAAGATAAACACTTGCTCTCTAGCTATAGACCTATATCACTGACCAGTTGTCTCTGCAAACTCTTGGAGCGAATGACCAGCAAGCGTCTGATTTGGTTTTTAGAATCAAACGACTTGCTGGCCAACACACAGTGCGGCTTTCGCCGTCACCGCTCAACAGCAGATCATCTGGTCAGACTAGAGACAGCTATCAGGAATGCTTTCGTTGAAAACAAACACCTGATAGCTGTGTTTTTTGATATTGAGAAAGCCTATGACACTGCATGGATTTATGGTATTCTCCGTACTCTGCATTCCTGGGGTCTCCGGGGACGCTTGATGTTCTTTATAAAAGACTTCATGTCGAATATTGAAAAGTATAGAGTTCTGAGAACAAATTTACTACATTTGGCATTCATTACATAATCTTAAAATTTGACTGATAATATCGTGGTATCTTTGGTGGAATCTTCTGATTTTTAATTATACTGTGTATAGCTGGTATGTGCATTTTCCAAATCTTTTTCTTTTATAATCATTATTTTTTAAAATAGATCTTCACTGAAATTGTCTTTATTACAAAAAAATAAAACAATTTAAATTTTCTAAACTATCAAAAAAAAAGAATACAAGTTCATAATATAAAATATGATACAAAACAGAAAAAGATCTTTTATGAAGCATATAATTTGTTAAATAAGAACAAAATTTTTATTTCATTTTAATGTGACGGTTGGGACTTCATATTGCTCACAAGTTTGTCAATGTTCGGGCAAATAACTGATGTAGCAACACGCAACGTGTGTTTTGGTGCGAATCCGTTATTCGCGTCTTTGATTTAAAGAACTTCAACAGAGAAAATAACAGATGACATTTGTAAGTGGTTCCAAAGATCGTAATTCTCTTATGAGCAAAAGCTGTGAGTTTCAGAAATTTGTCATCTAGGATATATTTCTTATAAAACTCGAACGGTAAAATGTCCTGTAGGTCAAGTAATTCATTTTGCAGAGAAAGTGGCGCTTGTTCTACATCAACATCAATCGTTTAACCGCATTTGATCTCTGAAAAGAAAGATATACTCGCGGGCCAGATCCGGCCCGCGGGCTGTAGATTTCAAATACTTTCTTTTTTTTTATGGGAAATCTTTAAGATACCGAGGGTACCTCCTCGGTAGTATCGGACTCTCCAATAGGCCTACCGACTAAAATCCCTGTTGTGCCCCTTTTCTCCGTCGAGGTATTATCGCTAGACATGGCCTCTCGACGGTGGGCTAGTTTAGTTGCTCTTTTCGTCTCTTACTTCTCGATTAATCCTTTCATCGTACTCCTTCTTAGTCATGATTGATTGTATCATCCGTCGTACCCCTTCCCAGTTGCTCTTCGAGCTGAGCATTTTTTCTGTTATGTTCTCTGGCGACAGTTTTGCTTGTAATATGTTCTCCGTCAGTCTCTGGTGTTCGGACCATCTTGCGCAGTTGAACGGCGTTTGTTCAGCCGTGTCGACTGCGCCGCAGTAGAGACAGAAGTCGTCCAGTTCCTTCCCTATTCTTTTAGTATGTGGCGGATAGACTTATGTCCATAGTCGCCCTCGCCCGTAACCGGAGTGACAAAAACAACTGAACAATAATTAATAATATATTTGACAGTTATACAATAAACGTTTTTGTACAATATATTTACAATAAAAATATATAATAAAATGTGGAAGTAAGGCGTTATTATTCTGTTCGCTCACACTTCCCATACTGGTGACCCCGACGTTCACAGTAAGTGAATTTTTATTAACGATGCCGTCCGAAGCAGAAATTCAATCAGAACTAAACGCTCTGCGAGAAGAGCATGAAAGGCTTCAGCAACAGCTAGCACGCAACCAGCCAGCAGTGTACCGGGTAGCAGTGCGTCTACCCTCATTCTGGGCAGATAAACCCGCAGTTTGGTTTGCGCAAGCTGAAGCGCAGTTTATGGTTTCAAACGTCACGGCCGACACCACGAAATACAGCCACGTAGTCGCACACTGGACTCCCGTTACTCAGCTGAAGTGGAGGATATAATCACGAATCCACCAGCGGAAAACAGGTATGAATACCTAAAAACAGAACTAATTCGACGGCTTTCTCTCTCCATAGAACAGAGAGTCCGACAATTGGTTAGCGAGGAAGAACTCGGTGACCGGAAACCATCACAGTTTCTCCGGCATCTACGATCTTTAGCCGGTGTTGCAAGCCTGCAAGAGAGTTTTCTCCGTCAGCTCTGGTTACGGCGCCTTCCTACACAAGTCCAAGCCATCCTCGCTGCACAGGCCGAACTCGCCCTCGACAAAGTAGCGGAACTGGCCGATACAATTTTGGAAGTAGCGTCTAGCCCCATTTCAGCCGCTGTTCATACCACGAGCACGTCTTCAATTAATGACATCGTCAAAATGAGCGAACAGATCGAGCTGCTTACTAAGCAGGTCGCTGCTCTATCGCAAAACCCCGCAGGGGAAGTACATAATGGCCATAACACCTGGCCATTTGTAGAGCTTTCGGGCCTGATGATCCCGCGTACCCTCAATCACGCAAGGGAAGTTCATAATGGTCGCATCACCTGACCATATAGAGCTTTTGGGCCTGATGATCCCACGTACCCTGAATCACCTATCATTTGGGAGGAGACAGTTCAGAGAAGCCGATTGTAGGAATAGGCTTATCTGTTGTCTTTTTGATCTCCCACTTAAATTCCTACCCACGTGTTTGCCGTGCGTGGAGACCCGTAACGCCGGAGAAGAGGGTCCTGGTCGGTTGAGGGAGACTGCTGCCCGCGGACAGTACGATCCCAACAGGCCTTCTTTGGCCTCGGATTCGGTAAAACGGGAGGCTGAGTCTGGTCAGCTCAGTCAATCGGCTGGTGTCACGGTTCATGAATAGAGTGGCTCCACTACTGGATCGTGGATGCCGGGGTAATGCCGTGCCACTAGACAAGTATTCGGGGGTCTGTGGGAGCGGATGCAGCTCGCACGGTTCCAGAGTTGGCGACTACTGGTTCTCGAGCGGGTCGAGCAGCCCGTGACTACTTCCTCCGATGCTATATCATCCTGACATGTCTGGCGCAATGAGCCGGTTTGCGGCCAACGTCCCCGGTGTGGGGCTCCCTGGTGGGTGGGCATGGCAGGGTGATGAAACCTATTATACGGGTATGGCGACTACCCGGAGGGATACAAATTTCTTAAATTCCGCCAAAGTTGAGAGTAAACTCCGTAAAAAATCAAACAAGAGACCTCGTCGTGATGCTCAGTCATCCGACGAGGGATGTGTTAGGCCAGCTGCCAAAAAGGCAGAAGGTAAAAAGAGTGTTGAGTATTGTGCACCAGTACCACGATTTCTCGTCGTGAAGGTTCAAGAAGAAAGTAAGTCTTTTAAGGAGATGTCCCCCTTCTTTGTTGCCCGAACGTTGAGAAATACGTGCTCTACTGGCATAAAGTCGGTGCGTAAGTTGTCGGACGGTACACTGTTAATAGAAGCAGATACTCAAGCGTCGTCAACACTACAGAAATGTGTGAAGTTTGCTGAGTTTGGCATTTCAGTACAGCCGCATAAGGCACTGAACTGCTCAAAAGGCGTCGTAACGGATCGTGACCTGGCGTACGTTACGGAGGAAGAGTTCGTGCAGGAAATGGCATCGCAAGGTGTCATTGAATGCAAGAAGCTCAACCCCCGGAACGGCAAGCCTTCGATCTCCATGGTGGTGTCCTTCGCTGGTACCAGGTGTCCAACATCGGTTAGGGTGGGGTATAACGTTTGTAACGTTCGCCCCTACTACCCAAACCCGATGCGATGCTACAAGTGTCAGCGTTATGGGCACACCTCAAGTCGTTGTGGTAAGCAGACCATCTGTGCCAACTGCGGACAGGATCAACATGAAGTTGAAACTTGTCCAAACGCGGCACACTGCGTGAACTGCAAAGGGGCGCATGCCTCTACTTCACGCCACTGCCCAACGTACTTGGAGGAGAAGGCAATACAGGTCATTAGAACGCAGGACAGGATACCGTATTTCGACGCCAAGAGGAAATACAAAGAAAGCGCGCCGGTTACTTTTGCGAGATCTTTCGCGCAAGTAGCCGCCAAGCGAACTGCAAGTGTACAAACTCAGACAGAGATAGTGCCTCGTTCGACAACTGCAACACCTGTGACAGTTGCAACAAATACTAGTAGAGAAAAGGTGGTATTGGTCCCAGAGACCAAAATTCAGACCCCACAATCTGGGGGATCGGGTCTGAATAAATCCCCCTCCCCTAAAGGAGAACGCACTCAACCTCAGTTCTCCCAACCACCTAAGGAGAAGACACCACAGTCTTCTCCACAAACGAGAAGCGATCAGAGAATGGTCGCTTCTACAAAGCCCTCATCAGTCACTCCTGAAAAGGAGACTGATAAGGGACCCGTTGGTTCTCACTGGATACCAGTGAGAACAAAACAATCAAAAAAGGAGTCCAGTGTGTCCATCAAAACACCTGGACTACCAAATGAAGGTGTAGCCGAGAAAATGGCTGTAGACCCGCAACCTAAGGGTAAACCAAAGATCATTAGGTTGCGGGGTAACTACCCTAAGCAGAAATGAATGGTCCACTAATCCAGTGGAACTGTAACGGTGTATACCAGCGCTACGAAGAACTGCGACTTTTATTGTCAGATTTTGCGCCTTCGCGTGTTTGCCTGCAGGAAACAAACTTCAACGAAACCGACACATTCTCTCCTCGGGGATACTCCGTGTTTCGCACGGATTTCCTTACGGGGTTAAGAGCATGTGACGGCGTGGCAATTCTCGTTAGAGACACATTGTACCACGATCCTGTAGACATTGACACTGAGTTGCAGGTCGTAGCAGTTCGTGTTGCACTTCCCCTCCAGGTGACGATTTGTTCTATCTACCTTCCCCCTGGTGTTCGAACTGACATCCGAGATGTCGTGAACATCATCGATCAGCTCCCACCACCCTTCATACTACTAGGCGATTTTAACGCCTACAATGTGTGTTGGGGATCGGTGCGGAGCGATCGACGGGGACGTCACCTGGAAAATATGTTGAACGAATTGAATTTGAGCTTTCTGAACGACGGCAGACCCACGCACTTTTGTGCAGCAACGGGTACATTTAGTGCTATAGATCTTAGCGTTGTTTCAGGAGCCATCGCTCCGTTGTTCAAATGGGATGTGCATCACGACCTGTGCGGTAGTGATCACTTTCCAATCCTCTTAAGGCCTCTGTTTAATACTGTTACCGAATCCCGCTGGCCACAGTGGGTTCTTCGGAAAGCAGATTGGACCAAGTTTGCGGAATCATTATCGCATGAGGATATTCCGAGCTTGACCGTAGACGAAGAGGTGAATCATTTCACGGACTCCATCACAAGCGCGGCTAAAATCAGCATACCGCTGTCATCCACTCAGCCCCGTCGAGTTCCCGTTCCCTGGTGGAACGAGGAATGCGACTTAGCGCTACGTGAAAGGAGACACCTCTTCAATACATTCCGTCGTTGTCCAACAGAGGAAAACATGATAGCTTTCCAACGAGCGAAAGCTCGTGCTAAGAGGATTGTGAAAGAACGCAAGCGCGAATCATGGCGCAAATACGTGTCCACCGTTACAGTTGCCACTCCAGTGGCCAAAGTTTGGGAGAAGGTCCGGAAAATATCCGGTCTAAATACAGCTACAGCCATTGCTGGTCTATCGGTAAATGGTAACGTAGTTACCTCGGCGGTCGAAATTGCTAACACTTTGGCATCTAATTTTGCGTTCAATTCTAGCTCTGAACATTATTCACCCGAGTTTTTAACTCGTAAAGCAAGCCTCGAATCTATACCTCTATATTTCTTTTCTAGGAATGACGAGGTATACAACCTGCTTTTCTCTCGGGAAGAGCTAGATAGCGCGATGTCAAAGTGTAAGGATAGCTCTCCTGGTCCAGATGCGATACATTATCGTATGATCCGAAATCTTCCGGAATCATCTAAGTCTAGGCTTTTGAATGTCTATAATAGGATATGGACTGAGGGCAAGTGCCCGACCAAGTGGAAGGAATCTCATATAATTCCTATCCCCAAAGTCGGGAAAGATAAACACTTGCCCTCTAGCTATAGACCAATATCACTGACCAGTTGTCTCTGCAAGCTCATGGAGCGAATGATCAGCAAGCGTCTGATTTGGTTTTTAGAATCAAACGACTTGCTGGCCAACACACAGTGCGGCTTTCGCCGTCACCGCTCAACAGCAGATCATCTGGTCAGACTAGAGACAGCTATCAGGAATGCTTTCGTTGAAAACAAACACCTGGTAGCTGTGTTTTTCGATATTGAGAAAGCCTATGACACTGCATGGATTTATGGTATTCTCCGTACTCTGCATTCCTGGGGTCTCCGGGGACGCTTGATGTTCTTTATAAAAGACTTCATGTCGAACCGGCGCTTCAGGGTGCGGATCGGAAATACCTTGTCACAAATGTTTGCACTGGACAATGGGGTCCCACAGGGCTCCATACTGAGCGTTACACTATTTTTGATTGCCATTAACGGTGCAGCTTCATGTATTCGATTACCTGTACAGAGTTCGATATTTGTCGACGACATTGGTATCTTTGTCGCCGGACAAAAGACTAGTACAATCGAACGTCAGCTGACTATCAATCGTCTCGATACATGGGCAACAGAAAATGGCTTTAAATTCTCGACCAGCAAAACTGTATGTGTCCATTTTAGTAGGAAAAGGGGTGTACATCCCAATCCTACACTCACACTAAATGGAGCACAGTTACCATTTGCCGATACTGCCAGATTTCTGGGTCTCGTGTTCGATAGTCGTCTAACTTGGCGGGCACATTTTTTGTCCGTCAAGAAAAAATGCCAAAAGTCGCTCAATTTGTTGCGGGTCCTCAGTCATAAGACATGGGGTGCAGACCGCACTGTCATGTTGCGTTTATATCGTTCTCTAGTGCGCTCTAAGCTGGACTATGGATGTCTAGCTTATGGGTCAGCTAAACACCAAGAGATAAGAATTCTTGACACTGTACATCACACTGGGGTTAGATTGGCCACAGGTGCATTTCGCACCAGTCCAATACTAAGCCTGCTGTGTGAAGCAGGCGAACCGTCACTGTACAATCGTCGTAAAATTCTATCCTTGCGGTATATGGCTGCACTCAGTGCCAAGCCAGATCATCCCGCGTATGACCCTATTCTACAAAATAGGCATACAGAGATTTATGACAGAAAACCAAGAGCCAATAGGCCTTTTGGTCTGAGGACTTTCGACATTTTGGGCGATATTGATTTTAATATGCCTGAAATGGCAAGTTTCGTTTTGTAGGCTGTTCCACCATGGACGCTACCGCGTCCACTTGTGAACCTCACATTAACTAGGTTTGATAAAGATACTACGTTGCCTATCGAATACCAACATGAGTTACAAAGAACACTTGTCCCTAGGTTCGAGGATACTGTCATTTTTACTGACGGATCAAAATCTGGAACCAGGGTTGGGTGTGCGTTCGTTGTTTTGAATCCACGCCAACAGTTTCAGTACCGTCTGCACTCCATAACGAGTGTGTACACTGCTGAGCTGTACGCTATTTTCAAGGCCCTGTGTTTTGTTTCGTCAGAGCAAAGTCGGTCAAGTGTAATCTTGACGGACTCGCTGAGCGCTCTGAACAGTATCCAAGATCCAGATCCAGTGCATCCTCTTGTACTAAAGATCCGGTTGCTACTCCACAACCTGAATGCTCAGAATGTGAGGGTAGAGCTGTTTTGGATACCGGCACATGTTGGTATTAAAGGCAACGAAGCGGCAGATGCAGCTGCAAAAGCCGCCTCTCACAGACCTATGATTGATGTGAGTTTCGTTTTTCCAGATGACGCAAAGAGTCATCTGACACATCTGGTTTTAGACATGTGGCAACATGAGTGGAGCCGCACACAGAACGTTAAGTTACGACAGATTAAGGGAGACGTTAAACCATGGGGTTCTTCCTGCAGGGTTAACCGCAGGGAGGAAACCGCCATCACACGCCTTCGTATAGGTCACTGTTGGTGGACCCATGGACACCTCCTTCGAGGTGAAGAGTCCCCTGTCTGTGAGACGTGTAACACAGATTTGTCTGTGTTACACATTTTAACCGAATGTGTACAGTTCGAGGATGTCAGGGAGAGGTTAGGCCTGTGCTATGACCTGTCAGTTGCCTTAGGTGACGACAGAGTACTCATGGACAGGCTGATACTCTTCCTGAGAGAATCGAACTTACTGTTTTATGTGTGAAGTCTTGCACCTTATTTTAATGTGTTTCTATTTATTGACTGTGATATTCGATGGTAATTGGCCCTTTTACAGCCTCTTACCATCACCCTGAGTCTGTTCAAATTTTCGAACAGACTTTTTATATTATTTATTTGTGTTTGTCAGTGCAAGATTTCTTTTATTGAGTATGCGTAT
This sequence comes from Liopterus haemorrhoidalis, assembly GCA_963971575.1. Taxonomy (NCBI): domain Eukaryota; kingdom Metazoa; phylum Arthropoda; class Insecta; order Coleoptera; family Dytiscidae; genus Liopterus; species Liopterus haemorrhoidalis. The sequence goes on from OZ020613.1 coordinate 50,790,366, forward strand.
TTTTAATGATTTTATTTATTTATTTATTTATTTATTGTCTAAATTTTTATTTTTAATATATAGTCTAGTCATTTAGATGGGCTGCGTTAGGCGCAAATAGCCTTTGTTGCTGGGCGCCAAAAATTTCAACTAACTAACTAACTAAGCTCTATCGCAAAAATTGGAGCAACGGCCTAACCGGAACCGAAGTCGCTCTCAAAGCAGCCAAGGCAGCAAACGCAACCAACATAGTGGTATTCAGCCAGGTATATGCTGGTACCACGCCAAATATGGTGAGATGGCGAAAAGCTGCAAACCACCCTGTAGCTACCAGGGAAACAGGAGCAGCAGTCCGTATTAGCGGCAGCGGGCTGCACTACATCAGGAAGCCGCCTTTTTATGACCAACCAAACCAGCAAACACCGTTTCCTTGTGGATACGGGATCAGATCTATGCTGTTTCCCTTACCGCCTACTTCGCACTCGCCGATCTGCTACAGACTTGATGCTGAATGCTGCCAACAACACTGGAATCAAAACATATGGGTTCCTACCACTGACGCTCAACTTCGGATTGCGCCGAGACTTCCATTGGCGTTTCATCATTGCAGACGTCGGAATCCCTATTATCGGCGCAGATTTTCTAGCTCATTACCACTTGCTTCCAGACTGTCGTACCGGCCGCCTGTTAGATGGCACAACAGGTCTACACGCCCAAGGTCAGGTGGTAAGTACCAAACACGGAAGCGTCAAGATCGTCACTGGGACATCTCCTTTCGCCACCATGTTTGCCGAGTTCCCAGACGTTGCCAGGCCTCCAGGAATCCCACGCGAAGTCAAGCATCAGACGGTCCATTACATCCGAACGACAGATGGTCCGCCGATGTCCTGCCGGCCACATCGTCTCGCTCCAGGTAAGCTCGCCGGTGCTGAAGCGGAGTTCAACGAGATGCTGCGCGTTGGCACTGCTCGCCCTTCGGAAAGCGCTTGGTCCTCGCCCCTACATCTTGTTGCTAAACGCGACAGTAGTTGGCGTCCCTGTGGTGATTATAGAGCTCTTAATGCCCGCACTATACCAGATCGGTACCCTGTGCGTCACATTGCAGATTTTGCACATAAACTCACCGGTTGTACTGTCTTCTCCACTATCGATCTAGTAAAAGCGTACCAACAGATTCCAGTGCATCCAGACGACATATGCAAGACTGCGATTTCGACTCCCTTTGGATTGTTCGAAATCCCATTCATGACCTTCGGTCTTAGGAATGCTGGCCAGACATTTCAGAGGTTTATGGACGAGGTAACCCGAGGTCTTGACTTTTGTTATACCTACATCGATGACATTTTGATCTCATCTCGTTCTACAGAAGAACACATAACTCATCTTAAAATCCTTTTTCAGTGCCTGGTGGACTACGGTGTCGTGGTAAACCCGGCCAAATGTGTTTTGGGTGTTCCAGAAGTAATTTTTCTTGGCCATCATGTGTCTGCTGCTGGGACTCGACCTCCCCCTGAACGCATTTCTGCCCTACAAAGTTATCCTTTGCCAAAAACAGTGCAAGGGCTACGAAGGTTCCTTGGTATGGTTAATTTTTATCGCAGATTTCTTCCCAATGCGGCCAAACTTCAGGCGCCCCTCCACGGCGCTCTTGCTAACACAAAATTGAAAGGTAAGCAACCCATGCCTTGGAATTCGGAACTCGAAGCATCCTTTATCGCCTGTAAAGAGAGCCTATCCGACGCAACACTGGTCGCGCACCCCGTTGCAGATGCCCTTCTTGGACTTTTCATGAACGCTTCGATAGTAGCCGTAGGAGCTTGCCTTCAGCAACGAGTAAATGACACTTGGCAGCCCCTGGCATTTTTCTCTAAGAAATTGTCATCCAGTCAGACAAGTTGGCCACCATATCATCGTGAACTTCTCGCGGTGTACGAGGCAGTCAAACACTTCAGGCACATCCTTGAGGCCCAACATTGTAGAATTTATACGGACCACAAGTCGATAACGTTTGCATTTAATCAGCGTCGAGATAAACTTGCACCCGTCCAGCTCAACCAGCTGTCATTTATCTCGCAATTTACAACTGACATCGAACATATCAGCGGCGCAGATAACGTTGTTGCCGATTGTCTCTCGCACATCGAAGTCATCACTCGACCTCCCGATCTTCAGGACTTGGTAAATTCACAGTCTCGTAACGAGGAACTTCAGGTATACCTGTGTCCTGACTCTTCGCTCAATCTTGAACATGTTCCTGTCCCGGGGTCAACAACAGTCCTATATTGTGATACGTCAACGGGAAGACCGCGTCCTTTTGTAACATCACTGTTTCGCCGCCGTATATTCGAATCATTGCATAACCTTAGCCACCCAGGAACACGGGCTACTGTCAAACTAGTTGCCGATCGCTATGTTTGGCCTTCAATGAAACGAGATTGTCGCGAATGGGCTCGTACATGCTTATCATGTCAGCGTTCCAAAGTGACGCGTCACATTTCAGCGCCACTAGGTCACTTTACTACGCCGTCAGCCCGTTTCTCCCATGTCCATGTCGATCTAGTCGGCCCATTACCCCCATCTTCCGGTTTCCGTTATCTCCTGACAGCTGTTTATCGCTTTACTCGATGGCCCGAGGTAATATTGCTTTCGGATATCACTGCCGAGTCAGTCACGTGGGCTTTTCTCTACGGTTGGGTTGCACGCTTTGGTGTGCCGCAACATATAACTTGCGATCAGGGTCGGCAATTCGAGTCATCAGTTTTCAAAGAAGTCATGCTCTTGTGTGGTATCCGTAAACACAAGACGACAGCATACCATCCACAGGCTTCAGGCATGGTCGAACGTTTCCACCGTTCCCTTAAAGCCGCTCTCATGAGTCACGAAGGTGACACTTGGCGCACAGCGCTCCCGTGGGCTCTACTAGGACTCCGCACAGCCCTCAAGGAAGACATCAATGCATCTACGGCTGAGTTAATATACGGGGAACCGCTCCGTCTCCCTGGAGAACTTATCACTTGTCCGGTTAACTCGCCGCAGCCTAATGATGTCACAAGTCTTCTCAACCGGCTGCGTATGCACGCCATCAAACTTCGTCCTGTTCCAGCATCCCGGCATGCGAAACCCGGAACGTTTATTTTTAAAGATTTGGCTTCTTCCAGCCATGCTTTCCTTGGTGACGATTCCGTGCGTGGAGCTCTACAGCCTCCATACTCCGGCCCTCATGAAATTCTCGATCGAGACGAGAAAACTCTCACTCTTCGTCTGCGTGGGAAACCAACTAGAGTTTCCATTGATCGTGTAAAGCCAGCGCACATACTTTCGAATGAGCCAGCATCACGCCATTCCCGTCAGCACCAACACGATGCTCAGAGCGATGAAGAACCCAGAAAAAGAACCACAGGTAACAGATCTGAGCCGTAACCATACAAGAGAAGCAGTATAACGTATATTACGGCCAGACTCCAGCGTTATATAGTTGGCATACGCCAGCGTCCGCTCAGCTCTCTGATCGGTCGCTAAAAACCTAAATGGGGAAAAATATGAATTCCGTAACCACTGTGAAGTGACTCCAGTGGCTATCAGCTGTCCAGGGCAAGGTAGAAGGCCGCCAGCCCAGTCTAGAGGTAAATGTGACTATGCAGGGTGGTCCTTTAATTATCCATACCTATGTGCGGCCTAAAATTTATACGGCGCCAGTCACTTCGCTTCTATTGCCCTAAATTCTGGAAGAAAAATAAAACCCCAGGGGAAGGAATAGAGTTCTCGTGATAGAAACACCAAAATTTTCAATAACTAAATTTATTAACAAAAAAATCAGTAACTAACAAATAGCAATAACAAAATAAATAATATCCGCTAAACGAATATTCAATACGCAAAATCTTTAAACAAAATAAATTATTCACTAAATGAATACTCAATACGCAAAATCTATTAACCAAATAAATATTATTATTCGCAAAGCGAATTCTCAATAAGCAAAATTTTATAACCAAACTATTAAGAATTACAAGATCAATGACCAGTTAAATATTCCCTTTTTAGTTCGGAGTACGACAGAGTTAATACACAAAAATAAATTATTTAATCTACGAGCAAAATATCTAAGTTAAATCCAAAATTTTAGAAACTAAGTACTCACAAATGGCCAAAGGCAATTAAACAACTGAATCTTTAACCGGTAATTAATTACAATTTAAACTGACAAACTGAATTACTTGTGATGCGGTATTAATACCCAGTAACATGTGATTGGATTACTTATGCTACAACTGCCCTAGGGCTGCGTGAACTTTTGCACGGGAATTATATACCACAGTGATTAATTACGTTGAAAAATGGTAACGGTATTCCGGTTGGCAATACCGTTAGGAAAAATCCGGAAGAGGTCTAGAATCGGAAAGCCAGCGCTTTTTCAAAACCCGATTTAAATTTTTACTACAATTCTCTCGCCTTAAAACTATTGAAATCCCAATCCGTCTATTGGCAACGAAGTCGCGTTGATTCAAGAATCCATCGTTGTCAAGAGACTGACTCGATATATCCCCCATATCGCCTCTAAAACCCGTGGAACGTCAACAAAAAAAATCTCCGCGAGATGCCCAAAAAAAATTGACGACCACCCTACCCACTGACTCGACGGAAATGTAAATTAGAGACAAAAAAAAAATTTATCGAGAACAAAAAAATTAAGGAAGACTGGTCAAAAAAAAAAATAAATAAAAAAAACAATGCTTGTGGCTGAGGTTCTGCCCGATTGAAGTTAACGTTAATTCCTCCCAATATAATTACAAACCCGATCCTCGATAACGTGAACAGCAAGTAACACGAATACTTGACCAGTAAGTATTCAAAGTAAGGAGTAACCTGCGTGTTTGAAAGCTAATTCACAACCTCCAGTTATCAAGGAAAAATACTTTACGGACAGACTGAATTTACATTACGCGGCAACAATTTAAAATGAGCGATTCGTGAACCAAAAATTATTGTACCTCCAAAAATAATTACGGTGGCGACACGCCCAACCGTACACGCAACAGCGTACTCAATAAATCCAAAAACATATCTCAATAACTCAAAAATATCTCAAGATACAAAATTTATGATTGGAAATTGAAATGAGATTTTTAAAAAACATTAAATTTTATTCGACAATTATTTTTAAGTGTTACAACTAACTACATAACTATTTGAATGAATCTAACAATGTAACTATCTCTACAAAACTATATACTATCAACTATATCATTTTTCGTGTTAACAACGGTTTTTATATCTTATGGGAATGTTGCTGCTGAGGCAGCAAGTCGGGTCCGGTGACTTCCTTTTTGTTATGCAGCATTGCACATAACTCCTCCCGGGCTACTTGAGGACTATGGGGGTAACGCCAAAGTCCGAGATTCTCAGGGGCTGTTGAACTTGGATCTTGTTGTACGTCTATGGGCTTCCTGTTACGTTTCAATGTCATATATAGGATGACTGAAACAGAAATTGAAATTAAAAGTGCATAGAGTAAAATTACGTATACGTTGGCCTTGAAATCCAATTTTGCATTTGACATCTTTTTCAGGTCCTCTCGCTGCATCGATAATTTTTCTTTTAGCTGATTGATTCCAATTAAATTGATTGAATTTTGATTGACATGTTCAAATTTTATTCTTTCTTCGGATGTCTTCTCTTCAATGTTCAATTTTGGGAGATTCACAATCTTCATTGGTGATTTTAATTTTCTTGTAGAGGTGATGGTGGTTCTCTTGATTTTCATCTCGCAGTTTTCTTCTGCTTCCATGATGTAAGATCCCTTGAGTGGTATTCTTTCTTGGTTGTTTTCACATACTTGTACAGCTACTGTTGAATTTGGAACGATGATCATCCATTGATTCAATTTTATTCTTCGGATTTTAGGTTCTGCTATCTCCACGATTATCGGTTCGCAGTTGGATGCGTTTCTAGAATGAAGTAGTAATTGCATCTCGCATGGTGCTTCTTCTTCTTCTTTAATCATGACTGTATGAAGTCCGTGACACAAGAAATTTTCGGGTGTTATCTCTCTGCATCTATCGTTCGAGAATGAAAAATGTTGCTCGTTGGATAGGAAATAATTAGCATGTGGGATAATCACTTGAAAAGATTTTTTGGAAGGGGTAGGAAATGGAAATAATTGATAATAATCGTAAGTTTCCATTTCTACAACAGGTATTTCTATAATGAATATGATTTCATTCTTTTTACTGTAACTCTTAATTTCCAAAATTTTTTCAAAAAGTAATATGTTATCTAAATTTGGTTCGAAAGGGAATCTATACTTATTTAGCTGTTTTTTAGCATTAGTAATTTCTACTAGTAGCTCATCAGGTTTTACCATTGAATTGTGAAATGCGTTTAATTTGGAAAAAGTGATAGCTATTTCTAATTTTTCTAGCATATCATATATTATCTGGAATGAACTTACAATTTGTGAGAGAATCATGTGTAATAAAAAGTAATGATGGGTTTCAGTTTTCTGTAAATGTGTGGTCTCTATAATTTGTTCTAGTTGCATTATTCTAGAAGTTAAAATTATTTGATTGTGCTCTAGATTTTTGATGGCATTTTGAAATTTTTCAATTGTCGTCTCAACTAGGGAAATTTGGTTTTCCATTACGTTTCTTATAGTGTCTTGATTTTTTGTTAAAGCTGTAATGGCTTTATCGTATCTTGCAGCGTCATTTTGATCGAGATTGCCCGTTATAGTTTTAATAAATGTGCCTAGCCCGTTAATAAGAGCTCTCTTATTTCTTTGTCTATAAGTAGGGTTTAACTGGTAAATTTGATTTTCTATTTTACTTTCTAAAAATTCTACGATTTTATATGAGTTAGAAAATTCTTTTTCGTAACCGTTATTCCTGAAATTTTTGATTTTTGTCTTAAGTCGGGAAAAGGAATTTTGTAGGGATTTAAATTCTGTAATTATGTCAGTAATGTCATATGTCAGTATGAAAGTCCAAGTATCTACTTGATTTTGACATTTTCCTAATTTTACAGGTAAAAGTCCAGGGTTGTCGTTCAGGTCATGAAATTTTGAATGTCCGAGGTCCACGATGGTGACCGAGATGATTAATCTGTAACAAGGGGTGGTTTTTTGAGTTCTTTAATATGTAAGACTTCTGTTCTGTCTTTAGTCTCGCTTTTTATTTCTACGCGGTTTCGTTCTAGTAATTTAGTAATTTTGTATGGTCCGAAAAATCTTTTAGATTTTTTATTTCTACTACTTTGGGGGTTCTTTTTGAATACGGTTTGGCCTAAATGAAATTCATTACTCTTGTCGCCTTTTACGTTGGTTTTTTCAATTTTCTTTTCTTTTTTTACTTTTTAATTTATCGTTAACATTTTGGTATACGTGTTTTAATTTTTGCTTATGGCTATCTACGTATTCTGAATAAAAAGATTTGGGTGTAAAAATTTCTATTGGATTTCTAGAATCGGTATGGCCAAAAGTTAATTCTAGAGGGGTATAATTTGTTGAACTATGTATCGAATTATTGTATGCAATAATTGCGTAGTCCATTAAATTTTCATCTTCTTGTGGGTAAATTTCTTTTAGAATTCTAAGGTGTTCTATAATAGTGGAATGAAATCGTTCTACTATCGCGTTGGATTCGTGATGTCCGCTCGTTGTGAAATGTGTATGAATGTTATGCAATTTCAGCAGATCTTTCACTGTCGCGTTATCAAATTCTTTACCTTGGTCAACAGTAAAATTTTGAGGTATGCCGAATGAACTAAAGTATTTAATTAATGCATTTGAAACATGAATAGCGGTTTTTCCTGAAATTTTGAAAGCTTGTGCGAATTTACTGAAAGCGTCTACTAGTGTTAAATAATTTTGACCGTCAAATGTAAAAACATCCATATGAATAATTTGGAATGGTTTACTCGGGGTCTCAGTTATCATTAGTGGTACATAGGGTTTCTTTCTACCGTACTTGGATCTCTGGCAAATATCGCAACAATTAATGAAACTTGAAATAGAATTTTTCATGTTTTTCCAATAGTAATTTTTTTTAGATATTCTAAGGTTTCTTGTATTCCTCTATGATTAGTTTTACCTTCATGATGATGTTTCATGAGGAGTAACTGTTCTTCCTTGTCTACTACGGTATTAACTAATTTTAAGCATCTAATTAACTTAGCGCCTTTTTCAGAAAAGTGAGTGAGATAAGTTTTACAAAATTTTTGGTATAATTTATCAGTTTGAAAATGTATGTAGTAGGTATTCTTAGGGTCGGCATAATTTTTGAGAAAATCTAGGATTAGTATTTCGTTATCCGATTCCGGTATCTTAATCGAAATGATTTTACAGTTTTCGTACTTTTCGTGTTTAATGATTGATTTTGGGTATGGGCTAGCGAATACTAAAATTTGATGGATCTTATTATTAACAATTTCGTCCAAGATGGGAATTCCATCATTAGTGGTTTCGTTGAAAGTGGAATGTTGGGTAGAGACGTTATCGTCTTCGGGTGCTGTCAAAGTATTGTCTTCGCTATCGGATGCAGTAAGGGTTTCAATGTCAGAAATTGATTTAGTCGCTTCTGAGTCTGATAGGTTGATAATTTCGTCAGCTGAGTCTGTGTCACTGTTAGGAATTTTTCGTGACGGTTTGTCAGGTGGTTTAATTTGGATATTTGATAAAATTTTGATTTTTGGTTTTTTAGGTTGCCCCGCAGGGGAAGTTCATAATGGCCATAACACCTGGCCATTTGTAGAGCTTTCGGGCCTGATGATCCCGCGTACCCTCAATCACGCAAGGGAAGTTCATAATGGTCGCATCACCTGACCATATAGAGCTTTTGGGCCTGATGATCCCACGTACCCTGAATCACATATCATATCATTTGGGAGGAGACAGTTCAGAGAAGCCGATTGTAGGAATAGGCTTATCTGTTGTCTCTTTGATCTCCCACTTAAATTCCTACCCACGTGTTTGCCGTGCGTGGAGACCCGTAACGCCGGAGAAGAGGGTCCTGGTCGGTTGAGGGAGACTGCTGCCCGCGGACAGTACGATCCCAACACGCCTTCTTTGGCCTCGGATTCGGTAAAACGGGAGGCTGAGTCTGGTCAGCTCAGTCAATCGGCTGGTGTCACGGTTCATGAATAGAGTGGCTCCACTACTGGATCGTGGATGCCGGGGTAATGCCGTGCCACTAGACAAGTATTCGGGGGTCTGTGGGAGCGGATGCAGCTCGCACGGTTCCAGAGTTGGCGACTACTGGTTCTCGAGCGGGTCGAGCAGCCCGTGACTACTTCCTCCGATGCTATATCATCCTGACATGTCTGGCGCAATGAGCCGGTTTGCGGCCAACGTCCCCGGTGTGGGGCTCCCTGGTGGGTGGGCATGGCAGGGTGATGAAACCTATTATACGGGTATGGCGACTACCCGGAGGGATACAAATTTCTTAAATTCCGCCAAAGTTGAGAGTAAACTCCGTAAAAAATCAAACAAGAGACCTCGTCGTGATGCTCAGTCATCCGACGAGGGATGTGTTAGGCCAGCTGCCAAAAAGGCAGAAGGTAAAAAGAGTGTTGAGTATTGTGCACCAGTACCACGATTTCTCGTCGTGAAGGTTCAAGAAGAGGGTAAGTCTTTTAAGGAGATGTCCCCCTTCTTTGTTGCCCGAACGTTGAGAAATACGTGCTCTACTGGCATAAAGTCGGTTCGTAAGTTGTCGGACGGTACACTGCTAATAGAAGCAGATACTGAAGCGTCGTCAACACTACAGAAATGTGTTAAGTTTGCTGAGTTTGGCATTTCAGTACAGCCGCATAAGGCACTGAACTGCTCAAAAGGCGTCGTAACGGATCGTGACCTGGCGTACGTTACGGAGGAAGAGTTCGTGCAGGAAATGGCATCGCAAGGTGTCATTGAATGCAAGAAGCTCAACCCCCGGAACGGCAAGCCTTCGATCTCCATGGTGGTGTCCTTCGCTGGTACCAGGTGTCCAACATCGGTTAGGGTGGGGTATAACGTTTGTAACGTTCGCCCCTACTACCCAAACCCGATGCGATGCTACAAGTGTCAGCGTTATGGGCACACCTCAAGTCGTTGTGGTAAGCAGACCATCTGTGCCAACTGCGGACAGGATCAACATGAAGTTGAACCCTGTCCAAACGCGGCACACTGCGTGAACTGCAAAGGGGCGCATGCCTCTACTTCACGCCACTGCCCAACGTACTTGGAGGAGAAGGCAATACAGGTCATTAGAACGCAGGACAGGATACCGTATTTCGACGCCAAGAGGAAATACAAAGAAAGCGCGCCGGTTACTTTTGCGAGATCTTTCGCGCAAGTAGCTGCCAAGCGAACTGCAAGTGTGCAAACTCAGACAGAGATAGTGCCTCGTTCGACAACTGCAACACCTGTGACAGTTGCAACAAATACTAGTAGAGAAAAGGTGGTATTGGTCCCAGAGACCAAAATTCAGACCCCACAACCTGGGGGATCGGGTCTGACTAAATCCCCCTCCCCTAAAGGAGAACGCACTCAACCTCAGTTCTCCCAACCACCTAAGGAGAAGACCCCACAGTCTTCTCCACAAACGAGAAGCGATCAGAGAATGGTCGCTTCTACAAAGCCCTCATCAGTCACTCCTGAAAAGGAGACTGATAAGGGATCCGTTGGTTCTCACTGGATACCTGTGAGAACCAAACAATCAAAAAAGGAGTCCAGTGTGTCCATCAAAACACCTGGACTACCAAATGAAGGTGTAGCCGAGAAAATGGCTGTAGACCCGCAACCTAAGGGTAAACCAAAGATCATTAGGTTGCGGGGTAACTCCCCTAAGCAGAAATGAATGGTCCACTAATCCAGTGGAACTGTAACGGTGTATATCAGCGCTACGAAGAACTGCGACTTTTATTGTCAGATTTTGCGCCTTCGTGTGTTTGTCTGCAGGAAACAAACTTCAACGAAACCGACACATTCTCTCCTCGGGGATACTCCGTGTTTCGCACGGATTTCCTTACGGGGTTAAGAGCATGTGACGGCGTGGCAATTCTCGTTAGAGACACATTGTACCACGATCCTGTAGACATTGACACTGAGTTGCAGGTCGTAGCAGTTCGTGTTGCACTTCCCCTCCAGGTGACGATTTGTTCTATCTACCTTCCGCCTGGTGTTCGAACTGACATCCGAGATGTCGTGAACATCATCGATCAGCTCCCACCACCCTTCATACTACTAGGCGATTTTAACGCCTACAATGTGTGTTGGGGATCGGTGCGGAGCGATCGACGGGGACGTCACCTGGAAAATATGTTGAACGAATTGAATTTGAGCTTTCTGAACGACGGCAGACCCACGCACTTTTGTGCAGCAACGGGTACATTTAGTGCCATAGATCTTAGCGTCGTTTCAGGAGCCATCGCTCCGTTGTTCAAATGGGACGTGCATCACGACCTGTGCGGAAGTGATCACTTTCCAATCCTCTTAAGGCCTCTGTTTAATACTGTTACCGAATCCCGCTGGCCACAGTGGGTTCTTCGGAAAGCAGATTGGACCAAGTTCGCAGAATCATTCTCTCACGAGGATATTCCGAACTTGAGCGTAGACGAGGAGGTGAATCATTTCACGGATTCCATCACGAGCGCGGCTGAAAGCAGCATACCGCTGTCATCCACTCAGCCCCGTCGAGTTCCCGTTCCTTGGTGGAACGAGGAATGCGACTTGGCGCTACGTGAAAGGAGACACCTCTTCAATACATTCCGTCGTTGTCCAACAGAGGAAAACATGATAGCCTTCCAACGAGCGAAAGCTCATGCTAAGAGGATTGTGAAAGAAAGCAAGCGCGAATCATGGCGCAAATACGTATGCACCGTTACAGTTGCCACTCCAGTGGCCAAAGTTTGGGAGAAGGTCCGGAAAATCTCCGGTCTAAATACAGCTACAACCATTGCTGGTCTATCGGTAAATGGTAACGTAGTTACCTCAGCGGTCGAAATTGCTAACACTTTGGCATCTAATTTTGCGTTCAATTCTAGCTCTGAACATTATTCACCCGAGTTTTTAACTCGTAAAGCAGGCCTCGAATCTATACCTCTAAATTTCTTTTCTAGGAATGACGAGGTATACAATCTGCTTTTCTCTCGTGAAGAGCTAGATAGCGCGATGTCAAAGTGTAAGGATAGCTCTCCTGGTCCAGATGCGATACATTATCGTATGATTCGAAATCTTCCGGAATCATCAAAGTCTAGGCTTTTGAATGTCTATAATAGGATATGGACTGAGGGCAAGTGCCCGACCAAGTGGAAGGAATCTCATATAATTCCTATCCCCAAAGTCGGGAAAGATAAACACTTGCCCTCTAGCTATAGACCAATATCACTGACCAGTTGTCTCTGCAAGCTTATGGAGCGAATGATCAGCAAGCGTCTGATTTGGTTTTTAGAATCAAACGACTTGCTGGCCAACACACAGTGCGGCTTTCGCCGTCACCGCTCAACAGCAGATCATCTGGTCAGACTAGAGACAGCTATCAGGAATGCTTTCGTTGAAAACAAACACCTGGTAGTTGTGTTTTTCGATATTGAGAAAGCCTATGACACTGCATGGATTTATGGGATTCTCCGTACTCTGCATTCCTGGGGTCTCCGGGGACGCTTGATGTTCTTTATAAAAGACTTCATGTCGAACCGGCGCTTCAGGGTGCGGATCGGAAATACCTTGTCACAAATGTTCGCACTGGACAATGGGGTCCCACAGGGCTCCATACTGAGCGTTACGCTATTTTTAATTGCCATTAACGGTGCAGCTTCATGTATTCGATTACCTGTACAGAGTTCGATATTTGTCGACGACATTGGTATCTTTGTCGCCGGACAAAAGACTAGTACAATCGAACGTCAGCTTCAGCTGACTATCAATCGTCTCGATACATGGGCAACCGAAAATGGCTTTAAATTCTCGACCAGCAAAACTGTATGTGTCCATTTTAGTAGGAAAAGGGGTGTACATCCCAATCCTACACTCACACTAAATGGAGCACAGTTACCATTTGCCGATACTGCCAGATTTCTGGGTCTCGTTTTTGACAGTCGTCTAACTTGGCGGGCACATTTTTTGTCCGTCAAGAAAAAATGCCAAAAGTCGCTCAATTTGTTGCGGGTCCTCAGTCACAAGACATGGGGTGCAGACCGCACTGTCATGTTGCGTTTATATCGTTCTTTAGTGCGCTCTAAGCTGGACTATGGATGTCTAGCTTATGGGTCAGCTAAACACCAAGAGATACGAATTCTTGACACTGTACATCACACTGGGGTTAGATTGGCCACTGGTGCATTTCGCACCAGCCCAATACTAAGCCTGCTGTGTGAAGCAGGCGAACCGTCACTGTACAATCGTCGTAAAATTCTATCTCTGCGATATATGGCTGCACTTAGTGCCAAGCCAGATCATCCCGCGTATAACCCTATTCTACAAAATAGGCATACAGAGATTTATGACAGAAAACCAAGAGCCAATAGGCCTTTTGGTCTGAGGACTTTCGACAGTTTGGGCGATATTGATTTTAATATGCCTGAAATGGCAAGTTTCGTTTTATGTGCCGTTCCACCATGGACGCTGCCGCGTCCACTTGTGAACCTCACATTAACTAGGTTTGATAAAGATACTACGTTGCCTATCGAATACCAACATGAGTTACAAAGAACACTGGTCCCTAGGTTCGAGGATACTGTCATTTTTACTGACGGATCAAAATCCGGAACCAGGGTTGGGTGTGCGTTCGTTGTTTTGAATCCACGCCAACAGTTTCAGTACCGTCTGCACTCCATAACGAGTGTGTACACTGCTGAGCTGTACGCTATTTTCAAGGCCCTGTGTTTTGTTTCGTCAGAGCAAAGTCGGTCAAGTGTTATCTTGACGGACTCGCTGAGCGCTCTGAACAGTATCCAAGATCCAGATCCAGTGCATCCTCTTGTACTAAAGATCCGGTTGCTACTCCACAACCTGAATGCTCAGAATGTGAGGGTAGAGCTGTTTTGGATACCGGGACATGTTGGTATTAAAGGCAACGAAGCGGCAGATGCAGCTGCAAAAGCCGCCTCTCACAGACCTATGATTGATGTGAGTTTCGTTTTTCCAGATGACGCAAAGAGTCATCTGACACATCTGGTTTTAGACATGTGGCAACATGAGTGGAGCCGCACACAGAACGTTAAGTTACGACAGATTAAGGGAGACGTTAAACCATGGGGTTCTTCCTGCAGGATTAACCGCAGGGAGGAAACCGCCATCACACGCCTCCGTATAGGTCACTGTTGGTGGACCCATGGACACCTCCTTCGAGGTGAAGAGTCCCCTGTCTGTGAGACGTGTAACACAGATTTGTCTGTGTTACACATTTTAACCGAATGTGTACAGTTCGAGGATGTCAGGGAGAGGTTAGGCCTGTGCTATGACCTGTCAGTTGCCTTAGGTGACGACAGAGTACTCATGGACAGGCTGATACTCTTCCTGAGAGAATCGAACTTACTATTTTATGTGTGAAGTCTTGCACCTTTTTTTTTAAATGTGTTTCTATTTATTGACTGTGATATTCGATGGTAATTGGCCCCTTTACAGCCTCTTACCATCACCCTGAGTCTGTTCAAATTTTCGAACAGACTTTTTATATTATTTATTTGTGTTTGTCAGTGCAAGACTTCTTTTATTGAGTATGCGTATTTTTAATGATTTTATTTATTTATTTATTTATTTATTTATTTATTGTCTAAATTTTTATTTTTTATATATAGTCTAGTTATTTAGATGGGCTGCGGTAGGCGCAAATAGCCTTTGTTGCTGTGCGCCAAAAATTTCAACTAACTAACTAACTAACTTTTTTAGGTTGGTTAGTTGGTTTAGGGTTAGTACTTGTTGATGGTATTGGATTTTCTGCTAACTGTCGAAAGAAATCTACAACATTCTGATCTACGTCACCAGGGTTATTAATAGTAGATTCAGTTTCTATCGCGTTAAGTTGAATGCGGGAAAGACAATCGGCTATCGTATTGTGTTTGCCTTTTTTGTACAAGATAGTATAATCGAATTCTTCAAGACGTAATCTCCATCGTACTAATTTTGAGTTTGGTTCCTTTAAACTAAAGAGCCATGTCAAAGGGCGATGATCTGTATAGATGGTGAACTTACGGCCATATAGGTAGGGTCGAAAATGTTTACAGGCCCAAACAATCGCTAAAAGTTCTTTCTCGATTGTAGAGTATCGTGTTTCAGTTTCGTTCAATGTACGGGATGCGTACGCTACTGGCTTATCATAAGGAACGTCACCTTGAGAGAGAACTGAACCAATGGCGTAGTTATTCGCATCTGTCGTTAAAATAAAGGGCTTTTCAAAGTCGGGGTATTGTAATATTGGATCGGTCGTTAAAATATCTTTGCAAATTTTGAAACATTCTACAAATTCATTATCATGTATTACTTTAGCATTTTTCTTAAGACATTTAGTCATGGGTTTGGTAATTTTTGCGAAATTTGGAATAAAACGTCTATAGTATCCTAAAAGTCCAAGAAAGCCTTTTATTTCTTTTTGGGTTTTAGGTATTGGAAAATTTTTTATAGCAGATATTTTTTCAGGGTTTGGTCTTATGCCTTCAGGGGTTATTACGTGTCCTAAAAATTGAACTGACTTTTGAAGAAACTCAGTTTTGTCTAGTTGTACTTTGAAATTACATGCTTTTAAGCGGTCGAACACTTCTCTAAGTTTTTCTACGTGTTCTTGCAGGGACGTACTGAAGACAATAATGTCATCCAGGTACACTAGGCAAGATAATCCTCTGAGGATATTATTCATAACGCGTTGGAAGGTAGAGGGCGCGTTTTTTAAACCAAAGGGCATTCGCGTGAATTCAAAGTGTCCTTCGTCGGTGGAAAATGCGGTTTTTGAAACGTCGTGAGGGTCTACCTCTATTTGATGAAATCCACTCGCTAAGTCTATTGTAGTAAAATAGTTAGCTTTTCCCAATTTATCTAAGATATCAGTGATATTCGGGAGAGGAGATTTATCGTCGATGGTTTTTTCGTTTAGTTTTCGGTAGTCTATGACTAACCTCCATTTTCGTTTGCCCGACGCGTCAAATTTTTTCGGCACGATCCAAACGGGGCTGGACCATGGTGAAATACTTTCGCGTATTATGCCTTGATCTAGTAATTTTGAAATTTGGGACTTTACTTCGTTTTTGTGAACTTCTGGAAACCGATATGATTTTGTAAAAATTGGATTATCGTCTTTAAGTTTAATTTTGTGAGTAATTTGGTTTGTAAAAGTTAAAGGTATGCCTTCGCAAT
Organism: Liopterus haemorrhoidalis; assembly: GCA_963971575.1. Lineage (NCBI taxonomy): Eukaryota > Metazoa > Arthropoda > Insecta > Coleoptera > Dytiscidae > Liopterus > Liopterus haemorrhoidalis. Next base: position 50,806,666 of record OZ020613.1, read on the forward strand.
AAAATATATTTCTAAATTCGAAACATAATTTTCGGATGGCGTCTTTCTCTTCCGGGTTACAGTGGTTAAGCCTAAGATTTTTCAAATTTTGTTTTAAAGCGTCATCGTGTTCTTGGGTCAAGATATCTTCCGATTCCATTTTTTCAATAAAATTAATATCTATTAAATTTAGTGGTTCTATATCCAAAGGTTCTAATAAATTTAACTCGACTGCATTTTCGTTAATATTACTTATCGTAGTGATCGCGAAATAATTTGAAACATTAACTACAGCTTTAGGGATTTCTAAACCATTTTCAAAATTGATATAATTAAGAATTCCTGCGCCGTTTTTCTGTTTTACGGGAATTTTGACAATTTTAATTGAACGTGGTGGTACAGTGGTGTTAAAGATTTTCATAAAATCGTAAGAGTTATCAGGTGTAGGTGCTTGGTTGTTATTTGAACCGATTATAATAGGTATCCGTGCGTGAGGGGTCTTTAATAATTTATCTGTGACATTAACAGTTGCATTTAACTGTTTCAAAAGGTCTACTCCTATCAATCCTTCGAATTTTGAACTGAATTTAAAGAGATAAAATCTGTGTCTTTGTTTTATGTTAAAAATTCCGAAAAGTGGTATTTCCGCTACTTCGTTATGGTAGGAAATATCATGGGCAGATTGAATAGTAAAATTATGGTTAAAGATAAATTCTGGATAAAATTTGTATGCCAAGTTAGGATCTATAAGACTTTTGCTACTGCCGGTATCTATTAAAAATTTAGCATTTAATTCAGGGATAAAGATATAGGGTAGGTTGGTATTTAACGCATGTACTTGTATTACGTTATAGGGTTCTGATTCGTAGCTTCTTGAAAATTTTGAGGATTAGAAGGATCATGATTGGTTGGATTTTGAGAATCATAATCGTAATATTCACAATTATTTTCGTATAAATTTTCAAGATTTTCTGACATGTCCGGGTAAGGTTCATTATAATTTTGAGTAGTATTATACTCGTCTTGATCATATTGTTCGTATGACTGATCATATGGTTGAACATATGACGTGTCGTTGTACTCGTTCTCAACATTTTGAGCGAATAGTTCCGTCGCTATATATTTAGGTTGCGGTTGGGGCCTAATGTGTGATCTAATAGATGAGACTTCCATCGGCTCCGGTTTGTACTGAGAATTTTTGAATCTATTACTCTGATTACTAAAATTTGAATTTTGAGTTGGTCTCGGAGGGAAATTTCGATTTTGTGTAGGGAAATTGGGTCTTTGTGGTACATAAGGTCGTTGTACAGCAAAGTAATTAGGACGTTGGTTAGATGTATTGGTATTATAAAATGGATTTGGTTTTTGGGGTGAAAATTGATTATTGGGTCTGAATTGTGGAGAATTTGAAAATTGTGGTGTGTGGAAAGATGGACGTCCTGTGTTGAAGGTTGGACGGGACACAGGGTTGAAATACTGTGTACGGGGTTGTTCATATGGTTGTCTGGTCGGTGTGACTTTTGTCGAGGGTCTGTATTGAGTCTGAAGATTTAAGGTATTTGCTTTTTGAGTAGCGTACAAAAAGTTTTCTTCCTCAATAACTAAACTCATAGCCGTTTCTAAGTTAGGGGGGTTTCTCAACCTAACGTTCGTTTGAATGGGATTTAATAAGCCTCGAATAAAAGTTTTTAGCGCTAGATCGTCATAGTTCGCTATTCTAATTAACTTTTCTTGGTCGTGCATGGTATGGTTTGCATTTAATTTGGCTATAATTAAACTACGTGCGTCCTGACAACGCATGCCGAAATTATAAGGGCTTTCATTTTTACTTGGTCTTAAACTAATGAGATCTTGTACGAGACAGTCTATATTTCGTTGGTCTCCAAAGCTGAGCGATAAAGCTTCTTTAATTTCATGCCAACTTTTTAGTTCAAGACGTGAGCCTATGAGCATTAACGCTCTTCCGGTTAATTTTGAAAGTACCGCTCTAATTAGGAAACTGTGTATCGCCTGATCTGAGCTGGCGAACGTTCTGAATAAATGGTCGCAATTGTCCAGGAAAATCCCAAGAGTGTGCGGGTTTCCTTCATACTTCGGGACAGAATCTAAGTATAGTTTTAGTAATTGGTAATTTGGTGGTTGCTGAAGAGGGGCAGCTACTTGACTTTGATTCTGCATGCTATCTAATCTGATGGACTGATTGAAATGGTCAGCTAAGCTGTTAAGCTCTTCTTCGTTCAAATTTAGGGTCATTAAACTAAGTTTCTACAGCTAATTAAGTCTAATTTTAATTTCAGTCTTTTCTTTTCTTAATTTAATTCTTTTACTGTTGTAAAAATGTTACTTTTGATTTTTCTTGTGTGGAATAATGTGTTAAAAAGGATGAGCAACACTTACATTAATGTAGTTTTCATTTCTTAGTTCTAGTGCCTTTAGGTTCCTGTTGATTTTGGACGTTTCCCCAGGTCTTCTTAGTCTACGGTGCCTATAGGGTCGATCGATGCTAGATGTTCCCCAGGTCTTGGTCGAACTCCGTTTAATTTCTTCAAACCTCCTGGTGTAGAACTGGAACTTGGAACGATTCTTGTTTCCGGCTTCGATATGCACTCGAATGTTCACAGAACTGCACTCAGTTTCTCAATGTCCAAACTGTTCTTGGTACCCGATTAATTGTTGATACAAAAATCGATATTCGCGCGTTAAAAATCGATTTCGGGTATCCTACCGACTGCGCCAAATTTATGATTGGAAATTGAAATGAGATTTTTAAAAAACATTAAATTTTATTCGACAATTATTTTTAAGTGTTACAACTAACTACATAACTATTTGAATGAATCTAACAATGTAACTATCTCTACAAAACTATATACTATCAACTATATCATTTTTCGTGTTAACAACGGTTTTTATATCTTATGGGAATGTTGCTGCTGAGGCAGCAAGTCGGGTCCGGTGACTTCCTTTTTGTTATGCAGCATTGCACATAACTTACAACAAAACTTGAGAAACCTCAATGCATTTCAGCTAATAATACAGTACAAATAATAACACACACTTAATAATCATGGCCATAACTCATAAGGGTGTACCAGACGCAGCTCTACACTATTAACGTTAAGAATCACAAAAAAACATCCCCAAACGGGAATTCCAATACGTTAACAGGGCAGAGTCGCTTCTGTTACAAAATTTCAAACATTTCCAAAATATACTTAGCTGAAACACAGTAATTCTCGCAACACCCTGTAGCAACAGGTCTCAATGATACAATAATTTTCACGCTACATCTTCCACGGATCGCTCCAAAATCGGCTCTTCAACCCTTACATGTGGGGGACAGGATAATCTCGAAAGCAGGATCCTCGCTCGAGAACGAATACCCAATTCAGGCCCTTCCATGTTGCCACTCGGTGTTTTAGTGGCTAAACGTCGTAACTCAATTGCCATCTAGGGGTAGAAAACTCCTAATTCCGACGTAAGTCGCTTTTGGATTTCCAAAACATGATGTACCACGTGCCTTTTCCGCTTAGCGAATCCACAGGTAAACAGCATTATCTTCACAATAATTTCACAAAAACTTGTGGAATAAAATTTGGCACGTGTTACTGAGTCTCCACCCCTTAGGGAACCTCTATACTTCTTGAATTACGACATTGAAGAGACAAAATGGCATTTAACATTCCATTATATATGCCCCCCCTTCACCACTATAACTGTCTAAAAGACACTAGACTCACGAGGGCAAAACCACGTGACTCAGACTGTTATCAAAAATGACAACATTCTGACTTATCGGCGTTAAAAATCACGAATGTCAACATTGTATTTTTTTACAAGTGTAAGTATGTTCCTTATATACGTAATACACGCTAATAGTCTGTAATTTCCAGGTTCTAATGAAGTATTCATACTCCAAAATGCAAAAGAATGTGATTATTCCCATGTGTCAAAATGACATAACCTAAAAGTTTTTGACAGAATAAGAGAATTCAGATGTTAATTTATATTTCTGTAGCAAGAACGGCTACTTTTAAGTAGATTGTCAGGACGCTAGTCAGTTGTTTCGCACAAATACACAATACTGTATCCTTTAATGAGAATAGCATAAGTTTTTGTACGTTAAGGTAGGTCAGTGTAAGTTAGTTTTATAAGCAGTGTTGTCAGCTAGAATAGGCCGTAACAGCAGCATTGATAAGAGATAGATATGCTGACTATTTCACAACAGCAGGGACAATGAAATGGCAACCATGGCAAAATGAAATGATTTGAATTGTTATTATTTTAAATGGCATAATAAAATGATTTTAATTATTGTAATAAAACATAATAAAATCAATTATCACATTAAATACTTACCAAAGTGTTCTTCGTATCCCTTGTTTCAACGATATGTTTGAGAAACCGGTCTGCTACCGGAAACCAACTTACTGTTGGCTTGTAAATGGTGTCCGTCGATGTTCCACTTTTGTACGATTTTAAAACTTTGTGATGCTCTAGGGCAGGGGTTTCCAAACTTATTTTATCGCGGACTCCTTATGTGTTGTCTAAACTTTTACGGACCCCTAGTCAGTGGCGCAGCCGGGGTTGCAAGTTGAAAATTTTTCAAATTTTTGTTTTAAAAATTTGGAAACGAACGAAATGAAATTTTTTAGGCTTGTTTACATGAATAGTTTTCAGGGGGTCATATAAAAGTGCTGAGAAGCGTGATGCAATAAAAAAATAATATTCATAACATATTTCCTACATATATTGAAAACTATTTTCTTGTATACATACCAGGCGAAACGTATTGTCCAAGCCTTGGCAGTTTTAGTAAAACTAGGTAGTATCTCTGGTTTGTTCTTCCTTAGTGTACTTACTACAGTCAACCCGTACTTTGATTTCAGCTTCTCCACAGTACGTATCTGGGTAAACCAGTTGTTGCAAGTTACATTGCGACTAGTATTGTGGATTTGCTTTGTCAAATTAATAAGGTAATGCCGCGCACTGTTGTCCATGGTACCAGGACCTTTGCCTACATACGGCTCTGCGTCTAACATATACCCGTTTTGCACGTCATTGCAAGAAACTATCTTTATCTCGTATTTAGCTGGTTTGTTTGGGATGTACACTCTAGCTTTAAAACGACCTCGAAACGATAATAGTTGTTCGTCAATCGTTACCATAGTAGATGGCTTGTAATAACTCTGGCAATTCTTGAGGAACATGTCCCACACCTAAAATAATAATTTTATGAATATATACAATGATTACAATTTGTTGACTGATTAAAATTTATGTAAAAACCTCTTTTATTGGAGCCAGTCCATGGATTTTCCGTCTTTCTTTTCGAGTGTTTTTATCAATCAAACCTGAGGTTTGATAGTAGAAAAGCAAATCTATGCTCACTCATACATGCTTTGCAAAATATCTCGCCGAAAAAATCACTCCACAAGTCTTCTGTGCTGCAGTGATTTTCTTTTTTTGCACCTGCAGAAGTGATAATAGTTTTAGTTATTTATTATTTCACATAAAATAAAATATAAATTCAAATAAATGAAAACAGCCATATATACCTAACAAATATAATATGCCAATGCATGCTTTCAATTCTGTCAAATTAGTCTCCCGATAGCAAGCCAAATCCTTGGAACCATCTGTTATTTCCTCCCTTGACAATACCATCTGTGAATTTGTGTGTTGGACAACCATGTTTAGGATCTCATCTGTTATGAGCAAAGACCAAGCCTGTAAAGGACTTTCAACATTCTTAGCTGCTCCTAGGACTTTTGGTATATATAACCGCATAGATGTTCTGCCCCGGGTTTCTGGTGCTTTAAGGCACCATTTATATTTCGGTTTGTCCTTTGTGCCCTTGCCAAATAGAAATATTTTTTTTCGACCAGTACTTTTCTTCTTTTTTGCCGGTGGCTCAACGAGTTCATCATCACGTTCTTCTTGCTCTGCTTCTTCTGGATCTTGTACATACTCCTCAACGATATCATCTTGAGAATCTGAACCAAATTCATCAGCTTCCTGTTCGGTATCTGAGGAATGAGATTCATCTTCTGATTTTTCATCATCTTCGTCTGATAAGGTTTCGTTGTTAGTAACTCGAGCACGCTCATTTCTGATAGGACCATCTATTCGTATATTGTCAATATGAAACTCATCTACATTCATTGCATAAATTTTAATTTCTCCTGTTGAAAAAATAGAATAAATTCGATATATTCAATAAAAAGAAGAATAAAAAATTGAATATTTCAAAATTTAGTAAGTCTGTGTTATACTTTGTGCAATAAACCATTTTGTTTTATATTTTATTTATAATATTTATTTTCATAATAATATAAAAAAAATTTACTGAATTTATACTTACTAATACAAGTAAATCTTATTATACTTTCTAATATAAGTAAATACAAAATATTTTATTCCGTTATAAAAGAAATATCTTGCAAAAACATAACAAAAACTAAAACTAAAAACACTTATATTTCATGTATATATTTTTTTTTTACAAAAAATCAACAATTATGTATTTAATCTTTTATTTTTAACCAAAAAATAATGATTTTTTACTTACAAAAAAAAGCCGAAAAAGTAACGCGCCCCTCTCCGCCTGACGAATTCGTCAAGTAGCCAACTTTCACGACGCACTACGGGACGAGGCATAGATGGAACCTGACGCCGGTCGGCAGATCTTCACGACTGGTGCTGAAGTTTTTTTAGGTGGGGTTGCCAAACCAATCCCACTGCGCAATTCCGAGATACAGCAATCTCAGAAAGTCCGACCTGACGATATCGTCAGTCGGAGAGCTCGGAGGGTTAATGCGTCTTGATAGACTGTTATTGGAAAGAGTTGCTGCTTCACTTTTTTTAGCAACCTCTTCGTCAAACATACATGAAAGAATATCTTTTACAAAATATTTAATAAGCCAATTACATGTGGCTCGCCAGCAAGAGCAATGCGGTAACTTACTTTATATGACGCTAATGTTGCATTATCGTTATCTGTCTTGAATTTTTCTGTCATAATATATTTCGAGTTAAGATAATCTTCATATTTTCTTTTAAAAAAAGAAATATCTTTATCCTTATAGTTCGGATGATTCGTTTCAAAATGTTTTCTTAATTTCGTCGGTACTAAAGAACTGTTTACCAATATTTTATAACAAAGTAAACACATAGCATCTGGAACTTCTTCGCTACCAGTACTACTAAATCCTAATGACAAATAACTTTCATCGAATTTGCGTTTTTCCACCGATGTTTTCACATAATTAGATGGTAAAATTGTTTCTTGCTGTTCAACAAAACTGGAAGTTGACTCTTGTTCGACATCTGAAACCTTTACATTTGCTGATTTATTTATTTATTTATTTATTTAATAATGCAACATACATTCCCTATATACTACATAAATATATACATATTCTACGGTTTCTACTGGTTTATTAGTATTGGTAACTTCTGGTTCTTTAAATGACCCGTATTTTAACCATCGATCCATTGTTAGAATAATAATCCCTAGAATTAACCATTTTTTTTAAATTTATTTTAAAAAGTTAGGTAGTGATATAGTTTTACCGGTGCAACTGCAGCACTATTAACCCTTTAAATACCGCGCGGCAGAATAATATGCCGCAATTCCAATTTTATTTAAATAATTATTTTTCTAGGAACTCTTTCGCTTTGATCTGTTCGTAGTGCTTTCCTTGAAATTACTTTTGGCTACTTACGTGTCGATATGTCTTTGTGTTACGTGTGTTCAGTGACAAATAAGTCGTTAAGCAGTGAACATCACATACCAGCATTACGTGCCGCGCGCGGTCTAAAATGTAAGTATTTTTTAAATGAGTTTTTTTTTAGTTTTTATGATTAATTTTTGCTTATTGTTGCATTTTAAGATAATTTCAATCTACATAAGTTATTTATTATACAATTTTATTACTTTAGGGATCGAAAAAATTTTGATATAGAAGATAAAGACATGGCTAGAGTATTTCAAGATATTTTAGAAGAAGAAGCAGAACACGAACTACCCTACGATTTTACAGATGAAAGTGAAGGCGAAGACGAAGTACTGAATAGTGAAGAACATGATAGAGACTCTGAGCAATCTGCTGAGGAAAATTCTGATCCAGTAGAATCAGTAGAAGGTAATGATTTCCATTTTTATATCGGAAAAGATCAGGAAACACTTTGGATTAACAATTCCTTGGTCCTCTCTCAAAAAACAAAATCAAAGAACATCATCAAAGTTTTTCCTGGGCCAACTCGTGTAGGTAGAAATGTTTCAACTGAAGTTGATGCTTTTCTGAGATTCATCTCCAAAGATCTAATCGAAAAAATTGTAATATTTACAAATTTATACATTCAAAATCGCCAAGCTACTGTTTATTATTCGCGAGACCGAGATTGCAAACTCACGACTTTTTCTGAAATGAAGGCTCTTTTCGGAACTCTGTTTTTATTAGGCATCAACAAAAGTAGCAAGGCAAACGTAAGAAGAGCCTGGAAACGCAATGGGACAGGAATGATGGCTTGCAGGGCTGCTTTTTCATATAATAGATTTATGTTTCTACTGAGATGCATCAGATTTGATGACAGGACTACAAGGGAAGATAGGGAAAAAACGGATAAATTAGTAGCAATAAGAGAGGTGTACACCAATTTTGAAAATAACTGCAAGAAAAATTATTCTCTATCGGAATTTGTAACGATAGATGAAATGCTTGATCCGTTTAGAGGACGATGTAGCTTTATACAATATATGCCAGCGAAGCCGGCGAAGTACGGCATAAAATTTTATTCAATGTGTGACAGTAGAACATATTACGTGTACAAATTTGAAATATATTGCGGTTTACAAAGGGAAGGACCCTACCTTGTGTCAAATAAACCATTTGACGTAGTTCAACGACTTGTGCAGCCCATTTTAGGTTCTCATAGAAATTTGACAACCGATAATTATTATACGAGTTATCCCTTGGCCCTCAACCTTCTCGAAAACGGTATAACCTTCTTTGGAACCATAAAAAAAAACAAAAGGGAAATTCCTCCAGAATTCGTAGATCCAAAATCTCGACAAATTGGATCTTCTCTTTACGCATTCCAGTACAATTGTACTATAGTCTCCTATATGCAAAAAAAAAGTAAATGCGTCCTTTTAATGTCCACGATGCATGATACTGAGGATACTGATCCCGAAACAGGAAAGCCTTGTATGATAACAGACTATAATCGTACAAAAGGCGGCGTGGATACAGTTGATCAAAAATGTGCAAATTACTCTACTTCTAGGAAAACGAAAAGATGGCCTCTTGCAATATTCTTTCGCTTTTTGGACATGGTAGGCATAAACTCTCATATCTTATGGGTTTGGAATAATCCAAATAAGAAAAAGACTAGAATGGACTTTCTTGAATCCATGGCATTTGGACTTCTTGAAGAGCATTTCAGAGAACGTGCAATGTTAAAAAATTTACCGAAGGATATTTCAATTTACCTCTCACAATATCGCGATCTAAATGAACCTAATTTAGTGCGCCGGCCTAACGACGAAGCAAAAGTAGGGCCGTGTAATGAATGTGGTCTGCACAAAAATAATAAAACTACAGTTCGTTGTTCTACATGTAAAAATTTTGTTTGTAAAAATCATTCAACGCGTCAAGTAATATGCGATCACTGCCATAACACTGAAGAAGGTGCAATGGATGTAGAAGACTTTTAAATTGCCTTTTTTATATTATATTGCGAGTTAAGATTATTGTTTACACAATTTATAAGAAATTAAAATTTATTTGTAATAATAAACATTTTGATACATTTATATAGATATTTTTCTTTGTTCCCTTTATGTCCCAATTAAAAATAATGGACTATGTTCATAAACTTTTAGTAAACTTTTGCAGCACTATTATCGTATTCATTTGCATGGCTTAAACGTGCTATTAAAATTTAAAATAGTTTATGAGCATAGCCCAGTATTGTATTCTTGAGACTTCCAAACGTATTATATTGCATCAATATTAAAATATTTCTTTTAAAATAAAAAAAAAACTACATTTTTCAATTGTGGTATGGAGTGCCGCGCGCGGTAACTAGTGTAATTTTATAAGCGCGGTATTCAAAGGGTTAAGCGTAAATTGGATAAAAAATAAAACTGAATATTTGTAAAACAACAAATTGATCCGGCGATCTCAGAAAAAGTAAAAGAATCTATCTGTAATGAGGTCACAACGATTACTGCCGTTTGTTATAGCGAAAAGTGCGCTTGTGCGCTATGACAAACGGCAGGTGGGGAGAAGGGTAGGGGCAGAAGTGACAAACGGGAAGGAGAAACGAAAAGTGCGCGTAGCAAATAAAATAATAAAATGAAAGTTCTATGAATACACATAAAAATCATAGGCGGAACCCTGATAAATATGGGCGTTGAGCGTTGAGAAAATTTGAAGCTGATTGTATTATTTTTTTTCAAGAAAAATAATTTACCTTTTTCTTAAGTTTCTTTTATGTTTTAAAATAACAGTTTGCATCAAACAAAAAAATAAATATGTAAAAAGCATTATGTTCCGCGGACCCCCTGAACTTTGCTGCGGACCCCCAAAGGTCCGCGGACCACACTTTGGGAACCCCTGCTTTAGAATGTACAGTACTGCATTTACTACAAGTTAATATTTTATTTAGACTTAAAACGGTAAACAAAATACAGTGTTTACAATACCAATAGAGTGTGTCAAAGATGTAAGTTGAATTTATAATACCTATATTTATTTCATTATACAGTGATTTTATTTTACAAAAATAGTGGACAGTTTCTGTTCTGTTTTAAAATAAATGCATTTTACATTGTTGTCAATTGTGGTAGTGTAGTTATGGAAATGAAAACTGTATATTGCATGATAATATTAATGATGCTATTCTGATAAACTCATCTCTATGCCAGTGGCGTAGCGATGTGGGGGCGGGGGGTGCGGTCCGCCCCGGGCGGCACTTTTTTGGGGCGGCAAAAATCCTCAATAAATAATATCTTGTAATCTGAACTAGAAATTTGAACCATTTCTTTTCATATTTTTATCGCACCTACAATTTTGACCGATTAAAATAAGCACAGAACTTTTTATTATTTAATCTGTGACGGAACCGGGGAATAGCCTTTCTTTAACACGTTAATCGCCACGTCGGCCATATGTGTCTGGCACTAAAGCCTGGAACAGAATGCACAGCACGCTACGGCGTCAGCGCGCCGTCATTTGCGACAGCGTTGCGTTAGCGCCGTTGAGAATTTTCGCCTGCACACAATGCAATAATTTTTAACGCCGTCAGGTGTCACTTGACAACCTATATCTGTGTTTATATGTGCGCTTTCTTTTATTAAAAGTATAATGGATGATGAAGACTTGTGAGTGATGTTATTTATGTTGTATGCAAGTTATTTATACATACAAACACTTTATTATTCAGTAAAAACTGAGGTTAGGTGTTCTGCGTCAACGTTCTACGGCGTCAAAAGTTGGAAGTTGACGAACATTCAGTATCAACGGCGGTCGAACGGCGTAGGACGTTGTCCATTCTGTGCACTTGCGTACGACAGCTTGGGTTTCCCACTTAAGAAGTTCTACATGCGCTATGTCAGACATATATGTCTGACATGGTTACCTTGCGGTAATTCCCCCGCGTTTTATTTTGTACTCGGATTGTTCACAACGAATATTCAGCGAGAATCGATTCTTTCATATTAAAGAATAGAGTTCAATATTGTCTAATAACACCTGCAACATCAGTCGTCCAATTCACATGGACTAAATTAACTTGCTACAATTCATTATTTTCTTTAAGTGCGTGTTGTGAAATTATTGAACATTCTCGAAACTCGAAAAATTGTATGTAATCTCAGTGGTGTAGCATAGCGGAGACGGTGGTGGCGGCTCTTTTTTGGGGCGGCAAATTCTGTAAATTTTTGAGCCTTTAAGATTTAAATACCTAAATAAGGGGGCGGCGAAATTGGCATCCGCCCCGGGCGGCTGAAACTCACGCTACGCCACTGCTCTATGCACGTAACTTACAAAGTTATAAGCAGGTTGGTTACGATCTTATGATTCTTATAAACGTGGTTACGATCACTGCTTTTACATAGAATGGTAGCCAAATTCATTGTGTAATTTATATCTAATATTAAATTTCTTCTTCTTCTTCTTCTTCTGATTTGTTGGCTTTATAACATTTGTAAACAGGGCTAGAAAAAACATCACAACACTACAAAATGATCTTCTGCTTAATAGGATGGAAGCTGATGGTCAATTATTTAGTATCAGAATAATTTTTTTTAAATAATAATGCATGTGTGTTTTTTAGGTGTAATTCTGCTGAAGGGCGGAAAACGTTTGAAGAAAAATGGGCTCAGTTGGCCAGCTGAGCTCAATAATATTGATGACACCCCTAAAAAAGACGTACCAGAGTGGCAAAGGGTAATATGATTTACATATTATTAAATTCTAATTCTAATACTGATATCATTATAGGTATGGACACATTTGAAAAATAAAACAAAATCAAAAGCAAGTGCCATTAGCAGGCATGCTAGAGGAACGGGAGGTGGTCCGCCAACCACACAATTGACTGATTTTGAAGAGAGGGCGACCAGTTTAATTGTCTTCGAATCTATTGAAGGCCTAGATGTCGAAGAACTGGGGTTCGGTGATCCACTACCTGTTCCCACCATAATGATAAATGTAGAGGACGTAGGTCAGCCTTCTACGAGTAGCGTCAGTCAGCCTTCTACGAGTAGCGTCGTATTGCCAGTGGTATGTGCTTAATAACAATTTATTATTGTCATCCGCACGCGCATATTTTGTAAAAGTAGATTAAAATTACTCTGTGCTTGTGGTCGAGGATAATAAACCGTTGAAAATTACTACAAAAAATATATATTATGTGTAAATAACCCAACTTTTTTTTTATTAGTTTCGAAAGGAGGTGACGCCAATAAGCAGTCGTGCATCGACTCCTGTCAGCGAAGAAGAGAGTGAGTTAATTTTTTTTTTTTTTTATTTAATATTTTATTGGTCATTATTTTTCAAGTTAAAAGATATGTATATAAGAGTTTCCAAGATAAATGTATTTTATTTTATAGCTGAACCTTGACCAAAGAAACGGAGGGTCAATGACAGGCTGAGGGTACTTGAGACGTAAAAATTCAAGAGGAACAGCGAGATCTCCTGCAGACGCAGCTGGCAGGCATAAACAATAGTCTGGCACATATTTTAAATGCACTCAACAGTATTGTGCATCTGCAGCAGACAAATATTAGCACGATGGCTTCAATGGCATCATCACTAGGATCAGTAGAGAGAATTGCAGATGCCCTTGATGCAATTGTGCAAAACCGCACGACGGTATATTTAGATTAATTTTGTTTTTGTTTTTATTACGATTTTTATTTTATAATATATTTTGACATGTATTTTATTTTTATTTTATAAATTAAAATATTCATTGACATATTGTTCTCTTGTTATTTGACCTTCACGCCGAAATTCTCCATCCTTTATATTATCGTTTAAGGGCGGAAGCATGTCCACCTCCTCTCTTATCATTACAGCATCTTCATTCCCTAGGTGCCGTAATGCTATGTTATGTAGGATAGCACACGCAGTTATAATTTTTGAGGCAGTGTGTGGGGCATAGTGCAGCGTCCGATCTTTCATCAAGCAGCTAAAAAAATACAACAATTATTTATAGTAATTCCCTAGTTAAAAAAATGATATGTCATACCGAAATCTTCCTTTTAAAAGACCAATACATCGTTCAATACTACTGCGCACTGTACACAGTCGAGTGTTGTATGCCTCTTCAGGGGAATTTGGTTCCGTAACTCCCGTTAATACGCACGTTGATAGTGGGCAGCTTTTTGCCTGAAACGACGTAAAGGGCCAAGCTGTCCTCATGGCCGCTTATTCGTTTTTTTTGTAGTGCGCTCTACCGGCCGCGGGCGCGGCGTTTCTTCGAGCGGCAAAATGTTGTTCGGCGACTGGAGGCTCCGGTGTTGGCCGTGTCGCATAGCGTGGTGCTTGCGCTTGTGTTTCCCTAGCGTATCTTGGGGCTGGGTAGGGCCTGTCGCCTGTGTAACGAAGCGCTGGAGGCCCGTCTCTGGCATAACGAGGCGCTGGTTGCGGCCCGTCTCTTGAATGACGAGGCTCTGGGGGAGGGCCGTCGCTAGTACAGCGCGAGGCCTGCTGCTGCCGTGCTGGTGCTGAGCGTAACGTCTCGACCGGTCCGGCCTCGAATAGGATGTCATCGAGGTCCGTGGCAAGATCGATCAGCTCGTCGAAGCTTTCTACCCGTCGCTGTGCGATAGCGGCGCGTTAGTTAGTCCTCATCAGCCCTATGGTCGTCTCGAGCGTGCCGACTTCGGACGAGTGACACCGGTGCGCGAGAGCCATCTTCCTGGCTAGGAAGTCCCTGCCGGTTTCGCGAGGGCCTTGCGGATCCATCAGCACGAAGACATATATTTGTTTTCTCACCTGCGTTCCGTCAAACTTGGCGATGAAGCGTTTGCGGAACGTGTTCCACTGTGTCGGAACGTTCAGAATGGGATCTATCCATCGGCGGGCCTCCCCGGCGAGGTATTCCCTCATGTGTTGGAAAAATTCCGGCTCCACGTACCCCATGTCTTGGAAATATGTCTCCATCTGAGACATGAAGCGCACCGGGTCTTCTTCCATTCTCCCGCTGAATGGGGCGGGACGTGTTGGAGGTATTGCTGGGCGCCAACGGAAATATTGAGCGCCGGCCAGTCCTTCCCGTAAGACTTTGGCCAGCTCAGCGATCGGATCGTACACCGGTTGTTCTCTAGCGCTATTATGCGCTATTGGAGAGGTGCTATCGTACACCGGAGGAGCCATGTCCACGTCGGCGACGAACGCCTCGTCGGTTACCTGGGAGAACCGGGGTCTAGCTTTGCGAGACGGCATAGTTCTCTGGGTCTTGCTGCGCATCACAGCTTCTGAAGCCCCACGTTGGGCGCCACTTGTTGCGGGATTGACTCTGACAAGGGGGGTGAGGCCTAGGGGAGTAACCACTACTACCGGCCACGGCTAGCGAGGATGAACTATGCACGTCGACTAGACGCCCTGAAAGATAACACTTGATTCCCCAGGGTTTGAAAATAATAAGCGGACAGTTTGGTTTTAACAGATTTATTGATTATAATTGGAAAAATAATGAATAACCATATTAGACGACATTAATAATAGAGAATAGCAAATAACAGTGAACAACAAATAAGGAAAGGAAGAGAAAGGAAAAGACGGGTAAATTCGTCAAATGGCATTCGTCGCTCGACACAGTGTTTAGGGCGTCGAAGCAGAGCCGAAGAGTTTGAAAAGGCGGCGTCTTAATCTCTTGTTTCTTGTGGTAGCACCAGGAGTAGCTGGTGGGACTTGTGAACGGTCTAACTTTGGAGTGGTGACCGATGAGTTCGGAGTGGTGACCGATAAGTTCGGAGTGGCGACCGCTGAACTTGGATGGGTGACCGTCAAAGGCGACAGCGGTACGAGCGGACGCATCGTGTCTTTGAGCGGTGTTGGCGGCGAGAAGCAGCGAATCCTGGGGTCGCCTGCTTCGTAGAGTGCCTTCCTCACAGCCTTCTTGATGTCCTGCTAGGCTTTTGGCGCTTCGTAGAGCCGTAAATTCCGTCTATAGTTCCACGCGGCGGTGAGGCGACGGCGCGATTCGGTAACTCTCTTCTTCGGTGCCAGCGTGGACGGCTGAACGGCCGTGTACACGCTAGACCTTCTCGGTGATGGTATTCGGGTCGTAGCGGTCTGCAGCAGCGCTACAGAACGGGCGACGACGGGTATCGGCGGTGAAGTCGGCTTCGGAATGCGGCGGCGGCCGTGCGTTCGTAGCCGGGGTACGAACGGAACGGCGGCAGGCAAGACGGCTACGGACGTAGACGTGGCTTGACGATGCGAAAGTGGACGTGACGTGACGTGGCGATGACGGATGTGGACGTGACGTGAAGACGATGGATGAAGACGTCTCGTGAAGAGTATTCACGCTACGTATCGGTGAGGTCCGCTAAACCGTCAGCGGACGGGACACAGACACGCCAAAAACGGTCAGCGCACTTTGTGAACGTGAACGATGACAGAATTAATTACAAGTTCCGCTAAAGGCGTCAGCGTTACTTCGGAATCGTTGCTGGTCTCAGTTTCACTTTCACATGGATTAATGCAAAAACTATCTACAACATTATCAATTTTACCTTCTTTTAGCAAGAATTCTTTTTCGCATTTCTTAGCATGGTTACACATGAGGATATTCCGAGCTTGACCGTAGACGAAGAGGTGAATCATTTCACGGACTCCATCATAAGCGCGGCTAAAAACAGCATACCGCTGTCATCCACTCAGCCCCGTAGAGTTCCCGTTCCCTGGTGGAACGAGGAATGCGACTTGGCGCTACGTGAAAGGAGACACCTCTTTAATACTTTCCGTCGTTGTCCAACAGAGGAAAACATGATAGCTTTCCAACGAGCGAAAGCTCGTGCTAAGAGGATTGTGAAAGAAAGCAAGCGCGAATCATGGCGTAAATACGTGTCTACCGTTACAGTTGGCCACTGGAGTGGCCCAAAGTTTGGGAGAAGGTCCGGAAAATATCCGGTCTAAATACAGCTACAGCCATTGCTGGTCTGTCGGTAAATGGTAACGTAGTTACCTCAGCGGTCGAAATTGCTAACACTTTGGCGTCTCATTTCGCATTTAATTCTAGCTCTCAACACTACCCACCCGAGTTTTTAACTCGTAAAGCAGGTCAAGAATCTATACCTCTTAATTTCTTCTCCAGAGATGACGAGGTATAAACCTGCTTTTATCTCGTGAAGAGCTAGATAGCGGGATGTCAAAGTGTAAGGATAGCTCTCCTGGTCCAGATGCGATACATTATCGTATGATCCGCAATCTTCCGAAATCATCTAAGTCTAGGCTTTTGATGTCTATAATAGGATATGGACTGAGGGCAAGTGCCCGACCAAGTGGAAGGAATCTCATATAATTCCTATCCCCAAAGTCGGGAAAGATAAACACTTGCCCTCTAGCTATAAACCAATATCACTGACCAGTTGTCTCTGCAAGCTCATGGAGCGAATGATCAGCAAGCGTCTGATTTGGTTTTTAGAATCAAACGACTTGCTGGCCAACACACAGTGCGGCTTTCGCCGTCACCGCTTAACAGCAGATCACCTGGTCAGTCTAGATACAGCTATCAGGAATGCTTTCGATGAAAACAAACACCTGGTAGCTGTGTTTTTCGATATTGAGATAGCCTATGACACTGCATGGATTTATGGGATTCTCCATACTTTGCATTCCTGGGGTCTCCGGGGACGCTTGGTGTTCTTTATAAAAGACTTCATGTCGAACCGGCGCTTCAGGGTGCGGATGGGAAATACCCTGTCACACATGTTCGCTCTGGACAATGGGGTCCCACAGGGCTCCATACTGAGCGTTACGCTATTTTTGATTGCCATTAACAGTGCAGCTTCATGTATTCGATTACCTGTACAGAGTTCGATATTTGTCGACGACATTGGTATCTTTGTCGCCGGACAAAAGACTAGTACAATCGAACGTCAGCTCCAGCTGACCATCAATCGTCTCGATACATGGGCAACCGAAAATAGCTTCAAATTCTCGACCAGCAAAACTGTTTGTGTCCATTTTTGTAGGAAAAGGGGTGTCCATCCCAACCCTACACTCACGCTAAATGGAACACAGTTACCATTTACCGATACTGCCAGATTTCTGGGTCTCGTGTTTGACACTCGTCTTACTTGGCGGGCACATTTTTTGTCCGTCAAGAAAAAATGCCAAAAGTCGCTCAATTTGTTGCGGGTCCTCAGTCACAAGACATGGGGTGCAGACCGCACTGTCATGTTGAGTTCATATCGTTCTCTAGTGCGCTCTAAGCTGGACTATGGATGTCTAGCTTATGGGTCAGCTAAACACCAAGAGATAAGAATTCTCGACACTGTACATCACACTGGGGTTAGATTGGCCACTGGTGCATTTCGCACCAGCCCAATACCAAGCATGCTGGGTGAAGCAGGCGAACCGTCACTGTACAATCGTCGTAAAATTCTATCCTTGCGGTAGGGGAAGATTGGGACCCTTCGTACACGGGGCACATCCATACAGAAGGTATTATTTAAAAACCGCGCGAAACAGCAAAAATTCTTGTTAACGTGTGCGTAGCACTTGTACAGTGAAGCGCGTCAACGGGATTTGAAAACAGTGTGACTGCCGTAAGCGAAGGAACAAGACGTAACGTGTTTCGACAGCATGTAAGTAATTTTCATTACGTAGTTTGCAGCTCTTATACATTTTCTTACATATTCATTTCTAATACAATGTTATTTTTTTAAGTAAATTTACTATGTAAATAATATATTGTAATAATGATTTTTAGTCTATGTGCAACGAATTTTTTGACATGTCACATATATTTCGTAAATTTTGGGGCACATTCATACACATATATAGGGGGCAGATTCGTCCGTGTACGAATGTACCCCATAGATACCTATGCATTTGTTTGTTTTTTTTACAGAGCCATGGTGCGAAAATATAAGAAGAAGGAGACGAGAAGCGGTGAAGTAGATGAAGAGGCAATGTCCTCCGCTATTAAAGAAGTGTTAGAAGGCAGACTATCTTACAGAAAATCTGCGAATAAATACAACATAAAGAAAACAACCTTAGAAAGTCGCATTAAAAAAATACGGAATAATCCATCTGATGTACATGAATCTACTCATCGCACTTTCAGTTGTAAATATACCTCCTGTCAAGTGTTTTCATCCAAGGAGGAGACTCTTTTGAACAAATACATTGTGGATTGCTGTAAAATGCATTATGGGTTAACAATAACACAAGTTAGAAGATTTGCGTACGAATTTGCAAAAGAAAACAATATCAAATATCCATCAAAATGGGATGAGAATGAGATCGCCGGTATCGACTGGATGCATGGCTTTCGAAAACGTAATGCCAACTTAAGTTTGCGGAAGCCTGAGAACACCAGTGCTGCTAGGTCGTTTGGGTTTAATAAGACAGCTGTAATTGAATTCTATAAAAACCTTGAAATACTTTACGGTCGACATAAGTTTACTGCAGAATTTTTAATTTTGATGAATCAGGCATATCAACAGTGCTTAATTGTCCTAAAATTTTGGCAGAAAAGACTCAAAAACGAGTTGGCCAGCTTGTTTCGGCAGAAAGAGGGGAACTCGTTACTTTTGGTGGCATTATATCTGCAAGTGGGAACACAGTTCCTCCACTATTTGTGTTTCCACGAGTTCATTTTAAAGGTGCACCTGAAGCCAGTATGGAAGGAGCTCCGTAATGCAGCATGGGCGTTGCTACGAGAAGTGGCTGGATCAATTCACAGATTTTTGTAGATGTATTAAAGCATATACAAAAATTTACACTTAGCTCTAAAGAAAATCCTATTTTAATATTATGTGACAATCACGAAAGCCATGTGACATTAGAAGCCATCAACTATGCCCGCGAAAATGGCATAGTTTACCTTTCTTTTCCGCCGCACACATCGCATCGTCTCCAACCTTTGGATGTTGGAGTATTTGGACCTTTTAAGTCAAAATTGAAGACGGCCTTTAATGACTGGCATATTTCTAATCCAGGGAAAACCCTTAGTATCTACCATATTCCGAAAATTCCATACCATATTCCACAGCAAAAAATATCGTGAGTGGGTTCACAAAACCAGGAATATGGCCCTTCAACAAATTGGCTTTCAGTGAAGATGAGTTTGCTGCCGTTCAAGTTTATAAATCTGCTGAGTCTCAACTAGACACCACAGATGAGAATGTTTCTATGAGTGTGGAACAAATTACAGCGTCACCAATTGCCTCTTCGTCATTACATGAGCCTATGTCCGTACAATCAACTAGTGCTGTTACAACTCCACCATACTTAAAAGCATCTACAAGCACAATCTTAAAAACACCAGAAATGGTTCGTCCATATCCGAAGACTGAAAAAAAAACACAAACTAAAAAAGGAAGACAGCCAGGGAAGTCTAGAATCTACACCGACACTCCAGAAAAAAATAGACTAGAAGAGTTACAAGAAAATAAAGAAACGAAGAGATCTGAGCAAGAAAAGAGGCTAAGAGCTAAAGAAATGAAGCGTGCACTGACGTTTTTAACTGAAACAAATTTGAAAAAACCAAAGAAAAGTCAGAAGAAGACAGAAATAAAGTGGGAAAGTAGTGATTCGGACCTTAGTATTAGTTTAAGAGAAAGTTCTACGTCAAGTATTGAAATGCTTGAAGCAAATGAGGATTATCAAACTGACGTTGATATTACACCTGAAAATTAAAAATTAGAGACAAAAATTTTATTATAGTAAAATTTGAGAGAAAAAAGTCTGTTGTATATTATGTAGGGCAAGTGATAAGTCATTACAGTCAGACAGAATTCAAGGTCTCATTTTTGAGAAAAAAACCAGGTTCATGGACGTTTGTCTTCCCAAATATTATCGATGAAGCATTGGTTGATATTACTGATGTAGTTTTAATATTACCAAATCCCATTTCTTCTAACACAGCTTGGACATCTACTATGTTCAATTTTTTAGCAGACTTAACTTCATATAATTTGCAGTAGGTAATTATTTCAAGACTTCATGTTAACTTTTGATCTCATTTGAACCAAATTAGAATAAAAAATAAATGCAATACTATAACTACTTTTTCAAGCTAGGTTCTATTTTTGTAATTTTAAGTTATATTGATTACTATAATTTATATTATTATAAATAAGAATACTATAATTTGTTTTGTTTTCCTCATTTTTATTATAAATAAATGTTTGGTACTATAATTCTTGTATTTAAAACTTATGTCCCAACCTGCTCCATAGTGTACTTAAGTGCCCCATATCATGTACGAAAGTACCCCTTTCGAGGGGTACATTCGTACATTTTCCATATTTAAAAAAAAGTATCATAATTAGATTTAAGATTAGATTTAAGAACTAAAATCGATAACCTCTTTAAAGCTTAATGTATTTACTATACTTTAAATTTAAATTAATAACATTTAATTCATTTACTGTCACTTGAGATAGAAAAGAACAAAAATTGTACGAAGGGTCCCAATCTTCCCCTATATGGCTGCACTCAGTGCCAAGCCAGATCATCCCGCGTATGACCCTATTCCACAAAATAGGCATACAGAGACTTATGACAGAAAACCAAGAGCCAATAGACCTTTTGGTCTGAGGATTTTCGACATTTTGAGTGACATTGATTTTAATATCCCCGGCAAGTTTCGTTTTGTGTGTTGTTCCACCATGGACGTTACCGCGTCCACTTGTGAACCTCACATTAACTAGGTTTGATAAAGATACGTTGCCTATCGAATACCACCATGAGTTGCAAAGAACACTGGTCCCTAGGTTCGAGGATACTGTCATTTTTACTGACGGATCAAAATCCGGAACCAGGGTTGGGTGTGCATTCGTTGTCCTGAACCCACGACAACAGTTTCAGTACCGTTTGCACTCCATAACGAGTGTTTATGATACACTGCTGAGCTGTACGCTAGTTTCAAGGCCCTGTGTTTTGTTTCGTCAGAGCAAAGTCGGTCAAGTGTTATCTTGACGGACTCGCTGAGCGCTCTGAACAGTATCCAAGATCCAGATCCAGTGCATCCTCTTGTACTAAAAATCCGGTTGCTACTCCACAATTCAGATTGTAGAGTAGAGCTGTTTTAGACCTATGATTGATGTGAGTTTCACATTCCCAGATGACGCAAAGAGTCATCTGAAACATCTGGTTCTAGCTAGGTGGCAGCATGAGTGGAGCAGCATACAGGACGTTAAGTTGAGACAGATTAAGGGAGACGTTAAACCATGGGGTTCTTCCTGCAGGATTAACCGCAGGGAGGAAACCGCCATCACACGCTTTCGTATAGGTCACTGTTGGTGGACCCATGGACACCTCCTTCGAGGTGAAGAGTCCCCTATCTGTGAGACGTGTAACACAGATTTGTCTGTGTTACACTTTTTAACTGAGTGTATACAGTTCGAGGATGTCAGGGAGAGGTTAGGCCTGTGCTATGACCTGTCAGTTGCTTTAGGTGACGACAGAGTACTCATGGACAGGCTGATACTCTTCCTGAGAGAATTGAACTTATTGTTTTATGTGTGAAGTCTTGCACCTTATTTTAACGTGTTCTATTTTTAAACTGTGATATTCGATGGTAATTGGCCCCTTTACAGCCTCTTACCATCACCTTTAGTCTGTTCAAATTTTCGAACAGACCTTTTTATCTTATTTATTTGTGTTTGTCTGTGCAAGATTTCTTTTATTGAATATGCGTTATTTTATTGGTTTTATCTATTTATTGATTGTTTAATTTATTGTTTTTAATATGTAGTGTAGTCATTAAAATGGGCTGCGTTAGGCGCAAATAGCTTTTGTTGCTGTGCGCCAAAAATGTTAACTAACCAACTAACTCTGGTCCGAAATCATTTAGAGATTTTTCAGTGCAAGTAAATACTCCCAGTAGATTGACAGTGTGTAATTTGATTACCAGTAATAAAGCTCTATGTAGCTTTACCGGACTACAAAATATTGATTTGCTCAATTTTATTTTAAGCACAGTTAATATGATATGCAGATATTAGAACGCATAACTAACATCTGTTAAGGAACGAGTAGTGTTAACTTTCGTAAAGTTAAAATATAATTTAACTTACGTAATACTGTCATATTTATTTGGGATTGATACAAGACTTTGCCGAAAATATATTGTGGATATGATACCAATTCTTGCAAAGGCTTTGCAGTGTGCAATAAAATTTCCTGACAAAACAGAAATTTCAAGAAATATGACCCTTATGCTTTAAACTTTGTTAAGAACTATTATTCGCAAAAAAATTAGAAACTGATACTAAAGGAAAATCTATATTTGATGTATTGGAACATTATTTTAAAGAAAAATAATACCGTGTCCGTTGTTACTTATGGTGCTCCAGCAATGGTTGGACGATACCGCGGGTTGATTTCATATTTGAAAAATGCGGTACCAAATTTAATCGCCGTGCATTGTGTGATTCACAGACAATATTTGGTTGCAAAATCCCTTAGTGATCGCCTTCATTGCTCGCTACAGTATGTAATTACAGCAGTTAACAAGATCAGGAGCAATGCTCTCAATGATAGATTGTTTCGAAAGCTTTGTGATGAAAACGACGAAGGCTTCAATCGTTTACTATTGCACTCTGAAGTTCGCTGGCTATCAAAGGGTACCTGTCTAAAAAGATTTTATGAACTCTTTGACTCAGTTAGAACGTTTTTTGAAAACAAAGATGATTCGTTAAGAGAGAATTTGTTGAAATTTAAGAATGATATAGCTTATTTAACTGATTTATATAATAAATTTAATGACATAAATCTACAGCTGCAAGGAGATGATTTGAATTTAATCAAAGCAAAGGCAACTATTTCTGCCTTGTATAAACAAAATTTGGGTCGAAGACAATTCTATCAGTTTCAAAATCTTTCCTCAGTCGAAACAGTTGATGACGACATTCTGGCTTATTGCCAGCATTTGGAAGCACTTAAAGAAGATTTTACAAATAGATTTCAGGATGTCCTCAACATGATCATTCCAGACTGCGTTCGTGTCAAAACTTGCCTTGTATAAACAAAATTTGGGTCGAAGACAATTCTATCAGTTTCAAAATCTTTCCTCAGTCGAAACAGTTGATGACGACATTCTGGCTTATTGCCAGCATTTGGAAGCACTTAAAGAAGATTTTACAAATAGATTTCAGGATGTCCTCAACATGATCATTCCAGACTGGGTCGTAGACCCTTCCTCAAATCTACAAACAGCAGAATTATCACTGCAGGAGGAGTTGATAGAACTGTCAACAAATGAAGAGTTAAAATTTAAATTAAAAAATGGATATCAAGAATTTTGGCTTCAAAGGCAAATTCCAATATTATATCCGTCCGTATGGGCTACGGTCAAGAAGATTTTTATTGCATTCCCATCGTCATATTTAGCCGAAAGAGGATTTAACGTAGTCTTCAATCTACTAACAAACAAAAGAAACAGATTGTCCATAGTGGAACGCGGTTACCTAAGATTGCTGATGACAAAAATGGCACCAAATATCGAAAAATTAGGGTCATTACACCAGACTCAGCCCTCACACTAATAATATTATATTCATTTTTTTAGTAATATATATTTCTTAATCAAATTTTGAGCCAAACACCAATATTGATAATATCTTCTAATAAAATAATTTTTAAAATATTTCTTGTTTTTCACTCAAAACCCGGGCACTATCGAATCATTCTTTGAAAAAGTTGACTACGACCTAATAAAGTTGGGAACTTATAGATTACAGTTACATTATTGATTTCAAGAAGGGGAGTTGGTAAGTTTATTTTTTTCTGAAAAGGGGGCGGTGAGTATTTTTCTTTTTGAAAAGCGGGCGGTAGACCAAAAAAGGTTGGGAACCTCTGCTTTAAAGGCTTTGAAGACACACAAGTTATAATAGACTGCACAGAAATCTGTATTCAAAAACCTAAATGTCTTTGTTGCAGAATTCGATTTTATTCTCAATATAAATCAAGTCAAACGGTAAAATTTATGACTGGATATTCCCCTGCGGGTCTCATTACATTCGTAAGTAAAGCATATGGAGGACGTGCGTCAAATTAATTTTTATTTAATGTTTAATTCAAAAATTAGATAAAAATGTAGCTAAAACTCAGGCTCCATTTGTGAGAAACAAAAGGCAGCTGAGCAAAGAAGATGCTATATTAAATACAAAAATAACCAGCTAAAATCCACATAGAACGCTGCAATCAGACAATAAAAATATTTTAAATTCTAGGAGGCAAATTACAGTGGTCTCTAGTTAAATATATTGATGATATTTTTTTAATTCCTTGTGCTGTTACCAATTATAAACACCTATATTATTAGAAGATAAATTTTATAAATAATAAACATTTATATCATATTGTGGTTTTTGTTTACATAACTCTATTTCCTATTACATATTTCATGTATCATATTTTTAAAATACTTTTCTTTTACAGTAAAAAGTATTATATTTTTAACAAACTGATCAAAACCGGTAACAGGAATTTTGATTCTGCATATCTGATTTTTATTTCTTCCACATTATCAATTAAAGAAAAAATAGTTTTACCCGAAAATGTTTGCTTTTGTAGCTATCAGAATGAAATTACGGATTTTAAAAAAATTTGCCTTTTTTCAGACCTTTATTGTATGTAAAAATAAAACAAACATTTGTTATGAATTTCAAGTTTTATTTACAAGAAAACCATTCGAAACAAACAACTAATGTAGCAGAATATATAAAAAAGTTTAGAAATGATTATTTTTCGTATTTCTTCTGTGATTGTATTGACTTTTTCATATTAGCCACCAAATATAGTCCCCCATCATACTCTTATTGTATTGCCCCTGATAACGACGTTCAAAGTCCATCACATCTTGATGAAAACGTTCACTTTGTTCTTCCGAATAGGCTCCCATGTTATCTCTAAATTGGTCCAAGTGAGCACGCCAGCCCGTAACATATGCACTTTAAGGGACATTCTGCAACCCATGAGTTTAAGGTTATCAAGCATAGTGATGCGGGGGTAGTTCGGACGCCAATCTCCACTCTCATTCTGGGAGTGGGGGAGGGCTGTAGGGTGTATAAGGTGGCCGCTCCGTACCAAGAGGCAGATCGTCTTTGACTTTCGTCTGAGAACTTGTTCTTATTATTACCTGTGTACTCTCTTTCAGTTTTCTCTCTACGTTACGGTAAAGCACCAGGCCTTGACCCACAGTAAGCTCTGATTGCCAGCCTGTACAACGAGCTCCACATCTAACTCTCTACGAGCGGTAACGTTCCAGAGCCCTGACCCACAGTAAGCTCTGGTTACTAGCCCGCTCTACGAGTCCGTTGTACAGCCAGTACTCCTGCAAGGACCCTCTCGGTGTTCTTGTATGTTGGCCTGGCCCACCAGGAAAACCAGTTCTTTTCAGAACTACGTAAGAATTTCATACTCACACACGGTTTCCCATCCTCATTGTCACCTATTTTCATTGTCCTCACTGTCACCCATCCTAGCTGTCACCTCTCCTTTCCGTCACCACTCTAATACCGAAGTGCGTTCACCGCGTCGCCAAGCGGTCACCCATCCAGGAGATCACCGCGCCGAGCGCCGTTCCACGCTGTTATCTCAAGCGGTCACCCATCCGGGAGGTCACCGCACCGAGCGTTGTTTAACGCTACTACCGAACGCAAGCGGTCACCCATCCAAGCGGTCAGCGCAGCTAGAGCTGCTTAACTCTAGCGATCCGTTGAGAGAGCCACTCGTCGCTCTTATCAATAGTTGCAATAAGCTGTTCGTAATTGTCTGCTCTGTTGTTTCCGAGAAAACCATGAACCACTGCTTTCAGGCAAAGCCAGGCTTTCCTTTTTTACCGGTTAAAAATACCGGTTTTTACATTGGCTTCAGATAACTTGCAGGCTAACTAACTGGCTTTAAGGAAAAAAAATCTTTAAATATTGAAAAGCTTCTGAAGAGATTTACGAAGAGCTTTAACGAATTGCTTCATAAGACCTAATTTTATATGCAATGGAGGCATTAATACGTGTTTAGGTTCCACAATTGGTTCCCATTTGACATTATGTTTTCCTATCTCGAACTCGGTTCGTTTAGGCTATAAGTGCTGTTTATAATGCGCTGTGTCTGCTCTACTGTCCCATAAGCAAAGGTACCAAGGATACTTAGTATAACCGCCTTGCATTCCCATCAGAAATCCAACCATCTATCACTATTAAACTCTCAAGCACCATTTTCATACTTTCGTAATTTTCTTTGAGCATTACGGAATGAGCCAAAGGAAGAGATGGAAATTTATTTCCATTGTGAAGGACAGCTTTTAAACTTTTTGTAGAACTGTCTATGAAGAGATGCCAGTCAGAAGGAATGCATGAGATTCTAATTTCTTCAAACAAGCCTTTCACATCATTACAATAACAAAGTCCGTTTTCTTTAGGGAAAAAGCAAGAAAATGCTTCATGACGCTTTCTTTGATCACTAATTGATACATTTGTCTCAAGCGAATTCTATTGTTTCAACCGAGAAACTAGAATTTCTGCTTTACTTGACCAAAAGTAAAGATCTCTAACTAAGTCATTTAAATCTTTTGAGTTAATGAGCTGTGGTTCAAATATTACCGATTTGATCACAAAGTCCTCGTTGTCATAGTTGGCACTAGAAGTTTCTGATAGCTCTGGACGAGAAGGTACAGGAAAATTTTCACTATGTGGTACTGGAGCAGACGTTGAAGGAAGATCTGGATAAAAAATCTTTTTGGCATTTTTGCCAGCCCGACGCTTACTTGTTCAAAATGGAGAGAACCTACTGGTTCTCTCCATTTTCTAGGCACTGCAAACCTCATAGATTTTTTTTTTTCTTTAAACGATGAATTGTGTCTACTTACCTTCTAAATTGTTTTTGCAGTTATTACACGAGAAATGAGGTGCCCAATTTTTATCTTGACTTTTAAAGGGTAGTTTTAAATAAGCTACATAGGATGCACAAAGATTTAAATTTGTGGCCAAAGCAAATTTTTTTACTCTTGTTTTGAAAAATTACCCGCTAATATAACAGAATGAGTCTACCTCGTGTTTACAACTTCTTGACGCCATTTTTGGATCTGCCGTCACACAAAATGCGTGGTATCGTTGCATGCGCATGCGCATACCGACTGTGAATGTATCCGTAAGTGAAATGCCACTTGCCACCCGCTCGTCCCCACCCTTACTTAATAAAACACGCTTCTCCTTATGTGGTCCTAAAAATAAATAAATATATATTGATAGTTGTACAAAAGGTACAAAAGCAAAGTTTTCAAACATAAACAAAGGTTTTAGTTATTTTTCTATATAAAGAATCAGAAAATAGTCATTAAAATAAAGAATAAAAAATGTTTTTTGTTGACCGGTGTAATCAAACTGTAGTTCAATAAGTAACATATTTTCATTGTGTGAACAATATATCGCGAAATAGCAAAGATCCAGAATACATTTTTCGTTTTCAATTTCAGGAATTTTTACTATAACAATTTTTTAAATTTCATATTTTTTTTGGTAAGAACTTACACTTAACTATAAAATTTGTTAATTTTGTTATTAATAATTTCATTAATCGTTGGTATACCTTCATTAGTAGTTTCGTTATCTGTCGAGTGATGAGTAGAAGCACAAATAACGTATTCGATTGGGTGCTCTACTATGCACTCAGGTCACTCGACGAGTAAGTTTCATATTCGATTGGTCGCGCAGTTGCTCTAGAGTTGGTAAAATTTCGTATTTAACTACAACTATAATACTCTCCAGTTTTAATGGTCTTCAGACACATCAATTATTAAATTCAATTATTAACAATATTTCTATTGTAGGTACATAAAGATATTAGAATGCACCGGTTAAATGTTAAAGATAGAGTCATTTTGGTATTTATTAAATTAAAATTAAATGTAAGTTTTAGGCAACGGCCATACCATGTTGAATACACCGGTTCTCGTCTTATGAGTAAGACGTGAATCACATCGCTCCTGCGAATTTTTTACAAAAAGTGACAAAAAACTATAAAAAATTAATAAAAAACTATAGGAACTTCTTCCTCAGTGTTAGTGCAGTTAGTGTAAATGAAGTGGGTGAGAAATATAAATATTTAGCAGTGTTAATAACATAATATTAATAAGTGACGTGGAACAAAGACATCTAACGCGCACGTAGCTCTGCGCACGCAGGGCTGCCACTCGATAATAATGAAATAATACAAACTAAAACAATAATGCAAACACAAACAGTCAATAAAAGAACATATGAGAGTGATAAAAGTGATTATGATAGTGACACAAGTGCAAAAACATATAAAACAAACAATTCATTAGGAAACATAACGCTAGGCAGTCCATACAGCACCACATTTTCAAGCGACAACAAATCTGAACCTTGATCAAATCATGGACACAAACCAAGATACAGACACCAGCAAAAATTACACCATGGAAGCAAACCGCATCACGGACGCAAACCGCATCACCGACGCAAACCGCATCACGGACGCAAACCCAGCGTTCACAATTGTACCACCCAGGAAGAGAATCAAAAAAACAGATAACTCACAAACACAGACACAAACCATTCAAAAAACAACTGTAAGCAACCCATCTACCAGTACCAACACAATTAATTATAAAAACAAAAATATTTACGAAGAACTAGAACACGAACAGGTAGAAAAAACTGAATCCAAACCACCCCCGGTAGTTTTCACGGGAAGACCCCTACAAACAGACAAATTTCACGACACAATTAAAAAGCACGCAGGAGAGAAATTTCAAGTATCGTACACAGACAAGTATACAAATATATGGTTTGAAAATAACAGTAAAAGGAAGGCGTTTATGGAAAATTGTAACGAAGATAAAATAGGGTATTTTACATACACCTCCAAAGAAGATAAAACATATGGATATGTAATAAGAGGACTTGATGCGGATACCACGGTAGAGGAGATAATGAACCAACTAATTCAAAAAGGCATCTCAGTCACGCAAGTGACTAAGATGAACACAAATTATAGACCACTATATCTAGTAGTCACTACTAAAGACGTGACATTAGAAACATTAAGGAATAAGGTGAAATTCCAAAATATATACAAGAATAACTTGGGAAATTCACCGAAATAAGAAAAGAATTATCCAGTGCCATCGTTGCCAGACCTGGGGACATGCAACGTCAAATTGCACACTGACACCACGCTGCCTCAAATGTGCGGAACAGCACTTTACCAGGGAATGCACAGAAACCCCAATAATAAAATGCGTAAACTGTGAGGGCCCACATCCCGCCAATTCCACTGATTGCAAAGTCTACAAGACAATAATAACCAAAATAGAAGCCAGGAAAAATAATAATAGACCACAACAATTACAACAATCAACCTACATCCCGGCGCCGGCACCAGAATTCAATGCATGGGCAACAGGACCACCCAAACAACCGCTACTACAGACTCCCCCGCAAAATTATAATAACAATACCCAACAATGGCCACCTCTCCGCCCAACTTTCTCCCCCCCTCCAATCCCTACTCGCCAACAATCACCTACAGCACACACATTTAAACCATCATACACTCAACAACATGCAACAATTAATACACAACAATCAACTCAACAAAACACAAACAATACTAATACTAATACTAAAATTAATGAAACTACTGATACATTAAATGACTTATTTGCAGAGTTCAACACCCTACACAGCCTGGTCAACTTGGATGGGATGCTGCAGGCGGTCAGATATCTAAACCAATTAATGAGGCAGGCCAACACACCAATGGACAAGATGAACGCATTCCAACATTTCAATCAAATCGCGTACACTTATGGAATATAAAATCAAAATAGCAACATGGAACGCAAACAGTGTAAGGGGTAAGACCAACGAACTGACTTACTTTCTACAAAGACATAAAATAGACATACTAATAATTAACGAAACTAGACTAAAACCGAAAGACAAATTTTACATTAAAAATTATACCATTTACAGACGAGACCGACCCCCGGACGCTAATGACAATGACGTCACATCCGCTAGGGGATTGGCACTACTAATTAAACACAACATCCCACACACACGTACTGACACACCACTTACTCCATTAGAGACAATAACAATTAAACTCGCAGACAACACACATATAACCGGTGCTTACAACAGCCCGCGAAACAGACTTACAGACCATGACTTAGACACATTGACAAACTATAATAAAATATTAATAGTCGGAGACATTAACGCTAGACACATCACCTGGGGCTACAATCCAACACAAAACACAAATGGCACAATACTCTACACATATGCGACAACATACAACATACTCATACAAGCTCCCGATACACCCACACATTACCCGCCAAATGGCTCCACTCCTAGCACTGTAGACATCATCATTAACAAAAACGTCACAAATATATCCCATCCAGTCACTATTCCTGAACTCCCTCCTGATCACGACCCAGTTACATTCACACTTAATCATCGACACAAAGAAAATATAACAAGACAAATTACAACTTACAAACACACAGATTGGAAAAAATACAGACAAACACTTGACAAACACATACAAATAAACAGACACATAAACACGACAGAACAAATAGACACTGAAGTACAGGCACTCACACAAGCTTTGCAGAAAGCGAAACACAAGCACACAGAAACACAAATCACAATAAATACATCAACTGAACATTTACCACAATACATTTTAAACAACATCTCCACCCGCAACACAGCCAGGAAACACTGGCAACGCACACACGATCAACAACACAAAACATACATGAACAATAACATGAACAGCTGAACTATTTTTAACATTGATACAGATACAGAAAATTATATTTACCAATTCATCTCGAAAACTATTTAGTTTTAATGAAAAATATAAATATAAGGTTGTTCTACTATAAATTCTGATCGCTCTAAAGGAAACCAAATTCTTTTCAAATTTGTTGTTTTTAAGATTAATAGGAATGTGTTTGTATGCATGCAAATCTAGCGAAAAACTGGTTTGCGTCCCCGATTGAATCGCCTCCTTAACACACTGATACGTAAGCAAATCACAGACCACAGAAACCACACATTTCAACAAAAACTTGCAAAACTTAACACGAGAGACAACTCATTATGGATACTTTCACGACTTTACAAGATAACACACAAACCTATACCCACAATCACATCAAACAACACACAACACGTCACAGACACAGACAAGGCAGAAGCGTTAGCTGAAGCTTTTGAAACTGCACACGAAATAGACCATAACAACACGCAACAACAAGAAAAAATAATATCAGACACACAATTATACATAAACACAGAACATCACACTAGTCGAAACAAACTCATTAAACTCTTAACCACACCCTCTGAAATCCTTGAAACAATCAAAACACTTCCTACCAAAAAAGCACCCGGTCCTGACAAAATAGAAAATGAACTCCTTAAAAACCTATCCCGCAAAGCTGTGGTTCAACTCACTTACATAGTCAATGCAATAATCAAACTCCACTACTTTCCCCAACAATGGAAATGCGCCACAGTAATCCCAATCCCTAAACCTAAAAAAGAAAACAAAAATCCCTCCAATTACCGACCCATAAGCCTCCTCAATACACTTGCAAAAACAACAGAAAAAATAATACTAAAACGCATACTCAAACATGACACCACATATAACATAACAAAACCACAACAATTTGGATTCCGTTCCCATCATAATACTGTCCAACAAGTAGTAAGAATAGTGACTGACATAACCAAACAGTACAACAAAAATAAAGTCACAACAATGGCCCTGCTAGACGTTGAACGAGCGTTCGACAAAGTATGGCTAGCAGGTCTCATTTATAAACTAATTATGTACAAATTCCCTCCTCTACTAATCAAGCTCATACACTCATACGTCTCAAACCGATCTTTCCACGTTAAAGTCAATAATACCTATTCACCTTCCCATCCAATATTAGCCGACATACCGCAAGGCAGTGTGCTCGGACCAAAATTATTTACCCTTTACATCAATGACATCCCTGAATTTCCAAAAACTAATCTAGCACTCTTCGCTGATGATACAGCTATATATGCGCACTCATTTAGCGCTGAGGTTGCAAACAAACAACTATAAATCCATATAAACATACTACAAAAATACTGGTCCCTCTGGAAAATTAAAATAAACCCCTCCAAAACGGAATCCTTAACATTCACCCGCAAATTCACAAACATTAAAATACACACACAACTCAAAGTTAACAATCATAAAATTACACCTACAAAATCAGCAAGATATCTTGGAGTCATACTAGACAAAACACTCACATACACGCAACACATAGCACACAGTTTACAAAAAGCACATACAGTTATCAAACATTTATACCCACTATTAAACAAATACAGCTCACTAACACAAGAAAACAAAAAATTATACACAACAATTATAAGACCTACACTCACATACGCCGCCCCAGTGTGGTGTGGAGCCTCGATCACAGCCAAAACACCATTACAAAGACTTCAAAATAAATGCTTACGACTAATTACAAACGCTGACAGATATACAAGAATTACAGAACTACATCAACAAACAAACTTACCGTATATTAAGGACTACATTGACAAATTAGCACAAAAATTCTATCTCACACAATTAAACGCCAATCCCCTACTTGACAACATACTTGATGAAATAGACAATGACCAAAATATTCATAAACTACCGTATCAGACAATACCCCTTACCACTAATTAAGAGCAACAATTAACAACAGAAGACGCAGTACCGCCGGCAGTATCTCCCATGTTGATGAGGCAACCAAACACACACCTAAGAACACACAGCTGCAAACATCCATCCTATACTCACACCAACACCTACAAATAAACAACTTTCCACAACGCCTTATCAACACGCAACCACACATACACACATGCACACACAAAACATACTTCAACAAACCCACAGGCGATCCTGCTAATAAAAACATCTTTACACACACTTTTGTATATATGTAATATTGTAAATGTAAATATTGTACAGTTAGATTAAGTTAGATAATAAGGTAGAATAGGAAAAATACATAAGAAGATATACGGACAAGTTCCTAACCTTCAATACAATAAAAACACACACAAACATTATCAGACGTTCAGTGAACAAACACATCGCATTCGTACACATAAATCTACAAACACACCCATGTATATATCTTAGGATAGGAGACATGAAATGTAAAACTATATATAAAATACAATGTATTACTTATTGAATAATAAATAACTTTTGAAATGAATGAATGAATGGTTCTCGTCCGATCACCGAAGTTAAGCAACATCGGGCGCGTTTAGTACTTGGATGAGTGACCGCTTGGGAACACCGCGTGCCGTTGGCTTCCTTTTAAAAAATGCCAAAAGTCGCTCAATTTGTTGCGGGTCCTCAGTCACAAGACATGGGGTGCAGACCGCACTGTCATGTTGCGTTTATATCGTTCTTTAGTGCGCTCTAAGCTGGACTATGGATGTCTAGCTTATGGGTCAGCTAAACACCAAGAGAGACGAATTCTTGACACTGTACATCACACTGGAGTTAGATTGGCCACTGGTGCATTTCGCACCAGCTCAATACTAAGCCTGCTGTGTGAAGCAGGCGAACCGTCACTGTACAATCGTCGTAAAATTCTATCTCTGCGATATATAGCTGCACTTAGTGCCAAGCCAGATCATCCCGCGTATGACCCTATTCTACAAAATAGGCATACAGAGATTTATGACAGAAAACCAAGAGCCAATAGGCCTTTTGGTCTGAGGACTTTCGACATTTTGGGCGATATTGATTTTAATATGCCTGAAATTGCAAGTTTCGTTTTGTGTGCTGTTCCACCAGGGACGCTACCGCGTCCACTTGTGAACCTCACATTAACTAGGTTTGATAAAGATACTACGTTGCCTATCGAATACCAACATGAGTTACAAAGAACACTGGTCCCTAGGTTCGAGGATACTGTCATTTTTACTGACGGATCAAAATCCGGAACCAGGGTTGGGTGTGCGTTCGTTGTTTTGAATCCACACCAACAGTTTCAGTACCGTCTGTACTCTATAACGAGTGTGTACACTGCTGAGCTGTATGCTATTTTCAAGGCCCTGTGTTTTGTTTCGTCAGAGCAAAGTCGGTCAAGTGTTATCTTGCCGGACTCGCTGAGCGCTCTGAACAGTATCCAAGATCCAGATCCAGTGCATCCTCTTGTACTAAAGATCCGGTTGCTACTCCACAATCTGAATACTCAGAATGTGAGGGTAGAGCTGTTTTGGATACCGGGACATGTTGGTATTAAAGGCAACGAAGCGGCAGATGCAGCTGCAAAA
This sequence comes from Liopterus haemorrhoidalis, assembly GCA_963971575.1. Lineage (NCBI taxonomy): Eukaryota > Metazoa > Arthropoda > Insecta > Coleoptera > Dytiscidae > Liopterus > Liopterus haemorrhoidalis. The sequence continues at coordinate 50,841,740 of OZ020613.1, forward strand.
GCCGCCTCTTACAGACCTATGATTGATGTGAGTTTCGTTTTTCCAGATGACGCAAAGAGTCATCTGAAACATCTGGTTTTAGACATGTGGCAACATGAGTGGAGCCGCACACAGAACGTTAAGTTGCGACAGATTAAGGGAGACGTTAAACCATGGGGTTCTTCCTGCAGGATTAACCGCAGGGAGGAAACCGCCATCACACGCCTCCGTATAGGCACTGTTGGTGGACCCATGGACACCTCCTTAGAGGTGAAGAGTCCCCTATCTGTGAGACGTGTAACACAGATTTGTCTGTGTTACACATTTTAACTGAATGTGTACAGTTCGAGGATGTCAGGGAGAGGTTAGGCCTGTGTTATGACCTGTCAGTTGCTTTAGGTGACGACAGGGTACTCATGGATAGGCTGATACTCTTCCTGAGAGAATCGAACTTATTGTTTTATGTGTGAAGTCTTGCACCTTATTTTAATGTGTTTCTAGTTATTGACTGTGATATTCGATGGTAATTGGCCCCTTTACAGCCTCTTACCATCACCCTGAGTCTGTTCAAATTTTCGAACAGACTTTTTATATTATTTATTTGTGTTTGTCAGTGCAATATTTCTTTTATTGAGTATGCGTATTTTTAATGATTTTATCTATTTATTTATTATCTAATATATTGTTTTTAATATATAGTCTAGTCATTTAAATGGGCTGCGTTAGGCGCAAATAGCCTTTGTTGCTGTGCGCCAAAAATTTTAACTAACTAACTAACTAAATGTAAGTTTTATTGTTATTTCATCTTTATTTGGCATCACTAGAACCTATTTTTTACACACTTTAAAATTTTAAGCAAAGTTTTGAGTGTAGCTATATACTTTCCTTCGAAACAAGAAATAATTACATTTAATAATTACATTTAATTAAATGTTTCAGTCTACGGACAGCTTTGAACTAGTCAATACATATTGTGGTAGTTCTCTGATACGTATAAGTGTATTAAATTTTAAAAAAGTGATAAAGTTTATGTTAATAAATTTTATTAACAGATTAAGTTACGGACAACATAAGTGACCAAAACCCTATTAACGAAGGTCTCGCCTCCTCGGAGGTGAGACCAAATGATAATAAAATGGACCTTAAAGGTATAGATACCACGTCTTTTATTACGGTGCCGTCATCCAGTAATAGGAATAAGAAAAGAAAAATATTCCTAAATAAAGAAAGAGAAAACTATAATGTGAAAATAACAAACAGGTACGATATCCTTACCGATACTGACTCAGACGAAGAAGGGACAAACTTACCAGCAAGACAAAAAGTGTATAAACCACCACCCATTGTGTTATATAGCTATATGAAAGATCATATGGCCAGTTTCAACAGAATAAAGTCAAAACTAAATGGAGATTTGTCTATTAAATATAAAGGAAATAGAATATTATTAAACACAGACACGAAAGAAGACTATTTGAATCTAAAACAAATGATAGTGGAGGCCGAATTAGAATTCATCACATACACACCAAAAGAAGACAAAGATCATAAGTTCGTGCTGAAGAATTTACCACCTTCAATCAGTACACAAGAAATAAAAAACAATTTGGCAGAGCAAAATATCAACGTTTTAAGTGTTGTGCAAATAACTAAAAAAACCAGTGACAATATTATAAGGCCACTTCCTCTTTATAAAATCAATATAAGTAACAAAACTAACATTAAAGATATATTAAAAATCAAAAAAGTATGCTATTGCATAATACAATGGGAAAAATACAGAAGCAAGAATAGTATCGCTCAGTGCTATAAATGCCAAGGATTTGATCATATAGCTAAAAATTGCTACAGGAAACCAAAGTGCCTAATATGTGCGGGTAACCATCAAAAAAATGACTGTGATAAGAAAGGTGACAGTGAAATTAAATGTTCAAACTGTAATAATAATCATTTAGCCAATAATAAAGAGTGTCCCGCATATTTAAAAATGGTAAATATTAGACTAAATAAAACAAATACAGTGTCTCAACAAGTATTAAAACGACCTAGAGAATACGTCACCCGCCCGGAGGAATTCCCAACGTTAAGAACGAGACAAGCAAATCCTGCAAGTACAAGCAACAACGCTAGCCAAGAAATCAGCTGGTCTCAAATTGTAAGCAATTCAAATAATGAATCTATACAAGAAAATAGTATTTCAGATCTTTTTGTTTTAGTTAAATCTCTGTTCCAAAATATTAGTATTAGTAATATTATACAGACTATTAAAAATACTATATTAAAAATTAGTAATGCTAAAGATAATATGGCAAAATTAGGAATTATACTTGAAGCTATTATAGAATTATTTGGTTAAAATGCATTGTTTAAATAAAATTACAATTAGCACATGGAATTGTGATACTATAAAAAGTAGATTTTTAGAATTAACTTATTTTCTAAAAACATTTAATATAGATATATGTTGTCTTAACGAAACTAGATTAAGTGAGAAACATAAACTAACATGTACTGGGTACACTGTACACCGTAATGATCGTAACTCGCAGGGTGGGGGTGTAGCTATGCTGGTTAAAAATAGTATTAAACATTATAGAATACATAAACAATATAACTATTCCATAGAAAATATTGCGATAAATATACTTACTGACAGCGGTACTGTTACCATCATTTCAGTTTACAATGAACCCAAGAAAACTTTAAAAATGTCTGATCTTACTGAACTATTTAATTATAATAATAAAGTAATATTGTTAGGTGATATGAACGCGAAACATATTGCCTGGAACTGCCCAGTCAATAACAAGAATGGTAAAACAATATTAGAATTTGCACACAGAAAAAATATTATCATTGATGCATCCCATGAGCCAACCCACTTTCCTACAAACCCAAATATGAGACCCAGCACAATCGACATAGTACTACTAAAAAATGTAATTATATCTAAACCGCAAGCCCTCTCTTTACTAAGTTCCAACCATAGTCCTGTATTATTTGAAATAAACAACCAATCCATCGAACACGAGATAAAAACTGTACACAGTTATAAAAATATGAACTTAACATTATTTAAACAATATATAACTAATAAAATACAAACAACTTCACCGCGTATAATAAATAATAATGATATTGAAAATCAAATAATTAACTTTATAAAAATAATCAAAACATCTGTACACAAAACAGTTCCTAAAGTACCTGTCACGGATACCAAAAACAAAATTCCTCAAAACATAATCAATTTAATAAAAATAAAAAACCAAGCTCGTAGAAAATGGCAGAGTGATCGTAATAAAAAAAATCTTTTTAAATATAAAATATTGCAATATTTAGTAAATAAAAAATTAAACGAACATCGTAATGAATGTTGGAATAATTTACTTAGTACACTCTCTCCACAAAAAGGAAATTTATGGAAAATTAAAAAAGCAATTACAAAAAATTATCAAAATATCCCGCCTCTAACAAATAATAACAATGATATTAAATATATTGATAAAGATAAAGCAGAACTACTTGCTGAACATTTTGAAAATATTAATAACAGTACTGTCAATCTGGGTAGCAAAAGTCATAATAATAAAATAGAAAAAACGGTTATAAAATATATTAAAAATATAAAGCCACAAATAAATGATTCCGACAATTGCACAACTGACGAAGTATATAATTATATAAAATCACTTAAAAATAAAAAAGCTCCTGGATTAGATGGTATCTCAAATTTCGTTCTTAAAAATTTACCTCATAAAGCAATAGAATTATTTACATTCATTATAAACAAAATTTTAGAGTTTAATTACTTCCCTAATATATTTAAACATGCAAAAATCATCCCAGTGGCAAAACCTGGCAAACCACCTAATTTACCAATCAATTACAGACCTATAAGTTTACTAAGCGGACTTAGCAAAATAGTAGAAAAATCAATAAAGAGAAGATTACTTCAATTTATTGATGAAAATAACATCATGAGACAAGAACAATTCGGATTTAGAGATAACCATTCAACGGTAGCACAACTTGTTCGGGTTTGTGATGACGCAACAGATGCATTTAACCGTAATAAATATACAGGATTAGCGTTATTTGACATAGAAAAGGCATTTGACACTATGTGGCAAACAGGGTTGATATTTAAACTAATAGAGTACAATTTTCCACCATATTTAATAAAACTAATAGACTCATATTTGAAAAATAGAAAATTTACAGTACATATCAAAAATGAATATTCCACTACTAAAGTAATTCATGCTTCTGTTCCACAGGGATCAGTTTTGGGACCAATTTTATACACACTGTATATAAATGATATACCTGTAAATAAAAATACTGAGCTTGCGCTATTTGCGGATGATTCGGCTGTATATACAACTTCCTGGCGACTCGATACAATTGCAAATAGACTTACACAGTCTGCCGTTAAAATCGAAAAACATTTTAGTAAATGGAAAACCAAGCTTAACGCTCTTAAAACTGAAGCAATTCTAATAACGAAACGAAGACCACAAAACATCCCGCGTGTACGCATCAACAATTCTGAGATTGACTGGGCAGATTCTGTTAAGTACCTAGGTGTCAAAATTGACAAAAAATTAAATTTTACTGAGCACATTAAATACTCCAGTAATAAAACTTTGCAGGCTATGTTTCAGTTATATCCCATGTTTAACAAACATAGTAAACTTAATATAAAAAACAAGACACTTATTTATAAAATGTGCATTAGGCCAATTTTTACCTATGCTGCTCCGGTATGGAGCAATACTAGTAAGACCAACATACAGACCCTTCAGGTCTTACAGAATAAGTGTCTTAGAATAATTGGCGGATACCCTAGATGGAAACGTGTATCTGAAATGCACGAAGAATTGAATATAATATATGTTAAAGATTATATAACATATCTTACTAAACGATTCTTCGATAGGTGTAATCTAAATAGTAATAGTTTAATAAATAAATTGGGTGATTATACTTTAGAAAATTTAAGTTATAAAAAATACAAACATAAGCGTATAAAGCATATACTTTTGTAAATAGATTCAATTAAAAGTGTTTAGGGTTTTTGCTTTTTTTTCCCTTAAATAAATTTGTTTGACAGTTCAATGATGTACATATATGACTGTATAGGGAAAACTATATATTTAATTCTAAGAATACATAGAAAAATTTTTGATATATGTATGCATTCTAATTTGTAAATAATGTTTTATTGTAATACTTTGCAAAGCAATAAATATTTTATATATATAATTAAATGTTTTGTATGTTTTCAAGACACACAAATTATTCTCGACTGTACAGAAATATATATACAGAGAACAAAATGCTTGTGTGGTAGAATTAGGTTCTATTCTCACTATAAAGGTACCGAAACTATAAAAAATTTGACTGGTGTGTCACCAGGATTCATTACTTTTATCAGCAAACCTTTTGGTGGCAGAGCTTCAGACTTCAGATAAATCAATTTTTGTACATAGCAATCTGATACCTAAAAATAAAAATTCAGCCATTATGACTGATAAAGGTTTTTTCATAGAAAAAGAATGTGAAGAATATGGTATTAAATTATATAGACCTCCATTTCTTAACCTCATGAGTGTAAATGACGAATATATACGACAGTACAATTTTATTGCGAAACGCATAAGACGGATATTATCGCGCCAATACATTTAAGGTAAAATGTAATGAAGTAAACGAAAATAACCGCATATGTTACACTATATACATTTGTTACCCATATAGTTATAAATCGCGTACAAGTTCATTCCTGTCTGTTGTTTCTATCAGGGGTATTTACACATTATATCTAGGTGAAGTCTAGACAAGTGCAGTGATAATAAATACATTCAATAGCCTGTGTTTTATAAGTAATTCTTCACTTATATCTAACTAAGGTAATTATATTATAATTTATTGTATTCAATATCAAATAAATATAGTTCATATTACGTACGTTACAGAAATATGGCCAAAAGGAAAGCAGAAGCGGAGCTCGAATACAGTGATGAGAGCGAGTCTGATAGCGAAATGTTTAGCAGTTCAGAGGAAGAATCTGATAGTGAAAACACCAGTGATGATGGAGATTTGACGGAGTATTCCAGCGATGAATTTCGGACTTCCCTTCACAAATCGCAGAGCCCTTGCACGTTCCGTGGAATTTCAACGATACTCCTCGCCCTTCGTTTCCTTTTGGAGGCAATTCAGGAATTCAAACAGCTAGGCTCGATAAAGACAACATCCTTGAGTTTTCGAAATTTTCTTTAGCGAAGATCTTCTGATCAAGATCGTCGATGAGACCAATGGTTACGCTGCTAAATTCATTGAAAAAAATAAGAATAATATGAAAAGAAAATCAAGAGTGAAAAACTGGGTCCATATAAATCTAAATGAAATAAAAACGTTTCTAGCCCTTCTCATTCTTCAGGGTATTTGTTGTAAACCAGAAAACAAACTATATTTTTCGAGAAGGGAATGTATTGAGACACTGTTTTTCGCAAAAATAATGTCGGAAAGGCGTTTTCATCTCTTACTGAAATTTCTTCATTTCGTGAACAACGATAACTTTGATTTAAATTCACCCAACCGAAAACTGTATAAAATAAAACCAGTTTTAGATCATTTGAGAAATAAATTCATGAATGTCTACGTACCATAACAAAAGATAAGCGTAGACGAATCTCTAATTGCTTGGAAAGGAAGATTTGGATGGAAACAATATATTCCTTCAAAGAGAAAAAGGTTTGGGATTAAAATGTTTTCCTTGTGTGAGAGTGAAAGTGGCTACGTTTATAATTTTATCATTTATACTGGTTCTAGAACTATATACGGCGATTCTATTTACCCTAATGAACCAGTATCTAAGTAAGTTATGATCGAGTCGAGTTCAGAATAAGACGTGTTGGGTCGGCGGTCCTGCAGAATTTTTATAAAACTTGTCAGTTATAAAAGTGTTTGTGTGTTGCAGATTACTATAATTAATATTTAAAAACTATTTTACATAAACAAAATAAAATATAATACACTTTTGTTTACATAAAGAAATAAATTAAAGTTAAAAATTTATTGCAAATAAATCACCAATAGCTGCTCAACATGGTGGGTAAAAATAAAAATAGGAAAAGCAGTGATAAAGAAGCCACAGAAAATGGCTATATTACCGAGAATACCCTCATTAATATTAATTTAAAAAAAAACAGACGGACACAATTTTGGATTGTGTCCAGGGGCGGACTGGCCATGTGGACAATGTGGAAAATTCCACATGGGCCGTACACAAATTGGGCCGTTATTCTAAATATGTACATAATATACTCTTTTGTTCAATTTTAGCTATTTTTTAATTGATTTGATCGATCGATTTGATAGAATGTATTGTTCTGGACAACGAAACTATCTGCCGAATTTCAGCTTGATCTGATCACAGGAAGTGGGTTAATTTGCCGCCGCAAAATTTGCATTGGTAAGATTGTCACAGTTCTTCCATTATTAGCGTATCGGGATGTATTTTCCTTGTTAATTTCGAATCTAAAATATTTCTTGTTCTATTTATTTAAGTTTTATTCTTGTCTCGTTCGACCCCACTGTTAGGCAGTATATCGTCCTTTGTTGTACACTCTTGTTTGGTTCTATTTGGTTTGGTTTGATCCGTTGTAATTTTTAATTAGTATAATGGAACCACAACATAAGAAAAAAAAGTAAAGGGAGGTCAAGAAAAATTAAGACTAAAAAGAAAACGTGCTTTGGAGTCAGTAGCTGGTCAGTGCTACAGCATACAACAACTGTTTAATAAAAACCTAGAATCCCAGTCTGAAAATATGTCTAACAACGACGATGCGAATGAGTGGGAAAATATAAATGAAGATATTAGTATTCAAGAAAATGAAAATAATATGTCTGCAACTTCAACCGACGTAGATAATGTTGATAATGTTCAAACTTATGAAAACAAATTCGAGGAAGAGAGAAATAAAGATTTTTTGGAAACAAAGGAAGTCAGTATTCCAATTCTAGAGAGCAACGAGTATAATACATTTTTTACTACTTCTATTTCTAAGCTTCATAAATTATATTGGTAGCCGTATAAACCATTCCAAATATAAACTTTTTGCCGATGATCTAAAAATTTATAGAGAAATTAAAACAAATAATGACTGTAAGCTTTTACAAACCGACATGAATAATTTAATGCAATGGAGTAGGGACAATAAACTAGAATTCAATGAAATGAAATGTTATGTAATGAGCTTCACAACAGCAAAATCGCCAATAATTTATAATTACAAAATGATTTCGCATGCTTTGACCAGACCAAGTATTATAAAAGACTTCGTATGACTTAAAGCTTTCTTTGGTTTCTACATTGACAAGTTACTGACAGATTGTCGTAAAATAATGGGATTTATTTTCCGTAACACAAGACATTTGCGGAATTGCAATGCTATTATTAATCTCTTTAATACGTTGGTTAGACCAAAATTAGAATATTGTTCTGTAATTTGACAATCCCCCTATATGCGACAGAGTGCAGAGATTGAAAGAATTCAAAACAAATTTCTACGATACCTTTATTTCAAGAAATATAAAATTTATCCGGACTATCGAATATTATCTAGTGAAAACTTAAGATCAGAATTTAAGGTTTGCAGCCTGCATAATAGGCGACAAATAAGCTCAGCATGCATCATGTACACTATAGTTAATAATTATATAGGCTCTACCAATATAATAAGTATGGTCGCATTCAGAGTTCCACGATCCATCAACAGCCGTTCTAATCTCGATTTTGTTGTTCCTTATTCACGAACTAAATTTAGAACAAGTTCACCATTACACATTATAATCCAAGTTTCGAATGAATTATTAGCAAACACTACCGCTGATTTAGCAATGACCCGTCAAAGGTTCATAAAAATATGCCATGAGTACTTTACACTCCAAACTATTTAATCATTAGCCTGTCAGAATGTATTATCTAACAACTTTAACGAATCTATTATTTCTGAATATATTAGACATTATAAATTTTATCCAACACCACAGCACCTCATAAGCTGAATTTTTATGATATTATTATAACTATTATTAAATATAGGATACTATTATTATTACATGTAATTAGAACTCTTAGACCTGTTTGTAATAAGAATAAATAAATAAATAAATAAATATCTGCTAGAGCCATTTTGGAATTGTCACATAGTGTAACGAAGAATATTCCGAGAAAAGATGTTGTATATAAAGTATGGTCTGAAGAACAATATGATAAAGAATTTCTACACTGAGAAATTTAATTTAAATGTAAGCCGTTGTAAGCCATGAGACATTCTACGGAGAAGAGCTGCAAGTTTGCCATCTTCCACGAAGACATCGAGCCAGCTACGAAAAAGAAATTTTCCTACTTCCGAGATCCGAAGAGGTGTTCCGAGGATGCGCACCAACCAGCAAAAGAAAATTTTCAAGTCCAACAGGTACCCACTATTGGTACCAGCACCAGGTTTACATCTGAGATCCTTCCACAACCATCAGCGAGGTCAACTTCCACCAGGTCAAGAGGGATGAACAGGTCCGCCATGACTTCCCCTCTACCGTTCTTTCCATTGGTATCCCCGCCCCCAAGGTTAAGTATTTACTCCTCTTTGGATCCTTCTCCGGTTTGAAGGTTTAGCCAAATCTGCGAAGGACCCTTGAGAAAAGGTGTCCATCCATATAAATGGATAGACACTTTTTAAAAGGAGGGAGTAATGTAACGAATCGAATAGTCCGTCAGAAACCCTCACAAATCACCAGCACGAGAATTTCGTAGAAAAAAGATTGCAATCGTTTTTATGCATTTGTATAAGGGGAATTTAAAGAATACATTTTAAAAATTCAGATAATCAGATAAAAATTAGGATTTTTACTTCAAAACACGTATTTTTAGGAATATATGTTTTGATGGTTCATTGTTCGAGAGGACTTTTATTCAGAGTTATTGCCTAATAACTTTGAACAGCTTCCTCCTGATCAAAGATAAAACCTTTTGTTTTTCTTGGAAATACGACCAAAACTGTTTATTTAAACCCCCAGCTCTCTGGAGAAGGGATCAGAACATATTCGGCTGGGTTAACTTAAAGATCAAACTTGTTGGGTTCTAGAGGAACTGGTTCGGCATTCTGGTGGATACTCGATATTGTTTGTTTAACATTTTATTCTTTATTTAAAATTCATTTTTTCATTTAAACTATTTGTAAATATTACCATTATAATAAATTAAATTCATTAATTTTAAACTGTCTTAACGTGTGTAAACCTTTCACCTTTCGGAACTTTAGTGAACATTTAAGATCCAGACTAGTTACAAGATACCTGTTCAGTCGGTTGGTAAGTACAACAATACATATCATTTAATTCACATATCGTAATGATGAACCCTGGATAACACTCACGCCTACTACCCGAACTCCTTTAGTCAGTAATCTCACTTCAGTTTGAGATTAGACGTAATATTATACCACAGGCTCGCTACCTAGTGGACAATAAATGGTACGTTATAAAGTAACGTTACCGGTTCGCTACAATAGTCTCTTAAACAAAGAATATTGTCTTTACTTAGACAATTATTATACTAGTCCTGTTTTGATCGATAAATTGTTGAGGCAAAGAACAGACTGCATTGGGACTATGATATTAAATCGCAAAGAGATACCAAGAGAAATTAAAGCCAAAAAACAAACAAAAGGGAGAAACTATAGCTATGTATAGAAGGAAGCAGATGATTCTAAAGTGGGAAGATAAGAAGGACGTGACTATGGCTAGCACTATACATGACGATACGATAAAATTAGTCAAAATCAAACGTGGTACTATGGTGCAAAAACCTTTAGTAATTTTGGATTACAATGCGAATATGGGTGGTGTGGATTTGGCGGATAACTATCTACATTTCTACTCGTCAAACAGAAGTCGTGTCAAGAAATATTATATGAAAATATTTCGTCATTTCCTAGACGTTAACTGTTACCATATACATCGAAAACTTGGGGGAAGAAAACGAAGACTCAATTTCCTCATAGAATTGGGTGAAAAGCTTATTGAAAATTACGCAGAACCAATGAATATTTCTAAGCGCCGATCTCGCGGACCAGTACCATCTCGCCTAGTGGAACGCCATTTTCCAGCTATAATTCCACCAACGACCGAGGAAAAACCCACAAAACGATGTGCACTGTGCAGTCAAAATAATATCCGCAAGGAATCCCGCTACTTGTGGGCGGAATGCCACACAGGACTTTGTCCTGCTCCGTGCTTTAAAACTTTTCACACGAAGTAATTAACATTATCAAATGATTAACATAATTATTTTGTTCATTCCTATAATCATAATCAATTAATATCTTACTAAAATATTCAAAGATACAAAATAAAATGTATATTTCTTATCAATAAAATTAATTTATTAGTACTAAATTTGTTATGTATGTGTAATTTCTGCTCAGTAAAATAAAGATTTTGAACATAATGGGTATGAATTACACGCTTTTCTAATGAAATGGGTATGACGAACCCAGTTTTCTAATGGAATTAATATGACGAACAAATTTCTCTTATGAAACGGGTATGACGAATATACTCGCAAGCGGCAAAAAGTTCGACCCACCCAGTAACGCTTCATGTGTAGCGACTCGTCCCACTCAAGAGGTTAAAAGAAAACGGCAACTAAGCAAAGTCGAAGCTATTTTTAATACTCAAACTGCAGCAGCAGGGTTCAACTCGAAAGAAGCTACCAAAGGATGAAAGTTTTTAAAATATTAAGTACAAAATTAAATGTAAATCTAATTAGTCATATCGAATAAATTTTCACTGTTACAGCAGCTGTGACTAACTTATCATCCTCAATTTTAGCTCCAGATAAATTTATGTAGTGTTTGCTTTAGATTAGACTTTATTTAGCATTTTTTTCTAAATAAAAAAAAAATATTAGTAATAATTATAAAATACAACTACTACTTATTTACTCTTTGCTCTTATTATACTACTTCTTAACTATAATTTTTGTTAAATAGTTTTTTAAAAATACTACTTTTTATAGTAGGTGTATTGTGCTCCTTGGGTTGTATGAAAAATAAGAAAATATGCAAAACTATATTATATTAATAATTATTATTTTCGCAAACCAAATGTAACATTTTCTCAAAATATTTCTATTTTACATTAAATAACATTTCTTTGGCAAAATTATAATCATACTTAGTTAGGTATAGTTAGTTTGAGGCACATATGAAATTTTTCAACAAATATCCAGTCCAGATAGCTTTTTATGACAATTTAAAATTAAAATATATTTTTATTTTTAGAGGTTTTCCGATTAGCACCAGGCACAAGTACCGTAGGTACTTGGCCGAAAGAAATGATACAAGAGGAGGGCCCGAAGTAAAAAATCCCTTGACGGATCTTGAAGAAAAAGCAATAAATGCTTGGGGTATCGTGGCGGTGGAGGGCAACTTCAAAAAACGTTTTGAATCTTTTAGTAGTGTTCTGAAGTACTTTGAATTTTTTTACAATATCAAAGAATGTAATGAAATGATAGGCAAAGAATTAAAAGAAAATGTAAAACATTATAAAATACATTGACTTGAAAGAAAATAAGAACAGAGAAGCTGAAAATTGGAGATAGAGCTAATATTGTCGCGAAAAATTAACGACATTAGTACCCCAGAGACGGTATTGAAGTGGATATATAACCTCACCCTAGAAGAATTTTTCCCAAATACATTAACTGCATTGAGAGTTCTACTGACTCTACCTGTTTCAGTTGCTTAGGGTTAGAGAACTTTTTCCAAACTGAAAATAATTAAGAATTACCTGCGATCAAGTATGAATCAGGAAAAGTTGAATGGTTTGGCGATTATTTCAATTGAAAATGATGTTGCACAATCAATTAATATTTTAAATTTTTACCCATTCGACACCAGAACCGTTGCCGCTAACGCGAGGCCGCCCTAATCGCCGCCTCCACAACCATCGTCACCTTGGCTAGCCGCCAGGCCGCCTTCACCTAGTCACACTGGCTCCCCGGAAGCGTCACAAGTCGAACCGAGACGGCGCCAACCCAGATTCATCCAAAGCCGTCTCCGCCAGACGCGCCGATACAACACCAAGATCGATCTTATCACCATCCAATACGTCCACCTGTACCTGGACGCCATCTCCGAGGACGCCATCCATCCCCAGGATACCAGGCGTTCCCCGACTGCTGAGCACGATACCATCTACTCCGGCTCACGTGCGACGGGTGCCCATTCTTTAAGCCCCGCCAATTCTGTTCGCTAGCATACATGCATTTGTACATATTAATTATAAATAAAGATATTTTAACAAGCTGTCTTTCAATATAACCTGGGGGAGAGTCTTAACTCATAGACGCTTAGCCACATATCATAACACGCCGCAAGCATACTTGCCGATTGAGCTAGACGGACAAAGGTGTTGCATCTCTACCACACGCAACAACGTCAATTTTGATCATGCCCACGCCCCACTTTCATTCGGCAGAATTTACTTCACACCTACACGTGTGTCTTTGAATTGGAACTGCAAAATCACTAGAGAAGTTTGTGTTTATTTGTTATACTGCGATGGCTTATAACTTATCTTGATAACGATCTGATTCAGTTAGAAAGAAAAAAAACTTCGTCCCTGCACTCTTTGATGTAAAAAATTTGGGTTGTCGATTTGAAGATATTCAAGACAACTCAACAATACTGGAAATTTTCGAAACTTTCGTTACCGACGATTTTGTAAAGAATATAGTGTCACACACAAGTATGTACAAAGAATAGCTAATGAATGAGAACTCATCACAGGGGGAGAATAATTATAAAGTATCAAAGAAGGATGAGATGTATTTATTTCTGAGTATGTAAGCTTATGCCTCAAATTAAGAACAGAGAATAAACACGCAAAAAAAAACTGTTGTTAATTTTACAACATAAATACTATAAGAAAATTGTAGTTAATTTTACAAAAGCTATGGTTTTATGTACAGAACAGACTTGTACAATGTCCAAAGCAAATTGTGCAATTTACAAATAAATTTTTGTACAATTTTTGTGGTAAATTAAACTTAATAATACGTAGAATAAATTGTGTTAATTCTATGGCAGTTGTATCTGATATAAAGACAGGCTGGTAGAGTCCTTTCCGAATACGTTGGACGAGGCAGACCTACATAACGAATTAACGTCTCGTAAAAAGAAAAGCAATGAGAACTATGAACTCTACGCATATGAAATGATGACCATAGCGAGCAAGGGGAAAAATTCAGAAACTGCTTTTATAAAATATATCATTTCAGGGCTAGACAATAAGGAGTTAGCAAAAATGCTAGCTTTATAACCCTTTACATCGGTGAGAGATCTGCTCATCCGGATTACCAATTACGAAGCAACGGTAGGCAAGTCCGAGATCTCGATTAAAAAATCTACTTATTCGAACGACAGCATTAAGTGTTACAACTGTAACGAAGTAGGGTACAAGTCTTCTAGCTGTCCGAAACCATAAAGAAAGGACCGGTGCAGGACCTGCAACCGAACCAATCATACAGAAAGCTAATGTAAGGTAAAACGAGAAAAGGACCACAAGGTAAGAAAAATTCATATTCTACCTAGTCTACCTAACGAATATTATAAGCTGGTCGATGTTCAAGGAAAGAAACACAAGCCTTCTTAGACTTGGATAGCGATGTGGTGGCAATGATCCGAAATCTTCCGGAATCATCAAAGTCTAGGCTTTTCAATGTCTATAACAGGATATGGACTGAGGGCAAGTGCGTGACCAAGTGGAAGGAATCTCATATAATTCATATCCCCAAAGTCGGGAAAGATAAACACTTGCCCTCTAGCTATAGACCAATATCACTGACCAGTTGTCTCTCCAAGCTCATGGAGCGAATGATCAGCAAGCGTCTGATTTGGTTTTTAGAATCAAACGACTTGCTGGCCAACACACAGTGCAGGCTTTCGCCGTCACCGCTCAACAGCAGATCATCTGGTCAGACTAGAGACAGCTATCAGGAATGCTTTCGTTGAAAACAAACACCTGGTAGCTGTGTTTTTCGATATTGAGAAAGCTCATGACACTGCATGGATTTATGGGATTCTCCGTACTTTTGAATTCCTGGGGTCTCCGGGGACGCTTGATGTTCTTTATAAAAGACTTCATGTCGAACCGGCGCTTCAGGGTGCGGATCGGAAATACCTTGTCACAAATGTTCGCACTGGACAATGGGGTCCCACAGGGCTCCATACTGAGCGTTACGCTATTTTTAATTGCCATTAAAGGTGCAGCTTCATGTATTCGATTACCTGTACAGAGTTCGATATTTGTCGACGACATTGGTATCTTTGTCGCCGGACAAAAGACTAGTACAATCGAACGGTATCGAATTCTATCCTTGCGGTATATGGCTGCACTCAGTGCCAAGCCAGATCATCCCGCGTATGACCCTATTCTACAAAATAGGCATACAGAGATTTATGACAGAAAACCAAGAGCCAATAGGCCTTTTGGTCTGAGGACTTTCGACATTTTGGGCGATATTGATTTTAATATGCCGGAAATAGCAAGTTTCCTTTTGTGTTACAAACCTTACATTAACCTTACATTAACTAGGTTTGATAAAGATACTACGTTGCCTATCGAATACCAACATGAGTTACAAAGAATACTGGTCCCTAGGTTCGAGGATACTGTCATTTTTACTGACGGATCAAAATCCGGAACCAGGGTTGGGTGTGCGTTCGTTGTTTTGAACAGGGATGGGGAGTCGGAGTCGGGAGTCGAGGAGTCGAAGCTTTTTGGAGGAGTCGGAGTCGGGAGTCGGTAAAAGTTATCGACTCCCGACTCTTTGACTATATATTTATCAAGGATGAGAACAATCCGAAAACGAAAGCAAAATACCATACTACCAGAATTTGTTAAAGCATGGAAACAGGAACGACATTTTTTCTGTTCATGAACGAAAATGAAATAAAAAATATTCAATTCTGGTTTCCTTCATGCTTTTCAGTTAAAAATTTAATTAATTTTTAGTAATATCTAATTTTTCTTTTTTTGTATACTTTGGTTATTATGTTAAAACGAAACTAAACTGGATTTTTATTTTCTCAAGTTGTAACGGGCTTTGTGATTATTTTATGTTTCATGTTGGCAGCTAAAATTGTTGTGTATCGGTATAAATAAATTAACACATTTATTTAACTGTAATGTTTATTAATAATTGATAATTACAGATTCTATTTTTTAATGTTTTATAATTAAGCTTGTCATTTACCATGCCTGCTTGTATTACATTGTTAGCAACATGTATACAACATCCTCCTCATTAAAACAAATACAAAATAATTCAGTACAATTCTTATTTACTCTGGGAATCGTTTTGGTTTAACGATAACTCTTCCACTTCTAGTTCTCACTTCAGTTTTAGATGTATCATTATTATTTAAAGATATATCATTATTAAGTGATATATTTTCTTTATCGTCTCTAAGATTATTAGTAGAGTTATCGTTAATTACATCTTTATCATTTAATTCATCTCCAACAAATCGTTTATAAAAATGAGGTTCGTTATAAGATTTTCTGAGATGAACAGAGTTTCGTCTAAGTAATTGTTCATTTTCATCTTTAACAATATAAGACCTAGGTTCATCTAATTGTTTAATTATATGACCAGGTACCCATGTCTTATTTTTCTGAATAACAACATTTTCATTAGGTTTAAACTGTTTTCTAGCTTTTGCATTTCTATCATACTGTTGTTTATATTTAATCTGATTGTCCGTTAGTTTGTTTTGGGTGTTTACGCTAATTTTAGGTTTTAAATGTTTTTTCGATATAGGTACAACAGTTCTTAATAGTCTCGACATAAGTATCTCTGAAGGAGATTTTCCTAACGTAGGAATTGGTGTGCACCGATACTCTAATAGGAATTCATTAATATCTTTTCCTTCCTCTGTTGATTTTTTGATTATGGTTTTTGCAATGTGTACACCTTTTTCTGCCATTCCATTTGACCTTGGGTAATTTGGGCTCGAATTAACTACTTTAATATTCCAATTATAAGCAAATTTTTTAAATTCATAGGACCCGAAAGGCATGTTATCTGCTACTATTGATTGAGGTACCCCGTGTGTACTAAATATAATTTTTAGTATTTCGATAATTTCTTTAGCGTTTTTAAATTTTAATTTTTTATTTCAAGCCATTTAGAGTAATAATCTATTAGAGCCAAATAATCAAAGCCTTTGCAAGTTAAAATGTCTATTGCAATTTTTTCAAATGGTAATTTTGGTACTGAGTGTGGTATTAGTGGTTCTTTTGTATTTGAAGATCTATATTTTTCACAAATTCTGCATCTTAGAATTTGATTTTCTATTTCATTATTTAATCCAGGCCAGTAAAATAATTTTTTGGCACGTAATTTTGATTTTGTTATTCCGTTATGACTTTTATGTAATAATTTTAAAAAATCTGTTCGGAGTTCTGTAGGAACTATGATTCTATCATTATAGTATGCTATATTATCATTAACTGTAATATCATCTTTGATTTTCCAGAAATGTCTTAAACTTTCTGGTACTAATTTTTTATTTACTGGCCAACCAGTATTATAGTAATTTATGATTTGACTTAAAATAGGATCAATTTTGTTCGCTTTAGCTATGGTTTCATCTGTAATAATTTTCGAATTTAATTTTTGGATACAATGTACAACACCAGGTATATTAATTTCATCTTTAAATTTTTCATCTAAATAATCTCTCGACAATAAATCAGCAATCAGCATTTTCTTACCAGGTAAATATTCAATTATGAGATCATAAATCATTAATTTTAGTTTAATTTTTTGCATTCTGTTGGAAGCAACTTTGGATAGTTCTTTAGTGTGTATTTTTACGAGGGGCATATGATCTGTTAAAATTTTTACTTTGTGACCATAAATATAATCATGGAATTTGCGACATGCAAATAATATACTTAGATATTCTTTCTCTATTTGTGGGTAATTCTGTTCTGTTTCTGTTAATGTCCTTGACGCAAAAGCAACAGGTTTTCTATTTTGTAATAATGAGCAGCCTAATCCACTCTTAGATGCATCACACTGAATTACTATGGGATGTTTTGAATTAAAATTAGTTAAAATAGGTGGTTTTACTATAAAATCTTTCAAATTATTAAGCGTTTTGGTGTGCATTTCGGTCCAGAGCCATGGGGTATCTTTTTTAAGTAATTGTCTTAATGGCTCTGTTAGTGAAGACATGTTTGGAATGAAATCTCTTAAATAATTTATCATCCCCAATACTCGTTGAAGTTCTGTTTTGTTAGTTGGATTTTTAAGGTTATTTATAGCACTTATACGGTTAGGATCTGGTTGCATGCCTTTTTCATTAAATATTTGTCCTATAAATTTTATTTCTTTTTGTTTATATTGCAGCTTATCTGCATTAAATTTGATATTATATTTTAAAGCACGTTTGATTACTTCATTCAAAGCTACATCGTGTTCACATTCATCGTTAGTTGCTATTAATATATCATCAAAATATATTACTACATTATTGATGTCTCCAAAATATTTAATAGTCATCTTTTGGAAGACTTCTGGTGCACAAGCTAGACCAAATGGTAGCCGTTTAAATTTATAATATCCAAAAGGCGTACTAGAGGTACAAATTTCTGAGGATTCTGTGTCAATGGGTATTTGCCAAAATCCATCCTTAAGATCTATAACAGTAAAAAGTTTTTTATTACTTAGTTGCGCTCTTATTTCATCAGCCTTAGGTATTAAATAATATTCGCGTTGTATGACTTGGTTTAAATCAACCGGATCTAAACACAACCTCAATTTTTTATTAGGTTTCTCGACAATAACTAAATTGCTAGCCCACTGTTTCGGACAATCTACTAGTTCTATTATATCTTTCTTTACTAAGCTATTTAGTGTATTCTTAAGTTCCTTCTTAATTGAGTGAGGTACTCTTCGAGGGGGTTTTATAGTGCCTTTTACATTACTATTAATTTTAATTTGATACTTTTCGGGAAATGTACCTATACCTTTAAAACATTCTTTATTTTGTTGTAAGAACATTTCTTTATCCTTAAAAACACTAATACTCTCTGTTCGGCTTATCAGATTAAATATTATACAACCCGGTAAACCTAATATGGGTTTCGATTCATTACTTTTAATAACTATAAAAGTTAGATTTTTAATTAAATTTTTAAATTCACACTCTACAGTAATTTTTCCTATAGTTTTTATTTTGAACCCGCCATAAGCTTGTAGTACTGTTGAGCTTTTACTTATTTTATTACTCAGCCCTAACATTTCTACAGTTTTTATATTAATAATATTAACTTCGGCACCTGTGTCTAATTTGAATTTAATATTAATATTATTAATTTTAATCTTTACATTCCAACTCAGTTCATTAACTGATTTTATTTTATTTTTACTATTAGACACAGTCCCTAAAGTTTTTACAGTACTTACAGTTGTTACTGTGAAACAATCAGACTCATCAGTCTCGGTACTACTACTATTTCTTTCATGTAGTACTTCTTTTACCATTTTTTTAAACTTACAACCTACAGTGAAATGGTTCATTTTTTTACAGTTATTGCACCTCTTCCCGAAGGCTGGACACATTTTATGTTTA
Organism: Liopterus haemorrhoidalis; assembly: GCA_963971575.1. Taxonomy (NCBI): domain Eukaryota; kingdom Metazoa; phylum Arthropoda; class Insecta; order Coleoptera; family Dytiscidae; genus Liopterus; species Liopterus haemorrhoidalis. The sequence continues at coordinate 50,861,437 of OZ020613.1, forward strand.
TTGTTACACTTTTTACATAAATACGTTTCAGTTTCTTGAGGCTTTTTATCCTTTTTTCTCATGGAGTACTTCTTTTCTTTTTTTTTCTCGTTCAACCGAACTTGCGTTGACAGCCTCTTGATTACCTATGGCTTTCACCTGAATCTTGCTCACTTCAGCAGCTCTGCAGATTTTTATTGCATTGTCCAAAGTCAACTCACTTATTCTTAGCAGTCTTTCTTGTACTTCTGTTTTCGTTATTCCTAACACTATTCGATCTCTTATAGCTTCAGATTCATCTTGAAAATTACATGTTTTACTTAACTTTGTGATTGTTGTTAAATAATGTTCAAATGATTCATTTTCTTCTTGTGAACGATTATAAAATATGAATCGTTCATATATGACATTTCTTCTGGGTTTGACATATTCATTAAAAGCTTCGATAATTTTTTTATCATCATTCGCATCTTCTTCAGATAAATTGAAGGTTTCAAATAATTCTACGGCTTCTTCTCCCATTAAATTTAATAGCATTGCTGCTTTATTTTCTTTTGGACTATTGTTTTTGTTTGTAGCCAAAAGGTATCTTTCAAAAGATTTCTTAAATTTAGTCCAGTTATTGTTTATATTACCCTCTAGCTCTAGAGGCTTTGGAGGTCTAAAAATAGCTTCCATTTTATGTTATTTTACGGTTTTTTTAAAATTTATTTTATTTGTTCACCACGTGCTTTTTTTTAATGTTAGGTTCTATACTTCTTACTTGATCATTTTATTTCTTTTTTATTTTGTTCTTTCGTCCGCAGCGCCATGTTGTGTATCGGTATAAATAAATTAACACATTTATTTAACTGTAATGTTTATTAATAATTGATAATTACAGATTCTATTTTTTAATGTTTTATAATTAAGCTTGTCATTTACCATGCCTGCTTGTATTACATTGTTAGCAACATGTATACAACAAAAATCTATATGTCAAAAGAAAAAAGTGACATGTTATGAAAAATAAAGTACAGTCTGTTCCAAACGATTAGGCGGAACTAACTGGAATTTTCATTTTTATAAGTTGTCATTAGCTATTTTTTTATATATTGAAGTTGGCTTTTCCTGAACAAAATGATCAAAAGCTTCAATCAAACGGTAAAAGTAACTAGTATTGAAAATCTAGTTCCGCCTAAACCAAAGGAACAGACTTTATATAAAATACAAAACAATTTTTTTTTTAAACTAATATATTTGAAAATTTGTATTAAAAATGACTCAATAGTCAAGATGAAATGAAAATGACATTTTATAAAAACAGCTCACCCCAACCCAAGATATTTAATGTAAGTAGATTCTGTTTGCTTGGTTTAAGGGGAATTAGTTATCGAAATCTACTAACTTTTAAGTATTGAATGAAGCTTTGTATCATTTTGTTTAACAAAAGCCCACTTTAATAGTTAAAAAGTAAACTCGTGATAATTTGAGGAAATAAAAATTCCATTTAGTTCCGCTTAAACATTTGGAATAGACTTAACAATTTACCAGTGAAAGGAGTCGGGAGTCGAAGTCGGAGTCGGAGTCGATTTTCAAAAATACCGACCCACTCCCACTCCAATTTCTAGTGATTGCTACTGCGCACCGAAGGTCATCCGCCAGGCTTAAATAGATGGACTGTAGAGGACTTAATTCATCCTGTAAAAAAAAAAAACATATGGATACAAACATATCTAATGATTTGTGTAGTTTAAGTTTTAATTTTCCCCCAGCTGCATGCCAAACTAAATGGAAGAGTTTGTTGCGGAGCTACAAAGCCCGCAAAGGATAATAAAAATAAAACAGGACGAGAACCAACCAAGCTCCACTTTTTTGAGCAGATCGACAACATACTTGGTGATAAGCCAAGTATGAAAAGCTCGCATATCTTAATATTAATGTACCAAAAAAAAAAAAAATTTAATTGCCGTGCCTTACCTTAAGCTCTAAAGCTAGGTTTCCACATGCATAGATTATTGGCTCCAGTTTTTTGCCAGTTTTATGGCGCCAACTTTAGTGGCACCAGTATGTGTTTCCACAATTTCTATCAGTTTTCAACTGGCACCAGATTAAAAATGGCGTCAACTGAGTTACTTCAAGCAAGCATTAATGTGGTAGTGCAAATTTTGACTGTTGAGCTTGTCGCCAGGGAGTCTACGTACGTGCCTGACACAAAGGTTTTTTTCCGTGACGTCACAAATCCTGCACGTGCAGCTTAAGTGTTTACGACTGGGTTTTTCCTCGCTTCAGAATCTGAACCTATCAGAGCGCAGGATCCGAGATAAGCCGTCACCGAACTCGGCCAATAGGAGAGCCGCTCGGAGTGGGGGTAAAACACCGAACTTCGTATAAAAACTCGGACAACGAGAGAAATGGGATCAGTATCCAGCAAGCAGTCTAGCAGAGTACAACTAACTACATACAAGCGAATTATCAAGTGAGTTAAAAGAAGCTATCGGTTTAACCGAATATAAAGAAAGAATTTATGCACGCTGCATATTATTATTGTTTCATATATATTTCTTTGTTTGTTTTATCTACAATAACTTTTGCAAGTAACGCTGACACCCTTTAGCGGTGCTTGTGATTGTTATCTGTACTTGTTTGTCATACGTATACACAGCGCGCTGATCGCCTTCGGCGTGTCTGTGTCCCGTCCGCTGACGGTTTAGCGGACCTCGACGATACGTATCCACGATCTCTTCTCACTTTGCCGCTTCACGATATATTTTTACATCTTCGCTTTACGTCAACGCCCGTTTTTATCACGTCTTCAACCGTCTCATCTCTTCGCTTCACGACTACGTCTGTTATCGCTACGTTGGCACCGTTCTACGTCCGTAGCCGTCTTGCCTGCCGCCATCACGTTCGTACTCCCTGTTACGAACGCACGGCCCCACGCCGCACCAAGAAGCCAACGTCCACGCCGATTTCCGTCGTCGCCCGTTCTGTAGCGCTGCTACAGACCGCCACGACTCAGACGTCATCACCGCCGAGGCCTAGCTCTCACAGCCGTTTACGCTGGCCCCCAAGAAGCGAGGTACCGAGTCGCGCCGTCTCCACGCCGCTGCGTGGAACTACCGACGAAACCTACGGGCTTGTGAAGCCTCTAGACCGTACCAAGACCTAAAGAAGTCTGCGAGGAAGGCCCTCTACGAGGTAGACGACCCCAGGACCCGCTGCTTCCCACCGCCGACACCATCACCGCTCAAGGCAACAGCTCGCCCGCTCGTGCCGCTGTCACCCTTGTCGGGCACCACGCCGGTCTTGGCGGTCACCACTTCTACTTCGGTGGCCACCCCTCCGAAACCAGGCTGCTCTTCAAAACAACAACTCAACACACCGATCACTCCAGGAATCACTAAGAGGAACAGAAAACTACGGCGCCGCCTATTCGAGCTGTTCGGCTCTTCATCGCTGCCTTGAACGTAGTGTCGAGCGACACTATCTAGCGACGAACGCCGACTAACGTATAGACCTGTCTTTTTCCTTCTCTCTCTTCCTTTCCTCTTCATTGTTATTTCTTTATTATTATTCTTTTTCATTGTTGTTATTATCATTTCCAAATATTTATATCTTGTTTAATAAAAACCATAAACCTAAACTGTCCGACTATTATTTTTCAAACCCTGGGGAATCAATTTTATCTTTCAGGGCATCTAGAACGGACGTGCATAGTTCAGACTCGCCGCAACGCTAGCCGCGGCCGGTAGTAGTGGCTTTTCACCCAGGGTTCGACCCCTTGGCTGAGTCCGTCCCGCAACAAGTGGCGCCCAACGTGGGGCCTGCAAAGCTGCAAATGCGCAGTAAAACCACGAGAACTATGCCGTCTCGTAAAACTAGAGCCCGGTTCTCCCAGGTATCCGACGAGGCGTTCGTCGCAGGCGAGGACATGGCTCCTCCGGTGTACAATAGCACCTCTCCAATCGCACATAACAGTGCTACAGAGCAACCGGCGTATGATCCAATCGCCGAACTGGCCAGAGTCTTGCGGGAAGGACTGACCGGCGCTCCAGATTCCCGCTGGCGCCCAACAATACCTCCAACACGCCCCGCCCCATTCAGCGGGAGAATGGAAGAAGATCCGGTGCGCTTCATATCGCAGATGGAGACGTACTTCCAGGATATGGGGTACGTAGAGCCGGAATTCTTCCAGCATATGAGGGAAAACCTCGCCGGGGAGGCCCGCCGATGGATAGACCCCATCCTGAATGTTCCGACCCAATGGAACACTTTCCGCAAGCGGTTCATCGCCAAGTTTGACGGAACGCAGGTCAAAAAACAAATTTACGTCTCTGTGTTGACGAAACCACAAGGCCCCCGCGAAACCGGAAGAGATTTCGTGGCCCGCAAAATGGCTCTCGCGCACCGATGCCACTCGTCCGAAGTCGGCACGCTCGAAACAGCCATAGGCCTCATGAGGACGAACTACCGCGCCGCTATCGCACAGCGACGGGTAGAGAGCTTCGATGAACTGATGGACCTTGCCACGGACCTCGATGACATCCTGCTCGAAGCCGGACCGGTCGAAACGTCACGAGCTGCACCAGCACGGCAGACACAGGCCTCGCGCTATACCAGCGATGGCCTACCTCCAGCGCCTCGTCACACAAGAGACGGGCCGCCTCCAGCGCCTCGTTATGCCAGAGACGGGCCGCCCCCAGCGCCCCGCTACACTGACTACAGGCCCTATCCAGCTCCCCGATACGCGAGGGAAGCACAGCCGCAAGCGCCCCGCTACGCGACGCGGCCAACACCAGAGCCTCGCCGCCCCCATGACAGCCAGCGCCCAAGGCAAGAGCAACAGCCTGCGCCCCCCGCTACGAACGACCAGCCGGTCTACAACAGGATAGCCGGGGCCCGCAACAGGCAAGGACACTGCCGGAGTGCCGCTTCTGTCCAGAGAGACACTGGCACCGCGACTGTCCAGTCGCCGAACAACATTTCATAGCCCGAAGAAACGCCGCGCCCGCGGCCAGTAAGGCGCCCCATCCAAAAAACAAGTAAGGGGCCACGAGGACAGCTTGGCTCTTTACGCCGTTTCAGGCAAAAAGCTGCCCACCGTTAACGTGCGAATCAACGGGAGAAACGCACGGGCACTCTTGGATACCGCCGCCGCGTATAACTGTCTACACGAAGACTATGACAACGCGGCCGCAACAGTTCAAGAGTCGATACCGCTAGCAGCAAACGGGCAAACTATGAGGGTCTCCGGCGAAGAGACGGCCACCGTAGAAGTAGACGCACTCAAGACGCGGGGACGTTTCCTCATATGCAGAGACCTCAGAGTGGACTGCATCCTAGGGTACCCGTGGCTTACAGACCAGCAGGCTACGATAGATCTGCAAAGACGGTGTATACACTTCGGCACCGGTCAGCGACACACCGCCTACTGGCAAGCGCCTGCCGTATCGCCCGAGGCAACTCAGGTATCCGTTCCCGCTGTCAACACGCTCGATCACGGCTTTCCACCAGAGCTGGAGGCTGCCTTCGCCGAGCTGCTAGCGCGTTTCCCCGAAGTATCGGACACCCGGCCGCGCCACGCCGGCACACGGACGAGTTGTCACAAGATAGCGCTAAAACATGACCGGCCTATACGAACTCATCCGTACCGCGTGAGCGAGGGAAAGATGCGACTCATCAAGAGTCAGGTCGAGGAAATGCTGGAGTCCAATATAATATCGCCGTCAACTTCACCGTACTCCAGTCCAGTGTAGATCGTGAGCAAGAAGGACGGAAGCCCGCGCTTCTGCGTGGACTACCGGAAGGTGAACTATGCTACCGAGAGCGAACCAGCTCCGATGCCCATCATCCAGGACACGCTCAGAGACAGCTAGGCGATGCGCGCATCTTTTCATCGCTAGATCTCAAATCCGGCTACTGGCAAATCCCGATGAATCCGGAATCCAAGCCCGCCACGGCCTTCTCTACGCCAGACGGCGGCCACTATCACTTTAATGTGATGCCATTCGGGCTAAAGAATGCCGCTCCCACGTTCCAGAGGCTAATGTCGCAGGAGGTCCTAGCCGGCGCAATGAACGCGTTCACTAGGGTATACCTGGACGACATTATCGTGTGTTCGGCAACACACCAGGAACATCTCCGGCACTTAGCGCTCGTGTTCGAACGACTACAGTAGCACGGCCTAAGACTTGCACCCGAGAAATGCGAATTCGGCAAGGGCGCTATCACCTATCTTGGACACTCCATATCGGCGGAAACCACGGCTCCGCTGGAGAAGTACTTGAAACAAGTCGCGGAGTACAAGGCACCGCGAAACAGGAAAGAACTCCGCCAGCTGATGGGTCTTTGCAACTGGGTACGAGACTATGTCCCCAACTTCGCCGGCATCAGCGCGCCGCTGACGGAACTGCTGTCTACAAAGAAACCGTTCAAGTGGACATCCGAAGCCACTCGGTCACTAGAGGAAGTGCGAGCCGCGTTCAACAAGCCGCTGAGGCTCCATCGGCCGTCTCCCGTCCTGCCATACGTGCTGCAGACAGACGCCAGCGGCCAAGGCCTAGGAGCGGGGCTTTATCAGATGGACGGCGACGAGCGCCGCATTATTAACTATGCGAGCGCCCGACTCAATCCCACCGAGCGCCGGTATCACATTAACGAGCAAGAGTGCCTCGCGCTCGTTTGGGCAGTGCAGAGATACCGGCCGCTCCTAGAAGGGAGACATTTCACCGTCGTGACGGACTCCACGGCGCTGACATGGTTAAACCGGTTTAAGGACAGCAAGGCCAAACTTGTACGCTGGGCTTTGCTGTTGCAGGAATTTGATTTCGAAATCAAGCATGTTCCCGGATCGCAGAACGAGCTCGCAGACGTTCTCTCTCGCCAACCTACAGGCGAGGAGAGAAACCAGCTCACATCAGACGGGGACTTCGGAAGCTGGAGAAAGCCACCGAGGGTCTCGACCTGGAGGACGAGGACCTGGTGGACCTCGCGGGAGAGCAGCTAACCGGCAAGGCTGCCGAATGGTTCGCACCCCTTGCGAACACCCGTTTAACGTTCGGGAAATTCAAAGCCAAGCTGCTCAGACGTTTTGACGGGGAAGCGATTATGGAGGAGCTGCAACGCGCCATCTTCTCCACGAAGCAGGGCGAGACAGAGACGGGCTCCGCCTTCGTTGCCCGCAAGACGGCCCTCTGGTGCCGATGCCATCCCCGAAAAGACGCAGCTAAACGCGTGCATCAGACAGCTCAGCTCAGACCGGCAGGTCGCGCTGATTGGCCGCACGATCCAGAGCTTTGATGAACTCTCCGAGGTGATGGAACAGCAGGACCGAGTGCTGGCCAGAGACCGACCAGCCGAGCCCAAGAAGAAGCCGTACGCCCGACAGATCAACTGCCATCTCTGCGGCGGAAGCCACCATCACGCAAGCTGTCCCGCCGAGAAGAAGAAGTCGGGAAACGAGTAGGGGGTCGGAAGAACGGTCCGACCCTACTCGCGACCATTCCCGGTCACGAGATCGCCAGCATCTTCCTGATGGCTGGCAAACACCGCGTGCGGGCACTGATCGACACCGGAACAGCCCACAACATGCTGCACGCCTGCTACGCACACCACCCGGACGCAACAGAGAGGGCACCACTCGCCGCCAACGGACAGCCGATGCAGGTGAGCGGTTCCGAGAGAGTGCCTATCACCATCGGCGACTACCACAGCCAAGACCAGTTTATGATCAGCCCCCAGCTGGCGGCCGATTGTATCCTGGGATACCCCTGGCTAAAGAAGCACCACGCCACCATCGATCTGGACCGTGAGTGCATGCACTTCGGGGGAAGTCAGCGCCACGCGGTCTACTGGTCGGCAGCCTAGCAGCCCCGCAGGCCCGTGGACATGGCCAACATCCAGCACGGTTTCCCGAGACAGGAAGGCGTCCAGCTCGGAAAGCTTTTTCAGCGCTTCCCGGAGCTGTTTCTCGCGCCTCACCTAGACCAAGGCGGCACGCGGACGCTGAAGCACCGCATCCAGCTGATTCACCAGAAGCCGATCCGGATCCACCCCTACAGGGTCAGCGATGAGAAGAAGCGTATCATCCAGCAACAGGTCACGGAGATGTTGAAGGACGGCATCATTTCGCCGTCGACATCGCCCTATTCCAGTCCGGTGGTCTTGGCCTCGAAGAAGGCTGGCAAACCGAGGTTTTGCGTGGATTATAGGCGGGTCAACGAGGCCACGATCAGCGAGCCCACTCCGATGCCGGTGATCTCGGAGACACTCCGCGACCTGGGAGCGGCCCGTATTTTCTCATCGCTGGACCTGAAGAGCGAAAACTGGCAAATTAAGATGGAGGAGGCGTCCAAGGCAGCCACCGCCTTCAGTACACCCGACGGCGGACATTTCCACTTCAATGTTATGCCGTTCGGGTTGAAGAACGCGCCGGCCACGTTCCAGAGGCTGATGTCCCAGGAAGTCCTGGCAGGGTACCTCCGAGAATTCTGCCTCGTCTACCTGGACGACATCATCGTCTACAGCCAGTCGTACGAAGAGCACCTCCGACACTTAGCCCTCGTCTTCGAGAGACTGCCGCAACACGGGCTGCGATTGGCTGTAGAGAAGTGTGAGTTCGGAGCGGACGAGCTCCCATATCTGGGGCACCTGGTGGTGCGTCAGCTCACGAAGCCGATGCCCAAGCACCTACGGCAGATCGCCGAGCAGCAACCCCCGACGACCAGGAAGGAGCTCAAGCAGTTCCTTGGCTTGTGCAATTGGGTCCGGGACTACGTACCACGGTTTGCGGAGATCGGCACCCCACTAACAGACCTGCTGTCGCCAAGGCTGCGGTTCCGATGGACGGATGCCGCCCAGAAGGCCTACGAGGCGGTCCAGGAAGCGTTCCGGCAACCACTCCAACTGCACCGACCGACACCAGGCCTACCCTATGTGCTCCAGACGGACGCCAGCGGTGTTGGCGTCGCCGCCGTTCTATACCAGAAGGGGGACCAGGACGAACGAAGGGTCATCTCGTACGCCAGCGCCCGCCTGTCACAGCCCGAGCAGAGGTACCACGTGAACGAGCAGGAGTGCCTCGCTCTCATCTGGGCGGTGAAGCGGTACCGGCCCCTGCTGGAGGGACAGGCTTTCACCGTTAGGACCGACTCTAAGGCGCTAACCTGGCTGCAGCGGTTCAAGGACACGAAGGCGAAACTCCTGCGCTGGACGCTCCTTCTGCAGGAGTTCGACTTCGTGATCGAGCACTGCCCCGGACTAGACAATGAGCTGGCGGACGCACTATCCCGGGACCCCGATGACAGCGGCCCCGCCGAGCAGGAAGACGACCACCTGCGCCTACTACCACCAGCACCGGGCGAGATCAATGCCGGCCTGAGGGAACCACTGCCAGACCAGATAGCACGTCTTCAGAAGACGGACCCCCTGACTCAGCGGATCATCGTCCGGATGCGAGATCCAGACGATCCGGACACGATCCGGACCATCGGACGATCAACGAGAACATGGTCGTCGAGGACGGCTGTCTGTTCGACAAAACCGCCACCGACGGACGACGGAAGCTGTACGTACCGGAGACGCTACGCCCGCCGGTAATGCACGCCCTGCACGACGAAGCAGGACATCCCGGCCGTGAGGAAACCATCCGGGCCATCCAAGCCCGTTACTACTGGCCGGTAATGAACAGGGAGATCCACCGGTACGTAGAAGAGTGCCTTCCCTGCGCCGCTACCAAACCAGGAGCGCCGCGACGCCCAGCGCCACTCCAACCCAGACTGCTGTCTGCACCGTGGGACACCATGTCGGTCGACCTCATGGGCCCTTATCCGAAGACAGGGTTAGGGAAGACCCATATCCTGGTGGTGACCGACACGTTCACCAAGTGGGTGGAAGCCTTCGCCATCGGGGTGCCCAGGGTTGGCACCATCGTGAAGGCCCTGGAGGAGGAAGTCTTCAAGAGGTTCGGGTACCCGAACATCGTCCTCTCCGACAACGGGCCGCAATTCATCAGCAGGAGATGGCAGCGTGCGTGCCGTCATTGGGGCGCCCGAGATTTCAAGACGGGCATATATCACGCCCGGGCCAACCCGGTCGAGAGGAGGAACCAGGAGGTGAAGAAGGGACTCCGCGTCCGACTACAGGGACAACCCCATACAACCTGGGCCCAACATCTCCCCGCCATCCTGAGGGACCTCCGGACGAGAAAGAACGCGGCCACACAATATACGCCCAGCGAAGCCTTACTGGGGTATAACCTCCCGTTGCCGGGCGAACGCCGGCTACCGCTCGACCAGCCGCCGGCCATGGGCCAGTCCGACCGAGACCAGAGACTGGAGCACATCGCCCAGCACCAGCTGACGTACGCCCAGCGGAACACCGGTGAAGATGTTGGCCGAGAGGACCGACGCGTAGGTGATCAGGTAATGATCCGAGCGCACCCGCAGTCCGACGCGAAGAAAGACTTCCACAAGGGATTCCACCCCAAGTGGATAGGTCCATATGCCATCCGCGAGTTACACTCAGGACGAATGTATACTGTGGACCGGGATGGCAAGACAGTCAGGGTACCAGCGTACGATGTGAAGCAGGCCCCGCCGGCCCCAGAGGAAGCCCAGCCGCCCGCCCCCGTTCTGGGCAGCGACTCCGAGGACGACCAATAGGCCGGAAGAGGAACCCGAGCAGCAGCTGGACGCTGACTGCCCTTGCCCTCCCCACATTCGATGACCACTACACCAGAGAGGTCCCGAGCAGGAGCTGGACGCTGCCTGCCCTTGCCCCCCCTTTTTTTCGTGGAGAGCCCTGAGCAACAGCTGGACGCCGTTTGCCCGTTGTCCACCATAGACATTTTTTGTTCATTTTCTTTGTTTTCTTTTCCGTTAGTCTATATCGTGTTATGTATTTTTTTTTTATGTTTCTCTGTGTGTCTCATGTCGTTTTCCTAGGCTTAAGTTGTATATATATATATTGTTTGTATTTCCTGTTCTGTGTGTAAATATTTTCTTGTTATTAATAAATAGAGTGCGGTTTGTCGTCTTGGTACGAGTGGTGTTGATGCGGGGGTAGTTCGGACGCCAACCCCCACTCTCACCCTGGGAGTGGGGGAAGGCCGTCAGGGTTTATAAGGTGGCCGCTCGGTACTGAGACCTCAGATCGTCTTTGACTTTCGACTGAGAACTTGTCTTATTTTTTAACCCTTGTACTCTCTTTCAGTTTTCTCTCTACGCTACGGTAAAGCACCAGAGTCCTGACCCACAGTAAGCTCTGATTACCAGCCCGTACAACGAGCTTCACATCTAAACTCTCTACGAGGGGTAACGTCCCAGAGCCCTGACCCACAGTAAGCTCTGGTTACTAGCCCGCTCAACGAGTCCGGTGTACAGCCAGTACTCCTGCAAGAACACCCTCGGTGTTCTCGTATGTTGGCCTGGCCCACCAGGAAAATCAGTTCTTCTCAGAACTACACTAGAGTTTTACACTCACACACTATTTCCCATCCTCACTGTCACCTATCCTCATTGTCCTTACCGTCACTTATCCTAGCTATCACCTATCCTCTCCATCGTTACTCCAACACCGACGTGCGTTCACCACATCGCCAAGCGGTCCCCCATCCAGGAGGTCGCCGCGCCGAGCGCCGTTATCACAAGCGGTCACCCATCCGGGAGGTCGCCGCGCCGAGCGTTGCTTAACGTCAACACCGAACGCAAGCGGTCACCCGTCCAGGAGGTCACCACGGCCAGAGTTGCTTAACTCTGGCAATCCATTGAGAGAGCCAGGCTTCGCTCTTATCATACTCACGACATAGTACACTAACTTTTAAACAAAAAATATTTAACTACCGCCTAAGCAGAGCCCGACGCATAGTTGAAAATGCTTTCGGTATTTTAGTATCGAATTTTCGAATATTTGCGAAACCTATTTCTTTGTTGCCCAGCAAAGTTGATAAAATTGTGCTAGCATGTTGTGCTCTGCATAACTGATTGCGCAAAACTTCTCCTGCTACATATCTTTTTCCTGGATTAATAGATACCAAAAACATGGACACCGGGGAAATACTGCCAGGTACATGGCGTGATATATCCACAGATGGGCTACGTGACATAGGAAATGCTGAGCCGTAACCATACAAGAGAAGCAGCATTGATAAGAGATAGATATGCTGACTATTTCACAACAGCAGGGACAGTGCCATGGCAAAATGAAATGATTTGAATTGTTATTATTTTAAATGGCATAATAAAATTATTTTAATTATTGTAATAAAACATAATAAAATCAATTATCACATTAAATACTTACCAAAGTGTTCTTTGTATCCCTTGTTTCAACAATATGTTTGAGAAATCGGTCTGCTACCGGAAACCAACTTACTGTTGGCTTGTAAATGGTGTCCGTCGATGTTCCACTTTTGTACGATTTTGAAACTTTGTGATGCTCTAGGGTGTAGGCATTTCTAATACTCCGAATTTTTGTTTTTAAAGAGTTTACATCAAAATCTTTGATTGTATCACACATAACCTCAACTATTTTTCTTAATGCGTCATTTCTCTTATTTCGATCCTTATAGGATGAAATTTTATGGTTCCAGAGGCATGGGTATTGCTCGTATGCCTCCAGAAACTGAATTATTAGTGCCGATGGCCATTTTTTTTTAAACTTTCGCCATTGCACTGACGCGTTGACTCGCTAACTGGCAACTGGCCAAAAAGTATAACCGCTTCATACTTTGGCTGGCGCAAAGATTAGTGGCGCCAGTTGAATCAGCATGCTTCCATATGCAACTAAACTGGCGCCAGTCGAGTGGCACCAATAATCTATGCATGTGGAAACCTAGCTTAATGCATAATATTACATTTTTAGATACCTATCTCAAGGAGTTTCGCACCAGTTTTTAGCCTGAAATAATTTTAGAAACTGCGATGCTTTGTGAAATGTGTTATCTCCAATCTATGTATCTGTTTTATTTTTGTATTTTGTTTTATTTTTGTTTTATTTCTATTTATAATACTTTTCTCTTTCTTTCTAAAATGACTTCATACGGAAATTACACTATGAATGAACTAGTAAATTTGTTATACGCAAAAGGATTAACGGTTAAAAATCTTAGAAAATCACTATTAGTTACTCTATTAGATAATTTTAATTTTGGTAATATTATTGCACACCCCGTCCAGGACACTATAGATAATGAACATGAGATTTCTACCCTACACGACCGCATTCATGAACTTGAGACCGATTTAAAGGACAAATCATTACACCTGCAGAGAATTAAAGCAGACTTAGAAGCATTTAAATCACTCGCCATGGAAGCTGAAGATGTGTCTAATAACAAAATTGCGGAACAGATGGCAACAATAGAGTGTCTAAAAAACAACTTATCCCATAATTCACAATTACCAAATTTCAACTGCACTAACTGTACTGAGTATGAGCAAACCATCTCCGACCTAAACAAGACCATTCAAATAGGAAATATTGTACAAACCAACTTGCAAACTGAATTTAATACATTAAAAAAGAAGATCACCACTACAAATAAAGCTCGGTGTTCAGAATCCGCACACATTTTACCTACTGGAAACAGCTCATCTCTAGTCACAAAAAAACGAAAAATATTATTTATTGCGGATAGTCAGGGGCGCTACGGAGGCACAATTCTTCACGACATCCTGGACAGCAACATCTTTGAACCTGTCTGCTATTTTACGCCGAATGCCTGTTTCGAAGACATTGCAAACATTGCTTGCAATTTGAGTCATAACTTGGATAAAAATGACTTCGTTGTTTTACTTGCTGGTACAAACAACGCACTTCGAAACAAAACTATTTCAGGAGAGTTTCTAATTAATTTACTGCCAAAATTTGCACACACAAATTTGAAAATAATCTCTACACCTTTCTGGAATAATCATACTGAATTTAATTCAATGGTCGTTCAAAATAACCTGCGATTGTACTCAGTGTTCAACTCCGCCTCAATGATAGATTCCAGCTCCTTACTATCTTTGACTGATCTATCAAGACATGGCTTACACCTCAATCATAGGGGCAAAAAAAAGCTGCTTAACTTTATTAAGCAAAGATATCTACTGCCGTCCTTGGAGGTCAATCAGATAGGTAGCCTAACTCCAACGTTTTTTCGTTAATAACCATGGCGACGAAATCAACTTACTCTACATGAATATGCAGTCACTTAGGAACAAAATGGAAATCATGGAAGCCTACTTAACGGATAAACCGTTCAGCTTTATCTGCCTCACAGAGCACTGGTTGAAAGAAGAGGAGATGAATTTCTTCCAGTTACTCGATTATGAGTGCCCATCCTGTATCTGCCGTAAATCTATGAACGGCGGTGGTGCAATGATATTGTGTAAGTCAAACTGTAAAGCTACCCCTTTACTAAAAGACAATAAATTAAATATTGAATATCATTGTGAAGTCAGTTCCGTACTAGTTAGTAAATATAACTTAATTATTGTATGTATTTACAGAGCACCTTCTGCCGACCTTGCAATCTTTAATAGTAATTTAAACAAAATATTACAAACTTTAGATAAGTCAATGAATATCATAATCTGTGGCGATTTTAATGTAAATTTTAATACTAGTACCCGAGATGTAACAATCATTACAGATTTATTAGGTAGTTTTAATTTAATCTCCTCGGTAAACTTTAACACTCGCGGTAAAAATAAAATTGACAATTTGTTCCAAAATATGAACCTCGCTGAAGAAAACATGAATAAAGTTATTGGATTCTCTGACCATAACGGCATTCTCGCAACTTTTTTCTTGCAAGACAATTATAATGTTTCTACAAATAATGTAGCCTCTTATAGTTACCACAGAAATATCTCTGATTCAGGCATCTTTAATTTTTTCCATAAACTCGATTCTATCCAATGGGATTTTCTAAATCATATTACTGACAGTACTGAAATGTACAACAGATTTTTTGAAACAATTCTATTAAATTTTGAACAGTCTTTTCCTATGAAGAAAGTTAAAATTTCTCCAAAAACTTCATGTTCCAATCAAGTGAAATGGTTTAATGAACATCTGCGTTGAATGAGAAATAATCTCAATAATTTACATAAAATATTTCTACAAAACCCCAACTACAGGAACAAAATTACCTATGATGTTTACAAAACTGTTTATCGTAAAGAAATTTCTAAGGCAAAAATTGAGGCTAACTCTAATCTCTTGGAAAATTCTAACAATATGCAGCAAACATCGTGGCGTATTATTAATAGACATA